>LR738541.1:12018007-13459257 GCA_902685375.1 Neostethus bicornis | reverse complement strand
TTCAGATTTTCTTTTTACTCTCTCCCCCTTTCTTCTTCTTCTTCTGTACCCTATTCCTCCTCTTTTTCATCCCACCTACCGCCGCCCCTCTCCTTAGTAATTCCTGTCAGGTCCAGCGCAGAAGGCATATATATTTTGATTGTAAAGCATTTAAGGAAAAAAAAAATTACTTTTTGTTTCTAAAGTACTTTTTGATCATAGAGTTTCACAAAGTACTTAAAAAAAACAATCTGTGAGTGAAATCAAAAAGAAGTGGTACAACCTTAATGTAAAGACAAAAATTGTCTTTTTAAATGGTTTTTGGACAGAGCTCGACTAGAAACTTCTACAGCTAGAGCACAGAAGACAAAATATTACAATTGAGTCATTGTGTCACGACGTGGGTACAGAGGGAAGGACGAGGACCCAAGTTCAGGACAAGAAACATGATTTATTTAATGAAGCAGTCCAGTAATGCTTCAAAAGAAAACACATGGATCAACAAAATATCTTATGGTAGAAGCGTCAGACGCATGTCTTGGTCAGTCAGGCAGCCAGGACTCTGAAGGGAAGGCGAAATGCCTTTTTAAAGACAGCTACTCAAACACCATCAGGTGTCTCAAATCAGGCAGATAAGGGGAGGCCCCAGGCTCCCTCTGGTGGTGAAAGAGGGAACCATGACATATTGTTAGAGTGGAGTTGATTAACATATTTTTTTAAATTGAGTAATCCACCAAACATCCATGTTTGGAAGAAGATGTTCTGTTTCTGCTGAACCACAAGTCTCAAGGATCCTTCACACTTCCTGTTTGCTGCTTTGTAATGTCATTTTAGCAGCTGCATGCAGTATTTGTCTGTAGGAATCCTTCATGGTTTTATCTGTACAGCACATTATGTCATGAGGCGGAGTACAGGTGGAAAGAGGCGGACCCTATTGCAGACAGAAAACATAGTTTATTTGAATTTGGCAGTCCATTAATACTGTGGAAAGAAAAACGAAGTTTCGGCGACATGGTAAAAGGTTATTGCAAGAATGCGTTTTTGGTCAGGCAACCAGAGAGACCTGGCTGGAAGGGATTGTATGACCCGGCAGGGAAGTCTGGGTGATTGCCCTTAAATAGCTGGCAGGGTGCACAGATGTGTGGAATCAGTAATCATCCTCAGATGATCCTGATCAGGTTGATGAGTAACATCCAGGGCTCTTCTGGGGGCAGGAGAGTTACCATGACACATTGTGAGCTCTGAATCAGACACATCCCTTTAAACTATGAGGAATGGAATGTTTTTATCCACATAATTTCTGCTTTGCAACAGAGATAGTTTTTCCCCCCATAATTGAATTCAACTGACAAATTGATTATCACAAAAATCTATTTTCAAGAATCCAGATAAATCAAAAGCCGTTATCTTGAGAATGCTTAAATTTCTTTTGTATAATAATTTGGAACACACTGCATACTTCTTATTTTTTAATTTCTAAAAATAAAAATCAATCTATTCGCAGTTCCTCCAACAAATCTTATTCTTTCAATGGACACCAACGTCACGGAAGGACAATCCGTCACCATCAGCTGCTCTGCTGAAAGTTTCCCACCATCAACTTTTGAGCTTCACAAGGTTAAAGCTCGACCTTCAGTGTGGACTGAGATCAAAATTCAACCCCCTAATACCAACCAAAACACGTTAAGCCACAGGTTTAAAGCAACGCCGGACCACGCCGGCTCTTACGTCTGTTTGGCCTCAAACAGGGAAAACTACACTCAGAGCGAAAAAAATCTAGTTGTTAATTGTGAGTAATCATCTCGTCTTAATTTCACTTGGAATAAAAATATGTTTTTTTTATATATTATTTAATCTTTTTCTCATTTACTCAGAAGACATGTTTCATGAGACCCTTGTGGTTAACTAATAAAAAAATGGTGCCAATGGTTTTTAAATCAAATAACAAAATAAATTCATGTTTTTAATCTGTTTTTTAAACATTTGTACAAATTCAGATGCTCCTAAAAACGTGACCCTATCACCTCCTGACGTTGAAGTGAAAGAAAATGATTCCTTCTCATTGGAATGCACCGCCCGTTCATACCCACCTTCTAATAAGTTCACCTGGATTAAGGACGGTAAAGTTCTGTTGAGCGGAAATACGGGGAATTATGACATAGCATCTGCCATGCCATCGCACAGGGGGAGGTACATCTGCAGGGCGAAAAACCAGATTGGAACTGGAAACTCAATGGAAATCCAGATTAAAGTGAAGTGTGAGTAAATGAACTGGTAACCAATACAGATCGATGGATAGTTACAGCAACACAGCACATGAAAGAATAAGTATGAAGGAAGCTAAGGAATGGTTGAAATATCTCCAAAAGGAACGAATTACATGTCAAACAATGGCCGTCATCTGGAAAATACAGAGAGGCCATTTTGGTGTTCTTCGCCTTGGCCCCATTCTGTACTCTAGCTTTTGGGATCCAAGGGTGGACACAGTGCGACCGGATTGGTTCGCCAGTGGATGGGCCAAGGGGTCATCGAGGTGTTTGCAACTGCAGCACTCAAATTTCCCTTCGGAGATCAATAAAGTATATTCAATTCAAAGGGTGGATCAGTGTAGTCCCTCATTCATCCAGGAGTGATCCATAGTAGAAAAAGTTTCAAAAAAGTCTTCTGGACAGTTTAATTCTTGAACGAGACGTTTCAACTTCCATCCGGAAATCATTTTCAATCTGAATGAAATGGACTGAAAACTGGATCTATTTATACTAACCTGAGTAAAAGGTAAAAAAAATAGTAAGGATGGGCTCGACCAATGAGCCTGAGTTACCTAAGATGGCCGTGAATGGCTCCTATTGTGGCCACAGACCAGTAAACGACCCTATTATAAAAATGCTAAAAGCCTAGTGAATAGAAATTCTTGCTAACGAGAGGCGTGAAACTGGGTCACGAGGTGTCATCTTTAGTCCATGGCTTCAACAGGCGGCTGTAAATACCGGGCAAAATGTATCTAAAATCCCTCACTGAATCGGAGTGGAGGCGTTAGATATATTTTGCCCGGTATTTACAGCCGCCTGTTGAAGCCATGGACTAAAGATGACACCTCGTGACCCAGTTTCACGCCTCTCGTTAGCAGGTATTTTCTATTCACTAGGCTTTTAGCATTTTTATAATAGGATCGTTTACTGGTCTGTGGCTACAATAGAAGCCATTCACGGCCATCATAGGTAACACAGTCTCATTGGTCGAGCCCTTCTTACTATTTTTTTTACCTTTTACTCAGGTTAGTATAAATAGATCCAGGTTTCAGTCCATTTCATTCAGATTGAAAATGATTTCCGGATGGAAGTCCAAACGTCTTGTTTAAGAATTAAACTGTCCAGAAGACTTTTTTGAAACTTTTTCTACTATAATTCTAAGGGTGGTGGGCAACTTGCAGCTGATGAGCAGGGTCATCTGCAAGGTACAGGGTCATTTAAGTATCTTGCTGTTGACTTCTAGGCTTCTCCTGTTTTGTGGTCATCTACGATTTTCAGTTTCAGTGTTTTAGACTACTGCTTAAAGGTCACTACAATGTCATAACTCCACAGGGTGTCCAAACTTTTGCAGGAAATTAGGGTTTCTCCTACTTTGAAATTGTAAAAATTAGAAGTAAAATAATATATATATGGCATATTTTCAGAACATCTCATCTGTAACTTGATGCCTTTTGGAGATTCTTCATTTTCTTTGCTTTTTTATGCATATTATTACTCATTTATTACAGGGGGCGCCCAAACCGTTCAATCCAGAAAATCCAGTTTGTTTCATTCTTTAAAATAATTTCTGTACTTTATCTGCCTTTTTCTGAACATCCTCCTGCTCAGACGCCCCAAAGCAAACAAACATCTCAAGAGTGGAAAAGTTCGTTCGTGCTGGCGGGAAGCGGAGCGTGAAGCTGAAATGCACCAGCGACTGTTTTCCTGCTGCCACCTACATTTGGTACAAGACATCCAAAGGCCCGGTGTCTGAGGGGGCTGAGTACACCCTCACATCAGATGATCCAGAGGAATATTACTGTGTTGGTAAAAACGAGATGGGTCAGAAAACATCCAATCCAATCACACTGGCTAGTAAAGGTGAGTGGATAACAGATGGTAAAAGAAGATGGGTGTGACTTTTTTTCTGACTCTTGTTTCCTTCAACCACAGGCACTGTGAAGACCGTCTTCGGGATTCTGTTTAGTATTTTGTTCGTGTTTATTTTAATTGTAATTGTCGCATGCAGGTAAAGTCTGAACATAAACTTTTATTTTAACATTGATTTGTTGAGTCTAATAACACGTGAATTACAAACAATGAAACAAGGTGTCAAAACAATGCTTGACTCTCCTTCTTCTTCTCCTTTCGGCATTTCCCTTCAGGGGGCGCCACAGCAAGTCAGTTTCTTCCATCTAACCCTATCTCCTGCATCTTTTTCAGTCACACCAGCTATCTTCATGTTTTCCTTCACTGTATCCATGAACCTCCTCTTTGGTCTTCCTCTAGGTCTCTTTCCTGGTGGTTCCAAATCCAGCATCCTTCTTCCGATGTCCTCTCTCTCTCCTCTGCACATGTCCAAACCATCTCAGTCTTGCCTCTAGAACTTTATCACCCAAAACCTCTAGCATGTGCTGTTCCTCTGATCCTGTCCATCCTGGTCACTCCCAGAGAGATCCTCAGCATCTTCATCTCTGCTACCTCCATCTCTGCATCCTGTCTTTTTCTCAGTGCCACTGTCTCTAGACCTGGGGTCACCAACACGGTACCCGCGGGCACGAGGTCGCCCACAGCGACCGCATCAGTCGCCCGCGGGCCAGTTCTAAAAATAGCACTAATCACAAATTAGCTCTGTCTAAAATTTTATTTAATTGTGTTGCTATTCTGTTTGACTTTTATTTACAGTGATGTAAATTTAAAAACGAATACATAAAAAAAATGTATCTCAAAATTTTTCATTTCAGAAGTGTATTATTAAAGTGGTAGCCCTTTGCCATACTCAGTGCCCTTGAAGTAGTCCTCGGTATCAAAGAAGTTGGTGACCCCTGCTCTAGACCAATCAGCATGGCCGGTCTCACCACTGTTTTGTACACTTTCCCTTTTATTTTATCTGAAACTCTTCTATCACACTTCACACCTGATACTTTCCTCTACCTGTTCCAGCATGCCTGCACACGCTTCTTCACCTCTTTTCCACACTCTCCATTGCTCTGGACTGTTGATCCAAAATACTTAAATTCTTCCACCTTCTTTATCTTTTCTCCCTGTAACCTCACTTTTCCATTTGGGTCCCTCTCAATCACATGATCCGAAATAATAGAGATATTTTTTTGTAAATTATGAGATTATTTTCATTGGGAATCCAAAATGTCTTATTTTTATCTTTCAAATCAAATTCCTCTCAGGGTGTCCCACACGTACACTTCCTCCACGTTAACCACAATGTTTGTATCTAACTTTAACTCTAATTTTTATCTGATGTATAATTTTTATAAATAAAAATAATTCAGATCTTTTATTTGCAGAAATAAAAGAAAACGATCCGCTCAACAGAGAGCAGCAAACACATGGTCCTTCACTGGTTTTCTGGTAGTCGTCCACATTTTAAACAATTATTTATATATTTTTAATATATAAATATTTTAATATATATTTAAAAGCATGGTTTAATTTAATCTAGGGTGATTCATCTGGAGGCAGGAGAGGGAGGACAACGGATGAAGTCAGTTTGGGAGGAGATGAGTTTCAGATGGACCAAACCTGCAGTCCTACTGACCGTCCAGACATCCCGTAAGACAACACACACACACACACACACACACACACACACAGACATAATAAAGACCATCTCCAAGCTTCTGATTTTCTTCTTAACCAAAAATGCATTTTAAAAAGACACAAACATGACCAGAACATTGAAAATCTGAAAGTTTTTTATTAAATAGTTAATGTTTTCTCTTTTTTTTTGTCCACAGCATCTCTTCTGTTTACTGCACAGTGAATCCACATCCTGGACAACAGGTTAGTCAGGCCGAGAAAAGCAGGACATAAAATCTGTGGTTTAAAAAACAACTTGATATATTTTTACTATTTTAAACTAAATCAGTTCTTAACATCAAACAAATTAAACAAACAAAGAGTTTTTATTAAATGAACACTTTCAAGTTTTTCTGCTTGACGTCAAACTGCAACAAAAAGATTCTCGTTTCTGTAAATATGCACATTTTAATTGTGAGTAATTCTGAAGTGACCAAACCAAGGTATTTACATTTCTACCAGCACATTACTACGAATTTGTTAATGATTAACCTTCACTAAACGAATAGTTTACCATGTAAACAAAAATTGTGACAGTTTTTAAAAGTCTGCAGAAGTCTTATTTTGCAAAAAAAAAAAAAAAAAGTCTTATTGTAGAAAAAAAGTATTTTGGCACATATTTTTTTACTTGACACTATTTGGCGTGAGCCGTGCCAAATTGTTTCAAAAGCTTGTTTTAGCTTAAAAAAAAGTGTATTTTTATATTTGCATGGCTACGAAAACCCTTCATTAATAATATTGGATGAAAACGTCACCTTTTTTTGCATATATTTTAAATTTTTCTGAAAATATTCAGGTTTAAAATAAAAAAAGGAAAGAAACACCCTAATTCAAATTATTATGAAGTCTAATTTTTGATCTAAAATGCAAAATTTAAGGATGATGTTATGATGTGGAGGGAGGAGGAGGACCCAAACGCAGTACATAAACAAGATTTATTTACAAGAGTCCGGCAAGACTTTAAGGCAAAAGCATTAGTTTAATCCAAAAGAATGTCTTAAAGTTAAAAAATATAACAGAGTTCAATAATAGAAACTTGGTTAGGCAAGGAAGGGATGGTGAAGGCAGCAGGTGGAATGATCCACAGGTGTGTGGCATCAGGGTAATGACCGCAGGTGTCCTGCATCAGATTGAGCTGTAGGCGAGAGATGAAGGTCCAGGGCTCCCTCTGGTGGCAAGTGAGGGAATCGTGACAGATCAGGAACAAAAAGCAACTTGAGATCATATTATTTTTGGCTTTTCTGTTTAAGAAAAGAGTTTTTTGTATTTTTTTTAAAGAAACTATTCTCTATTTGGATCTGATTTAAAGACAATAGATTTTTGTTGTGTTTTTATTTCAGATAAATTCTTCTTCTTCTTTCGGCTTTTCCCTTTAGGGGTCGCCACAGCAAGTCAGTTTCTTCCATCTAATCCTATCTCCTGTATCCTCTTTGGTCTGTTTTGGTCTATTTCAGATAAATAAATTGTAGATTTAGAGAGAGTGATAGTGTTTCAACGTTAATCCAACACGTTACACTCGCTTCAAATTTTTTCTCAGATTATTGCACTTTTTTTTTTTTTTACTGCGAGCATCAAACATTTAATCAATTTTTCTACAGTGGGGTTTTTAAACTTTCGACAGATGTGCAGGTTATGGGGAAAATTTGACTTCTACGATTTGTAGAGGAATAACTTTTGAAATCTTGGCTTTATTTTCCTCCTGAGGTCAAGGCCGAACTGGAGGGTGTGAAAATGAAAACGAGACGTCTTCTGTAGCTGCTTTAGTTCTACTTTCAGAAAAAATTGGAAAGAAATGTCCTTTCTTTCTAATTTAAAAAGTCTGCTTTACCGTTAAAACACCATAAACAGAAATGTTTTTAAAGAGGAGATCCAAATCAGGCACGGCCAAATTTCCCTTTAATATTCTAACTAAAAAAAAATCTATTTATTCTTGATTTCTTATGAACAAACTCTACCAAAAATATAAAAAAATTAAGCACATGAAGTCATGATAACAAACTTGAATTGAAATAATTGAGTTTTTATTACAAACTACTAATTTTCTTTATCTGCATGTTTTCAGATTCCATCAGCAAATCAGCTGGTTGGAAACGAAGAGGACGATTCTATGAATTATGCTTCTCTGCATTTCCCAAAGAAGAAGCAGAAGTAAGAGATTTTGTTAAAGAAATGAGTTTTTATTTTATACATAACTTATTTTCTGATGATTTGCTTCTGAAGGAGGCAACCGAAACCAGAAGAGGAAGTGATTTACTCCAGAGTTTCCAAAAGAAAACCTAATCAAGAGGTGAGAAATCTATAGATTATTCTACAAACAAAAACACTGAAGAATCATCTTCTACCTACTGATGATTCTTCATTCAGAGGTTTAAAAAAGTCACTTATTCCTTCAGAAAGCGTTACAGTCTGGAGATGATGACCCCATCCCAGCTGTGAACACAGGAGAAACTCTAAAGTCTGACCTGGACACCAGTGATGAGGAGGTTCATTACGCTCAGGTGAACATCAGACAACTTGAGAGACCAAAGAAGAGGAGCAGCAACGCAGACGAATCTACCATCTACTCACAAATCAAAATATAACCAAAAAAACTGGATAAAATATTATTAATCATGTTCATATTTTACTTCCGTTCGGTTCCGTCGTCTTCTGCTTATCCGGGGCTGGGTCGCGGGGGCAACAGCTTCAGACGGGGAGCCTAAGCTTCTCTCTCTCTCTGCATCCTTCATCTCACTCAGAAGGATCCCCAGTCGTTCCCCAGCCAGCTGTGAGACATAGTCTCCCCAGCTGGTCCAGGGTCCGCCTCTTGGTCTCCTCTTGGTGGGACGTGCCCGAGACACCTCACCAGCGAGGGGCTCGAGAGGCATCCTGACCAGATGCCCGAACCACCCCATCTTGCCTCTCTCGAGCAGCTCGACACTGAGCTACTCCCAGATGGCAGAACTCCTCACCCGATCTCTGAGTAAGAGCCCAGCCACCCTGTGGAGGAAGCTCATTTCGGCCGCTTGTATCCATGATCTCATTCTTTCAGTCATTTTTTCTTTTTAAGACATAATGTTTAAGCTTATTTTGTTTGTATTAATTAAGAAGAGATTAACGACTTATAAGTTATACATGTTTTTATGGTTATTTTATTAAACAATGACAAATGTTGTGTAAAGTGTTAAAATATTAATATTATGGTAAAAAAATATATAAAGATTTTATGTGTAAATAAAAAAATTGTTCCAGAAACTGTCTTAAATTTTAAACGGAGTATCATTGTGCCAAAATAAATTTGAACGTTATTCAATACCTGAAGCATTTTTTTAGAATTATTTTATTAATGTATGTGTGAGCACATTGCGAGCCTTTCCTTTCTGTACAAATTCTGGGTTGTTCTTGGCCACTCCTATTGTTCTCTGCCACGCCCACATTCTAAAGTAAGCAGAATGTGTTGTACTGCATGGTCTACTGACGCTCAGTCCCTCCTTTTAACAGGCATTTAATAGAATCCCGTTTTGTTATTGGCCATTAATTTTGTTCCCCACCACATACTGATTCTAATGTTAGCGGGAAGATTTTTATTGCATGTGATCTGCTCATGCTTAGTCACTTCCCTCAAGAGGGAGGGCCATCTTTACCTAAATGAACCAAAATGATAAAAGAAAATGTGCTAGTTTTGCCAACATATTGGACTTCACCCTGTACTTCTGGCCTCAAATGAAATTTATGTTGATATTTTCTATTGCCAGGTTGTTTTTTTTTTGGCCATGAATTTTGTTCTCCGGCATGCCTGGATTCTAAAATAGGCATGAAAAGTTTTAGAGCACTTGATCTGCTCACTCTTGGTCCCTCCTCTCAAAAAGTTGTTGAGTTTTACTGTAAATGAACAAAAATAAGAATGTAAAAGAATAAATGCTCACTTTGAAACTTGGCATACTTTTCACTGTATATTTCATCCTAAAACCAGATTTACTCGGATATCACTCGAACGCCAGGTTGTTCTTGACCATGTATTTTGTTCTCCACCATGCCCTCAATCTAACAGTGTTTTGTGAGGTTGGTTTTAATGCTGATAATTGCAGCTACAAACAGGATGTACACTCATTTGCACACAGCTAGTGTGCGGCTAAGAGGTGTCACAGTGAAAGAATAGAAGTGAAACTGAATGTTTTTTTTGGCGATTTTTTGGGCAAACTTTGCATTTCTGAGCAAACAAAAGGAACCATGTTTATCATGTTTATGATTTCTACCCACAAAAAGACAATATCCCATTTTAATAGGGGGTAAAACGATGTAAAAAGTATTTAGAGTTAAACTATAAAAGTGTTTCATTAGCATGAGGTTAGTTTTTACTTATAGAGCCCGGACGTTAGGCCCTCATCTGGCATATCTGCTTTCTTTGGGGTTTTTTTCATGACCTATCCTGTCAGGACATTGTTGTCTTGTTCATCTCCCAAAAGAGAATTTTTGGGAATATCTTCCTCCATGTTATCCTTCTCTTGGTCCACATGGATCTCTGCAGACATTGACGTTCGCTCCTTGATTCCTCCATTTACTGCTCCGTCTTCTGGTTTCACCTGGAATATCATTTTTAAAAAAAAAACACACTGTCAGAGAGTAACACTCTTTCTGTTCTGATTCCCTCATTTTAATCTCATTGATGTTGTCTATGGTTTCATTTAAAAATCTGCCGAAATATCAAAAAACACGAAACAACTGAAAATAAGCATGAACAAATATCAGAGAGAAAATCTTCTTTATGTTTGATTCCAATTATTTACATCAGGTAAATAATGGGGCGGATCCAGGAAGGGGTGTGTGAGGCGAACGCCCCGCCCCCTTTTGTTAAAAAAAAAAAAAAAGAAGAAGAAAGGAAAGGGGACTAGTGAAGTTATACCCTTGCAGGACCAGTGAATGGGCCACGAAAATGCAGAAAAATTACCCTTAATTTTTTAAATGTTCTGGGGTCAGGATGCCCCCAGCCTCCCCTATACTGGCTTTGTGAATAAGCTCACACCCCTCCCCTCTTTAGAAAATCCTGGATCCGCCCCTGTTCAAAGCATAATTTGCTCTTTCTAAAAAAAAAAAAAAAAAGGAAACATGAGCTGATTTTATTTATTTTGTGTGAAAAAGTATTTAAAAAATTCAAACTACCACCTCGTCTAAACTCAGAATGAGTCTGAAACATAAACTCACCTGGTTAATGATTCCAGTTTCTGAAGTTTCTCTTGGTTTCTTGTCGAATGAAAAAGTCCCTTTTCTTCTCCTAAAACCAGAAAAAGTCTCATTCATTTCCAAACATCTTACGAGTCAAAAAAAAGTAGAATTTTCCAAAAAAAGAAGAAGCAAAACTCAAATCAGATTAAATGTTAATATTCGTGTTCTGCTTCATTTTCTTAACTTTTTGAGTCCATTTTACTTCTGTTTTTATGTCATCGCCCAAAGAACGTGTTTTTGATCTTGTCTGTACATCTGTAATACTTTTGAGAAGTCAAGGTAGTTTAATGAAACTGCCCACAGTTACTCAGTATGTTGACAATTTTACTGCCAACAATCAGCCATGAGAAAAGAAAATGTGTGAATTTTACAGAATATTTGCAGGTGCGAACATTTCTTTCTCAGCAGTTTAGAACTTTATGCATAAGTTGGCATAAAAATTGTGAAAATGCATTAAAAAAGTTTGCGTGAAACCAAATTTTTGTGTTTCTCACCTACAAAAGAACATCAACAGGGGGACACACACCAGTAGCATTCCCAGTGCCCCCATTGCCGAGCCGACCATCAGCGACAAACAGTGGAGAGCTAAAAAGAACCAAATAATTCAAGTTAATCTTATTACAGAACCCCAAAATAACAAAACAGATTCCACTTCACGGTCAGTTGAACAGAAAACACATCCTTCCTGTCGTTAGACCCTCCTTGCGACGCCCCAGAAATCTCCATGGGGGTTTGTGAATTTGGAGGGTCACCCTGGGCTTCTAACTCAAGGTCAACATCTGGATGCCTCTCCTTCTTCACCTCCACCTCATCCCGTTCAAACTCCCCTTTTCGTTTTTTCCTCATAGCTTTCTGACTTGCTCCTCCCTGCTCTTCATCATACTCCTCCCCTGTTTTTTAGAGGAAAAAGCCCTAAAAAAAACCCTGTTTCTATGTGGACTGTAGAGCTGTACAGGGTGTAACCTGCCTCAATGGCATGGGCAATTCCGGAAAATATCCTGGCTGATTACAGGCAAGAGGAGGGGTACACCCTGAACAGGGTGTTTGTGTCAGTCTGTTGTGGGGTATAAATGAAGTTTTTAGAAACAAAAACCCCAAAGGTTTTGTTTACCATGTTGGTGTGTAGAAGCGCTCCAGCTCGTTTTCATACCTATCTGCGTTTCGCTGGCGGACACGTTGAAGGTTCGAGTGTCGGACCCCAGTGTGTTTCTGCTCAGACAAGCGAGAGAAGGAATATCGTCATCCCGGACCGGAAACGTGATGATGCTCCGAACGGTCCAACTTCCCAGCGTTATCTCTTGGATGGAGTTGTCAGCGGACTGGTTGACCAGTTCTCCGGCAAATTCCCAAAGAAGTGAGGGGGCCGGGTTCCCCTGGCTGTCACACGAACATCGAAACTGGGATAAAATCCTAACGCAGCGAGACGAAGGAAGAATCTCTGCTGCAACTTTAAAGGAGAACATCGAAGAGTTTTACATTGATTTTTAAAAAAAATCATTACATGTCTGGAACATTGATTCTTACATGTGACCTGAAGGGGTGCAGGTTCGGAGTAGTCCGCTCCGTGGACGTTCTGAGCTCCACAGAAATACTGATCCTCGGACAGTTTGGTCACATTGAAGCTGAAGTCTCGCCCAGTGCCGACCACCTCGTTTTCACTCCCATATGAACGAAACCAGGTGAAGTCAACCAGTCCTGGATTAGCTGTGGATGTGCAGGTTAGAGTCACGGAACCCCCATCCGGGATTGGGCCAGACGGGTCAGCTGTCACCGAGGTGTTGTGTGGTGGGTCTGAAAGAAAGGATGAAAATTATGATTTTTTTATGCTTCCGCCCACCGAATGTGGAAGAGATCTCCCAAACCACTGAAGAAATTTTAATGAAGCTTTCCATATATAAAGAGTACCAACTATAGATGTACTGATTAGGTTTTCAGGGTCATACAGCAAACAATCAACGGTCGCAAAAATTAAAAAACCATTCTGCCGTCTTCCTCTTCTCCGGGGCTGGGTCGCGGGGGCAACAGCCTCAGGCGGAAAGCCCAGGCCTCTCCCTCCCCGGCTGCATCTTCCAGCTCACCCGGAAGGATCCCGATTCGTTCCCTATACAGCTGTGAGACATAGTCTCTCCAGCAGGTCTGGGGTCTCCCTCTCGGTCTCCTCCTGGTGGGACGTTCCAAAAACACCTCACCAGTGAGGCGCTCGGAGGCATTCTAACCAGATGCCCGAACCACCCCATCTGGCTTCTCTCGACCTGGAGGAGGAGCAGCTCGATACCGAGCTCCTCACGGATGGCAGAGCTCCTCACCCGATCTCTGAGTGAGAGCCCAGCCACCCTGCGGAGGAAGCTCATTTCGGCTACTTGTCTCCGCTATCTCCTTCTTTCGGTCACCACTGCATCTGTCCGTCGTGGTAAAGAAAGAGGTGAAGCGAAAAGCAAAGCTCTTTATTTACAAATTGATTTACATTCCTACCCTCACCATGGTAACCAGGTTCTACGTTCCTACCCTCACCATGGTAACCAAGATCTATGTTCCTACCCTCACCATGGTAACCAAGATCTACGTTCCTACCCTCACCATGGTAACCAGGATCTATGTTCCTACTCTCACCATGGTAACCAGGATCTATGTTCCTACTCTCACCATGGTAACCAGGATCTATGTTCCTACTCTCACCATGGTAACCAGGATCTATGTTCCTACTCTCACCATGGTAACCAGGATCTCTGTTCCTACTCTCACCATGGTAACCAGGATCTCTGTTCCTACTCTCACCATGGTAACCAGGTTCTACGTTCCTACCCTCACCATGGTAACCAGGATCTACAATCCTACCCTCACCATGGTAACCGGAATCTATGTTCCTACCCTCACCATGGTAACCAGGATCTACATTCCTACCCTCACCATGGTAACCAGGATCTGCGATCCTACCCTCACCATGGTAACCAGGATCTACAATCCTACCCTCACCATGGTAACCAGGATCTACGTTCCAACCCTCACCATGGTAACCAGGATCTACGTTGATGGAGAACAAAGATGGGTGAAGAACAAAATCCATGGCCAAGAACAACCCTGTATTTATGTAGAATCCGAAATGAATAATAAAAAAACACTTTTGTTGTGTTTTTTATGTGGGAATGAAGTTAAAAAATGGTGAAATATTTAAACTCCCATTTAAATAATCAAAATCTTTCAGTAGGTACGAGGACATCGTTCAACGAGTCTAAAACGAATCAAAAGAAGTACTTGTGTTATAATTCTAAAGAATTCAGAATTCACTGAATTTTTTTTTAGACATATAACACAGTTTGTTTGTTCTTTAAATTTCCCACAAAACAAAACATCCACAGAACGAACACACTGACACACACACACACACACGACTGCCGAAAAACTCAGACATGACGGAAGGCATACACACAGAGGAGTTAGAGGTTGTCACGCATCATGACAATGTGTGTTACTGTCTGAGGTCCAGACAGCTAATCTTGGCTCTGGATGGTGGTTGGATTGGCACAGCTGCACGTACAGTCACAACCAGCATAATATGCCCCTCTGTGAACTCACACTGAACATCCAGCTGGATCTTGGCCGAGGTTTCTTCTCCCAGGATGTTCCTCGATGCACAGTGATAATCACCACTGTGAGAAACGTCGACGTCCTCAATCCCAAATATCTGGCCGGTCTCCTGAAGCAGCTCATCATCTTTGTACCAGGTGTAGTTCATCACCGGTGGGTTTGAGCGACTTTTGCAAAGCAGAGAAATTGTGCTTCCTTTAAGGACGGGGTCGACGGGATCAATGATTACAGATGTTTCCTTTGGAGAAACTGAAAAGAAAAGGAATTATTTTAGTTCACACTGAAAGAAGCAGGTGTTTCACTTCCTTGGTTTACCAAAGCAAAGAGGTCAAAATCTTGTTTATAATCATTCCTGCAAGCGGGGCGGAGCGTTTGCAGGTGGTAACGAGCTGTTTCAACGAATCGTTCATATTTTTAAAACATTGTGGGGTCATCAAAAAGATATCAGTCTGTCTGAGAAAAGTAAGAAATTTTGGCCCCAGTTTGGCTTAAAGATACTCTTCAACGCATAAATAAGAGCTGTAAGACCGAAAGAATGAGATCACGGATACAAGCGGTCGAAATGAGCTTCCTCTGCAGGGTGGCTGGGCTCTCACTCAGAAATTGGGTGAGGAGCTCTGCCATCTGGGAGGAGCTCGGTGTCGAGTCGCTCCTCCTCTAGGGTTGAGAGTAGCCAGATGGGGTGGTTCGGGCATCTGGTCATGATGTCCCTTGAGCGCATCGCTGGTGTTTCATCGAGGTGTTTCGGGCACGTTCCACAGGGAGGAGACCAAGAAGCAGTACCCGGACCCACTCGAGAAACTACGTCTCACAGCTGGCCGGGGAACGACTCAGGATTCTTCCGGGTGAGCTGGAGGATGCAGCCAGGGTGAGAGAAGCCTGGGCTTCCCGTCTGAGGCTGTTGCCCCTGCAACCCAGCCCCGGATGAGCGGAAGACAACAGAATGGAAAGAATAATGAAAACACATCGTCTTCAACAAAATTTTTTGAAAAAATCTTAATTAATTAGAACCACTTAAAAGTTTGGTGAAATCAAATTGAAGAAAAACAACAGTAGAACTCTGGATTGTGGCTAAAGCTGCTTCCAACACAAAACACATCCAAATGGTCAAATTCTGCAGCAGAACATGCCACATTCACAGGATCGGACTTGTCATGAGTGGCTCTGTTAACGTTCGAGGTAAGCAAACAGTGAACGCTAGAATATTTTTACTTGCACGTTGCAAAGAGAATAGAATTGTAACGAAAAAGTTCTAATCAGGGTTTGTAAAGAAAAAATCATTTTACTACGTACATTCCAGAGAAAACAAAACCACAGTGAATCAAAGGTAACGTCAGGTCTAACGCAGAGGTGTCAAAAGTACCAACATTTTCTACTCAAGTAGAAGTATAAATACCGAGTTAAAAACTACTTTAGTAAAAGTAGAAGTATCAACTCGAGTTTTCTACTTAAGTAAAAGTAAAAAGTAACCTATTTTAAAACTACTTCAAGTAAAAAAAGTAAAAGTGATTTTCAGAAAAAAAGGAATATTGTTAACAAAAGCGTATGAACATATTTTTAACTATTATCACATGCTTTAAGGAGCAGAAAATATGATAATAAATGAAAGTGTTTTGGTGTTAAACTTTATGAATCAGAAACATTTATTTCTTAATAATCTTTATTGGAAATCGATTAATTAACACAATCAAATGTATTAACATAAGCAGGGCATTATGTAACGTCCCTTCAGCTATCAAGCTTCACTCTGCATCACCTAATTTAACCAACTTCAGCAGACACAAACACACTCAATGTAAAAAAAATAAATAAATAAATGAAAAAAAAATGACCAAAAGGCTTTTTCAAGCCTTGAAGGCAGCTAGTTTTCAAAGTTCTTTGAGGCAATACTGAATAGTCTTTATCAAGTTGATAAGGTTGGGAGTGCCACATAAAGCCTGCGTGACACCTGGAACCAGCGTTGCCAGGTGGGAGGTGCTGAATTATCGTACTAATGACGTAAAATTATCGTATTTTACAAAAAATATCGTACACCCAGTAAAACCACGCCCATTGACAAAATAACACCCTTTACATGCACTCGTAAGGCAGTGGGAGTGAAGGAAACACACAGGAGGCAAAATCCTTGGATTCTTTTTCTAAAATTTTAAGAACTGTAAAAATGAAAAAATAACCAGAGAAACAAGATTTTAAAAAACCAGTAGGGGCGGGACCTAGGAGACGGTATATATAAATTTACATATATTCATATCTACATATATATGTGTACATACATATAAGGTTTTTTTTATGTTAACCCAAACATCTTCATGATACAAAATCTAAGCGATGTGTAGTTTTAATCTCCTCAGTCAGTCTTTATAAACTAATCAATAACATTTTGGATGCTTTTAAGCACAAATACTTCATCCACTACTATTTATGGATGAATCAGTTCAATTAGCTTTGTTTCTAAAGATAAAATAGTGCGTCACAGATCAAAGTTATTTTTATAAAAATACCATCTACAACATTTTCAGCAAAGACGTTTACAATAACCGCAGACTGAAAATAATAATAAAAAAAAAAAAAACATTTCTTTGCTGTTGTTTTTTTTTAAAAATTGATAATTCAATCAAAGTTCAGTGTTGCAGCATCAGAAACACTTTGATTTCCGAGCCCGAGTCTCAAACACGGAAATTGACGTTCCTGCTCTTTAAAAGTTTGTGGGCGGGGCTACTCGCCCCAAAGTAATGATTGACTGGACCTTTCAGCCAATCATTCATCTGTTCCTTTGTTTGATGCATTCAGGGTTCATAAAAAAAAAAAAAAACTCCAACAAACAGTCGCGGCATTTTAACGGTGACAAAATGGCGAAAGTAGCGACTACTTTTTATAAAATTAACGAAGTAAAAGTACAGATTATTGCATAAAAAAGTAGTGAGTAAAAGTAAAAAGTAAACAAATAAATAATTACTTCGTTAAAGTAAAGATAACGAGATTTTCTACTTGAGTAAGGTAACGAAGTAGTCTTACTTCGTTACTTGACACCTCTGGTCTAACGTCAGTGACTTTTATTTATGTGGTGACTTTATTTTACCAAACAGTGTGTGCCAGACTTACACTGTACATCTATGGACGTCATCGGTGAGCTCTGGTTTCCATATTTGTTGCTGACTTCACATAAAAACTGATTATTAATCTCTGTGATGACAGCAGAAAGCTGCTTCTTGAGTCCCACGGTGGTCGTTTGGTCTCCATCGGTTTTATACCAGGTGTATTCGTCCACAGCAGGGTTAGCGTTAGTGTTACAGGTTAAAGTCGTCAGACTTCCTTCTTTTACTGGACCGTCGTATGTAACTGATGTGTTAGTCGGAGAATCTGGAAGAAAAAAAAACACACGTTTATTTAAATAATTGACTATATTATGATTCGAGAGATATGGTGTTCACAAGTGTTACAGCCTGAGGGCGTAATGCCTCAAGGCATAAAAAGACAGAAAATATCTTTTACTTTGTAAAATAGGAACAAACCTGAAGAAAATGGGCACTCGTGTATGAGGGAGCTGGTTATATTCATCCCACCAATTGGCACAAACTCATGACCATTGAAAGAAATTTGCCTACCCCAAAACATAGCTGATTGTCAGTCAGTGACCAGGCATGGGAAAACTACGGCCCGCGGGCCACATGTGGCCCGTTTAAACGGTTTAATCCAGCCCGCCAAACTTGAAATAATTGCATAAATAAACCATGTTAGTGTTTTATTTCTCTGCAATACTGATGTTTCCTCACTAGATGGCACCAATACCCGCATGTAAACAAGGGTGTTAAATATCAAAACAAGCAACATGTTACGTCAAGCGCTTACATTTCAAACGTAGTGCCACTAAATGCATGTTTTTAAGCACTATCGCATTAAAATTTAGACCTAGCGCTGCTAGATTTGAAATTTAACACTCTTGATGTAACATTTAGCGCTTGTTTAAAATCTAGCGCCATTCTATCGGTCTAATCTAGAGGTTACCATAGCATGCCATCCATCTGCTCCTGTTCCGGCCCCTTTGTCTAATGTTAGAACTCAATATAGCCCACTGACCAAAAAGTTTGCCCACCCCTGGTCTATCCCTTATGGGGCTGCATCCCGTCTTGTTCAAGGCGAGGGGCAGGGTACACCCCGAACAGGTTGCCAGTCTGTCACGGGGCCACACACATACCATACACACTGATTCCTAAGGGCAATTTTGGCACCGGCCAATCAACCTGACATTCATGTTTTTGGAGGGTAGGAGGAAACCGGAGCACCCAGAGGAAACCCACGCAGACACAGGGAGAACATGCAAACTCCACACAGAAAGGCCAGTGTTCCAAGCCTCGTCATAGCTGATTATGTTGCTTTGGTTCCTTCTTTGATCTCATTCTTCTCTGAAAACGACGCATACCAGAGCTTGGAATCCAAAACCCAAGTCTGCCTTCCAAAAAAATCCCATGTTTTTTCAACAACTTTCCACTAAGTTACATGTCTTACCCCAGGTGTTGTTTTTTTTTTTTTTTTTTTTATTTGCTTATGTGGTGAGGATGTGTAACATTTTTTTTTTTTAAAGACCATGTAAATATATTCTGTTAATCTATCGTTATGAGAAAGAAGAACCTGTGTATGGCAGCATGCCCTCAGTCTCACAGCTCTATAACTTGTGTTTTAATTGCTTGTGTCTTCGTCTCAAGTCTGATGAACTGAAACTGTTCATTTTGTTGTTAACTTGTGGTCCAACGACAATAAAGTCCTCTAAGTTTAAATCTTATTTTAACTCAGAATACTAGCTCAGAATAGAGCCAATGCTCCTCTGGGTCGAGAGAAGCCAGATGGGGTGGTTCGGGCATCTAATTAGGATGCCTAATGAGTGCCTCGCTGGTGAGGTGTTTCGGATATGTCCCACCGGGAGGAGACCAAGAGGTCCAGAGGGACTATGTCTCAGAGGGGGTACGCCTCTGGATCCTCCCGGGTGACCTAGAGCATGCAGTCTGGGTGAGAAAAGCCCGGGTCTTCCGCCTGAGGTTGTTGCCCCCGCGACCCAGCCCCAGAGAAGTAGAAGACAACGGAACAAACGAAATGGAACAAACCCATCATCCTCCATCCAGACTGTTTCTTTTGGAATAGCATGTGTTAAATTTTTGTCAGGTGCGCGTTCTAGTATAGAGCGCCCCTAAATAGAAGCCGCACCCACTCAAAAAGTTTTGTACCTAAACTGATCGTGTCCAGACAGTGCCTGAAAAACTTTTCAAAATTTTGCATATCCTGTTAAAGACCCTGTTTCACCTGAAGGAAAATAAGCTGCATCTTGGGGGAAAAAAAGTGGAATCTTATAATCCATAAAATAGAGTAATTAAAAAAACATACTCACAAAAAACACGAAGAGTCAAACTTTTCTCGTACACCACTTCCCCGCTTTTCGCTCCCCGGTTGTAAAAAACGTTGCAGGTGAACTTCCGTCCGTCATGGAGGTGAGAGGCCGTAAAGTTCATGACACTAATCACAGCTGTTGCTTCTATGATCTCTGTAACATCACCCGTCTGTGGCGTCCACGTCACAGCAGGAGGCAGAGATGAACAGGGAGAAACAGCAGAGCAGTTCAGGACCACTGGAGCCCCCTCTTCCACCTCCACTCTGGATGCTGAAAGGACGGGTTTGGGAAGGGGATCTGTAGGTTAGACAAAAAAAAAAGAGATTTAAAAAATACTCTGCAAGTTCCTTTAGTAGTTTTCTTTGCGTCTACTTTCTGTTTGCCACCACTTTAAGTTTGTACCACTTCTTTTTTATTTCACCGACAGATCAGCATGCACCACTCATACAGTTGCCATGGCGATCACCTCCCCCCACACTGCCTTCTGCATGTAAGAAACACCCCCACGGATGTAGAATGGCGACGCCTTGCCGTTGCAAACGTGTATTGACAGGGAGGTCTGGCTAATTTGGAAACCATTGCATATGCATGACATTATTTGCATGATCCATATTTAGAGTTTAAGGGGCGGGGTTAGGGCAGGATGGAGATCAAGTTGGTTTATCCCTGAGATTTGTGCAGGTGAGATCTAAAAACCTCATGTTGCCTAAAAGGAGTTAGGAAGGTTCTTATAAATCCAAAGTTTGTGTGTCAAAAAATCAAGTGTGTATAAATAACGTCCTGATCTCGGTGCGGCGTCAGCAATAACTAGGACGCTGCATCGGTCCATCGTGGTAAATAAAGAGCTGAGCCGAAAAGCAAAGCTCTCGATTTACAAGTCGATCTACGTTCCAACCCTCACCATGGTAACCAGCTGTGGGTGGTGACCAAAAGAATGAGATCGCGGGTACAAGCGGCCAAAATGAGCTCCCTCCGCAGGGTGGCTGCGCTCTCACTCAGAGATCGGGTGAGGAGCTCTGCCGTTTGGGAGGAGCTCAGTGTCTAGCCACTCCTCCTCCAGGTAGAGAGGAGCCACATGGGGTGGTTCGACATCTGGTCACAATGCCCCCCCGAGCGCCTCGCGGGCGAGGTGTTTTGGGCACGTCCCACCGGGAGGAGACCAAGGGGCAGACCCCAGACCCCCTGGAGAGACTATGTCTCACAGCTGGCCGGGGAACGACTTGGGATCCTTCTGGGTGAGATGGAGGATGCAGTTGGGGTGAGGGTCTGGGCTTACCCGTTTGAGGCTGTTGCCCCCGCGACCCGACCCCGGGACAAGCGGAAGATGACGGAACGGAATTTAAACTCTAAATAGAGAGTACACCGGAAGAAAGATGCTGGGTTTGCAACCATCAGGACCGAGGTCTAGAGGAGACCAAAGAGGAGGTTCATGGATACAGTGAAGGAGGACATGAAGGTAGTCGCTGTGACCGAAGAAGATGCAGCAGATAGGGTTAGATGGAAGAAACTGACTTGCTGTGGCGCCCCCTGGAGGGAAATACTGAAAAAAAAAGAACAGAAAAGAATTGAAACGAACCTTGCGTTGTGATCCGAACACTTTTCTGGAAGTTAAACTTGAGCAGGTTGTTACACTGCAGTCTGAAGTAATAGTTATCGTAGTGATTCGACGGCAGGTTGTAGAAAACAGTGGTGCAGTCTTTCTCCTGAAGGTTGCCGGTTAGATTCCCCTGCATGAGGTTTAAAGACACACCAGTTCCAGAGAGGCTGGAATCAAACACCTGCGTTCGACTCCAGCTGCCTCGTTTCCACACAGCTTTACATGAAGCATCCAGATGTTTCTCCCAGTCCGAGGGCACAGTGAAGTGGCATGGCACCACCACACAGGACCCACTCATACCAACCAGCATCTGGGGCATGAAGACCCCCCACTGCTCACAGAAACTTCCTGAGATGGAAAAACAGTAAGAAACACAATAGAGCTGTAGAGTACGGACAAAATATCAAATCAGAGTGTTTCGGTTTTTAACCATTGAAATTATTAAAAGATTATTCTGCCAAACTATAAATGATCCTGTACATCCTGGTCACTCCCAAAGAGAACCTCAGAAAATTCATCTTCAGCTGTGTTTCTAGACCAAGCATGGGCAAACCACGGCCCGCGGGCCATATGCAGTCCGTTAAACGTTTAAATCTGGCCCGCTGAACTTGAAAACATTAAACATAAATACCTTTTTAATGTTTTATTTTCCCTAAAATTCTGGTATTTCCCCACTAGATGGCACACTGTAGACATATCGTCTTTGTCGAGAAAACAACAACACTGCTCCCATTAAAATGTGTGTGTCTCTGTGATGTGCACGTTGTCAAAATAAACAATGCACGCAGATACGTGTGTGTAGTGGCCCTGATGGCTTTCCATACACAGATCAACTATAACACGCTCGACAGACGGACTTACAACTGTTTTTCTTCATTTTCATTGGAAATTAAAGCACATGTTTGTCCCAACATGTGTATTTTTTCTCAAATGAGGTGAGGTTACCAAACCATGCCATCCATCTGATCCTGTTCCGGCCCTTTTGTCAAATATTAGAACTTAATGGGGCCTGTGAATCAAAAAGTTTGCCCACTCTTGGTCTAGACTAAACAACACAGTTGGCTTCCCCACAGTTCTTATTACCCATACTCCTCTATAACAAATAGCAACTGATACTTTTCTTCACCCATTTCGGTTTCTCTGCATGTGCCTCTTCACCTGTTTTCCACACTCCGTAGGCTGTTTAAAAATCCTCCACCTGCTTCATCTAACCTCAACCATCAGCCTGCTTGTCATCATAGCAACAAAACACATGCAGTTTTTTCCTTCAAACAGGACTCCTCTGTCACGCCTATAGCACACCTCATCACTCATCCCCGAAATAAAATTAAAACAGATACAAAAATGAAAGTTTTCTTGGAGAATGTGTCGTTAGAAATAGATATGATTTTAAATAGAAAGTGACCTACCTCCTAAAAAACAGCAGATGATGAAAATCCTCCCAAAAATCATGATGCTTTGTATATTTTTTAAATGAAGAAACCGAAGCTTGAAAATAGATAAATTATCTAAAAGGAAAAAAATTATTAAAAGAAATCAAATTAGTTGCATTAAAATTTT
Organism: Neostethus bicornis; assembly: GCA_902685375.1. NCBI lineage: Eukaryota > Metazoa > Chordata > Actinopteri > Atheriniformes > Phallostethidae > Neostethus > Neostethus bicornis. Next base: position 13,436,129 of record LR738541.1, on the reverse strand, counting down.
TTGATGGAAAATTTTTCTTTTTTAAAAAAATTCTAAACAAGTCTAAATGATAGAAATAACATTTATTATTCTGTAAAATAATATATTTACAAAAATTGTCCAAAAAGTTTTTAAGTAGATCAAAATATTTCTTCTGCTTTAAAAAGTGTTAAAAAAAACTTTTATGTGCACTTTTTACTGCAAAAACTCTGATTTAGTGAAAAAAAAATAAATAAATAAACAGAACAAATCAAATGTATATATTTTTGGAACTTAATTTCAGGCAAAATAACTTTTTCAATCTAATCTTGATTAAAAACAAAGTACCTGTTGTTAAAAAAAACTTTTAAAATAAAAATAAAGGCTCAGTTTTTGTACAAATTTTCTACATAATTTTCATTTTTAACTTTAAAGCAGTAAAAAATAAAAATTAATTTTGAAACAAATTTTAAGAAGATTTTTAAAAGAAAACATTGCAATAAAAAAGTATTTGAACAATAAAATAATTTGCAAGAAATAAAAGTTTTACCAGCATCAAAAAATCCAGTCAGTAAATCCAATCAAACTGGGGTTTAATCTGAACAAAAAACACCCACTAACTCCACAGAGATGTGTGTGTGTGTGTGTGTGTGTGTGTGTGTGTGTGTGTGTGTGTGTGTGTGTGTGTGTGTGTGTGTGAGTGTGTGTGTGTGGGAGAGAGAGGGCGTTTTTTTTAGTACAACAAAGACTCTTTATGAATCCAAACCAGTCGTGTTTCATAAACATGGGGAATAAAGAATTAAATGCTTCCAAAATTACTAAAAATATGATATTATATATTTATATATATTTCAATAACAAGTAGAAATAAAAGAGGATGAGTGTGCGAGAGGATGGAGGGGTGATTGCTTTCACAGCTCTGGGGAAAAACTATCTCTGAGATTAGAAATGGGGTTTTTATGGTCCTGTATCGTTTCCCTGATGGGAGAGGTACAAACAGTCCGTACCCGGGTGGATGGGGTCAATCGCTATCTGTCTTGCCTTCTGCTGAACTCAGGAGCTGTAGACCGAATCCAGATCTGCCAGCCGCCACCCTACGATCCCCTATGCAGTCTTCACCACCCGGGTCAAGTCCTTTTCATACTGTGTGGTGCAGCTGCCATACCACACAGTCATTTTTGGAGACGGAATGCTAGACGCCCAAAAACGAATAGACGTTTTTGGGCCTTCTTCACCAGGTGTTGTGTGTTGGTAGTCCACAAGAGGTCTATGGAAATGTGGATGGCCAGGAATTTCACTCTAAATAAAGATATCTTTGCTCGTACTTAATAAATTAAATTCAGATTATTTGAATAACTACAGACTTCAAAGAAAAACTGAAAACTATCAAAGATTTAAAAAGTGCATTTAGCAGAGTATGTCCCTTTAAGAACTGAGGCTGTTTGAGCGTCCACAATATTTTAGTGAAACTAGTAAACAGCTAGCTTATGCAGCCGAGGATCTGACCGCCAGGGTCCCCGCCGGAGAGTCCCCACCCATCTCCTCCTTCACCCGACCCCTATGGCCCCTCCTGCAGGTGGCGAGTCCGCTGGAAGGGCGGCCCATGTCCCCTGTTCGGGCTGAGCCCGGCAGGGCCCCATGGGTAAAAGCTCGGCCCCCAGGCGCGCTCGCTCTCATGCTCCACCCTTGGGCCTGGCTCCAAGGAGGGGCCCCGGTGACCCGCGTCCGGGCAAAGGCAACTTGGCCATGTTTAATTTCTTCATAGCGGATTTTTGAGCCACGCTTTGTCTGGCCCCTCGAGCCGCTCCTCCTCCAGGTCAAGAGGAACCAGATGGGGTGGTTCGGGCATCTGGTCAGGATTCCCCCCCAAGCGCCTCGCAGGTGAGGTGTTTTGGGCACATCCCACCGGGAGAAGACCAAGGGGCAGACCCCGGCACCTGTATTACGTACTGCTGAAAGGACGGTCAAATGGTGAGAGCAGCTGAGAGGATTGGGTGGGGGTGTCCCCATCCCTCCCTCCCTCCCTGACTCCGTACACTTTTCCATTTGATACATGTCCATGTGCAGATTGTCCTTTTAATATCTTTTTATCTGATTGTTTTGATCACTATCAGTTCATTGCAAAGCTACAATTTTACTTTTATTTTTGTAAACGTCTATCTTGACGCCACAGACTCTAAGCAGCCAACTGATTTGTCGGGCCGTACTCAGGTGGTCAATAAGCCTAGTTGTAGTGGTATCAGAAGGCGGAGCCATGCGACCCCAGCGCTTCTAATAAATATTACGAGCTTTTACAACAAGTTAGAAAAGAAAAAGTAAATTATTTTTTAGTTGTTATAATTTTGAAACTGCTTTAAAATAACTTGTTAATTAAAATCTAAAAATAATATTGAATCATTATCACAAAATCAAACAAAAAAATTATGATATCAATTCATAATTTTCACTTTGTGAATGTAATTTTTTCAAACTACTGAACTGATTTTAATGCAATTTACTTTAGTACCGACTATATATGAACTGATGAATAAATCCCAGGGTGGGATAAACTCTAAAACGACAGAGACACAAAATCAAAGCAACTGAAGTGAGTTTAAAAGAATGAACATTTAAAGATAAATTCACCAAAATCCATCGTTTATTTGAAAATTAAACCCCGTAAAAATACCAAATAATAAATAATTCCAAACATTTTGTGGAAAAAAAAACCATGTGAATGAAACATCAAAAAAGTATCAATGAAAAAAAAAAAACCTGCAGCGTAACTAAACTGTACTTTTCCGTGGATTCTGTGCACGTGTTCCGTTAAGGTTGTGTAGTGTGTTGCCGTGGCAGCCAGGGGGAGATCCAGCTCTGTAAAAAAAAATCCTCTTTGCAGACACCCAGTGTGCAGCGTAACAGTCTGGATTCAAACTACCACCCGATCCCACAAACCATCAGAGATCACAGGACAAAAATGTTCTTCTGAAGCAAAACTAGAGTCAAACCAGCCCCTTATACGCCAAAAAAAGGGGAAAATGACTCAGAACCTTCAGATAAAAAAAAAAGTCAGTAACGGCTGTGTTCATCTGTTGCCGTGACAATGACATCCATCCAAATGCGCATGGAAACGGGATTAGAAGCAACCAGGAAGAAAAGCCGGTCGTACGTCTTCACACAGAAGGTCAGACTCGGCCGAGGAGACTGAAGAGGAAACAAAACAACAAAAAAAAGTTTTTAAAGATGAATTATTGGGCTTTTATTGGATAATAATTTATTTCCTCGAACATTTAGATGAAAATAATACATTTTGCTGCCGAGTGTGAAGCGGCCGGGATGGGAATTAGCGCCTCCAAATCCGAGACCATGGTCCTCGCCCGGAAAAGGGTGGAATGCCCCCTGCGGGTCAGGGACAGGGTCCTGCCCCAAGTGGAGGAGTTTAAGTATCTCGGGGTCTTGTTCATGAGTGGGGGAAAGATGGAGCGGGAGATCGACAGGCGGATCGGTGCGGCATCAGCAATAACTAGGACGCTGCATCGGTCCGTCGTGGTAAAGAGAGAGCTGAGCCGAAAAGCAAAGCTCTCGATTTACAAGTCGATCTACGTTCCAACCCTCACCTATGGTCACCAGCTGTGGGTGGTGACCGAAAGAATGAGATCGCAGGTACAAGCGGTCGAAATGAGCTTCCTCCACAGGGTGGCTGGGCTCTCACTCAGAGATCGGGTGAGGAGCTCTGCCATCCGGGAGGAGCTCGGTGTCGAGCCGCTCCTCCTCCAGGTCGAGAGGAGTCAGATGGGGTGGTTCGGGCATCTGGTCAGGATACCCCCCGAGCACCTCGCGGGCGAGGTGTTTCGGGCACGTCCCACCGGGAGGAGACCAACGGGCACACCCCGGACCCGCTGGACAGACTTAGTCTCACAGCTGGCCGGGGAACGACTTGGGATTCTTCCAGGTGAGCTAGAGGATGCAGCCGGGGTGAGAGAGGCCTGGGCTGCCCGTTTGAGGCTGTTACCCCCACGACCCGACCCCGGAACAAGCGGAAAATGACGGAACGGATACATTTTCTAAACTCAAACATGCAACGACTTTCACTTCGTTTTTTTTTTTTCATACTCGGAATTCTCCAGTCCTCCAAGCCGTGGACGTAAATTTTATTTGAGGCCATATATACAATCTAAAGTGCCTCAAGTTAACAAAGCTAGCACATATTCTTTTAATAGTTCCTTAGGTGTGTTTACATAAAAGAGTTTCAGCTAAAATTAAAGGAAAAGTGTACAAAACTGTGGTGAGAGCGGCCATGCTGATTGGTCTAGAAACAGTAGCACTGAAGAAAAGACAGGAAGGAGAGATGAAGATGCTGAGGATCTCTCTGGGAGTGACCAGGATGGACAGGATCAGAGGAACAGCACATGTTAGAGGTTTTGGAGATAAAGACCATATCCATACGTAGCCGGGTATTTTTGAAAACGTATATATGCTGTACTTCGTTTTAGAAAAACCCTCACGTACACACGTTACCATTTTCAATGTAACCGCATCCACACGAAACTTGTAAAAAATACGCTTCTGAGTGCGGTTATAAGCATGCCAGACCAGTAGTGGGCAGTATTTATCTAAACGTAAGCTCGGATCTAGGAAGGCTTATGTGACAGATAATAACCGACTTATTTCTCCTCTTTCCTCCTTCCTCGACAAGAAGTAAGAGCAGTTGAGTGTGTAAACTCAACTGCTAGAAAGGAGCCTTTTTTTTTTGGAGGATCCATGCTGCCCACAATCTGATATTAAAAACAAGGCCGTTTATCAGTGGTGGAATGTAAGGAAGTAAATGTACTTCTTTACTGTACTTAAGTAAAAAAATTGTGTATCTGTACTTTACTTAAGTAAAATTTAAGACCGGTACTTTTACTTTTACTTCACTACATTTTTAGAGCAAATATCTGTACTTTTACTTCGCTACTTTTTAAAAGTGTGTTTTACATTTTTTGTTACATTTTTCGTTCAGGAATTTTGAAAAAATACACACGTTTTTTTTTTAGCGCATCTTGAAGCCGCATCGCCAAAATCAAAAGAAGCAGTTGATCGGGAGAAGAAGTCATGAATCGAGAAACATTTTCCGCATTCATTCAAAAACCTAACATCAAATATAGTCCAAATTAAAAAGAGTCAGAAGATCGTTGTTTGTTGTGTTTACTTCTAAATAAAAAGTTGAGCCATCATTACACAGAGCAGGGGCGGATCTAGAATTTTCCAAAGGGGGGTGGGGCTTTGACAAAGCCAATATATAGTGACTGGGGGCCTCCCCCCTAAAACATTTTAAAAAATAAGTGTCATTTTCCTCCATTTTTGTGGCCCATTCACTGGCCCTTCTAGGGGATAGCTTGACTTGTCCCCTTTACTTTTATTTTATTTATTTATTTATTTTGCGGACCAAAAGAGGCGGGAGAGGGGGGGGGGTCACACCCCTGCAGAGTATTTATCCTGGTTACCATGGTGACACCCTATGGCACAAAAAATAACATTTGAATTATGATCGAATACTTTTACTTTTTACTTAAAAAGTACAATTTACACCAACTACTTTTGTACTTTTACTTACGTAGATTTTTTGCCTAATTATCTGTACTTTTACTTAAGTACAAAAAGTGAGTACTTCATCCACCACTGCCGTTTATACATTAATTGTTGCAGGTAGTGACGTTTAAAAATGCAAAACGCCGGTTGTGCATGCCTACATGCAAACGCAAAACCGGAGTTTTCCAAAATCTTCATTGTGGTCGCGTTTTCAAAAACAACAGTTTGTAGTAAAAAAAAAACGACGGGTTGGTGTGGATGACAGGCTAAAACGGATAAAAATATATTTGTTTTACCAAATACCCGGGTACCTGGGGACAGGGTTAAAGTCAGAGAGGCCAGACTGAGATGGTTTGGACATGTGCAGAGAAGAGAGAGAGAGTACATCAGAAGAAGGATGCTGGGTTTGGAACCACCAGGAAAGAGGACCAGAGGAAGACCAAAGAGGAGGTTCAAAGACCAAAGAAGATGCAGCAGATAGGGTTAGATGGAAGAAACTGACTTGCTGTGACGCCCCCTGGAGGGAAATGCCGAAAGAAGGTCTAAAACTCACTGAGGCAGCCGTTCTTAGATGGTCATAATAAACTTCCTCTATGGCCTGGAAGTAGATGACTCCTTTTAACTTCCTCTCATCACAGTCTGCAGAAAAACACAACAACATGATTCTCAGATGGCCTCACACGGAGTGAAAGACTATTAGACATGCAAACACACAGACATGCAAAGCCAGGAGCACACACACACACACCTGGCCCTCCACCCTGTCTAACCTGTGTAGTAGGCCAGTCGTCTGTGATCCGTGTCAAACAGGAACCATCTCTTCTTCCATGTTTTCACTCTGCCGCCTCGTTTTGTTAGAAAGCCCGCGCAGCGTCGAGGCGTTAGCCGCAGGTCCGTGCACCCGTTGACCCCGTGACCCAAAGATTCCACGTGGGCCCGGAGGTCAAAGTTTGGAGCGAGGAAGAGGGGAAAGCTGCGCTGCTGGAAGGAAAAACAGTTTTAAATAGAAGGTGTTGTGTTAAGAAATATTTTGGATGTTTCCACCATGTTTGAAACTTATTTCCACATAAAAAACTTTTCTGCGATGGTTTTATGGATGATTGAGAGAATTTGCGAGCAGTCGCATCCTCACAGTCCCATTCAAAATTTGAATGCTATTTGTCTGTTCTTGGCGATGGATTTTGTTCTCCACCTCACACACATTATCTGCAAAAATGAACTTTTTATGAGTTTCTAGGTCTGTTTAACTCGCTGTCGTTCAATTTTTGTTTTCAAATCAAAATTTCAAAACCAGAAAACTAGCCGTTTCCCCGTTCACGTCTCCGTTGAATTAATGCTTGCTCAATAGTGCTTTGAGACTTTTTTAAAATATAAAATGGGTAACAAATCAAATGCATGATTAAAATTTTTGTTTTTTAAAAGTAAGACTTTTAATCTTTTAGTCATTTTTTATTAGGATCAATTGATCTAAAAACTTTTGTAATTTCTCCAAATCCGAGACCATGGTCCTCGCCCGGAAAAGGGTGGAATGCCCCCTGCGGGTCAGGCACAGGGTCCTGCCCCAAGTGGAGGAGTTTAAGTATCTCGGGGTCTTGTTCACGAGTGGGGGAAGAATGGAGCGGGAGATCGACAGGCGGATCGGTGCGGCGTCAGCAATAACTAGGACGCCGCATCAGTCCGTTGTGGTACAGAGAGAGCTGAGCCAAAAAGCAAAGCTTTCAATTTACAAGTCGATCTACGTTCCTACCCTCACCTATGATCACCAGCTGTGGGTGGTGACCAAAAGAATGAGATCGCGGGTACAAGCGGCCGAAATGAGCTTCCTCTGCAGGGTGGATGGGCTCTCACTCAGAGATCGGGTGAGGAGCTCTGCCATACGGGAGGAGCCGTTGAGCCGCTCCTCCGACAGGTCGAGAGGAGCCAGATAGGGTGGTTCGGGCATCTGGTCGGGATGCGTCCCGAGTGCCTCGCTGGTGAGGTGTTTTGGGCACGTCCCACCGGGAGGAGACTGAGAGGCAGACCCCGGACCTGCTGGAGAGACTATGTCTCACAGCTGGCCGGGGAACGACTTGGGATCCTTCCAGGTGAGCTGGAGGATGCAGCCGGGGTGAGAGAGGCCTGGGCTGCCCGCTTGAGGCTGTTGCCCCCACGACCCGACCCCGGAACAAGCGGAAGATGACGGAACAGAATGAGCGGCGCGTCCTATAATGCAGTGCGCTCTGTGTGTGTTGTGAGAAAACAAGTGAAACAGATGAACACTGCGCTAGCTTGATTCAGGGAGGTCTGACATTTCAGGACATTAAATTAGAATTCCTCTAAATAAACTTTTAGATTATAAATTTGGTTAAAAACTAAATGTTTTCTGAGGGTTTTTTCCCCTAAATTTAAGAATAAAAACCTTATTCTTACTTCTGTGTTTGGTGAGGAAAAGATTTTTGGTGATCCATTGGTGTGTGGAATCACCACTTCTGGCACTTCTTCTTCTTCTTCTTCATGCCGCAACGGTAACTCTGTTTGGTTTCTTTCCTCCAAAATCATCTGCCGCCGCTCGTCCTGTGTGAAAATAGACAGTCAGACACATCCGGATGGTTCTGTTGGGCTGTTACATCGTGTGTGTGTGTGTGTGTCTGAAGTCTTAAAGTCGTTTCTCACTCTCTCCCTCAGCAGACGTTCTCTTTCCGCTTTGGCCTCCCGAAGTTTTCTCTCGATCTCCACCAGGTCCAGCAGACTCGGACTGAAAAAAAAGAAGAGAAGCATCACAATAAAATACATCCTCATGTCGACACGTATTCAGATCCATGCCCAGTCACACCTTATTTGTGCTGCATGTCTGTGCATCGTACCCCACGTTATTTTAATAAATCTAATAAATAAATGGCTACATTTTTAATTTGATCTTTCTGTTTACATCAAATCAAACTCCCTCAAAACACACAAAGCCAGGAACAGAAATTATTTTTGCATAAATGTTTTTTACTATTCTTCTTCTTCTCCTTTCGGCATTTCCCTTCAGGGGGCGCCACAGCAAGTCTTTCTTTCAGTTTCTTCCATCTAAACCTATCTGCTAAATCTTCTTCGGTCACACCAACTATCTTCATGTCTTCCTTCACTGTATCCATGAACCTCCTCTTTGGTCTTCCTCTAGTCCTCTTTCCTGGTGGTTCCAAATCCAGCACCCTTCTTCCTATGTACTCTCTCTCTGTCCTCTCCACATGTCCAAACCATCTCAGTCTGGCCTCTCTGACTTTAAAACCTCTAACATGTGCTGTTCCTCTGATCCTGTCCATCCTGGTCACTCCCAGAGAGATCCTCAGCATCTTCACCTCTGCTACCTCCATCTCTGCTTCCTGTCTTTTCTTCAGTGCCACTGTCTCTAGACCAATCAGAATGGCCGCTCTAACCACGGTTTCGTACACTTTCCCTGTCACTTCAGCTGAAACTCTTCTGTCACACATCACACCTGATACTTTTCTCCACCCGTTCCAGCCTGCTTGAACACGCTTCTTCACCTCTTTTCCACACTCTCCATTGCTCTTGACTGTTGACACTAGATCCTTAAAATCTTCCACCTTCTTTATCTCTTCTCCCTGTAACCTCACTTTTCCATTTGGATCCCTCTCATTCACACACATGTACTCTGTCTTACTCTGACTAATCTTCATTCCTCTTCTTTCTAGAGCAAACCTCCACCTATCAAGCTTTTCCTCCACCTCTTCCCTCCTCTCACTACAGATCATGATGTCATCTGCAAACAAATGTTTTTTACTATTAGCTTTTTTTCTAATGTCAAAACTCATTTACGGTCAGTTTTATAGTTTTTTTAATTTAATTGAAGGATTTTTGTTCCATTAGAAATAATTACTGTGTTATGGGAAAACAAAACAACATTGATCTCCAAAAAAAAAACAAACTCAAATCCTAATGTTACTATTTTATATTAAAAAACATCAAATGTTCAGTTTCTCACCACCCTCACATTTTTTTTTTCTGTATTTAATAGTGATTTTTAAATACAGAAAAAAAAGATACTATTATCTTCTTCATAATATACAGAGTAAGCATTTCTTTGCAGAGATCTTTAAGGAAAAATCTCTTTAATTTTTTTGAGATCTCTTTAATTCTGCAGCATGAGACCCCGTCTTTAAAAGGTTTCTTTGCAGCACTTTTGGTTTCAGTGTGAACAAACCTGGCGGCCCGTGAATTGGTTGTGCTGTTGCATGGTGTCAGCAGCCCGTTAGCGTTCCGATGCCCGTCAGCGTGCCCGTTACTGAGTCTGTGCGGAGATAGGGGCATGCTATTCACCTCTGGTGTGTGAATCTCTGGAGGCATCCTCACCAAACCTGAATGAGATAAAAAAAGTGCTGAAGTGGAGAGAAAATGAGGGTGAGAACAGACATGACCTCGTGGGGGGGGAGTCAAAGTGTTCCGATCAGGAACAGAGCTCTGATTGGTCGCTAGCAGCAGCCACACAGGTGGTTTGGAAGAGAGGATTCGTTATTGTCAACATGGAAACTCATCTGTGATTTGTTTATGGTGTCGTATGAATGCCATAAGTCTTTTACACACACCTACAGCTGCACATGTGTGTGAGTGCATTAAGTTTTGTGTGTGTGTGTGTGTCTGTGTGTCTGTGTGCAGGTGTTTCTTTCTCTCCACCATCGTACCGACTGATTTGACTAAAAGGGCGTGGAACTAAACAAACAGACAAAACGAGGACACACTCACTGTGTTTATTGTTCTACACCACAAAAGTGTGTGTGTGTGGGGGGAGGGGTGGAAGTGAGTTCTCAGGGTGACGCAAACTCACCTTGCACGGAAACGGGTCGGTCGCTCAGTCTGCTGCGATGAGAACTTCGTCTTCTTGGCAAACTGCTTGCTTCTTTAAACATTTCCTACAACATGAAACAATTTAGTAAAAATCATTCAAACAAAATTAAAAGAAAAAAGAAAATCTGTTCAAACTAGATTAAAATAATAAATGACTTTCAGACTTTAAAAAAATGTACAAAAATATGCAAAATTTTGGAGGAAACAACTGAAGAAATGAGACATTCTGACATGTACCTGCCTTTAGATTGGAGAACCCTGGAATTGCAGGAGGGAAAAAATCTCTAGAAAATAATCAATTATGAAGATTTTAAAAAATAATAAAAAAAATCACTACATTGCGTTCCGTTCCGTTATCTTCCGCTTGTTCCGGGGTCGGGTCGCGGGGGCAACAGCCTCAAGCGGGCAGCCCAGGCCTCTCTCTCCCCGGCTGCATCCTCCAGCTCACCTGGAAGGATCCCCAGTCGTTCCCCGGCCAGCTGTGAGACATAGTCTCTCCAGCAGGTCCGGGGTCTGCCCCTTGGTCTCCTCCTGGTGGGACGTGCTCGTAACACCTCGCCCGCGAGGCGCTCGGGCGGCATCCTGACCAGATGCCCGAACCACCCCATCTGGCTCCTCTCAACCTGGAGGAGGTGCGGCTCGACACCGAGCTCCTCCCGGATGGGAGAGCTCCTCACCCGATCTCTGAGTGAGAGCCCAGCCACCCTGCGGAGGAAGCTCATTTCAGCCGCTTGTACCCGCGATCTCATTCTTTCGGTCACCACCCACAGCTGGTCACCATAGGTGAGGGTTGGAACGTAGATCGACTTGTGAATCGAGAGCTTTGCTTTTCGGCTCAGCTCTCTCTTTACCTCTTCAATCACTACATTAAAAAAAAAAAAAACCTGTATAATAACTTTTATTTTTATGGTTTCTGATCACATTAAAACAGAAGATTTCTAAAGATTCATTTAAACCCAATGTTTTTACAAGAACGTTTAAAAGCAGATTTTGTCCAAGTTATAGAAATCCTTAAATCAGCAAAATGGTAAAAAAATCTGTGAAATATTTCATGTGAAATCTATACGGAAAGAGGCGTGACTGCTCGTCTTCATGCAGAACTCAGAATTCTTCCAATAGTTCCAAAGCCTGGAAGGGATTTATTTTGAAGAACCTCTTTATTATTTTATTACACCAATAGTCACCACTGGCTTCACAACCATGCTGGAGACGGTGCTGGACCATGAATGCCGATTATTCACACATTTTCTGGTCGTATCCAATCATTCTGGGACCAATTAAAAAAGACATTTAAGAACATTTAACAGATAGAAATATTGGAGATTCTAGAAAATTGTTTTGGGGACTATTAACGGAAACTATAACCTAACAGAAAAAAGTCACCTTCATTAAATAATCATTCTTGAATGCAAAAAAAAAATCTATGACGAAAAATCAGATGAAATGTGAAGCACCAATTTTAGACCAATGGAACATGTTTTCTTCATTCCAGTGAGTGGACCCTCCGCTTTCCTCCAGTCCCCCACAAGTTTCTCACAGCTGCATATTTTACTATTTTCAGCTTCTAATCTGCAGGTGAAAAAAATATATATTTTCGATCCCATTTTTCTTCTTCTCTTTTTTTTAGTTGTTTTTATGTTAGCAAAGTTGAAACTACAGCGCCCTCTTGCGGTAAAGTGTGAAAATAACATGAAATGATGGTAAAAATGTGTTAGTAATTTCTCATATACGTCGCTCCGGATTATAAGTCGCACCCCCGACCAAACTATGAAAAAACATGTGACTTATAGTCCGAAAAATACGGTATGGGTTATTAAAATAAAAGGTTACATAAAAACATATCCCTATAGATTCAAAGGGGGTCAATAATCTGACCTTGGGGTTACAAAGGCTTCTAATATGTACCTAAAGAGGCTAATGAAGAGCAGAAATATAAAAACACAATTTTTAAAAAAAGAAAGGGGGAATCTGTTCAAATGGGATCGGAGTCCCAAAATGATTTAAAAAAAAAAACAAAACGTAAAAAGTCTGATATTTAAACACCACATAGATATAAAGTGCATTACAAAAAAAATTTTCATTATTAATATTAAAAATGCACCTCAATATTTAATGTGTCTTGACAAAGAATAAAATCCTTGGTCAAGAACTTTTTAAGACGTATTTCTGCAGGTCTGAGGTGAAAGGAATTGTGGTCATAAACCCATGACTTAGAGATAGCTACCAGAACATTGCTCTTAAGTGTTATCAGAACAAAATAAATCAATACATTTATCAGTTCTAAAACCCTCCAGAGATTGTTTACTTGGTAACGGGGTTGCATACCTGTGAAGACTTATGAACCGTCGTAGGAGAGAGTGACATCATGCAGGGAGCAGAGCCAGTGATGTTTGACCAATCAGCAAGTGGTTTCTTCTCTTTAAGAACCTGTAAGACCAGATTCTGTCATAGAACTGCAAAGAGGACTGGTGTGGAGGCGTTTGGGCAAGCTTCTCTGTACCCAACACACACACACACACACACACACAAAACATACCACATGGAACTGAAAATGAAAAACTCGTCTCTGAGGATTGTAATGACTTCAGAAGTTATCATGAGTACATTATCTTGTCCTCCTGGGAACGCTCCGTTTCTGGTTGACTCACAAGCAGGGTGTCCATCGTTTAACCCTCGCATACCCACACACCATCACACGGACCAGAGGTAACATCTCACCGATTTAATTCTCCGTTCAATAATCTCAATCATTGATCTGAATTACTTTTTTTATCTTCTCACCAGTGGGAAGTCACTGATTTACCTCCTAAAGATAACACAACGTTCATCGTAAACTCATCAAAAGTCATGCAAATCACACACTTAGTCACTCTGAGTCATTTTTTATCGTTCCGATCTTTACAATCTGTCTTTTTCTTTTGTAAAATAGAAGATCTAACATCTTGTTTTAACCATTCCCAGATTTTTTTACCTTTTTTGTTTAACCCTCCAAGCCGGGATGTGGATCGTCTCCCAGGTCTCCTGTTCATGTCTGCACACACACGCTTTGACACACAGCACCCTCCTTCGCACTGTTTACTCCTCCCTCCCTCCCTGTGTTCGTCCATCCGTCTCCTCACCCCACCCTCTCGCTCCCTCATTGTCTGACTCAGTGTCTGATGTGTTTATTCCTGTTCCAGATCTTGTCTCTTGTTCATTTGAACTTTCATTTCAGATAAAAGGAAAAAAAGTGGAGTTGAAGCAATTTTTGTGGACGTGTTTACGTAGAAGTTCAAACTATTTTAGTTGCTGGTTTTTGCAGCTCATTCGATATCAGTAAAGAGGGACCCTGAACAGCTCATCCGGTCATCACAGCATCGTACAGACACACACACTGACCCTCATTTATTCAGATTTTCTACATCAAGCGGTGTATAACGGTGTACGACCAAATTTGGATTTTCCAAAACTTGAGCACACAAATTACTACATTTTTACAAGAGAAATTCTCCAAAGTAGAAACAATACACTTCCCTGTATAACAATAAATGCTATATTTTCTGGTGTTTAAGAGAAAATATAAGGTGTGATGTGTGATAGAAGCGTTTCGTCTCGTTTTCATGCAAACTCCACACAGAAAGGACAGTGTTCCAAGCCTCGTCCCCACCCGGGACTCGAACCCACGACCTTCTTGCTGTGAGGCCACTGTGCTACCCACTGCGCCACCGTGCTTTCGTTGTCGTTTCGTCATCTTCCGCTTGTTCCGGGGTCAGGTCGTGGGGGCAACAGCCCCAAACGGGCAGCCCAGACCTCTCTCTCCCTGGCTGCATCCTCTAGCTCACCTGGAAGGATCCCAAGTTGTTCCCCGGCCAGCTGTGAGACATAGTCTCTCCAGCGGGTCCGGGGTCTTCCTCTTGGTCTCCTCCCGGTGGGACGTGCCCAAAACACCTCGCCTGCGAAGCGCTCAGGGGGGCATCCCGACCAGATGCTTGAACCACCCCATTTGGCTCCTCTCGACCCAGAGGAGGAGCGGCTCGACACCGAGCTCCTCCCGGATGGCAGAGCTCCTCACCCGATCTCTGAGTGAGAGCCCAGCCACCCTGCGGAGGAAGCTCATTTCGGCCGCTTGTACCCGCGATCTCATTCTTTCGGTCACCACCCACAGCTGGTTATCATGGTGAGGGTAGGAATGTAGATCGACTTGTAACTGGAGAGCTTTGCTTTTCGGCTCAGCTCTCTCTTTACCACGACGGACCGATGATAGAAGAGTTTCAGCTAAAATGTGCTGATTGGTCTAGAAACAGTGGCACTGAAAAAAAGACAGGAAACAGAGATGAAGATGCTGAGGATCTCTCTGGGAGTGACCAGGATGGACAGGATCAGAGGAACAGCACATGTTAGAGGTTTTAAAGTCAGAGAGGCCAGACTGAGATGGTTTGGACATGTGCAGAGAAGAGAGACCGAGTACATCAGAAGAAGGATGCTGGATTTGGAACCACCAGGAAAGAGGACTAGAGGAAGACCAAAGAGGAGGTTCATGGATACAGTGAAGGAAGACATGAAGATAGTTGGTGTGACCAAAGAGGATGCAGCAGATAGGGTTAGATGGAAGAAACTGACTTGGTGTGGCGACCCCTGAAGGGAAATGCAGAAAGAAGAAGAGGAGGAACAAGTTGTTCTTGGCCAAAAATGCATAATTAGATAAACTAAAACAATCAATTTGCACTGGAAGCTTTTTTGTCTCATTTATTTTACAAACTACTTAACCAAAGAAAGACATGTCATACTGAAAAGGTGCAAGACACATATGGTGACCAGATGCCACAAAAAATATGAGATTGTATCAAAATTGGGGAGAAGACGGTGGCTCAGTGGTAGAGCGTTTGCCCTTGAACCGGAAGTTAACTGGAAGTTCGTGAGTTCGATTACTACTGAGTTCACGTTGACGGTTCCTTGAAGAAGACACCTAACCCCCGTTTCTCTCACTATTGGTGCCGTCGTGGCAGCCTGCTGCGGTGTCGAAGTGCAGCACACAAATTTCGCTGGTGAGGGATCAATAGAGTGTGTAAAAAAAAATAATTAAAACACAAGTCCCGAATGTCGGCTCAGAAGTCCCAAAAACTTTTTTTTTTATTATCTGTCCCTTTCGGCGTTGCGGTGGGTGCCGGAGCCCATCCCGACCAATTTAAGGCGAAGGGCAGGGTACACCCTGAACAGGTTGCCAGTCTGTCGCAGGGCCACACACATACAACCATCCACACACACACTCATTCCTAGGGACAATTTGGCACCGGCCAACCAACCTAGCATGCATGTTTTTGGAGGGTGGGAGGAAACCGGAGTACCCGGAGGAAACCCACGCAAACACGGGGTGAACATGCAAACTCCACACAGAAAGGACAGTGTTCCAAGCCTCGTCCCCACCCACGACCTTCTTGCTGTGAGGCCACTGTGCCACCGTGCTGCCCATACATAAAAATATAATTTAATAATAAAAGTTACTATGACTAGTAATAAGATACTCGTTTAAGACTCAGTTTCTACTACTGTAATTAGAATCCTGCACACGACACAATCCTCACTTTCACACACATACACTCCCAAAATTATGACGTATGTAAACAAACAAGTTCAGCGTAAAATGATATTTAAGGAATGTGAGTTCACAATAAACCCATGCATTAAGGCAGGGGTCCTCGAGGGCCGGTGTCCTGAAGGTTTTCATTGTGTTCCTGGTTTAATACAGCTGATGCACATGGAGTGTAGCAGCAACTGGTCAAATCTGGCACGATGACCCAGTAACCTGGATCAGGTGTGTAAATGCAAAAACACCGGCCCTGGAGGACCGATCGTCAAAGATCGGTCCTGTGCATTAAGGAGCGCGTTAGGCAATATAAAACAATATCAAAATCCATACAAGGCCTTTTACAAAGTCTCTAGAAAGGAGTATGGGTTCACACGGAGGTGAAGCAGACCTTCACATAAATTTTAGAAAAATGAACAGCGCTTATAAAAAAAGAACAAATTAGTTTGTTTTTTTTGAGGACCTCTGGAGGGTGGAAAAGAGGTGAAGAAGCGTGTTCAAGCAGGCTGGAACGGGTGAAGAAAAGTATCAGGTGTGATGTGTGATAGAAGAGTTTCAGCTAAAATGAAAGGAAAAGTGTAGAAAACCCTGGTGAGAGCGGCCATGCTGATTGGTCTAGAGACAGTGTGGTGAGAGCGGCCATGCTGATTGGTCTAGAGACAGTGTGGTCAGAGCGGCCATGCTGATTGGTCTAGAGACAGTGCCACTGAGGAAAAGACAGGAAACAGAGATGAAGGTAGCAGAGATGAAGATGCTGAGGATCTCTCTGGGAGTGACCAGGATGGACAGGATCAGAGGAACAGCACATCTTAGAGGTTTTAAAGTCAGAGAGGTCAGACTGAGATGGTTTGGACATGTGCAGAGGAGAGAGAGAGTACATCAGAAGAAGGATGCTGGGTTTGGAACCACCAGGAAAGAGGACTAGAGGAAGACCAAAGAGGAGGTTCATGGATACAGTGAAGGAAGACATGAAGATAGTTGGTGTGACCAAAGAGGATGCAGGAGATAGGGTTAGATGGAAGAAACTGACTTGCTGTGGCGCCCCCTGAAGGGAAATGCCGAAAGGAGAAGAAGAAGATTTTTGAGGACCTCTGGGTGGTGCGTTCATCATTCGCAGCAATAATTTTTTATGTATAATCAATCCAGAGTAAACACTTATCGTATAGCCAGCATACTGGATGATAAAAAATTACACTTTTAGTCAGCAAAATAAAAACTATGGTAAATATTTTTTTATGTAAAACTGATCATATGGTTACGTCTCCATCTGCTTTATCTCTGCTGTATGCTGTATCTGCTCAGCATTCATTCTTTTACACACCAAACCAATATTTCTTTAGATCACAGTGCAGAAAATAATCTACTAAAAAATATGATGGGTAAATTTTTATTATAAAATACACTTATTTTTTTCTCTTTATGCTTCTATCCACAGAATGTATAGAAGAAGCATCAGGAATTCAAGCTGTCCAACTGTTCCTAACACTTTTATGAGGGGATATCTCCCGTCCGTGGTCGCTCATAAACTGATGTAGGTTTTCGGGGTCGTGCAAACAAAAGGTCGAGCTCTCAAACTCTTGTGAATGCGATATTTCCAAAACTACTGCCGAGATTTGACTGAAACTGCTCACTTAGGATCACCTTAGGTTCACTCAGAGAGGATTTGTTTACTAATTCTTGTTTCAAATTGAGGGGTTTTTAAGAGTTTTGAGAAAACTTTCCGTTCCGTCATCTTCCGCTTGTTCCAGGGTCGAGTCGCGGGGGCAACAGCCTCAAACGGGCAGCCCAGGCCTCTCTCTCCCCGGCTGCATCCTCCAGCTCACCCGGAAGCATCCCAAGTCGTTCCCCAGCCAGTTGTGAGACATAGTCTCTCCAGCGGGTCCGGGATCTGTCCCTTGGTCTCCTCCCGGTGGGAGATGCCCGAAACACCTCGCCCGCGAGACGCTCGAGGGGCATTTTGACCAGATGCCTGAACCACCCCATCTGGCTCCTCTCGACCTGGAGGAGAAGCGGTTTGACACCGAGCTCCTCCTGGATGGCAGAGCTCCTCACCCGATCTCTGAGTGAGAGCCCAGCCACCCTGCGGAGGAAGCTCATTTCGGCCGCTTGTACCCGCGATCTCATTCTTTCGGTCACCACCCACAGCTGGTGACCATAGGTGAGGGTTGGAACGTAGATCGACTTGTAAATCAAAAACTTTGCTTTTCCGCTCAGCTCTGAATCTTCTGCTTGTTCCAGGGTCGGGTCGCGGGGGCAACAGCCTCAAACGGGCAGCCCAGGCCTCTCTCACCCCGGCTGCATCCTCAAGCTCACCCGGAAGGATCCCAAGTCGTTCCCCGGCCAGCTGTGAGACATAGTCTCTCCAGCGGGTCCGGGGTCTGCCCCTTGGTCTCCTCCCGGTGGGACGTGCCCGAAACACCTCGCCCGCGAGGCGCTCGAGGGGCATTTTGACCAGATGCCCGAACCACCCCATCTGGCTCCTCTCAACCTGGAGGAGAAGCGGCTCGGCACCGAGCTCCTACCTGATGGCAGAGCTCCCTACCCGATCTCTGAGTGAGAGCCCAGCCACCCTGCGGAGGAAGCTCATTTCAGCTTTCGGCTTTGTAATTTTTTTTGGGTTTTTTTTTTTAAATGATGAACTTTGCTTAATCTTTAGGAGGTACAAAAAAAAGATAAATCTTTGGCTTAAAATTGACTAAATATTAAATCACTTAATTATAAAAAGTCATTATGAGTGTTGTTTAATAAATAAATAAAAATGTCTTAACTTTGCACAGAGTTCAGATTTTAAAATAAAACCAATTTTTTTTTCCATCAGAAAGAAAAACTGTTATTTTTGTCTAAAAAAAGCTACTTTTTTTTACAGTGAAGTGTCTTTAAAATAAACAGAGGAACACTGATGACCCCACCAAAAATAAAACAAAGCAAGAACACATGTCTTTTCATAATTTTCATTCCATTATTCCAACCAATAACCCACCATTCATTAGGATTAGTCTGTAAACGTCTTACCGTGTGAGTCGTGTGGATGAGCTCTCTCTTTTCTTTCCGCAGGGCGCTCAGCTCTCTTTCCTTCTCCTTTTCCATCTCCCTCAGCTGTTTCTCCAACTGCTGAACTCGCTCCTGAAAATCCACAGAATGATTCCTATCAGCTTGGCCGCCACATGTTTTCCTTCCCCCAGAGGGTGACGGGAAGTAACGCAGCTGATTCATTTGGTTGGCATGAGTTTACTCAATCTGATCATTACGTAGTGATGTAACACTGTGGGGAGTAATCCAGATGTGTTGGTGTTTAGATCGACTCAAATCATCCCAGATGTTCACTTTACAAGTTAATAGGAAACACGAGGAGGTGAAAGAGCTCAGAGTTTGACTGAAAAGCAGCGGAGAACCATGCATTTCACACCTACACACTCAGTAGTGCTCCATCTGCATCCATTAGCAGCTCAATAACTATTTTATGGATTTAAAACCATATTAATACTAAATCAATACGAAAAAAAATAGCGTGGATGGGAATCAGCGCCTCTAAATCCGAGACCATGGTCCTCGCCCAGAAAAGGGTGGAATGCCCCCTGCGGGTCAGGGACAGGGTCCTTCCCCAAGAGGAGGAGTTTAAGTATCTCGGGGTCTTGTTCACGAGTGGGGGAAGGATGGAGCGGGAGATCGACAGGCGGATCGGTGCGGCATCAGCAAAAACTAGGACGCTGCATCGGTTCGTCGTGGTAAAGAGAGAGCTGAGCCGAAAAGCAAAGCTCTTGGTTTACAAGTCGGTCTCCGTTCCTACCCTCACCATGGTAACCAGGATCTACGTTCCTACCCTCACCATGGTCACCAGCTGTGGGTGGCGACCGAAAGAATGAGATCACGGGTACAAGCGGCCGAAATGAGCTTCCTCCGCAGGGTGGCTGGGCTCTCATTCAGAGATCGGGTGAGGAGCTCTGCCATCCGGGAGGTGCTCAGTGTCGAGCCGCTCCTCCTCCAGGTCGAGAGGAGCCGGATGGGGTTGTTCGGGCATCTGACCAGGATGCCCCCCCGAGCGCCTCGCGGGCGAGGTGTTTTGGGCACATTTTACCGGGAGGAGGCCAAGGAGCAGACCCCGGACCCATTGGAGAGACTATGTCTCACAGCTGGCCGGGGAACGACTTGGGATCCTTCTGGGTGAGCTAGAGGATACAGCCGGGGAGAGAGAGGCCTGGGCTTCTTGTTTGAGGCTGTTGCCCCCGCGACTCGACCCTGGAACAAGCGGAAGATGACGGAACGGAACAATAGCGTGAACATAACAGATGAAAAACTTCACAATAAAAGCTTCCGCTTGAAAAACAATCTAGTGGTGAAAAAATAGCTGCAACACAAAATAATCCATAAAGACTTAATCAAATTAAATAAGGAATAAGATTAAAGCAACCCTGCCGGAGCTTAGCCCTGCTGGTTCAATTCAATTCAATTCAATTCAATTTTATTTGTATAGCCCAAAATCACAGAATGTCCGTCTCAATGGGCTTCACAAGAAAAAGAGGAATGTATTAACACAAATACACAACAAGAAAAATAACTAACAAATGCTAACTAAACAAGACTAGCACATTAATGCACTTAGACTCTCCTTCTCGGTGAGGAAAAACTCCTAAAAAACCCATCAGTGGGGAAAAAATAAGAAACCTCATGGGGATCCACGTGAAAGAGAGATCCCTCCCCCGGGACGAGCAAACAATGTGTCAAAGATTATTGTTTAAATATTAGCTTATTCTAAGGCGAAAGGCAGGGTACACCCTGAGCAGGTCGCCAGTCTGTCGCGGGGCAACTTGGGTTATTTGTAGATAAAATTGATCTTTCTTTCTCCACAGCAAATCTAACAGTTCAGACTGTCTTCTATATTTCTCCTGAAATTTTCTACATATGTGTGCACCTCTTTGTCTCATGCTGCTCGGGGTTCTCTACTTTGTTCAACTTCTTTTGAAAAATTTATCTCAAAAATAATTTTGAAAGTAATTCAGCCTCCAAATCTAGCAAATTAGTATTGTTCAGTAAGCGTTACTGTTGAAAACATAAGCTATGTGGTCACACTCACACACACACACACACACACATTCATAAAGAATTGGGCAATGACGCAGCTGAGTCAACCAGCGTCCCTCTCAGACAATCCTCATCTTCATGTCTCCCATTCCTCCTGCATATTTACACTAATTCTGGAACAATTCTACGCTGTTGTGGACGATATTAGGTCTGAGCATGTTCCTGCCAGGCAGCGGAAAATAGAAAATGAAAGAATAAACCATGGCTTCTTGTTTTTTTGGCAAATTCTCATGCATATTCCGCACAAAATGTAATCGGACACTGAAAACAAGCTTTGATGATGAAATGAAGCACTTAATATTAGATATTAGATAATCTGCTTAAAAAAAAAAGCACCCTTTTTTTTCAGATCTTGATGTGTTGTGAGTTTCTCGTTGAGAATTGACGTGAACGTCAATGATCTCCGCATCTTAAAAAAGGATTATTGTGTTTTTGTGGGAAAACAATTCTTATCTCATGAATTATATATTTAAAAAACAAAACAAAACCGTAACATTTATGCAGTTTCTCCCTCCTCTCATTAAATTCTGCCCCAATTATGCATGCACAACACAGCGTAAATTAAAGTGCATCAAGTTAGCAAATCTAGATCAGTATTATAGATAATATAAATCAAGAATGTACCGAGCATGTGCAATCAAATACTTCCTGCTGATGTTAGAATGTGCGGGTGGCGGAGAACAAAATTTGCGGCCAAGAACTTGGCGTTCAAATGAAATCTTTAATACTTAACGAAAGAACTTGCAAATTAAACATGCATGAATGAAAAAGAAAACCACTTCAGTTACTTTTTTTTTAAGTAGAAAAAAAAGATACAAACATGGTAGAAAACTCCAAAAGGTGGATTTTGCATGAACCTCCGATTTGAAACGAGTCATTTTAGAGCTAAACAAAATTTTATTGCACTTGATATTACAGCAAATACTGTGATTCAGACTCGATTGTACTTTAATCTTTTACGTTCAGATTAGATAATCTGAGGATCTCTCTGGGAGTGACCAGGATGGACAGGATCAGAGGAACAGCACATGTTAGAGGTTTTAAAGTCAGAGAGGCCAGACTGAGATGGTTTGGAAATGTGCAGAGGAGAGAGAGAGAGGACATCAGAAGAAGGATGCTGGGTGTCTAATTTAGTTACAACATTCTTGCTAAATTCTTTCTTAAAATAACTTTTAAAACATCTAATGTTCTTAATTTAAATAAAAGATGGAAACTTTTTCTTCTTGACTATTCCAACTTTCATTGACAGTAATTCCTAACAGCTTGAATTCACGCACCTGCTCTCACAGAAGATATTTAAAATTAAGGAGGATTAAAAGTTATTAAAAGTTATTAATCGACAGGCGAATTGGTGCGGCATCAGCAATAACTAGGACACTGCATTGGTCCATCGTGGTGAAGAGAGAGCTGAGCCGAAAAGCAAAGCTCTCGATTTACAAGTCGATCTACGTTCCAACCCTCACCTATGGTCACCAGCTGTGGGTGGTGACCGAAAAAATGAGATCGCAGATACAAGCGGCCAAAATGAATTTCCTCTGTAGGGTGGCTGGCCTCTCATTCAGAGATCGGGTGAGGAGCTATGCCAACCAGCAGGAGCTCGGTGTCGAGCCGCTCCTCCTCCAGGTCGAGAGGAGCCAGATGAGTTGGTTCGGGCATCTGGTCAAGATGACCCCTGACCACCCTGCTTGTGAGGTGTTTTGGGCACATCCCACCGGGAGGAGACCAAGAGGCAGACCCCTGACCCGCTGGAGAGACTATGTCTCACAGCTGGCCGGGGAACGACTTGGGATCCTGTTGGGTGAGCTGGAGGATGCAGCCGGGTTGGGAGAAGCCTTGGCTTCCCATCTGAGGCTGTTGCCCCCGCGACCCGGCCCCGGATGAGCGGATGACGACGGAACGAAATTGAATACTGTCCCTGTCCTAAATTAAAACTAGAAACTAAACTAGAACCCTTACACCGCGATTATTATTTTGAGAAATGGATGATTTTTTTGAAGAAGGTCAAGTTTGTGGATTTTTTTTTTATATGTACATACTTATGTAAATTGAAATGAAAATACTTTATTATTCCCAAAGGTAAATTTGAGTGTTTCAGTGTAAACAGAAAGACCAAACATGAACCTGTAACTACGTCCAGACTGGTAGTTACATATTAGAGGATGAAATGTTAAAGAGTTTAATGGAGGACGGCAGAAATTATTTTCTATACCATTCCTTTGAGTAGTGGGGTTGCAGGAGTTTGGTACTGAAGCTGTTCCTCGGGTGGTCCACACATTCATGGAGGGAGTGGATGTTGTGCATTACAAAAAACTGACAGTTCTTGAAGTTTTTTTTACAACTTACACACTCTTTCCCCATCTGACAAAGAGGATTGCTGCTCCAAAACTACTTCCTGCGGATTTACAATGTGGGCGTGGCAAAGAGCAAAATTTATCGGCAATAACTTGGTGTTTGAGGGGTATCTACTGGATTAAAATGTTTTTGATATAAAATAATGTTCAAACATTGCAGGAACCTCCAAGAAGTTTATTTTGCATCATACTCCTTCATTAAGCTACAATAAGAACCTAAATGTGGTAACTTTAATTTTTTTTTTTTTCTAGGAAGTTTCTGAGATTGAGAAAACCTATAAAATATGACACCAGGCCTGCATAATAAACTGTCAGAAAGAACTGCATATCTAGCCGGTGTTCTGACGAGATCTGTGGCCACATCTAAACAACCAGAAGTGAACGACCAGTCGCAGAACCTAAAAATAACACACATTAAATGAATAAAAAACACTCTATTGTACATTTTAAAATGATAAATTTATAGTCGAAAAATCAGGCGGATCGGTGCGGCATCAGCAATAACTAGGATGCTGCATCGGTCTGTCGTGGTGGAGAAAGAGCTGAGCCGAAAAGCAAAGCTCTCGATTTACAAGTCGATCTACGTTCCCACCCTCACCTATGGTAACCAGCTGTGGGTGGTGACCAAAAGAATGAGATCGCGGGTACAAGCGGCCGAAATGAGCTTCCTCCGCAGGGTGGCTGGGCTCTCACTCAGAGATCGGGTGAAGAGCTCTGCCATCCGGGAGGAGCTCGGTGTCGAGCCGCTCCTCCTCCAGGTGGAGTGGTTCGGGCATCTGGTCAGGATGCCCCCCAAGCGCCTCGCAGGCAAGGTGTTTTGGTCACGTCCTACCAGGAGGAGACCAAGGGGCAGACCCCGGACCGGCTGGAGAGACTATGTCTCACAGCTGACCGGGGAAAGACTTGGGATCCTTACGGGTGAGCTAGAGGATGCAGCCGGGAAGAGAGAGGGCTGGGCTGCCCGTTTGAGGCTGTTTGCCCCGCGACCCGACCCCGGAACAAGCGGAAGATGACGGAAATAGTCAAAAAATGCAGAGCAAGTGCGAAAAAACGCTAATTCTAATAGAAGTTAGCGCCACGCCAGGTCGCAGATCTCGATGTTTAGATCATCTGAAAGGGAGGGGGACGTAGATGGCGCATTCTGGGCATGCACAGAGGTGCTATGTCACAGATTTCGATTGTTGCAGATCTCATCTGGACACCAGGTTTTCAATTTTCTAGTTACATCAATATTTTTCAGAGCATGATTTGACCCGTCAGATAGAACCACTTATTAAAATGTTTCAAGGTGTGTATGAGACATGTATTATCTTCCAAACACAGCAACAAAAAGCTGGACACTGATGTGGTGCACAGCCTTTGACGTAAGTTATTAAATCTACAAGTTAGCGCGTAAATATTGGCATCTGACTCGCACAACAGAGCACCTGAGCAGGTGTTTTTGGGTGTTGCTGCATTTTCTACACATTCAAACGCTTTTTATGTTCATGTTATGAGATGATTAATGACATCTCTTTGTAAACCCAGACTTTTATCTTCAAGTTCTAAAGGAAGCTCACATTAAAAAGAGATCCTTTCACAGGTTGATCGATGACTTTAGGTAAAAAAAAATGTTTAGTAGACACTTCATACTCAAGAAAAGTGGATTATTGGAAGTAATTGGTGATGATTATGAAATTGTGGTAATTTAGAGCCATTTAGAGACAAGAAAAAGCAACAGGAAACTTTTGTTTTCACATGTTTGCTCGTCCCGGGGGAGGGATCTCTCTTTCACGTGGATCCCCACGAGGTTTCTTATTTTTTCCCCACTGATGGGTTTTTTAGGAGTTTTTTCTCACCGAGAAGGAGAGTCGAAGGACAAAAATGTGCTAGTCTTGTTTAGTTAGCATTTGTTAGTTATTTTTCTTGTTATGTATTTGTGTTAATACATTCCTCTTTTTCTTGTGAAGCCCATTGAGACGGACATTCTGTGATTTTGGGCGATACAAATAAAATTGAATTGAACATGTGTAGAGTGTAAAATGTTAAAACAGCCCCGTGATTGTGTTTCATTGAGTTTCAAACATGTGGCTGCTCACGTCAGTTTCATCCCGAACATCTTTCCATCATCAAAACCTTTCAAACGGAGCCCAAAAAGTTCCCGTACAAGCAAGTTACCGTAATTTCACAACCATTAGGCGCACCGTACGAAAAGGCGCCGTCTCAGTCACACACCACCTTACAACAACACACACGCAAGCATGCAAATGTGCGTATTAAAAAATTGATCGGGAGAAAAACTGAGTTTGGTTGTACTTTATGTAAGTAGTAACGATACTAAACAAGCACATTACCGGTAATAGTCTTTATTCAAATCCGTCAAAGTCCTCATCCTCTGTTTCAGAATCGAGCAGCTGTGCAAAATCCAACAGAGCAGGTCCACTTCGCTCCTCGCTGTCAAAGTCACTGTCTGTACTGTGCGGCTCCTCAGAAAGGATACCAGCTTTTGAGAAAGCTCGGATAACAGTACCAGCAGACACGTTAGTCCAAGCATCTACAATCCATTGGCAAACTGTAGCGTAACTCGCCCGGCGCTGCTTTCCACCCTTCGTGAAACGTTGGTCTCCTTCGGTCATCAATCGCTCCCACGCCGCTCACACTTCACTCTTTAACGTTCTCATGCCTTTTCTTTCAGGTCCGCCTCGCGGGGATGGCATTTTCTTTTAGGTCCGCTTTTTCTCACACACAAGGCGCACCGCTCATTTTGAAGAAAATTTGAGACTTTTAGGTGCACCTTATGGCCGTGAAATTACGGTAAATATGTGAGGTGTTCAAGTTCCTCTATTCTTTTCCACTGTGTGTGAACTAAACATATGCACTACTTTTCTTCTCCCAAAATCAGTCAGTGGATCGTGGGCGTACGGAACTGAAAATGTAAACTCAAAAAATCAAGTATCATTGATGATCAGCTGAACCACTGAAATCACATCAGCTCCAAATCCTCTTCACATAGACAGTTTCTACTCTGAAACTAGTTACTGCACAAGGAGCTAAATTTCATTCTTTCTTAATTTCATTTACTGAAGGAATGTAATTCCAGAGTATTCAAATCACAATACGGCGTGTTACTGTAAAAACAAGCCCAAATCTAGACACTTAGGAATGTAAGTGGAACTTTACACAATTTTTCACCTCTGATGTTAAGATTTTTCTTCAAAGTGAATTTATGTGAAGATATCTACGGACACGACACACATACAAAACTTAAGATGCAAGCCGGTGTAAAATAATGGAAAAAAAAAGTAAAATAAAGTTAGATTTACTCCTTTGGTTTACCTGTGCTGTTTTGACTGCATGCAGCTGACATGAAATCTCCTTTTCCAGGTTTTCATCGCTTTCTTTTAATTCCTCTGTCGTGTTCTCTTCTTCTTCAATCCCGCTTTCTTGCTCCAGAACACGGAATTCCCAGTCCTCAAAAGCCCGGACAGCAGCCTCCATGGCCTCTCTCTCCTACAGAGGACGCAAACATTAAGAGTCTGTTTATTTGTTTTATAATTTGTAAAGCTGTTCATACAATGTTGTGTTTCTGATTTACGACTTCATCAATTTATTGTTTGGCTGATTGAATCGGTCATATGGTGAGACAATGGTCAGTCAGTCATGTTCTTATCCGTCTGTCCCTTTCGGGGTTGCAGTGGGTGCCAGAGCCAATCCTGGCTAATTTAAGGCGAAGGGCAGGGTACACCCCGAACAGGTCGCCAGTCTGTCGCGGGGCCACACACATACAACCATCATTGTATTCATTCATTCCTTGGGGCAATTTGGAACCGGCCAATCAACCTACCACGCATGTCTTTGGAGGGTGGGAGGAAACCGGAGAACCCGGAGGAAACCCACGCAAACACAGGGAGAACATGCAAACTCCACACAGAAAGGACAGTGTTCCAAGCCTCATCCCCACCCGGGACTCGAACCCACAACCTTCTTGCTGTGAGGCCACTGTGCTACCCACTGCGCCACCGTGCCGCCCGTGAGACAATGGTTATCAGCAAAAATGTTGCAGATTAGCATCGATGGATTGTTGTCGAAAAGTTTATCCGATAAACACTCAGATTTACAGATTTCCCTGAAACGCAGTGTGTGGGCCAGTCTGCTCCAACACAAAGGAGGAAAGCAGAAACAGAGCTTTTTTTATTTTGTTAATTGTTCTGTGTGCCTTATCCTAACAAAGAGGTGTGTTTTATTATGTTGGATGGTCTGAGTTTCAAAATACTTGAGTTTAGGAGAAATAGAACATCTATTGACTTCTTTAGAATAAGCTAATATTTAAACAATAATCTTTGACACATTGTTTGCTCGTCCCGGGGGAGGGATCTCTCTTTCATGTGGATCCCCACGAGGTTTCTTATTTTTTCCCCACTGATGGGTTTTTCAGGAGTTTTTTCTCACCATGAAGGAGAGTCTAAGTGCATAAATGTGCTAGTTTTGTTTATTTAGCATTTGTTAGTTATTTTTCTTGTTGTGTATTTGTGTTAATACATTCCTCTTTTTCTTGTGAAGCACATTGAGACAAAAATTCTGTGATTTTGGGCTATAATTGAATTGAATTTAGATTTGTGTGTGTGTTTAAAAAATTTGTTACGTTACTACGACTTCACAAATTTGCGAATGCTATAAACTTTATAACTTTTCAGCCTTTTAAATAACTAAGTTTTTACATGAGTAAAAAAAAATGCAGTCGACAAAATAAAATAAATATCCAGCAGTGTGAACCAATGATTTCTGGGTTTTTTGGTTGTCGTGTTTTAATGACCATTTTAACAGACTGAGGACTCCATAGAAAAAATCATGTAATTCATACATTCAACCATAGACGTTAATAAATGTACCCTTTGTGAAGTTTACAGCAGTCGAGATGTACTGTACGCATGTGCTATTTCCAGCCAAAGCCGTGTCCACACATAATGCATGGTTTATAACTTTCATAAAAACAGTTTTTTTGAGATGCCTCAGTTCCACACTAGTTGACTTTTATATGCAGTTATCCCATGGTCCTGATTGGCTGCAGGGTGTCTACTAAATTCAGATAATGTACTCCTCTGAAAGATGTTTTGGTTAAATAACCTCACTATTCTAAATGATTACACCTTCATAAATACTAGCTTACAACCAACAGATGCTCAAAACAAATGTAACTTGTTTTGTTTTTTTTCCAAACATGGGTGATTTCACACTTTAAAATATTTCTTGCAATAAAAATAATTTTTAAAAACTACCCACAGGCTATTTCTTTAAGTAAAAGTTCCGTTCCGTCATCTTCCGCTTGTTCCGGGGTCGGGTCGTGGGGGCAACAGCCTCAGACGGGCAGCCCAGACTTCTCTCACCCCGGCTGCATCCTCCAGCTCACAGGAAGGATCCCAAGTCGGTCCCCGGCCAGCTGTGAGATATAGTCTCTCCAGCGGGTCCAGGGTCTGCCTCTGGGACTCCGCCCAGTGTGACGTGCCCGAAACACCTCGCCTGCGAGAAGCTCGGGGGGCATCCTTACCAGATGCCCGAACCACCCCATCTGGCTCCTCTGGACCGGGAGGAGGAGCAGCTTGACTCCGAGCTCCTCCCGGATGGCAGAGCTCCTCACCCGATCTCTGAGTGAGAGCCCAGCCACCCTGTGGAGGAAGCTCATTTCGGCCGCTTGTACCCACGATCTCATTCTTTCTGTCACCACCCACAGCTGGTGACCATAGGTGAGGGTTGGAACGTAGATTGACTTGTAAATCGAGAGCTTTGCTTTTCGGCTCAGCTCTCTCTTTACCACGACGGACCGATGCAGCATCCTAGTTATTGCTGATGCCGCACCAATCCGCCTGTCAATCTCCCGCTCCATCCTTCCTCCACTCGTGAACAAGACCCCGAGATACTTAAACTCCTCCACTTGGGGCAGGACCCTGTCCCTGACCCGCATTGGGCATTTCATTGGGCATTGGGCAAAAGTTGCATTTCATTTCATTAATTTTATTTTATCATACTATATTAATCCCTCATCTGGAAATTGCTGTGCTGCATTGCAATGCAGCAGGCAGCCAGCCAATGACAGCATCTATTCTCTGGACAAAAAGAACCTGCAATTTCTCTTTAAAATTATACCTGCATACATGTGTTTTACGTATGAGCATTTGTCTTTTTTTTTCTGATGGTAAGTTGTGCATCGGCTAAAGGTTCTGTTGTCATGACAACGCACACCAACAAATAGTATGCCATCCCTTTTTATCAAAATAAAACTATACTTTTCTTCAGGTTCTTCGGTTTCCTCCCACTCTCCAAAAACATGCTACGTTGATTGGCCACTACGTGATTACCCCTAGGAATAAGTACGTGTGATGAAACCAGATGAAAGCCAAACCAGTTCTCATGTGTAAAACTTCAGGCTTTTTTTTCTTTTGTGCTTCATAGACAAAAGTCTTTGTGTGCTAATGTTTAGTTTGCGTTTGATACGACTTCTGCTGAACCTGCTCGACTGCTCTTTCCAAACAAATCCGACATGTTTCAACAGAATTACCAACCTGCAGCCCCACTTCAGCCAAACTATGATTAAACCCTGCTTTTAAAAGTAATCTATTTTCCTGTCCTGCCACATTCACTGGGTGAACACACAGGATGAGACACTCTGTAAGGGTGTGTAAGAATAAAGGCTACGACACTGTGTTTGGTTGAGCAAGTAGTAAAAAAAAAAATGAGAGAAAAGCAAACAATTTATAATAAAACTTTACCAAGTCAATTAAATTACATTGACCACAAATACATACTAAAAGATTATATTAACAAGAATAAATCCACATCATGATGACCAACAATATGTTCCTGCTCGCCCTAGATCACAATTTGTATCAGTTCATATATGCTTGGTATTAAGTAACCATCAGCAGTTTCATTAAAATCACTTCAGTGGTTTGGGAGGCATTACGTTCTGTGGGCATTACGTGGCATTACGTTCTCTCTTGATTTACAAGTCGATCTACATTCCAACCCTCACCTATGGTCACCAGCTGTGGGTGGTGACCGAAAGAATGAGATCGCGGGTACAAGCGGCCAAAATGAGCTTCCTCTGCAGGGTGGCTGGGCTCTCACTCAGAGATCGGGTGAGGAGCTCTGTCATCCGGGAGGAGCTCGGTGTCGAGCCGCTGCTCCTCCAGGTCGAGAGGAGCCAGATGGGGTGGTTCGGGCATCTGGTCAGGATGCCCCCTGCGCGCCTCGCAGGCGAGATGTTTTGGGCACATCCCCCCGGACCCGTTGGACAGACTATGTCTCACGGCTGGCCGGGGAACGACTTGGGATCCTTCCGGGTGAGCTGGAGGATGCAGCCGGGGAGAGAGAGGCCTGGGCTGCCCGTTTGAGGCTGTTGCCTCCGCGACCCGACCCTGGAACAAGCGGAAGATGACGGAACGTTCTGTGGGTAGGATCATGACCAGGTTGAAATGGGTGCGTTTTAAAACAGTTTTCAGTTAGTTCAGAATAATATCTAAATTAAACCCACTTCAGAGTAAGTTGATTCAGTCAAAACAGGATAAGATCAACGACCTCACTGAGGTTGTTTTAGGGAATCCCACCAACAAAGCTTTGCAGGTCAAAGGCTTTTACTCACTGAGGGCAGGGGTCATTTACACCCTGACCCACGTTTAACAAAGTTGTGTGCAGCAAAATTTGAGTACGTAGATCGTTTATGACCAAAATGATGCGCCCATTTTTTTTCTATTATACTTGAATGTTTCTTCAAAAACAAAAACATACCTGAAGTGATTTTCTATTTTATTTATGTGTCGTTATGTAATTTGCAGGCTCTCCCGTCCAGTATTTGGATGCTATTGGATTGTTGTTGTTGACCTAGGATTTTGTTCTCTGCCACGCCCACATTCCAACATAAGCAGGAAGTGTTTTAGTGCAAGTGCTCTGCTCCTGCTTGGTCTCTTTCTTCAACGAAGAGTCTCATTCAAATGTAAATGCTTCAAAGTAAAAGCATGAAAAAAATATTTTTTCTAAAGTTTATACGCTTTACACTGTATTTCTGGCCTCAAATAAGATTTGCTCTGTGTCGTGCATGCGCTAAGGGGATTGGATGGAGAGGAGAGCGAGAGGAGGGGGGAATTGAAGTGTTTGAATAAAGTGAAACTGAATAGATTATTCATAAGGGGGTTTTTTTTTGGCGGATATTATATTTCTTTTTTTTTTGGTTTTTTTTTTTCGTTTTGCTATTTTTTTGGTCTTTTCGTTGGTTTTGAGTTTGGTTTCAATGGTCCCAGGTGGATTTAGCTGCGGGTGGGATTCGAACCCGTACCAATCGGTCGAAAGGCGATGTCTCAACCATTGGGGCTATACCGCCTGGGACCGGATATTATATTTCTGAGTTCTGACGTACCTCTACCATAAACCGTTAGGGATGTAGGTAAGTTCAGTTAGGTTTACTGTGATTTGGGATGGGTATCAAGAACTGGAATTTTTTCAGAACCGGTTACACGGCCGTCATTTTGACCGTCACAGTTAGTCATCCCTAACTGTGATTATTATCAATTATTTTAGTAATTGAATCATCTATTGATTTTTTTTGTTCAATTAATCAGATTCAGCATACTTTACACTTTTTTTAACCATTACCTGATAATAAAATATTTTGTTAGTGGATGAATTACATGTAATCACAAAAAGAAATAAATCAAATGACTCGATTTGGTCAGTGAATCATTTCAGCCCAAATTCACTGACTGTATTCAGTCACTCCAACATTGCGTGTGTAAAAATGGAGCTGGAATAAATCCTGGGACTGAGTGAGACACAGCGTTTCCCTCTTAAAGAGGAAGAAAGAAGAACGAATGGTGAATGAACTTTCTGTGATCAGGAAAAGCCGGATGTGTGTGGTACGCTCTGATGAAGCGATGGTGCTGCTGTAAGACATCATTATTATTTTATCTGCAGTCACAGTGGAGCTGCACTAATCAGTCGATTTGTGTTTAAGACATGGCTGTTGCAGAAAGTTTTTGTGCATGAACGAGTTTGGTGCTTGCAAAAGTGTGTCCTTGAGATTTTAAATTGTTGTTTGCTGATTAGTCCGTGTAGTCCCTCATTCATCCAGGAGTGATCCATAGTAGAAAAAGTTTCAAAAAAGTCTTCTGGACAGTTTAATTCTTGATCGAGACGTTTCGACTTCCATCCGGAAATCATTTTCAATCTGATAGAAATGGACTGAAAACTGGATCTATTTATACTAACCTGAGTAAAACGTAAAAAAAATAGTAAAGAGGGCTCGACCAATGAGCCTGTGTTACCTATGATGGCCGTGAATGGCTCCTATTGTGGCCACAGACCAGTAGACAATCCCTATTGTAATAATGCTAAAAGCCTAGTGAATAGAAGGTCCTGCTAACGAGAGGCGTGAAACTGGGTCACGAGGTGTCATCTTTGGTCCAGGGGTTCAGAAGGGAGCTGCAAAGAACACTACATTGGGGAAACTAAGCAGCCACTCCACAAAAGACTTTACCAACACAGAAGAGAAGCCTCAAGTGGTCCACAGTCTGCTGTACATCTGCATCTTAAATCCACCAAACACACTTTTGAGGACAGTGAGGTGAAGATTCTAAGTAGAGAGAAAGGATGGTTTGAAAGAGGGGTGAAGGAAGCCATCTTTGTGATGAAAGAGAGTCCCTCACTGAATCGGAGTGGAGGCGTTAGATACATTCTGCCCGGGATTTACAGCAGCATTCTGAACCCCTGGACCAAAGATGACACCTCGTGACCCAGATTCGCGCCTCTCGTTAGCAGGAATTTCTATTCACTAGGCTTTTAGCATTATTATAATAGGATCGTTTACTGGTCTGTGGCTACAATAGGAGCCATTCACGGCCTTCATAGGTAACACAGGCTCATTGGTCGAGCCCTGCCTTACTATTTTTTACCTTTTACTCAGGTTAGTATGTATAAATGGATCCAGTTTTCAGTCCATTTCTATCAGATTGAAAATGATTTCCGGATGGAAGTCGAAACGTCTCGATCAAGAATTAAACTGTCCAGAAGACTTTTTTGAAACTTTTTCTACAGTTGTTTGCTGATATTAAAGCTTTTTTATTCACACATTCTGTCACAGACATTGTTTGCTAGTGTGGCAGCTATGCATTGTGACCTCTACGGGAACTCCACTGATTTTTTTAATGTTGGACCCCGTCAAAAAGTATAAATTAATGACCATTTGTGATTTATTTTTTTTTGGCCAGCAGAGAAGATACTGTATATTTTCCATGCTGATGATTTCCTCACCTGCTGCAGTTTTAAAGTTAGCTGCTCTCTCTGACTCTCCGGCTGATTCGGGATCAGTTTTTCTTTCTCCTCACACTCCTTCCTCAGCGCCTCCACCCTGCTCCTCTCCTCTTCCAGACTCATCCGCTCCTGGTCACAGACAAGACAGAAAGCAAGAGGTCAGACAAGAAAAAACAAGACTAAGGCGTCAAACAATACGCCTTCACAAACTCTATTAATAATGAATCATTGAGGTCAATGATAACTACGTTGAAGCAGATTAGGAGTTTTGGGTTCATGGTGCTGAAAACATAATCAGTTCATATGTAGTTGGTACTGAATAGCTGTGGGCAGTTTTATTAAAATTCCTTTGTTGATTTTCTTAAAATTTAATGATAATAATAACAAATACTTTATCGGGTGAGGAGCTCTGCCATCCGGGAGGAGCTCGGTGTCGAGCCGCTCCTCCTCCAGGTCGAGAGGAGTCAGATGGGGTGGTTCGGGCATCTGGTCAGGATGCCCCGAGCGCCTCGCGGGCGGGATGTTTCGGGCACGTCCCACCGGGAGGAGACCAAGGGGCAGACCCCGGACCCACTGGAGAGACTATGTCTCACAGCTGGCCGGGGAACGACTTGGGATCCTTCCAGGTGAGTTAGAGGATGAAGCCAGGGAGAGAGAGGCGTGGGCTGCCCGCTTAAGGCCGGAACAAGCAGAAGATGACGGAATGGAACGTATACTTTATTGATCCCTCACTGGGGAAATTTGTGTGTTACATTACACCGCATTAGGCTGCCACGACTGCGCCAAAGGTGGGTATGTATGGATGTATTGCAAAAGTTGTTTCTTATTTCTTTCGTATTCTTGACTCAAATAAAGCCCAGAAGCCAGAGAGTAGAAGCTTATTTGTCTTCATCATAATCCTGTTTGGATGTTAATGAAGCATTACAGAGTTCATATTTCCAGGAAAAAGCACCAGTTTCTCCGGTTTGTTAGTTTAACATTAAGTCAACATGAATCAGGTTTGATAGAAACCTCGTCTTACTTAGAACACGTCTTACAAACAATTGAAAAGGTCGTAACGGCTCACCTGGAGTCTGTCTGAGTGTTTGTGCTTCCTTCTGTGTTGCTGCAGAGTTTGCAGCTTCTGCGTGTGCTTCTGCAGCTGGTTTCTTTCTGTCTGAAGCTCTCCCTGTAGCAGGGCGATTTCCAACTGCAGCTGTGGGGACAGAAAACAGACTGAGTCAGAGATGTACAGCATATCATCTAGAGATGTTGGAGGTTTATGGAGAAACTTTCAGAATATTTCTTTAAAATGTCTGCTGCAGTTGAAGTTTTTAGGAACCTATTTTTAACAAGCCCAGCCAAGCCTGTGTTTAGACGCTATTGCCTAATCTGTTCCGTCATCTTCCGCTCATCCGGGGCCAGATCGCAGGGGCAACAGCCTCAGACGGGAAGCCCAGGCGTCTCTCACCCCGGCTGCATCCTCCAGCTCACCCGGAAGGATCCAGAGTCATTCCCCGGCCAGCTGTGAGACATAGTCTCTCCAGAGGGTCCAGGGTCTGCCCCTTGTTCTCCTCCCGGTGGGACGTGTCTGAAACATCTCTCCAGCGAGGCGCTCGGGAGGCATCCTGACCAGATGCCCGAATCACCCCATTTGGCTCCTCTCGACCTGGGGGAGGAGCGGCTCGACACCGTGCTCCTCCCAGATGGCAGAGGTCCTAACCTGATCTCTGAGTGAGAGCCCAGCCACCCTACGGAGAAGGCTCATTTCGTCCGCTTGTATCCCTGATCTCATTCTTTCGGTCACCACCCACAGCTGGTTACCACGGTGAGGGTAGGAACGTAGATCCTAGTTACCACGGTGAGGGTAGGAACATAGATCCTGGTTACCATGGTGAGGGTAGGAACATAGATCCTGGTGACCATGGTGATGGTAGGAATGTAGATCCTGGTAACCATGGTGAGGGTAGGAACATAGATCCTGGTTACCATGGTGATGGTAGGAATGTAGAACCTGGTTACCACGGTGAGGGTAGGAACATAGATCCTGGTTACCATGGTGAGGGTAGGAACATAGATCCTGGTTACCATGGTGAGGGTAGGAACATAGATCCTGGTTACCATGGTGAGGGTAGGAACGTAGATCGACTTGTAAATCAAGAGCTTTGCTTTTCGGCTCAGCTCTCTCTTTACCACGACGGACCGATACAGCGTCCTAGTTATTGCTGACGCCGCACCGATCCGCCTGTTGATCTCCCGCTCCATTTTTCCCCCACCCGTGAGCAAGACCCCACGATATTTAAACTCCTCCACTTGGAGCAGGAGTAATTTAATTTAAAGGATTAAATTGCCTAATCCAGTGTGTGGTA
Organism: Neostethus bicornis; assembly: GCA_902685375.1. NCBI lineage: Eukaryota > Metazoa > Chordata > Actinopteri > Atheriniformes > Phallostethidae > Neostethus > Neostethus bicornis. The sequence goes on along the minus strand of LR738541.1, from coordinate 13,400,178 downwards.
TATTTGGGCATTACGATGATCTGAGTTTCTTTGGACCTTTTATGCACCCGTCAGCATTTGTCACCTTAATGAACAAGCAATTGATTTTGTTAAAATGGAAGAAAGGGATTGAATACCAAAACCTGATTGTTTGGAACTGGTGCCATGTCATTCCTTTTCACTGAACTGATGAGTTTCAGCCTTAACGGTATTCTCAAAGGTACCAGGATATCGGCATGGCAACAGCACAAACACAACATGCATTACTTTGTTTCAATTTGTCTTTTAAAGACGGTCCATTTCTCCATCAGTGCTCTGGTTTGCTGCGATGCATACAGAAGAGGCTCATCACGTTCTTTTAATCTGATTGCAGAACGACTGCAAGCAAAAAGCTCAAAAGAGAGTCCAAATTTTTCCAAAGTAGATGCACGATGTCTAACGCTAAACTTGTAAGGATGGCGATAGCATCACTATAGCATCGCTGTTTGTGCTAAAGCCGTGAACAGTTAAACTAAAACACTGTCACAGGAAGTTAAAGTGTTTTTTTGTTACTGATAAAATACTGTCTCAAAAAGCAGTATCGATAAAAGGAGTGGTATCGATGACATCATTCTCATACCTGACCCCAGAGAGAAAGCACTATAACTCCCCCAAACGAACGTTAAGGAAACAATGGGTTTTGAAATTTCTTCATCTTCTTTCGGCATTTCCCTTCAGGGGGCGCCACAGCAAGTCAGTTTCTTCCATCTAACCCTATCTCCTGCATCTTCTTTGGTCACGCCAACTATCTTCATGTCTTCCTTCACTGTATCCATGAACCTCCTCTTTGGTCTTCCTCTAGTCCTCTTTCCTGGTGGTTCCAAACCCAGCATCCTTCTTCCAATGTACTCTCTCTCTCTCCTCTGCACATGTCCAAATCATCTCAGTCTGGCCTCTCTGACTTTATCTCCAAAACCTCTAACATGTGCTGTTCCTCTGATCCTGTCCATCCTGGTCACTCCCAGAGAGATCCTCAGCATCTTCATCTCTGCTACCTCTATCTCTGTTTCCCGGCTTTTCCTCAGTGCTACTGTCTCTAGACCAATCAGCATGGCCTCTCTCACCACGGTTTTCTACACTTTCCCTTTCATTCTAGCTAAAACTCTTCTATCACACATCATATCTAATACTTTTCTCCACCCGTTCCAGCCTGCCTGCACACGATTCTTCACCTCTTTTCCACACTCTCCATTGCTCTGGACTGTTGATCCTAAGTACTTAAAATCTTCCACCTTCTTTATCTCTTCTCCCTTTTAAAATTTTAAGTTTTTTTTTTTTTTTAAAGTTTAAGGTTTTAAAATTTGACGCTTGAAAAACTCGAGTTCTCAATCAGAGGATTTCAAAGTAAGTTTAGGAAGACAAAGAATTTGAGGAAGAGGCAAACAGACCCTTTTTATGTGTACACCTCAGCAGGCACTGGATCTCCACTATGTCCTACATTTTTGTAGGTGTGTGTATGTGTGTGTGTTTATGTTTGTGTATCTGTGACAGAGATTTTAATCACTCTGCACATGTTTATTCATTCTTTCTTTTATATTATATGAATCATTATGAGGCCAACGACACTCTGCTGGTGCAGGAAGTGAATTTCCCTGGTTTGGGATCGATACAGTTTTGTATTGTACAGTAGTTACCGTAATTTCACGGCCTAAAAGTCGCACCTAAAAGTCTCAAATTTTCTTCAAAATGAGTGGTGTGCCTTTTCGTGCGGTGCGCCTTGTGTGTGAGAAAAAGCGGACCTAAAATAAAACGCGGTGCCCGCGAGGCGGACCTGAAAGAAAAGGCATGAGAACGTTAAAGAGTGAAGTGTGAGCGGCGTGGGAGCGATGGATGACCGAAGGAGACCACAGTTTCACGAAGGGTGGAAAGCAGCGCTGGGCGAGTTACGCTACAGTTTGCCAATGGATTGTAGATGCTTGGACTAACGTGTCTGCTGGTACTGTTATCCGAGCTTTCGCAAAAGCTGGTATCCTTTCTGAGGAGCCGCACAGTACAGACAGTGACTTTGACAGCGAGGAGCGAAGTGGACCTGCTCTCTTGGATTTTGCGCAGCTGTTCGATTCCGAAACAGAGGATGAGGACTTTGATGGATTCGAATAAAGACTATTACCGGTAATGTGTTTGTTTATACTACTTAAATAAAGTACAACCAAACTCAGTTTTGCTCCCGATCTATTTTTTAATATGCACATTTGCATGCTTGCGTGTGTGTTGTTGTAAGGCGGTGTGTGACTGAGACTGCGCCTTTTCGTACGGTGCGCCTAATGGCCGTGAAATTACGGTATAAACATGAGTACGATTGGAGTTTGGAAAAATATTAGGGGTGCAAAATTTAATAATTTTCAATAGTCCATCTTTTCTATGTTTTAATATGTTCAACATGGTCGTTAAAAACGTTGGATTTAAAATGTTTGCTGCTAGATTCTTTTTTTTTTTTTGCTTTAGGAAAACAAGCTCAAAGAAGTTGAAACTTTAGTACTAAAAACAGAAAATTGTACGATAGTCATCATTGTTCACATGGGGGATTTTTTTTCTGGACTGATCTGACCCAATAAGTATGTGTCTTATTCATTCATGCAATTTTATTTTTAGTGTTATTAGTAAGATTTTGCAGGAAACTGACGAAGAATGCTGCAAAATAATTGTCTTCTGTAATCAATACAGATTTTTTTTCTGATTCTGAAAATAATCTGTTATAATCCGAACATTAAAATAATAAACTCACCTCAATTTTTAGTTCTTCTTTTTGCTGGTTGATTTCTTTGATGCGTTGTTGAAGCATTGAGGGCGATGCCAGGACCTTTAAGGAGCCAATCTCCAGTTTTTTAATGCAAGACTGTCAGAAATAGAAAAAAAAAAGTCATCACATGCATCCTGTGAAGTTTGGTTTTAAACTGATGAGTCACGGTTTCTCGTTTTCTCTTCACCTTCTCGCTCTCTGTGCTGCTGCTCTCCGTGTCTGACTCGGCCCCTGAAGAGGAGGGGCTCTGACCCGCGGACACTCTGTTGATCCATGGCTGCTGCGGACCCTGCAGAGGACTCTGCTGCCGCTGGCTTCTGGACTCCTCCATGTTATCTTGAGGCATTTCTAAAAGCTGTACCACAGGTGGAGGAAAGGTTTCTGTAGAGGCTGTTTTTGTCATTTAATCTGCATCATGGCTGAAAGCATCCGGGGATCAGGTGACCGTTCGGTGAGTCAAAGGGAGTTTAGAAAAACACAAGAAGAACTTTACAGCATGAAAATTCCCCCAGAACTCTCAGAAGGCTGACCAGGACACAAAAAACACCCCACTTTGAAAGAAAATAGAATTAAAAAGTGGCTGGAGTTTTGTTTTGATTTAAGCTGCACGATATATCGATATAAACATCTGTTAATAGCCAACTGCAAAAAAAGGAAATTTCATTTTTCACCAGTTCACAAGTCTTTCTACTTGATTAGTCATGCAGAGGAAACTGTCTACAGTTACTCAGTACCAACTACATATGAACTAATTAAGTCATGCCACCGCTCAAGAACATGAAGCTTTAAGTTACAAATTCTTATGAACAAAATATCTTCCAAAACGTTGAAGGAATTTTGAAGAAACTGTCCACGGTTATTTGGTACCAACTATAGATTAGCTGATAAACTTTATGATATAGTTTAGATGCAGGAATTTAGTTCATTTTTATTTAACTTAATTTGATAAAATCTTAAAAATTAGGGGGAAAAAACATTTAAAAAATGCTTGATTGTGTCAAGGATTAGCAATTTAATACAATTCCGCTGGGTCGCAGGGACTACAGCCTCAGACGGGAAGCCCAGGCTTCTCTCACCCTGGCTGCATCCTCTAGCTCACCCGGAAGGATCCCGAGCCGTTCCTCGGCCAGCTGTGAGACATAGTCTCTCCAGAAAGTCCAGGGTCTGCCTCTTGGTCTCCTCCCGGTGGGACATAGCCCAAAACACCTCACCAGCGAGGCGTTCGGGGGGTATCCTAACCAAATGCCCGAACCACCCCATCTGGATCCTCTCAACCTGGAGGAGGAGCGGCTCAACACCGAGCTCCTCCTGGATGGCAGAGCTCCTCACTTGATGTCTGAGTGAGAGCCCAGCCACCCTGCGGAGGAAGCTCATTTTGGCCACTTGTATCTGCGATCTCATTCTTTCGGTCACCATAAAAAAATTAATATAAGTATTAAAAATCAAATTGAAACTGTGAAATCAGACAGTTAATATCGTGCAGCCCTGGTTTTGTGTTAAACACAGGTGGGATGCTCGGGAAGCTTTCAAATGCTCTGACGTGAAGCACAATGTATGAACGATGAGGAGACCTTGAAGTTTTTTTTATTTGTGTGTTGTACTGCTCGTTTCTATTGTACCGATCCTGGCAGTGTTGGCAGTGTTTGCCAAGTTCAGCATCAATGAAATTCAAAACATTTGTGAAAATGTCCTCCAACAGACTAAAAAAGTCTTTGTCTAAATTTGGCCTTTTATCATTAAGGAGGTTTATTTTTGAAACAAAATAGAAAGCTTCTGATATTTACATGCATTAAATAAGATCGATTTGTGGGAAAATGCTTTTGATTCTTCCCAGTGGGAGATTTTCCCACGTTCTCCCACTAACCACTCCTTATTAGGCTGCAAAGAACACAGATAAATATACAACTGGGTTAATGGTGGAGCTTTACAAACATCGACTGGCACACTAGTCCAAAAAACAAAAGAAAAAAAAGCCAGAAACAGCGGGACTTTTTTACAAAGATCTCTGCTTTTTGCGGATGATGTGGTTCTGTTGGCTTCATCGGACCGTGATCTCCAGCTCTCGCTGGATCGATTTGCTGCCGAGTGTGAAGCGGCCGGGATGGGAATTAGCGCCTCCAAATCCGAGACCATGGTCCTCGCCCGGAAAAGGGTGGAATGCCCTTTGCGGGTCAGGGACAGGATCCTGCCCCAAGTGGAGGAGTTTAAGTATATTGGGGTCTTGTTCACGAGTGGGGGAAGGATGGAGCGGGACATCGACAGGCGGATCGGTGCGGCATCAGCAATAACTAGGACGCTGCATCGGTCCATCGTAGTAAAGAGAGAGCTGAGCCGAAAAGCAAAGCTCTCGATTTACAAGTCGATCTACGTTCCAACCCTCACCATGGTAACCAGCTGTGGGTGGTGACCGAAAGAATAAGATCGCGGGTAGAAGCGGCCGAAATGAGCTTCTTTCGCAGGGTGGCTGGGCTCTCACTCAGAGATTGGGTGAGGAGCTCTGCCATCCGGGAGGAGCTCGGTGTCGAGCCGCTCCTCCTCCAGGTCGAGAGGAGCCAGATGTGGTGGTTCAGGCATCTGGTCAGGATGCCACCCGAGCGCCTTGCAGGCGAGGTGTTTCGGGCACGTCCCTCCGGGAGGAGACCAAGGGGCAGACCCCGAACCCACTGGAGAGACTATGTCTCACAGCTGGCCCGGGAACGACTTGGGATCCTTCCAGGTGAGCTAGAGGATGCAGCCGGGGTGAGAGAGGCCTGGGCTGCCCGCTTGAGGCTGTTGCCCCCGCGACCCGACCCCAGAACAAGCGGAAGATGACGGAACGGAACTTTTACACCTCAACGTTGGTCAAATCTGTAAAAATAACTTGTGGATTTTTTCCTACCTGAAAAAAAAAAGAAACTGCCTTCTGGATTTAACAAAATCAACTAAAACAAATGATTTAATCCCAAAGGACGCAATAAGATGTTTTTCATCTCTTAAAAAACTTTGTGGAAACTCCAGTGACTGTATGAAGAAACTGGACATAACAAATGTGTGTCAAATATGAAGCAACTTGAGGCTCCAGAAGGTCTCACCGCCCACAGAATCATCCGTCACCCTTCTGTTATCAACACAACTTTGTTGCCACAGTGTCTTGTGTACAAGAAATAAAATTTAATCCAGAGAAAAACAAATGTTCAAATGCTGTCAGAATAATGTTGAAAATAATGTTCCGAATTGGTGAAAATTCTCAAGATCGGCCCCTACTTTTGACTATTTTTTTTTTTTTTTTTTTTTATTTTTACTCACTCTATTTAACCCTCTCCGGGGAAATTTGTGAGCTGCACTCCTACACCGCAGCAGGCTGCCATGACAGCGCCAATGGTGGGAGAAAGGGGATTTAGGTGTCTTCTCCAGGGACCCTAGACGTGAACTCAGTGGAATGCAAACCCACGAACTTCTGGTTGGCTTCCGATCTGCGGGCGAACGCTCTAACCACTGAGCCATTCTTCCGTTCCGTCATCTTCCGCTTGTTCCGGGGTCGGGTCGCAGGGGCAACAGCCTCAAGCGGGCAGGCCAGGCCTCTCTCAACGCGGCTGCATCCTCTAGCTCACCTGGAAGGATCCCAAGTCGTTCCCCGGCCAGCTGTGAGACATAGTCTCTCCAGCGGGTCCGGGGTCTGCCCCTTGGTCTCCTCCCGGTGGGACGTGCCCGAAACACCACGCCTGCGAGGCGCTCGGGGGGCATCATGACCAGATGCCTGAACCACCCCATCTGGCTCCTCTTGACCTGGAGGAGGAGCGGCTTGACACCGAGCTCCTCTCGGATGGCAGAGCTCCTCACCCGATCTCTGAGTGAGAGCCCAGCCACCCTGCGGAGGAAGCAAATTTAGGCCGCTTGTACCCGTGATCTCATTCTTTCGGTCACCATCCACAGCTGGTGACCATAGGTGAGGGTAGGAACGTAGATCGACTTGTAAATCGAGAGCTTTACTTTTCGGCTCAGCTCTCTCTTTACCACGACGGACCGATGCAGCGTCCTAGTTATTGCTGATGCCGCACCGATCCGCCTGCCGATCTCCCGCGCCATCCTTCCCCCACTCGTGAACAAGACCCCGGGATACTTAAACTCCTCCACTTGGGTCAGGACCCTCCCCTGACCCGCAGGGGGCATTCCATTATTAGACCCATTAGTCCCATATTTTAACATTTGTATTTTTAAATCACTGATCTGGGACATAAATCAAAACAGATTAAAATGATTTTATAATATTGATATGATATTGATATTTTGTGCGGCCATATTGGAAAATATTCTGCAAAGTAGTTTTTAAAGACCGACTTAAAACATCCCAAACCTAAATGTTAAAAGTAACGAGTGTGAGTGGAAGTTTGTCCAGTTGCCAGTCTGGAGGTGTGACATGCTTTGGGAAATTAGTGGCATTCTTTAAGAGCTAGTAGAAGTAGTCTTAGTGCTATGGGATGTATTTTGGCTTCACTTACGGACAAAAATAAAACTTTGATCTAAGTTTAAGAAAGTATCAGGTGTGATGTGTGATAGAAGAGTTTCAGCTAAAATGAAAGGAAAAGTGTACAAAACCGTGGTGAGACCTGCCATGCTGTTTGCTCTAGAGACAGTGGCACTGAAGAAAAGACAGAAAGCAGAGATGGAGGTAGCAGAGATGAAGATGCTGAGGATCTCTCTGGGAGTGACCAGGATGGACAGGATCAAAGGAACAGCACATGTTAGAGTTTTTAAAGTCAGAGAGGCCAGACTGAGATGGTTTGGTCATGTACAGAGAAGAGAGACCGAGTACATCGGAAGAAGGATGCTGGGTTTGGAACCACCAGGAAAGAGACCTAGAGGAAGACCAAAGAAGAGGTTCATGGATACAGTGAAGGAAGACATGAAGATAGTAGGCGTGACCAAAGAGGATACAGCAGATAGGGTTAGATGGAAGAAACTGACTTGCTGTGGCGACCCCTGAAGGAAAATGCCGAAAGAAGAAGACCTGATCTAAGTTTAAAGGATTACGAGGTTGGCATAAGCGGCCGTCAAGTGGTGAAAGTAAAAGTGAGTTTCCCGATGAGTTTTGTCATCATCCAGGCATTGTGTTTGATCTCCAGCTAAAGTCCATTCAGATTTCACATCGACACCTGAGGCCAAAAGCGGAAGTTTCAGAGTAAAATTTATATGAATGCAGCAAAAAGCAAATCAAATCCGAGCCTGATCACAACGTGGAAGAGTAAAAAAGACAGAAAAGCAGGCGAGATTAAGTCAAAACAGGCCAAAGGTTAGCTTGAGAGCCAGATCAAAGAACAAAATAGAGTTTTGTGCTCAAAATAATTGGAGTTGATTGCAGGGAGGGGGAAGGCCTCTGGAGAACGAGATAGGAAGAAGAAAGTCCTCACAAAGTGCACGTCTGTTTGGCTGTTATGTAACAGACACCCTCAGGAAACACAAGACACAAGGATCATCTAGAAAACTGATCATGTTAGACGACAAACTCACAATGATTAAAAAAAAAACACAACAAACTGTAAGATCACACACACACCGGAGGGCAACGTGGAGAAAAGCTTCTCATGTCATACTATCATCATGTGCTCACATCGGCGAACGCTTATCACTAATTCTAGGAAAGTTTCAAATATTTACACAAACATCTGAGCTAAACTTTTAAAGTCTGACTGCATGAGACAAAGATCTCGGTCCAACAAATTGGATTTAATCAGAACTAGGGCTGAAACAACTAATCGAATTAATCGATTATAATCGAGTATTTAAATAGTTGTCAACTAATTTAGTCATCGATTAATCGTTTATAAAGTTTTTGCTGTCAACAGCACATAATATTACACAACTTGATTGTTTTTGTGTATTTTTACTCATGTTAACCCTAGGCCATTTTTGTTTGGTACTATACCTCTGAACAAGGTTAAATTTTCAAATCTAAAACTGTTAACGATTTCTTGTTTTTAAATGTGATCCTGGATGGTCAACAGTTTACATTTGATGTTTTTTTAGCCAGTACTATAAAACACATTTTATGGGTGCTCGTGATTTACCTTTACTGTATACTGTAAGTAGATTTTTAGCAACAAATCCGTGTAGTCCCTCATTCATCCAGGAGTGATCCATAGTAGAAAAAGTTTAAAAAAAGTCTTCTGGACAGTTTAATTCTTCAACAAGACGTTTTGACTTCCATCCGGAAATCATTTTCAATCTGAATGAAATGGACTGAAACCTGGATCTATTTATACTAACCTGAGTAAAAGGTAAAAAAAATAGTAAGAAGGGCTCGACCAATGAGCCTGTGTTACCTATGATGGCCGTGAATGGCTCCTATTGTAGCCACAGACCAGTAAACGAACCCTATTATAAAAATGCTAAAAGCCTAGTGAATAGAAATTCCTGCTAACGAGAGGCGTGAAACTGGGTCACGAGGTATCATCTTTAGTCCATGGCTTCAAAAGGCTGCTATAGATACCGGGCAAAATGTACCTAACGCCTCCACTCCGATTCAGTGAGGGACTCTCTTTCATCACAAAGATGGCTTCCTTCACACCTCTTTCAAACCAACTTTTCTCTCTACTTAGAATCTTCACCTCACTGTCCTCAAAAGTGTGTTTGGTGGATTTAAGATGCAGATGTACAGCAGACTGTGGACCACTAGAGGCTTCTCTTCTGTGTTGGTAAAGTCTTTTGTGGAGTGGCTGCTTCGTTTCCCCAATGTAGTGTTCTTTGCAGCTCCCTTCACTGCCCCGGATCGAATAAACTACAAACCGGATTCCGAAAAAGTTGGGACACTTTAGAAATTGTGAATAAAAACTGAATGCAATGATGTGGAGGTGCCAACTTCTAATATTTTATTCAGAATACAACATAAATCACAGGTCAATAGTTTAAACTGAGAAATTGTATGATATTAAGGAAAAATATACTCATTCAAAATTTCATGGTGTCAACAAATCCCAAAAAAGTTGGGACAAGGCCATTTTCACCACTGTGTGACACCCCCCCTTCTTCTTAGAACACTCAACAGACGTCTGGGCATTGAGGAGACCAGCTTCTCAAGTGTAGACATAGGAATGTTCTCCCATTCTTGTCTAATACAGGCCTCTAAGTGTTTAATCGTCTTGGGTCTTCTTTGTCTGACCTTCCTCTTAATGATGCGCCAAATGTTTTCTATAGGTGAAAGATCTGGACTGTTGGCTGGCCAGGTCAGTACCCGAATCCTTCTCCCACGCAGCCATGATGTTGTGATTGATGCAGAATGTGGTCTGGCATTATCTTGTTGAAAAATGCAGGGTCTTCCATGAAAGAGACGACGTTTGGATGGGAGCATATGTTGCTCTAGAACCTGAATATATTTTTCTGCATTGATGGTGCCTTTCCAGATGTGCAAGCTGCCCATGCCACACGCATTCATGCAACCCCATACCATCAGAGATGCAGGCTTCTGAACAGAGCGTTGATAGCAACTTGGGTTGTCACTGTCCTCTTTGGTCCTGATGACATGGCGCCCCAGATTTCCAAAAAGAACCTCAAAACGTGATTCGTCTGACCACAGAACAGTCTTCCATTTTGCCACACTCCATTTTAAATGACTCCTGGCCCAGTGAAAACGTCTTCGCTTGTGGATCTTTGTTAGAAATGGCTTCTTCTTTGCAGAATAGAGTTTCAGCTGGCAACGGCGGATGGCACGGTGGATTGTGTTCACTGACAATGGTTTCTGGAAGTACTCCTGAGCCCATGCTGTGATTTCCTTCACAGTAGCACTCCTGTTTTTGATGCAGTGTCGTTTAAGGGCCCGGAGATCACGGGCATTCAGTATGGTTCTCCGGCCTTGACCTTTACGCACAGAGATTTTTCCAGATTCTCTGAATCTTCTGATGATATTATTCACAGTTGATGATGACAACTGCAAACTCTTTGCAATTTTTCGCTGGGTAACACCTCTCTGATACTGTTCCACTATCTTTTTACGCAACATTGTGGGAGTTGGTGATCCTCTACCCATCTTGGCTTCTGAGAGACACTGCCAATCTGAGAAGCACTTTTTATACCCATCATATTGCCAATTGACCTGATTAGTGCTGATTGGTCTTCCAGGTGTTTGTTGTATGCTCAAATGACTTTTTCCAGCCTCTAATAGGTTCTTGTCCCAACTTTTTTGGGATTTGTTGACACCATGAAATTTTGAATGAGCATATTTTTCCTTAATATCATACAATTTCTCAGTTTAAACTATTGACCTGTGATTTATGTTGTATTCTGAATAAAATATTAGAAGTTGGCACCTCCACATCATTGCATTCAGTTTTTATTCACAATTTCTAAAGTGTCCCAACTTTTTTGGAATCCGGTTGTACATTGCTCTGTTTTTCTGTAGGCATCTTGTCTTTAGGATGTTTTAGGAGAAGCCTCAAGTGGTCCACAGTCTGCCGTACATCTGCATCTTAAATCCACCAAACACACTTTTGAGGACAGTGAGGTGAAGATTCTAAGTAGAGAGAAAGGTTGGTTTGAAAGAGGGGTGAAAGAAGCCATCTTTGTGATGAAAGAGAGTCCCTCACTGAATCGGAGTGGAGGCGTTAGATACATTTTGCCCGGGATTTACAGTAGCCTTTTGAGGCCATGGACTAAAGATGACACCTCGTGACCCAGTTTCACGCCTCTCGTTAGCAAGTAATTTCTATTCACTAGGCTTTTAGCATTTTTATAATAGGGTTCGTTTACTGGTCTGTGGTTACAATAGAAGCCATTCACGGCCATCTTAAGTAACACAGGCTCATTGGTCGAGCCCTTCTTACTATTTTTTTACCTTTTACTCAGGTTAGTATAAATAGATCCAGGTTTCAGTCCATTTCATTCAGATTGAAAATGATTTCCGGATGGAAGTCGAAACGTCTCGTTGAAGAATTAAAGTGTCCAGAAGACTTTTTTGAAACTTTTTCTACTATAGTAAGTAGATTTATTATTTTATATTTGCTGTAGAAATGGTAATATTCTCCCTTTTTATTTCACAGAAAGATTAACATTTTTACTAATTAGAATGAGCCCAACGTGTTGTTTAAGTGGTTATGAGTTGTGTTTTGCATAACTACATTCAATAAAATGCCAAAAATCTATTATTTATCAAGTTGTCACTTTTACCCGATTAATCGAGCCAGTAATCGCCAGATTAATCGATCATCAAAATAATCGTTAGTTGCAGCCCTAATCAGAACGTTTAGTCGGTTTGAAATCTGTTTTCCTCCTAAAGACATAGAGAAAGAAAAACTCAGAAGAGGCAGGATTAGAGACATTTTAATATCAGTAGGAGCATTAATATTATTATTGATTGTAGAACGTGTAGAGCTGATGTTAAAAGTACAGTAGCAATGGCGGACTGTACATTTCACACCTAGGCATTCAGTCATGCTCCATCTGCATCAATCAGCCCCTCAATAATCAGCGTTTGATGCACCGCATTCCAAAAAGTCATTTATTACCGTAATGTATTACTTTTTGGAGGAGGCGATAGCTCAGCGGTAGAACGATCGCGCTTGACCAGAAGTTCTCTGGAAGTTCGCGGGATCGAATCCCACTGAGCTCATGTCTAGGAGTCCCTGGGGAAGACCTTACCTGAATTTCTCCCACCATTGGCGCCGTCGTGGCAGCCTGCTGCGGCGTAATGCAGCACACAAATTTTCTCGTTGAGGGATGAATAAAGTATATTTCTTCCTATTCTTTATTTAGTGACGCAGCAATATATTTCTAAAGAGCTGACGTTACGATCTAAATAATGCATGTTACACGCCTATTTAAATTTAACACGTTGATGTTTTGATGAAAACGAAAAAGCTAAACTTTGAACCTCCAGCGAAGAAAAACAGTCTGTGTACCCGCTTCCCTCCTCAAAAGCAGAGAAATGTTAGATTGTGTTTGTTAGTGACCCGCATGCTTCTGAAGAATGTACTCAGTATGGCAGACTTTTATTTTTCGCCAGTTTACGAGTTTGTGTGACTCTGAGCAGCCGACTGATTGGTCAGGTTGAGGAACAGTTATTCAGTACAAACTATATTCAAACTAATAGTGTGCAAGAATTTGCAAGGTGGCATAACTCTCGTTAGTAATTTTGTTATATTTAAACAGCGTTATTCCCAATGATGCCAACAAGTAGTGGTTCCATTCCGTCATCTTCCGCTCATCTGGGGTCGGGTCGCGGGGCCAACAGCCTCAGACGGGATGCCCAGGCTTCTCTCACCCCAACTGCATCCTCCAGCTCACCTGGTGGGATCCTGGAAGGATCCCTCGTCATTCCCCGGCCAGCTGTGAGACATAGTCTCTCCAGCAGGTCTGGGGTCTGCCTCTTGTCTCCTCCCGGTGGGACGTGCCCAAAACACCTCACCAGGGAGGCGCTCAGGGCGCATCCTGACCAGATGCCCGAACCACCCCATCTGGCTCGTCTCGACCTGGAGGAGGAGCGGCTCGACACCAAGCTCATCCCGGATGGCAGAACTCCTCACCCAATAAATGAGTGAGAGCCCAGCCACCCTGCAGAGGAAGCTCGTTTCGGCCGCTTGTATCCGCGATCTCATTCTTTCGGTCACCACCCACAGCTGGTGACCATAGGTGAGGGTTGGAACGTAGATCGACTCGTAAATCAAGAGCTTTGCTCTTCGGCTCAGCTCTACCACTAGTAGTGGTGTCAGAGTAAACATTTTATCAGCTAAATTTATTTTATCAGCCAAATGTGTTCTTAAACAAGCAGAATTCTATCAAATCTTTTTTCATTCTACTGTAATAATTATATGCAGATATTACAATGTTTTCCAGGGTTTCTAAAAACATTGTTTTTGCTCTTTTAAAAGCAATTTGTAGAAAAAAATTAACATTTTTTTTCACATATTTAAACATCTATTACTATCTAAATCTCGTACGCGCCTTTCAGCTCCAAAACAAACACTAATCCTCTGAAATGACCTTTTACCCAAACCAGACCCCTCGTTGGTGCATTATGTACAGACACACACAGTCAACACTGACATTATATTCCACCAGCTAACTTCAGGACAAAAGACTTTGGCCAGCCCTGTGTGGGTGTGAATGCTGATTACAGCCTGTCACCAAGCATTCAGCACAGGAAACATCTCACATGTTAGCATTACTGCTGTGTTAAGAGGTACATGCTGAAATAATCCACGCAAGCCTGCAGGTTCATTCATGTTGTTCATTTAGATATGAAACCAAAAAAAAACAACATGTGTATATTAACTCAAATTAATATTATAAAAACATAAACTGTAGACAGGTAACATTGTGATCTGTAGTGAGAGCAAAGAAGAGGTGGAGGAAAAGCTGGAGAGGTGGAGGTTTACACTACAAAGAAGAGGAATGAAGATTAGTCAGAGATAGACAGAGTACATGTGTGTGAATGAGAGGGATCCAAGTGGAAAAGTGAGGTTACAGGGAGAAGAGATAAAGAAGGTGGAAGATTTTAAGTACTTAGGATCAACAGTCCAGAGCAATGGAGAGTGTGGCAAAGAGGTGAAGAAGCGTGTTCATACAGGCTGGAACGGGTGGAGAAAAGTATCAGGTGTGATAGAAGAGTTTCTGCTAAAATGAAAGAGAAAGTGTACAAAACCGTCGTGAGACTGGCCATGCTGATTGGTCTAGAGACAGTGACACTGAGGAAAAGACAGGAAGCAAAGATGGAGGTAGCAGAGATGAAGATGCTGAGGATCTCTCTGGGAGTGACCAGGATGGACAGGATCAGAGAAACAGCACGTGTTGGAGGTTTTGGAGATAAAGTCAGGGAGGCCATTTCACAACCATTAGGCGCACAGTACGAAAAGGCGCAGTCTCAGTCACACACCGCCTTACAACAACACACACGCAAGCATGCAAATGTGCGTATTAAAAAATAGATCGGGAGCAAAACTGAGTTTGGTTGTACTTTATTTAAGTAGTAACGATACTAAACAAGCACATTACCGGTAATAGTCTTCATTCAAATCCGTCAAAGTCCTCATCCTCTGTTTCGGAATCGAACAGCTGCGCAAAATCCAACAGAGCAGGTCCACTTCACTCCTCGCTGTCAAAGTCACTGTCTGTACTGTGCGGCTCCTCAGAAAGGATACCAGCTTTTGCGAAAGCTCGGATAACAGTACCAGCAGACACGTTAGTCCAAGCATCTCCAATCCATTGACTCGTTAATGCTGAAATTTCTCGCGGCGGCTCGATTCCCATGTTCCTTCGCGTAGCTGATTGCCTTCAGCTTAAACTGAGCGTCATAAGCGTGTCGCTTTGCCATTTTCAGGGTTAAAACAGCAATGTTGTGCATACAGCACATACCTTTTTTATACACAATCCACGCCCACACTTCACTCTTTAACGTTCTCATGCCTTTTTTTCAGGTCCGCCTCGCCTCACGAGCACCGCTTTTTCTTTTAGGTCCGCCTTTTCTCACACACAAGGCGCTACGCACGAAAGGGCAAACCGCTCATTTTTAAGAAAATCTAAGATGTTTATATGCGCCTTATAGTCGTGAAATTACGGTACATCAGCAGAAGGATGCTGGGTTTGGAACCACCAGGAAAGAGAACTAGAGGAAGACCAAAGAGGAGGTTCATGGATACAGTGAAGGAAGACATGAAGATAGTTGGTGTGACCGAAGAAGATGCAGCAGATAGGGTTAGATGGAAGAAACTGACTTGCTGTGGCGCCCCCTGAAGGGAAATGCCGAAAGAAGAAGACTTATAAATGTACTTATGGTAAAATCCATGCATTGGAGATTCAAGAATCTGTATTGTCATCAAATTAAAACAATAACATTTTATTTAGTACAAAGTAGTTTCTCAATAAACTACGAATCGGTTATTAGTTATGTATGTTGTTACATGTGTGTGTGGAAGTGTGT
The DNA here is from genome assembly GCA_902685375.1 of Neostethus bicornis. Taxonomy (NCBI): domain Eukaryota; kingdom Metazoa; phylum Chordata; class Actinopteri; order Atheriniformes; family Phallostethidae; genus Neostethus; species Neostethus bicornis. The sequence continues at coordinate 13,384,537 of LR738541.1, read as the reverse complement.
TTTCAACTGGACTTCCTCACCATGTTTGCTAGTCGTTTGGATGTGTGCTGTTCTCATTCTTATTGTTCTCAACTCTCTCATTGCTGTACTTATTCAACGCCAAACAGAACTTCTTGTTACTTTCAGAGAACTAATGTGACACTGACCAAGTTATTTATACCACTTCCTGTTTGTAATGTGTTTAAACCAACTCTGACACAAGATCTTTGTGATTATATTCTCACACAAATTTTTTTTCAACACGTTTTATTTAGTCGATCTACGTTCCAACCCTCACCTATGGTCACCAGCTGTGGGTGGTGACCGAAAGAATGAGATCGCGGGTACAGGCGGCCGAAATGAGCTTCCTCCGCAGGGTGGCTGGGCTCTCACTCAGAGATCGGGTAAGGAGCTCTGCCATTCGGGAGGAGCTCGGTGTCGAGCCGCTCCTCGTCCAGGTCGAGAGGAGCCAGATGGGGTGGTTCGGGCATCTGGTCAGGATGCCCCCCCGGTTCACCCCCCGAGCGCCTCGCGGGCGAGGTGTTTTGGCCACGTCCTACCGGGAGGAGACCAAGAGGCAGACCCCGAACCCACTGGAGAGACTATGTCTCACAGCTGGCTGGGGAACGACTCGAGATCCTTCCGGGTGAGCTGGAGGATGCAGCCGGGGTGAGAGAGGCCTGGGTTACCCGTTTGAGGCTGTTGCCCCGTGACCCGACCCCGGAACAAGCGGGAGATGACGGAACGGAAAATGCTTTCCAGGATATTTTCAACATTCAGTTTTTAGATTTATTTTCTAACCACTTTAAGATGTTGTATTTCTGCTGCAAATGACTATTTCATTCATTTTGATTAGATTATGTTTTTTTTACACATTAGTTTCAGAAGAAAAATGTGGTCAAAGTGACCATAATGTAATAACGGGAGGGCTTTCTAACAAGCAGGAATGTCTGGTGCATTGAACTGGAGTGTACAGAGTGACACATAACGGAGGAGGATTAACCATGCAGATAACAGAATTCCTTTTTAAAGCATCCAAGTGGTTTTCTATGATCCGGAAAAAAAAAACTGATACTAACTAATCTCATTCCTAAGTAAAAAGAAATGTTCCTGAAAGAGCTCTGGTAACATTGAAGATTTAATCTGCCACTAAATTTTGTAATGATGGTGACTTTTTTTCTTGTCAATTTGAAGCAAGACTTAGGCGTGAGGCGGTGGCTCACTGGTAGAGCGTTCGCCCTTGGACCGGAAGTTATCCGAAAGTTCGAGGGTTTGAATCCCACTGAGTTCCCGTCTAGGGTCTCCCACCATTGGTGCCGTCCTGGCAGTCTGCTGCGGTGTAAAGCAGCACACAAATTTCCCCCATGAGGGATCAATAAAGTATACATCATTGTTATCATGGAATCATACACCATATCTGGTCTGGATCTGGGGCTTCATTTAAAAACCGTGCTTACGCCAAAATTCTTGTGCATGCCAACTTCTGCTCAAATTAAGCCATTTTTAAAGGTGGTGGAGAAAGTAGGTTATTAAGTATCTCACCGCAAAGTCAGGAGCCACTGTACGTGAATCGGAAGACGTGGGAAAAAGACAACAGACGCTGTAGTGAACGGAGGACAGTGAAATGAAGCATTTGAAGCAGTGATGAAGCAATCAGAAAGCAGACCTCAATGTCTGTCATCAAAACATGGACAACATCTTGGAAAAGATTATTATTTTGAATACAAACACATCCTCAATCATCGTATATGGACTCATTTTGAAGCAGTTATTCGTCATTGTGTATGAGTAAGGACAGGCAGGACTGGCTCGTTTAAAGAGCATTGCATATGAATCCTGTCATTTGCATAGAGCATGGTCGGGGTGGAATGGCGAGATTTGTCGTAGGTGTGATCTATAGAACTTAAGTTGTGTAAAAATACTTTTTCTAATGCCTTAATTAAGCATTTGGAGGTTTTTTGTATTTTTAATCTGAAATCTTCTAAATTGCCAAATCAATGATGTAGATTTACTTTGTTTTAAAATCCTTTATTCCTTGATGTCAGGGGTGTCAAACCCCGGTCCTCGAGGGCCGGTGTTCTGAAGGATTCCATGTGTTCCTGGTTCAAAACAGCCGATGCACGTACAGTGAAATCAACAGCCAATAAAATTTGGCACAATGACTCTTTAACCTGGATAAGGAACCATCAGGACACCGGCCCTCGAGGACCGGACTTTGACACCTGTGCTCTATAAAGTTTAGGCTGCTTGAAATCATTGGCATCTGTTTGACACCCATGTTTTAAACATCTGCAGCACAACCAGAACCCGCTCTTTACACCTATTGTTTATAGTAGAAAAAGTTTCAAAAAAGTCTTCTGGACAGTTCAATTCTTGACCGAGACGTTTCGACTTCCATCCGGAAATCATTTTCAATCTGAATGAAATGGACTGAAAAACTGGATTTAATTTATACTAACCTGAGTAAAAGGTAAAAAAAATAGTAAGGCAGGGCTCGACCAATGAGCCTGTGTTACCTATGATGGCCGTGAATGGCTCCTATTGTAGCCACAGACCAGTAAACAAACCTATTATAAAAATGCTAAAAGCCTAGTGAATAGAAATTTCTGTTAACGAGAGGCGTGAAACTGGGTCACTAGGTGTCATCTTTAGTCCATGGCTTCAAAAGGCTGCTGTAAATCCTGGGCAGAATGTATCTAACGCCTCCACTCCGATTCAGTGAGGGATTTTCTTTCATCACAAAGATGGCTTCCTTCACACCTCTTTCAAACCATCCTTTCTCTCTACTTAGAATCTTCACCTCGCTGTCCTCAAAAGTGTGTTTGGTGGATTTAAGATGCAGATGTACAGCAGACTGTGGACCACTTGAGGCTTCTCTTCTGTGTTGGTAAAGTCTTTTGTGGAGTGGCTGCTAGTTTCCCCAATGTAGTGTTCTTTGCAGCTCCCTTCACTGCACTGGATCGAATAAACTACATTGCTCTGTTTTTCTGTAGGCATCTTGTCTTTAGGATGTACTAGTTTCTGCCGTAATGTGTTGACCGGTTTAATTAGATCCAGTTTCCAGTCCATTTCATTCAGATTGAAATGATTTCCGGATGGAAGTCGAAACGTCTCAGTCAAGAATTAAACTGTCCAGAAGACTTTATTGAAACTTTTTCCACTATGGATCACTCCTGGATGAATGAGGGACTACACGGACCTATTGTTAATCACATTTTAAACCTGATTTACTCTTATAATACCTTCCTAATTCATTTCTTTGTGTCTGTAAAAACGTCAACAACTTTGTGTATAAATTGTGCCAGGTATAAACTAACCTCCCCACATCACAGTAAAACAGGATTACACAGTCATGTGGACTTACTACCCTCTAGGCTTTTCAAACTTTGACAAAAATGCAGAAAAAACAAAGTCGTCAAGAATGCTGGCGTGCTGGTCTGTGGTATGTATAACAGGCTGTAAACAACTTGTGTTAGTAGTTTTGTTATTTAGCTTTTATTTGTGACTTCTACGTGTGTGGAGTCAGGACGACCTAACCCGACCTGACATTGAAATGAAAGGATCAGACACAATATGATCAGATAGGATCAGACACAATGTGAAACCCGATCAACCATTTTTCTAATTAAAATGAGAATTTCCTCTTGATCTCATGGGTTTTTTTACTTTTATTTCCTTTGCTTTTAATTTAAACAGTCTGGCTTAATCTCATTTGGCTTTGTACCGTCTGAAAAACTTAGGTTAAGTAATTACATTAATGCTCTCTGCATTCCAACTATTCTGCATGCTTGATCACTGTCACATGATTAACAAGAGAGACCAGAGAAAAGAGGGCCATGTTTTCTAGGTTGAAACCCAGAGACGTAAAACTCTACTTGGAAATGACCCCCCTTAAGTTCATCTATAGTTGGTACAGAATACTTGCAGGCAGATTAATTAAAGGATAATATTGCATTCTGAAGGAATTTGTGTTAGCAATGTTTGTGGTTACATGACCCTAAAAACCTAATGAGTGCATTTTTTAGTTGTCACTGAGTAACTGTGGGCACTTCTATTAAAACTTTCTTTAGTAGTTAGAAACATATAACATTAAAAAAGTGTTATAAAGGCATAAAAATATAAATGTTATTTTACATTTAAACTTGAAAAAACTTACAATGGAACAAGCAAAGTTGGATGTCATACAGTAAAAAAAAAAAAAAGAATAATATCATACAGTAAGAAACTAAGCCTTGCAAACATGATACGGAGGTTTCCATGACAACAGTAAACAAGACATAAACAACATTTTACAAACACCAGTAGGTCTGTTTTTATCCCGCACAGAGCTAACAGTCCTGCGTTCCACCAAACGACTGTTCCACCACGCAGCTGTTCTACCAAAGGGCTGTTCCACCTCTGACCCACCTCTATCCCACCATTGGATGTTCTACCAAATGACTGTTCCACCAAGCAGCTGTTCTACCAAATGGCTGTTTCAGCTCTACTCCACCATCTCTGTTCCACCTCTGTCCCACCATACGGCCGTTCTACCAAATTGCTGTTTAACAAAACAGCTGTTCCACCTCTATCCCACCAAACAGCTGTTCTACCAAATGGCTGTTCAACCAAACAGCTGTTCCACCAAGTGGTTGTTCTTCCTCTTTCCCACAAAGTGGTTGTTCCACCTCTACTCCACCCAGCGGATGATCTACCAAGCAACTATCAAGACTCAAGAAAATCTTTATTCGTCCCACAGTGGGGTTTTCTTGATTCCACCTCTGTTCCACCAAGCAGCTGTTTGAGCCATACTAACTCATCACCATCTAGTAGCTGTTCTGAAGCTGTTTAAAGCTCTTTAGTAAACTGCTTGGAGCTACTGAACACGCTTTTCTTCTATGTTAATTTCCGGCCCTAATGGAACAACTATGAGGACTTCATTTGAGCTGTGGGCCAGAGCTTGAAACCAATGCTGTGACCCAACATGTAAACAAAAAATATCACAGAAACATAATAAAATTAATCAATTTAAAGCTTTTTGTAAGATTTAAAAAAAGCTTTAAAACACATCTGTTAAACTAAGTCCAATTTAAATCATTATCTTTTGATAAAAATGTAAGAAAAATACCATTTTTAAGATTATTTTTTATTTTAAAATATGGATTAACGCTGAAAAATAAAATAAATTTCACGTTCATTTTAACGTCAAATCAAATTAAAATATTTTTTGTTACATAAAAATGTGATTAAATGAGTTAAAAGTTACATTTAGAGTAAAAAATACAAATTTAATAGAAAATTAAAATGAAACGTGTTTTAAGAATAAAACTTTACACCGCGTTGCGTTCAAAGACGACTCTGTTTGAGTTCAAACTAACAGAAAAATAAATAAAAATAAACTTCTTACCTGAAAAAAGAAGTTCCAGCTTTAATAAATATTCAAATCAGTTTTGTGTTTCTTCATATCAAATAAATCCAAATCGATTTAAACCGATTAAGAGACGCTTTTAAAAGTAGTTCCACTTTCACAGCGAAACGTAAACGCGTCACATTAAACTAACTCTAATCAAAAAAAAAAAACTTAAAACAGTCTTCTTTTTTAAATGATTTTAAATCTATTTTTCTTTATTGATCCTGAGAGCGCATACAGGTGAGGCTGTCACGCGCAGAACGCCTAACAATGGAGGCTGTATGGAAAGCAAACAGGGTCACAATTCACGCTGAAAAACAGCGTGTTGTTTCACCTTCACGTTTTTTTTTTTACGCAAATGTTTTCAACTAAACTCACCGTAAAACAATGGATTAAAAACAATGTAAAAATGCAACATTGGTTAAAAAAAGACATCTTTTGGCCAAAAACAACATGTATATTTTTTTATGTGTGATGTGATGACACATTAATATGAGCGTGATGTCTTGATAACCTTCTATTAGTATTCACTTTTTTTTTTAAACCCAGGTCGAGAGGAGCCAGATGGGGTGACACTACTTTGCAGAATATTTTCCAATATGGCTGCAAAAAATATGAATATCATATCAATATTATAAAATCATTTTAATCTGTTTTGATATATGTCCCAGATCAGTGATTTAAAAATACAAATGTCAAAATATGGGACTAATGGGTCTAATAGTGGAATGCCCCCTGCGGGTCAGGGACAGGGTTCTGCCCCAAGTGGAGGAGTTTAAGTATCTCGGGGTCTTGTTCACGAGTGGGAGAAAGATGGAGCGGGAGATCGACAGGCGGATCGGTGCGGCATCAGCAATAACGAGGATGCTGCATCGGTCCGTCGTGGTAAAGAGAGAGCTGAGCCGAAAAACAAAGCTCTCAATTTACAAATCGATCTACGTTCCAACCCTCACCATGGTAACCAGCTGTGGGTGGTGACCGAAAGAATGAGATCGCGGGTACAAGCGGCCGAAATGAGCTTCCTCCGCAGGGTGGCTGGGCTCTCACTCAGAGATCGGGTGAGGAACTCTGCCATCCGGGAGGAGCTCGGTGTCGAGCCGCTCCTCCTCCAGGTCGAGAGGACCCAGATGGGGTGGTTCGGGCATCTGGTCAGGATGCCCCCCCGAGCGCCTCGCGGGTGAGGTGTTTCGGACACGTCCCACCGGGAGGAGACTAAGGGGCAGACCTCAGACCCGCTGGAGAGACTATGTCTCACAGCTGGCTGGGGAACGACTTGGGATCCTTCCGGGTGAGCTAGGGGAATCAGCCGGGGAGAGAGAGGCCTGGGCTGCCCGCTTGAGGCTGTTGCCCCTGCAACCCGGTCCCGGAACAAGCGGAAGATGACGGAACGGAAGAAAATAGATTTAAAACAGCCTTGTTCACTTAGTGTTAACCGTCTATCCTTTACGAGGTTGCCGGAGCCCGTTTTGGCAAATTTAAGGTGAGAGGCAGGGTACACCCGGAACAGGTCGCCAGTCTGTGAGCAGGGGCAGTCACAAACAACCATACACACACAATCCTAGGAGCAATTTGGCACCAGCCAAATCAACCTAACACGCATGTTTTCGGGGGGTGGAAGGAAACCGCAGTACCCGGAGGAAACCCACGTAGACATGGAGAGAACATGCAAACTCCACACAGAAAGGCCATTGTTCGAAGCCTCACCCCCACTTGGGACTTGAACCCTTGACCTTCTTGCTTTGAGGCAACGGTGCTACCCACTACGTCACCGTGCCGCCCTTTTTTGTAAAACAAAACAGACCGCAGTAATTCAGCCCTGTTCATCATACGGAACATCTAAATGTGTGTTTTTTTATGTCCAAAAATGGCTTCTTTTTTTTGGCACAAGCTTTCAATGCGACATTCCGTTCCGTCATCTTCCGCTTGTTCCAGGGTCGGGTCGCGGGGGCAACAGCCTCAAACTGGCAGCCCAGGCCTCTCTCTCCCCGGCTGCATCCTCTAGCTCACCCGGAAGGATCCCAAGTTGTTCCCTGGCCAGTTGTGAGACATGGTCTCTCCAGCGGGTCCGGGGTCTGCCCCTTGGTCTTTTCCCGTTGGGACGTGCCTGAAACACCTCGCCCGCGAGGCGCTCGGGAGGCATCCTGAACAGATGCCCGAACCACCCCATCTGGGTCCTCTCGACCTGGAGGAGGAGCGGCTCGACAACAAGCTCCTCCTGGATGGCAGAGCTCCTCACCCGATCTCTGAGTGAGAGCCCAGCCACCCTGCGGAGGAAGCTCATTTCGGCCGCTTGTACCCGCGATCTCATTCTTTCAGTCACCACCCACAGCTGGTGACCATAGGTGAGGGTTGGAACGTAGATCGACTTGTAAATCGAGAGCTTTGCTTTTCGGCTCAGCTCTCTCTTTACCACGACGGACCGATACAGTGTCCTAGTTATTGCTGATGCCGCACTGATCCGCCTGTCGATCGCCCGCTCCATCCTTCCCCCACTCGTGAACAAGACCCCGAGATACTTAAACTCCTCCACTTGAGGCAGGACCCTGTCCCTGACCCGCAGGGGGCATTCCACCCTTTTCCGGGCGAGGACCATGGTCTCGGTCAACATGACAAATGAAACGATTTTAATCGTAACTTTAACACGACAGATTTTTACACTGCTTTGCACGGTCCCTTTAATTTACCATAGAGTATGGACACTACAGCAGCTCATGTGACTCTTCAGGGCTTTCTGAAAACCTGCAGCAGGACACAGGATTGGGATTTCTATTCTGGGAACTGGAGTGGGGTTCTCATTGTGAAGTCAGCCGGGCATGGAGCCAACATGCCCTGAACCTAAGCTCCCAACCAAAAAGATCCCATGGGAATACCAGCATATTTAAGTGAGAATCGGACACTGGATTTGTAGTCATTGTGATTCTGTTTCCTCTGAGGGCAGGGAACACTCTGAGCATTTAAACATGGACTTCTGTGAACTTATAACCTCTTGTAAAGTTCACCCTTATCTTTATAAAATAAAATAAATGTCCAGACAATCATTTGCATTTTTGTTTTTTTGCTTAAAATCTTTTGAATAAAATGGTTATATGAACCTGTCCCAAGTGGAGGAGTTTAAGTATCTCGGGGTCTTGTTCACGAGTGGGGGAAGGATGAAGCGGGAGATCGACAGGCGGATCGGTGCAGCATCAGCAATAACTAGGACGCTGCATCGGTCCGTCGTGGTAAAGAAAGAGCTGAGCTGAAAAACAAAGCTCTTGACTTACAAGTCGATCTACGTTCCTACCCTCACCTAAGGTCACCAGCTGTGGATGGTGACTGATTCTGATTCTGATTCTGAAAAGAATGAGATCGCGGGTACAAGCGGCCGAAATGAGCTTCCTCCGCAGGGTGGCCGGGGTCTCACTCAGAGATCGGGTGAGGAGTTCTGCCATCCAGGAGGAGCTTGGTGTTGAGCCGCTCCTCCTCCAGGTCGAGAGGAGCCAGATGGGGTGGTTCGGGCATCTGGTCAAAATGCCCCCCGAGTGCCTCGCGGGCGAGGTGTTTTGGGCTTGTCCCACCGGGAGGAGACCAAGGGGCAGACCCCGGACCTGCTGGAGAGACTATGTCTCACAGCTGGCCGGGGAAAGACTTGGGATCCTTCCAGGTGAGCAAGAGGATGCAGCCGGGGAGAGAGAGGCCTGGGCTACCCGTTTGAGGCTGTTGTCCCCGCGACCCGAACCCGGGACAAGCGGAAGATGACGGAACGGAACGGTTATATGAACCGTGTTTTTTAAGATTTGTGTGGTGTTGGCTTAATGAGTAAAGAAAAAACATCCAGATTTAGAAATTGATTCTAGGTTTATGTCTGTGATAAACATATGTGAATCAGAGAAACCTAAATGTAACAGTAACGTTACAAGAAGAAAAAAAAAAGCAGGACAATAAGAGCAACGATGAAAATACATGAGAGCAATGATGAGTGTGGAAAAGAGGTGAAGAAGTGTGTGCAGGAGGATAGATCGGGTGGAGAAAAGTCTCAGGTGATATGTGTAGACATAAAGGGAACATTTTTATTTTTATTGAATCACAAAGAATTAAACAAGGATGCAGAGTGGCCTCATAGCAGGAAGGTCAAGGGTTCGAGTCCAGTAATGGTGGTGAGGTTTGAATCACTCGTCTTTCTGTGTGGAGTTTGCATGTTCTCCCTGTGTATGCATTTCTTTGAGTACTCCAGTTTCCTCCCACCCTCCAAAAACATGCATGTTAGGTTTATTGGCCACTATCAAATTGGCCCTAGGAATGAGTGTGTGTGGCAAAGCAGTAAACTGGCAACCTATTCGGGGTGTATCCTAGCTCTCGCCTGAAATCAGCTTGTATAGGCTCCAACTCCCGCCCCCTGTAAGCAGTTCTGAAGATGAAAAACAAGAAATTAAAGTACAGTAAGTTGTCAAAGAGCCGGACAATATGCCTGCTCTTGCTTAGTAAATTTCTAACCTCAACCTTTGCTAGCTTGACCTCTGGTCGCATGATCTTGAAAACCCCATCAGTTCATCAATATTTGGTACTGAGTAAGTGAGTGCATTGGTGGTTTGGAACATATTGCATACCTCTTTCATATTCTGTGGTCAGAGGCATAAAAACAAAAGATAAAAAGTGAGGGTTTTTTATTTTTTTCAAATCACATTCATGGTTTTAGAGTACGGATACAAAACTATCTAACCTTGGACTATCTTTCCCAGAACGTTCCGCTACAACACGGTGGATTGTTTCATGTATCAAGTAACGCTGAAAAGAAACAATCAAATTTCTTTCTGTCACATGTGCAAAAAAAACCTTCAAACTGAAAGACCTAAAGTAAAAAGATCTCTTTATCAGCCTGGGGAGAATGTTTATAAATAACCACGTCATAAATTCAGAGTTAAATTTTATGCAAATAATGAGGAAAATTCATGGCTCTGCCATCCAGGAGGAGCTCAGTGTCGGGCTGCTCTTCCTCCAGGTCGAGAGGAGCCAGATGGGGTGGTTCGGGCATCTAGTCAGGATGCCCCCTGAGCGCCTCGCTGGTGAGGTGTTTCGAGCGGGAAGGACACATAGAGGTAGACCCTGGACTCGCTGGAGAGACTGTCTCACAGTTGGCCGGGGAACGACTTGGGATCCTTCTGGGTGAGCCAGAGGATGCAGCCGGAGTGAGAGAAGCCTTGGCTTCCCTTCTGAGGTTGTTGCCCCCGCGACCCGGCCCCGGATGAGCGGAAGACGAGGGAACAGAACGGAATGAGGAAAACTTTTACAGAAAAGTTGTAAAATAAAATAGCAGCCAAAACTCTTAGAAATTTGTTTTACTCATTTACAGTGGTGGTCAAAAGTTTACATACACTTGTAAAGAACATAATGTTATGGCTGTCTTGAGTTTCCAGTTATTTCAACAACTCTGATTTTTCTCTGATATAGTGATTGGAACAGATCCTTCTTTGTCACAAAAAACATTCATGAAGTTTGATTCTTTTATGACTTTATTATGGGTAAACTGAAAATGTGACAAAATCAGCTGGGTCAAAAATATACATACAGCAACATGAATGAGCAATTTTGGAGACTTAGAAAGTTGTTTCAATGACATGAGCTTCATAGCATGACCTCTTAACTTCTTGTGAGTGATTATGAGTGACTACAGCTGGTGACTTCTCTGAGGCCATTTAAAAAGGGCTCATTGGATAAAAACACCCACAAACGCTACAATGGGAAAGTCAAAGGAGCTCAGCACAGATTTGAAAAAGAGAATCATTGACTTGAACAAGTCGGGAAAGTCACTTGGACCCATTTCAAAGCAGCTGCAGGTTCCAAGAGCAACAGTGCAAACAATTGTTTGTAAGTATAAAGTGCATGGCACTGTTTTGTCACTGCCACGATCAGGAAGAAAACGCAAGCTGTCACCTGCTGTTGGGAGAAAACTGGTCAGGAGGGTGAAGAGTCAACCCAGGAGCACCAAAAAGCAGATCTGCCAAGAATTAGAAGCTGCTGGAACACAGGTGTCGGTGTCCACAGTCAAGCGTGTTTTGCATCGCCATGGACTGAGAGGTTGCCGTGCAAGAAGGAAGCCCTTGCTCCAAAAGCAGCACCTTAAGGCTCGACTAAAGTTTGCTGCTGATCACATGGACAAAGATAAGACCTTCTGGAGGAAAGTTCTGTGGTCAGATGAAACAAAAATTGAGCTGTTTGGCCACAATGCCCAGCAATATGTTTGGAGGAGAAAAGGTGAGGCCTTTAACCCCAAGAACACCATGCCTACCATCAAGCACGGTGGTGGTAGTATTATGCTGTGGGCCTGTTTTGCTGCCAATGGAACTGGTGCTTTACAGAGAGTCAATGGGACAATGAATTCTTCAAGAAAACCTGAAGTCATCAGCCCGAAGGTTGGGTCTTGGGCGCAGTTGGGTGTTCCAACAGGACAATGACCCCAAACACACATCAAAAGTGGTAATGGAATGGCTAAATTAGGCTAGAATTAAGGTTTTAGAATGGCCTTCCCAAAGTCCTGACTTAAATCCCATTGAGAACATGTGGATAATGCTGAAGAAACAAGTCCATGTCAGAAAGCCAACAAATTTAACTGAACTGCACCAATTCTGTCAAGAGGAGTGGTCAAAGATTCAACCAGAAACTTGCCAGAAGCTTGTGGATGGCTACCAAAAGCGCCTAATTGAAGTAAAAATGGCCAAAGGACATGTAACCAAATATTAGCATTGCTGTATGTATATTTTTGACCCAGCTGATTTCGTCACATTTTCAGTTTACCCATAATAAAGTCATAAAAGAATCAAACTTCATGAATGTTTTTTGTGACAAAGAAGGATCTGTTCCAATCACTATATCAGAGAAAAATCAGAGTTGTTGAAATAACTGGAAACTCAAGACAGCCATGACATTATGTTCTTTACAAGTGTATGTAAACTTTTGACCACCACTGTACACACTTATTTCAATGTCTTCCACAAGGACCTGATGTCCCCGAGTAGCCCCCTGTAAAATACCCCCCTGTAAGCTGAAAAAAAATCTGCTTCTTTTACTCATAGGATTCCCTCACTGGCCTCTTTACTGCTTTTCTTCTGAATGAGCTGACAGCGTAATCTATTCTTTTCACCAACATGTGTCTGGCGTGAAAGAAGATGGCACCCAGACTGGCAGATGGGTGACAGACCGGCCTGAAAAGACAGCTGGTGTATCACCACCCAAAATCAAAACAAAGAGAAGAAAGAACCCAGAAGCACACACACACACAAACAAACAATCTCAGTTAAAGTTAATCGCAGTCTCACAGTCAAATAAAACAATGTCTTTGAAACGAACACCTGCTGGGCGGATTGGATTAAATTACATCAGACTAAAAAACACCCCTTTTTCTTTTAGAAAGTGGAAAAAAGTTGGGGAATTTTTCAGATGTTGGACGATAAAAAAAAAAAAAACCTTCCCTTTTGTTTTAATTTTTGTTAAACTTGGCAAATGCTTGTGTTTTTTTTTCTCATTCATTTCATCTTCTGAACTGCTTATCCTTAATGTGGTCACAAAGGGGTGCCAGAGCCTATCCTGGCTCATTTCAGGCAGGAGGGAGGGTACACCCCAAACAGGTCACCAGTCACACATGGACAACCATTCACAGACACACACTCATTCTTAGGGGGCAATTTTGTAGCAGAAAATTAACATGCATCATTTCGGAGAGGGCAGCACGGTGGCACAGTGGGTAGCACAGTGGCCTCACAGCAAGAAGGTTGTGGGTTCGAGTACCGGGTGGGGACGAGGCTTGGAACACTGTCCTTTCTGTGTGGAGTTTGCAAGGTCCCCCCCCTCGTTTGCGTGGGTTTCCTCCCACCCTCCAAAGACATGCAGGCTAGGTTGATTGGCCGGTGCCAAATTGCCCCTAGGAATGAGTGTGTGTGTGGATGGTTGTACGTGTGTGGCCCCGTGACAGACTGGCGACCTGTTCGGGGTGTACCCTACCCTTTGCCTTAAATCAGCCAGGATGGACTCCGGCAACCCCCGCAACCTCAAAAGGGACAGACGGATAAGAGGATGACTGACTGACTGATATTTCGGAGAGTAGAAGGATATCGGCAGACGGATGCTGGGTTTGGAACCACCAGGAAAGAGGCCTAGAGGAAGACCAAAGAGGAGGTTCATGGACAGTGAAGGAAGACATGAAGATAGTTGGTGTGGCCGAAGAAGATGCAGCAGATAGGGTTAGATGGAAGAAACTGACTCGCTGTGGCGACCCCTAAAGGGAAATGTCGAAAGAAGAAAAAGGAAATCAGAGTACCAGGAGAAAAAAAAAATCCACGCATACATGGGTAGAACATGCAAACTCCACACAGAAAAGCCAGTGATTCAAGCCTCGCCCCCACTCCAAGACTTGAATCCCTGACCTTCTTGCTGTGAGGCCACCGTGCAGACCCAATGCATATGTAAATATTAGGTCTTAATTATTAAATTCTTATTTAAAAACCAAACACATTTTTAGTTAACTTAGAAGTTTATTTTTATTTTGAAATGCAAAATAATTTACCATCACATGGTTCGTGAAGCCGAGTTGGAAAATTAAAAAGAAAAATCAATCTTACTGACAAGTCCGTGTAGTCCCTCATTCATCCAGGAGTGATCCATAGTAGAAAAAGTTTCAAAAAAGTCTTCTGGACAGTTTAATTCTTGATCGAGACGTTTCGACTTCCATCCGGAAATCATTTTCAATCTGAATAAAATGGACTGGAAACTGGATCTATTTATACTAACCTGAGTAAAAGGTAAAAAATAGTAAGAAGGGCTCTTCCAATGAGTCTGTGTTACCTATGATGGCCGTGAATGGCTCCTATTGTAACCACAGACCAGAAAACGACCCTATTATAATAATGCTAAAAGCCTAGTGAATTGAAATTCCTGCTAACGAGAGGCGTGAATCTGGGTCACGAGGTGTCATCTTTGGTCCAGGGTTTCAGAATGCTGCTGTAAATCCCAGGCAGAATGTATCTAACGCCTCCACTCCGATTCAGTGAGGGATGTGTGAAGAAAGAAAACCCCTCACTGAATGAGGCCATTCAGGCCAATAGGAGCCATTCATGGCCATCATAGGTAACCCAGGCTCATTGGTCGAGCCCTGCTTACTATTTTTTACCTTTTACTTAGGTTAGTATAAAGAGATCCAGTTTTCAGTCCATTTCTATCAGATTGAAAATGATTTCCGGATGGAAGTCGAAACGTCTCGATCAAGAATTAAACTGTCCAGAAGACTTTTTTGAAACTTTTTCTACAACAGTCTTACTGACCTTTAAATTCACAAAAATAAGCACATTTTAAATGGTTTTCTTGAAGCAACTTCACCATTATGAACACCAAAATCCACATTTTTATTGATTATCTAGCCTTAAAAATAAAACCAGATGGATTGTAGGTTTTTAAATATATTAATTTTTTTAATAGAAAAAAATGACTTGGATTTTTAATGCAAATGGCACTGATTTATTTTCCTGTTATGCAAAAAAAGTGGTGGTTGGGAAGAGAGTGTGTGTGTGTGTGTGCACGGCTGTCCCACTAAAACATGCACAAACTCTAAACCAACTTTTAACATGGAATATTTCCATTACATCTTTTCTTACAATTCTTTACATTTAAACTCACAAAAAACAAATAAAACATAATTACATCTAATTTAAGTGCAATAAAATAAGACAAACTTTTCTTTTTTTTACATTTAAAATGCACATGATTGCGTTTTTACTTGAAAACTGATCATAAAATCTTCAGCAGCTACACAGCAAATACAAAACGTACTTTTACACTAAAACACAGTAAAGCACTTTATGGTTCGAGCTGTTATTTATAGAAAAAATATGGGTTAATATCAATGATTTTATAAGTGGTTTTGTTGTGTTTTTCAAAGTTCATTTGCAGGCTTTTGTTTTTAAACTGAGTGTACGCCACAAACCAGGTTAGCGGGCACCGCTATATCTGTAAAGAAAGAAAAAAAAGAAGACGTGAGGAGATTTGAGAGTTAAAGTTTGGACATTTTTACAACTTAAGAAATGTACCAGTCAAGGAAAAGAGACGTTCAAGTAAAAAAAAAAAAAAAGATTACTTTTTGAGAAACTTAATCATTCAATGAGTCACTTCTCGTACATTTAGAATGGAGTTATCGTTATGAAGGATAAAAAGTGATACTTTAGATTTCTCTCTTTCAACTGAAAGAATGTCCTTGGTGCAGCTGGAGCGGTGCGGAGAACGGAGGAGAAAAAGTTGCAAAACGGATTAGTTCAAATATTGTTCCATGTTGTTTCTAAAAAATATCTAAAAGCTCCCCAATCGTGCAATAAGGTACGGAAGCTCAGAGTCGTCTACCCTGCAGTTATAGCCAGTGTCCTAAGTGGAGGAGTTTAAGTATTTCTGGGTGTTGTTCACGAGTGGGGGGAAGGATGGAGCTGGAGATCAACAGTCGGATTGGTGCGGCGTCAGCAATAATAAGGATGCTACATCGATCTGTCATGGTGAAGAAAGAGATGAGCCGAAAAGCAAAGCCCCCGATTTACCAATCGATTTACGTTCCTACGCTCACCATGGCAACCAGGATCTACGTTACTACCCTCACCATGGCAACCAGGATCCACGTTCCTATCCTAACCATGGTAACCAGGATCTACATTCCTACCTTCACCATGGTAACCAGGATATACATTCCTACCCTCACCATGGTAACCAGGATCTACATTCCTACGCTCGCCATGGCAACCAGGATCTACGTTACTACCCTCACCATGGCAACCAGGATCCACGTTCCTATCCTAACCATGGTAACCAGGATCTACATTCCTACCTTCACCATGGTAACCAGGATATACATTCCTACGCTCGCCATGGTAACCAGGATCTACGTTCCTACCCTTACCATGGTAACCAGGATGTACATTCCTACGCTCGCCATGGTAACCAGGATCTACGTTCCTACCCTCGCCATGGTAACCAGGATCTACGTTCCTACCCTTACCATGGTAACCAGGATCTACATTCCTACCCTCACCATAGTAACCAGGATCTATGTTCCTACCCTCACCATGGTAACCAGGATCTACGTTCCCACCATGGTAACCAGGATCTACGTTCCTACCCTCACCGTGGTAACCAGGATCTACATTCCTACCCTCACCATGGTAACCAGGATCTACAGTCCTACGCTCGCCATGGTAACCAGGATCTACGTTCCTACCCATACCATGGTAACCAGGATCTACATTCCTACACACGCCATGGTCACCAGCTGTAAGTAGTGACCAAAAGAACAAGATCAAGCGGCAGAAATAAGCTTCTTTTGCAGCTCTGCAATCCGGGAGAAGTTCGGAGTAGAGCTGTTGCCCATTTGGGTCGGGAGAAGCCAGATAAGGGGGCTTGGGCATCTGGTTAGCAGGCCACCCGAACACCTTGTTTTTGAGGTGTTTTGGGGATGTCCCACTGGGAGGAGACCCAGGGGTAGACTCGGACCAGCTGGAGTGACTATGTCTCACAGCTGGACAGGGAACATCCAGGATCCTCCCAGGTGAGCTGGAGGATGCAGCCAGTGTGAGACAAGCCTACATTTCCTGCCTTCGTGATCCGGCCCCGGATAAGCAGAAGACAACAGAATGGAACGTAGTAATGTGAAAAGGGTATTAAAAAAAAAAAAAAAAAAAAAGAAGCTAAAAAACGGGAACGTTTGCATTTTTTATGCCTATGTTTAATGTTAATTTTCAAAGTAGGATGCATTGAAACAAAAACACAGTAAAATTATATTTTTATGTTAGAACCAGAGCTGGAAAAAAATGAGCGTTTCTACACTGAAATTTAAAGCAGCGTTTCCTTTTTTTTTTTTTACCAATTTTATCTGGTTTGGGAAGATTCAGATTGTTCATGATGTGCACAAACTCCTCTTTGCTTTTAGTCAGGCGCGGGTTGAACTTGCGCTCCTCACCGACAGTTGAAACCATCTGACCTGAGTCACACAAAAACACACAACAAGTTTACTGTAAATGATCCTTGAGAAAAAACTCTTCCCATTAAGCTAAACTTACAAATAAATTTACTTCTAGGACTTCTTAATGTTTAAAAACAGTGATATAATAAAATCTAAAGACTTAAATTTCTAACTAACCTAAATAATCATGTGCAGGATAGACGAGACACTCCTCAGGCAGCGTGAAGATTTTCTGATGAACTGAATCATACAGCCTCGTAGCACAACCTGGTCAAAAGAGAACATTTAAAAACATGAGATTGAGGGTTTATTAAGTCACATTCAGAAAAAAAACATGACAAAATGTTAACAGAAACTAGTTACAAGCAAAATCAATAAAAATGTCAAAAACACAGTTTTAAATAAAATGGACTTTTTGGAAGTTTTAAGTGACGCGTAGACTTTAGGTTCTTCACGAAGAAAAACATTGACGATGAATGTCTTTTTTTGATCTGAAGAAATGTATGTATTTATTTATTTTCAAAGGCTTAAACAGCACTGTTAACTTTTCATCTGGTCAAGTTACCAACGACAACAACAGGCTGCTTCCTATTTTCACTTCTTACAAAATAAAAGTTGTAAAAAACATACTTTGAACAAAAAATGAAAATGAAATTTTTTATATCCATTTTTTAAAATGCAATTATTCTGAATAAAACTATTATCAAATAAATCATTAAAACATCTATCATATTCGGATGGTATTCCCACATAAAAAAAAAACGCTGAAGTTGAATGCCAAGTTCTTGGCCTTGAATTTTGTTCACCGCCAGGCCCATATTCTAACACAGACAGGAAGTATTAATATGCAGGAACAGTGCATTCTGCTTATGCTCGGTCCCTCCAGTCAGGTCTTTCTCTCTTACCTGACCAAACTGTGAATCGTACATGTGACTTTGTACATCATGGAGGGCCATTTTATCCAAATTCACCAATAGTACAAAAAAAAGATACCATGTTTTTTTATATATGCTATAAAATAGGAATTTACACCCCATAAAAGCACAATACACACTCTTAGAAAAAAAATGGTCTTAGTTTTTGAGGAAACAGTGACCTCCTGTGTTCACTATGCATCATTACAACTATCAAAGCTTTCATTTTCTTTTTGTAAACAATGGAAACAACAAATGTAGGAGGAAAATGTTTGCTTACCCTGCTGGAAGTCTGTTCTGCCACAGCCTCTAATAAGCAGAGCATCACCAGTGAACGCCATGCTCTGATCTCCAGACACCAGCGTTGTGCAGCCATCAGTGTGTCCAGGGGTTTCCAACACAACCAGAGACTAGGAGTGAGAAAGGCATGTTAATGTCATGACTCGGTACAACATATGGATGACTTTAATGAACTTTAAAGTTTTCATATCTTTCTATCTCCAACAGCAGGTCTTTGTATAAAACTGTAATAAGAATAAAATGATGACGGGGGTCAATTTGCCTGAAAAACACGCCTCCGCCCGTCCTATAAGTTTGTTGCATGACTCTGAAAACCTTGGACCTGATTGGGATTGGATTTTAAAGAATTCCACAGTCATTTAATCCTGTGTTTTATTTGTTCTTCTAAGTAACGACTCCAGATGTAAACGAGCTATGCAGCCATGATCTGGCATATTAATATTCATTAATGAGCACTGTCACTATTCAAATAAATAATAAATAAGATAAACTTTGACATCAATTCATTATTTCTGATCAACTAGAAATAAGATCTAATCCTAAGTAGACTGAAAATGTCAGAGTGTGTTGTTTTCTTACATGTTTACCAAAAGTAATCTTGTCCCCCTCTGAAAGGAGAATATCAGCAGAAGCTCCGCTGAATTTGGAGATGGCGCTCTTTAATCCAACGACCCTTTGTTTCATTAGTCCGGAGCTTGTTATGTGGTCGGCATGGCAATGGGTGTTCACTAACAGAAATAAGCGACAAAGATCAGACTTATTAAAAAAAAAAAAAGCCTTTTGTTATCTCATATTTAAATTTTAAACTGATTAATGATTGGTCGGATTATTTGCAACAATATTTGAATTTTTTTTTTTGTGTGTGGTTAGGTTAGAAAAAAACTTGTAAAAATTTGTTAAAATTATAGTAAAATAAAACTGCTACAGCTTTTTAGGACGAAACAAAATTAAATAATTTTTTATATGATTTCTCTCAAATGTGGTTTTGGTTAAATTTTTGATTTTTTTTTTTTTTTTCAGTCACGAGGCCACACACACTTATTTCTAGAGGCAATTTTGGCACTGGCCAATCAACCAAACATGCATGTTTTTGGAGGGTGGGAGGAAACCAGAGTACCTGGAGGAAACCCACGCAAACACGGGGAGAACATGCAAGCTCCACACAGAAAGGACAGTGTTCTAAGCCTCGTCCCCACCCGGGAGTTGGACCCACGATCTTCTTGCTGTGAGGCCACTGTGTTAATTAAATTGTTTTTTAATTGGGAATGAGTGTGTGGATGGACACCAATGTGCAGCCTTGCAACAAACTGGCGACCTGATAAGGGTGTACCCTGCCTCTCGCCTGAAATCAGCCAGGGTAGTCTCCAATATCCTGAATGACCTCATCAAGGATAAACCATTAAGAAGATTTAACAAGACTAATGATCTTAAATCATTCAAACAACTTTTGAAACCTTGTTTTTTTTTTCTTACCATTTTGTTATATTGTTTTTATTTTTTTTTATGTAACTCTCTATTTTTATTCTGGAACTAAGTTCTATAGAAATAGAGTTATTGGCTTTACACAGAAAATGCAAGTCACAGTGACAGATTAGAATCTGATTCTTTGATTGTGTATCTTTTTCTAACTGCAGAAACATTGTACCTGCTAGTATCAGATTGAGACCCAGTTGTTTTATAAGTTCCAGGTCTCTGTCGATGGTCTCGAGGACAGGATCGATGATGACAGCCTCTTTAGTGTCGGTGTCAGCCAGCACGTAGGTGTACGTACTGCTCTCCACCTCGAATAACTAAACAGGAAAAACAGGTAGGTGTGACTTTGCAACAAATTCAAACGTGTGGAAAACGGCACGTAGACACATGCTCTGATGACCAGCGATCACTAAAATATATATAATATAATAATAACTTAACTTCTAGATTAGCTTATTAGGGAGGAAAATAAGTTGCTATAACAATTCATTATTTAATTTTTAAGGATATTTTTTGTTGACAAAACTAACTCTCATTAAAAAAAAACAGCTTCATTCGTTGATGTAAAAGCATCTAAACTTGTGCAGAAACAAATTGACTTTAACACATTTGGCGTCCCGGTCCGTCGTCTTCCACTTATCTGGGGCTGGGTCGCAGGGCAACAGCTTCAGACGGGAAACCCAGACTTCTCTCACCCCAGCTGCATCCTCTATTTCACCCAGGAGGATTCTGAGGTGTTTGCTGTCCAGCTGTAAGACACAGTCTCTCCAGCAGGTTTGGGGTCTGCCTCTTGGTCTCCTCCAGGTGGAACATGCCCGAAACACCCCACCAGCGAGATGTTTGGGAAGCATCCTAACCAGATGCCCAAACTATCCCATCTGGTTTCTCTTACCCTGGAGGAGCTCTACTCTGAGCTCCTCCTGGATGACAGAGCTACTCCCTTTATCTCTGAGTAAGAGCCCAGCCTCCCTGCTGAGGAAGCTCATTTCGGCCGCTTGTATCCGTGATCTCGTTCATTTGGTCACCACCCACAGCTGGTGGCCATAGGTAAGGGTAGGAACGTAGACCCTGGTTACCATGGTAAAGGCAGGAACGTAGATCCTGGTTACCATGGTGAGGGTAGGACTGTAGATCCTGGTTACCATGGTGAGGGTAGGAACGTAGATCCTGGTTACCATGGTGAGGGTAGGAACGTAGATCCTGGTCACCATGGTGAGGGTGGGAACGTAGATCCTGGTTACCATGGTGAGGGTAGGAACATAGATCCTGGTTACCATGGTGAGGGTAGGAACGTAGATCCTGGTCACCATGGTGAGGGTAGGAACGTAGATCCTGGTCACCATGGTGAGGGTAGGAACGTAGCTCCTAGTTACCATGGTGAGGGTAGGAACGTAGATCCTGGTTACCATGGTGAGGGTAGGAACTAAGATCCTGGTTACTATGGTGAGGGTAGGAACATAGATCCTGGTTACTATGGTGAGGGTAGGAACGTAGATCCTGGTTACCATGGTGAGGGTAGGAACTAAGATCCTGGTTACTATGGTGAGGGTAGGAACATAGATCCTGGTTACTATGGTGAGGGTAGGAACGTAGATCCTGGTTACCATGGTGAGGGTAGGAACGTAGATCCTGGTTACTATGGTGAGGGTAGGAACGTAGATCCTGGTTACCATGGTGAGGGTAGGAACATAGATCAACTGGTAAATCTAGAGCTTTGCTTTTCTGCTTAGCTCTTTCTCTGCTACGCCCGACCGATGCAGCATCCGGGTTATTGTAGATGCTGCACCAATCCGTTAGTCAATTTCCCGCTCTATCCTTCCCCTACTGTAAACAAGACCATGAGACACATGAACTCCACTACTTGGGGTCAAGGCTCTGTCCCTGAGCCACAGGGGGCATTTCACCCTTGTAAAGGAGGGCATTCCATAAAAAATCATACCAACTCCAAATAAAGCCCATAACCATCATCATATAGACATATGCATGTATATATATATATATATACATATATATGCATAATTATATATATATATACATATGTATGTCTATTTTATCTGAACAATAATATAAACTTCTTATGAGATAAAGTTCATATAAACAGTTTTAGTCACTGCTTTTTTATTTGATATTAAAATAAAGGATTTATTTAAGTGTAAACTTACTTGTCTGAAGAGGAGACCATGACTGGAGGCCATTCTGGAACAAAACGACCTGTCTGGAACTTGGAGCGGTGTGTGGACAGATCTTAACCCCGGACAGAAGCTCCTTTTCCGGGCAGCAGCATTACAGAAGCCCGCTGTACTCCCATGGAGACGGAGCGTCTGAGCAGCGAGCCATTGGATAGATTTAATCCTTCCGATAAGTGAAGACATTTTAAAGTTAGGAAGGTAACGGTATGCGTTACCTACGAGATATTTTAAACTCCTGGTAGGACTCGTTTATTTTCAGAGGTCACCTTTAGTGTGACTGTTCTGTTCCAGATTGAACAGCGGTGTTTAAGCAGGTTTTTAATGTTTAAATGATCAACAAAGATAAAAAAAAAAAAACTTCCTTCACTATGGCGTCTTGTTCACACTGCGCATGCTCAACAACACCAACTCAAACGTCACCCATTGATGACGTCACAACATTCCACATTAAAAATATATTTTTATTTTCTATAAAATTCGAAATGTTGAATAAAAATTTATGTGGATTTTCATAAAGTTTTTATGAAATGTTGTTGTTTTGTTTATTTATTTTTTAACTTTTTTAACTTTTTTCTCACCAAGAAGAAATTATTTAGTTTTTGAATATTTGTATTTTATTATTTATGTATTTATTTTTTGTCACTTTTGCGTCCATATTTTTTTCAAACTGCTTATGAAACTCTTTTTAATATTGAGCTTTTAAATTAAAATCCAATTAAAAAAATTGGTAGATATACTGTATGTCATATTTTTATTACCATATTAGCACTCATTCAATACCAACTATAGATGAATTGATCATTGTTCACAGGGTTATGCTATCTCTCACCATGTTATTCAGATACATTTATCGGGTGAGGAATTCTTCCATCTGAAAGGAGCTCGGTGTCGAGCCGCTCCTCCTCCAGGTCAAGAGGAGCCAGATGGGGTGGTTCGGGTATCGGGTCAGGATGCCTCCTAAGCGGCTCACTGATGAGGTGTTTCGTGTATCGTGAGGAGACCAAGAGGCAGACCCCAAAACCGTTGGGGAGACTATGTCTCACAGCTGGACAGGGAACAAATCGGGATCCTTCCGGGTGAGCTGGAGGATGCAGCTAGGGTGAGAGAAGCCTGGGGTTCCTGTTTGAGGCTGTTGCCCCCGCGACCCGACCCTGGATGAGCGGAAAAAGACGGAATGGAAAAGAACTATTTAAATCAGTTTTATTCAATTTTACGTCTATGTCACATAAAAACAGAAGAAAAATCACTTTTTTCCAAACAGGTTTATATTTTTAGAGAAGTCGTAGAATAAAATAAGTGGATTAAACGATATAAAGATTATCACAGGTTTCTGATGACTTTTAGTTTCATTCTTCAAATGAAAAATTCAGAGATAAAAAAGCAAACATCGAGATGATTCTTAAACTCACAACATTCATATTACAGCGTGTTCCTGTTAAAGATATCTTCAGCTAGAAATTTATAAAGACACGAAAGACCAAAAAAATTTCTTCACATCAAATTTAAGCAAAATAAATTAGAAAAAGTAGAAAAAAGTTTAAATATTTAAAGTTAGCATTATTGCATTTTTTTTTTATTTCAAACATCACATTTTCTTAAAGAACTGATTAAGTTTTTTTTTTTTGCAAATAAATTTACCATAAAAAAAAGTTTAAAATGCATAGTAGACAATTTTGAATAATTATGTCTAATGTTTTTGTGTAATAATTACATAAGAGGCTTTTGTTATTTTTGGGGTATTTTTTTAAAAAATTGCTTTTTGCAGGCTTTTATTTTTCCTGTATTCCACAAACCAGGTTGGCCGGCACTGCGATATCTGCAAGAAAAAAGAAAAATTTGATGGTGAGACACTGCATCGATCCGTTGTGGTGAAAGAGGGCTGAGACGAAAAGTAAAGCTCTCCATTTACAAGTGTCTACCTTCACCATGGTAACCAGGATCTACGGTCCTACCCTGACCATGGTAACCAGGATCTAGGTTCCTACCCTCACCATGGTAACTAGGATCTACGTTCCTACCCTCACCATGGTAACCAGGATCTACGTTCCTACCCTCACCATGGTAACCAAGATCTACATTCCTCCCCTCACCATGGTAACCAGGATCTACGTTCCTACCCTCACCATGGTAACCAGGATCTACATTCCTCCCCTCACCATGGTAACCAGGATGTACAATCCTACCCTCGCCATTGTAACTAGGATCTACGTTCCTACCCTCACCATGGTAACGAGGATCTACGTTCCTTCCCTCACCATGGTAACCAGGATCTACGTTCCTACCCTCACCATGGTAACTAGGATCTACGTTCCTACCCTCACCATGGTAACCAGGATCTACGTTCCTACCCTCACCATGGTAACCAGGATCTACGTTCCTACCCTCACGATGGTAACCAGGAACTACATTCCTCCCCTCACCATGGTAACCAGGATCTACGTTCCTACCCTCACCATGGTAACCAGGATCTACATTCCTCCCCTCACCATGGTAACCAGGATCTACGTTCCTACCCTCACCATGGTAACCAGGATCTACATTCCTCCCCTCACCATGGTAACCAGGATGTACAATCCTACCCTCGCCATGGTAACAAGGATCTACGTTCCTACCCTCACCATGGTAACCAGGATCTACGTTCCTACCCTCACCATGGTAACCAGGATCTACGTTCCTACCCTCACCATGGTAACTAGGATCTACGTTCCTACCCTCACCATGGTAACCAGGATCTACGTTCCTACCCTCACCATGGTAACCAGGATCTAAGTTCCTACCCTCACGATGGTAACCAGGATCTACATTCCTCCCCTCACCATGGCAACCAGGATCTACGTTCCTACCCTCACCATGGTAACCAGGATCTACATTCCTCCCCTCACCATGGTAACCAGGATCTACGTTCCTACCCTCACCATGGTAACCAGGATCTACAGTCCTCCCCTCACCATGGTAACCAGGATGTACAATCCTACCCTCGCCATGGTAACTAGGATCTACGTTCCTACCCTCACCATGGTAACCAGGATCTACGTTCCTTCCCTCACCATGGTAACCAGGATCTACGTTCCTACCCTCACCATGGTAACTAGGATCTACGTTCCTACCCTCACCATGGTAACCAGGATCTACGTTCCTACCCTCACCATGGTAACCAGGATCTACGTTCCTACCCTCACGATGGTAACCAGGATCTACATTCCTCCCCTCACCATGGTAACCAGGATCTACGTTCCTTCCCTCACCATGGTAACCAGGATCTACGTTCCTACCCTCACCATGGTAACCAGGATCTACGTTCCTTCCCTCACCATGGTAACCAGGATCTACGTTCCTACCCTCACCATGGTAACCAGGATCTACGTTCCTACCCTCACCATGGTAACCAGGATCTACGTTCCTACCCTCACCATGGTAACCAGGATCTACATTCCTCCCCTCACCATGGTAACCAGGATATACGTTCCTACCCTCACCATGGTAACCAGGATCTACATTCTTACCCTCACCATGGTAAACAGGATCTACGTTCCTAGCCTCACCATGGTAACCAGGATCTACGTTCCTATCCTCACCATGGTAACCAGGATCTACGTTCCTACCCTCACCATGGTAACCAGGATCTACGTTCCTACCCTCACCGTGGTAACCAGGATCTACATTCCTACCCTCACCATGGTAACCAGCATCTACATTCTTATCCTTTCCATGGTAACCAGGATCTACGTTCCTACCCTCACCGTGGTAACCAGGATCTACATTCCTACCCTCACCATGGTAACCAGGATCTACATTCCTATCCTTTCCATGGTAACCAGGATGTACGTTCCTAACCTCACCATGGTAAGCAGCTTCTACGTTCCTACCCTCACTATGGTAACCAGGATCTACCTTCCTACCCTCACCATAGTAACCAGGATCTACATTCCTACCCTCACCGTGGTAACCAGGATCTACATTCCTACCCTCACCATGGTAACCAGGATCTACCTTCCTACCCTCACCATGGTAACCAGGATCTACATTCTTACCCTCACCATGGTAAACAGGATCTACGTTCCTACCCTCACCATGGTAACCACGATCTATGTTCCTATCCTCACCATGGTAACCAGGATCTACGTTCCTACCCTCACCATGGTAACCAGGATCTATGTTCCTACCCTCACCGTGGTAACCAGGATCTACATTCCTACCCTCACCATGGTAACCAGGATCTACATTCTTATCCTTTCCATGGTAACCAGGATCTACGTTCCTACCCTCACCATGGTAACCAGGATCTACATTCCTATACTTTCCATGGTAACCAGGATGTACGTTCCTACCCTCACCATGGTGACCAGGATCTACCTTCCTACCCTCACCATAGTAACCAGGATCTACATTCCTACCCTCACCATGGTAACCAGGATCTACGTTCCTTCCCTCACCATGGTAACCAGGATATACGTTCCTACCCTCACCATGGTAACCAGGATCTACATTCTTACCCTCACCATGGTAAACAGGATCTACGTTCCTACCCTCACCATGGTAACCAGGATCTACGTTCCTATCCTCACCATGGTAACCAGGATCTACGTTCCTACACTCACCATGGTAACCAGGATCTACGTTCCTACCCTCACCGTGGTAACCAGGATCTACATTCCTACCCTCACCATGGTAACCAGGATCTACATTCTTATCCTTTCCATGGTAACCAGGATCTACGTTCCTACCCTCATCGTGGTAACCAGGATCTACATTCCTACCCTCACCATGGTAACCAGGATCTACATTCCTATACTTTCCATGGTAACCAGGATGTACGTTCCTACCCTCACCATGGTGACCAGGATCTACCTTCCTACCCTCACCATAGTAACCAGGATCTACATTCTTATCCTTTCCATGGTAACCAGGATCTACGTTCCTACCCTCATCGTGGTAACCAGGATCTACATTCCTACCCTCACCATGGTAACCAGGATCTACATTCCTATACTTTCCATGGTAACCAGGATGTACGTTCCTACCCTCACCATGGTGACCAGGATCTACCTTCCTACCCTCACCATAGTAACCAGGATCTACATTCCTACCCTCACCATGGTAACCAGGATCTACGTTCCTTCCCTCACCATGGTAACCAGGATATACGTTCCTACCCTCACCGTGGTAACCAGGATCTACATTCCTACCCTCACCGTGGTAACCAGGATTTACATTCCTACCCTCACCGTGGTAACCAGGATCTACATTCCTACCCTCACCATGGTAACCAGGATCTACATTCTTACCCTCACCATGGTAAACAGGATCTACGTTCCTACCCTCACCATGGTAACCAGGATCTACGTTCCTATCCTCATCATGGTAACCAGGATCTACGTTCCTACCCTCACCATGGTAACCAGGATCTACCTTCCTACCCTCACCATAGTAACCAGGATCTACATTCCTACCCTCACCGTGGTAACCAGGATCTACATTCCTACCCTCACCATGGTAACCAGGATCTACATTCCTACCCTCACCATGGTAACCAGGATCTATGTTCCTACCCTCACCATGGTAACTAGGATCTACGTTCCTACCCTCACCATGGTAACTAGAATCTATGTTCCTACCCTCACCAATGGTAACCAGGATCTACATTCCTACCCTCACCATGGTAACCAGGATCTACGCTCCTACCCTCACCATGGTAACTAGATATACATTGACCAAAAGAACGAGATCACAGATACAAGCCGCCAAAATCAGATTCCTCTGCAGGGTGGCTGAACTCTCACTCAGGGCTAGAGTGAGAAGCTCTGCCATCTGGGAGGAGCTCGGAGTAGAGCCATTGCTTCTCTGGGTCGAGAGAAGCCACATGGGGCATCTGGTTGAGATGCCAACTGAACGCCTCGCTGGTGAGGTGTTTCAGACACACCAGGAGGACCCACAGAGCCAGACCCCGGACCAGCTGGAGAGAGGGCTAACCCTAACCACCGCTTCCTGCTTATAAACAACTGTTTTCATACCAATTTTTTTGGGTCTGGGGAGATTCAGGTTGTTCATGATCTCCACAAACTCCTCTTTGGTTTTCGTCAGGCGGGGGTTGAACTTTCGTTCTTCACCAACAGTAGAAACCATCCGACCTGAGAAAGAAAAACTTCTGAGATTAAAAGAAAAACTTTGGAAAAGAGTTATTTCTTTACTCAAACTCCTTTTCATTGTTGGTGAGTCAGATGAAATGAAGTAATATTTAAATCCTGAGCTGACCTGTGTAGTCATGTGCAGGATAGATGAAGCACGCCTCCGGTAAGGTGAAGATCTTCTGATGAACCGAATCATAGAGCTTCAAAGGAGAACCTAAAAAAAAAAAAAAAAAAAAACAATAATATATTATTTCAGAAAATTAACAGCAAAAAATTACAATTTTTACATTACTTTTACTTTTCTTTAGAAATATTTACTAAAAGTTTTGAATAAATTAAAAATCATTAAAAGCTGTTTAGTTAATTACCTCTGGTGGCCATAAAGTGTTACTACAAACTTCAAACTTTTTATATGTTAATTTTTTTGCACAAACAATGAAACAAAACAACAAATTCATGTTGTTTTCAGATCTAATTTCAGCAGAATAAATTAGGAAAAAAATATTTCTTTTTTTTTTAACTTTATTGCATTTTTTTTCAAGCATCATTACATTGTCCTAATCTCGGCATCACAAATGAAACAGTTTCGGTTGTACATTATTTTAGTAAAGCAAATAAAGTCTGTCGAAACTTTTATTTACTGAAGTATCTTGGTATCTTAAGTATCTGAATCCTCGTTAGTATAGTGGTGAGTATCCCCGCCTGTCACGCGGGAGACCGGGGTTCAATTCCCCGACGGGGAGGATAATTTTTTCAGGGGGGAGACAGTGCCTGAAAGGGGGAGACAGTGGCTATGTGGTTAGAGCGTTCGCCCGTGGACCAGACATTCTCGGGTTGGCATCCCCCCCCCCCGTTTCTCCCACCATAAGTGGCAGCCTACTGCGGTGCACACAAATTTCCCGATGAGGGATTAATAAAGTATATAAAAAAAAAAGAATAAATAAAATAAATCTTCAATTCAAATAATCATTTAAACCTGTCTACTAATATTAGGGAAACAGTGACACCTTGTGTTCATTATGCGTTATTACACAACAAATGCTTTTTTTTTTTTTTTTTTTTCTCCTAACTTTTTGTAAACTGTGGAAACAGCAAACGTAGATGGAAAATGTTTGCTTACCCTGCTGGAAGTCGGTTCTGCCACAGCCTCTAATAAGCAGAGCATCCCCAGTGAACGCCATGCTCTGATCTTCTAGCACCAGTGTTGTGCAGCCATCTGTGTGTCCAGGGGTTTCTCTCACAACCAGGGACTACAGGAGAGATAAACAACCATTACCTCCACACATGTTAGATTGGATTTAGTTTAGTACAGAACAATACAACTTCCAGCCTATTCTGGCTGATTTCAGTCGAGAGGCAGGGTACACCCAGAACAGGTCGACAGTCTGTTGGAGAACCACACACACACACACACACACACACACACACACACACACACACACACACACACACACACACACACACAAAATCCTCCACACCCATTCCTAGGGGCAATTTGGGGACAGCCAATTATTCTAACATGCATGGTTTTTAAGGGAGGGAGGAAATCGGTGTACTAAGAGAAAACCCACGCTTACAAGGGAGAACATGCAAACTCCACACAGAAAAGCAAGTTTTTCAAGCCTTGGCTTCACTCCGGGACTTGAAACCCTGACCTTTCTTGCTGTGAGGCCACTGTGCTACCCACTGATTGATTGTAAGTGAAATAATATAATATCAAATTATTAGCAAATATAAAATATTATTTTAAAAAATATTTTCTAAATAGTAAACAAAGCGTTAAAAAAAACAAAAAAAAAGGGAAGCTGTAACAATTTTACTAGATACCGTCTTAGGGTTAGCCTCCTAACCTCCCAGACTAGGTCGTCCCCGCTCTCAGTTTGCAGCTTTCTGTTATATAATTGACTATAAATTCAGTAGCTGATAAACAATAAAAGTTTAATTTGTCATAAAATATACTCATGCAAGATGTTGTGTGTCTGCACGGAGCCTGACGGGCCAAATATACTCAGTAAGGAAGTTGGGGAGGAAGGACTCTCTCATCCACAACAAAATTTGTTTGCGATTACAATGAGGTGTAGCTGCACACACCCAGCAGTGGATTGTAAACACACAAATTGAATGGAATATTTGTGCACTGATCCGAATGTTCCATATGGAAACAGTTTGGTATGAATTCATAAACTGATCTTCTGATTCAGTTCAAATGAGTGTGGTGTATATTTCCATATATTTTAATATGAACAGTAAACTTTTCTGTGAGGATAAAATGTTAGAGCGTGTGTTGGTTTCTTACATGTTTACCAAACGTGATCTTATCGCCTTCTTTAAAGTGAATATCAGCAGAAGCTCCGCTGAATTTGGAGATGGCGCTCTTTAATCCAACGACCCTTTGTTTCATCAGTCCGGAGCTTGTTATGTGGTCAGCATGGCAATGGGTGTTCACTGAAGGAGACAAAGATCAGATCAGTTTACAAAAGAGAAACGCTTAGCTTTATATTACAGAAATTATTACAATAGAAGTAGAAAAGGTTTCAAAGTTGTTTTTGACGGAGTGTATTTTCTAATCAAGACGTTTCGACTTCCATCCGGAAATCATTGATCAGATTGGAAATGATTTCTGGATGGAAGTTTAAACGTCTCGATCATCAAACACAATGTCCAGAAGACAACTTTGAACCCTTTTCTACGACGGATCGCTCCTGGACGAATGAGGGATTACACGGTATTGTTGCCAAAAATAATCTACTATAAATATCTTTAAAGAGGTTGAGGGCTCTACGTGTTTTAATCTCCGTCAGGACAGTCAGTCACCTTCTTATTCATCTGTCCCTTATGGGATTGCGAGGGGCAGGGTACACCCTGAACAGGTCGCCAGTCTGTCGTGGGGCCACACACATACAACCATCCATACACAAACTCATTCCTGGGGCAATTTGGCACCGGCCAATCTACCTAACATGCATGTCTTTGGAGGGTGGGAGGAAACCGGACTACCCGGAGGGAACCCAGACATGGGGAGAACATGCAAACTCCACACAGAAAGGACAGTGTTCCAAGCTTCGTCCCCACCCTTGACCTTCTTGCTGTGAGGCCACTGTGCCGCCTTTTTAATCTCCACTTTTAAAAAAAAGGGTCATGAGTTAGAACACACATGATACTGTATATGGAGTTATGTTAATCCCAAAATCATCCTTTTGTTTCAGAGGAAATCATATGACTTTTCTCAGCACGTCTGGTCTTAAAAGAGGGTCCGAGTTTAAAATCTTTTTCTGTAAATGCTTAGTCATGGTGACAAATTAATCACAACATCATTATCATTGATCTGCAAAAGCTAAGTCACAGTGACGGATCAGAATTTGATCCGTTGATAGATACTATGTCTACTTTTAAACTGCAGAATGCTGCCGGGCTGAGGAGCCCCCCGTGTTTCCATCAGGATGAAGAACATCTATTGACTTCTTTAGATATTTAGTTGTAAACTAGAATAAGCTAATATTTAAACAATAATCTTAGACACATTGGATGCTCTTCCCAGGGGAGGGATCTCTCTTTCGTGTGGATCCCCACTAGGTTTCTCATTTTTTTCCCCACTGATGGGTTTTTTAGAGTCTAAGGCAGTGGTGGAACGTAACGAAGTAAATGTACTTCGTTACTGTACAGTACTTAAGTAAAAAAATTGTGTATCTGTACTTTACTTAAGTAAAATTTAAGACTGGTACTTTTACTTTTACTTCACTACATTTTTAGAGACAATATATGTACTTTTACTTCGCTACATTTTTAGAGCAAATATCTGTACTTTTACTTCGCTACTTTTTAAAAGTGTGTTTTACATTTTTTGTTACATTTTCGTTCAGGAATTTGAAAAATACACAGGTTTTTTTTTAGCGCATCTTGAAGCCGCATCGCCAAAATCAAAAGAAGCAGTTGATCGGGAGAAGAAGTAATGAATCGAGAAACATTTTCCGCATTCATTCAGCACCAAAAACCTAACATCAAATATAGTACAAATTAAAAAGAGTCAGAAGATCGTTGTTCGTTGTGTTTACTTCTAAAAAAAAAGTTGAGCCCATTGAGACCGAAATTCTGTGATTTTGGGCTAAACAAACAATAAAAAAAAGAAAAAAAGACAGAAAGAAGAATGATTCTACCTGCTAGTATCAGATTGAGACCCAGTTGTTTTATAAGTTCCAGGTCTCTGTCGATGGTCTCGAGGACAGGATCGATGATGACAGCCTCTTTGGTATCGGTGTCTGCCAGCAGGTAGGTATACGTACTGCTCTCCTTCTCAAATAACTAAACAGGAAAAACAACAGGGTGTGACTTTACAACAAACTGACAGTGATCAACAAGAGGAAGGGTTACATGTTCATCTTTAGATAACACATCTAGGTGTGAGTGAAACAAAGAGGAATGGAATGACCCTACAAAATAAACCTGATGAACACAAGAATTTTATATTGAATTCACAAGATTTAAAAAAAAAAAAATTTCCGTTCTGTTCCGTCATCTTCCGCTTGTTCCGGGGTCGGGTCGCAGGGGCAACAGCCTCAAACGGGGAGCCCAGGCCTCTCTCTCCCCGGCTGCATCCTCCAGCTCACCTGGAAGGATCTCAAGTCGTTCCCCGGCCAGCTGTGAGACATAGTCTCCCTATGGGACGTGCCCGAAACACCTCGCCCGCAAGACGCTCGGTGGGCATCCTGACCAGATGCCCGAACCACCCTATCTGGCTCCTCTCGACCTGGAGGAGGAGCAGCTCGACACCCAAGCTCCTCCCGGATGGCAGAGCTCCTCACCCGATCTCTGAGTGAGAGCCCAGCTACCCTGCGGAGGAAGCTCATTTCGGCCGCTTGTACCCGCGATCTCATTCTTTCGGTCACCACCCACAGCTGGTGACCATAGGTGAGGGTTGGAACGTAGATCCTGGTTACCATGGTGAGGGTAGGAACGTAGATCCTGGTTACCATGGCGAGGGTAGGAACGTAGATCCTGGTTACCATGGTGAGGGTAGGAACGTTGATCCTGGTTACCATGGTGAGGGTAGGAACGTAGATCCTGGTTACCATGGTGAGGGTAGGAACGTAGATCCTGGTTACCATGGTGAGGGTAGGAACGTAGATCCTGGTTACCAAGGTGAGGGTTGGAACGTAGATCCTGGTTACCATGGTGAGGGTTGGAACATAGATCGACTTGTAAATCGAGAGCTTCGCTTTTCGGCTCAGCTTTCTCTTTACCACGACGGACCGATGCAGCGTCCTAGTTATTGCTGATGCCGCACCGATCCGCCTATGGATCTCTTGCTCCATTCTTCCCCCACTCGTGAACAAGATCCCAAAATACTTAAACCCCTCCACTTGGGGCAGGAGGGGAAAAATTTTTTTAATTATTTTTAATTTTTAGGATCTTGTTGATTAACCCTGTCTGGCTCCTCTCTAATTCTAAATCTAAAAACAGCTCCACATGTTTCCATGACGAAAAGAATTTCACAATAAAACACAACTGCAAATGTTTTGTTACAAAGTAATAAAAATGTGTGTGTTTTTTTGGAGTTTAAATCATAATGACACATATTATTTAAATGAATCATCAGCATATTTAAAATAAACATCAAACTAAACAAAAATAATCAAATTATTCAGATTAAAAACTTTAAAATGATTTTAATTTGTGAATTTTTGTGTACAGAAAGCTAAAAGCTAACACAAACACTTCCTGGTATTAAAATGATAAAATATCTTTTAATTTGAGTTCATTTTTAATATAAATACAGTAAATATAAATAAAAAAAATACAGTTCTTACTTGTCTGAAGAGAAGACTCTGTGAAGACGCCATGCTGGAAGTAAAAGATCCACTGTTGCGTCTCAGCGGTGTGTGGACGGAACTTAAGCCGAGAATGAAGCTCCTCCTCCCGCGTAGAGCGTAACGCAACCCCCCGGTAGTCCCACTGGAGGAGACCAGCTGTTTAAACAATGAACACACACTCAAGAAAAAATTCACACTAATCATGATTTAGTAATCTTTAGATCTTCAGATTATTCAGAGTAAAAAAGTCTCTGAAGCAGAAATGATCTTTAACCTCAGGACTGAACTTTTTTTTTTAACTGTTTGTGATCCTTCATACTTAGTTTTGTGGTTATTGATTAACAAATTTTGAACTTGGTGACATAATCAGATGATAGTTGAGGGAAGAGGTGGAGGAAAAGCTGGAGAAGGTGGAGGTTTGAAGATTAGTCAGAGTAAAACAGAGTACATGTGTGTGAATGAGAGGGATCCAAATGAAAAAGTGAGGTTACAGGGAGTAGAGATAAAGAAGGTGGAAGATTTTAAGTATCTAGGATCAACAGTCCAGAGCAATAGAGAGTATGGAAAAGAGGTGAAGAAGCGTGTGCAGGCAGGGTGGAACGGGTGGAGGAAAGTATCAGGTGTGATGTGTGATAGAAGAATTTCAGGTAAAATGAAAGAGAAAGTGTACAAAACCGTGGTGAGACCGGCCATGCTGTTTCGTCTAGAGACAGTGGCACTGAAGAAAAGACAGAAAGCAGAGATGGAGGTAGCAGAGATGAAGATGCTGAGGATCTCTCTGGGAGTGACCAGTATGGACAGGATTAGAAATGAGTACATCAGAGGAACAGCTCATGTTAGAGGTTTTGGGGATGACTCCTCCTTAAACTTAAACTCCTCCCCTCAGTGGAGGAGTTTAAGTATCTCGGGGTCTTGTTCACGAGTGGGGGAAAGATGGAGCGGGAGATCGACAGGCGGATCGGTGCGCCATCAGCAATAACTAGGACGCTGCATCGGAGAGAGAGCTGAGCCGAAAAGCAAAGCTCTCGATTTACAAGTTGATCTACGTTCCTTCCCTCACCTATGGTCACCAGCTGTGGGTGGTGACTGAAAGAATGAGATCCCGGGTACAAGCGGCTGAAATGAGCTTCCTCCGCAGGGTGGCTGGGCTCTCACTCAGCGATCGGGTGAGGAGCTCTGCCATCCGGGAGGAGCTCGGTGTCGAGCCGCTCCTCCTCCAGGTCGAGTGGAGAGAGAGAGTACATCAGAAGAAGGTTGCTAGATTTGGAACCACCAGGAAAGAGGACTAGAGGAAGACATAAGAGGAGGTTCATGGATACAGTGAAGGAAGACATGAAGATAGTTGGTGTGACCAAAGAGGATGCAGCAGATAGGGTTAGATGGAAGAAACTGACTTGCTGTGGCGATCCCTGAAGGGAAATGCTGAAAGAAGAAAAAGGCCTGCATGGTCATATTATGGAAAGCCCTAAAAAAGAGGGTCAATTCTCTTCTTCATTTCCTTCAGGTGTCACCACACCAAGTGACCCTATCTGCTGTATCCTCTTTGGATCCGGCCAACTATCAGGGCCGGATCCGTCTCTGATTTCCTTCACTGTATCCATGAACCTCCTCTTTGGTCTTCCTCTAGTCCTCTTTCCTGGAGGTTCTAAACCCAGCATCCTTCTTCTGATGTACTCTCTCTCTCTCTCCTCTGTACATGTCCAAACCATCTCAGTCTATCCTCTCTGACTTTAAAACCTCTAACATGTGCTGTTCCTCTGATCCTGTCCATCCTTGTCACTCCCAGAGAGATCCTCAGCATCTTCATCTCTGCTACCTCCATCTCTGCTTCCTGTCTTTTCCTAAGAAGAAAATAAGCCCGCAGGTCGTTTGTGTCCATCCGCCAATCTGTGCTCTCGTGATACTTTTGAGAATGCGACATCCCCAAAACCACTTAAGAGATTTTAAGAAATTTGTCCACAGTTACTCGGCACTGACTATGAATGAACTGATTAAGTGTTAGGGTCATATGATTTAAATGTGTGCTGTTGTATTTTAACTTAAAGCCCTTTGATTTTATTCTGGAATCTGTTACGTAAATGTATACATATATATATATATATATATACATATATACTGTACGTATACATTCAGGATTTTCTTAAGGGGGTTGGCCGGGGGGGGGGGGGGGGGGTGAGGTCATTGACAAAGCCAGTATGGGGGGTGGGTTATTTCCCTAGAACATTTTGAAAAATAAGTGTCATTTTTCTGCATTTTGGTGGTCATTCGCTGGCCCTGCAAAGGAATAGCTTGACTACTCCCATTTTTTTTCTTCTTCTTCTTTTTTTTGTGGTGCAGGCCCGCCCCCGGATCCGCCCCTGATATATATATATATATATATATATACACACTGTATATACATATATGTATATACAAAAATCACATTGAAAAGTGATATGTGCCCACACCCACACACACTGACACGTAGTGATATGCATTTGTTTTATTGTGTAGTTATGTATTTATCTTTGGTGGTATCAGGACATGTCTAGAAAATCTTTACCTTCCAACAATAAAAACTGTTGTTTTTTACTATATTATCTAATACAAAGATAACAATAAATGATCTCCATAATAAAGCAGCGACACAGACACATACATAACATGGCAATCTTTATTGTCGTTTATCTCAGTAAGGGATCATGTGTTGAAGATTGATCAATTCCAGGAATTTTCAGAATCCCCGATGTAACCTGTGATGATGAAAAAAACGTATTACTTTTATGTGTTAAATTGGTTCAATAAAAACAGTAAAACCATGTCTACGTTAAAGACTGCAGTGAATATTTTCTGCATATTTTATTTACTGTTTAACATTGTTTGAATTCCAATAAAATTTGCTGATGTAAGCATTACAGTGTAGCACGGTTACCTGAGTTTGACCTTCCACCCATTGAAGCAGGTGTGTTACTCTGCTGTAGACGCCAGGTTTTCCAGGCCGTGCACAACCTTGACCCCAACTCACCACCCCTGCCAATTTCCAGTCCCCATTCGACGTCTCACACACCAACGGTCCACCGCTGTCTCCCTTTAAACACAAATATTACCAAATATTTAGAGATAAAAATCTGCTTTTTGTGGTTTTGTATTTTTGTCATGTACTGTATCTTTGAGTCATTGACGAGCTCTCCCATTCAGTATTTGGATACTATTCGGGCATTAGCATGTTTTTGACCATGGATTTTGTTCTCTGCAATGCCCTGATTCTAATGCTTGGTCTGTACTTTCAAAAGGGAGAGAAACACTCTTTACTCTATCATTGTGGCCTACAAACAAGGGTTATGCATGTGCCAAAGAGACAGGACTGAGCGGGCAGTGAACAGAGAGGGGGAGAATTCAGTGTCCAAAATGGAAATGAAATTTGACACAGGTCTTGAACTCAAAGAGGAGGGAGGACCATGGAGGGAAGGGAGCATGTATGAAGTGCTTCCTGCTACGTGAAATATACCATCACTGTAAAAACACAAAGTGGGGCGAAGGTAAGCGTGGATTAAGCGTTCAGCTTATTTGGTACTCGGTGGCACTTTTCGGGTCGCAGGTAGCTCGTCTCGATGAGGCCCTGTATCTCAAAACTGGAATCGGATGATGACTTTGAATAAAAACTCGAGTACTGTAACAGCATCAGCTAAACATAACTGACTGGTGAATAATTTTTATTGTGTTATGTTGCGACAGCTTGTGTTGTCGCTTTTGTTCAGGTGTTTACATGAAGGGAGGCAGTGGGCAAAACGGAGTGCAGATATACCAAGTCTCCCGATTTGGGTGGGAGAAACGCGCATTTAGGACCTATTTCACAATCACCCGCCAAGGCTAATAAAACTCCCGCATGATGAACACTCTAGTGCATTCCATGAACATGATTAGGTGTAATGAGGCTAAGCACATGGCGTCTCCTGTTGCGGCAGCAGTGCATCTGAAAGCCGCATAGCAGCGATTTGCATTGTCTATTGCCAGTATTATTTTTGGTGAAAGTATAGAAGAAGTCGGACATCCAAACTTTGGTCATGTAACAGCTTGCACGTGAGCCGCAAACAAAGTGAGAACAAGCAGTACAGTGGTGTATTCCCGGTGGTAATTCCTCTTCGTACTGATACATAACGCTAGGTGGTAACACACGCAAGACACACAATTTTCCAGCTGCTTTCTCATGTTTTGAACGGTTTATTTTTCATCAACTGTCAAGGTGGGTGTTGTCCATTGGTGAATGTGACATCATGTCAGGTCATGGCCCCTCCCTCTGTTGGCCCCGCCTCAAAATCTCCCTCTTTGGGAAGTCAAAAACTTGGCATCTCTGTGAGTGTGTGTGAAATGATTCGCACTACATTAAACTCATCATCCATGTAGCTAGCACGTCATCAATGTAGAAACCGCTCGTTCGTTATTGCGTGGAAACGGGAAAAAATAAAAATACAATTTGTTCAAAAAACACTTTTTGAAACAAATAAAAGGCACAGTTGTCAATATCAGACGATAGAAAGTTCTGAAAAGTCTATTACTGTCATGATCCCCTCCCTTGTCACCAGAGGGAGACCTGGATCTTCCCTCATCGATTAGGGACACCTGAGGATGATTAGTCTAATCCTCGTGCCTATTTAAAGACAGTCTCCCCTGACTTCGAAAGGTCATCACCATCCTTCCAAGCCAAGTCTTCTTGGCTGCCTGACCAAGTTTTTTATTGAACTTTATATTTTTAGACTTATAAACATTCCTAAGGATTAATCCTATGTTTTTGCCTCACAGCCTTGCCTGACTTCTGTTAAACATATTCTGTTTCATGTCCCACATTTGGGTTCTCCTCCTTCCCCATCTCCACGTCACAACAATTTTTATGTGATGAGCCCTTCAAGCGTAAACATCCCAGTTAAATCTTTACGTGGTTGACTGCACATGTGAAGACACATTCTTTCTTGTTTGGGTTCAACAGAAGACATGACTGGTATGCTACCTGGCAGGAATCCACTCCCCCAGACATGTTGCCGGCACAGATCATTCGAGGAGTTATGAAGTTTCCATAAACATTCACGCTTGAACAGATCGATTGAGATATAACTTGTACCTGAGCCTGTCTTAGCTCATCTGAAACAAAACCTGCAACAAAACAGAAATAATATGATTAAAGAAACTTCCACATGACTTTAAAAAAAATCCAAACTCAACTGAATATTTGAGTCATTTTCCTGCATTTTGGTGGCCCATTCGCTGGCCCTGCAAGGGGATCGCTTGACTAGTCCCATTTTCTTTCTTCATCTTTTTTTTTTTTTTGGACCAACAGGGGGAGGAGAGAGGGCCGGATCCGTCTCTGATTTCTTTAGCATATCATTGAATGCTTAGAAGAAATCAAATTTATTGAGATGCAAATTACACAGTTTGGCTTTATGTTTCTTTAAGTCTTAGAATGTTCATCTAACATTAAAC
Organism: Neostethus bicornis; assembly: GCA_902685375.1. Taxonomy (NCBI): domain Eukaryota; kingdom Metazoa; phylum Chordata; class Actinopteri; order Atheriniformes; family Phallostethidae; genus Neostethus; species Neostethus bicornis. The sequence continues at coordinate 13,344,942 of LR738541.1, read as the reverse complement.
TTGATGCCTGATGATTTTTTCATTTTTTACAGTAGGTGTAGCTTTTTTTAAATGATTATTATTATTATTATTGTTGAGCAATAGGACGCTGCAGCGATCTGTCGTGGTAAAGAAAGGGCTGAGTCAAAAAACAAAGCTCTCGAGCTGTGGGTGGTGACCAAAAGAATGAGATCGCGGATAGAAGTGGCTGAAATGAGCTTCCTCCGCAGGGTGGGTGGGCTCTCACTCAGAGATCGGGTGAGGAGTTCTGCCATCCAGGAGGAGCTCCATGTTGAGCCGATCCCCCTCCAGGTCGAGAGAAGCCAGATGGGGTGGTTCGGGCATCTGGTCAGGATGCCACCCGAGGGCCTGCTGGTGAGGTGTTTCGTGGATGTTCCACCGGGAGGAGACCAAAAGGCAGACCCTTGACCCACTGGACAGACTATGTCTCACAGCTGGTCGGGGAACGAATCGGGATCCTTCCAGGTGAGCTGGAGGACGCAGCCACGGTAAGAAGAGTTTGAGATTTTCTGTCTGAGGCTGTTCCCCCCACGACTCGGGTAAGCGGAAGACGACGGAATGGAATTATTGAGAAAAGCAGTGACAGAGACTCCCACCACAAAGTATCCCTAAACAAAACAACTAACCCCCGATTGCTCCCTCCTCTGATAATGTCATTAGCTGCCTGCTGCGGTGGGCAATGTAGCACAGAAATCCCCCCCTGAGGGATCAATAGAGTATGATACTATTATCAAGACTACATGGAAATATATATTTACACACATGTAGGGGGGAAAAAGTCTATTTTGCACAACAGGCTGCACAGTGGTGCAGTGATTAGCACAGTGCAAGACGGTTCGGGGCGGTTTGGAACCACAGAAAGCATGAGGCTTGAATTTCTGGTCTTACTATGTGGAGTTTGCATGTTCTCCCCATGTATGAATGGGTTTTATTTCAGCTGCCTCCCACCCTCTACAGACATGCATGTTAGGTTGATTGACCACTAAAAAAATTGCCCCTATGAATGAACGTGTGTGGGAATAGTTGTCTGTCTTTGTGTGTGGCCTCGTAACAGACTGGCGACCTAGTCAGGGTATAGCTCGCCTCTCGCCTGTGACCAGCCGAGATAGGCTCTGGCACCCCCACTGCTGCTGACTGGGATGAGCAGTTCAGAAGATAAATGAATACATTTTGCATTTATATGTTTTGTATTGCACTTGTGCCATCCGAGAGGAGTTCGGTGTCGAGCCGCTCCTCCTCCAGGTCGAGAGGAGCGAGATGGCGTGGTTCGGGCATCTGGTCAAGATGCCCCCCGAGCGCCTCGCGGGCGAGGTTTTTCGGGCATGTCCCACCGGGAGGAGACCAAGAGGTAGACCCCGGACCTGCTGGAAATACTATGTCTCACAGCTGGCCGGGGAACGACTTGGGATCCTTCCGGGTGAGCTAGAGGATGCAGCCGGGGTGAGAGAAGCCTGGGCTACCCGTTTGTGACTGTTGCCCCCATGACCCGACCCCGGAACAAGCGGAAGATGACGGAACAGAATGTATTGCATTTAAAAACGAGTGTTTTTTTTTGTAGATTTAACAGGTTTTTACGGCTTTCAGCCGTTATCTCTTTCAAAAAGTAATTTGAATTACATGTCAGTAATTTCTCTTTTAGGAATTGTATGGAAAAAATGGAGGAAATTACGTACATTTTTGATATCTATGTTTTGCCCCCATGAATAAAAAAAAGGTTCCAGAGTTGATTTGTTTGCATATATTATTTTCAGTACATTGATTTTTAATAATGGGCCCAAAACCAAAGAAGTCTGATCTCAGTAATATTTTAAAAACTGACCTTGTAAAATTTTCCATTCGCCCTTAGGCTTTCATTGTATTTTTATTTTTGAGTCTCAGGAGGATTTTATTCAGAATGAGCATGAATTCACCTCCTTCTTGTGTGAATCCCCATCCTGTGATCCAACAAGCTGCTCCTGGATTAAAAGACTCACTTGCTTTTGGTAAACAGACTGGTCGCACCCCTCCTACAAAAGATAATCACACTGAAATATTATCTTGCAGGTGTAAAGGTCACCGTGCTGCATGTCACCCTGTGTTTACACACAATCCTTCTCTTGTTTCATTAAGAAGTAAGTTAATCTGCCACGAAATGAGAAGTCAAACAGAAAGAAATGAGCTTTGTATCAAATAAAAAATAAAAATCAGAGTGTCTTTTCTGACTTTTACCAGTAGAGTGAGCAATCTCCTTACCTGTCATGTCCATGCCTATGATGGTCCGCAGAAGCCCCACATCATAGTCATTGTTGAAGTTATTAAAATCAGGGTGGTAGAGGATCCGCAGAGCTCTGTAGCGTTTCCCAGTATAAGGTGTTGCAATGCTCACTGTGCCCACCACCACCACCCAATCACCTGCTTCCATCATGTTGTTCCTGCAAGAAATCACAACAGTTTAGGGTTTAACTTAGAAAACCAATCAAAAAGAGGGCATTTTTTTGGCTTTCACGTGTAAAGAAATTGAACGTTAAGCCATAAATTGAACTAAAATCAGTCTTAATCCAGATATTAAACACATTTTTTAACATGAGTTTATTTCCAGTTCTCCATAGGGTGATCAACGCTCCAAAATGTACCCCTAATTGTCAGGAGGTTAGTCTGTTCCCCCTCTGTGCCCTGTTTCCCCGCTCCCTCTTGTCTGTGTGTGTGCAACTAGTCACACCTGAAACTAATCTACTCATCTGCAGGAGCATAAATGGAACAGGTACATGTTAGCAGGAATTTCTATTCACTAGGCTTTTAGCATTATTATAATAGGGTTCGTTTACTGGTCTGTGGCTACAATAGGAGCCATTCACGGCCATCATAAGTAACACAGGCTCATTGGTCGAGCCCTTCTTAGTATTTTTTTTAACCTTTTACTCAGGTTAGTTTAAATAGTTCCAGTTTCCAGTCCATTTCATTCAGATTGAAAATGATTTCCGGATGGAAGTCGAAACGTCTCGATCAAGAATTAAACTGTCCAGAAGACTTTTTTGAATTTTTTTCTACCATAAATGGAACAGATTTTGACACATTCTTCGCCAAATCATTGTTTTTCATGCTTGACTTGTTTTCCAGTTTTTTGGCTCCAGCTCCTACATCAGAACCTGCCTAGTTTATCTGTTTTGTCATCTTTAGTTGGACTTTTTATCAATCTAATAAATCTGCTTGTGATTTCTTCATCTGAGCCTGTCTGTTGTGTCAAGGGTATATTTTTGGCCTCAGCTCCACACCATGACACTAATCCTGTTTTTATCTCCTTCACACTTCATTTAAAAAGTGCATTTGCAACATAATAATAAAAGATTTTTACACAAAAAGAACTTTATTTTACAAGGTAAATTTTATGGGCAGATTTTATTCTGTACCAACCTTAAAATGTCTCTTGTAACTGCCCGAAATCTAATTACTTTGCCAAGCGGTGCATAAGAGCCCCTGAAGACACTAAACCATCTGTGATGTTCAAGCTGTGAGTCACAAAATGTGCAACAACACACAATCACCTACTTTCTCCCTCCAAAATAAACCTATAAACCCATTTAACCACGACTACCCAATGAGAGGTTGTCTCTGAGTGAGATAAACTTCTTCTGATGACCCGCTAACCAACCACAGTTCTTCACTTGCATGGCGTCTTACTCTACGAAGCAGTGTGCAGCGGTGATGATCCAGTGAGGAGAGATGATGGAACCACCACACACATGTTTCCCCCTCCAGTGCATGCTGACTTGCCATCCCCAGATGTTTTCTGATGTTGTTCCTCCAACAATGCGACGACCGTCGGTGGCCACAACGGGACAACCTGTGAGATAAGATGAAACATGAACAAAAAAACCACCAAAAAAGAAGCAACTACAGGTACATAATTAAAAAAAAATGGACAAAACTGAGTCGAAAAGCAAAGCTCTTGATTTACAAGTCGATCTACGTTCCTACCCTCACCGTGGTAACCAGGATCTACGTTCCTACCCTCACCATGGTAACCAGGATCTACATTCCTACCTTCACCATGGTAACCAGGATCTACGTTCCTACCCTCACCATGGTAACCAGGATCTACGTTCCTACCCTTACCGTGGTAACCAGGATCTACGTTCCTACCCTCACCATGGTAACCAGGATCTACGTTCCTACCTTTACCGTGGTAACCAGGATCTACGTTCCTACCCTCACCATGGTAACCAGGATCTACGTTCCTACCTTTACTGTGGTAACCAGGATCTACGTTTCTACCCTCACCATGGTAACCAGGATCTACATTCCTACCTTCACCATGGTAACCAGGATCTACGTTCCTACCCTCACCATGGTAACCAGGATCTACGTTCCTACCCTTACCGTGGTAACCAGGATCTACGTTCCTACCCTCACCGTGGTAACCAGGATCTACGTTCCCACCCTCACCATGGTAACCAGGATCTACGTTCCTACCCTCACCATGGTAACCAGGATCTACGTTCCTACCCTCACCATGGTAACCAGCTGTGGGTGGTGACCGAAAGAATGAGATTGCGGATGCAAGCAGCTGAAATGAGCCTCCTATTCCTGGAGGAGCTTGGTGTCGATCCACTCCTCCTTCAGGTCAAGAGAAACTAGATGGGATAGTTCAGGCACCTGGTTAGGATGCCTCCCGAACGCCGAGCTGGTAAGGACTTTTGGGCACGTCCTGCCGGGAGGAGACCAAGAGGCAGACCCCAGACCTGCTGGAGAGACTGGGTCTCACAACTGGCTGGGGAACAACTTGGGATCCTTCTGGGTGAGCCTGGGTTTCCTGTCTGAGGCTGCTGCCTGAAACATTTGGGTGCTCTGTAAAGTTAATACATTCAAAAACTGAAACTTCATACTGCCGTTGATTGTTGCTGCTTTACGTAAATCCCATCACATCGGGCAAAGAAAGGACTAGTGTACAAAAACCTGAAGTGGATTAAAATTGGAAAACATCCAGAGGTGTAAAATGAAGTTCTGGCCAGTGTCTTCGTAATCTGATGACCATAGTCAAAAATCTTTGAATGGAGCTTAAAAGAGCAGAGTGTGACAGACAGTGCAGAAATCTCAGACAACTGGAAGACTTGTGGAGAAGCATGGACAAAAATACCTCAAATAAGAATTGACAAACTAGCTGCTGTGCTGGTTTCCTTGGTGACAGAGATGAAGGAATGTGGTGGAAGAAACAAGTCTCAAAGCAGACTTTGAGTTGTAGAAAAAATGTGTTTATTAAAGAAAACATAACAGAAAATCTAGTGAACTCAGCATGCAGATTTTGGGTGAGTCCCACCCTGGAGATTAGAGACACTAATGGTCTGCAGACAGACCATTAGTGATTGGATGTATTTGGATTCATGTCCATTTTTCGACTAACATGAGAAAGAAAATACATGTGTGTACATCAAAGCAAGGTGCGTGAGCAGATGACCTTTTGATTGTTCATTTGGTTGGGTTAGGGTTAAAGTAAAAAAAAAAAAAAAACTGACTTCTGACTTAACTTGAGCGTGGACAGCTTGAGCTTAGATACTTGTTTCAAGTTTCATTCTGTTCCGTCGTCTTCCGCTTATCTGGGGCCGGGTCGCAGGGCCAACAGCCTCAGACGGGAAGCCCAGGCTTGCATCCTCCAGCTCACCCGTAAGGATCCCGAGTCATTCCCCGGCCAGCGACATAGTCTCTCCAGCAGGTTTGGGGTCTGCCTCTAGGCCTTCTTCCAGTGGGATGTGCCCGAAACACCTCACCAGCGAGGCGTTCGGGGGGCATCCTGACCAGATGCCCGAACCACCCCATCTGGCTTCTCTCGACCTGGAGGAGGAGTGGTTCGACACCGAGCTTCTCCCAGATGGCAGAGCTCCTCACTTGATCTCTGAGTGAGAGCTCAGCTACCCTGCGAAAGAAGCTCATTTCGGCCCCTTGTATCCGCAATCTCATTCTTTCGGTCACCACCCACAGCTGGCTATCATGGTGAGGGTGGGAACATAGATCGACTTGTAAAACGAGAGCTTTTTTTCCGGCTCAGCTCTCTCTTTACCACGACGGACCGATGCAGCGTCCTAGTTATTGCTGACGCTGCACCGGTCTGTGTGTCGATCTCCCGCTCCATCCTTCACGCACTCGTGAACAAGACCCCGAGATACTTAAACTCCTCCACTTGGGGCAGGACCCTGTCGCTGACCTGCAGGGGGTATTCCACCTTTTTCCGGGCGAGGACCATGGTCTCGCATTTGAAGGCGCTGATGGTTGAAGTTCAAGTGTTTGGTCTAATATTCTAAAAGCTTGTGTCCTGGTGTGAATTTGGGATGTCCAACAAAGGGGGGTAAATGGACCCTACTTATACAGCTCTTTTCCACCTGTGTTGGTTCTCAAAGGGCTTTACAACGTGGCTCACATTCACTCATGATGGTGGAAGCTGACATGCAGGGTGCAAACCCCCATCAGAAACAAGTGGGGGTTCGGTGTCTTGCTCAAGGACACCTCGGCATGAACTCCAGGCAGGGGATCAAACCCCAAAGGCAGTTGCCCTACTCTCTGAGCCATCCTTCTCCAAGGTAAAACGTTTGAGTTTTGAAAACTGACCAAATCTTTGCAGACACCCTCATTATGTTTTCTGTTATTTTTAAAGTGAAAATGATAAAAAATAAAATCTGCAATTTAAAGTCTTTTGAAGATTTTTTAAAATCTTTTTTTGGCTCCATTTTTTCCATTAAAATTGCCTTGTCATAAAAAAAGAAACCCCTTCAGCTATTTTTCCTCAGGTATTTGATGGAAATGTAATTAAAGTCTTCTGTTCAAAACAGATAAGCATGGCCTACTTTCTACACACCTATTAATCATCCAGAGTTTTACATTGTCTACCTGCGGTGATGTTTGTCGTCTGGTTGGCTGGATTTTTTGACAGGACAGGCAGCTCACTGGGAGTACTGCAACTCCCTATCACACCACACATTGGAGGGGGTTTTCCTACCTCAGATGGGAACACCAGGAACTTTACTGACAGAGAAAGGAAAATGAATCAGTCAGTTACATTTCAGGGCCCAAAGTTATTAGAAAAAATTTAAAAAATCCCCATCAGCTCTGTTCTGTGTTAAAACAAAACACATGTAGATCAGTTCGAGCAAATATCACATCATATACTGAAAGGGAAAGTGTACAAAACCGTGGTGAGACCGGCCATGCTGTTTGGAGAGTGTGGAAAAGAGGTGAAGAAACGTGTGCAGGCAGGCTGGAACGGGTGGAGAAAAGTATCAGGTGTGATAGAAGATTTTCAGCTGAAATGAAAAAGAAAGTGTACAAAACCGTGGTGAGACCGGCCATGCGGTTTGGAGAGTGTGGAAAACAGGTGAAGAAGCGTGTGCAGGCAGGCTGGAATGAGTGGAGAAAAGGATCAGGTGTGATGTGTGACAGAAGATTTTCAGCTGAAATGAAAGGAAAAGTGTACAAAACCGTGGTGAGAGCGGCCATGCTGTTTGGTCTAGAGACAGTGGCACTGAAGAAAAGACAAGAAACAGAGATGGAGGTAGCAGAGATGAAGATGCTGAGGATCTCTATGGGAGTGACCAGGATGGACAGGATCAGAGGAACAGCACATGTTAGAGGTTTTAAAGTCAGAGAAGTCAGACTGAGATGGTTTGGACATGTGCAGAGGAGAGAGTACATCAGATGAAGGATGCTGGATTTGGAACCACCTGGAAAGAGGCCTAGAGGAAGACCAAAGAGGAGGTTCATGGATACAGTGAAGGAAGACATGAAGATAGTTGGCATGACCGAAGAAGATGCAGCGGATAGGGTTAGATCAGGGATGTCCAAATCCGGTCCTCAAGGGTTGGTGTCCTGAAGGTTTTCCATATGTTCTTGCATCTACACACCTGGTCCAGTTAATTGAGTCATTCTACCAAATTCTATTGGCTGTTGATTTCACTTTCTGTGCAGCTGTATTGTACAAGGAACACATGGAAAACCGTCAGGACGCCGGCCCTCGAGGACCGACTTTGGTCATCCCTGGGTTAGATGGAAGAAACTGACTTGCTGTGGCGACCCCTGAAGGGAAATGCCGAAAGAAGAAGAAGACCCTATCCATATATAATAGTGAAAACTGTCATCATTCTGTCTAAATATTTTTGCTCTGAAATAATTTATTGCATTAAAAGTTCTTTACGACTTCGTTTTGACACATTTTACTCACCTAAAAGTGCTGTAGTGATGATCAGTTTGATCACTACTGGGATCCCCACGAACATCAACAGTTCACGAGTTGTACATCTTTGGCTTACTGGAGCTATAAAAAAATAAAAAAACAGCTCATTTAACAGCAAATAAAAACTCTTCTCTGGCGGAATACCAACGGTCTGTTGTGTTACTGTCTGTAATTTTTCAAAGTATAATTCATCAATATGGATTTGATCAACTGGTCTCTCAACATTTGAGTTCAGCCCTAAGCGCGGATCCTTTGAAAAGGAGTTGAAGCTGCTGTGCCACACGGAGCTGTCCGTTGAGGATATTGTAGACCAATGCATAATTGGAGTATTGATTACTGGGTTTCTACTAATTAGCCTTAAAAGTTTTCTGTTTTATCACGAAAATTTGCAGATTCTGGCAGTACTTGGAAATCTGCCTGACCTGTTTGCTGGAATGACAGCAAACAAGTCAGATGTGCCCCCCTAGTCTGGAGGTCATATTGGAGGCCATTTATCATCATCTCCTCTCGTGTCGCCAGACGAAGCCCAGGATGTTCCTCATCACCCTGATTAGGGACACTTGAGATTGATTCTTGATGCCACACATCTGTGGACCCTGCCATCTATTTAAGGGCAATTACCCCGGACTTACCTGTCAGGTCATACCATCCCTTCCAGCCAGGTCTCCCTGGTTGCCTGACCAAGATCACTTTCTGACAATGCCACCGAAACTTTGTTTTTCTTTTCACGGTATTAATGGACTGCAAAATTCAAATAAACCATGTTTTCTGTCTGCAATCGGGTCCTCCTCTTAAATCCACCTGCACACCACTTCATGACACCATTCGGGTTCTAAATGACATACTGGCTACGGTTTTCAAACGTATTTGTAATTTAGATATAAACATGGAGAAGATGACTCTCGTGTCGGAGGGAATTGATTTGACTGGGCTGGCCCAATTGGCTGGTTGCCATGGAGATCATGGTCACAGACTGAAAGCCTGGACAGTACTTGGATAGGAGACCGTCGGAAATCGGGCTGTCTGTGGGTTTGTGCGTCCCTAACACTTTTAGGAACGCGACATTTCCTAAACCACTTTGAGGATTTTAATGAAACTGCTCTCTCATCAGGTTTAAAGAGCAATGTGACCACTGGTCAAGGTCAAATTGGTTGAGGTCATAAAATTTAGAATCTTTACACATGTAACGTCTTCTTCATTTTACTTATCATATAGACCTTGACCGTTCATTAGTAATAATGTTTGTGATATGGCACTGACGAAGACGCATTGTTCGACTCAGAATTGGATTACAAATGACCTTTTTGTCGTGATCCCCTGCCCTGCCACCAGAAGGAGCTCTGGACCTTCCCTCATCACCTTAATTAGGGACACCTAAGCATGATTAGTCTGATAACCCATATCTGTGGATCCTGGTGCCTATTTAAAGGCAATCATTCCAGACGTCTTTGTCGGGTCATCGTCACCACCATCCCTTCCAGCCAGGTCTCACGTCCTAGCTGCCTGACCATACGTTGAATCTTTGAAATCAGTTCCTGTGTCCTTTACCTTACAGTCTTACTGGACTTTTGGTTAATAAATCCTGTTTTGTTGTCACCCATCCTTCCATATCCCCACATCCTGACACTTTTAGAGTTCTTCCATCTAAGAAGCGTTTTTCAGAAACAAGTGAATCTATATTTCACCAGTTTCTTTACCTCAGGAAGGCGTCACTCTACAGAGTTTTTGATTTATTGTTTTTACCCTCACAGACACAAATACAGCATAAGCTTCACCGTCCATTAGGCTGCTATCCTGCTGGTTCATAGACGTGTTAGTTCAGCCTTTTATGATCAATCTTTACATCACTGTTAGTTCAGAGACCCCCTGAGGAAGTTCACGCTAAACAGCAGACTGAGCCCATTTAATGATGTAGTTTTACTAAAAACTGCAGAAACACCACCTTTAAAAGATCAACGGTTCTCATGTTAATGTTAACTGAACATTTTACATGAGCTGAAGTTGTGTATCTGCTCAAAATAAACTTTCAAATTCAAAGTTGAGTCGTACACATAGCATGTAATTGGTGTGTTGCCGAATGCATGCTGCGCTGCAAATCAAACGGGTTTTGTGCTGCAATGTTTTTTTTAGACTGAAAGTGTTTTCTTTTCTTTAGTTTTTTTTTTTTTTTTAACCGACAAATCCTTCTCCTCACTCTTTGTCCTTCCAGAGTATCTTTTCTCCTTCGGTCTCTTCTGGCAGGCCTCTCATCCCGTTCCCCAATCAGCTCCCCTCAGCGACCCCACCTGTGGTTCTTGTGGTGGCTTCTGGGAAGTAGAGTTCTCTTCCCATCTGATGAAAGGAGGGATCTAGCAGTCCTCCACTACCTGACCTCTGATATGGTCACAAGATGTAAAAATGAAATTTTAGTAACCCCACTTAAAAAACGCATTAACATTCAATAACCACCGATGGAAAACGATTTTTTGTCATTTCTTTTTTCGGTCCTTTTTCATCCTCATTTTTACCACATATTACCACCGCAGGATGAAGTTCTGCCCTATGGGAGGAGCTCGGTGACAAGCCACTCCTCCTCCAAGTCGAGAGCAGCCAGATGGGGTGGTTCTGGCATGTGGTCAGCTCATGTGGTCACCTCACCTTCGGGCATGTCCCTTTAGGAGGAGACCAAGAGGCTGACCCAGGACCCGCTGGAGAGACTATGTCTCACAGCTGGCCGGGAACGACTCAGGATACCTTCCTATTCATGTTCTACTCCTGATTTATATCATACATTTCTGTTGTATTAATTCACAGTGTAACATCTTCTTAGATCAACATGCAAACAAACCAGCTTCAGACCGGTTTTAATGTATTATTGCTACATTTTTGACCTGCTTTGTTTGAGCTCGTCTTTGCACCGCTCATTGCTTCGAGCAGCGTCGTGTCAGACTGAATGAATCCTCAGCAGATTTTCATCAGAAACATCAATCGACCAGTGTGGAGAGTTGGTTTCAGTGGAACGATTGTATAAAATTTATCTGCATGTAAACACAATCTTTGAAAACAATGTGTCACATCTTTCAGAGTCTTTCTATGACAGTTTTCTCTCATTAAGCATGCGGTTTCGTCTAAAATGAACTCTCTGGTTTCAACCATGTTCGAGCATCATTCCCTCATCAAAAACTTACCAAAGTAATGTGCTGTTTTATTCAGTCGCATTTTTGTTTTTTGTGTATGTGTTTCATTTTTATTGTGTTGGACTGGGAGCAGTTTCAGGGGCAATCTAACAAGGTTCTCCTGGTCGAAAGACGGCAACTCTGCCACTAGGCCAACGCCCCCTTGAATCTTATACAGTCATGTCTGAGTTATTTACAAGCGTACGATCTTAAAAATACAAATATAAATCTAAAGCCTTCTTCTGCGGTTTGAGAGACCCTCCTTCAGAGTCGACACGCTGGAGCGTTTGGACCTTTTATTCACGTGGACGGTTGAAAAATGAACCTGAAGAAAGTTTACTTGCTGACTTACTGTTTTTTTTTTTTTTTACAATCTTATGTTCATCAAGATATAAATTAATTCAAATATTTAATTGAGAATTAGGAACCAAACACTTAAAAAATTTGGAGGGAACATTTCAGGGTGTGTCTCTTCTCTGATTCTCTGAATATTTCCAAGTTGAGCTCAATAAATTTGCTGTAATAATTTATCTGTAAAAACATCTTTTTTTATATAACTCTAAGTTTGTCTGCAGAAGGGAGGCATCTGTCTGCGGGAAGGTCATGACCAACTCACATTGTCAAAAATATCAGTATTTACTGTAAATAAGTATCAAAACTAAAATATCAAAACAATAGCAATACTATTTTTACGAGGTATCGAAACTAGCCACGCTTTCATTTTTTTTCAAAGAGCCTTTGACAAACCAAAAGCTGACTAAATGAACCAGAAAAACAAAATTAAACTGAATAAATTATTTGATAAATTAGGCATTTCTGAGCTAATAGAAGGTAGCTGTCATGATGTGGAGCTGAGGCCAAAAATATACCCTTGACACAACAGACAGTGGCTTCACTGTGTCCATGAACCTCCTCTTTGGTCTTCCTCTAGGCCTCTTTCCTGGTGGTTCCAAATCCAGCATCCTTCTTCTGATGTACTCTCTCTCTCTCCTCTGCACATGTCCAAACCATCTCAGTCTGGCCTCTCTGACTTTAAAACCTCTAACATGTGCTGTTCCTCTGATCCTGTCCATCCTGGTCACTCCCAGAGAGATCCTCAGCATCTTCATCTCTGCTACAAACATCTCTGTTTCCTGTCTTTTCCTCAGTGCCACTGTCTCTAGACCAAACAGCTAGACCAACCGCTTTCACACGTTTTTGTATACTTTCACTTTCATTTTAGCTGAAACTCTTCTATCACACATCACACCTGATACTTTTCTCCACCCGTTCCAGCCTGCACACACCTTCACCTCTTTTCCACACTCTCCATTGCTCTGGACTGTATATCCTAAGTACTTAAAATCTTCCACCTTCTTAAGATTTCAGATTGTCATTCTGATTATCACTGCAAATAAGCAGACCACATTCAGGCTAAGATTAGCCGTAGCAGTAACACGTCTGTGCTTCTCATGAACTTTACAACTACAGAGATGTAAACCACATCAGACTGCACCATGATAAAAGCAAACAGCATGGTGGATGCGTTTCGCTTCATGCAAACACATGCCTCTGCTTTTCTGTCATCATTTTAGAGGAATAACACACAGGAGAAGTAGAACATTTTTTTATGTACAGAGAGGGTTCGTTTTTATTCTCCTTCTTCTTTTTATTCAGCTGGAGAAACTCTGCTGCAACTATTCAGCACAACAAAAGAAACCCAGGTCCATTAAAAGTTGTTGTTTTTTCTTTAGGCTTCAACTATTTTCAGCTAATGAACCATTGAAAGGATCATATCGATTATCCATCTGGCTCTCCTCTTTGTGCTTCCATTTCTTTAAAGCAAAACTGAAGGGAATAATAAAAAAAAATCTCAGGGTGGGGGTCGCTCAGCATTACAACTGAGAAGGAGCAAAATGAGGAGGAAGTCTATCTGATTTAACGAGGGCGCTACTGTCCAAAAACAAAATGAAAAGTTTATAAGCCTCACGAGCTGAGTGATAAAATCTTCACCGCTCGAGCTCCTCCATATTCCCAGAAAATAAAAATCAGAAATATCTGAGATGGACAAAAAAAACTGCCACATTTTTATGCACATAATAATCAGGGCTGCTCAGTTCAACGCTGACTGCTGGAATAGTTTATGTGGATGTGTTTCCAATAGGGCTGCAACTAACGATTATTTCGGTAATCGATTAATCTGTCGATTATTGGATCGATTATTCGATTAATCGGATAACAATGGTAATCTAATAAATATTACTTTTTCGGCATATTATAGAATGTAGTTGTGTAAAACACAACTCATAACCACATAAAGAACACGTTGGGTTTATTACAGTAACAGCAAATGTTAATCTTTCTGTCAAATAAAGAGGGAGAATAGCTCGCGTCGTCAATTTGCTCTCTACTGCCCCACTTGGAGATCAATTTAAGTGCAGTTGACAGTAAAAAAAAAAAATTCAATTTTTTGCAATTAATCAATGACCAAATTAGTCGACAACTATTTTGATAATCGATTATAATCCATTAAATCGATTAACTGTTTCAGCCCTAGTTCCCACAGTCTTTGAAAACACCTCAAAAACCTCATGGATCCGCATGAGGTTTCTTATTTTTTCCCCACTGATGGGTTTTTTAAGAGTTTTTCCTCATCGTGAAGGAGAGTCTAAGGTCAGGAATGTGCTGTAATTGTCTAGCTGGTATTTGTTAGTTCGCTGTTTATTGTGTTTTTTATGTATTCTTTTTTTTTCTTGTTTTTGTTCTTTTTAAATCTACAATGTGGAGCCCGTTGAGACAAAAATTTGTGTGATTTTTGGCTAAACAAATAAAATTGAATTGAAAATTGAATTGAATTAATGGGTACTCAGAGGTCATCAAGACACGATAAGTCCACCCGGACCGGATCGCTGATTAAAAACAGATGGAGCCAAGAAATTTTTATGTCTGTTTGATATTACCAATCACTTTGTTCAAAACCAGCCAATTAGCCGATCCCCAGGTGGGCACCAAGGCTTAACCAACTCTTAAAAATTACCAATGTGTGGTCCCTCTTCCTGGCTTCCCTCCAACTATGATTTGTCTTTAATAAACATCTTTTTATAAAACTCTAAATCCGTATCAAAAACAATTTTTTCACCTCATCTGTATTCACCCTGGCAGCACGGTGGCGCAGTGGGTGGCACAGTGGCCTCACAGCAAGAAAGTTGTGGGTTCGAGTCCTGGGTGGGGACGAGGCTTGGAACACTGTCCTTTCTGTGTGGAGTTTGCATGTTCTCCCCGTGTTTGCGTGGGTTTCCTCCCGCCCGCCAAAGACATGCATGCTAGGTTGATTGGCCAGTGCCAAATTGCCCCTAGGAATGAGTGTGTGTGTGGATGGTTGTATGTGTGTAGCCCCGCAACAGACTGGCGACCTGTTCGGGGTGTACCCTGCCCTTTGCTTTAAATTAGCCGGGATGGGCTCCGGCAACCCCCGCGGCCCCAAAAGGGATAAACGGATAAGGAGATGACTGACCTTTTTGCCCATGACCATTGGTCAAGAGGGTGAATGCAGTCAGTCATCTTCTTATCCGCCTGTCCCTTTTGGGGCCGCGGGGCAATTTAGCAACGGCCAATCAACCTAACATGTACTGTATGTGTTTAGAGGGTGGGAGGAAACCCACGCAAACACGGGGAGAACATGCAAACTACACACAGAAAGGACAGTGTTCCAAGCCACGTCCCCGACCAGGACTCGAACCCACGACTTTCTTGCTGTGAGGCCACTGTGCTACCCACTGCGCCACCATGCTTCCCGCAAAAGGGTCCACATCACAAATTCTTGTTCAACGCATATGGCGTCAGCTTATCTTATAGCTGGTACGCAACAGGTGGCCATTAATAAAAGACGCATAATTACTCTGATTGTTTAAAAGATTTACACGTCGACTGAGTAATTGATCAGAACAGGATGAAACAAATTAAAGATGAAAACTTGCTGGGTTTTGTTTGGGTCAATTGGATTTTATGGTGGGGGTTTCTGAAGCTTTGGAACATTAGTTTCACTAATGAATGAAAATGTTTGTGATTCAATGGTTTTCAGACGTCTCAGATTTATGTTGGTTTAAATTTACGACTAAATTGTTGAACAAATGAGTTTTACCTTCTTCCTCATCGAGGAGCTCCTTTGGTAACATCAAACCCACTGATCTCTCCTCCAATGGACTTCCATCTGATGGCCTCCTTGACCGAACGTCTTCGAGATCATCACTACAAGAGGTCACAGTTTGATCTCGAGGTTCATGAGATCCAGAACAAGATGACGGAGTTTCAAGAGTTTGAGGTTCTGATATTAGATTATTAGAAGATGGATATTCTGTGTTTAAGTCTCCAGTCGTAGGTTTACAGATGGGAATGAGTGTGAGGACTGTTGAAGGAACCAAAGATGTCACGGTCAATAATTGATCTTGATTTGGATTCTGAAAGTTTGTAGATAATCTTTGTTCTACGGCTGAGTTGTTCCCCGGCAGCAGTGCATGAGTGAACTTCGTGGTGTTTGTTTCTGCCAGTAAGTCCACGCTTGTAAGATCACAAATAGCAGTCACTAAAGGAAGACTGTGTTTACAGAGAGCAGCCATGTTCTAAAGATGGTGGTCTGGATGACACATGGGTCGGTGGTACAGAGAGAGGACAGCAAGAATTACACTTCCCCGAAATTGGCTGAAAAAGAGAAAATGAAAAAAGTTAAGTGAAAGGCCAAAAAACACAACAAATCAATGTTTATCGTCACCAAATTGCACATTAAAGACAATATGGAAGATTCTCTAATTCTGACCGTTAAGCGATTCTTTGAGAATACTTGGCAAGAACAAGGTGAGGACTCCATTTTTTTGGGTTTGCATCTCCAACGAAAAGGTATACAGTACATACCCGTCACCAAAATCATAAAGTTGGAGTGATTAACAGGGTGTTGGTCAATGTTTTGTTCAATGTACAGGAGGAATAATTTTGACGACAGCCTCAAACATGATTCCATGATTCAACATGAAAAAGGCACGACAACGATTGGCTTATTTTTTTTTTTAAATCCCACAAAGTCCACAGTTTGATATTCCGTTTGTTCCGTCATCTTCCACTTGTTCTGGGGTCGGGTCGCGGGGGCAACAGCCTCAAACGGGTTGCCCAGGCTTCTCTCTCCCCGGCTGCATCCTCTACCTCACCCGGAAGGATCCCAAGTCATTCCCCGGCCAGCTGTGAGACATAGTCTCTCCAGCGGGTCCGGGGTCTGCCCCTTGGTCTCCTCCCGGTGGGACGTGCCCGAAACACCTCGCCTGCGAGGCGCTCGGGGGGCATCCTTACCAGATGCCCGAACCACCCCATCTGGCTCCACTCAACCTGGAGGAGGAGCGGCTCGACACCGAGCTCCTCCCGGATGGCAGAGCTCCTCACCCGATCTCTTAGTGAGAGCCCAGCCACCCTGCAGAGGAAGCTCATTTCGGCCGCTTGTACCCGCGATCTCATTCTTTCGGTCACCACCCACAGCTGGTGACCATAGGTGTGAGTTGGAACAGAGTTTGATATTGTGTTGGGTATTTTTTTCAGAATGCTTCTTAATTAGAACAAGTTCAGCTAATTAAGGGGAATTTCAATCAAGCTTTGGTCCCATAGGGCGTTGGCCTAGTGGTAGAATTCCGATCTTTTGACCGGGAGAATCAGGTTTGAATCCCACTGGGCCAAAGCTCTCCCGGGGAATACGGGACTGAAAACTTGAACAACAAACTAAAAAAAGAATAAAAAATTCAATGACGTGCTAATAAGAATTTTATGTTCTATGAGTTTTTTTACTACCTTTAAACGAGAAATAAATGAAGCTTCATATCATCCAATCAAATTCTCATTTCTATCCCATCGACTTGTTCACACAAAGAAAAAAGATCTCACCTTTAAATTCCTCGACTTTGCTCACATTCGCCTCGTCTGCATCAACAGGAGATTCCATCACTTCTTTTTGTCTCCTGTAAAAAACGGAATGGTCCACACTTCTCGCTGAGCGTACCCAACCTGACCATGACTAATATTTTGATCCGTCTTCATTCTATTCCACACGTGATAAGTTTCATCTGTTTATCAACTGCTCAGTTACCACTTGACCCTCGTCACACCCTTCGTTCCTGCTCCTATCATCCTCCTCTTCTATCCTTCTTCTCCGGTCACAGCAGAGGAGGCGGCAGTCAGGTCAGTAACAGATATGTTCCCCTCGTTCTTGTCGGCCGTCTATGAAATATGCATGGGGATTATTGTGAGCCTGGGTCAGAGTTTAATAACAAAGGGTAATGCACACCACACCGATGAGTCACTCCCTCTCACCAGCTCAGAGGAACATCAGGGCACGTAAAGAGAATTAGATTTCATATAATTGATAGATAACTTTTTCATAATCAGTGTCTCATTGTGTTTCTGAATGGTCATATAGAAACTGTGCATGTGAGTCTTTTTGTGTCATCTTTTCTCAAGGATATCGTTTTCCTCTTATCACATGAGAGCATCGACCAGAGTGAGGTGCTCACACTGATGAACGCAGCACTTTTTCTAAGAATCTTTTAATAAAGAATCACGATAGAAGAGACAGAGCGGGTTTGTTGGTGGATGTATGAAGCGGTACGTGGTGTACACGGCCTGATTTATTTGAACTGTTTGGTATAAACTAGCGGTGTACCGTTACATGTCCAGTACGGGATCTTCGGTACCTGGCTGTGGACGAATGATTACAACCCGTCATCCCCTGCGACCTGCTGTGAAAGGTTTTGCATTTTGTTTCTAAACTGTACCGAAAATGAAACAAATCAAGACCTCAAAACTAAATATAAATATGACAATGGCACAATTTTTTTAGTCCTCCGCTCATCCGGGGCTGGGTCCCGGGGGCAACAGCCTCAGACGAGAAGCTCAGGCTTCTCTCACCCCAGCTGCATCCTTCAGCTCACCCGGAAGGATCCCGAGTCGTTCCCCGGCCAGCTGTGAGACATAGTCTCTCCAGCGGGTCCGGGGTCTGCCTCTTGGTCTCCTCCCGGTGGGACGTACCCAAAATACCTCAGCAGCGAGGCGCTCGGGTGGCACCCTGAACAGATGCCCAAACCACCCCATCTAGCTTCTCTCGACCTAGAGGAGGAGCGGCTGGACACCGAGCTCCTCCCGGATGGCAGAACTCCTCACCCGATTTCTGAGTGAAAGCCCAGCCACCCTGCAGAGGAAGCTCATTTCGGCCGCTTGTAATTCTTTCGGTTACCCCCCACAGCTGGTGACCATGGTGAGGGTAGGAATGTAGATCCTGGTTACCATGGTGAGGGTAGGAATGTAGATCCTGGTTACCTTGGTGAGGGTAGGAACGTAGATCCTGGTTACCATGGTGAGGGTAGGAACGTAGATCCTGGTTACCATGGTGAAGGTAGGAATGTAGATCCTGGTTACCATGGTGGAGGTAGGAATGTAGATCCTGGTTACCATGGTGAAGGTAGGTACATAGATCCTGGTTACCATGGTGAGGGTAGGAATGTAGATCCTGGTTACCATGGTGAGGGTAGGAACGTAGATCATGGTTACCATGGTGATGGTAGGAATGTAGATCCTGGTTACCGTGGTGGAGGTAGGAATGTAGATCCTGGTTACCATGGTGAAGGTAGGAACATAGATCCTGGTTACCATGGTGAGGGTAGGAACGTAGATCATGGTTACCATGGTGATGGTAGGAATGTAGATCCTGGTTACCATGGTGAGGGTAGGAACGTAGATCGACTTGTAAATCGAGAGCTTTGTTTTTCGGTTCAGCTCTCTCTTTACCACAACGGACCAATGCAGCGCCTTAGTTATTGCTGATGCCGCACCATGACACTGAAAATAATTTAATCTATAGTTGGTACTGAGTAAAACTGGGCAGTTTAATTAAAATTCATTCAGCTGTTTGAGTACTATTATGTTCCCAAAAGCGTTACGGAGGTACAGACGCACGGAAAGCCCGAGCTCATGATATATAGGGGCTGACATCAAAAAAACGTTTGAAAAATCAGATAATAAAACAGACGAATAAAAGAGCACCTTAAATTTATTATTATGAAATCAAAAAAAGGAAACAACTTCTCTTCAGGGTTTTTTGTACAATTCATGCTCTCATTCAATAAAATTTACAATTTACAACTGTAAAAATGTTTTTTTCTTAACTGAGGACTGTTTATTTTATTCTCATGTGGGGTTCGTAGTCTCACTTTTTGGGGGTTGAATCTAGTTTAAACTCTGTGGAAGATCAGCAGTCGGTCATAAGATAAAAAGGAAAGCATGTAAACTCTAAGTCAAAGAAAGTTTCCAGTGAACTCATGTCTTCTTTAGATTATTGCATCAGTCTTTTCTTCTTCGTATCAAACTTTCATGGAGTTTTTACACTTTTTCAAATCAAATCTCTTCCAGTGTGAAGCTTTTATTTCATCCATTTATCGTGACAACTGATGGCCTTCCTATTTCGGAGTCAGCAGTGCAGGATCTTGATAAAAGCTTTGCGAAATTCAATGTTGAAGGTGGTGTAGATGACTGGGTTGACAGCGCTGTTGAGGTATCCGAGCCAGGTGACAGCGCTGTACAGAGATGGAGAGATACAGCAGCTCCTGCAGTGTGCCTTCAGCACATGAGTCAGGAAGAAAGGGAGCCAACAGATGATGAAAACCCCTTAAAAACAAGAGAAGAAAGAAATAAAAATCATCCTGTGGCTATAAATGTCTTTACAGTGTCAGAGTTCAGAGTTTAGCCGGACTAGGCTAAGATAAAAGAAACAATATTTAACAGTTTTATTAGAGTAAAGTGCATGGAGGACTAACAGGGGTGGATCCAGGATTTTCTAAAGTAGGGGGGGGTGAGGTAATTGCAAAGCCAATATAGAGGGAGCTAGGGGCATCTCACCCCAGAACATTTTGAAAAATAAGAGTAATTTTCCTGTATATTGGTGGCCCATTCGCTGGCCCTGCAAAAGATTAGTTTGACTAGTCCCGTTTCGTTTCTTCTTCTTTTTTTTTTATGGACCAAAAGGGGGAGGGGCGTGCATACCCCACACACCCAACCGCCCCAAAGCAGCCCCCCTCCCAACCCCATGGATTGGCTCCCAATTAACTTTTAGAGTACATGTCAAGGTTTGAGGCAGATCAAGGGGAGTAGCTTTAGGTCACTTGGGGCGACTGCTGTGAGTGTAAAAAGAAGACTGTCACAGATTTACTTTCAAGAATATTTTTGAGAGCGGCCTGTCAAAAGGTGTCCATATCTGTAGAAAGCTTATGCAGAAATATCACAGGACTGCCTGAAGTCTTAGTATTGCTGAGGAGGGGAAAAGATAGATTGTTTCTCTGAATAATCCAAGTTTTTGGTGAATGTTTTTATTAAATAATTATATGTTATGTGATTTAATCAGGGGCAGATCCAGAAGAGGGCGTAGGGGGCGCATGCACTCCTCTTTTGGTCCACAGATTTAAAAAAAAGAAGAAGAAGAAAGGAAATGGGACTAGTCAAGCTATCCCCATGCAGGGCCACCAAAATGAAGGAACATGACTCTTATTTTTCAAAATGTTCTGAGGGAATGCTCCCAGCCTCCCCTATACGAGCTTTGTCATTGACCTCAGGCCCCCTGACTCCTTACAAAAATCCTGGATCCGCCCCTGATAATTATGTTATCTTTTCTCCACATTTTAAAATTTGGGTGCAGCAGCTCATGACCCTCATCTGTGCCTCTGCCTGCTCACCGAGGACAATGGCGAGCATCTGTGTGGCCTTCCGTTCCTTCTGCTGCGACAGCCTCCCCCTCACTCGTTCTTTGGTGGTGCTCCATCTTTCTTTTCCTCCGCTGCGCTCCCGCCATCCCTCGCGACCTCTCATGCCATCCTCCAGCGTGGGAGGACGAGGTGTCAGAGGAGCTGGACTGACTGAGATGGAAAGAGAGATGCGGGCCCGTCCGGAGCGGGTAGAGGGCTGGGTTGCTGGGGGTGAAGTTGGGTTTTGTGGAAGAAATCGACCCGGCTCCACCTCCAAGGGGTGAACGACAGCCTCCTTCACCAGGGTCTGACATACAGAAAGGGGGGGAGGAGGGTGAGACAGGCCAGTTTTAGGAGATGGGGACATGTCTGGATGCTTTGAAGGAGAAACCATAAGGTGTTGATGGATGGAAGAAAGAAAAAGATAAAAGTGACAGTAGAGCAGTATATTTAATATAAACACAATGAGGGTGACACCAGACTGTTCAGAGAAACTGGACGTGGCACGTTGCATTCCTCTGTGTGCCAAATAGGAAGTGCACATTTTTCTAGCCTTAATAATTACATTTACCAGTCGAGTTATGCCACCCGTGGCATTAACATTTTTTAAAATTGATTTCTGTTCTGTCGTTCCGATTCGTCGTCTTCCGCTTATCTGGGGCCGGGTCGTGCTGGGCAACAGCCTCAGATGGGAAGCCCAGGCTTCTCTTGCTCAGCTGCATCCTCCAGCTCACCCGGAAGGATCCTGAGTCGTTCCTCAGCCAGCCGTGAGACATAGTCTCTCCAGCGCGTCCGGGGTCTTCCTCTTGGTCTCCTGCCGGTGGGATGTGCCCAAAACACCTCACCAGCAAGGCGCTCGAGAGGCATCTTGACCAGATGCCCAAACCACCCCATCTGGCTTCTCTCGACCTGGAGGAGGAGTGGCTTATAATTATATGTTAATTATATCAAGCTCCTCCCGGATGGCAGAACTCCTCATCCAATCTCTGAGCGAGAGCCCAGCTGCCCTCCAGAGGAAGCTCATTTCATCCGCTTGTATCCGCGATCTCGTTCACCACCCACAGTTCACCTGACCATAGGTGAGGGTAGGAACGTAGATCGACTTGTAAATCGAGAGCTTTGCTTTTCGGCTCAGCTCTTTTTAAAATGCTGCATCGACGGACCGATGCAGCGTCCTGGTTATTGCAGGCGCTGCACCGATCTGCCTGTCGATCTCCCGCTCCATCCTTCCCCCACTCGTGAACAAGACCCCGAGATACTTAAACTCCTCCACTTGGGGCAGGACACTGTCCCAGACCTGCAGGAGGCATTCCACCCTTTCCCGGGTGAGGATCATCGTCTTGGATTTGGAGGTGCTGATTCCAATCCCGGCCGCTTCACACTTGGCAGCAAATCCAATTTCCAGCCCCCATATTTATCAGTAGATAACAATTGTCCACATAAGTTCGAGGGTGCACAACTTGATTGGCTACTCAGATCGGCAGGACACAGATAATGACTTCTGAATAAGTTTGAGTAAAGCCAAATCCTACAGGTGACTTCACACTCACTATGTTCACTCCTTCTACACTAAACGGTTCAAACTCACCACTTTTTTTCTTTGTGGAGCAGCGGTTGCAGGTCTCAGAATCAATGTGCACAGCTTGACATCCTCTGGCTGAGTACACTTGTTCTGAAACACAGGATGAAGACACCGATGAGGACAGATGTTTAAGTAAAACATGTGTTCAGAAAGTTTGAACTGTGTCTCTCTCCTCTGCACATGTCCAAACCATCTCAGTCTGACCTCTCTGACTTTAAAACCTCTTACATGTGCTGTTCCTCTGATCCTGTCCATCCTGGTCACTCCCAGAGAGATCCTCAGCATCTTCATCTCTGATACAAACATCTCTGCCACACATTTTTCCTCAGCCAGTAACATCTGAGACCTTAAAATTCACTGATCTACTTTAATTTAAAAGCAGTACACATCATTACTTTGTGTTCTTATCGAGTTCAACAAAACAATAAAGACAATATTAAATGCATTTTTAAATTTGAGTAAGATTGCATGAGAAACATGGTCTCTTGCCACCAGCCGTACTTTCCGGTGTCGACCTTCCGGTTCGGTCCTACTCAGAGAGAATGGACCATGTTTCCGTGGAGGCGCGGTACGTCTGCCACGCTTTCGCAGGACCATGCAGATCTGGGCGTATACCAGCAGCGTGACAATGAAGGGAACATAAAAAGAGGCCACAGACGAGTAGACGACGAAGGCGGGATCTGCGAAGCTGCATGTGGTTCCTTCCCGGTTTGCTGATGCAACAAAGAGAAAACAAAAAAATGGAATTTTAAATGCTGAAGTGATCATAATGATAAATCTGTACCCTTACAGATCACTGTATAATGGCCATAAATATAACTGCATTGCCCTTTTTGGATTCTTGGCTTTCTGCCCTGTGACCCTAATCTCAACTCTGGTTCTTCTGATCTGTACCCCAAACATCCCCCAATTCTACCAGGATGAAGCCCATCTTCTGATTTTTTTCAGATATAAAGCAGAAGAGTAGAATAGACTCATTTTTAATGACCAGTCTCAGACACATCGCCTGTTAGGAGGAACAAACATGCCTTTATCTTCGTCGAGCTGCAGGAACCGGACAACAGTGATCCGGATCGTTACTTACCTAATTTAATAATTGCAAAATAAAACAGAACAAGTTCATATCGGAGCTGAAACAGGCCAAAAATCAGGGTTGATTTTGTTTAGAACTCCCTAGAGTGTGTGGACACATCAGCTAATCCCAGGATTTTAATCTTGTTGCTATCTTTGCGTCATTGAAAATTTTGTGTGACAAAACGTCATTTTATTGTCTTTTTGGTACGAATATGACATTTTAAAGATTAAAAAAGTGAGGTTACAGGGAGACGAGATAAAGAAGGTGGAAGATTTTAAGTATCTAGGATCAACAGTCTAGAGCAATGGAGAGTGTGGAAAAGAGGTGAAGAAGCGTGTTCAGGCAGGCTGGAACGGGTGGAGGAAAGTAGCAGGTGTGATGTGTGACAGAAGCATTTCTAATGAAAGGGAAAGTATATAAAACCGTGGTGAGAGCGGCCATGCTGATTGGTCTAGAAACAGTAGCACTGAAGAAAAGACAGGAAGCAGAGATGGAGGTAGCAGAGATGAAGATGCTGAGGATCTCTCTGGGGGTGACCAGGATGGACAGGATCAGAGGAACAGCACATGTTAGAGGTTTTAAAGTCAGAGAGACCAGACTGAGATGGTTTGGACATGTGCAGAGGAGAGAGAGTACATCAGAAGAAGGATGCTGGATTTGGAACCACCAGGAAAGAGGACTAGAGGAAGACCAAAGAGGAGGTTCATGGATACAGTGAAGGAAGACATGAAGATAGTTGGTGTGACTGAAGAGTATGCAGCAGATAGGGTTAGATGGAAGAAACTGACTTGCTGTGGCGACCTCTGAAGGGAAATGCCGAAAGAAGAAGAAGAAGAAGAAAGATTGAACTTAATTGGTGTGCTATGTTGGTGTGCAGAGTGCTCCAACACATTTGAATTCCAACAAACATTTTAACAA
The DNA here is from genome assembly GCA_902685375.1 of Neostethus bicornis. Taxonomy (NCBI): domain Eukaryota; kingdom Metazoa; phylum Chordata; class Actinopteri; order Atheriniformes; family Phallostethidae; genus Neostethus; species Neostethus bicornis. The sequence continues at coordinate 13,320,278 of LR738541.1, read as the reverse complement.
CGGATGCACAGTTGCACTCCAGTTACGTGCACCTGTGTTTATAGACACACACAATCCCTCCTTTGGGAAAGAAATATCCCCATTCCTTCTCATACAGTTCACTAGGTGTGTTTTTGGGTGAAGAGAAGCCAGTTTGAGGGCTTCAACATTCTTGCAGACTCTCCACAGACATGACGACCGCAGCCTGGCTAGTGAGCCAAAACAGACCAACACGTAATAAATCTGACTTTTAAATCCATTCTCATTATTTATTCATTCATTCTCGGTTAATAAGCAACTTCTATGTGAGTTTTATCAAACACACATGTGTGTGCACACTCCGCCTCGAGAACACAATGAAACATTTCTCAGTGTGTTGTCATATATGAGCTGGCTGGCCTTTGACTGGAAGAAGATTCCAGACGGATTTGCATCATTCAGAATCCTGCTGCGTTTCCAGCCTGATGCAACCTGTCACTACGCTCTGTTTGCCACTTATTCTCAAGCAGGAGTCCAGAGATGAGCGTTCACACGACTGCTGAGATTAACCACTCTGTGCAGCAGCAACCTGATCACAGATTAAATGCACCAGACACGTTCCAAAGTGCATCATCTGTCTTGTCGTAGATGTTTTATGTTAATGTTGAAATATAAAATAATTTACCGGTAAAAACCAATCAGACAATTTCTCACAATTTTATGGAAGGTTTCTCATTTAGTTTAATATTTACAGCTTGATTGCATTTTGGAAAACAATAAGAATCTTTGCATCATGTTTTAAATAAAACTGGCTTTTTTTTTCCAAAGATTTTTCTGCATGGAGCGGAGATCGACAGGCGGATCGGTGCGGCGTCAGCAATAACTAGGACGCTGCATCGGTCCGTCGTGGTAAAGAGAGAGCTGAGCCGAAAAGCAAAGCTCTCGATTTACAAGTCGATCTACGTTCCAACCCTCACCATGGTAACCAGCTGTGGGTGGTGACCGAAAGAATGAGATCACAGGTACAAGCGGCCGAAATGAGCTTCCTCCGCAGGGTGGCTGGGCTCTCACTCAGAGATCGGGTGAGGAGCTCTGCCATCCGGGAGGAGCTCGGTGTCGAGCTGCTCCTCCTCCAGGTCGAGCGGAGCCAGATGGGGTGGTTCGGGCATCTGGTCAGGATGCCCCCGAGCGTCTCGCGGGCGGGGTGTTTCAGGCACATTCCAGCGGAAGGAGACCAAGAGGCAGACCCCGGACCCGCTGGAGAGACTATGTCTCACAGCTGGCCGGGGAACGACTTGGGATCCTTCCAGGTGAGCTAGAGGATGCAGCCGGGGAGAGAGAGGCCTGGGATGCCCGTTTGAGGCTGTTGCTTCCGCGACCCGACCCCGGAACAAGCGAAAGATGACGGAACGAAACAGAAAGATTTTTCTGCGTAAAAATTAAAAAAAAAAAAACAAGAAAAAACTTGTCGTATGAACTGATTTTATGCTGTTAATCTTTATTTTTTCCATTATGGATACTTACCCGTAAAACAATATTTTGTCATAAACTGATTCTCATGAAGGATCAGACTGTTACAATATAGTATAGCATCCCTCATCACCCTGATTAGGGACACCTGAGGGTGATTAGTCTGATGCTACACACTTGTGGATCCTGGTGCCTATTTAAAGGCAATCACACCAGACGTTTTTGTCGGGTCATCATTATCACCACCATCACCATCTCTTCCAGCCAGTAGGGATGGGAAATCCGAGGCCTCGCGACTCATCGAGCAACTTCAAGCAACTGCGAAAAGTCGACACGAGGAGTCGGCACATTTGCAGGCTGCGCATGCGCAGATAAAAAACAAACCCCAAGAAAAAAAAAAATCTACGCCTCAAATTTTGTTTTACAAGAAGATGACATGTGGGTTATTGTGGGGCAATTCCTCTTGTAGTTTATCTTTTTTATCATGAAACGAGATTACGTTAATTCGTTGCCATAGTAACAGTTACCTAAACAATCAAATTTCACTCCGTTACTGACAATGTAATTAAATGTTCAATAAAGCACACACTTGACCCACTGTAATTTGAATAACTATGGAGGACCAGCTGATAGAATCTTACGTAAGGGAAAATGAACACACTGATAAAATTAAACGGATGTTTTTTGTGCGAGCGCGCAGTAGAAGATTTCGTAAAGAGTTTTGTTTTGGGAGAGTGTGCGATATTTTCATTTGTGTCCAATTCGATGCTCTCCAAATCAAAGTATAGAAAAAGTCTGTTTGATATTTTAATCTAAAGCACTTTGTAAAGCTTTGATAAGAGAAATACTGTATAAATTAAATTCGATTTGAATCAACAGTCTGTGACACAAGCAGCAACATTCAGGAAAGACGTAAGAGAGTCTCTGCGGCTCTAAAATAGCGCAGAAATTAGACAGGACAATTGTAAATGTTTGCATTGATTTTTTATTTAAAAAAATCTTTTCCACGGTGCTTGGCTTTAGTCTGCTCCTCTTCAGAATGACACCCTCCCCAGCTTTGGATAAGACCCGCTCACCGGGCACCGAGGTTGCTGGCATGTGGAGATGCTTGGCCAGTTTGTGCAGGTTTGGGTAAACTGTTGTCCTCGATGCCCAGAATGCGAGAGGGTCTTCTCCCCTGAAGAAGTAGGGCTCAGACAGGCCTCTCTGAACCTCCACTGTGGCATTCGCCTTCGCGCACTGACTTCCCTGGTTTTCACGTAGAAAAAAGTAGTTAGGATTGTAAAACCATGTAACGTGGACATCGTTGATCTGATGAAAATACGTACCAACCCGGCTGTCCAGCGGGTCCCACAAAATGTCATTCTCCGCTGAAAATGGCGCTCCTGGTTGTGACTATTAAAACAGAACTGGTTCTCCCTCCATTTACAACTTACACACAGAAACACACTCACCTTTCACTCTCATACAGTCAGTCAGTCATCTTCTTATCCGTCTACCTACGTGTGTGTGTGTGTGTGTGTGTGTGTGTGTGTGAGACACCTACAAAAGGTCCAACAAGATCAAGGTGATATTATTGTGTACAATACCTACTGTGATAAAATCCCTGTAGAATCCAAAGCTGTGATGACGCAAATCGCTAGAAAATCTCCTCCTCGCAAAAACCCACGTCTTCCTGAATGAATGAAACCCTTTTATATGTTCTGACTAATTGACCGACCCGCCCCTTCAAACTTTCCGAGCTCTTCGACACCCGGCTCCACGTGACAGTAGCTCGGATTTTGGGTCGCGCGATGTTTGGCATTCCGACACACGGAATCGGAGCAATTCTCGCGATACTTTTATTTATTTATTTTGTTATTTTTTTGAATTACTCTATTCATCCCTCACTGGGGAAATTTGTTTGCTGCACTCCTTACACCGCAGCAGGCTGCCCTTCAACGGCGCCAATGGTGGGAGAAGCGGGGGTTAGGTGTTTTCTCCAAGAACCCTAGACGTGCTCTCCGTGGGACGCGAACCCGCGACCTTCCGGTCCGCGGGCGAACGCGCTAACCACGCGGCCACCGTCTCCACCACTTTTGTGTCACTGTTCGGCTCAGCTCGAGCAGACAGGCTCGAGCTGGCCATCCCTACCAGCCAGGTCTTCCTGGCTGCCTGACCATACGTTGCATCTTTGAACTCTGGTATATTATTTGAACTTTTCGATCCTGAGTTCATCCTGTGTCCTTTGCCTTACAGCTGTACTGGACTTTTTGTTAATAAATCCCATTTTGTTGTCCTGCATTTGGGTCCTCCTTCCTTCTACATCCACGCCCTGACAGTGACAGTGTCTTTGCTGTGAGTGTGTTTTTAGACTAGTGGCTGCATTGCGTTGAATTACACTCATACAGATACAGTATACTTTACTAGCATCTAATAAAGTTTTCTGATTCTAATTTGCACGCCTTTTGTTCCCCGTCATGCCCACATTCTAACAATAGCAGGACATGCTTCACATCAAGCGCTCTATTAGTAGTTCCTCTTAAGTTGACTCACTTTCCTCATGGGCTTATATTAGAAGGGTGCATCCAAAAAAAAAAAGAGTTGTGGAGAACAAAACACTAGGCCAACTTTAGTGCATCTAGAGCCAAACACCCGCAGCCAAGCTACCATGGCAGATCATATAAAATGAATAAAAGACACATAAATCAATGAAACATACAGTATTAAAGTACAGTGGTGTTTATATTGTAGAAAAATTTGTGTTCAAATTTTGAAGGCTTGGACTGGATTATGAACAGGGAAGACTGAGACAGACTCAGAGAAGCCAGACTGAGATGGTTTGGACATGTGTAGAGGAGAGAGAGAGACTACATCGGAAGAAGGATGCTGGGTTTAGAACCACCAGGAAAGAGGACTAGAGGAAGACCTAAGAGGAGGTTCATAGACACAGTGAAGGAAGAAATGAAGATGCAGGAGATAGGGTTAGATGGAAGAAACTGACTTGCTGTGGCGCCCCCTGAAAGAAAATGATGAAAGAAGAGGAAGGAATGGATTACGGAATTTACGGTTACGATTACAGTAATAAATAAAATAAATAAATATATACTTTATTCATTCCTCAACAGGGAAATTTGTGTGCTGCATTACACCGCAGCAGGCTGCCACGACCGCGCCAATGGTGGGAGAAATAGGGGTTAGGTGTCTTCTTCAAGGACACTTAGACATGAGCTCAGTGGGATTCAATCCCGCGAACTTCTGGACAACTTCCAGTCAAAGGACGAACGTTCAACCTATGTTATAAACCAACTTCCAGAAGAATTTTGTAAATAAAGATACCACTGTAAAACGAGAACCTTAAAATACCTCAGAAAGAGTTTTAAGAGTCTAATTGCATGAAGGGATGGACCAAGCATGAGCAGGTCACATCTACTAAAGCACTTTTTGCTTAGATCAGAATGTGGGCGTGACGAACAACAATATCCACGGCCAAAAAACCAACCTGGGGTTTGAATTGAATCTGAATTTTGAACAATCGAGCTCAGAATGTACACAAATGTGCGTGAATGAAACATAAATTATTACTACTTAAAGCACAATATCCCCTTTTAACATAAGAGGGTAAAAAGTTTGACGTTTACCTGTATTATTCAGTCCAAACAACAGAGGGCAGGAGATGGCGAATGAAAGGAACCAGACGACAGCGATCATGACAGCGACCCTCCTCCTGGAACTGTACCTGGTGTTGTAGAGCAGCGGCATGGCAACTGCTGTGTATCTGCACACACAGATGAAACACACTCATCCAAGTTTCACTTATTCTGATGCAAACTGAAGATAAAAATTCCCAGACTCCCAAAAGCTGACAGGCCTGGTGTCACCGCCACAAAACACACAGCTGTCAGAGTCAATCGCTGCCTGCTGCAGATGTTGGCTGTCTCCGGTGAGCCGCTGACGGTGGACATGAAAACCCAGGAGAAGCTGGCAGAGAGTCAGACTTCAACCCCGTCACCAGTAAGGACATCAAGATGTCAAGACCGAAAGTAGACTAAAAAAAAAAAGCTAAATAATTTAAATGCATTAGTCAAAATTCAAAAGGTTGTAGCAGTCGTGTGTGTGTGTCTGTGTGTGTGTGTGTGTGTCTGTGTGTGTGTGTGTGAGGTTTTTACATTTTGTGACCATCTTTGGAAACATTGACATTTGATCCCATGAACCTGAAAACCTAATAAGTTCATCTATAGTTGGCGCACAGGATGCAGTTTCTTTAAAATTCCTTCTCTGGTTTGGAGATATGTTGACAAAATTTGTGACCTCAACTTTTTGTGTTGTTAATCTTTGTTGACATGACACCCAAAATTTAATCAGTACATCTATAGTTGGTACTGAGTAAAATCCATTCAGTGGTTTGGGAGATGTGATAACAAAAATGTTACGGATGCATGGAATCCCAGACAATTGGGGTGCTCAATGCCTCCTCCACGTTCTGTAGGTGGAGGAATAGAAACAGAAATGAGAATCAACGGAGAGTAGACGAGACGTATTTTTAGAAGTTAATTACCAACCAGAAGGTAGCGGTGCCATGGTAACAGAAATCAGGGATTAGGTTGGTTGAAAAAAAAATGTTTTCATAAATAAGTGGAAAATCACTTGGATTTAATTGGATTAAATCTGCAAATATGTATTCTTTTTTTTATGTTGACTTATTTCCCCCTTCGGTCTGGTTGGACCCTCGAAATGATCAATCATTCTTGTTTTTAACAAGCATATCAGTTCCGACTTTTTAAGTGAATTTTTTTATCCTAATTTGTAGATAATCTCTTTCTTCAAACTAAACTAGATGGCGCCGTCCAACATGGCTGCCTCGGTACTTCTGTGCAACCTTTTTTCTCTGTTTTTGTTGGTAAATGGTGTATCAGCGTGCTCTTACACTCGTGAAGAGCTCTTAAATCTCAGGACTATGACCCCCACGGACCTACTACCAGTTTTTTTAGCGGTTGCGGCAGATTTAGTCCAAATATTGGCTAAAAAAGTGAAAGGCCGGAAGAGAGGAAAGCGTGCGGGAGTCCTCCTTCGTCTCCGCAGACGTGGCTCGCGTACGCCTTTGCCGAGCCTCTTTCTCTCCAATGTCCCAACGCGCGCTCGCGGACCAAATTCTGTGTGTGGAGCAAAACTTCCCGGACTCTCTAGTTATTATCCTTGGGGATTTTAACAAGGGAAATCTGAGCCAGGAACTCCCAAAGTACAGACAGTTTGTAAACTGCCCAACCAGGGAAAAGAACACATTGGATCACTGCTACACTACAGCCAGTAAAGCCTACAAGGCTGTTTCTCGAGCTGCTCTGGGCTTCTCTGATCACGACATGGTTCACCTCATCCCGGCATACAGACAGAAGTTGAAGCTTTCTAAACCTGCAGTGAGGACTTCCAAGAAGTGGACCAGCGAAGCTGTGGACGAGCTTCGTATGTGTCTGGACACAACAGACTGGGGTGTGTTTAGAGCTGCCTCAGATAGTCTGGATGACTACACAGACACAGTGACGTCATACATACGTTTCTGTGAGGACAGCATCATTCCATCAAAAACCAGGGTAAGATTTAACAACGACAAACCCTGGTTCACACCCAGACTAAGACAGATCAGGAGGGAAAAGGAAGCTGCTCACAGAGCCAATGACAGAGAGAGCTACAAAGGCGCTAAGTACCGGTTCTCGAGAGAGGTACAGCAGGCGAGATCCAGGTACAATAAACGTCTGAAGGAGCAATTCTCTGTCAATGACACCGCCTCTGTCTGGAGATCACTTCGGCAAATTACCAACTATAAGCCGAAAGCCCCACATGCTGCTGATGACTTACAACTGGCAGAGAAACTCAACACCTTCTATGCCAGGTTTGATGTCTCACTCTCCTCCCCCCTCACTGATCAACAACCTTCAGACACTTTGAAGCCACTCCCATCCCCCACCCAATTAACAACAGAGGTCACTCCAGCTGACCAGCCCTCCCCCTCCACTGCTTTCTTGGTGACAAAACAGGATGTGCTCAAGCTCTTCCGCAAGCAAAACCCTCGGAAAGCTTCGGGCCCAGATGGTGTCTCCCCGGCCACCCTGAAACACTGTGCTGAGGAACTGTCTCCAGTTTTCACGGACATTTTCAACACCTCGCTGAAGACATGCCACGTTCCAGCCTGCTTCAAGCGGTCCACCATCGTTCCTGTTCCCAAGAAGCCCCGTATCACTGGACTTAATGACTACAGGCCTGTGGCGCTTACGTCTGTAGTCATGAAGTCATTCGAACGCCTGGTCCTCCCTCATCTCAAGCACTTCACCTCTCCCTCTCTGGACCCTCTGCAGTTTGCCTACAGAGCCAACAGGTCTGTAGACGACGCTATCAACCTGGCCCTCCACTCCACCCTGCAGCACCTGGACTCCCCGGGAACCTATGCCAGGATCCTGTTTGTGGACTTCAGCTCTGCATTCAACACCATCCTCCCTACCCTGCTTCAGGACAAGCTCTCTCAGCTCAACGTGCCTGACTCCACTTGCAGGTGGATTACTGACTTCCTAACAGACCGGAGGCAGTGCGTGCGGCTGGGGAAGAATGTCTCCACCTCTCGGACTATCAACACAGGATCTCCACAGGGCTGTGTCCTCTCTCCCCTGCTCTTCTCCCTGTACACCAACTCCTGCACTTCCAGCCATGACTCTGTCAAACTGATCAAGTTTGCAGATGACACCACACTCATTGGGCTCATCTCTGATGGCGATGAGTCGGCCTACAGGATGGAGGTAGACCGGCTGGTGTCCTGGTGCAGCAACAACAGCCTGGAGCTCAACGCTCAGAAGACAGTGGAGATGATCGTGGACTTTAGGAAAGTCACAGCTCCCATTACCCCCCTTGCACTGACAGACTTCTCCATCACCACTGTAGACTCTTTCCGCTTCCTCGGCACTACCATCACACAGGACCTAAAGTGGGAGCCATCCATCAGCTTCCTGATCAAAAAGGCCCAGCAGAGGATGTACTTTCTGCGGCAGTTGAAGAAAGCCAAGCTGCCCGCCCAGATGTTGGTGCAGTTTTACAGAGCCATCATCGAGTCTGTCCTCACCTCCTCCATCACCGTGTGGTACGCTGGAGCCACAGCCAGGGACAAACACAGACTGCAGCGCATTGTGCGCTCCGCAGAGAAGGTGATCGGCTGCAGCCTTCCATCTCTCGAAGACCTGTACGTCTCCAGGACTCGGGGGCGTGCAGGTCGGATAGTAGCTGACCCTTCCCACCCTGGACATGGACTTTTTGAGCGACTCCCCTCGGGCAGGAGGCTCCGGTCCATTCGGACCAGAACGTCCCGCCACAAAAACAGCTTCTTCCCTTCTGCCGTTGGACTTATGAACTCTTTATAACCTGGATCCCCACATCTCTTAGTCACCTCCCTCTTGTCACTTCACTATCTTTATTATTTTCTATTATTTTCTATGACATTGCACTACTTTTCTTTTTCTTCTGAGCACTTAGTTTTGTAAAAATTATTATTATTTTTATTTATTTTATTTTTATTATTTTTATTTTACAAATATGTTTGCACACCAGTACCAGAACAAGTTCCTAGTCTCTGATGTTTTTCACTGACATGGCAATAAAAGCATTCTGATTCTGATTCTGATTCTAAAAAACCAAAATGACAGTCCGTATGAGTCAGGACTGTCTGAGACATTACAGAATCTTTTCTTTAAACCTGTCGAAACATTACGACAGAAACTAGTGCATCCTAAAAACAAGACGCCTGCAGAAAGACGCCCGCCTTCACAAAAGATGAAATCAACACAGAAGAGAAGCCTCACGTGGTCCACAGGGACACCTGAGGGTGATTATTCTGATGACACACACCTGTGGACCCTAGTGAATCTTAAAACCACCATATTTTTGTATCTTTACTGACAATTTTCTTTTTTTTGAAAGATTACATTGCTCCTGAAATGCACAAATTTCCCATGTCTGTGATCAATAACGTACCCCTGATTCTTAAAAGAAGCCATCTCTAGGAAAAAAGAAAAGTCGTCTCTGAACAGGAATGGAGGCTTAAGATATAACCTACCTGGAGTAAGACAGAGTACATGTGTGTGAATGAGAGGGATCCAAATGGAAAAGTGAGGTTACAGGGAGAAGAGATAAAGAAGGTGGAAGATTTTAAGTACTTAGAATCAACAGTCCAGAGCAATGGAGAGTGTGGAAAAGAGGTGAAGAAGCGTGTGCAGGCAGGCTGGAACGGGTGGAGAAAAGTATCAGGTGTGATGTGTGATAGAAGAGTTTCAGATAAAATGAAAGGAAAAGTGTAAAAAATCGTGGTGAGAGCGGCCATGCTGATTGGTCTAAAGACAGTGGCACTGAGGAAAAGACAGGAAGCAGAGATGGAGGTAGCAGAGATGAAGATGCTGAGGATCTCTCTGGGAGTGACCAGGATGGACAGGATCAGAGGAACAACACATGTTAGAGGTTTTAAAGTCAGAGAGGCCAGACTGAGATGGTTTGGACATGTGCAGAGGAGAGAGAGAGAGTACATCAGAAGAACGATGCTGAGTAAAGCATCTACTGGTTACTCAGTTTTGGTCAGTACGATAATGGGTAATTTGACAACAATGGAAATATAAGCGAGGACCCACCCTACCATTGTTCAACAACTTACGTGACCTTCCAAAACCAGTTCACAAACAGGTTTGTTAGTTTTTAAAGAACCAGTTTTCAGGTACCTTCTATTAAATTGAAAATTATTTCTGGATGGGAGTCTAAACGTCTCGATCATCAAATACACCATCCAGAAACCCCTCCTGGACAAATAAGGGATTACACTGACTTGATTCTAATTCATTTTTAATTTTTCTTTATTTAGCTGAATGTTTGTAGCTCTATAAAATGATCCTGCCATATTTTTTTTTTTTTTTAGCAGTTTTTATCACCCTGCTGTTCCTGTGCTTCATTCTGAGATAACCTGATCTGTAGCTTCAGTCAATCCATAATTTATCTCATAGTTCCTGCAAAAAAAAAAAAAAGGCAGCAGAGTATAAACCAGAATAACCTCCATGTGGCAGTTTGTCAGAAGAATTAGGACACAGCTGCAGACGACGTGTCCTCCGGGTGTTTCTTTACCTCCCTTTAGACCCCTGATGAGGTCATCGAGGTGGAGACAAAATGATCAAACGTGGACTTTTTTTCTCCCGGAATAATAAAATAAACACTAATGACTGGTAGAAACATAGAGGACATAACATCCTTGTTTCCTCTGATGTATCAAGTCAGTGATCGGTTTATTTTGTTTCCTCCTGCAGCTCAGGCAGTAGATTATGGATGCACGTTCTTCTAGCTGGTCTCTTTGTTTGGCTTTTTTATTTTTAGAAACATGTTTGTGGGAGGAAACGGATTTGCATGATTGGCTATTGTTATTATTTGCTTGCTTGATTATTTTTCACAGATTAGCATTAAAAATCTTAGACTACTGGCGTCTGATTCCAACAAACACAAAAACACACTGAATCAATTTTCTGATTTTTTTTAAACATGTTCCAACCCTCACCTATGGTCACCAGCTGTGGGTGGTGACCGAAAGAATGAGATCATGGATACAAGCGGCTGAAATGAGCTTCCTCCGCACTGTGGCTGGGCTCTCACTCAGAGATCAGGTGAAGAGCTCTGCCATCCGGGAAGAGCTCGGTGTCGAGCCGCTCCTCCTTCAGGTCGAGAGGAGCCAGATGGGGTGGTTTGGGCATCTGGTCAGAATGCCTTCCGAGCGCCTTGCTGGTGAGGTGTTTCTCGCACGTCCCACCGGGAGGAGACCAAGAGGCAGATCTTGGACCCGCTGGAGAGACTATGTCTCATAGCTGGCTGGGGAACGACTCAAGATCCTTCCGGGTGAGCTGGAGGAAGCAGCCGGGGTGAGAGAAGCCTGGGCTTCTTGTCTGAGGTTGTTACCCCCGCGACCCGATCCTGGATGAGCGGAAGACGATGGAACTGAACGGTTCTATATATGTATAGTTGGGCTTATAAGTTCAGATACTCAGCTGAGGAAAAAAAAGTTATTGTTATTAATCTTCTTCTTCTTTCGGCTTTTCCCTTTAGGGGTCGCCACAGCAAGTCAGTTTCTTCCATCTAACCCATCTAACACCAACTATCTTCATGTCTTCCTTCACTGTATCCATGAACCTCCTCTTTGGTCTTCCTCTAGTCCTCTTTCCTGGTGGTTCAAAACCCAGCATCCTTCTTCTGATGTACTCTCTCTCCTCTGCACATGCACAAACCATCTCAGTCTTGCCTCTCTAACTTTATTCCCAAAACCTCTAACATGTGCTGTTCCTCTGATCCTGTCCATCCTGGTCACTCCCAGAGAGGTCCTCATCATCTTCATCTCTGCTACTTCCATCTCTGTTTTTTTCAGTGCTACTGTCTCTAGACCAATCAGCATGGCCGCTCTCACCACAGTTTTGTACACTGTTCCTTTCATTTTAGCTGAAACTCTTCTGTCACACATCACACCGGATACTTTCCTCCACCCGTCCCAGCCTGCCTGAACACGCTTCTTCACCTCTTTTCCACACTCTCCATTGCTCTGGATTGTTGATCCTAGATACTTAAAATTAATATTTACTGGATAATTAGCCAACAAACCATTGATTTTGTCAGTAATTAAACCTATGACCATAACTGTAAGTGAATGATTGAACATCTTCACCATCATTACCTCGGACTCTTTTCTGCGTACACACCAAACTAACTGTTATGTCATTGTTTATCAGATATATGAGATTTATTTAAAAATTCAAACATTTTTAATAAAAATAAAAAGACTTTTTTTTTGCTGTTAACTGGTTGTAAACAAATTCACACACAAGCCAACGTGCAAAAACGGTCATTTCTCACAAAAAATACAGATTAAAAAACAGCTATTTTGATGTGTTGAAAGCTTAACCGACACCAGAAGAGTTGAGATTAAGTTACATCAGTGATTGCAGTATGAGGATACTGACACCTGAGCTCAGAGATGCTACCAGTGACGGTTTACGTGATTCTTTTTGGGGAAATTTTGATGAAAAAAGGACGTTAGGATCAACTCTACTGTATAAATAACCTTCAATATCAACAGTTCAAACTATTCAGTGTACACAAAATCTTTTTGTTTTCCTCCTTCAGTTGTTGTTTGTTGATATAAAAAAGGTTTTACGTCATTGATCAATGTTTTTATTCTTGCACCTCGTCAATGATGCTGTTTGCTAGTTTAACAGTTACGCTGATACTGTCCGGTAGAGTCGGCCCCTGGATTCAAAAGTCAGTCATCTTCTTATTCGTCTGTCTCTTTTGGGTTCGCGGTGGGTGCCGGAGCCCATCCCGGCTGATTTAAGGCGAAGGGAAGGGTACACCCCGAACAGATTGCCAGTCTGTCGTGGGGCCACATACATACAACCATCCACACACACACTCATTCCGAGGGGCAATTTGGCACCGGCCAATCAACCTAGCATGCATGTCTTTGGAGGGTGGGAAGAAACCGGAGTACCCGGAGGAAACCCACGCAAACACAGGGAGAACATGCACACTCCACACAGAAAGGACCGTGTTCCAAGTCTCATCCCACCCGGGACTTGAACCCACGACCTTCTTGGGTTCAAAAGTATACATTAATATCTTTAAACCCATATTTGTAGGTTTTGTAAAGTAAATGAATTCAGCATTTGAATGGTTATAAACTGCATGTCGTTGTTTTCTATTTTTTCTTTTAAAAATGAAAAAAAAAAAAAAAAGCTTCTTTCAAACGTTCTAAGATCCACCTGTATCTTTAAAAATAGGGAGAAAAAAAGCCCAAAAGAACAATCTGACACTCCTACACAGCTGGATATTTCCATGTTGACTCCAAAAAGAAGAATAAAAATACATCACCTCACAGATTGCAAGCTAAAAAAAACAGGTGTAAACAATTCTCCAAGAAGTGCTTTCTTTGGATGTGTTAGGTTGACAGGTTAACATGCTGCTGCTTCACATCTCACAGCGTCACGTATCAAACATGCATTCAGTCTGCTGCTGCATTCAGGATGCATTCGTTACTGCTTTCTCTTCATTTCGTGTTCCTTGTAACTTTAGCTGATATTTTCAGCTACTTTCAAACTTTCTATAATCAACCTGCACAAGAAAGAATTATTCTGAAGACAGTTGTTTGTATTCAATTAAATTAGTTTGAGGCGTTCCACAAGGAGCCATTTAAGGACCCTTCAATTCATTCTGTTCATCTCCTTTCTCTCTCTTGTCCTGTTGCTGTATTGTTCGTACGTGAAGGTTATGTTTTGTTTCGTCTTCTAAACCGCGTATCCCTAATGGGATCATGAGGGTGCCGTTGTATCCCGGCTGATTTCAGGCGGGAGGCAGGATACACCCAATCAGGTCACCAGTCTGTCACTGGGCCACACACACTCATTCATAGGGGCAGTTTTTATCGTGGCTGTTTAACCAAAGATGCATGTTTTTGGAGGGTGGGAGGAAACTGGGGTATCTGGAGGAAACCCATGTATACACAGGGAGAACATGCAAACACCACACAGAACAGTGTTTCAAGCCTTGTCCCACCCGGGACTCGAACCCCAACCTTCTTGCTGTGAGGCCACTGTGCCACCATGTTGCCCGTAGTTTTTGGGTTATCTACAATCCATTGGTTGGTTTTATTTTTGGAATGCCCGTTGAGACGTACCTTCTCATTAACGAGAAGGATTGCAACACAAATCTAGAGCATTACAAAATATGATATGTATGTGAAAATAAAATTTAAAAACAAATAAATCATATTTCTTCTTAATTTTTTTGCTTCTCTCTCCCTGCGTAGAACCCTCCAGCTAGTTCTAAGTTACCGCTCTGCTTGTACTAATCTCAACCAAAGCCGCATGTGGAGAGGTTTATTGATTTCATGTCATCCTTCTTATCTGGTCTTTGAAACAAGTGAATAAGCGGTTGTTATGAAAGAGCTCTGCTTGCTGATTTGGGGGTTCGGAGAAGAAAATAAACCTCCAACGGAGATATAACGAAGATTAAAGGCTAAACTTTAAGTGTAATAAATAACTCCGAGACATGGAGTCTATCTACCTGTCGATGCTGATGGCACACAGGTTGAGGATGCTGGCGGTGCACATCATCACATCCAGGGTGAGCAGGATGTCACAGTGGATCAGACTGAAACGCCATTCCCCCACAACCTTCAACAAAAACACACAAACTGCAGTCAGCACACATTTATTTTAAAAATGTGAGCGTGAGATGGATTTCTGATGCTTGGACATTAACATGCTTGGTGTTTGAGTTGTGTAAGAATGATTTGAACCTTGTTAGAGTTTCTCAGCATGACTGCGTTGCTATTACTGAATACAATTCAGAATTTTAATGATCTCAAATGTCATGAAGTCCAAAAATATAACAAGTTCAATAAAAAAAAATTGGTCTGGCAGCCAGGAAGACCTAGTTACGAAAGATGGTGATGACTCGATGTTGAAGTCAGGGGACACTGTCTTTAAATAGGCAGCAGGATCCACAGGTGTGCGTCATCATATTATTCACCCTCAGGTGTCCCTAATCAAGGTGATGAGGTAAGGTCCAGGGCTCCCTCTGGTGGCAGGTGAGAGAATCATGACATCAAAAGGGTTTGTAAAAAGGTGTTGTCTCTTATGTTTGCAGATGATGCACCTCTTTTGTTAACCAAATGGAGAAAAAACTTTACAGTAAAGTGTAGACCACAAAAAACACGACGCTGTTTCTTAAAATGAAGACTACTAATTACTAATTATCATTTCTTAAAAAATGCAAAACACTGTAAAAGTATTGTTTTAAGGGTAAAATTTTTGCAGATGATGTTGACAAAACGCCACCAGCTTTTCAGACCGCTGCGCTGATTCTAAATTTGTGTTTTTGTAATAAAGCATTTGACCTGCATTTGAGTTAAAAGTTTTTGTCTCAAAGGAAAAAAAAAAAACACGTTAATATTTAGCCTGAGTTAGAAAATAAATGTCATGACACTTTGATGATCTCCTGGGAAGAGACGGTCAATTAGGTTGTGGTCTCAGAGGAGTGCTTAGGGTATTTTATAACTTTTAGTCCAACTTCTTGGTAAATCTAGGCCATCATTATTTGCCTCTGACATTTATATAGAAAATTAGAAAAATGAATAATTACCATTGTCATGTTTATGTCTTATTTTACCATTTTCTTTAATCCCATGGCACACAAACAATTAAGAAACATATGCTGAAGAAAAATATTTTGGGTCAAGTTCCAGCCCTTAAACATGATTTCTGTCCCTCTGCTTTAAAGATTCTTACATCTAATAAAAAAATATAAACCCTATTTAAATGACATATGAGTCCTATTAAAAAAAGAGTCATACAAATTCTACTAAAAGCAAATAAGCAGCATGATTACAGACATTTTCTCTGAAAAATAGGATTCTTAAAACAAGACATTTTTAACAGGACGGAAATATTGACTAAAGGTTTTTTTTTTTTTTTACCAGTTTTTCTTAAACACAAGTTTGTCTTTCTGTTTTGTTTTTACTACGGTTACGGAATGACAATTTTTATGACAAATAAAACATCATTTTTAAGTATAAAAAATATAAAAAGTCATTTTCTTTTGTGCTGACGCAGCATCTCGAGGATAATCTTTAACTCTCTGGTTTGTAGTGTTGGTGTAAGAGTACTTCAGGTTTGATTTACAGTGGATCGTGTCATGACCCCCTCCACCACCACCAGAGGGAGCCATTAGGGACACCTGAGGGTGATTCATCTGATGACACACACCTGTGGATCATGGTACTTATTTAAAGGCAATCTAAGGCCTTACAGCCTTGTGGACTTTTGGTTAAAATTCTGTTTTGTCATCCTGCATTTGGGTCCTCCTTCCCCTTCCTCCATCACGACACACCATAAATTTGGACGCACACAATCCTTTCCCATACAATTATGAAGAAAAAGAAATATGAAGCTAAAAAGATGTCTCTGTTTTTTTTGTTGTTATTTTGGAGGTGTTTTTTTTTTTCAACATTCATAAAATTTATTTTCTTAATCACTTAATCAATTCGTGTCTTGAATAAGTAAAATCTTTTTTTTTTCTTTGCTTCTTTTGCAAAAAATATATTACTATTTTTTTTCTTAAAAAAGCTCGTTGAGTTCCGTTTTATTTCAAAATAAGTACAAACTGATAAATGAGGGAGTTCTGACCTCCAGGTAGACGCCCCAGGGCATGACCAGTGTCGCCAGTAGAAGATCAGAAACAGCCAAGGAGACGATGAGGTAGTTGGTGGTGGTCTGCAAAGCTCTCTCCCGTGACACCGCCACGCAAACCAACACGTTACCAAACACCACGCAGAAGATCAGGAGGACTAACAGCACTGCATAGAAGTTATACGGAGGAGACGAGGCTGATGGAGAGCTGGTGCAGTTAGAAGTCAGCAGGGTGGAGGTGGGTCCAGACATGGAGGGGTACACCGGGTCATGTGTGGTGAAGACAGAGAAATTCTTCTCAATTGAGGAGAACGGGAAGGAGGAAGGTGAGGAGGGGGTCTCTTCTGAGTCATTCAATGAGGTCATGATGACATCCCAGTAATCATGGTGGAGCTGAAAACAAAAAGAGAAAAAATAAACTTCAAGTAATTCACATGAAAGTCTTTCAAATCCGGTGCAACACAGGGTTTTTAATCGTGGAATCAAAAGAAAAAGGAACTTTTTTCGGTTTTCTTTTTAAACAAAAAACTTTACAGGAAACAAACTCTGTTTTGGTTGAAGTTAAAAATAATTAGATTAAAACATTCCTCTGAAACTCTGAGTTTAGTCACAGAGGGATTTAAAAAACGAGCGCTCACTATAGAGAGTTTCACTTTTTGTGATTAATCTAGAGTTTGTCTGATGTACGTAAGCAACGTGAATCTGCACTTTATTTTTTTGCAAATTAGGCCCCAGGCTTGACCTCAGAATTGAGTTTTGATTCTTTGCAGATGATGTGGTTCTGTTAGTGTGACGGACCACGATGGAAAACATAAGACTTTACCAAAAAAAGGGTGGAGCTCAAACTGGCCCGATTCGAGGAGTCGATCTAATTTGTTTTGTTGCCTTCAGTTTCAGTCAGAATGTCCTCATAAACAAGATTAACATCACAACAGATAATTCACTGATTAAATAAGGGTGTAATTAAAAAGTATCTCCTGGTCTTTGACAGCCGGATCGGTGCACCGTATGCAATCATTTGGACGTGAAACTCTTGACCTATTCAGTTTATCTACATTCTGAAGGTTTAGTTTTCATAGTAAAACACTGGCAGGTGATGCTGCCGAAATACCACCTTAAAATAAAGATGGAAAGACTTCGAGAAACTTAACACTACGACCTCCGCGGCCATCAATTTGACCGTACGTCACGGTAATATGCTAATTATAATAAATAAAACACAACCTAGGAGGCTGACCTCTTATGACTTTTAATATGAACATGTTATGTATTTGTCATGTATTTTTTGTGTTCTAAAAGTTAACATCTCAAAATTTATTAGCATTTTATCTCCTCTAACCTGCTGCACCCCGCAGCAGCTGGGAAGGACACATGCATTGCCAACATTCCCTCAGAAGTTGTTGCTAAGTTGCAATGGCAACAAACACATTGCTATGGCCACACATACAGTAAGTGTGTGTGTGTATGTCTGTTTATATTAATGGAGAGAGACAAGGAGGACACTGACGCCATTATAGAAACATTTCAGATAGGTTGAGTGAGATAATATTGAAGAGATGCCATGAAGGGAATAAGAAAATTGTTGTCCAAATAAAGTCTGCCATGTTTTCTAGATAAGTCTTGAAAGTTCAGGTTAACATATTGGAATATAGCCAAATTGTAACGAGGACATTTTTGAAGCAGCAGCGAAAAATGCGAAAAATAGTTGGATTTTGAGGTATTAGATCATTTTACTTTGGTGTTTGCTCTTTTTATTCTGGGTTTTAAACATATTTAACATTTTATCATTATTATTATTTTAAAAATTGAGTGGTGTAAAAGTTTATTTATGCAATAAAGCAGCGCAAAACATGAATAATTACATAAGCGTCACATTGACGGTCATGGCGCTTGCAGGTAGATTTTGAAAGCGGAGGTCCTACTGTTAAACGCCTACACTTGGACAAGACCCTGTCCCTGACCTGCAGGTGGAATTCCACCTAATTTTGGGCGTTATTGTAGGTTTGATAATATTTTTTTTTATCTAAATTAGACACATTTCAGACTAATTTTAAACTAAAGAACTCCAGATCTGCACAAAAAAATACAGAAAATAAACTTGTGTTTAACCGAAATGATAACCTCACATTTTTAGAACCCTGGTTTGTTTAGAAAAAAAAACCGGCTGCAATCATGCTGCTTTTTTATTTTAAGCTACAGTTTGGTTCTGCTGGGACAGTTTTCACATGAGAATAAAATTTATATGTTTAAAAAGTGACCAGCGTCCATTGAAAAATCCGTCATGCATATTTGTGGAGAGAGACAAGAAGGGCTCTGACGCCATTACAGAAACATTTTAGAAAGTTTGAGTGAGATAATATTGAAGAGACACCATGAAGAGAGTAAGAAAATTGTTGTGTGAATAAAGTCTGCCATGTTTTCTAGATAAGTCTTGAAAGACTTACCCATTACAATCCCTCATTGTAATGGGTTCAAACTTAACCCTGGATAAGAAAAAGACTTTTAAAAGATTATAATTATATAAAATATTTAGTCAGTTAATCTTTAACTAAATAATTTTTTTCACTACAAATGATTTGACCGTGTATGTCCTGATTAATCGTCATGTGAGGTCTGAATATAAACGAATTTTCATGGTTCGAAGAGATAAACACAGTTTATTTACATGTTGATTCACATCTTTACTTCCTCTGAGGCTCAGATGGATTTTTTTATTCATGGACGTCTGCTTATGAAGCCTTTCTACATGCATCCGTCCCCCAAGAAGATTACCACTCAGGTTCAACCTGATCCACTGTTTCATGGCTACTTTAAATCTCTCAGTGAAGGACGCTTCACTGCCAGATTCTTCTGACCAGAAGACTTTCAGAAAGCAGATGTTCTGCAGCACAAACTCATCCTCACACCTGCATGAGGGATTTTTCATGAGAACTGAGACATGGTTAAAGTGGATTTTCTGCTTCAAAGGAGAAAAACAGGCTCTGAAATGCAGGTGAAAGTCAGAAATGTGAACATGTTGAAAGAGAAGTTTTCTCCCTGCAGGAGATTCTGTGAGGTATTGATTTAGTTCATTCAAACTTTGGCTCTGAATAAAAAGGTGTCTAACACCTGCAGAATGGAAGTCAGATTTACTCTGTGTGGCTTTTTTCCTAGTTCTTAGTTCAAAACTAACAGGTAAGAATTAATTTTAGGTCAATATAAAAAAATTTGGAATCAATTGATCTCTGATGACTGTTGCTTATAAAAAATTATCAGTTAGATTTTATGTATTTCGTTTGGTTTAAAGCCAGATTTTTAACCTCCACTTCCAGTCCACGGGCGAATGCTCTAACCACTGAGCCACCGTCTCCCCCCTTTTGGATGTTAATTTCACATCAAAAACATTCCTGAAGTTCCGTTCCGTCATTTTCCGCTTGTTCCGAGGTCGGGTCGTGGGGGCAACAGCCTCAAACCGGTAGCCCAGGCCTCTCTTAGCCTGGCTGCATCCTCCAGCTCACCCGGAAGGATCCCAAGTCGTTCCCCGGCCAGCTGTGAGACATAGTCTCTCCAGTTGGTCCGGGGTCTGCCCCTTGGTCTCCTCCAGGTGGGACGTGCCCGAAACATCTCGCCCGCAAGGTGCTCGAACCACCCCATCTGGCTCCTCTCAACCTGGAGGAGGAGCGGCTCGACACCAACTTAGAAACATCTGAAACTTTGCTTCTTATATAAAAAAAAAAGCCAAAAAGGTTTAAACTTATTTAACAAACGCTTTTTAGTTCAAAACTAACAGGTAAAAATTAATTTTAGGTCAATTTAAAAAAATTTGGAATCAATTGATCTCTGATGACTGTTGCTTATAAAAAGTGATCAATTAGATTTTATGTATTTTGTTTGGTTTACAGCCAGGTTTTTCTACCTCCGCTCACAGAATGGGAAATAGGCACCAACCCCGGCATGGGCAAACCATGGCCCGCAGGCCTCACGCGGCCCATTAAACGTTTTACTCTGGCGCGCCAAACTTGGAAAAAATTTAATAAATAAACCTCATTAACCTTCATTGCGAGCCAAAAAGCAAATCTCTCGATTTACAAGTCGATCTACGTTCCAACCCTCACCTATGGTCACCAGCTGTGGGTGGTGACCGAAAGAATGAGATCGCGGGTACAAGCGGCTGAAACGAGCTTCCTCCGCAGGGTGGCTGGGCTCTCACTCAGAGATCGGGTGAGGAGCTCTGCCATACAGGAGGAGCTCGGTGTCGAGCCGCTCCTCCTCCATGTCGAGAGGAGCCAGATGAGGTGGTTCGGACATCTGGTCAGGATGCCCCCCGAGCGCCTCGCGGGCGAGGTGTTTTGGGCACGTCCCACCGGGAGGAGACCAAGGGGCAGACCCCAGACCCGCTGGAGAGACTATGTCTCACAGCTAGAACGACTTGGGATCCT
Source organism: Neostethus bicornis (assembly GCA_902685375.1). Taxonomy (NCBI): domain Eukaryota; kingdom Metazoa; phylum Chordata; class Actinopteri; order Atheriniformes; family Phallostethidae; genus Neostethus; species Neostethus bicornis. Next base: position 13,299,217 of record LR738541.1, on the reverse strand, counting down.
TCCGGGTGAGCTAGAGGATGCAGCTGGGGAGAGAGAGGCCTGGGCTGCCCGCTTGAGGCTGTTGCCCCCGCGACCCAACCCCAGAACAAGCGGAAGATGACGGAACGGAACATTTTGTCCTGCAGATTATGAATAAAAAGTTGTCTAATTAATTTTCAACAAGCAGTCGAATCAGAACCAAATATGTGACGTCAGTCATCTTCTTATCCATCTGTCCCTTTTGGGGTTACGGATGGTGACGGAGCCCATCCCGGCTGATTTAAGGCAAAGGGCAGGGTACACCCCGAACAGGTCACCAGTCTGTCGGGGTGCCACACACATACAACCATGCACACACACACTCATTCCTAGGGGCAATTTGGCACGTATTAAGTGTAAACTGCCTTCAGCCAAAATTTTGTGAATGGATTCTGTTACAGTGACTCTAACCTGTGCTCTGCAAACTTAATCAACACTCCAATACGCTTTTAAAAATCAATCAGGTTTTTCTAGTGTTGACCTTGGAGCTGTGAGGAGGACTTTATGGCTCCATATCGACTCCTTTTGGTTGGTTATTGCCTTGGGTCTGAGGGGTTGGTGGTACGAGGGGTTTGAGGGCATTTAGCAGTAAAAGGTTTAGGGAGCGACGCATCGAAAAAATTGATTTTTTTGTTTTTATATTTTTAGAATAACCTTAAAAAGGATCTAAAGCTGTGATTGGAAAACTTTTGACTCATGAACCATGAAGGGTTTGAAAATATGACCAAAGAGCCGCACCGAGAAAACGTGGGAAGTTTTTATGCTAAATGAACTTTTTACTCACTCTACTCATTCCTCACCAGGACATTTCTGTGCTGCACTCCTACACCGCAGCAGGCTGCCACGACGGCGCCAATGATGGGAGAAACGTGGGGGTTAGGTGTCTTCTCCAGGGACCCTAGGCGTGCACCCAGTGGGATGCAAACCCGCAAACTTCCGGTTGACTTCCAATCCGCGGACGAACGCTCTAACCACTGAGCCACCGTCCCCCCCCATTTAGATGTTAATCTCACATCAAAAACATTCCTGAAGTGATTTTCTACTTTAATCATGCGTGTTTGAGTCATTTGCGAGCTCTCTCGTCCTCTATTTGAATGCTATTCAAACACCAGATTGTTCTTGACCAAGTATTTTGTTCTCCACTATACCTACGATTTGAACACAAAGAGAAAAAATTTGTAGCAAAAAAACCCAGATGTCTTAGTAGTATTTGAATACTGTATAAGGAAGTTCGCAAATCAATGAAGCAGGAAGTGTATGAGTGCACATGCTTTGCTCATGCTTGGTCTCTCTGCTCGCTCAAGTATCAAGACTAAGTGGGGAACAAGAGGAAGGGGGAAATCTCAGTGTCAATATTAGAAATATTCTATATAAATACATTGTTATCATGAAGAAAGTGTGTAACTTTGTTTGAATGTCTGTCTCTCTGTCACACACACATCATCACATACACATACATGTGCACCCACACGAGTATCACATCCTTATTTGGCATACCCTTTTTTCAACCCAAACTTTTCTTGCAATGCCCCATTCGATAAATAAATTGGGGGAGGCATAGCTCAGTGGTAAAATTGCCATCTTTGGACCCAAGAGTTGCCGATTTGAATGTTGCTGAGCTCATGCCGAGGTGTCTATGGAGCAGACACCTAACACCCTCGTAGCTCCCACCATTGGCACCATCATCAGCTGCCTGCTGTGGTGCAATGCAGCACAGGAATTTTACCATGAGGGATTAAAAAATAATAATAGTGAACCAGCTCTGAAATATCATCTTTTGACTCCTGCATGTGTTTCTTTGTGGCTCAGATTAAAAGACCAAGAAAAGATTTTAGGTTAAAAAATAAGATAATTCTAGAGAATTTGGAACGTGTTTGACTCGTGATTCCAAACCGAAAGTTCGGCAAATGTTTCAAGATCGTTTGTGTCCACACATCAAAACGATTATTATAATTTCTCATTTTAAAACTGTCATCAATCATGCTAAATCCCTTCCACCCTCTCCACAAATCTGTGGACCATCTGAAGAGCAGATTCTGCAACAGACTCCTGCAACCTTCTGCTCAAAGGAACGATACAGAAAATTATTCTTACCATCCTCCATCAAACTATTTAACCTTTCATTTTCAAACCTGTAAATACTTGTAATTCACAACGTTTTAAGAGATCATATGAATGTAAAACTGCAACACTCAAATTTCCCTTCGGGGATAAAAAAAAAGTATCTTCAATTCAATACAAAACTGATCTCATTCATTTGACCCTGTTGCTCATAAATGGAACAGATTTAGCAGAACATTTACAAGAGTTGAGCATTAATTTTTTTTATTGATAGTCATCAGATGAATCAAATTTATGATTCAATAAAATATTTAGAGGAATCTTCAAAAATCTCAGCAGGTCATCTTAGTTTTCATCCTCAGATGGTTGGATCTTTTCCACAGAAGCATCAAAAAGATTTGAAAAAAAAGCCCTTAAATTTCTGGGATTTTTTCCATCTGAACAGCTCTCTTCTAACGAGGGGAAAAGAGGTTCAGATTATAAATTAATAATAATGTTTGGAACGTTCATTTTTTTCGGCTTGTGACAGAGTTGAAATAAAGAATTAAAACGAAAGAAAAACAAAGTTTGGTTGAATAATTGTAATAATTAAGTGTAGCTCGTTAAATATTCAGGTCGTTCTAATTAATATTGTTAGTAGATTACCTAAAATATGCATGATTTAATTTTTCTGTAATATCTAAGCACAATTTTCTTTTCAATTTTGACATTAATGTACAAATGATCACTTTTTTTTTTTTTCTTCCCCATTCTGTTGTCTTCCACGTACCTAGGGCCTGGTCGCGGGGCAACAGCCTCAGACGGGAACCTCTGGCTTCTCTACCCGAGCTGCATCCTCCAGCTCACCCAGAAGCATCACGAGTCATTCCCAAGCCAGCTGTAAGACATAGTGTCTCCAGCAGGTCCAGGGTCTGCCTCCAGTGGGACATGCCTGAAACGCTTCACCAGTGAGGCGTTCGGGAGGCATCCTAACCAGATGCCCGAACTACCCCATCTGGTTTCTCTCGACCGGATATCACTGAAATTTATGTTAAACATAAGCAATTTCTTTGTACCTTGTTTGATAAATTTTGTAAAATTTTATCATTAGTTTTTTTTTTCAAAGAACAATAATTTTATTTTGCAACGGTTTAATTTTTCTCCTGATGTTTCAGAGAAATTAATAAGTTTAGCATAATTTCAATCTAAATTGTATTTTTTTTTTGCATGTAAATGAATAAAGAGTGTTCAAGTTCAAATTTTCTGGGAAATAATTTGACTGAAAAACTCTTTCTTTTAAAGCATTAAACTTTATACTGATCATTCTTTAGAAAAGACCTGAAAAGACAAACAAATGATCTTTTTTCAGTTTTCTTTACATTTTTTAAAAGAAAAAACTCACTTGAAACTTTTTTATTGGATCAAATATTACAGTTAAAGAAAAGTTTGCACCAGATGCTGTTGAGTATTCATTCAGTAACCTTCTATCCCTATCGGGTTTGCGGGGTGTGCCGAAGCCCATCCTAGCTAATTCAAGACGAGGGCAGGGTACACACCGAAAAGCCGAAAAGGTCGCCAGTCTGTCGCAGTCTGTTGCTGCCGAGTAATTAGATTGAAATGTGTTTATATTTTATATACATATAGTTTTAGGTTCATTGTTTCCAGGGTGGCACGGTGGCGCAGTGAGTAGCACAGCAATATGGTTGTGAGTACAATTCCTGGGTAGGGTCGGGGCTTGGAACACTGGCCTTTCTGTATGGAGTTTGCATGTTCTCCCTGTGTTTACGTGAGTTTCTCCAGGTACTCCAATTTCCTCCTACCCTGCAAGGACATGCATGCTAGGTTGATTGGCCACTACGTGATTGCCCCCAGGAATGAGTGTGTGTGTGTATGGTGGAATTAGAAAATGCTTTTATTGTCATGGTAAATGAAGAGGATCAGAGACCAGGAACTTGCTGTGGTACTAGTGTTACAAAGTGTTCATAAGACCAGGAGCAGGAGGGAAGAAGCTGTTTTTGTGTCGGGACATTCTGGTCCGAATGAACCGGAGCCTCCTGCCCAAAGGGAGTCGCTCAAAAAGTCCATGTCCAGGGTGGGAAGGGTCAGCTGCTATCCGACTTGTACGGCCCCCGAGTCGTGGATACGTACAGGCCATGGAGTGATGGAAGGCTCCAATCACCTTCTCTGCAAAGCACACAATGCGCTGCAGTCTATGTGTGTGCCCCCACGACAGACTGGTGACCTGTTCGGGGTATACCCTGCTCTTTGCCTCAAATTAGCCGGGATGGTCTCCGGCCCTCCCGCAAATTGTAAGGGATAGACGGTTAAGGTGGCTGGCTGATATTCCAGATCAAAATTTTTATTCCACCAAAAAAAATTTAAAAAATTAAAAAAAACAAACAAAAAAACAGCCCACAAGATAATTAAAAAAAAAAAACATTGTGAACGTTCATCAACAGCTAATTTACTCCAGGTTTTTATATTTTGCTTGATTGCTTCATTTTAACATGGACATTAAAATGCTGTGCACGTTCCATCTGAGCTCGTACTTTGATCCCACTATTATATGTCATTCTTTTTTATTTTATTATAAACTGTAATGATACTTAATTTTATCCACAAAGACTCCGTTCTTCAACTTCTCAGTAAGAAAAGTAATTACATTTCTTATAGATGGACTCTCTGCTCTTTCATCATCCTGCTGACTTTTCTAACTCATCTTCTCCTTTAACATCATCCTCCTAAGAAATCTTTGCGCCTCCGTGGACACACCTGACAGATCTATTACACTCCAGAACCTCATCCGTCCCCAAAGCCACGAAGAGAAAACAGCAGATAAGAGAGCAAAATGTGTTCCTTTCTCAAGTTTAAACGACGACTCGCTCTGAATCAAACCTCACAGTTCTTATTTTCAGAGCTCGGAATAAGTTCCAATTCAATTTCATTTTAAATGTCAGTATCACAATTAAACTCATCGTGAAAGCTTTTTTACGCCGTTAACAAGACAGTGCGAATATGTTGAGGCATGGAACAATTTGCCTCCACCTGCCTCATGTACAGATGGTAATGAGATTACCAATTAAAACCTTTTAAAACGGTGGTGTCCAACCAGTCGATCGCGGTCCACCGGTAGCCCGCGGACTGACTCCATGTCGACCGCCCAGTTTGTTTCGAAAAGAATATGAAAGGAAGTCAATAATGTCAACTTAGCGATTTTAACGCTGTATTTAGCGACTATTCAGACCCTCTGGTGATAAAGTCACCAAAATTCGGCGACTCTTTATATTTTTAACCCAAAAAAGCTCCATTCTGGTGGCTTTTTCCATTGAGTACAGTGACATGAAGCATTAGGAGCAGCGAGGAAAGAAATTGAAAACTCACATGAGACAAATGGACCACATCATTGAAATGATGGTCAATTAAAAGATACGCACATTATCGATCACCACATTTAAACTTATTTTAAAACCATGCTCTGTTGACTAATACTTCACATTTTACACTTAAATGGAATTAATAAGAAAACAATCAAGCGAATAAATTACTTTAACTGCTCACAGACACTGACGTGGGTTTACACATTCTATTTTTTTTTCACTGCTTCAATAATTGGTAGTAGAAAAAGTTTCAAAAAAGTCTTCTGGACAATTTAATTCTTGATCGAGACGTTTCGACTTCCATCCGGAAATCATTTTCAATCTGATAGAAATGGACTGAAGACTGGATCTATAGTAGAGAGACAGGATGGTTTGAAAGAGGGGTGAAGGAAGCCATCTTTGTGCTGAAAGATAATCCCTCACTGAATCGGAGTGGAGGCGTTAGATACATTCTGCCCGGGATTTACAGCAGCATTCTGGAGCCATAGACTAAAGATGACACCTCGTGACTCAGATTCACGCCTCTTGTTAGCAGTAATTTCTATTCACTAGGCTTTTAGCGTTATTATAATAGGGTCGTTTACTGGTCTGTGGTTACAATAGGAGCCATTCACGGCCATCATAGGTAACACAGGCTCATTGGTCGAGCCCTTCTTACTATTTTTTTTACCTTTTACTCAGGTTAGTATAAATAGATCCAGTCTTCAGTCCATTTCATTCAGATTGAAAATGATTTCCGGATGGAAGTCGAAATGTCTCGATCAAGAATTAAACTGTCCAGAAGACTTTTATGAAACTTTTTCTAGTATGGATCACTCCTGGATGAATGAGGGACTACACGGACCTGCTTCAATAATTCTTTTTTTTTTTTTCACTGACAGATCAGTGTGTGACACACAGATGCCACAATGATGACCTTCCACTCTGCTTTCTTTGGCTTGTGAGAGACGCCACGGTGACTGCATAAGAACGACACTGACTTATTTGAACACTATTCCGTAAGCTTATGGTAATTTGCAAGATCCATATTTGGAATTCTAGAGACGTACTTCGGGAAGGAGTGATCAATTAAAAATATTAATGCATTGTATTTATATAGCACTTTTCAGGACTTTCAAAGACGCTTCACATATGCATTACTCTTTCATTCCATACCAGGTACTGGTAAACTACCATAGTAGCCAAAGCTGCCCTGGGCCAAACTGACAGAAGCGAGGCTGCCATTTTGCTCCATCGACCCCTCTGACCATCACCAACCAATCGCACACATACCATTCAGACTAGGCAACGTGGGTGAAGTGTCTTACCCAGGGACACAACGGCAATTTAATCTCAATGGCCGTCCCACTGTGGCACCTGGGGTTCCGATGGTCTTCCATCCAAGTACAGCCCAGGCCCAGCATGCTTAGCTTCTGAGGTCTGACGGGATCAGGCATTGACAGGCTGGTATGGCCAATCTGGAGGGTTTTTTTTTTTTTACAAATACCAAAAATGCTTGCTCAGTTTATGACCCATGCCAGTCTTTACAATAGAGGTTCCTGGTCTTTCACGGCTTTCATGATCATGACTGAGCACAGTCAACTTTCCTGTTGGTTCACATACTTTGTACTGACCGTACAATTTGCCCTAAACTTTTGCAGATATAGTTATTTTGCTTTCTTTTATTTTGAATGTCTACACAATGGCAATAAAATCTTTTTAAATTTTAAGAACGTTTCCTCTTCAATTTGATGCTCTTTGTAGATTTTTTTCATCTTTCTTCAGCTTCTTTTTGCACATTAATTTTTACCAAGGGTACCCAAACTTTCCATCCCCTCTGAAGGTCATGTTTTCACCCTCTTGAAATATGTCCAGTTCATTTAAAATTCCTTTAAACCAGGGTTGAATATGTTCGTTTTTAAAATCATCGACTCCTGAATTCCCACGTTATAATTAACCCTTTAGGCTGGTTCACAAGTAAATTATTTTCTAATATCTATTAAAAAAGGATCCAAAAGTAAAAATGGAGAGAAGTTAGAAAACTAATAACATCATGTAGTCTTATTTAATCCCATTTTGATGATCAATAAACAGAGAACCACCACATCACACGAGGAGATCACAACCCCGAGGCGATGCTTCACACTAACATCTATTATTCAGAATGCAATTTAGTGTCGCCTCCATCTTTTATTCAAAACGAGTCACTGCAACTTGTGGAAGTCACTTCGAAGATCCAAATGTTCCAAGATCTAAAAGGTAGATCAGACCAGACCATAACAAACAGGAGATAAAAAAACAAGGCTTTACAGATCCAGGGAATTGCAATATTATTCAAACAGTGGCCTTCAGCTTGATCTTATGACGAATAAATGTTCAGTTTACTCAGACTCTCCAAATTAGAAACTAGTAAATCTAAAATTTAAATAGGGGTTTCATGCTAAATCAACTTTTTGGAGGTTTGTACGAGGGTTCGATCAATCAGTTTCGTTCATTCAGTCATCCAACTTTGCACGAGACATCAATATTCTGCAAAAATGTTCCCAATTAGCACCGATGTGTTTCTGTCTACAAGCATCTGCTGAATGCTCAGATTTATAGTTTCTTTCAGTGGTGGATGAAGTTCTCACTTTTTGTACTTAAGTAAAAGTAAAAGTACCAAGAAAAAAAATCTACTTAAGTAAAAGTACAAAAGTAATTGGTGTAAATTGTACTTTTTAAGTAAAAAGTAAAAGTATTCGATCATAATTCAAATGTTATTTTTTGTGCTATAGGGTGTCACCATGGTAACCAGAATAAATACTCTGCAGGGGTGTGACCCCCCCTCTCCCGCCTCTTTTGGTCCACAAAATAATAAATAAATAAAATAAAAGGAAAGGGGACAAGTCAAGCTATCCCTAGAAGGGCCAGTGAATGGGCCGCCAAAATGGAGGAAAATGACACTTATTTTTTAAAATGTTTTGGGGGGGACGCCCCCCCCCCCCGTCACTATATATTGGCTTTGTCAAAACCTCGCCCCCCTTTGGAAAATTCTAGATCCGCCCTTGCTCTGTGTAATGATGGCTCAACTTTTTATTTAGAAGTAAACACAACAAACAACGATCTTCTGACTCTTTTTAATTTGTTCTATATTTGATGTTAGGTTTTTGAATGAATGCGGAAAATGTTTCTCGATTCATGACTTCTTCTCCCGATCAGCTGCTTCTTTTTATTTTGGCAATGCGGCATCAAGATGCGCTAAAAAAAACAGTGTATTTTTCAAGTTTCTGAACGAAAATGTAACGAAAAATGTAAAACACACTTTTAAAAAGTAGCGAAGTAAAAGTACAGATATTTGCTCTAAAAATGTAGCGAAGTAAAAGTAAAAGTACTGGCCTTAAATTTTACTTAAGTAAAGTACAGATACACAATTTTTTTACTTAAGTACAGTAACGAAGTACATTTACTTCATTACGTTCCATCACTGGTTTCTTTAAATCATTTCAGGCAACTCTCTGTTCCAACATAGTGAAGGAAAGCAGTAACAGAATGTTTTCTTCTTGTTTGTTGTTCTCTGTGCACCATTTGAACAACTTGCTATTGCTGGGCGTGGCCAGACTGAGGAAGCCTATGTGCTTGATCTACCATCCCGTTTCCATCAGGATGAAAAACATCTACCGATTTTTCAGATGTAAAGCTGTAGAGTAGAATAAGCTACTACTCTATCTAAATAAACAGCCTGCTCGTTCCGGGGGATGGTCCCTCCTTCATTAGGATCCCCATCAGGTTTCTTCTTATTTTCCATTCTTATTTTCCACCCTGCTGTTTTTTTTGGAGTGTTTTCCTCATCGAAAAGGAGCGTCTAAAGACAGGAATGTGCTGAAATTGTTTAGTTTTTGTGTATTTTCTCAAACCCTCTAAATGGATGACACTGTTAGTGCAAATTCTAAAAGGGAGATCAGACTGTGACCACGTCCCACTGTCTCCTCTGTCTTCTTATGGCCTTTGCTGTTCAATGTTTATTTTTCTCTCTCTCTTCTCTTAATCGGGTGATTGATCGAGAGCACCACCCTCGCCAAGCAGCGCCGTCCAACTGGTACGCTAAGCCCATCATGGTTAAGCAGTACTTTTAAATACCTCAAGGTGTCTTCAGAAGCCTCAGGATCCTGACCGCCCCTCCCATCGATATTTAATTAGTTCACCTCTCGTGACTTCAACCTTCGTTGTCTCGCTTTGCCCGTGTGGTGAAGGACACTTTGTTCCCCTAAACAACCTTCTCTTTATCATTTCCCACTTTCAGCCTTGTGCTTCACTTTCTTCATCTAGTCCGCATTAGGTAGCTCTCTTTACAGTCAGAGATTCATTGCCTATTCATCCTGGGATGGGATCCTTCCTTAATCCAGATCTCCATGAGGTTTCTTTTAATCTGTTTTTTTAGGATTTATTTTTTATTTTTTCACAGCAAAAGAAGGTCTAAAGATTGGAAGTCCCAGGGCAGGTTAGTTTGGATGGTTTTGTGGCGAGATCCTTTCGCTCTCCCATGTGTGAACTCTCTGCACTCTCGTGTGACATCCATTAGAATGGCATCAGTAGCCTTTTTTAATCAGACCCAGGAGATCACCTAATTCATCTAGTCTTCTTCCCTCCTACACGGATATCACGCTGGCGTCTACTGTGCAAAATTTTCATTCCGTACTTAATAAATGCCTCCGTTCACCCAGACTCTTGAGTCTCTGCTGATAGAATTGGCATCAGTCTCAAAAAAACACAATCACCATAATCATGATCCTAGTTTCCACCATGTTTGAACGTTATTCCAGATCAAAAACATTCCTGGGCTGTATTTCTGTTTCATTCATGCATTTTTGAGTCTTTTCCAAGTTCTTCTGTCCAGTATTAAGACACGATCCTCGGCCACGCCCACATTCTAACATAAGCATGAAGCTCAGTCCCTTCCCTCAGGTACTGCTCTCCGTCCTCTGATGCATCCAGCAGGTAACATAACCACACCCTTTTTAATAATGACACATAAAAACAGGAACCTCCATGGACAATGATGTTTGCAGATGACATTGTGATCTGTAGTGAGAGGAGGGAAGAGGTGGAGGAAAAGCTGGAGAGGTGGAGGTTTGCACTAGAAAGAAGAGGAATGAAGATTAGTCAGAGTAAAACAGAGTACATGTGTGAATGAGAGGGATCCAAATGGAAAAGTGAGGTTACAGGGAGAAGAGATAAACAAGGTGGAAGATTTTAAGTATCTAGGATCAACAGTCCAGAGCAATGGAGAGTGTGGAAAAGAGGTGAAGAAGCGTGTGCAGGCAGGCTGGAACGGGTGGACGAAAGTATCTCATTTCGAGAGGCAGGAGATACAAATCTGTTTGACCGTAAAAGCTTGTTATTAAATATTCTTAAATTAACTGTTTTTTATGTTAAAAAAACTCATCCTGCCCAAAAAAATTCAAACTGAAAAGTAATAATTATTATTAATGCAAATAAAAAACTTTCATTGAAATAAAAGCTTGACATTTTTATAAAATATATTTAACACAAAAACCAGCAGCTTGGATTTTTCTTTTATCTTTAAATTGAACTTTTTTTTTTTTTTTTTACATAAAGCTTAGCAGCAAAAGATGAAATAATCAAATAATTGAATTTTTGACCCATTTTAGACACATTTTTTGAGCCCAAACGAATGCACAATCCGTCACACTGACTTATTCCACATTATATAATATCCTCCAAAGACTGGCTTTAATTTCTATAATAATTGCAAAGTGATTTTCTGGGAGGACTCTTTTTGGGTGAGTGCTCGGTGGAAAAATCAGGACACTTTCTGTGAATACAGATTAGCTGAAAGAAAAGAAAGAACTACACAATTTACAAAAACATGTTTGTAAATTAAAATGCGTAAAATCCAGAACGATGCAGGTCGTTAACTTAGACTTTTCGCTCGTTTTAAATAACATTTTATAATTGATTGTCTTTGCTTTAGTGGAAAACTAGAAGTAGATTTTAAGTCTATACCGAAGTGTGGAACGATATGCCTCTGCTTTCCCTAGATCACAACTATCATCAGTTCATCTATAGATGGCATTGAGTAATTGAGGTCAGTTTAATTAGAAAATGATCTCTTCACTTTGTTATTTTTTGCTGCAATCCATCCAAATCTCTTCAACTTAATCCAGAGGGCTTCTTTTTAAATCTAAATTGACTCCATTTATCTTTCATTTAAAAGAACTAGTTAAAAAAAAACTAAACTTCTTTGTCTTAAAAAAAAATAAAAACAAATTATAACCAGAAAAGAATCAAATCTATGGATAAAATAAATGAAGAAAAGCTTGTAACTCACCAGCTCCTGGATCAGAAGTCAGAGTCCGCCTTGCTTCCTGCAGGATGCTGCCTCCCATCAGCACCTCCAACCGTGACCACTCGCTCCTGAACTGCCTCCTCCAGCAAGGATGGAGAGAGGGAGTGAGGGAGTGAGGGATGGATGGATCTGCTCTGCAGGCAGACTGAGAGGAGGCAGAGGATTGGAAGCAAAGAGTTTCACTGCTTAGAGAGCTGCAGGCGAGGAGGCGGGATTACAGGTTCCACAGAATGAGAAACAGCATAAGGTGCAGTTAGATGTGCTGAAAAAAAAACACCTCAGGAAGTTACACAGATACATCAGTGGTGAGCTGAGCATTTCACACCTAGTCCTTTAGTAGTGCTCCATCTGCATCAATCTGTCCCTCAATAATTATTTTATCACCATCTTATTAAACAGACTAATTCAGGCAAAAATACAGTAGTTGTTGCATCATAGATGAAAATCTGGACAAAAAAACAAAACATCTTTAACAATCCAAAGATGTTAAAAAATGTTTTCTTACATAAACGACACAAAACATCCATAAAATCTCACAAACTTCAATCATAAATCAAAACAAAATTTTACTCCCAAAAATATGGATTATTTGTAGATTAATTCCATCTTTCTCCTCCTCTGTCATGATTCCCTCGCCGTCCACCAGAGGGAACCCTGAACCTTCCTCTCCTGGATTCCTGCCTGATACTAAACACCTGTGGTCATTGACCGCATATTGATCACTTTTTGAGGTCTTAATGTGTGAACTTACTTTAAGATAAAAAAAAAAACAATGTTTTAAGTATCAAACCAGCTTTGGAAAAAGACCCAACGTACATAAAAACCAGTGGTGGAACGTGACAAAGTAAATGTACTTCGTTACTGTACTGAAGTAACAAAATTGTGTATCTGTACTTTACTTAAGTAAAATTTAAGACCGGTACTTTTACTTTTACTTCACTACATTTTTAGAACAAATGTCTGTACTTTTACTTCGCTACTTTTTAAAAGTGTGTTTTACATTTTTCGTTACATTTTCGTTCAGGAATTTGACATTTTTTTTAGCGTATTTTGAAGCCACATCGCAAAAATCAAAAGAAGCAGTTGATCGGGAGAAGAAGTCATGAATCGAGAAACATTTTCCGTATTCATTCAGCGCCAAAAATCTAACATCAAATCTAGTACAAATTAAAAAGAGTCAGAAGATCGTTGTTCGTTGTGTTTACTTCTAAATAAAAAGTTGAGCCATCATTACACAGAGCAGGGGCGGATCTAGAATTTTCCAAACGAGGGTGGGGCTTTCACAAAGCTAATATATAGTGAATGGGAGCCTCCGCCCCAAAACATTTTAAAAAATAAGTGTCATTTTCCTCCATTTTGGTGCCCATTCACTGGCCCTTCTAGGTGATAGCTTGACTTGTCCCCTTTCCTTTTATTTATTTATTTATTTATTTATTTTGTGGACCAAAAGAGGCGGGAGAGGGCGGTCACACCCCTACAGAGTATTTATCCTGGTTACCATGGTGACACCCTATAGCACAAAAAATAATGCTTGAATTATGATCGAATACTTTTACTTTATACTTTAAAAGTACTATTTACACCAATTACTTTTGTACTTTTACTTAAGTAGATTTTTTCTATTGGTATTTTTACTTAAGTACAAAAAGTGAGTACTTCATCCACCACTGATAAAAACACGATTACAAATTCACTGTGATGGGGTCAAACCGACTGAAGGAGCACCAAGTAACATCTGCAGGTTTCCCCTCAGAGTACTGAACCAAAAAAACAAGCATGAATCCAAGCGTCTTTCCTTCTTTTACCCTCCTAGACAGCCTCCATCCTCACATACTATCTTTTTAATCCTCTCAACAGAGGAGCAGGGGTCCAGTGGCCGCAGGCGGGAAACAGCAGCAAATTAGAAGGCGAGAAGACGAGAGATCAGAGAGGGACTGAAAAGTTTCTGAAGCTACGCTGAGGCACAGAGACAAGGTCTATGTGAAGAATTAAAAACATGTTGGTTTTCTTTTTATTTAGACAAAATAATTCATTTCTACAATTATAAAAAAAGAAAAGTAGTTTTTCAGCAGTAAAAATGAGCGTGTCAAGATTTCCACATAAATTAAGCTGCATGTTGAACGTAGAGATCATGTAAACACTCGGAAATATTTATTACATGTCGTTCAATTTTGTCCCGTGAACATTTAAAATAAGACAGAAAACGAGTTATTTAATGTTGGATTAAGTTTACAGATTTTTTTCCTTCACCGTAAAAAAACCCAAAAAACCAGCAGCTTTAACTTCATCAAAATAATCCTGCTGGAGTCTTATCAGCGCCCGTGGCAGTCAGGACAGGGTAATTATTCATTCCCCCTCCTGCTGCCTCGAGTTATTCACACCAAACAAATTTGCTGATTTTCCTCAAAGCAGCAGGTCAACAAAAAATAAATCTACAGCTAATCCTAAAATTTACCACAAGGGACTTTCTTTTTTTTTTTAGAAATTTACACAAGTTTGTAGAAGAAAACATAAAAGCTTGAAGTTATTTTATTGAACATTGTATCAAAATTGGATGTAAATTAACAGTCGATGAGTTATTGCTCCAAAGGAAATGTTCATGGCTCTGATTGGTGGAGTTTTTAGGGAACGACGGTGTACGGTTGGTACGGCAGCGATTTCTGTCGTTCGTTGATGGCATAAATCCAGGCAGGTTTCACAAAATTCAGATTAGTGTTTTCCATCAGTGCCTGTCACAGAAAAACAAAAAAAAAATTTCAGGTGAGATAAAAATATACTTAACCATTAATTCAGCGCCTCCAAATTCGAGACCAAGGTCCTCGCCCAGTAAAGGGTGGAATGCCCCCTGCGGGTCAGGGACAGGGTCCTGCCCCAAGTGGAGGAGTCTAAGTATCTCGGGGTCTTGTTCACGAGTGGAGGAAGGATGGAGCGGGAGATCGACAGATGGATCGGTGCGGCATCAGCAATAACTAGGACGCTGCATCGGTCCGTCGTGGTAAAGAGAGAGCTGAGCCGAAAAGTAAAGCTCTCGATTTACAAGTCGATCTACATTCCAACCCTCACCATGGTAACCAGCTGTGGGTGGTGACCGAAAGAATGAGATCGCGGATACAAGAAAATAAAACGTGGATCAAGTTAATTCTAATTTATAAAACTTTATCCACTTTAAGAAAATAAAACTGATTTTTTTTTTTTTGTTGCCTCCTTTAACTTCTCTAATCGTGCTTAAAATTGACAAAAACAACTGCATGCAGAATCTATTATTTTAGCAGCAAAAATGGTTGAAATTGGCTGCAAAAACCTGACAGAACTGATAGACGTGTTTTTTTTTTTAACACGGGAGGTGTTTCCAATTCTATACATATATTAGACCAAATGCAAACTTAATGGGTCCAAAAAAAAGGCCGTGTCGAGATTAATAAACTAATTTTTTACATTTTTGTTTTAAGCTCATAAATAAGTACATGTTTTCATTTTTATTCATGGGTTGAAGTCAAATTAATATTTCGATAATAAACATAACTACATACAAAACTTAGCAGTAAAAATCTACCATAATTTACTCATTTAAACATAGGATTACAACATTTTGATTTAAAATAATATCATAGAGGACATTTTTCATTCTTCATCTTAATGAACTTTATCAATTTCAAACACAACTGGACTCTATGGGTTTTTTTTTTTCATATTAAAATACAAAGCCGATGTTTCTGTGGATAAAATCATTTAAAAGAAATTAAATGTAAAACAAGAAAATTAGAAACAAAACTCACGTCTTCGAAGGAGTCGTGCCAACCCTCACTCGTCACCACGAATTGCACTTTATCAGTCATGTAGTCCTCGATCACTCTGAGACAACAAAATGAATATCAGTCTGCTTTCTTTTTTTTATTTACTCTGAATTAAAAGAAAGAAAGTTTGTTTGGGTTTGACTTACCCGTTAAAAGCAATAATATACCGGTGCATAAGTCGCCTCTCGTTGTTTGGAAACGTACCGTACAAGAAAAAATGTTTCCCACTGAGAAAATCTGAAAGAGAGACATTTTATTTACAGTTTTTTACTATTGACAGATCGGACTGTTTGGTTGCTTAATCTATGAATAATGAATAAATACTAAAATATATATTCACACTTCTACTGGTTTTAACAGCGTCTATGTAAAAATGGCCGAGTAGACTATCAGGGCGCGCTGAACTAGCCAATCAGGCTGCTTGTAATGAGGTGAGGTCATTGGCCAATCAAGCAGCACTCATAGAGAAAATTTACTTTCAAAACATCTTAAAGTTGCTGCCAAGTTGTTTTGTATTAAAAAAACGGCAAAAATCTAACATAAAAATTACAGTTATATTCTTTGTAGCATTGAGTAGATCAAACAGAGAGAGACGTACCTGGTAACTCTGGGATTGGATGATCCTCTTCAGCTTCTGCATCTGTGTTTTCATCTGTAGACCCACCAAACAGATCCTCCTCGGTCATCATCGATTCATCGGCTGCTGATTTCTTCTGCCTGCTCTCCTCCACTCTGTCACAACGACAAGTTATTTTAATTTCTTTTCTTCCAGGTTGGTTTCAATTGTCACTTTAAAACTTTGTTGTAATTCAAATAAAAATCTGCCCTTATTTATAAACTGGAAACCATTTCTGGTGTCTAGTTAACGTACATATGATCAACATGCTGGCTGACTGCGGTAATCTAATCTCCCCTTACACACATAGGGATTAAGAAATTGTTGCCTAAAAGGTCAAATATTGCATGTTGCAGGACAAATAGCAGAATTGTAAAAACCTACATTTTCCCAATTATCTGCTGTCTTATGAGTGTAAAATTAGCCAATTTTGTTGTCTGAGTGATAAAGCAGTCGGGCACTAGTAATTTACCAGGAAAATATCATGAATTAAACAGAAGGATATAAGAAATCAGCCCTGATATCGCTCAATTCATTACTAATTACTTACAAAACCAACCTTAGAAAGAAAAAAATGAAATCACCGCACATCATTAAACAGCTACAAACCCTCCCGGCTGTAACACCACGATCTTCAACAAACAAATGGCTTCTTTATAATCAATATGCTGCTCATGTACGACAGATAGTGAGACTCTTTGTGCACACAGCTGTGCTACATGGTGATATGAAGAAGGTTATCAAGCTGCAGATAAAAGACTGAAGAGAAACTTTAAATACCCTTCAGTACTTTAAGATAAAGTAGTTTCAAAGCAAACATGGTGAAAAGAGAACATTTCTTCTCAGCGGGACAAAAATCTGCTTACCTTAGCAACTCGTCTTCTGTGTCCACAGCAGATTCTTCATCTCCATCTGTAGAGACGAGTTGGTTAAGAAACAACATCTTCACAGTCAACTGTACACACTGTACACAGTAAAAAACTTTTCCAAATCTTTTATTTTCATTTAGACCTCTTCAGATTGAAAATGATTTCCGAATGGAAGTCGAAACGTCTCGATCAAGAATTAAACTGTCCAGAAGACTTTTTTGAAACTTTTTCAACTAAGGACCACTCCTGGATGAATGAGGGACTACACGGACATGTTTGCAATATATATTTTCTTCTGAAGCGCTTATCTCTAATGGAGTTGTAGGGGGTACCGGAGCCTATCCCGGCTAATTCCAGGCAAGAAGTAGGGTACACCTCGAATAGGTCGCCAGTCAGCTGCGGAATCATTCACAAATTTCATTTCAAATTCAAAATTAAAAAAATATTCACAAAATCAATTCACAAATTTCCTATGTGTGGGATCATTAAAGTATATTCTGATTCTGAATCACTTATTCCTAGGGGCAATTTCATTGTGGCCAATTAACCTAACATGCATGTTTTTGAAGGGTGGGAGGAAACCCACAAATACATGGGGAGAACATGCAAACTCTACATAGAAAGGCCGGCCTTCCAAGACTTGCCCGACCGAGGACTCAAACCCCCACCAATAAATATCAACGTTGGCCCACAAATTTGATCCTATATTATGATTTTATCAACTAATTTGAAATCAGCCCTTCTTAAACCCTTTAAATCAGTATTTGTCTCAAACACTGGATCCTAATCCGGGGTGTGTCCTGCCTAACCAAGTTTGGCTCTGTGACCTCTCATTCTACATGGTTTGATTAAGCTGTCTGTAGATTTGGAAGGAGACAAGTCATTTTTAAGCTAGCTGTAATTTGGGTTGTGTAAGACCTGTTTTAAAAATGGGGTTTTAAAAACAGCCCCCTCTTTCCTTTAATAATACAAAAATGTAAAGTTTAAATACCGGTAATATTTTATCAAATTTTGAAAACAGAATCTCGTTTATAAATGAAACTTTAGACCCTCAATCCTGTGGAAGGAAAAAAACCTGATGCTTAATGTTTGTGTCTTTTTGTCGGAGGCAGTTGTTTCTGTTTAATGATCCACCTCAGCACTTTACTTGTGGCCCTGCATTAACATAGAAATGAGAATCATGCATAAGTCCCTTCGCAGCGATTGGGTTTCGTCTTGGTTCTCCCTGAATCTGCATCTGATGTTTGCGTGTTGCTCTCGTCCTTTTCACGGTACACTCGTTCATTTTCAAGTGTGTGACGGAGGTTTTTTCTTTTTGTCTAATCCCCCTGGCTCTCACCTTCTCCCCTCCTATTCAGTCCTCTTCAGCCTCTCCTGCTATTTGAGCGGATAGAATGAATTACTTCCCATGAGTCACGGCCACTTTAATTGCCGAGCTTCAATCCTTGCAGAACAGAAGCAACAACTGTGCTTTTTATCAAGAGGATGGAGGTTTTTATTTATTTAGATTTATTTCAGACTTTGACCAGCAGCATCATGATGATGATCCCAACGGTCACATTTTTATTTTGTTGCATACAAATAATTTCTATTGAAAAACCTAGAAAAAGGTTCCAAGCAAATAATTAGAAAAAAAATTTCGTATGAACTTTTTAAAGAAAGTTAATTAACAGAGATATTTTACAGTTTTCAGGCTAGGTTTTCATCATATTAATCAGGCTTAATTTGCAGTTTAAGTTACTAAACTATAAATTAATATCGTAAACAATTCTAAAACAGTTTGAGAAAGTAGGAACAAAACTGTTTATTCATGTCTCATTAATATTGATAATAATAAACATAATCTAAGTTACTTTAAAATTATAATTTTGTTTTTGTTCAAAGAAAACAAAACAAGCAAACTTCTTTCAATTTTTTTGTTTTAAATGGTTAAACTTTTCTGTTCAGTTTTCTTTCACCTCCCTGGAGCCGGGTCATAGGGGTAACAACCTCAGACGGGAAACCCAGGCTCTCTCTTCCCAGCTGATCACCCAGAAGCATCCCAAGGTGTTTCTCAGCCAGCCGTGAGACATAGTCTTTTCCAGCAGCCTGAGATGAGGCTTTCATCGTCAGAACTCTGTGAACACTGTGTCCAGAACTACAGCCATTTTGGACAGATGTATTTTGGATTGTAATTTAGTCCTAAATAACCAGAAACTCTACTTTTAATTACCAGACGTTTAATTAACAGTACTCATTTGCCAGAGGTTTAGGAAAGAGTTAAGAAAGACACAAAGTTTTCTCTCGTGTTGCCTGTATTACAACCAAGAAATGACTTTTAATGCAGTGGAAACTTAGATCAATTCTTTCATCCAATATGTGGTTAGTTGACGAAATAAAACAATCTTCATTATGAAAATATTTAGTATGATACAAACTTGAGAAAACGATCCAACGATTTGAAACAATCTGGACCCGTTTCGTTATCTTTCGCTTGTTCCGGGGTTGGGTCGCTGGGGCAACAGCCTCTAACAGGTAGCCCAGGCCTCTCTCACCCCGGCTGCATCCTCCAGCTCACCCGGAAGGATCCTGAGTCATTCCTCGGCCAGCTGTGAGACATAGTCTCTCCAGCGGGTCCGGGGTCTGCCCCTCGGTCTCCTCCCGGTGAGACGTGCCCGAAACACCTCGCCCACAAGGCGCTCGGGGGGCATCCTGACCAAATGCCCGAACCACCCCATCTGGCTCCTCTCGACCTGGAGGAGGAGCGGCTCGACACCGAGCTCCTCCCGAATGGCAGAGCACCTCACCCGATCTCTCAGTGAGAGCCCAGCCACCCTGCAGAGAAAGCTCATTTCGGTCGCTTGTACCCACGATTTCTTTCTTTTGGTCACCAGCTGGGTGAGGGTAGGAACGTAGATCGATTTGTAAATCGAGAGCTTTGCTTACAATCTGGACCCTTTGTTTAATTTCAGTCTTATTTTATATGGACATATACAGGTATTTTTTGGATTTATTTTATGTGTATATTTATTTTTTTCTTAATTCTATCTATTTAGTTTCATTTTGTGTGATTTTTAGAAAAAATTGGAACTCCAAACTGGTAAATTTGCTCAGTTTAAATGATGATAAAAATTATTCAAAGACCAAAAAAAAAGTTTCCAAAATGAATAATTACTTACTTGGTTCATCAACATCGGTGGAACCCCCATACTCATCGTCTTCATCCCTCTTTTGTGGTGTTTGTCTCTCCTGTTTCTGTGGAGTCAGCTAAACCAGTAAAAAGACAGGAAGTTTAATCAAACTTAAATTTATCTTTAGTTGTACATATCGCTTTACATAAAAATAAAAAGACCTTTATGTTCATTTCCTCTTCGCTCTGGTCATCCTCCTCCATTTCACTCTCCGAGCTCGACTCTGCTCCATCCATCAGATAGCTGTTAGACAACAAGGAGGAAAACGTGTCAGAATGATGAAGAGCTGGAGGAACGAAGAGCGTCTGCACGATACATCTTGGTTCCCATCTGTTTCACTTGCACAAAGTGATTTGAGGAGTGAACGACCCGTGTCAGGCTTATGAAAAGAAAGTGAATCCATGTTCGGATGCTTAAAACATTCTTAAGATTTTGGGGTTTAACTTGTTTATAAAGAAAGTTAATAAGACGTCACTGAAGAAGAAAAATAACTTATAACTACTTTTTATTCTGCAGAAACCAAAAGTAGGACTGCACAACATTAGCTTGACATTAAACAGAGCTTTCTAAACACTGTCTTAAGATTCTCAAGCTGGGGAATCATTACCATAATCTTTTTTCAGCTAAAGAACTACAAACATGGCGGACGAAGGGTTATTTTCATGTCCCGGCGTAATCTTTGTTCTCCGATTGGTGGGACGTTTTCCAATTGCTGCACCCATAAGCTGAGGCCTATAGCTGCTCCTTACGCTTACGTTACCGTTTTGGGCAGTAAAACAGCAAAGCATCTAAATTAGAAACCAGCGCCAGAGGCAGGCTACATGCACATAAATATTGTTTTATTGAACACAATTCACAAAAGTATTACAGAAGCACAGACAGCTCGAGTACTTAAAGCCTGGTTCCCATTCATTCTGTATGCAGAGGCATAATTTGCATGAAAATAATGAGCACTAAGGAAGCCGCTGACACTTTTCTCCTGTTTTAATCTCCTGATATATTGAGATCATCATTTTACTGACATGTGCTTAATCTGGGAAAATGAAAAATGAGGCTGTGGAGAGTATTTAAACAAACAGCTGCTTATGAGCATGTCATCACAAAACAAACCCGATTTACTTCACTCTGCTCATCGTGAATGGCAGACGTGTTGAACCGCTGAGCAAACATGGTTTTATCTTTTAATGACTAGTTTTTACCAGGTTAGAGAGCAGAAATGTGCAGCTTATTAAAGCAGAGTATGTAAATCTCTGTCAAAAAAACTGTCCTTCTGACTTGTTTTGATAGAACTATTACACTTTCTAAGATTGTGTTTAAGACCAGTAATGAGGAGGCATGTTCTCCGATAGCAACTACACTGCACACGATTAACAGGAAACTATTATTTTAGACAAGCAATGAAGCTAAGTTTGGTAAAAACAGAAAGTCTTTAACTTGAAAACAAGAATCAGTCGACAACAAGGTATCAAACTAAATAATCTGCCGAAAATGAAAAACCCTTTAAAAAAAAAAAAAGGGTCGGAAATTGCGGTTAATAACAAATACTTTATTCATCCCTCACCGGGGAAATTTGTGTGCTGCATTTAACCGCAGCAGGCTGCCACGCCGGCGCCAATGATAGGAGAACGGGGGTGGTTAGGTGTTTTCTCCAGGGACCCTAGACGAGAACTCAGTGGGAATCGAACCTGTGAACTTCCGGTTTGAGGATGAAGGCTCTACCACTGAGCCACGGCCTCCCAGAGTCAGTTTGTAGCTTTCTAACTAGAGTAAAAAAAGTAAGTTGTGCAGCACACAAATTTCCCAA
The DNA here is from genome assembly GCA_902685375.1 of Neostethus bicornis. NCBI lineage: Eukaryota > Metazoa > Chordata > Actinopteri > Atheriniformes > Phallostethidae > Neostethus > Neostethus bicornis. The sequence continues at coordinate 13,277,204 of LR738541.1, read as the reverse complement.
GTGAGGGTTCAGTAGAGTATGTAAAATTAAAAAAAAATAAAAATTAAAGATTCACTTCTCACATGTGAGCTTCATGACTTTACATTTTACAGCAAAATGCTGGATAGTAAAAACCCAGAAGCACGTCATCATCATAGACCAGGATCATTACTGCTGATTTTACTACAGTTATGTGCACCCCAAAAAAAAGCATTGGAGTTTTTTTTTTAAATTACTATTATTATGATGGTCTCACTAACATGCTCTGCAATTAAACTACAAATGCTCAGGGATTGAGTTTGAATGAACGACAAACAAGTGTGCGGATCTGTTTAGGTACTTATCATCAAAGTGAGTGGTCTCGTTAATTACCCATAGCAGATGCAGCTTTTAAATAAAGGATAGACCATCAAAGCTTAGCGCTCCACATACGCCACAATAGACGTGCCAGAAAAGGATTATTGTCACATCGAGAGAGAGAGAGAGCGATCGAGAGACAAAGATAAAACCGACCTGTGATCAGAAACGGACAAAACGATGTGAGCAACAGATGCAGCGAACTTTTAGCCCATTTTTAACTTTAGAACACATAAATCTAACAACATTAAACTCACCAACAGCTCAAACCACATGACAACTTAATTAGCACTTTACAGTAAGAGAGAACATCAAAGATGATATATTGAAAGTATTTTTAAAGTTCAGCCCTAAAATATTACTTCAGTGCCGATGGCGGTCGTAGCAGAGATGAAGATGCTGAGGATCTCTCTGGGAGTGATCAGGATGGACAGGATCAGAGGAACAGCACATTAATGAATGAATGAATTACTCTATTCATCCTTCACCGGGGAAATTTGTGTGCTGCATTCCTTAAACCGCAGCAGGCAGCCATTCGACGGCGCCAATGGTGGGGGAAGCGGGGGTTAGGTGTCTTCTCCAAGGACACTAGACGGTGGTCTCAGCGGGAATCAAACCCGTGACCTTCGGGTCCGCGGGCGAGCGCTCTACCGCTGATTCACAGTCTCCCACATGTTAGAGACTTTAGAGATAAAGTCAGAAAGACCAGACTGAGATGGTTTGGACATGTGCAGAGGAGAGAGAGAGAGTACATCAGAAGAAGGATGCTGAGTTTGTAACCACCAGGAAAGAGGACTAGAGGAAGACCAAAGAGGAGGTTCATGGATACAGTGAAGGACATGAAGATAGTTGGTGTGACCGAAGAGGATGCAGCAGATAGGGTTAGATAAAAGAAACTGAATTGCTGTGGTGACCCCTGAAGGGAGATCTCGAAAGAAGAAGAAGCCCTAAAATATTAATAGAGAGTTTATTACAGTGATTTTTTTTCTAAAAGTTTCTACCAGGTTTGAAAGATATTTCCACTTGAAAAACGTACCTGAAGTAATTTTTACAGTTTATCTGAACTCATAAGAAGATGCGTCCAGGTAAAAATAAGAATAAGGCGTTTAACAATGTGTCTTCATCGGCTTTATAAATTTGAACTTTATTTGAATGAGGCTGAAAATCTAATCAGTTAATCTATATTAGGTACTGACTAACTATAGGCAGATTTGTTGAAATTCAATCAGTGGTTTAAAAGAAATTACATTCACCAGGGTTGCTTAATGCCTCCTCAACATTCTGTGTGTAGAGGCATAAAATTTTCTTTTTAAAAACTTCCTACAGTAAAAATTGTTTCAACCCAATTAATCTGGATTTTCCAAATACTTGAAATGAGGATTTCAGCCTTAGATTATTCCGTACGTGGAGATTTGTTATGAACGATGACAGAAGACCTTGATGTTTCAAAAGCTCCCCCGTAATGAGGCATATAATTAGAGAGCTGCTGGAGCTCAGTGGGATGAATACGTGATCACAGCAGGGATCATCTGCTCAAGGTTACTCTGTTGTGAGTGGGCAACCCTGCTGTGGTGGGGGTATTTTTGGATACTTCAATCAGTTTGAGTGCTGAGCACAGATTGCATGATGCAGGCATGGGCTTACAAAAAAAATCTCTACATACCGGACACATGTTCAAAAGCAGTGTCCTTAAAAACACCAGCAATGTCCATCCAGCTGCTCCTGTGGCCTAAACATCTCCACTGGTCTGACACTGCAGCTCAGGACAGCAGATTAATGGCCTTAACTCACCGTTTATATGAGATCTTCTTCTTTCTTTTATGGCAGTCCATCACCCATTCCTTTCGTACGATGATGCCCCCCGCTGACTTCACCTGGCTGTACTTGGGGGTGTTTGCAAAGGCACAGCTGGAGATTAAAATGTTGAAACAGATGTGAGCACACACACAGTTGCATGACTGGAGAGAAGGTGACAGGGCTAATTGTCTGCTCTGACAGCTGAAAGCCAAATGCTATCAAACTGAAACCCTGCCAGTGCTAAAAGAGCTCCTAATGCAGTCCTACGTAGCACTTGGAGGTCTGACCAAAATGATGTATTATTCTATTTTAAAAATGATAACAATTTTACAATATTTGACCATTTTTTTTTTTTACCCCAATGCATAAATGTATTGTTCATGTCCAACCTTTTAAATCCAGAGTACCGTAATTTCACGGCTATAAGGCGCATATAAACGTCTTAGATTTTCTTCAAAATGAGCGGTGCGCACTTTCGTGCAGTGCGCCTTGTGTGTGAGAAAAGGTGGACCTAAAAGAAAACGCGGTGCCTGTGAGGCGAGGCGGACCTGAAAGAAAAGGCATGAAAATGTTAAAGAGTGAAGTGTGGGCGTGGATTGTGTATAAAAAAGGTACGTGCTGTATGCACAACATTGCTTTTTTAACCCTGAAAATGGCAAAGAGACACGCTTATGACGCTCAGTTTAAGCTGAAGGCAATCAGCTACGCGGAGGAACATGGGAGCCGCAGCGTGAAATTTCAGTATTAACGAGACAATGGATTGTAGATGCTTGGACTAACGTGTCTGCTGGTACTGTTATCCGAGCTTTCGCAAAAGCTGGTATCCTTTCTGAGGAGCCGCACAGTACAGACAGTGACTTTGACAGCGAGGAGCGAAGTGGACCTGCTCTGTTGGATTTTGCGCAGCTGTTCGATTCTGAAACAGAGGATGAGGACTTTGACGGATTTGAATAAAGACTATTACCGGTAATGTGCTTGTTTATACTACTTAAATAAAGTACAACCAAACTCAATTTTGCTCCCGATCTATTTTTTTAATACGCACATTTGCATGCTTGCGTGTGTGTTGTTGTAAGGCGGTGTGTGACTGAGACTGCGCCTTTTTGTACGGTGCGCGTATTGGTCGTGAAGTTACGGTACTTCCAGACAGCAGACATGCCTCCTTTTTCAGGCAAAAATAATTCTGGGTTATCGTTTACATTAACTTCTGGTCACACCATCCAATCTGATTGGCTAGGAGGATGTCTATTATTTTCTTATAATGTGCACCTTTAAAGGGATGTTTCTGTTAAATAACCTTTGCTTTCATTATTATGGAGCCCGCCTAAATACCAGCTGATAACATGATAGAAGCTAAGAAGGGGTTTTCTTATGGTTAATTATTAAAAGTGGTAGTGATACCACTGAGAAACAAATGTTCTCTAGCCGTTAGGAGCCAAAAAATGACCCAGCGTTGCTTCCGAAAGAAAAAAAATGTAACAATTTAAATACTAAATGAACTAAATAAAGTACTTATAATCAATTGGATATAACTTTCATTTCTTACATGAGCATGGATAAGCAGAATGATGTTCTTCCTGGTGCACATTGTCCAAAATTAATAGGGGACGCAGACGTGCAATTCATCAAATGCAAAGTACTTCAACTGTCTGGGCTCAAAAAACCCCTAAAACGTGTGCTCTATTCCATGCATGTTTAGAAACGCAGGCACTACCAGTCAAATTGGTACTGCCAGTGTGTGAAAAATTTACACCATAAAAAAAAAAATCATTGCCCTGCACAGCTCACATTTACAAACTCTCTGCAACAATTAAAACTGGTTCTGCCTGAAGTGGAGGAATTAGGATTGGATTATCATTAGAACCCATTACAGTGGCTTTATGCTCAGTTTTTTTTCCCCTAACACTGTAAAACATTATTGTTGATCTTATTCATTCATAGATTTTCGGAGCTACATTTACCCGTCTGGATCGACGGTTACAGTGCGAGGGATTCACACGCAGCAGACAACTGGATTGTATTGTGTGCACAATTAAATTGTGAGGCTCAAATTGTTGGAAGTTTAGATTCAAAGTGTGGATGTGGGTTTGGCTTGAAACATTCTGAAATCACACAGTATATATTCAGCTTAAGACAAGACAGAAAACCAGAGGAGATCGAGTGTTCTCTGTAACGGCCCGTAAGCTGTGGAATGCCTCGCCTCCACATGTTAAAGCAGTGCCCTCTGCAGACGGTATTAAGTTTCCTCTTAAAATCAGTCTTCATATCCTGGCTTTCATCACTGCTTGAGTTCTGTGTCGTTTTTCTTCCTCTTAACATTAATCTTGTAGTTTTGTACTAATTGTGTCAAACAAAAACTTTCCATACAGCACTTTGGGAACCGTTTATGAAATATGCTACATAAATAATGTGTATTGGAATGGATTTTTTTGTTCCTACACCCAGTAGTTTTTCCTATGTTCGCCTTTAAATGAAATTTAAAGCATAATCGTATGTAAAAACTGTCCTAACAGCGACCAAAATGCTGCTAAAGACAAATAAATAGTGTGATTGCAACAGGTTTTTTTTCTAAAAACCAGAGGTCAGAAGTACGAACCAGAGGTCCATCGTGGAAAAAGAGAAAGCTGAGCCGAAAAGCTAAGCTCTCGATTTACAAGTCAATCTACGTTCCAACCCTCACCTATGGTCACCAGCTGTGGGTGGTGACCGAAAGAATGAGATCGCGGGTACAAGCGGCCAAAATGAGCTTCCTCCGCAGGGTGGCTGGGCTCTCACTCAGAGATCGGGTGAGGAGCTCTGCCATCCGGGATGAGCTCGGTGTCGAGCCGCTCCTCCTCCAGGTCGAGAGGAGCCAGATGGGGTGGTTCGGGCATCTGGTCAAGATGCCCCCCAAGCGCCTCGCGGGCGAGGTGTTTTGGGCACGTTCCACCGGGAGGAGGCCAAGGAGCGGACCCGCTGGAGAGACTATGACTCACAGCTGGCCGGAGAACGACTTGGGATCCTTCCAGGTGAGCTGGAGCCCGTTTGGGGCTGTTGCCCCCGCGACCCGACCCCGGAACAAGCAGAAGATGACGGAACGGAACAGACGTCTTTAATAACCTGGAATGTCAACTAAATGTAAAGATCTTAGTTTTTCTTAAATATTAATTTGTTTTCTAGATATCCAGCTGCAAATGTGACAAAACGCTGTTTTTTTTTTTTAAAAACAATGATTGAATGCCACTTTTACTTAGTAAAAAAACTTTGTTCTTTTTGTGCACGTCTTAAAAAACCCTTTTTAAGTATGTTTAAGAATGAAATGCCATTTTGTTTTGAAAAATAAAAAGTCTTTTTTTGCTCTTTTGCTGCTAAAAAGCCACTTTAAATATAATTTTTGACTTCTTTGACTTGCCATATTGATGCGTGTGTTTGATGCACACAGCACTGTGCTTTTTAACAACACATTTTTACGTGTCACATAATGTTTGTATGAGATGCTTTACTCCTGTGCAGCTGTCTCAATCCAAATTTTATCAAACAGAATTATAACATGCTCGTTTTGGTCTTGTTTTTTTTTTTAACATCTTATCACCTAACAACACACAGCAGTTTGACCATGTATTGATCTTTATTTATCTGCTGCTCCTTTGCATTTGTTCCATATTTATCTCTTTATGTTCCACTGCGTCCTTAGACGCCCTTGCTTCTAAAAGATAAAAAGCAGAGAAGCTGAAAACCTAATGCGCAGGGAGTAAATAAGACTGTCTTTAATGGGCCTTATCATAAAAAACATGTAAATCGTGTGATTAGAAATGGTAGTGAAGTCAAAATGAGGATGTAAATATGAGTCATTTTAAAGAAAAAGTTTATAGTTAAATTATAAAACCTACATAAAAAATAACTGAGGCTTGTTTGATTTTAAAACATTGATTTGGGTTGAGTTTCTAGCGTGTCACATCTACCCCATCTTAACATGACAAAAAGAAAATGGTTTTACTTGGTTTGCATCAATACCACTTTTTGCAAACCGAATGTGTGTTGTTTTATTTGAGTACTCGCTGATTGCAGAAATCTTCCCAAATTGTAGCTTCAAACAAGATATTCAACTTTATTACATTAATTTGTATTTTTTTCTTCCATTCTGTCACCAAAAAAGTTACGTAAGGAGAAGTGTACGACGTGGTCTCCGTTATTCAAAATTAATGGCCGTCATCGGACGTTTGCTTCAACAAAATCCATTCCAAAAATTCAATTGATTCTAATTGCTTTATCTTGTTTATTCCCTGTTTAAATCACACTTTTTCTCCACCAGAGCCAGATTACTTGTTGGCATGGTAACAGCCATGGAGCCCTGCATACATTGCATATGCATTGGACAATGCATACACACGTGCACCCTAGGATGTGAATTTCTGTGTACTAAGTGGTTTAGAAAGTAAAACGGAATTTCTCACTTTGTTAAAAAAAACTTACATCAGATGAGTGGAATCTGGTGTCCAATCGGGCCGGTACTTTGCACCCATCTCAATGGCCTTTTCTCTCAGCTCCCCTCGGAATGGATTCTGGAAGCCGCTGAGGACAAACACCACTCCCTCCAGCATCCGGTTAAAGGGGACCTGTTGCTCACTTTTTGCTTGTCTTTTCTGTTTGAGCTTAGCTTCTGGTTTCTGTGGATATTCCTTCTTTTTCTCAGCAGATTTCTGCACTGATGATGCTGTTGGGAGATTTATCGTTAATATTCATGAAGTTCTGTATTTTCCGAATTATAAGTCGCAGTTTTTTTAATAGTTTGGCCAGGGGTGCAGCTTATACAGTGGAGTTATTTACGTCTGAAATTAGTAACACATTATTACCATAATTTCCCATGTTATTTTTACAGTAAACCGCGAGCGGGCGCTCTAGGCCTGTATTAACAGTTTCAACTTTGACTGTAACTTATAACAACTTAGAAGGACTGAACAAAAATGGCACCAAAAAAATAATTGTATTCTACAGACAACAAGCTGCAAGTAGTGAAATACGCAGTCGAAAATCGTAAACAAGCAGCAGAAAAAAAAGTTTGGAGTTAACCAAGAAACTTATAAGGGACTGTCGAAAAATGGAGGCTACTCTAACTGGAATTAACATAAAAAGCTAATCACAGGCTAAAAGCTAGGTGGCCACAGTTAGACGAAAGAGTTCACTCATGGGTGCTTGAACAACGTGCTCCTGGGAGCGGTTATCCGATTGTCTTTCAAGATGACGTGTCTGTTTTTTGTGTTGAACTTTATCAAATAAATTTCCCCTAAAAATGCATTTTATACTCCAGTGCAACTTACATATGTTTTGACCATCGTTATTATGCATTTTTTGGCTGGTGTGACTTATAGTCCAAAAAATATGGTAATATGGCCCAAACAGTCAAACAGAGCGTTACCTTTAGCAGCGGTCGGGCTTGGCGTGTTCGGCTTGTATTTGGGGGTCTCAGCTTTGCTTTCAGGAGATCTAGCAGGACTCGGTTTCTTCGACAAAGGCGAACCAGCAGCAGACAGACGCTCTTTACTAAACTCAAACTTTCTTTTGACTGGTGGCTAAAAGAAAAAAAAAGTCATTTAAATGAAGGAAGTTTATACTCAGAAGAAAAGGAAAAGAGCAGGAGAGTAAAAAGTGATGGATGATGAGAAACAAAAACAAGCTTTTCCAATTTATCCTCTTCGTTCCGTCATCTTCCGCTTGTTCCGGGGTCAGGTTTCGGGGGCAATAGCCTCAAACGGGCAGCCCAGACCTCTCTCTCACCCCGCATGCATTGCCCAGCTCACCCGGAAGGATCCCAAATCGTTCCCCGGCCAGCTGTGAGACACAGTCTCTCCAGCGGGTCCGGGGTCTGCCGCTTGGTCTCCTCCCGGTGGGACATGCCCGAAACACCTCGCCCGCGTTGCGCTTGGGGAGGCATCTTGACCAGATGCCCGAACAACCCCATCTGGCTCCTCTCGACCTGGAGGAGTAGCGGCTCGACCCAAGCTCCTCCCGGATGGCAGAGCTCCTCACCCGATCTCTGAGTGAGAGCCCAGCCACCCTGCGGAGGGAATTCATTTCGGCCGCTTGTACCCGCGATCTCATTCTTCCGGTCACCACCCACAGCTGGTGACCATAGGTGAGGGTAGGAACGTCAATCGACTTGTAAATCGTGAGCTTTGCTTTTCGGCTCAGCTCTCTCTTTACCACGATGGACCGATGCAGAATCCTAGTTATTGCTGACGCCGCACCGATCCGCCTGTCGATCTCCCGCTCCATCCTTCCCCCACTCGTTTTATCATCTCACAGAATGAAGAAAAAAAAAACATCTAAAAAAGGTTTCCAAAAGCTTTTAAAAAAATTGTTTATGGCAGTTTTTAGATAAAGATGGAAGACAAATAAAGCAAGAAATTGAAAATCCTAATTAAAGCCAATTATCTCTGTATTTCTGTGTGACGTGCGATAAGTGCCACGTTGTGGAATGCAAGAGTCAAGTCAAAGTCACATTCAGTATTTATAGTTGGAGATATATTGTTTAATGATGTTTGCGGATGACATTGTGATCTGTAGTGAGAGGAGGGAAGAGGTGGAGGAAAAGCTGGAGAGGTGGAGGTTTGCACTAGAAAGAAGAGGAATGAAGATTAGTCAGAGTAAGACAGAGTACATGTGTGTGAATGAGAGGGATCCAGATGGAAAAGTGAGGTTACAGAGAGAAGAGATAAAGAAGGTGGAAGATTTTAAGTATCTAGGATCAACAGTCCAGAGCAATGGAGAGTGTGGAAAAGAGGTGAAGAAGCATGTGCAGACAGGCTGGAACGGGTGGAGATGTGCGACAGAAGAGTTTCAGCTAGAATGAAAGGAAAAGTGTACAAAACCGTGGTGAGAGCGGCCATGCTGATTGGTCTAGAAACAGTAGCACTGAAGAAAAGACAGGAAGCAGAGATGGAGGTAGCAGAGATGAAGATGCTGAGGATCTCTCTGGGAGTGACCAGGATGGACAGGATCAGAGTACATCAGGGGAACAGCACATGTTAGAGTTTTTGGAGATAAAGTCAGAGAGGCCAGAGTGAGATGGTTTGGAGATGTGTAGAGGAGAGAGAGAGAGTACATAGGAAGAAGGATGCTGGATTTTGACCCATCAGGAAACAGGACTAGAGGAAGACCAAAGAGGAGGTTCATGGACGCAGTGAAAGAAGACATGAAGATAGTTGGTGTGACCAAAGAGGATACAGCAGATAGGGTTAGATGGAAGAAACTGACTTGCTGTGGCGCCCCCTGAAGGGAAATGCCGAAAGAAGAAGTCATATTGTTTAACACCTTGGCATTGACTTGTTCGTGTTCCATCCGAATGCTTTTGCCCACTATTACTCTCAAAATGAGAGAGCACAAGTCTAACGGACCTTTTGTCCTCTTTTTTTGTTTCCTTTCAGCTTTTAGATTAAAGAAACAAAAGCTCAACTAGTAAACAGCATGAGGATATTTATACCTGTGGAGAGGCAGAGCTGGAGGAAGCGTGGCTCGATGACTGCGAGCTGCCACCTGCTTGCAGCGCCGCAGCGGCATAGCTCAACTTGTCACTCTGCGGGGAAACTAGAGAGGAGGGAGAAAAATAACTCACAATGACACCAAAATGTGTTTTCACTTGCCTTTGGGCACGGCTAAGCGTAAATAAACCAGCAGCTAATTATGGCCATTTTAATGTTCCCTTTTTACATCGCCATCGGTACTAAGAGTCTTTTAAAGACATAGAAGGAAATTATTTGGTTTGTTGCAGCTGTTGTGTCCAAATAAAGGGATTTTTTACCTTTGGGTGAGGAGTTTGACTTTGCAGCGTTGTCCCGACTGAAGAATAGACTGCCGGGCTGAAGGCTGGGGCCAGACGATGAAGACTCATCCTTCATCTTGAATTGTCCAAGCTTTGTGAGTTTCTGAAGCCAAAAACATATACGAACTTTTTTTTAGATGGAAAAGCATCCTTTTGATTTATTATTACCACAATGTGAATAAATCAACACCAAAGCATCAAACATGCGTGAACCTGCCCTATAAATTCTGTATGTATAATATAAAGCTCATCTACAGTTAGTACTGAGTAAGAAGTAGTTTCATTAAGAGCCCTTGACAAGTGGGGGAGATGAAAAGTTCACATAAATCGGTGACTTTGGCTTTTTGTTGCCTAACTCTGACAACTTAATCAGTACGTTTATAGTTGGTGCTGAGTAACTGTTGGCAGTTTCATTAAAATTCCAGGAGTAGTTTAAGCAATACGGAATTCACAGTTGTTACAGAAATCTGGATGGAGAGACGGTCCGAGTGATGGTTGCCTCCTCAACATTCTGTGCACACTGAATATTCTTAAATACCGTATTTTCACGACCATAGGGCGCACCGTATTAAAAGGCGCGGTCCAAATTTTGCGTGCTCTATATTTAACACACACATAAGGCGCACCTGATGATAGGGCGCGGGTTTTATATACATATTCTCTACTACGTAAGTCCGCCTTACAACAACACACACACACATACACAGACACGCACGCTCATACGCACACACGTGCGTATTTAAAAATAGATCGGGAGTAAAACTGAGTTTGGTTGGTTTTATTTAAATATTAGTTACAGTCGTCATAAAGTCATTTATTAAATCCATCAAAGTCCTCATCCTCGGTTTCAGAATCTAACAGCTGCTCTAAATCCAACCTCGCAGGTTCACTTTCCACGCTGTCAGAGTCACTTTCTGAACCGTGTGGTTCCTCGGAAATGATGCCTGCTTTTGGGAAAGCTCGGATAACAGTACCAGCAGACACGTTAGCCCAAGCATCTACAATCCACTGGCAAACTGTGGCGTAACTCGCCAGGCGCAGCTGATTGCCATCAGTTTAAACTGAGCTTCATAAGCGTGTCTCTTTTCCATTTTCAGTGTTGTTAAAACAGCAATGTTCTGCATAAAGAACACACCTGTTCTTTTATACATAATCCACGCTCACAATTCACCCTTTAACATTCTCATGTTTTCAACCGCGTCCGCCTGATGGTTCTCTAATACGTCCGCAAACCACAAATCAGATAGGGTGCACCGCTCATTTTGAAGAAAATTTGAGACTTTTAGGTGTGCTTTATGGTCGTGAATTTACGGTAATTTCAGTTTGATCAAAATAATTTTTTTTAGAAAGTATAAAATGAATAAAATATCAATTTAAAAAGATTTTCCAGTTAATTTCAAAGCCTTTGAGCTCAAAAGACATCCGACTGAAATCAGTAAATGTCATTAATTGAGGAAAATTTGGTTTGGATTTTCAGACGAGTTTTCTTTCAGTAAAATCTAAAATGAATCTATAAATCATGGCTGCCAATATTTCAGAGTTTTTGTTGCCAGAGGGGAATGTGAAATTCTGTTTGTTCAACTCCATCGAATCTACAGTGTGCACGTATAATTTATAGACGAGGTGAACACATTTTTTTCTTACAAACTCAGAAGAACACATGGAGATGAGGCTATACAATTTTTTTTTAATTAAATTTAATTTACTCTCATTCAAATAGTTACCTTTGAAATCACTGCTGAAAACACACCTACAGAAAGAATTAATTCACGGCACCGTGGAGGCACATCAGCTAATTCTAGGATTTTACGAGCAGCTTAACGTTAAATTATGCACTTTGCATCACAGAAAAACAGTTTGTTCAACCCTTTTTTAGCGATCAAAATGCTTTTTCAGATGTAATTTTTTAAACGGATGCCGAAACAGATTTAAAGGGTCAAAGAAAGGCCAAATTTCTTTTCATCAGATATAATTTTAAAAACACAAGCATTTAACACAGTTTTTTTCTAAGTGTTTTTTCAGTGCGACGTGAAACAGAAATTTAATCCGAATATTTACATTTCTCAACCCTGAATTATCACAAATAAGAACCATTTGGTTTCTATAATAAAATAAAATGGGACAATGTGGTGAGTTACTTACAGGGGATGAAGTTGGAGGTTCCGTTTTGTCAGGCGGCGAGTGAAATGTAACAAAAGCAAGTCCGTACGCGATGTTCTGCGATGTGAAAGAAAAAGTTACATTTTAACATTTCTATTAAGCTGAAATAGTTGTTGCTCATTTCAGATAACTTTTTTTTTAAAGAATAATCCTCTCACTTTGTTGTACGGCTGGCTGCAAACAATTTTGACTTTGTCCCATTTTTCCTGAGCCGTGCTCTTCTGCAGCTGGCCTGGCCCGAAGAAGCGCACACGGTTCATGTTGCTGCTGTTACGGCTCTCCGTTGGAGACATGAAGGAGGAAGTGACCAGTAGAACCTGAGATGAAATTATAAAAAAATTAGTGCATGATTTTTAAAAATGAAAGCAATACGCTACCTTGTATGAGAATACCTCAAAGTCTTGGTCTTTGACAGCCGAAGAGTTTCCCACCAACACCTCCACAAAAGCCGATCCCTCATTTCCAATGTCGATACTGTGCACCTGCTCCTCCTTTTCAAACTGACGTAAATTATCCAAAATCAAAAAGATATAATAAAGAATTTTTTTGTAAGATTTTGAACTTATATTCTTAAATTCACAAAGAATCTCCCTTATTTCACATGCTGTGTTGAAATGGGAAACTTTTTGTACCACCGGTGCTCTTTTAACGCAAACAAAAAAACAACCATAAGAATAGTTAATGAAGTTATTTTTCTAGTTTATACTAATAAAACTTTTTTTCTGACATGCATCAATTTCAAGATTGTGCTACAAACCATACATTAAGCCGGTTTTTTAAAGCACTTTAACAACTTTTTATCAAATAATACACCGGTATTTTTTACACTTAAGGAAACAAATCAAGGTCCAACAGGTGATAGTTTTTTTTAACAGTTTGAACCGCTCACAAAAGCTTATTTTTAACTGTATGTAAAGTCAAATACAAAAACATCCCGAAATATTCAGATATTTAAAGGTTTATACAAAAAACAATTTGTTCAGATTACAGGAAGAAACAAACAGCATTTGTTGTTATTGGTATGTTTGTTTAAGTGTTACAAAAAAAAAAAAAAAATTCTTTTAACAAGATAAAAGTTTGATCATTTCTTGTGACAGACTTATTTATTTTTTGCGTTGGTTTTATGAAATAAATTTTGCCCAAAAATGCGACTTTTTTTGGTTGGTGCAACTCATAGGCGAGAGTGATTTGTAATCCAAAAAAATACAGTAAGTACAATTGTTCAGGCCATATTCAAAAACTTTAAGAGTAAGCTCTTGATGTTAATTGTATATTGAAATTACTTTATTAATCCCGTGTGGGAGAATTCTTGTGTCCAGTTTGTCCTAGCAATTTAAGAGAGAACTCCGAACAGCTACAGAAGAGCTGCTTGGTGCTGTCAAGTTGGGTGGAGCTGCAACAGCCGCTTGGTGGAATACACAACAGTTGGCTCTGCACCGGCAGAATGTGGGGCAACAATGTTTGAACGCTCCAGCAAATCACAATAAGAGGTTAGATGTCACTAAAAGCTCCACATCTTGACAGCAACTCCCATCCTTCACTGTGGTAACCAGATTATATGTAGATACTGTATATAAAAAAATTTTGTTATTAGGGTTCCTTCTGCCTTGCAGGTTGGCCTTGTTCAGAGGGTTTATTCCCTTAGTCTTTGGGCCACAGTACAGCCAAAATCTACTGGAGTAAAACCCAGACAGAAAACCCGGTACAGAGACCCGTAGACAGTTGGCTGAGCTCTGTGATGCCTTCTGGCACCTCTTGCCGCGGCGCTGACTCCGGCTGCATCGGCTTGCCTTTCCGACAGACTCTGTCAGTAATGCCGAGAGGGGGATCATGGCACTCTACAATCTCCACTTGCCCAGGTCTGCATTTTGGGAAGTCACCCCAGCTTCCCTGTCTCGTGACAGACTCAACACGGGGAACGACAGATACCAGTTATAAGCCAAAGCTCATTTGGCATAGAGCTGGGCTCTGGAATTGCTCTCGATGGTAGGAGTCCTAGGATTCCACTGGGAAGTTATCGCCTCCCAACATCCCAGAGGCGAAGTTGGGAGTGAATAAGGTACTACCTTATTGTATCTGAAGCATCTCCCCATGGTGGGTTTAACCATGAACAATTGCTTGCTTGCTTCATCAGGTGCATGAACTCTGTCTCTAGAGACAAAAGGATGCCTACATATAAAAAAGAGGGTTCTTTTGGCCCCTACATGTAGGGGTTCTTCTCTGTTTTGGTTATACTTTTTTTTAAGGATTGAGAATGGATTCAATTCCATGTACTTAGATTGAAATGTCTGCTCTTTTAATGGCTTAATGTCCTCTAATTACAAGAGAAAGTTGATTATTTCTGTCTCTTTTAATGTGTTTTTAAGCTGTTTCTTTCAGACTAATAATCAAAACTTTAATGAGGATTAGAAGAGTTTAATAAAAACCTGGAGGATGACTGAGGTTTGTTTCTCTCCAGCTCGTCCTGCTTTCCACTTCCTGTATGTGTCTGAACTCAGCAGGTTCTCTGATTTGTGAGTCTGTTTTCAATCAGAAAACAAAGTTAAAAAAAATCACTGAATGAAAAACTTTCAAACTTACATGATCTTCAGAGCTGCAGGACACCACGTGTTTGACTTTAATTTCTGGCATGTTAATTTTTTTTTTTATTTAAACCAGAATATTTCACTCAAAAAAAAATCCCCACTTTTTCTTTTTTTCAAAAACTACAATAATTTAAATGAAAAAAATCACAGATTTAAGTTGCTAACTAGGTTAGCATGCTAGCAAACAAAAGCAGTGAAAATTTCCTCAGGTCTGTTCCGTGATTTAAGCACTTGTAAAAAACACCAATACGTGGATTTTTCTCACTGAATTATGCGCAAGAAACACCCGCCCTTATTGCGTGATAATTGAGAGCAGAAAAGACATAAAACGCTTTATTTTTTATATTAACTAATGCTAATTGACTCATTTTCACACCACAACGGATGTGACGTCAGCTTGCAGCTTCTTCTTCGATTTTATTTGAACTGAAAGGCTTTTACCGCCACTTGCTGGTCAAAATCAACACTGCAACAATAACCATTTTTTTTAATTTATTTTATTTTAATCAGATTTAGATAAACGTAATTAATCTCACAGTGGAATTATTTTTCAGAATTTCTCATAATAAAAAATTTAGTGCAATTACACAAATAAATTAAATAAAATGGTTAACAACAACTATTTTGGTGAGATTGAAAAAAAAAATACAATTGAATGTAATAAAAACACATAAGCACATTGAGTCAGAGCAGCTCAGTTAGAAACCCCTCATGTGAACTATGAAGATGTACTGTTAGTGGTCAGATTGTCTGTTTCGGTTGTAAAAAACACAAAAAAAATATTTTGACTATTCATCTTAAGTTTGTGATTTTTTTTTTAATTGATCAAACTCATAATGAGAGCAGCTTAAAAAGACAAATGACCATTTGGATCAACTTGGTAATTGTCAATGAATAAAGATTCTTCAGAGTAAGACAGAGTATGTGTGTGAATGAGAGGAGAGAGGTTACAAGGAGAAGAGATAAAGAAGGTGGAAGATTTGAAGTACTTAGTATCAACAGTCCAGAACAATGGAGAGTGTGGAAAAGAGGTGAAGAAGTGTGTGCAGGCAGGCTGGAACGGGTGGAGGAAAGTATCAGGTGTGATGTGTGATAGAAGAGTTTCAGCTAAAATGAAAGGAAAAGTGTACAAAACCAGGGTGAGACCAGTCATGCTGATTGGTTTAGAGACAGTGGCACTGAGGAAAAGACAGGAAACAGAGATGGAGGTAGAAGAGATGAAGATGCTGAGGATCTCTCTGGGTGTGACCAGGATGGACAGGATCAGAGGAACAGCACATGTTAGAGGTTTTAAAGTCAGAGAGACCAGACTGAGATGGTTTGGACATGTGCAGAAAAGAGACGAACAACCTGGCAGGAGGCCTAGAGGAAGACCAAAGAAGAGGTTTATGGATACAGTGACGAAGGACCTGAACTGAAGAGGACACAGCAGGTAGGGTTAGATGGAAGAAACTGACTTGCTGTGGCGACCCCTGAGGGGAAATGGTATAAGAGGTGGGTCAATTAATGGAGTTTTTTTTACATTTCTTTTTTCATTTTGCTCTGATAGCCTATCTTTTTATACATAAAGGAGTCTCAACCTTACTAGCATCCAAATACTTGGGCAATACGTTAATCTTGGTTAGTTTTGAGGGTTTTTTTTCAGGTTTAATAGAAATAATTAGGAAACATTTCTTTTTAAATCAAAGTTATTTTTATTTATTTTTATTACAAATCAAGAAGTGGTGTAGATCACAAACCAGAAATCACTCAAAATAATGACTAAATGTGTGGATCACATGTTGATTAGAGGAACATTTACACACAAACATTTTCTTTTTATTTTAGGGACTGTTCTTAGTAATCAATATGCCGGAATCAATGGCTTTTTTTTTTTTTTTTAATCCGCAAGCCATATTCTGCCAAATCCATCTGAAACAGGCTTAAAAAATACATGATGAGAAAAGAAACACGGTTAAGTGGAAGTAATTACGGTCACTATTTACATGTCGGACAAACATAGCTACTCAACACAGACTACCAACCGAGATAGTCCGGGGTTTTTTTCATCAAACACACTCATTCACACACAGACACGACCAGCAGATTGCGGGAACCAATCACAAACCCTATTTGAGATGAGCCTTTAAGTTAGAAAGCAAGATTTGTTTTTACTTTTCTGACAGTTGTGGGTAAAAGATTTCAGTCAGAGGTTCAACGATCCAACCAAATGTAATTTTTTTCAATGGGGCAATGAAATCCTCTCCCACTGTACCTCTGGTTCTGATTGGATTTTTAAAGAACATTTAAACTGACAGAGCAGTGAAGATCATCTAATTTTATAGCTGTGGGTGGTGACCGAAAGAATGAGATCATGGGTACAAGGGGCCGAAATGAGCTTCCTCCGCAGGGTGGCTGGGCTCTCACTCAGAGATCAAGTGAGGAGCTCTGCCATCCGAGAGGAGCTCGGTGTCGAGCCGCTCCTCCTCCAGGTCGAGAGGAGCCAGATGAGGTGGTTCGGGCATCTGGTCAGGATGCCCCCCGAGTGCTTCGTGGGCGAGGTGTTTTGGGCACATCACACCGGGAGGAGACCCCGGGGCAGACCCCGGACCCGCTGGAGAGACTATGTCTCACAGCTGGCCGGGGAACGACTTGGGATCCTTCCGGGTGAGCTGGAGAATGCAGTCGGGGTGAGAGAGGCCTGGGCTGCCCGCTTGAGGCTGCTGCCCCCGTGACACGACCCCGGAACAAGCGGAAGATGACGGAACGGAAGTATTTAAAAATGATTTGAGGATGGAGTTTGTAAAAGGTTGGAAAGCGACTATCTACAGTAACATGTCGTCCAGCGTTAAGACAGAGAATTATTTAAACACTCAGAGGATCTCGACGTAGATGGCTGTCTCTGGATCACCTGCTTCCACACTCCGCACCTCTCTTGCTCTTCTCACGTCCACATCAGCTCTCCTGGTCATCTGTTCGGCTTCTCTACCTCTTCTTTTTGCTCCACCTCTTCGAGCCATGGGACAAACCTATAAACACACATAGGAAAAAATGAGATGCTACCATTTCCATTCCAATCTTGTCATTCTTTTTTGTCAGTGCATCAATCCCACACCTGCTTGGATCGGACAAACAGAGGTGTGCTGTTCTGATACACCAGTTGATAGCTGCCGTTGGTGTAAACATGTGTCACTTCTGTGCAGTTGATGTAAAGAGGCATTCTTTCCTGATAAATAGCCAATCCTTCAGGAAACATAGCTGGATGTCTGCCGTGTCTGAGGAGAGCAGAACAAATGAGTTAGCGTCACAGAAGACTTCAAACGTCCAGAAGTTTTTCTCGCCATACCGCGTAAATTTTCTTCTACAGCAGCAAACAAGAAGAGAAAGAAAGAACATGAGCAGACAAATGGCCACAGCAGGTATGACCAACAGCCACAACGGAACTGCTTCTGAATAGAAATCAAAAGCAACATGTCATTTTTGAAACACAACAAAACAGATATTTTTATGCCTTTGTCATCTCCAAAATTTATTTTGAACGTACTTTCTTGTTGTAGTAAAACCATGGAGTCATTCCCCAGACCATTAAAAGCAAAGCAGATAATTCTAAGAGGTTTGTCCACGTGGCCTCTCAGAGAGGCAGTCACTGTGTTGTTCTCTGATGTTACAGACACATTGTAGTCATCAGGAGGGATGGTGCCATTGACGCTCCATGTGATTGCTGGTTTTGGGTTAGAGGTCACTAAGCAGTGACAAAGAACCAAGGAAGCTTCTACGAAGCAGGATGAAGACAGCTGAAGAATGGATGGCTTGTCTGAAGAAAGAACAGAAAGTTTGTACAATTTATACAAGTAATTTCCATCTGTTTGAAACATGGTTAGCTCAAAATCCAAAATGATGCATCTGAAGATCAAATGGGAACGGGAAAGTAGGGGAACAACTTACTGATTAAACGTAGCCAATGTGTGCTGAGCCAACATGGGTAGAGATGGAAAAAAACTTTCTCCTAATCCTGTTTCCTTACTACATAAAATTGGAGCATCTCTTCCTTCAAATAAAAACCTATTTTTTAACAATCTAATGATACGTAAATCTGTAAAAGTTTGTTTACATTTTAGGAAACACTTTGGCGGCACAGTGGCGCAGTGGATATCACAGTGGCCTCACAGCAAGAAGGTCGTGCGTTCGAGTCCGGAGTGGGGACGAGGCTTGGAACACTGTCCTTTCTGTGTGGAGTTTGCATGTTCTACCCGTGTATGCGTGGGTTTTCTCCAGGTACTCTGGTTCCCTCCCACCCTCCAAAGACATGCATGCTAGGTTGATTGGGTGGTGCCGAAATTGCCCCTTGGAATGAGTGTGTGTGTGGATGGTTGTATGTGTGCAGCCCCGCGACAGACTGGCGACCTGTTCGGAGTCTACCCTGCCCTTCGCCTTAAATTAGCCGAGATGGGCTCCGGCATCCCCCGCAAGTGATAGATGGATTAGAAGGTGACTGATTTGATTCGCCTGGTTTGGCTAAGTGCCAACATACAAAAGCTTTGGGGCAACAAACATGAAGCATTAAATGATATATTTGGAATTAAAATTCCTTTAAACGAGCTGTTACTCCTTTTTGGGGTCAGGAATAAAACCAAGATTCCTGAACCGAATCTTGGTTTTGGATCCAAAACGCCAACTGGGGTTCAGTATCAATTTATTTTTCAACACTCTTAGCCTTAACGCTTCATTCTTAGAGTGGGAAGATGGCACCATGTCCACAGTGACACACTTAATGGGTCCGGAAAGCGTGTTCTGTCAAACATGAGGGTCTTTTTTGGACTTTTTCAACCAAAAGTCTACAAAGGTTCAAGTCTAATTTTATTTTTTAGACAAATGCGACTGTAATAATTATACTTGAAACTGACGACAATGATATGAACCTTTCTTATTTTGATAGAAATGTTTTACAAAAGAAGACTAACATCGAATGTTTAGCAGCGTCGGCTGAGAGTCTCCTTGTCCAATCAGATTCTTGGCTGAGCACTGGACTTTCATGTCTCTGGTCACATTGAAGATCCTTATGGAGTGCAGATGGTGGTGAAGGTGGACTGTGCGGCCATGCTGGATGAAGGACCAGCGGTACTCTGAAACAGGAGGGTCAGCTTTGCATGAACACACCAGCAGGGCACTGCCCCCCTCGTGCACCTCCAATGTCTGCACTTGAATCTTCACATCTTTTGGAGGAACTAACAAAATAAAAAAAAATTTATTAAAAAGTGAACACAAATAACAAAAAATTAATTTTATATGAAAGAGTATGTTTACATGTCACATGCAAATCTTTGACTGCAGTTAGAGTTCTGGTCCCTGGATGTCTAACCTCACATCTGAGCCTCGGCTTCACCGTGTGGGACGCGGTGAAGGAAACAAAGGAGAACAAAATTTGCCGGTTGGAATCTGGAGAGAGCGTCTGCACTTGTTGAAACTCTGTAAAGTTCAGCCCGGCTCCTCTGTCCCATTTCCACTGGAGGAGTGGCGGACTGGAGGGACAGTAGAAGCTGACGGAGCAGTTCATGGTGACAAGTTGTCCTTCAGTTGCTGACAGCACACCTCCGATGGTGGGAGGCTCAGGATGAGCTACAAGAGAAAATAAACAGACCAAGTCTATTCACACAACTGGGTTCCACATACAAATATATGAGACTACGCCCACCGCCAAAGGGAGAAGCATTTGTCATGGGCATTTTTTGTGAAGAAATAACTTACAACCACAAATTGAGAGCTGGGACGACCTAGTCTGGGAGGTAAAGGTTGTCAACTGGTGCTAGCTAATACTTCCACTCAAGTTAATTTTATCTGCTATGAAATTAGGTATTAGAGATTAGGAAGAGTCTCTTGAAAACAATCGGCTTATCAACAAAATGCAATAACGCTATGACATCAAACACAAAAGCGTTCATCTATGTTTGCTTGTAGCTATGTGGCTGAGCATGAAGTTAGCAATGATTCCCAAAATTTAAAGCCAGATAAAAAGCAAAGTATAGGGGAAAGATGTGGTCACCCTACACACACTCACGGTGAGAGGTCTTTCGGTTTCTACGGCCCCCGCTTATGGAACAGTCTGCCAGAGGAGCTCAGGGCCGCAGAGAACGTTCACATTTTTAAAAAGAGGCTCAAAACACATCTTTTTAATCTTGCTTTGACAAAGTTTCTCATGCGTAGTTTTATTCTTAGTTTTATTTGATCTTAATTGATGTTTTTACTTTAACTTTTCTTATTATTTATTAGCTTTAGTTACTTTTATCCATGTCATTTAATCTTTTATCATATCCAGTGTTTCCTCAGGGGGGCCTCTGCAGCGGGAGCTTATGGTCATCGGTGGCTGCTGGTCCTGGCTCCGGGGCCCTGGTGGGGATCTGGCTCCGGCCTCATCTCTTATTTGGGGCCTTGGATCATGGCCAGTGATCGCAGGTGTGCCTCGGCTCCTGCTGCGGTGGCTCCTCAGATACCGTTTTCTCAGGTGTTCCATCTGCATCCAGCCTATTGCATTTTTAAGTGAGTGTGTATGCGTACATGTATGAGGATGTGTGCTCTATCTGTATTTGTACAAGTATGGATGTGTGTGTGTGTGTGGGGGATTTATTTTGCTTTTGTGTTCTGGGGTTTTTAACTTGTAAAGCGCTTTGTGTTACATTTTATGTATGAAAAGTGCTTTATAAATAAAGTTTGATTTGATTTGATTTAGGCAGCGTTATATACAATACAGACCAAAAGTTTGGACACACCTTCTCATTCACAGTTTCCTTTATTTTCACAGCAATGAAAATGTTAGATTCACACTGAAGGCATGAAAACAATGAATGAACACATGTTGAATTATAATTTTAACAAAAAAAGGGTGAAATTCTTTTAAAAATTCTAGATTTCTTAAAGTAGCCACCTTTTGTTTTGGTCACTGTTTTGCACAGTCGCCTCTCAACAGTTGTTCTAGAGATGTGTCTGCTGCTAGAATTCTGTGTGCCATTGCCCTGGTCTCTAACCTGGGCTTAAATGAACTTATTCTCCAAAGCAAAGATGACTCTTGGTCTTTCTTTCCTGGAGCGGTCGTCATCAGAGCCGGTTTCTTTGTAGCAGTTGGTGGTTTTTGATGAAACTTTCAAAGTTTACCTGATTTTTTTTGGGCTGACTAATCTTTATTTCTTAAGTAATGACGACCACTCATGTCTCTCTACGTAGCTGCTTCTTTGTTGCCATAAAACAAATGGTAACAGTTTATTCAGTAGGCTTATCGGCTGTGTATGCACCTGACTCCTTCACAACCCAAGTGATGGTTCCGGATACATTTATAAGGAAAGGAATCCCACGTGCCTCTGAAGTGAAACAATTTCTGGTGACCACCTCTTGAAGCTCATCAAGACAATACCAAGACTGCAAAACGGTGATCAAAACAAGAGGTGTCTACTTTAAAGAATCTAGAATTTTTCAATAATTTCACTCTTGTTTTTTAAAATTATAATTCTACATGTGTTCATTCATAGTTTTGATGCCTTCAGTGTGAATCTAACATATTCATTGTTGTGAAAATAACGGGAACTCTTTGAATGAGAAGGTGTGTCCAAACTTTTGGTCTGTACTGTACATCACATCTGATTTGCCAGAAAGCAGGAATTGGTTAAGTGGTTAGGTTCGCACATTTTCATTTTTCCTCGGCCACCTATAATTTTCTGTGTGAGAGTGACTACGTTAGGTGAAATAAATTTTTTGTTCAGCGGCAATAGTGGGACACCTTCATTGACGATGACATCACGTTCAAAAGCCAGAATATGGGCGGCGTGTATGGACTTTTCAAAGAAAGATATTCATAACTCCAACATCATCATTATTATGAACTCATTATTCAAATTATTAGGATAAATTTAAAGGTTCATTCTTACCAATAATGTCCAGACCAAAGCTCTTTGGCTTTCCCCAAAGTAAGTCATCACCTTTCTTCAAAGCCACTTCGAATATCTCCGGATCATCTCGTCGGATGCTTTCTATCTTCATTGAGCAGTCCCCATTGGCAATTTGACCAAGAAGAGACGTTCTTCCCTGGAACTCCCTGCTCACCTGGTGTTTGTTCTGACTGTTAAAAGCAGTGCTCGTTACAGAAAAAATTCGACCTCCACCTCTGAACCTCAGACATACGTCCACCCTTTCTTTTTTCCCTTTGAAAGGATGAGGAACTGTGGGTGTGAAGGAGCAGGGAATCACCACGCAGGAACCCACCAAAGCCTGGACACGGTCAGGGACGGACGGGACAGGTGAGACGGACAGGACCGTCTTCCATAGGACTGCAGTCAGGATAGAAAATACAAAAATTATTCTTGTAACACTCATTTGGGAGTATTAGAGGATCTGGAAATATATTGAGATGCCTTTCAAATGCAAAGGAGCTTAATTAAATACAAAACTGTTTCTTAAAACTATTGTATTTTCACGACCAAAAGGCACACCGTGTTAAAAGGCGATGTCCCAGTTTCATGTGCTTTGTATTTAACTCATACATAAGGTGCACATGATGATAGGGCGAAGGCTTTATATCATATCCTCTACTACGTACGTCCGCATTACAACAACACACACACAAGCACAAGTGTGTGTATTTAAAAATAGATCGGGTGTAAAACTGAGTTTGTTTGGTTTTATTTAAATATTAGTTACAGTCGTCATAAAGTCATTTATCAAATCCATCCAAGTCCTCATCCTCTGTTTGAGAATCTAACAGCTGCACTAAATCCAACCTCGCAGGCTCACTTTCCACGCTTTCAGAGTCACTTTGTGAACCGTGCAGCTCCTCGGAAATGATGTCTGCTTTTGCGAAAGCTCGGACAACAGTGCCAGCAGACATTTTATTCCAAGCATCTACAATCCACTGGCAAACTGTGGCGTAACTCGCCCGGCGCTGCCTTCCATCCTTTGTGAAGCTGTGGTCTCCTCTGGTCTTCCATCGCTCCCACACTGCTCGCAGCCTTACTTTGAACAGCCGGTTCACACCGATGTGCAGCGGTTTAGAGTTCCTTTATCAGACCTCCCAGAATCCCAGCATGCGTAGCATTCATCTGCTTCACTTGTTTTTTGACGTCGGCGGTGAGATGAGCTCGCATTGAGTCATAAATCAGAAGCCATGGTGATGCCAGTCTCCTTACATCCACCTGCCTCAGCCAATCTTTCATCATTTCCTCTTCCCTCCAGACCTTTTCATTTGCCTTAATAAATGACGCCTGATGGAAACGTCTCTTTAGGCAAAGTCTTTCTCTTAAAAATCCTAACACACATAGGGCGTACTGCACAATAGTGTGCACCGCTCATTTTGAAGAAAATCGAAGACTTTTATATGCGCCTTATGGTCGTGAAAATACGGTAAATAAAAAAATAGTGACCAAAAGAAGTTGATGCCAGGTGATCAAACATTTTCCTTCTGCTTGGCCTGAATTACAAACTTGATTTGTGATGAATGTTTGAGGTTCATATCATAAATAGCTTGAAGCTGTATTATGTGGGCATAAAAAAAAACTCCTTCAATCCAATTAATAAGAAAATTACATTTTTTTAAAGCAGAAAATAATAAAGACACGGGAAATGTGTCTTTATTCAATTTTTTTAACTTTGAGTAAAATAGTTCCAACTTAACACAAATTAAATTTCTCATTTGCTGCATTATTAAAGACAGATGTTGACATTTTTTCAGTAAAAGTTTTGTTTCTATAATAAAACCTTGAAATAATTAAAACTACATACAAACATTTGGTTTTATTTACTCACCGAGGATGAAGAAAATCAGAGAAAGGAGTGTGTCTAGACGCATGGCTGCACTACTGATCCAGACAGGGAAGGATGAAGACAAGAGCAAAGAGGGGAAGTTGTTTGTTTCAGTGGAACATTAAAACCATCAAATGCCATGTGCAATGCAGAGGATTTACTACTGTTATCATCAGAACTGGTTTAACCATGACTTATTGATGCACGACTGACTCTTTTCTCTCAAAGCCTGCTTTTAAAATGTTTTTATATAAAATTGGTGCAAAAGTGAGCTGAGGAAAGATTAGCATCAGCACAACAACCCATGACTCTTAGTGAGTCATGTTCATGCTGCTGCTCAGTTCCTTAAAGAAAATGTGCTCATCTTTATTTTCCATGGTTTCCTCACAGTCATCTGCATCAATCTCTTGAAATGTTACAACATAAACTTATTAAAATAATTTACAAACTTTCACAATAAACTGATTTTGAATTTAAAGACTTTTATGTAAAAAAATTCAGTCCAAATTAAACATTTTTCTTTAACAAAAAATAGTGTTTTGCATTGTTTCATTAAGATAATTTGTTGGATTAAAAAAAGAAAAGAAACAACTATATACTGTAAAGGTTGCATGACCCTGAAAACCTAATCATTTCACCTATAGTTGGTACTGAGGTACTGCGGGGTGGTTTTGTTAAAATCCCTTTATTGGTTTGGGAAATGTCAAGTGCACAAGTGTTACGGAAGCACGGACTGCAGCGAAGACGTGTAACTGCACAACTGCTTGGAACAACCACAACAGAGTAAAATGTAAACGTTCTATATTTAATGTTAAACTTGAATTGATCGTATGTCATGGAAGTGGAAATGTGTAACCAGATGCAAAGCCAGTTTTAACCAGTTTGTTTCTATTAGGAAGGTGGGCGGATAAAGGGGGAGGCTGCAAGCCAACCTTGGCAGGCTCGTGTCCTGGCAAGGTTTGGTTAGACTAGACAAGTGGGGAAATACCCAACAAGGAAGCTGAGGTGCTGATGTGGAGAGACCAGATGTGCAGGCAATGTTACCAAGTAAAATTATGTTTCAAGGGACATTATCCGACACCCATCTTAACCAAAAAAAAAAAAAACCATGCCTATCTACACATTTGAATTTTTCGAGTGTTGAATAGCATCTAAAATGAAAACAGTGATCATGTCTGTGTTCGTCCTCTTTGTAATTTTCCATACTGCTTTTCTAATGCCTGGAATATGACCCTGTATGGTTTTTATTTATTTATTTTTTTTAGAAGGATAAGCCCCTTGAGATTAGACATCTCGTTTTCGAGGGCGTCCTCAACCTAACACACGTTTTTTGGAGGGTGGGAGCAAACCGGAGCCCATGGAGGAAACCTACGCATACACAGGGAACACATGCAAACTCCACACAGAGGGCCAGTGTTTCAAACTTTGTCCCCCACCTGGGACCTGACCCCATGACCTTCTTACTTTGAGGCCACCTTGCTGCCACGTATGTTGTGATGGGGGGTGCGGAAGGAGGAGGACCCAATTTCGGTACAAAAAACAGAATTATTCAGTTACGGGTAGTTCAGCAGGGCTGTAAAAAAAGAGCAAAAGTCAAAAAGGTAGTTCGCAATCAGAGTTATTTTTCCAAGATATCTTTCTCAAAGTTCAAAAGGATAATTTCTTGGTCGTGACTCGTGAGCCAGAAAAGGCAGGAAGGAGTGGGGACCCGATGAAGAACGCTTTAGAGGCTGCCTTTGAACAAGCATCAGTTTTAAACGAGATGCAGGTGTACAGAATCAGGTTGGATTCGGGGAAGAAAAGGTGGTCTAGGGATCCCTCTGGTGGAGAGTTTGGGAACCACAACACTGTAAATGATCAAATCTTTGTAGACAGAATAGAACCCAATTATTATCTGTATTTAATGATGAAAAATATTTGTTAAACATTGTTGTGAGCATCCAGCAAAGCCATTAAACAGAGAAACTGAACAGTACCCAAAAGAATGACCGCTGTTGGAGAGTCTGCTTTCTGTTTTCAGGGAATTTGCTCCAAGAGAGTTTAAAGCATTCGGTTGATTTGATCCATTTGGAGTTTTTCCTGCCCGTGAAGGAGAGTCTAAGCGCAGGAATGTGCTAACAGTGTCTAGCTAGCCTTTGTTTGTTAGTTTTCTTGCTGTGTATTTGTGTTCATACATTCCTCTTTTTCTTTCTGAATCTGCATTGTGAAGATCATTGAGACAGAAATTCTGTGATTTTGGGCTATACTGAAGGAAGTTGATGTATTTACTCTTTGATATTTTACTCTTTACTTTTAAACATTTTAAAAAGAATAACATTTTATTTTTATTTAAT
Source organism: Neostethus bicornis (assembly GCA_902685375.1). NCBI lineage: Eukaryota > Metazoa > Chordata > Actinopteri > Atheriniformes > Phallostethidae > Neostethus > Neostethus bicornis. Next base: position 13,250,436 of record LR738541.1, on the reverse strand, counting down.
AAAGATATGCTTATGAATGTTTGATTTACTTTGTATTCAATAAAGGTATGTTCGTGAATGTTTTATCTGCTAAGGTTGTGCCTGGGGGATAAAAGCTTACTGAGTGTAAAGGGTCATTGGGGAGTTGGTATGTAAAGGGTCATTGGGGAGTCAATGAGTCACAGGAAGCCAACTATCTTCAATCAGTGACTCCTGGGCAGGAATGCTTTGTTTGTTTTTCAGGAGGTGAGAAAGATGAGAAAGGGACATCTGTTGTCTGCTGAAAAAGGAATGGGAGAAGGAGAACGAATGACCAATTGGAGGAAAGAGAAGACGCCTGAAAGAATCCGGGGGTTTCTATTTCTTCTCAGGTTTGATTATATCCAATATTTGCTTCAACTATAGTTCATTAAATAATCTCACCACCCGGTCTTTCTTGCGTGTCCAGACTGAAGAGAGAAGGCCAGTGATTCCAAAACTAAGATAATTAAATATTAAAGCATACCAAGTATTTAAAATACCACCAGGATTCAATCATTTTATCAATTTCCAATATTTATTCCTCAACATTAAAATCTAAACAGATGCATCTGGGTCTCAGTTCCCTGACAGAACACACCTGTGTGCCTCTGTGAAGTTACAGAAGAGACAACACCCCCTGAGATCTGCCAGATTTTATACTCCTGAATATTCATTAAGGTGCCCTCTTTTCCCCCCACTTGGTCATTCGTCCTCCTTTTTCCCCCTTCGATCATTCGTCCTCCTTCTCCAGCAGAAAACCGATGTTTCTTTGTCACCTTCCTTATCTCCTGAAAAACAACAGAGCATTCCCACCCCGGGGTAGTGCTGGTCTCCGGTGACTCCCCAATGACCCTTTACATACCGATACCTCCATAAACTTTATTACCCTCAGTAAGCTTTTACCTCCAGGCACAACCTTAGCAAATAAAACATTCACAAACATATCTTTATTGAATACAAAGTAAATCAAACATTCATAAGCATATCTTTATTGACTAAAAAGTAAAATGTTATTCTTTCTAAAATGTTTAAAAGTAAAGAGTAAAATATCAAAGAGTAAATATATCAACTTCCTTCATTCCCCCTTCTGAGATCTCTAAGATCTCACCAAATCACATGACCAGGAAAGGATACTGTTCTTGCCCCCTTCTGACAGATCCTACAGTGGTGTGTCTCCATGCTCCTCAGCTGGGTTCACAGCTGCTGTAAGAAGAGCATCCATCTGTTCGGAAGAGAAATCAATAGATGGACAATTAACCTGCCCCACATGCATGTCCTTTAAACACAGGTCTCTGTATGAACATGCCAGCGGACAGCCTCAACACGGATCTGGAAATCAACTTCATCACACATGGCAAAACACATCCAAAAACAATCAAACATAGTAACAAAAAGCAAGCAATAAGGATACAAATCCTTTGGAGTACCGTAGTCCAGCTTCCAGAGTTAAGCCAACTGAGCTACAGTATGTTCATTCTGGGATATTGTCCTCTTGTGAGGCCAAAAAGTGTTTCAAATTTCTAACCTTATCATATAAAGCAGTCCAATTATCACTAGAGTCAGGGATATATGTACAGCAATAATGTAACGTCCACCAATATGTACCCAACATGATGTAGTGATATTTGTAATGTTGGCCGTATAGTGTACTAGTTTCAACCATTGGTTTTTGCCCTCAAGGTGTTTGAGTTACAGCTCGCTGGTGTCTGGATGGTAGGATGGACTCCTCCGGATCTGCTTCCAGTGTATTAAACCATAGGCCTCCTAAAAATACAGGCAAAAATATAAAAGAATAAAAAACAAACAACAAGAACAAACAAGAACAAACAACACAAGATGTTACTTGTCACCGTTCCCATCACCCCCTTCAGTGGGAACAGAGTTTCCACTCTCCCCAGTAGGCGTCTGCTGCGAGATATAATGTAGACAAGCTCTCAGTAATGCATGAAGTTCTGCAAATTGTGCTAAACAGTTTTAAGACCAATTAGTTCTGTTTCTGTAGTGCTTCCCAAATCTACAGGCAATCTACAGCTTAGATTCCAAACATCTTCTATGTAAGCACCTCCTCTCATGTCATTTTTTATTATTATTTATTTATTTATTTTAACATTTGTTTTAAATTTATTTTTAATGAACTAATGTATTATATAACATAAACAAACTGTTTTTATTTTAAGACAAATCTGAATTTATAAATGATTGCTATTACTTTAGACAGTTTATTTTTTGTATAATTTATGTGTGATTTCCAGCTTAATTTAAGATCTATAATCATTCCCAGAAACTTACTGTCATAAGCTCATGCTAAAGGGGTGTTTTTAAACATAATTTGAATTTGTTTAGGTACTTTCAATTTGGTAAATATTATAAATTTTGTTTTTTTCAATATTTAACGATTATTTATTTATGTCAAACCATATTTTTATTTTACCCAATTGTCTTTCAACTGATTGTATCATTCGGGTCAGGTCTTTTCCTGAAAAGTAAAGAGTATTGTCGTCTGCAAATAGTACATAATTTATTAGTTTGGATGTGTAACACATCCAAAATCTGAACAGTTTAGTTTCTCATCATAGTGTAACAATGATCCTGTGGTCTGCTGGGGTCTCTATTATCTGGAATGCCAGGTGTCCTGGGGAGTCAGAACAGACTGGTACCATCCCCCGGTGTCTTATCTGACTCTAATGCTTATATGACCTCTAAACTCTAGTTGTAAAAGGGAGGTTAAACCTTCAAAGGTGGTGTGGCCATAAACTTAGGGAGAAATTTTCTACAGCTTTTCACATATACACATTTGATATAAACTTGTAAAGGAATCAGTCGACTTTTTCTTCCACCGAGGCTGTTTTCCACCACAACCTATCACAACTTATCACAGCAAGCTTATTCTAAAAACACAAAAGAGTTTTAATAAAACCACTGCTAATCTAAAAATTAAGTATGTACATTTTTACAACATACAATTAGTAGTCACGTCTGACTCCCAATAAACACTTATCTGCAGATTTAACTTACTTTAATATTTATTACTTCTATTTATTCATTAATTCATTTATTTATTTACAACTGTACAAAGTTCAGCACAAAACAAAATATTTTCTGAACAAAAATCATTATACATCCTGTACAATTCTCTCATGTGACCATATCTAAGCTACTGTGCTGAAATATGGGGTGTCAATTTCAAAGGAAAAATCTGCAAATTATTTGATTAGAGAAAAACTTAATTGTTAGTAAGGCTGAAGTTTTGGATCAAATTAATGCTCTGATCTCTAAAGATAGAAATTAAATTTAACAAACTAGTAGAATTAAAAATTGTCTAAAATATGTTTCAAGTTCATCAAAAAGCATCTGTCTCAGTATCCAAAAACATTTTATTCCACATCACAGTGTTTAAAATCTAATTAACAGGTTTCAGAACATAAACGAAAAGTTCCTATCTTTCCAAATCTGGTGGCTGTGCTTATCTCTGGAATGTTGGTGTGTGACCTCAACTCGCAGGCTGCAGCTCTGCTGCCTATTAGAAGCAGACGTGTCTTTTCCGCAGACAAGATAAAACATTTTTAAAGTCTCCTTCTTCCCTAATTTCTGATGATGTTGAAAAACAAATATAAAGAAATGGTCTTCACTAAATATAAAAACAATTAATGTTAATCTGTTTCTCTCATTTACTTTTTCCTATTTTTTTCCAAGACACACAAACAAACTGCATCCTCAAGAACAATCATATCATGTAACCATTCCTACAAAATCAAACACACAACCAATGTTTAGACATATAAACTGCTTATGAGGAAGTCACACAGACCAGGTACGCTCACACACGCACGCATGCACTCACACAGCGCTGCAGAACAGAGACACACAAAGATCGATCCTTCTCACAATCACAAACTTTAGTGAAAAACTAGCATTTTTTTTTTAGCTATTTCAGGATGAATTTGTAACAAGACACTTTAACCAAATCTAAGACTCTTTTTAACTTCTAACTTTTATAGTTTGTACCACATTTACTAATGTTTTGTCATTTTTACTAATTTGATTTTAATGAGGTAATAATTTTACAAACTGCTTTTGATCTCAAAAACTGGCATCATAAACCGGCTTTCTGAGTCCCAAAAATTAACCTGGCCAGGGTCAATTTTATAAACAATGTGGACAGTCATTCAGCGAGATGATGTGCCAGTCTTACAGATCTGTGCTTCTTTTTATTATTTTTATCATTATTACTGGCGCCGTGCTGGCAGCCTGCTGCGTGTGATGCAGCACACACATTTTCCCAACTAATTCTTTTGTCTCTTTATTCAGTTCTGAGATCTCTAACCCTACTGTTCTCTTTCCCCTCTTTTTCTTGGTCTATTGTCTGCCTAAGTTTTAACTGTAGGTTTCCCTGTATCACATCTTGCAGCTGATACTTTCCTCCACTCGTTCCAGTTTGCCTGCACAGCTTCTTCACCTCTTTTTCCTTGTTTTTCCTTGTTTTTTTCACTCACTTGATTCCTTCTCCCTGTAACCTCTTTTGTCCATTTGGATCCCTCTCATTTACACACATGTACTCTGTTTTACTCTGACTAATCTTCATTCCTCTTCTTTCTAATGCAAACCTCCACTTCTTACTTCCTCTCACTACTGATCACACTGTCAGGTTTGAATAGAAATGCTAAGTGTGAAGCCTATCCCCCTGCGTGTTTGGCTGCTGTGTCTGCGTGATCGTTACCTGTTTTGGTGAATGAACCAACCTTGGAGTGTCCCATCACCTTTACCACAGCCACAGCCTGCAGAACCATCAGAAACTCGCCAATTTCCCTGCAAATAGTCTCATGTGCAACAGGCTTACCTTTAGCAGTCAGAAAGCCAGATCTCTGCCAAGCCGCCAGCTCTCATACCTGTTTCATGATTTCTAAGAGCGTGTCCATCAGTAAAAAGATGTAATGAGTCTGGGAGTGGTGTTTTCAATAGGTTACCTCTGAGTGTCAGTGTCCTATCCGCTTCAGCGCAAATGTCTGACTGAATATAAGCAATGATACTATGTGATGTATGAATCACTAGCTGGTGGCCCATGACAACATGAGCACACTTAGTTTAGTCAATGCTGATTCTACACTAGTTTCTGCTCGGTCATCCTAAATGGTCGTTGTGGAACCCCGATCTTAGCTCCTTCCACCACCTCTAGTGTAACAGGTTCCACATGGAGACAATGTCCTATGTCAGAGGATCCTAGTAATCACAACTGTTGTGGGAATACTGTCAACATCGTCTGTGCATATTCATGGCCAGTCTGTTCTCTACCATGTATTCTATAAATGTGTCGTGATTCTAGAATGATGTCATCTTTGGTGTCTGTGAGAAAAAAATTTTTCAGCTTCTTGTGATGCACTAAAATGTAGATTAGGTATTGGGGTTACCTCCCAATCAGAAATCTCGTTGAGCAGTCCACAGAGTGGTCCAAGCTCTCTCAGGCCTCAAAGCCAGGTCCCAAAAACAGAGATATGTGTGGTGCAGTACAGGTATCACGTCTGAAAAACTCAAGCACAGGTTCAGGTAAATTCACAGATGCAACAACACCTTTTTCATGTACATATATGTAATTTGTAAATATCATGCAAATTTTCCCCATATGTTATTCAAATATTAACTCATAGTGTGTCATGGTCCCTGTCATAATTTAAGGTAACGTGGTAGGGATCAGAGAGAGAGAGGAATAAGGATATACAGCGGTGAACCACGGTTTCCATAGTAACATCTGTGACAACAGTCCAGTGTCAATGGCAGCTGCAGGTTGCAAAAGTCCCCAGTATATGGTGGCAAAGTCCAAAAATTCAGTGTCTGTAACCGCTGCCAGCCAACACCCTCCATATGTTCATTTCACAATATGTCCATTTGGCCAGTGAACCTCAACGCCATCAGGGCTGCATTTTATGGTGGCTCTTGTTGCAATCAACAAATCTCTGTTCAACAGATTCACAGGTCTTTTTTGGTGAACACCCCAGTGATGCTTGGACTTTCTGTCCCGCCAGCTCAACAGGAAACATCTTGTAGAGGTCTGAGTTTTCCTGTGAGGCCTGTCATGTAGACTTTTCTGGATTTAAATTTGATGTCTTAGTGCCCTTGATAGTTGGAAGTGAGGCACCTGTGTCCACAAGCACAGAATAAGTCTTTCCAGCCATGGATGGTAAGATGATGTAGGATGATGTTGGAGGTTCCATTGGTATCCCATTCTGCACATGTCAGCAGTTCCTGGCTCAGTGGCTGAGGTTTCCACAGTTATAGCAACCTTGAAAGTTCATTGGTCCAACTGATGACCCTCATCCTCTGCCCCTGAAACCCCCACGCTCTAAATCTTCCCCCATTGAATGTCCTCATGTTTTCCCAGATTACCCTGTCCCCATCTAGGCCTCTGTTGCTGTTGATATGTGTTTTGTGGCATGTATGAGGGAGGTGTCGCGTAAAATACGCTTGCGGGTGATGGGCCAGGTGCTGGTGTCTGAGTCTGTGGTGCAGCTGTGGACACAGCAACTAAGTTACCTGGTGTGTTGCTTCTGTCTTTACCTTCTTTCCTGTCTTGTCTGGCTTTTGTAGCTTTCTCTCTGGCCTCGTTCAATTGTAATCTAACCAGCTCCGTTTGAAGTTCAGTAATTTTCTGAGCCTCTTCTAAATGTTTCTTGTTAAAAATTTCAAGGTGGTGCTTCAGGTAAATTCCAAATTGTGCATGATCATTTGTAATACCAGGTATGGCCTCTAAGGCCTGTTTTACTGGTGTTGGTGGTTTATCTAAAACTGCCTGCAGAAACAATGTGATTGTTGGAGGTGTTTTAAATGGGTGTGCATGCATGGCTTCTGAATATGTATCAATGCATGAGTCCATGTAATCAGTCGCAGTCTGTCCTGGTTTGTACTGAGGCAATGTTGAGTTAGTCGGGTTTTGGTCGTAGAAACATTTCCTTCAGCACCAGTAAAAATCTACCTGTGTATGCCTCAAAAGGTTCGTCATTTAACAGTCGTCTAAGTCCAGTTCTTCTCATAATAGTCTCATATCTATCTAACGTGTTGGATGCCACTAATCCTCTAATATCACCTACACAAAGTTCTGTGTGTGTGTAGTGTGTGTGTGCTACAGGAGAACAGTGCTGCAGCGGTACCATAAAACTTCTAAAGCATGTGTGCCTGCGTGCAAAGCTGTGTCCATTAAAACAACAGCTTGCTGGTGAGAGGTATCCCTCTGTGTGTGTGTATGTGTGTGTGTGTGTGTGTGTGTGTGTGTGTGTGCAGACCCTTTGTCTCCTCCTCCTTGGGTCTGGCCAAAAGTTCCTGTTTTCTCTAACCCAGATGGGGTTAGCCACTGTCTGAATAGGACATAACAGTTCAACTCTCTCCCATTCATACTCATCAAGCTGAACAACATTCTGTGTCTCTCATTCTCCCTCATTTTACCCCAATCAACAAACTCTTATACAGATGCTCTCTTTCACATCTCTCTTAGCGGTTGCTTTTCTCACTTTTCTTACCTTCTTTGTCCTCCATTACCTGTTTATACAACTCCAACCTCGTCTCCGCTGCCCTCAATCCTTCATCCAGTGCTTTCACCACCGTTTGTATCATACAATCTTTACCCGTTGGCACACCCAATTCACTCATCACACTGAAAAACATGCTTTGTCTCTCTTTCAACTTACTTTTTCTTCCTTTATTTAACATTTTCAATCAATAAACTCCACCATTCACTCAGCAGCATTTTCTCCGATGCACTCATGCTGTAAGATTTCTCAGGTCAATTTTATATAAAATAGAAAATGGTTTGTCCTCTGTGTCCAGTTATTTCCCTATTCTAAAAATGTTTACAATTTGTCACACTGTCTGTCTTTTACTCTAAAACAGATTTAAGTGACGGGACTCGAACCCGGGTATTTTCTTTTCCGGCTTATACCAACAGCCTTTAAAAGGGTTTTAGTCAGGCCCTCAGTCTGACAACGGCCCCCCAGTAACGTTTTTTAGTTTGTTTCGGACGTCTCCTACCGCAAGGGAGTCCCACCTAGATAGCCGAGAATACGACTTTTACGGGCTACTTTTTGCCCACCTGTGGTCTCTTTCTATCTTTTTCTTTCAATATCTCTTTATTTCATCTCTTTTTCATTAATTCTCTTTTTTCATCTCTTTTCTTTTTCCTATCCTGGATTTCTAAATTTAGACTCTATGACCTATGGTCTTTAAATGTGTTTAAGACACCTATGCTATGGACCAGAAGGACTTTTAAAACGCGGTGTCCCTAACATCCTGATTCCACCATCAATTTTCAGATTTTCAACAAAACGTGTTTCTCCAAAATTTAGATTGTCCAATAGAACATACTTTGACCTTTTCTTAAAGGTAACAGGTGATGTTCTTACCTTTTAGTTGTGAAGGCGCCTTCAGAAGATTCACGATCCGTTGTTGGAACCAGGAAACTTGGTATGATAACGCGAACGGGTTAAAAAATCACCATCACTCTTCCTCCTCCCTCAGGCGCGTCGGGGTCACCACTTGAAAGAATCCGGGGGTTTCTATTTCTTCTCAGGTTTGATTATATCCAATATTTGCTTCAACTATAGTTCATTAAATAATCTCACCACCCGGTCTTTCTTGCGTGTCCAGACTGAAGAGAGAAGGCCAGTGATTCCAAAACTAAGATAATTAAATATTAAAGCATACCAAGTATTTAAAATACCACCAGGATTCAATCATTTTATCAATTTCCAATATTTATTCCTCAACATTAAAATCTAAACAGATGCATCTGGGTCTCAGTTCCCTGACAGAACACACCTGTGTGCCTCTGTGAAGTTACAGAAGAGACAACACCCCCTGAGATCTGCCAGATTTTATACTCCTGAATATTCATTAAGGTGCCCTCTTTTCCCCCCACTTGGTCATTCGTCCTCCTTTTTCCCCCTTCGATCATTCGTCCTCCTTCTCCAGCAGAAAACCGATGTTTCTTTGTCACCTTCCTTATCTCCTGAAAAACAACAGAGCATTCCCACCCCGGGGTAGTGCTGGTCTCCGGTGACTCCCCAATGACCCTTTACATACCGATACCTCCATAAACTTTATTACCCTCAGTAAGCTTTTACCTCCAGGCACAACCTTAGCAAATAAAACATTCACAAACATATCTTTATTGAATACAAAGTAAATCAAACATTCATAAGCATATCTTTATTGACTAAAAAGTAAAATGTTATTCTTTCTAAAATGTTTAAAAGTAAAGAGTAAAATATCAAAGAGTAAATATATCAACTTCCTTCACGCCTTAATTAATGAATATTCATGAACTGGGGTTTTCTATAAAGATGTCAATAGCAGTATTATGTGTGTTCTTTATTGTAACCTCATAGAGAGACATAGGTGTGCTCTGTGAGGACAATGAAACCCAGATGCATCTGTTTAGATTTTGATGTTGAGGAATAAATATTGAGAAAATGATTGAATCCTGGTGGTATTTTAAATACTTGGTATGCTTTAAATATTTAGTTATCTTAGTTTTGGAATCACTGGCCTTCTCTCTTCAGTCTGGACACGCAAGAAAGACCGGGTGGTGAGATTATTTAATGAACTATAGTTAAAGCAAATATTGGATATAATCAAACCTGAGAAGAAATAGAAACCCCGGATTCTTTCAATACAAAAAAATTGAAAATTAAATTTGTTGAGAAAAATAGGTTTCAGAGCACAGGACGCAAGGTTGTTTTAACTTTATGTCAGGATGGCATGTTCTTTAGTATCTGATATAGAGGGTTTAGATCCTTTGGGTCAAGCACAAGGCTCCTAACAATCTCCTAATAATCTTTCTTTGAGCAGAAGGATAGGATACACCCCAAAAAGGTCAGAGGTAAGATCTTAAGCCCGAGCCCGACCCGCTTTTCGGGTCAGGTTGGGCCTAAAAATGTCAATCATTACTTCAGGTGGGGTTGGGTTCGGGCTTCTCTCTCGCTGACTTTTTTTTAAAAATTAATATATGTTTATAAAATGTAAACTAAAACGAGGTGTGCACTAAACTAAGGAATAGTTGTTATAAAATGAATAGTAAAACAGAGAAGCAGCCTAATGTTTAACTATTAAACAGGATCCGCAGAGCCAGCTCATCCTCTGCGCACAAAAAACGCCTCCTCTTAATTTGGTAATCCTCTCCTGCGCACGTCTTTATTTTATTTATTTTGAACTGGTATCCCCGATATGAAGGAGTAAGAAGTTAAGGATAAACTAAAAGCAGGAGAACTGAAAAGACAAACACGCACCGGTAAGAGTGAGGTGTGGAAAATCTTCAAATTTATTGTTCAAAATGCTACAGAAACTTGCGTTGGCTTCGCTGAATGTAGTCAATGTGGCGCTTTGATTTCATACGACACCAAAAAGACTGTCACCTCGACGCTGAGCGGGCATTTAATCAGCTGGACTGGCAAAAGTGATGGCCGTCAAAGATCTATTTTATCATTTGTTTCAAAGACCGTCCCTCCTCTTCGCGCTGAGCAAGACAAGTGTGTTAGGGGTCCTATAGTGTGATTTTTTTTTTCATTAAAAAACGTGTTCTCGAAAATGTTCCAATTTTCGAGAACACTCGAGACTCCCGAGTCCTCACAAATAAAATATGACATTTCGGGCTTGTTTCGGACTTGGGCCCGCAAATCACGTTGATTGGTTGGGCTCGGGCCGGGTCGGGTTTGAATATCCGCGGGCTCGGGTCGGGCTGGATTTTTTAGGCCCGATCTCACCTCTGAAAAAGGTCGCCAGTCTGTCGCAGGGCCACATAATTACACACATTGATTCCTCAGCACAATTTTGGCCCCATCCAATCAACCTAACATGTATGTTTGTGGAGAATGGGAGGAAACTGGGGTACTCAAAGAAAACCCACACGTATAATCAATGTGCATTAATATTGTGATAGTGTTTTCTGTCTGTCTGTCTGCCTGACTGTCTGTCCGTCCGTCCGTCCGTCCGTCCATCTGTCTGTCTGCCTGCCTGCCTGCCTGCCTGTCTGTCTGGCTGTCTGTCCATCTGTCTGCCTGCCTGTCTGCCTGTCTGACTCTCTGTCTGTCTGCCTGTCCGTCCGTCCGTCTGTATGTCTTTCTATTGACAATAAGCCATTTTTTAAATAAATATTTTCTACTGATGTCAATGCAAGATTTTTCAATTTATTTTTAATAATTATGTTGTAAAAAAATCCTTTTTAATTTTGTTTACTTTCTCCTGAAATCAATTAAAAGAAAAATAAATTTTGGTTTGAAAAAGATCTATAAAAAGACCGTTTTAATTGTTTAGGATTTTTAATGTAACTTATCTTAAATTCCAGTCAAACAAAAGAAGTCAGGAAATCACAACAAAATCGCCAAAGTTTCAGATTCCTGAGAAAGGAGAAGTGCTCTCAAATCTCCAGGAAGTTATGTGCTGGATCAGAAATAAGCAAGCAAATTAATTTGATACACAGCTATTGTGTAGCCGCTTCTATTCGATAGTTCACATGAAAATGATTATTAATAATAACATCGTCAAGCTGGGAAATAGTAGGACCACCTCCATTGGTTGACATGTATTCCCTTTGCTTCTTTTTTTGTCACTATTTTAAGATAATTGATTTTTTTTTATCTCTAAGTGACAAATTAGTGCACGCCATTCACAGGTCGCCATTGCGACAACCTCCTATTCCACTGTCGTTTACTTCTAGGAGCCGCAGCCGCAGATGTAGCTTTCAAAAAGCACTGTTTTCCCACACTCAATTTTAGAAAGCAGCATCTTCACCTCCGTTTTGTTTTTTCTGCATTGTGCATGAATAATGACAGGCGGCACCGGCTCATTTGAAAACCATTGAATATGCATCACACATGTGCATCATCTATATTTGGAGCAATAGAAGATCCCAAGATCTTGTCCCAAGAATGTCCCAAGATCTACTTTTCAAATATCAAACCTTCTGAGATCTACCAGTACACACATACAAATCTCTCAAACACACACCGACATATTTCTCTTTCTCGCTCGCTCTCATTTACTCTTATTAACATATTTTCAAGCATATGCAGCAATTTGGAGTGGAGGGGTTGCGGCATCATCAGTTGCTGCTTAGAAAAAGCTGCCAAATTAATGCTTTTATTAAAAAAAAAAAAAAAAAAAGTAAATTTTAGCGATGAGAGCTAAATATGGCGTCAAAGTAGCTTAAACTGACACCTGGTGGTTGACTTGGAATCAATCTGCGGGCTACCAGTAGACCGCGATCGAATGGTTGGGCAACCCCGCTTTGCATGCTTTTTAAACCGAGGCAATATCTGCTCCCACTGCCATTAAGATTGGACATTGGAGATCTGAGCAAGATTTTATAAACAAAACCCATGGGCATTTGAATCTGGAACAATAGAACAATCCATAATGTGTTTCACTCCTACAAATGTGTGCCGAAGACTTCAAACCTTCAGTGAGAAAACCTCAAGAATGGATGGAACAGAAAAAAGAAAGAAAAAAAACTTTCTAAATGTCTTTTCATTCCAATATTACTTTTGTCTCACGTTGCCCTTTTGACCATTTTTTATTTCCGTTCTGTTCGTTCCGTCGTCTTCCGCTTGTTCCGGGGTCGGGTTGCGGGGTCAACAGCCTCCAACGGGTATCCCAGGACTCTCTCTCCTCCAGCTCACCCGGAAGGATCCCAAGTCATTCCCCGACCAGCTGTGAGTCTCTCCAGCTGGTCCGGGGTATGCCCCTTGGTCTCCTCCCAGTGGGACGTGCACAAAACACCTCGCCCACGAGGCGCTCGGGGGCATCCTGACCAGATGCCCGAACCATCCCATCTGGCTCCTCTCGACCTCAAGGAGGAGCGGCTCGACACCGAGCTCCTCCTCGATGGCAGAGCTCCTCACCCGATCTCTGAGTGAGAGCCCAGCCACCCTGCGGAGGAAGCTCATTTTGGCCGCTTGTACCTGCAATCTCATTCTTTCGGTCACCACCCACAGCTGGTGACCATAGGTGAGGTTTGGAACGACTTTTTTTTTTTTTTATTTGTTTCCGCAATTCAATTTTTTGCTTGAAAAGAGCTTAAAGTAAAGAAGGAAAAATTAAATTAGTTGTATTTAAGTGAAAACAATGTGTAACAAAAGTCATGTAAAAAAAAAAAAATGTGGCGATGCTCCAAGGAGCTATATTTGGAGAGAATGTTTCAACACTGCTTCTTAGTTCCTCTTTTTTTCTTCGTTTTGATAAATGGGGTCTTCAATTTTTATAAGACGACATTTTCTTGGTGAGGAAGCGGACTTGTTGACCAACTGCAAAAAACTGTAAGTCATTTTTTGAGAGATGGAATGAATTATTTTGCTTTGTTAAAGTTTTATTTTCTTAACACAACAGAGTTAGAAAGAAAAGTGGGTTTTTGTGATAATTGTAGTTTTTGTATTGCATGCTTGTGAAACATAAAAATGTAAGATAGGATACTTAAACCAAACAGTTTGTGTGCAACAGTGAAGTAGAATTTTTGATTTTTCATTTAGTCATGAAGATTAAATTAGACAAACTCAAATGTTTTAAAGAAAAAAAAATTCTTCTTAAATCACAGGCTCAGTCAAAGCCGACTTGTTCCTGCTAAAGAAAGAAGATGAAAGCTCTGATTGTCTTCATTCTTGCTCTGCTGCAGGGTGAGTTCATCTACAGGATAAAACAGGTGGAACTTTCTCCTTTTCTTTGGATAAATGAGGTGTTTTGTGTTCCAGATGCTGAGTGTCGGAGCTTTTTGGTTTCTCTGCCAGAGACCGTGAAGGTTCTCAGAGGATCATGTGTGACCATTCCCTGTTCATTTGACATAGAAAGTCAATATGACAAAGACTTTGATGAAAACTGTCAAATACAGTGGGTGGGCTCTGACTTTAGGACTCCACGACTAAAGGAAACAAATCCAGAAACAGGAGACATAACACAGAAAAACTGCACCACTACTTTCCAGAACCTGCAGCCTGAACACAGCCAGACATATTACCTCAGACTGGAATGTGACAACGTCCTGAAATGGACTTTTAAATCTCAAAGTGTGACGCTTTTGGTAACCGGTGAGTATTGTAATCTCAGACTATTTTCTGGAAAGCAGTTCTGAAATGACGTAACACATGTGACTTAAACGTCACATCATTATTAAAATCTGCAAATTTCTCAATTCAAATTTCTTTTTCAATTGTTATACATGTTTAAAGGCTATGAGATGCCTAAGCAATGGAGAGTGTGGATAAGAGATGAAGAAGTGTGTGCAGGCAGGCTGGAACAGGTGAAGAAAAGTATCAGGTGTGATGTGTGACAGAAGAGTTTCAGCGAAAATGAAAGGGAAAGTGTACAAAACCGTGGTGAGAGCGGCCATGCTGATTGGTCTAGAGACAGTGGCACAGAGGAAAAGACAGGAAACAGAGATGGAGGTAGCAGAGATGAAGATGCTGAGGGTGGCTGGGCTTTCACTCAGAGGTTGGGTGAGGAGTTCTGCCATCCGGGAGGAGCTCTGTGTCGAGCTGCTTCTCCTCCAGGTTGAGAGGAGCCAGATGGGGTGAATCCGGCATCTGGGCAGGATGCCCCCCGAGCGCCTTGCTGGTGAGGTGTTTCAGGCACGTCCCACCGGGAGGAGACCGAGAGGCAGACCCTTAACCCACTGGAGAGACTATGTCTCACAGCTGGCCGGGGAACGACTCTGGATTTTTCAGGGTGAGCTGGAGGATGCAGCCGGGGTGAGAGAAGCCTGGGCTTCCAGTCTGAGGCTGTTGCCCCAGCGACCCGGCCCCGGATGAGCAAAAGACGACAAAACGGAACGGACTCTTAAAGTTTGAACCTTCATAAAACAAGAAAGAATAAGTCAACACCAAAGTGTCAAACTCTAACCCTCAACAAGCTGCTGGTCAGACCAAAGAGTCTCAGGTTTAAAATCAGAGTTTGTCAAAATGATTATAAAACATGTTTAAGCCATTAGCCATTTCAACATCTGATGTAAAGCCGATTACGGATCTGTAGCTCATACTTATGGGATCATGTATACCTGCAATTATTTTCATAGGAGCCCAGGCAGACCACAGTTGGTTCGTGGCCATTTTTCCCTTAACAGCAGTGGAATATTTTTGCTTTGCTCTCTCAATTTCAGCTTTTCCCTCCCTAGTGGCCAAATGAAGCTCAGATGTTGAACCTTCCCTGAAGATAGCTTTCTTTCTGTTAATATAAGACTTAACTGTTTTGGTAACCCATTGCGTATCATTAGGATAAATCTTAATCTTCCTGCTGATTACCATCTTTCTGATCTTTCTCTCAGATGATCTTGTAACTCTGACTACGTCCACACTCACACCAAAAGAGGGCACCTCGGTGAGTCTGACCTGCTCTGCTCCAGCATTGTGTCATCCTCCAACACTCACGTGGACCCCCAAACTTGGAGAAAGTCAGGAAACCCTCCAGACAAATGAGGACAAAACTATGGTCCAGACGTCGGTTTTGAACTTTGTTGCTTTTCGGCACCATCACGGGAAGAAAATCACCTGCACTGCTTTCTACATGAAACCAGATGGAAGCTCTCAAGCATCTGCAACCTCAAGTTTGATTCCTGACATTTTATGTGAGTTTCTTTTTCATCTAAATAATAATCACAGTGATTGCATGACTTATTTTAAGGAAAAGTTTCTATTTTATTTGTGTGTGTTGGTTTTACCAAATGGTTCTATGAAATCACCCTAATTCAGCTTTTTTCTTGTTTCAAATAAATGAGCTATTTTTTTTCTAAATTCTCAAAATTAGCTGCAAATCAGATCAGCCTTCATTTATTCATCTTTTTGTTTGTTGATTAATCTTTTTTTCTGGGGCTGCAAGGTGGCGCAGTGGTTAACCAAGAGGTCTCACAGCAGGTTCAAGTCCTGGAGTGGGGTCGAAGCTTGAACCACTGTCTATTCTGTGGGAAGTTTGCATGTTCTCCCTGTGTATTTGTTGGTTTTCTTCAGGTACTCCAGTTACCTCCCACCCTCCAAAAACATGCATGTTAGGTTGATTGGCTCTGATGAAATTGCTGCTAGGAACGAGTGTGTTCCTAGGAGTTACACAGTTACACGTCTGTGTGTGTCGTCCTGCAACAGACTCACGACCTGTTCAGGGTATATTCTGCCTCTTGCCTGAAATCAGCTGGAATAGGCTCCAGAACACCTCAATTAGGGATAAGTGGTGTAGAAGACGAAGAGTTTTTTTTTTTTTTTTTTTTTTACGAGTTTCTTTTTTACAAGCATTATTTTTTTCAGATTCACCAAGAAACGCATCAGTGTCCATCAGGCCTTCTGGTCCAGTACCAGAAACCCACGATGTGACTCTGACTTGCAACAGTGATGCTAATCCTCCAGTAAGGACCTGTACCTGGTACGGAGCAGATGGAGACCAGGTGACTCTGATTGGAACTGAATGCAGTTTAAACATCCAAGTTTTGAAAATCAGACAACTTTTTTTCTGCAAAGCTGAAAATGACTTTGGAGTGACAAATTCCACCGAGCACCACATTGATGTCCACTGTATGAATAAAACTCAATCTGACAAATTGCAAAATCAAAACAATCATATGTATTTATTGTTTATTCTCTTTTAAAATTCTTTTCAGATGCACCAAAACAGACCAAAGTGTCAGTAACACCATCTGGTCCAGTACCAGAGAACCAGAATGTGACTTTGACCTGCAGCAGTGATGCAAACCCTGCAGTGAAGAACTACAGCTGGTACAGATCTGCCGAAGACCAGGAGACTCTGATCGGCACTGGAAAAGTTTTGAACACCAGTGTCTCAAAGGATTGTTGGGATTTTATCTGCAAAGCTGAAAATGCCATCGGTGTTGGATGCTCGGACCTCTTCCATATTGACGTGTTGTGTAAATATCATCCATTTAATCTATTTTCCCATTTCTATCTCTGAGTCATTCCCAGCGGTCACTGTTTAAATTTTTTGACAAGTTACTGAACCCCTCGAAGGTCAATAGAGAAATAAAACCCCCCAGCCTCACACCTGAGGAACACTAATATTGACCAACTAACCAACTAAGGGAGAAAAGTACCTAGAGAATATGTGTCCGACAAAAATATTAACACACTCAGTGCGCAGCAAAAAAAAACAAAAAAACTTTATGTACGTTCAAAAGCATTTAAACTTGATCAGATTTGTTACCTCCCGCTCCACTCAGAGATCGGGTGAGGAGCTCTGCCATCCGAGAGGAGCTCGGTGTCGAGCCACTCCTCCTCCAGGTCGAGAGAAGCCAGATGGGGTGATTCGGGCATCTGGTCAGGATGCCCCCCGAGCGCCTCGCGGGCGAGGTGTTTCGGGCACGTCTCACCGGGAGGAGACCAAGGCGCAGTGCCCGGCCCCGCTGGAGAGACTGTGTCTCACAGCTGGCGGGGGAACGACTTGGGATCCTTCCGGGTGAGCTGGAGGATGTAGCCGGGGTGAGAGAAGCCTGGGCTACCCGTCTGAGGCTGTTGTCCCCGCCACCCGACCCCGGAACAAGCGGAAGATGTCGGAACGAACGGAACGGAACAAATTTGTTATGTGACTTCTTCAGAGGTGGGCAATATACGACTCGAAAGCCACATTTTAATCTGGCTCTGCAAAGCGTTGGATCATATTAATTAACCTTTTAATGCCCACCCCGAAACCCCTGTGTAATCTGTTATAAAACAGATTATAATCTGTTTGTGATCTATTGGAAAACACTGGAAAACACAATAATTATTGTTGTTAAGAAGCATTTCGGGATTCTTGGTCGTTATAAGTTCTTCTTTCAAACATTTCTCGGTGTTTTTATTATATTTTCCACACAAAAAGCCATTTTTCCAATAGTCCGCCCCCACTTGAACACATTTGCTTTTTATTTGCAATTTAACTCAATTTAATTATGTTTATTTTTGCGCAGCACCATAACATATACTGTATGACCCTAAAAGCAGATAGGCTTCACCCATAAGGTGAAATGTCGAAAATAAATGAAAAGCAGAAAAGTGGAAGAAACATATTTAGTTTTTAATTTAAAATACCGGTAACACAATTTGAACTTATATTATCATAATATCTGTCTTGATTCTTTACCAAAAAGCATTCTTTTTCACCCTTTGTTTACATGAGAGATGTTTACATCTGTCAGTTTGCCCCAGGGGTGCTGTGGCTACAACAGTGGCTTACCATCACCTGGTATGGAGATATGAATAATGCATATGTGAAGCGTCTTTGAGAGTCCTGAAAAGTGCTACATAAATACAATGCATTATTATTATTATTATTATTATTATTATTATGAGAGGAAACCATCGCTTATGGAATAAAAAGTTTGCCCACCCCTGACTATTTTGTTGCTTTCTTTTGCTTTCTTCTGACTTTAAATTTTCAAATTCAGGATTTATTCACAGTATTGAACATATTGCGTGATTGACCTCTATATTTACTTTTTTATATCAGAGCGTATTCCCTACTTGATGTTTACCAGGAGCTCTCGATTGTACGCTTGTGTTTCTGACCAACAAGTGTTTAAAATTAAATTGAGCAGATATTCTAGAGAGCGCCAGCTTTGCTTTAAATGAACATCCATAAGAACAAATTCATTTTAGAGTTAGATGCTGTTGTAACTGTATTTTTTTGTTTTAGATTCTCCCAAAAACACCAAAGTGTCCACAAAACCATCTGGTCCAGTTCCAGAGCATCAGAATGTGACTCTGACCTGCAGCAGTGATGCAAATCCTGCAGTGAAAAACTACACCTGGTACAGATCTGATGAAGACGGGAAGACACTGCTTGGTTCTGGAAAGGTCCTAAACATTACAGCAATTAAAACAAGAAGGACTTTCGTCTGTGAGGCTGAAAATGATCATGGAGTGGGACAGTCGGACCTTACTAGCATTGATGTTCAATGTACGTATCCTATCATCAAAAGCTTTTGTCATTTTTCTATTTGAATTAGTTTATTCCATGATTTACTCTTTTTTTTCAACTAAAACACATTAAATTTGTCCAAACACTTTTACAATAAAGCTTCCAGAAATCCAGGATCTTTAGCGAGAAGTACAAGGTTGATCAGAGAGAGCTGTATTGTGTGTAAGTAGATCAGGACAAAACATTTGACAAGATATCCAGAGAGGAACTGTGCTATTATTTGAGGAAGTCCGGAGTGTCAGAGAAGTATTCCAGAGTGATGCATGACGTGCATGTGGACTGTAAAATCAGTGGCAATGTGTGCTGTAGGTGTGACAGAGGAGTTCAGAGTGAAGGTAGAACTGCATCAGGGATCTGCTCTATCTCGCTTCTTGTTTGATACGGTGATGAACAGATGATGTTAAATGGGAATCTCCCTGGACTATGATGTTTGCTGCAGAGGAGGAGGTTTTCACCTGGAAAAGAGAAGATTGAAGTGTAGCTGAAGTAAAATAGAGCACGTGTGTGAATGAGATTACAGTGAGAAGAGGCAAAGAAGGTGGAAGAATTGTATTACTGAGGATCAAGAACTCAAAGCGCTGGAAGAGAGATGAAGAGCTGTGTGTTGTGGGATGTGCAAAAGAAGCACTCATGTTTGTCCCAGTTTAAACAACAGCTGACAACCTTACCCATTGCTGGATTAATATCAATCTTTTGTTATTTGTTTCCAGATTCTCCCCAAAACACCACTATCACAGTTACACCATCGGGTCCAGTTCCAGAGCACCTTGATGTAACTCTGGCCTGCAGCAGTGATGCCAACCCTCCAGTGAAGAACTACACCTGGTACAGATTTGATGGAGAGCAGGATACTCTGATAGGGTCCGGAAAGGTTATAATATTCCAAGCTTCTGAAGTCAGCATGCCTTTTTATTGTAAGACTGAGAATGATCTCGGAGTTGGAACCTCCTCTAACCATCACATCAATGTGCAGTGTATGTATTCACCTTCTTTTAAAAACAAATTTAAATGTCCTTTGTAGTGCTTTCAGATACAGTATACTCGCTGCTTCTCCTACAGTCATTTAACAATTACTGGAACCTTCCAAAGAGGAGTTTGTGCCATCAAATGGTTACAACTATAAGTTTTCTCAACAATAGCATTTTTTTCTGTGGCTAGGAAAAGGACTATATGGTTTCATGGTACTGTGCAGGAAATCAGGAAAATGGAGTCCCTTTGGTAGGTCGACTTCAAGGCTTGGGTGGACTGTGAGAAGTTGGCTTTGGAGGCGCTGTGCCAACACAGACAAAGACATTACTGAGAAAGTTCTTATTCTGACTCGCTCCCGCTCAAGTATGTCAGCAAACCCCGACACAACATGGTCATGTCACCATCAACATCTTCCTTAAGCGAGAGCTTTGCAGTAGCCTGACAATACTTGGCCCATTGTTTCTTTTTGGCCGCAGCATTTGCAGAGTAGATCCCCATGCATGTATGAGTTTCACAGGACAGGGAAAGGTATTGTAGGTTACTGTAAGAGAAAAGAAAATTTGTTAGGGTTCAAGCATTCATAAGTCACTCCATGATGTTTCTTGCCTAGGGCGATCAAGTGTCTCCAGGCTCTCTGAGTTCCACCACCTTTGCCTTTCTATGGTTTTCTAGGTTCTTCAGCTCCTCCTGGATCATGGTTCTTCTTTTCCCTTAGTTTTGAAAGTAAGCCTTATAGGTTTGTTCATGGAGCTCCCATTTTATCATTGCGCTTTAGTTTCTGCTCTGCTTTGACTATTGCAGGTAAAGTCTTTACTCTTGGCCATTTAGAATTCTTCGAATAGGGGAAACAATAAAGAAGGGCATCTGGAACAACTGGTAACGTGTTGTGAAATTAGTTGAGCTTTACAATCACATTTGGGAGAGTTCATTGCCGAAGGCCGAATGAGACAGGGTCTTCTCAGGGATGACTCCTATTGTTGGTTTCAGAACAGATTCAAGACAGAGGTCCTTTGAAGATTCAGAACATGCTGGCGGGCAGCTGTTGACGATCTCAAGATGCTCATGGAGGAGCTGAAGAAATTTGCTAGAATGAAGTTTGCTTTAGAGAGCTGGGTCTAATATTACCAATTCTAAGAAAAGAAGAGGACAATGTATAGTTATATTCATACAACATAATTCTGATGACGGTGTGCTTTGTTTTTTTTAGACTCACCTAAACTCATCGTGGTGTCTATAAATCCATCGGGTCCAATACCAGAGAACCAGAATGTGACATTGACCTGCAGCAGTGACGCAAACCCTGCAGTGAAGAACTACAGCTGGTACAGATCTGCCGAAGACCAGGAGACTCTGATCGGCACTGGAAAAGTTTTGAACATTAATGTTTCGAAGGATAAACAGGATTTTGTCTGTGAGGCTGAAAATAATCTTGGACTTGGACGCTCAGGCCTCGTTCACATCATCGTCCACTGTAGGTTCTGCTTGGTTTTATATTTGTATGCATGGAGTCAGTGTGAAGGCTATTTCAACTCAATGTTTGTACTTAGAATTTGTAAAGCGATGCTTCTAGGGTTTAAAAAAACAACAAATTGGCCATGCGTTGGTTAGAACCACAACCTAGTAGCAACAAGGTTGCTGGTTCCTACCAATTTCTATGAAGACTGTCACACATGGACAAATTTAAAAATGTTTGGCTAATTGGTCACTTTGAAATGATCCCCTGTGGTGTGGGTGTGTGAGTGGTTGTTTTTGTTTTAACCAGCATCAGACTGGGGACCTTTAAAGGGTGTACTCCAACTCATGCACATAACTGGCTGAGATACAAAACAAACACACATATTTGTACATTTTATATTTTAAACTAAACAGTTTTTTTTCCTTTTAGATGCTCCTAAAAACACCACGGTGACTGTAGAACCATCTGGTCCAGTACCAGAAAACCAGAATGTTTCTCTGACCTGCAGCAGCGATGCAAATCCTGCAGTAAAGAACAACACCTGGTACAGATCTGATGGAGACCAGGAGACTCTATTCAGGTCTGGAAAGGTTTTAAACATTAAAGCTTCTGAAGTCAGACGGCCTTTTTATTGCAAAGCTGAAAATGATGTTGGAGCAGCAACGTCTTCCAAATATTATATAGATGTTCAATGTAAGTTTTTTTTTTTTCTTACCGTATTTTCACAACTGTAGTCTCAGTTAGATGTGTCACAGTATTTTATACAGGTGCACCTGGTCACTGTGCGCAGTTTTATATACAATCGATACAATGCTGGATGATTAACTGCTTGAATCTTTCCTCCAACTCGGATCAACTTGCCTTACATCCGGCTGTAACTTATTGCACACAAGTACACAACAGTGCGTTTTTAAAAAAGAGAGCGGGAGCAAAACTGAGTTTTGTTGTGCTTTATTTGAGTATTGAAAACAAAGTACTAACATTTTTTTTATCAGAATCAAAATATACTTTAATCATCCCACACATGGGAAATTTGTGTGTCGCAGCAACAACTTCCTATCTGCTAAGTGAGTCGTTGTAGAGCCTGATCACGTACAGGAAGAAAGACCTCCGGTAACGAGATGTTCTCGAGCGGAGCTGTCTGAGCCTCTTGGAGAAGGAGCTCCGCTGTTCGTCCAGGAGTGGGTAGAGAGGATGGTCATGATTGTCCATGATGGACAAAAGTTTGTTCAGTGACCTCCTCTCTACCACTGCCTCAAGTGAGTCCTGTTTGCTGCCAATGACAGAGCCAGCCAGTCTGATTAGTTTATTCAGTTCTTTAGTGTCACTGGCTACGATGCTGCTCCCCCAGCAGATGACAGAGAAGAACAAGGAGCTGCCCTCCACAGACTGATAGAAGGTCTCCAGGATCTTGCTGCACACATTGAAGGACCTCAGCTTCCTTAGGAAGTAAAGTCGGCTGCAAGTCTTCTTGTACACAGCAGTACTGTTGCTCCTCCATCTCAGTCTACTGTCGATGGTCACTCCAAGGCATTTGTACTCCTCCACCACATGCCTACCCAGAATGCAGAGCGACTGCAAAGCAGTCCTCCTCTTCCGGAAGTGAATCACCATCTCCCTGGTCTTGTCTACATTGAGCAGCAGGTGATCCTCTCACGCCCACACCACAATTCCATCCACCACCCTCTTGTACTCCTCCTCCTGCCCACTACTTATACACCCTACTACTGCAGAGTCATCAGAGAATTTCTGTAGGTGGCATGATTCCGAGTTGTGCGGAATGCGCGGGCATGGTGAAACACACGAATAAAAAAGCACATAAGTAATCGTCATCAATCAAACCTATCAAAATCCTCATTCTCTGTTTCTGCATTAAAACGCTGCACTAATTCTCCATCAAACATGCCAGGTTCAATTGCTTCACAGTCAGAGTCACTTTCCGTGCGGGCAGTTAATTTGTCACAGCGCATTTTCTAGCTTCCTTCACTTGCGAACCATCGATTCATTAATCTGAAGTTCTCTTGCAACTGTTCGATTTCCATGTTCTTCCGTGTAGCTGATGGTCTTCAGTTTAAACTTTGTCTTTTTGACATTTTCAGGGTTGTTAAAACAACGACGTCCTGGATGACGCACATACCCATTTTTTTTATATACAATCCATGCCCACACTTCTCCCTTTAACGTTCTCATGGTGTTCTCTACTACGTCCGCTTACAGGAACAAAAACACACACAGCGCGCACTGTACTATAGGACGCACTGCACAGTTTGAAGAAAACCTCAGACTTTTATGTGCGCCTTATGGGCGTGAAAAGACAGTAGATGGCAAATAGATCTTAACCATTTCAGGGAGGTCGAAAAAGTTTCAACTAGAATGGCTCGCCAAGTTTCTGTCTGTATGTACCTGAGAAATTAGAGTTTTATTGTGTCATAGCATGTACAAAAACATTATAATAAAAAAAAACAATATATCAAAAGATTTGTGGATCATTTTCCATAGTGGTAGAAAGATATAATTCAGTCATTTCACCTATATTTGGTGCAGAGTAACCGTAGCCGGTTTCATTGAAATCCAGTCAGTGATTTGGGAGATATTGTGTTCAGAAAAATGTCATATATCTGGAAACTTCTAACAGTTTATTGACAATTTGCCCTCTTTCAAATTTTCTTACAAGCTTCCATGAACTTTTATTTGATCTTTTCTTTACAGATCCTCCAAAAAATACGGCAGTTTCAGTGGATCCATCTGGTCCAGTTCCAGAGGACCAGAATGTGACTCTGACTTGCAGCAGTGATGCAAACCCTGCAGTAAAGAACTACACCTGGTACAGATCCGATGGGGACCAGGAGACTCTGATCGGAATTGGAAAACATTTAAGCATTCAGGCCTCTCAGGTCAAACAACCTTTTTATTGCAACGCCAGAAATGATCTTGGTGCAGAAAATTCAACCAAGGGGCACATAAATGTTCAGTGTAAGTTATAAAAGCATCAGTTGCATTTTGCAAAGTCAACAATAATAACAACAAATATCTAGATCGATCATGTGGATGTTAATAACATTACTAAACATGTCTTGTTAATTAGATTTGCCAAAAAACATTCAAGTGGTTAAACCGTCAGGTCCAATTCCAGAGAACCAGAATGTGACTCTGACTTGCAGCAGTGATGCAAACCCTGCAGTGAAGATTTACACCTGGTACCGATCTGACGGAGACCAGGATACCTTGATCGGAACTGGACAACGTTTAAACATTCAAGCTTCTGAAGTCAAACAAGCTTTTTTTTGCAAAGCTGAAAATGATCTCGGAGTTAAAATCTCAAGCTTTCATCAGATGGATGTTCAGTGTATGTTTAAAACACCTATTTGTCAGTTGTTACATGTATGTTATTGGATTTTGAAAGAATGTTAAATTGTGTTTAATTTAATTTTACACAACTTATTTATTCAACTTGTTCATTAAATGAATATTTAACCCATGGAGTAAATCAATAAACCAACCAAAATAATAGTTGTTGGAAACAAAAAATGATTCATGTTTAAGTTAGAAAAATTAATGACTCTAAATCTTAGAAACGTTACAAACCAAACACAACAACTGGTGTTTGTGGGCCTGTTGGCTTCATCGGACCGCAATCTCCAGCTCTCCCTGGATCAATTTGCTGCCGAATGTGAAGCGGCCGGAATGGGAATTAGTGCCTTAAACTCCGAGACCATTGTACTCGCCCAGAAAAGGGTGGAATGTCCCCTGCGAGTCAGGGACAGGTTCCTGCCCAAAGTGGAGGAGTTTAAGTATCTCAGGGTCTTGTTCACGAGTGGAGGAAATATGGAGCAGAAGATCAACAGATGGATTGGTGTGGCATCAGCAATAACTAGGACGCTGCATCAGTCCGTCGTGGTAAAGAGAGAGCTGAGCCGAAAAGCAAAGCTCTCGATTTACAAGTCGATCTACGTTCCAACCCTCACCTATGGTCACCAGCTATGGGTGGCGACCGAAAGAATGAGATCGCGGACACAAGCAGCTGAAATGAGCTTCCTCCGCAGGGTGGCCGGGCTCTCTCTCAGAGGTTGGGTGAGGAGCTCTGCCATCTGGGAGGAGCTTGGTGTCGAGCCGCTCCTCCTCCAGGTCGAGAGGAGCCAGATGGGGTAGTTCAGGTATCTGGTCAGGATGCCTCCCGAGCGCCTAGCTGGGGAGGTGTTTCGGGCACATTCCACTGAAGGACACCAAGAGGCAGACCCCGGACCTGCTGGAGAGACTATGTCCGACAGCTGGCTGGGGAACGGCTGGGGATTCTTTCGGGTGAGCTGGAGGATGCAGCTGGGGTGAGAGAAAAGCCTGGGCTTCCCGTCTGAGGCTGTTCCTCGAGCGACGCGGATGAGCATAAGATGATGTAACGGAACAGAATTTTATCAAAATGGTGCAGCAGAAAAGAAGTGTTCAAATATTTAATCATTTTTGTTTGCACTCAGGAAAGCTTGAATTTAATTGTAAAATAACAAAGAAAAGATGGATGTTTGTATGTTGAGGGATTTTAAAAAATTGCAATCAATTATCAGTTCTTTACAAATATGTGTTTTGCAGATTCCCCTAAAAATACCACGGTGTCTGTAATACCAGCTGGTCCAGTTCCAGAACACCTAAATGTGACTCTGACCTGCAACAGCAATGCAAACCCTGCAGCAAAGAACTACACCTGGTACAGAAGTGATGGAGACCAGGAGACTCTGATCGGAACTGGAAAAGTTTTAACAATTAAAGCTTCAAAAGTAAAACAAACTTTTTTCTGCAAGGTCGAAAATGATGTTGGAAGTGGTGAATCCATCAAGCATCAAATAGACGTTCAATGTAAGTTATGAACGCCATCTTTTCTTTTTATGGACAGTTTGCTAGCAGGTAAGAGGCATGGTACACCCGGTCTAAACACCCTGCCCGGTCAACTCCAGTGCAAGTTATGAACATTTAAATTTCAAATGATGCTCTTTTCATTGATGGTAAAATGACTTACTTTTAACTTGGTGCTTTTTCTGTGAAAATAAAATGTTGTCATAATGCTTCTAGCTTGCACTGATTTTTTTTTTTTCTAGATGCACCAAAACAAATCAAAGTGTCCATGAAAGCATCGGGTCCAGTTTCAGAGAATCAGAATGTGACTTTGACCTGCAGCAGTGATGCAAACCCTGCTGTGAAGAACTACACCTGGTACAGATCTGATGGAAACCAGGAGACTCTGATCGGAACTGGAAAAGTTTTAAACACCACAGTTTCTAAAGAGAAACATATTTTCTACTGTGAGGTTGAAAATACTCTCGGAGTTGGACGTTCAGATCTCAACATCAATGTTCAATGTAGGTTTTCTAATGATGTGTTTAAGTGCTCGAACTGTAATTCATCTATTAAATGTATAATTAAAAGAGAATATGTTTTTGTATGTTTTTCATTGCATATTTAAAAGTTTTTTCTGTCTTGAAATTTGAACTATTTGCAGCTGCACAGAAAAAAGCAGGTGAGAGCCTTAACACGGTTTAGCCTGGAGTTGTAATGTTTGCTAAAAAAAGAAAAAAAAAATTAACTTAATTTAATTAAACGTTGAATTTCAATTTTAATTTAGTCTTTAAATTTCCTCCTTTTCTCGCATCTCTCTTGGGTCCGCCCACTGAGTTTGTGCACGACACAGCATAAATCTCATTTGAGGCCGCAAACAAAGAGTAAAGTGTATTAAGTTAGCAAAGCTCGCTCAAAATCATTTGTACTTTTTGTTTTCAAACCGTTCGATAGGTTTATTTTTTAAATAAAAATGTCGCCAAGCGTGAGCAGACCTAGTGAACTAAAAGACTTCCTGATTAAATTAAAACGTGGGCACGGTGGGGAACAAAATCCGTGGCCAAAAACAACAATGAATTTTAACAGCCTTCAAAGACTAGACTAGAAAGCTTGCAAATTGTTCAACATAAATTAATAGCTTCCAAAAAGTTAATTTTGAAATAATTTTCCAGCCTGAGGTTTAATTGTTGAATAATGCAACCAGGGCTGAGCCGAAAAGCAAAGCTCTCGATTTACAAGTTTATCTACGTTCCTAACTTTTGGTCACCAGCTGTGGGTGGTGACCGAAAGAATGAGATCGCGGGTACAAGCGGCCGAAATGAGCTTTCTCCGCAGGGTAGCTGGGCTCTCACTCAGAGATCGCGTGAGGAGCTCTGCCATCCAGGAAGAGCTCGGTGTCGAGCCGCTCCTCCTCCAGGTCGAGAGGAGCCAGATGGTGTGGTTAGGGCATCTGGTCAGGATGCCCCCCGAGCGCCTCGCAGGCGAGGTGTTTTGGGCACATCCCACCGGGAGCAGACCAAGGGGCAGACCCCGGACCCGCTGGAGAGACTGTGTCTCACAGCTGGCCGGGGAACGACTTGGGATCCATCCAGGTGAGCTAGAGGATGCAGCTGGGGAGAGAGAGGCCTGGGCTGCCCGTTTGAGGCTGTTGCCCCCGCGACCCGACCCCGGAACAAGCGGAAGATGACGGAACGGAACGGAATAATGCAATCAGAGAAAATAATTTAAAGTCTAAAATTGGACTAATGAGACTAATGTTTATTATACTATAATGGTTAATAACATGTAGTATTATTTTTTTTATTATAGATTCTCCTAAAAACACCACGATGAGAGTAAAACCATCTGGTCCAGTTCCAGAGAACCAGAATGTGACTCTGGCCTGCAGCAGTGATGCAAACCCTCCAGTGAAGTACTACACCTGGTACAGATCTGACGGGGACCAGGAGACTCTGATCGGAAATGGAAAAGTTTTAACCATCACAGTAACTAAAGAGAACAAGATTTTCTTCTGTAAGGCTGAAAATATACAAGGAGTTGGATCTTCTGACAAGATAGAGATAGACGTTCAGTGTGAGTAAAATCCACCGTGCAGTTACATTTTTAACTCTCACTTGACTTTCTCTTTAAAAGTTTTTTTTTGTTTTTGTTTTCTAGTTCCTCCTCAAATCCTGCCGTCATCTGATTGCCTCAAAGCTTTCAGTCATGATCAGTGTTCCTGCCAGACTGTAGGAAACCCTTCTCCTACTTTGTACTGGTTTTTAAATGGACAGACAGTTGAATTCAGCAAGTTTAAAGTCATCAATGAATCGCTAAATGACACGAGTTTAATCAGCTTCATTACTGTGAACCAAACACAAAACAAAGACCTTCCCGAATTACTCTGTCATAGCGTCAACTCGCTGGGATCTGCAAGCCATCAGTTTTGTATTAATGATCATCTTAGCTCTGCAGGACAAGGTCAGTCCATAGTGCTTTACGTCACAAATCATATTTTAATCTAATTCTAGTTGTTTGGCTGTGAAGAACCGAGAAATGGAAGAGAGAAAGCATAGGACATTATTCTAAAAATGTTGATTTATTAAAAAATAACAAACCTTTTATAAACTTTCTTGGCCCATAAGAGATGTCAACAAAACAAACTCAACTGGAATGTGCTGTTTTCTATAAACAGCCTTTTCATGCCATCCTGTTCCCTTGTTGGGCTGAAATGCCAAAAAAATGCCAAAAAAAAAAAAAAAACTTTGAAAATGAAAAACAACCCCTATCATTTCAAAGTAGGGCAGAGCTCTACTTTGGACCAAAATAGTTCAAACTCACCCAAACTAAACACAAAACAAACACAGCCCCTCTGTGGCATACACATGCACCCTTATAAAGCACCATATAGAAAATGTACACGCACACAAACACACACACAGCTTGGCTGCACGCCAGAGCAGCAATTCCAGCTCAGAACTGTCATTTATTGTAATAAAAACCTACAAAAACTACAAAAATAATTATTTGACTGGGAGAAGAACAAAGGTTTTGAACTACGCAGTAATATTTTCTTAATGTTTTTTGGCGTAACAGAACTTAATTAACAGCAGTTGGAGTTAATGAGAAAAAATTCAGACTTTGGGCCGGTTGGAGTGCTGTGGCAAGGAAACCAAGATTCTGCTACACTACAGAAATGCTTTCCCCGCTCAGTTTTGGCTGAGCGAGGGGCTTTTCCTGAACTTTTTTTAAACAGTTTTACCTCAAAAAGTAAATTACTTATCATAACTACATTTGTTTGGGAAGATCAGAGACCAAATCTTTGCGAGCCTTATAAAGGTAAAGTTGTGTTTCTAGCTAAAAGTTATTCTTGAGATATTGAGGTTTGAAGCGCATTAACATTTTTGGAGAACATCTACAAAATCCATTTATGTCTGTGAGGCAAAAAAAATTGACTAAAACTGAAATATGTAAAAAACTAAGCAAAAATTCAACATTTGAATATGATCCAACCAATGTTCCCTCTAATATTTTATGTGTCTGAGCAAACACACAAGGACCCTGAGCAGAAGGGGGCGGAGCAAAAACTTTTACTCGATTGTGACGTCAGCAGCAGCGACGATCCAAACTCCAAAGCGGCGGTTTGAAGCATTTTGTTTCAGAAAGAAAGAAAAAAGAAATATCCTTCGGAGCTCTGTCTCCTTTCCCCATATTTTTTTTTAATTGAGTTTTATTTTGTGCGCTGCATTGGTTTTCTTGTGCGCTATCAATCGCCGAGCAGTGCGCAATTGCGCAGGCGCGCAATTAGAGGGACCATTGGATCCAACCATTCCCAATAAAGACGGTTGTCTTGAGATCAAAATTGTTCAGATCAGTCGCTTCTGCTGAGAGTAGACAGACAGAAAAAAAAGTACACAAGATTAAAAAATAAGTCGATAATAAAAAGAAATGGAAAACAATACTTGATGCATTTTAATTAAATTTTAATGTTTCTTGTGTGTCTTTCTTCCCAGGTCTTGAACCTGAGATTGAAGTTCTTCCATGGGTCATCTTTGGTTTATCCGCCGGATTGAACATCATGTGTGGAATCTACATAAACAAGTTTATTTGGTGAGTTAATACATTTTTCCTTTAAAATTTTTAATAATGAGATTCTTACTCACGTATTAATTTATTGCAGGAAAGAAAAAGAGAAAGAGAGGGATGACGATGGAGATAAAGATGGCGTTCTTTTGGGTTGTGGAGATTTGACGTCCTCAGCGTCTGTTGGTCCTAAAGAAAATGTTTTAGCTGAGGAATCATCGATATAGTCCTCACACTAAAAAAAAAAACAAACTTCAAACATGTATTTTACTCAGAGGTTGATTTTTCTCTTCCTTTTTTGTCTTTGTTACATAAGTTCACAATAATCAGGTTTGACAACGAGTAATTTTTTTAAAGACTTGTGAAAACAGGATTTTTAAACCTGTGCTACGTTAATCAAACCCCAAATAAAATCTGCCCTTCATGGTTGTGCTGTTTGTCTATTTTTGTCTTTGAAAGCTACCACAATTCAAAGATAGCTTCATAGATACTTCAGAAGAAGGATGCTGGGTTTGAAACCACCAGGAAAGAGGCTTAGAGGAAGACCAAAGAGGAGGTTCATGGATACAGTGAAGGAAGACAGGAAGATAGTGTGTGTGACCGAAGAAGATGCAGGAGATAGGGTTAGATGGAAGAAACTGACTTGCTGTGGCGACCCATGGAGGGAAATGCCGAAAGAAGAAGAAAGCCATCACAATGAACAAATAAGTCATTTGCACTTAAAATTGTAGATACTTTCTAAACTTATGTCAGGAGAAGTGTCTGTCCCCCCTCTGTGTTCTGTTTACCCCCTCCCTCTTGTCTGTGTGTGTGCAACAAGTCACACCTGAAACTCATCTACTCCACTGCTGGAGCATAAATGGATCAGTTTTTGACACACTCTTTGTTTACCATGCTATCCAGTTTTTGGCTCCAGCTCCTACATCAGAACCTGCATAATTAATCTGTTTTTGCCTTCTTTATTTGGACTTTTTATCAATCTAATAAATCTGCTTTAGGTTTCTTCATCTGAGCCTGTCTGTTGTGTCAAGGGTATATTTTTTACCTTAGCTCCACATCATGACAACGTAGACATGTTTATACTAAAATTATTTGAGTGATTAACTGGTAAAAAAAAAAAAAAAAACTTTTCTGAATCCGCTCATTAGTTTCTCACTTAAACACTGCTTTCTAGTGGATCTCCATGTAGTTTCCTCTTTATTCCGTTTTGTTTTTTACTTTTCATAACCAAAAGAAGAGTGTAAGGGAAAACTTGTCTGAAATTTGACCGAAGGGTCGGACCAGGAGCAGATTCAGTGTTTTTTCCTAAAACACTTGATAAGAAAAATAATTTTTTTTTTCAAGATGTGCCAAAAATGTACTTTTTATTTCAATGTCAAATTTAAAAGTTTAATTTTACTCACTCTCTTCATCCCTCACCGGGAAAATTTGTGTGCTCCACTCTTAGACTGCAGCAGGTTGCCACAATGGCGCCAATGGTGAGAGAAATGGGGTGTTTCTCCAAGGACCTAAGATGTGCACTCAGTGGGATGCAAACCTGCGAACGTTCAGTTGACTTCCGGTCCCCAGCGAACGCTCTAACCACTGAGTCACCGTCTCCCCCCAAGTTTATGTTTTGCATTCATTTTTTTTAATGTTAGAAAATGTGCAAATTAGAAGAAAGACCAACTTTAAATATTAATTAAGCTTGAAGCCCCAGACTAGAAAGCACAATGGGTGCATGTGGTCTTCAGACCTTGGTTTCCCCATCCGTGAACTGAGGACAGCTGGACAGTGGCACAGTGATCTCACAGCAAGAAGGTCGGAGTTTGAGCCTCGGAGAGGCTTTCATTGTGGCGTTTCCTCCCACCCTCCAAAAAAAAGTGTGCTAGTTTGATTGGCCGCTACAAAATTACCCTTAGAAATGAGTGTGTTTGTATGCATGGTCGTCTGTGTGTCCCCACAATAAACTGGCGACTTGTTCAGGGTGTATCCTGCCTGTCACCTATAATCAACCGGGATAGGCTCTGACACCCCACGCGGCCCTAGGGAAAGGCAGTTCCGAAAATAAAACGATCTGAGGACAGGAATGTCAGGAGTTGTGAGTTTATAAATTTATTTTGTTAACAATGTTATAATTATAAAAAAATTAAAACTGATTTTTGTGGGGTTTTAAAATTTGCTTTATGGCTCCTGCTGAGCCACACAATTGGGATTTTTGTTTTAAACAAATCAAATTGAATTGAATCGAAGACAGAAGGACATTTTCTAAACATTATTTGTAATTTTATGGTGGCAGTTTTGTAGTAAAACATGACAAAAAGGAATGTTCGGGGCTGAAAAAAACACTCAAATTTAAAAGGAATTATGAAAATAAGCGATTGGGTCATGGAGTAAAAAGTAACTTAAGTTTCATATTCATTGGAAAGGAGAAGTGCTCCCTGCTCTAAAATAAGCGGGTATTAATTTCTAACCTGAAACAAGCTGTGAACATAGACTTTATAAAACGTAGAAACTTAGAAAATAAATTGACACATTAATTTAGTGGATGTTTTTTGAGAAAAATAGCAAAATAAATATATTAAAATCCCAGATTCACACGTGTTTAATCCATGCAGGCGAAACAGTGGTGTTGTGGTCTGTAGTGCGACCTCAGGAACCGAAAGTCCCTAACCTGTACTTCTGCTTAGAGAAAAGAGGGGTGAACCACTTCATGACCAAAAAACCCCAGAAACACTTGATAACTTAATCTGTATTTAGTTTTTTTGTTTATGTTTTTCATTTATATGCATGAATTTACTTGTCATTTAAATCCATATAAAATGCATGTATGTGCACATGTATTCATCCACACCGTAAATAAAAATTTTGCTGCTATTGATCTCGTACATATAAATATTTTTTGCATTATTGTAAACTAGAGGCGGTGGCTCAGTGGTTAGAGCGTTTGCCCGTGGACCGGAAGTCAACTGGAAGTTCGCGAGTTGCATCCCACTGAGTGCACGTATAGGGTCCTTGGAAAAGACACCTAAGTCTCCCTTCTTGCCCCTCCAATTTCTTCCATCATTGGTGCCGTCATGGCAGCCTACTGCGGTGTAGGAGGGCTGCACACAAATTTCCCCGGTGAGGGATGAATAGAGTGAATAAAAAAAAAATCAGCTGCATCACAAATTCTGTTGGCAGTCAGAGTTTGACATTTTTCATATAGCTGCTTTGAGGTTGTAAAATGTTTTAGTGAAAACAAAACATGTAGCATATTCCAATTTTTTTGTGTGGCAAAAGTCATGGACAGAAACAAATACTGCGAGGCTCGAGGTGACTATATTTGGAAAGAGCATTTCAACATCGCTTCTCAAGACAAGTTCCTCTTTTTGATAGAGGTTTAAATTTTCATGAACCTGCATTTTCTTCGTGGAGCGGACTCGTTAGCCGATCGCACAAAAACGGTAAGTTGTGTTTTGAGAGATGGTGAAAAACAACCAAAGGTTTTATTTAATCATTATTGAATATCAGGATTTTTGCTGCAGAACTTGTAAAAAATAATCATGCGACAAATTGTACAGTTAATGTGAAAATGTTGCTGTTTTTATGACTAATTTATTAACTTCACCCGACACATTGGTTGCTCGTCCTGGGGGAGCGATCTCTCTTTCATGTGGATCCCCAGGAGGTTTCTTATTTTTTCCCCACTGATGGGTTTTTTAGAAGTTTTTTCTCACCGTGAAGGAGAGTCTAAGGGCATAAATGTGCTAGTCTTGTTTAGTTAGCATTTGTTAGTTATTTTTCTTGCTGTGTATTTGTGTTAATACATTCCTCTTTTTCTTGTGAAGCCCATTGAGACAGAAATTCTGTGATTTTGGGCTATTCAAATAAAATTGAAAAGGAGGACAATTTATTAAACACTTAAGTTGTTTGTAAATTGCCCACACTCACTCAGTACCAACTATATATTAACTGATTGATCTTTTAAAGTCGTGTGACCAAAAGTTAAAATCACAAAGGTTGAGGTTTTAACTCCCTACACATACAACCTTCTGGTCACATGGACCTCAAAAATTCATTTTCAATCCAGTTTGTGAAATAGATCAACTACCATCAAGCTTTTCTTGTTTTTTATTTTTTATTATGAATATTGCTTAAGCTCTGATTAGAGTAAATAAATATAAACACACTAAATCTTATGGTAAAAAGTTTCAGAATAATTTCTTCTTGAAACACAGACTCAGTTGAAGCCGACTTGTTTTTTTTTCTGCTAAAGAAAGAAGATGAAAGCTCTGATTGTCTTCATTGTTGCTCTGCTGCAGGGTGAGTTCATCTACAGGATAAAACAGGTGGAATTTTCTCCTTTTCTTTGGATAAATGAGCTGTTTTGTGTTCCAGATGCTGAGTGTCGGAGCTTCTCGGTTTCTCTGCCAGAGACTGTGAAGGTTCTCAGAGGATCATGTGTGACAATTCCCTGTTCATTTGACATAGAAAGTCAATATGACAAAGACTTTGATGAAAACTGTCAAATACAGTGGGTGGGCTCTGACTTTAGGACTCCACGACTAAAGGAAACAAATCCAGAAACAGGAGACATAACACAGAAAAACTGCACCACTACTTTCCAGAACCTGCAGCCTGAACACAGCCAGACATATTACTTCAGACTGGAATGTGACAACGTCCTGAAATGGACTTTTAAATCTCAAAGTGTGACGCTTGTGGTAACAGGTGACTATTAATAATTCACAGAAATCTCTTGGGCTCATAGTGAGTCCACTGCTCCTCTGCAAAAAGAGGGTGATAGTTTAGGAATGAATGTGTAATAAAATGACTTTAAATCTTCCTTTCAGAACATCCTTCTCCTCCGACTTTGAGCCCGTCAACAGTAAGAGTGAAGCTGAACTCCTCAGTGAGTCTGACCTGCTCTTCTCCGGCTCCCTGTCACCTTCATCCTCCAACTTTAATTTGGATTCCTAACCTGGTGGAAAAGGAAGACTTTCTACAGGAAAATCAGGACAAAACCAAAGTTCAAACATCTGTTTTGAACTTCACTGCCACTCGCCTTCATAATGGACAGGAGATCTCCTGCATTGCTATCCACAAGAAAGAGGGAAACTCTGATGCATCCGTTACGTCCAGTTTAATTCTTGATATTTTATGTAAGTAAATTTGATGGGTGTCGATGGGTGTTTTTTGTTATTTAATAATAGCATTTTTTTAACCTATCAAATCAAGTCACTCAGAATATTTAACTGTGTAAATTTTCTGTTCAAACAATTCTTAGTTTGTTTCAAAATAATGTGACGTCTTCACCTATAATATATATGTTTTAGAATAACAAACTTTCCATATTGGTTTTACTGATTTCTCATGTTGACAGTTTGTATAGTTTAGCAACCTTTTTTACACTGACCTGTTTTTATGCCTGAACCCACAGAATGAAGTCTTTGAGCACTCAGAATCAGAATCAGAATGCTTTTTTTGCCATGTCAGTGATAAATATCAGAGACTAGAAACTTGTTTTGATACAGGTGTGCAAAAATATAAAATAAAAATAAATAAAATTAATAATAATGTTAACAAAACTAAGAGTGCTCAGAAGAAAAAGAAAAGTAGTGCAATGACATAGAAAATGATGAAAAATAATAAAGATAGTAAAGGGTTCTTGGGGTGTCCATGCATCCGTGCTTTTGTAACACGTAAACGCAATATCTCCCAAAACTGCAGAGCAAATTTGAATAAAACCATCCACAGTTACCTCGTACTAACTCCATATGACTTAGTTAGGTTTTTCAGGGTCATGGGTCCAAAAGTCAAGGTCACAAAAGTAGAGGTCATAAATTCATCCAGCAGGCGGAGACAAGTCATTCAATGCCTTGAGTTACAAGGCATCGACTTTTACACGTAAAGCTTATTATTTTCTTGTTTTCATTTAGCTTCTTGCATCATTTTATAAATTTTGAAACTTAACTTTAAGTATAAACTTCTTCATCCTAGTATTAAATAGTCATAACGTCCTTTTAAAAAGGTAACAAAGCAAAACTGAGGTTGGTTGTGATTCATCTAAGTATTTAGCGACATAGTCAAATGATATTTTTTTCCAATCATCAATCAGCATCGCACCATAGTACGATTTGAGCCTTTTAAGTGCGCTCTATAGTCGTAAAACACGCTATGCCATTTGCTTCACACCTTTTCTAGGTGTGAAAAGTCAGTCAATCACCTTCTTAACCATCTATCCCTTTCAGGGTTGCGGGGGGCGCCGGAGCCCATCCCGGGTGATTTGAGGCGAGGGGCAGGGTTTACGCCGAACAAGTTGCCAGTCTGTTGTGGGCCACACACATACTAGTCTGAACATGCCCAATCTCGTCTGATCTAAACAAATAATTGCACTTTTTATTCAATAATTAGAAAAACTATCAGGGTGTGGGGATGTAGAAGGAGGACCCAAATGCAGAGCATAAACAGGATTTATTTAACAGAATTCATGCCAGGCTGTGAGGCTAAAACATAGGATTAATCCAAAAGAATGTCTTTAAGTCCAAAAATATAACAGTTCAATGAAAAACGTGGTCGGGCAGCCAGGAGGACCTGGTTGGGAAGGATGGTTATGACTGGACAAAGACATTCTTCTTATTATTATTATTTCCGGCAGACTACATGCCACTCGGCACATTGCTGCCTTTCTGGATTGTTCAGGAACTGCACTTAGGATTCTCTACTACGTCCAGAGGCATACTCCACTCGACTCTAGAAAGTTCCCAATAGCGCGTATACAATGGCCAGCTCCTGCAGGAGGGTTCAACAGCTCCTTAAGACACAACTCACTTTTTCCAGACACAGATTTAAACAAAACAGCATGCTGCCTTGCATAAAGAGGACACTCTATAAAAACGTGCTTAATGGTTTGACTCCGTTTGCAGTATTGGCACAATCCATCTGGATGTTTCCCTATCCTGGCCAAATTCCATGCAAGCCCACAATGGCCTAACCTTAGCCTGGTCAGGATAACAGCAAATTTCCTCTCCTTACCAGCATATACAGACACAGGGGAAACAGTTGGGTTTAATGAATAATAATGTCTGCCTCTGTTTTCTGCTTCCCACACCTTCTGCCAAGCTTCCATAATATTACTTTTAATCCTTGATCCCCATTCAAACACTCCCGGTTGTACATGCATCTCAATTCCTCCGGACAAAGACATCTGGAATGATTGCCTTTAAATAGGCACCATGATACACAGGTTTGCATAATTAGACTAATCCCCCACAAGTGTCCATGATCAGCATGATGAGGGAAGGTCCAGGGCTCCCTCTGGTGGCAGTGGAGGGATTCATGACAAAAACGTTGGAAAAGTTTGGACTTTTATTAATATATTGGGCAGACAGCGCCACTAAAAAGTTGAGAATAGTTTTCATCTTTTTGTTCATTTTCAGATCCACCAAGATATTCGCAAGTGTCGGTCAGACCTTCTGGTCCAGTACCAGAGAACCAGAATGTAACTCTGACCTGCAGCAGCGATGCAAACCCTGCAGTGAGGAACTACACCTGGCACAGATTTGATGGAGACCAGGAGACTCTGATCGGAACTGGGTCTATTTTGAACATCCAGGCTAGTGGAATCAATGGATCTTTCTATTGCAGAGTTGAAAATGATCTTGGAGTTTCAAATTCCACCACACACAACGTTGATGTTCAGTGTATGTATTACTTTTAATTAATATACAGCTGAAAACACAAATTTACAATGTAAAGTATTAGATGATTTAAATCCAACACTGCATCAATGGGATTTAAATTTTCTCCTTGTTGCAATTCTTCTTTTAGTTTCACCAAAAATGATCATGGTGTCAGTAAAACCATCTGGTCCAGTACCAGAGAACCAGAATGTGACTCTGACCTGTAGCAGTAATGCAAACCCTGCAGTGAAGAACTACACCTGGTACAGATCTGACGAAAACAAGGAGACTCTGATTGGAACCGGATTTATTTTACTCACCAACGTGTCAAAAAATAAGCAAGATTTTTTCTGCAAAGCAGAAAATGACCTTGGGCATGGACTCTCGGAGCTCCATCACATTGATGTCCAGTGTAAGTATCGGCGTTGTGAATAATGCTGTTTAATGGAATTACGACATCGCCATGTTATTTTTCTGAGAAGCAGAGTTATCTAATGTCTTGGCTGCAAGCAAGATTATCTGATAGAAAAGCCCTTTTCTTTTCTTTCACTGTTAGAGTTGTTCTTATTAAATGTTTTTAAGAACTAAATGTGCAATAAGGACGTAAGTGCAGAGCTGCCATCCTTAAAAATGTTTTTATCTGTATCGTGTTGTTCTTGAAACATATATGGAAGCCCTAAAATCCTAAAATATTGCTCTAAAACAAACATGATTGAATTTAAAGAACGCTTTATGACTGCTTTTTAAATATTAAAGCACAGAAAAGTTACATTTTGTGTAACAAAAAGCATTGTAAAAAACATTTTTATGTAATAATAATGTAAAACCTTGATGTTTTATGATATAATGGGATTTATTGGTTGTAAAACCATAATTTAGTCAAGGCTCTGTCTCAGTCTGTGTGCGCATGACACAGTGTAAATGTCATTTGAGGCCATAAATTCAGTGTAAAGCAAATTAAAGTTACCAAAGCAGAGTGCTCTGCTGTTGCAAAAAAAAACTTCCCGCTTGTGTTAGAATGTGGACGTGGCAGAGAACAAAATCCTTGGTGAAGAACAAGCTTGCCCTCAAAAAGTGACTGAACACTGGACGGGAGAACTCATATATACAGTAACTCATATATAAATCTAATATATATATATATATATATATATACATATACTGTATATATATATATACAGTGGTGGTCAAAAGTTTACATACACTTGTAAAGAACATAATGTCATGGCTGTCTTGAGTTTCCAGTTATTTCAACAACTCTGATTTTTCTCTGATATAGTGATTGGAACAGATCCTTCTTTGTCACAAAAAACATTCATGAAGTTTGATTCTTTTATGACTTTATTATGGGTAAACTGAAAATGTGACGAAATCAGCTGGGTCAAAAATATACATACAGCAATGCTAATATTTGGTTACATGTCCTTTGGCCATTTTTACTTCAATTAGGCGCTTTTGGTAGCCATCCACAAGCTTCTGGCAAGTTTCTGGTTGAATCTTTGACCACTCCTCTTGACAGAATTGGTGCAGTTCAGTTAAATTTGTTGGCTTTCTGACATGGACTTGTTTCTTCAGCATTATCCACGTGTTCTCAATGGTATTTAAGTCAGGACTTTGGGAAGGCCATTCTAAAACCTTAATTCTAGCCTGATTTAGCCATTCCATTACCACTTTTGATGTGTGTTTGGGGTCATTGTCCTGTTGGAACACCCAACTGCACCCAAGACCCAACCTTCGGGCTGATGACTTCAGGTTTTCTTGAAGAATTTGAAGGTAATCCTCCTTCTTCATTGTCCCATTGACTCTCTGTAAAGCACCAGTTCCATTGGCAGCAAAACAGGCCCACAGCATAATACTACCACCACAGTGCTTGATGGTAGGCATGGTGTTCTTGGGGTTAAAGGCCTCACCTTTTCTCCTCCAAACATATTGCTGGGCATTGTGGCCAAACAGCTCAATTTTTGTTTCATCTGACCACAGAACTTTGTCCATGTGATCAGCAGCAAACTTTAGTCGAGCCTTAAGGTGCCGCTTTTGGAGCAAGGGCTTCCTTCTTGCACGGCAACCTCTCAGTCCATGGCGATGCAAAACACGCTTGACTGTGGACACTGACACCTGTGTTCCAGCAGCTTCTAATTCTTGGCAGATCTGCTTTTTGGTGCTCCTGGGTTGACTCTTCACCCTCCTGACCAGTTTTCTCTCAGCAGCATGTGACAGCTTGCGTTTTCTTCCTGATCGTGGCAGTGACAAAACAGTGCCATGCACTTTATACTTACAAACAATTGTTTGCACTGTTGCTCTTGGAACCTGCAGCTGCTTTGAAATGGCTCCAAGTGACTTTCCTGACTTGTTCAAGTCAATGATTCTCTTTTTCAAATCTGTGCTGAGCTCCTTTGACTTTTCTATTGCAGCGTTTGTGGGTGTTTTTATCCGATGAGCCCTTTTTAAATGGCCTCAGAGAAGTCACCAGCTGTAGTCACTCATAATCACTCACAAGAAGTTAAGAGGTCATGCTATGAAGCTCATGTCATTGACACAACTTTCTAAGTCTCCAAAATTGCTCAGTCATGTTGCTGTATGTATATTTTTGACCCAGCTGATTTCGTCACATTTTCAGTTTACCCATAATAAAGTCATAAAAGAATCAAACTTCATGAATATTTTTTGTGACAAAGAAGGATCTGTTCCAATCACTATATCAGAGAAAAATCAGAGTTGTTGAAATAACTGGAAACTCAAGACAGCCATGACATTATGTTCTTTACAAGTGTATGTAAACTTTTGACCACCACTGTATATATATATATACACACGAGTTCTTATATATAAGTCTTCAGAACACCAGCTCTTGTTGTATCTGACATATGTCCTCGGCCATCCGTCCGATCCTCGAAGAAGTCGTGGATACGGCAAATAACCAGGACAGGGACTGGTTTTCCAGAGCAGGCTTTTATTGTTAGAAGTCTGTACACACACTCACGCTGGGGCGCAGGCAGACAGAGAGCCCCGCTGTCCGTGATCACCTTTCTTATATCTGTTCTGTTAAACCTGTTGATGCCCTTCTCATCTCTCAGCCATCCTAAATATAGATTCATTAACATTGCTTTCTTAATATCAGTGGCTCTTAGTCTGCTAATCCTTGCCAGGGACTTTCCATGAAGACATTTTACTGACACACAGTACATAGTCACCTGTTGTTTTCCCCCTGACTCTGGGTCAGCCTGACCACATGATATTGAAGCAATATACCACACTCTTAAGGACTGGAGTTGGACACCCCTGCCCCAAACAATAACCTTCCAAAATGATTTTAAATGTTCTTATGTTCGTTTCTGTTCTGTAGGAGCCCCGTTGAAGGAAAAATTCTGTACCATAGTGTCAGAAAAATAATCTTTGCCATTGTATTCTAAACCTCTTGAAGTATGTTTATAATGCAGGAATAACTTTCAAACATGGTAAAAATCTCTGTAAAGTTTATTTCACGTAATCCTTCTTCTTTAACTGTTCTTGTTTCAGATTCTCCCAAAAACACCACTGTGTCAGTTAAAGCTTCTAGTCCAGTGCAAGGGGACCAGAACGTGACTCTAACCTGCAGCAGTGATGCCAACCCTCCAGTTAAGAACTACTCCTGGTACAGGTCTGATGGAGATCAGGACACTCTCATCGGAATGGGGAAAGTGATAAATGTCAAGGCTTTTGTAGTCAGACGGCATTTCATCTGCAAGACTGAAAATGATCGAGGGGAGGGAAGATCAAGCTTCACTCACATTGATGTTCACTGTACGTATCATTTAATGTTTCTTATTTTTAAAAAAAATTTTTCCTTTTACGTTTAGTAAACATTGGCACAATTCAACAGCGGTTCTAAGCCTCCTTTAAATACCGATAATTGGATCAGCCCCGAAAACTAATGTTGTTTAATCTTTAGTTTTAATAGACTGTTAGTCTGGAGACCATTTTAATAACTCAATGTAATAGGCAGCTTTCAGACCTAATGCGTCTGCAACAAAGCTGGTAGAAAACAACAATCTGGGAAATTGTCCAGGGAAAATTCAAAACCCTCAGGAGTAAAAGTTGTAATGTGGAAGGAGGATGTGGACTCAGTTGCAGGACTTCCAAAAAGGTTTATTAACACAATTCAGGAAAGTCTGTAAAGCAAGAAGCACAGGGTTAACTCATGGTTTCAAAAGTCCAAATAAAAACAAAGATCCAACACGGTCAGGCAACCAAGGTGACCTGGCTGGAAGGGATGGTATAACCCGGCATGGAAGTCTGGGGTGATTCCTCTTAAATAGATGACAGTGTCCACAGATGTGTGGCATACGTAATCCATCTCAGGTGTACCCCAACCAGGGTGATGAAGACTATCCAGGGACCCCTCCGGCGGCAGGCGAGGGGATCACAACAGTAAAAAGGAGATACAAAACGTATTGGGAATTAAGTCAGATGGCAGAACAAGAAGGATAAAGAAAAGCAATAAATCAGGAGGCTTTTCAGGTAAATGTGGATTACTTCAATTATTTGAAGAAAAAAAAAGAAAGTTTGATGTACAATGGGGTAAGGGTAGCTCATTGGTTAAAGCGTTCACCCGCGGACCGGAAGTTTGCGAGTTCGCATGCCACTGGGTGCACTTCTAGGGTCTAACCCCGCCCCCAACATTTATTTATTTATTCATATATGTGTAACTTTTTGGCTTCAAAAGGTTAAAGCTGTGCCAATGCATTGGTGATGATTATTTATGAAACATTCATTATTTCTTTCAGATTCTCCCAAAGATATAATGGTGTCGATCTGCCCCTCTGGTCCAGTACCAGAAAATCACAGAGTGACTCTGATATGCAGCAGCGATGCCAACCCAGCAGCGAGGATCTACACCTGGTACAGAAATGATGGAGACCAGGAGACTCTAATCGGAACAGGACCTGTAGTAAATATTAATGTGTCAGAAGTCAAGTTACCCTTTTTCTGCAGAGTGGAAAATTATATTGGAGTTGGAATTTCAATCAAGCATCACATAGATGTTCAATGTGAGAACTTAACTTTATTATCAGTTGTGAAACTAAAATAGTCATTGCAAAGTGTCTTTTTAGCAATTCCAAAAACATTCATATATATATATATTTTTTTTATAAGTAAATTCAATTTTGTAATACAATCCTTTCCAGATTCCCCAAAAATCACCACAGCAGTAGCCAAACCATCTGGTCCAATTCCAGAGAACCAGAATGTGACTCTGACATGCAGCAGTGATGCAAACCCTGCAGTGAAAAGCTACACCTGGTACAGTTCTGATGGAGAACAGGAGACTCTGATTGGCACTGGAAAGATTTTAAAAACTCAAGTTTCTAAATCCAGATGCTGGTTTTTTTGCAAGGCTGAAAATATTCTTGGAATTGGATTCTCAAGTCTTATCAACATAAACGTTCACTGTGAGTTCTGTTCATTTTGTTTATTCACACAATATGTGTACAAGCGAATACAAGCGGCCAAAATGAGCTTCCTCCGCAGGGTGGCTGGGCTCTCACTCAGAG
Organism: Neostethus bicornis; assembly: GCA_902685375.1. Lineage (NCBI taxonomy): Eukaryota > Metazoa > Chordata > Actinopteri > Atheriniformes > Phallostethidae > Neostethus > Neostethus bicornis. The sequence continues at coordinate 13,207,039 of LR738541.1, read as the reverse complement.
ATCAGGTGAGGAGCTCTACCATCTGGGAGGAGCTCATTGTCGAGCTGCTCCTCCTCCTGGTCGAGAGGAGCCAGATGGGGGTGGTTCAGGCATCTGGTCAGGATGTCCTACGAGCACCTTGCTGGTGAGGTGTTTTGGGCACGTCCCAGCGGGTTCAGGGCAGATCCTGGACCTGCTGGAGAGACTATGTCTCACAACTGGCCGGGGAATGACCCAGGTGAGCCGGAGAATGCAGCCGGGGTGAGAGAAGCCTGGGTTTTCTGTCTGAAGCTGTTGCCACCGCGACCCGGCCTCGGATGAGTGGAAGACGACGGAACGCAACAGAACACAATATGTTAATATATAGTGTGTTTGTTTTCTGTTTCAATTTAGTATTTTTTTCCCTGTTATGCTTAAAAATTCTCTTTAAGCATAAAGGAATTACAAATGTTACTATTTGAAAAACTAATTACCTACTTTCCTTATAGTTACGACTTTGTTACGTTACTAAGAAAATTAAGTGGTGTTACTAATGTGTTTAAATAATGCAGCATGAAGCTGCACTTGTTCTCCCATGCTGCAGATTTACCAACAGCGGTTTAGAAAAGCTTCCTCTCCGCTACAAACAGCTTTACTGGAGGGAAAATTCAGTATTTTCCTTTACTTTCATAGTCGTTAGTAAATGTTTAAAAGTTCCACAATTGTGCAAAAACATACAGAAGAGCAGAGCTGAAATTTCTTTTGAAAAAGAGACATTTTTAAGTAAATGACATTACAACTTCAATTACTTACAAAAAACGATGACACATTAGCATTTGAAAGAACGTTTATGTGCCCATGCTTTTATAAGCACCGTAAGAGACGCCCTTCTAACGTTGTATGTGAAAACCAATGTAACATGACAAAAAATGTTGTAAAATCCTGTTTTTATGTTACAACGTGATACTTCTCACATTTGATGAAATACTAAAATTAAAAATGAGATACAAATTATGTTATAAAGTTGCAAATACCCATTAATGCAATATCTCCCAAACCATTGAAGAAATTGTTATGAAATTGCCCACAGTTACTTAAAACCAACTCTAGATAAACCCAAAGGATCAGCTCCAAGTTGCCATATCTTTTTTTACCACTTTTTTTGCGAATGTACTACTGTTCTTTTAACTCTACGATAAAAAACTACATCAACTTCACCCACTGATTCAAATACCATATCTCACACAGTCAATTTAGTTACCATGAGAGCAAAACAGTAAAAAAAATTCTTTACACAGCACTGATTCAACCTGCTTACTGTGTAACATTGAATCCAAACCATGTATTAATAAAAGAGTTTGTGATAAAGAACAGGCATAGCAACAGCATAATATATATAATTTCAAATTAATAATAATGATAAAAATAATGAATTACTCTAGTCATCCCTCACCGGGGAAATTTGTGTGCTGCACTCCTTACACCGCAGCAGGCTGCCCTTCGACGGCACCAATAGTGGGAGAAGCGGGGGTTAGGTGTCTTCTCCAAGGACCCTAGACGTTCTCTCTGTGGGACGCAAACCTGCGAACTTCCGGTCTGCACACGAACGCTCTAACCACTGAGCTGCCGTCTCAATTAAAAAATTAATATATATTTTTTATTTTTTTCTTATAGATATTCCAAAAAACACCACAGTGTTAGTAAAACCATCTGGTCCAGTTCCAGAAAACCAGAATGTGACTCTGACCTGCAACAGTGATGCAAACCCTGCAGTGAAAATTTACACCTGGTACAGATCTGATGGAAGCCAGGAGACTCTGATCGGAACTGGAAAAATTTTAAACATCACAGTAACTAAAGAGAACAAGATTTTCTTCTGTAAGGCTGAAAATATACAAGGAGTTGGATCTTCTGACAAGATAGAAATAGACTTTCAGTGTATGTAGATGCAACATCTCTAATTATTTTCTTCTTCTCTTTTTAAATTATGATTGTTTTTTGTCCAAACAAATATTTCCTCTTTATGTTTTCTAGTTCCTCCTCAAATCTTGCCATCATCTGGTTGCCGCAAAGCTTTCAATCATGTTCAGTGTTCCTGCCAGACTGTAGGAAACCCTTCTCCTACGTTGTACTGGTTTTTAAATGGACAGACAGTTGAATTTAGCAAGTTTAAAGTCATCAATGAATCTCTAAACGACACAAGCTTAATCAGCGTCATAACTGTGAACCAAACACAGAACAAAGACCTTCCCAACATACTGTGTCATGGCGTCAACGCTCTGGGATCTGCAAGCCATCAGTTTTGTATCAAAGATCATCTTAGCTCTTCACGACAAGGTCAGCCCGTAATGTTTTACGATTCAAGTTGTAATGTTTTATGGCAACATTTGTAGAAACTTCAACCAATAGTAAGTAAAAAAAAAAACAACAAAAAAAAAAACGTTTCTTGTGTGGATTTTTATTTTTCAAGGTTTCCTATCAAAAGGAAGGGTCCTTTCTTGGGTTTTGGCCAGCTTGTCTATTGTTGTCAATGTCGGTTGCATAGTTTACATCCACAAATTTTTGGGGTGAGCTCATCAAATTTAATGTCTGTAAAATCAAATACATCTACAAATTTAATCTTGAACGCATCTGAACCCAACTATTCAAATCTGTCTGTCCTTCCATCCAGTTCTCAAAGAAGAAGATGCAATGAAAAACCCTGGGATGACAACGGCACATCAATGGGACATAAAGACATCTTTAAGGTCCCAGAGCTTGATGACATTTCTTCCTAAATTGCTTTGTTTTGCACTAACTTTTTCTGCTTTTTCTCCATTAAGTTTTTGAAATGGTTTAACTGTTTGCATGTTTTCATCAGAAAGCTTTAATCATTGTAAAGTTTAAAATATATGTTTTCATTACTCAGTTTGGGCACTGAGAATTGATATAAATGACTCAGGCGAGAAGCATGGCGTTGTCATTAACCCTTCTTCATCAACGTTGAGCACAGCATGGTGTAAAGTTTAGGTTCTAAGCTTCAGGTGTACTTAGACAATACACCAGGGAGAGCTTGGTTATTTACAAGGAAGGGTTTTCCTAACCTTAACTATCTAAGTGCAGCTGAGGCATTTGAGGGATCTGGTTTGGTGACCTCAGGATTGGATCTCTGCTTTTTGCAGAGGATGTGGTCCTGTTGGCTTCATCAGATCGTGATCTCCAGCTCTCACAGCATAGGATGGTGGTGTGTAAGATGACCCTGGTAGTCGAGTGCTGCTTGAATTTTATGAAGGAGTTGATACAGGCTCTTGGTGGGCAGGAGATGCTTCTAGATGATTGGGATGGGAATCAGCACCTCCAAATCCGAGACCATGGTCCTCGCCAGGAAAAGGGTTGAATGCCCCCTGCTGGTCAGGAACAGGGTCCTGCCCCAAGTGGAGGAGTTTAAGTATCTTGGGGTCTTGTTCATGAGTGGGCGAAGGATGGAGCGGAAGATCGACAGATGGGTTGGTGCAGTGTCAGCAATAACTAGGAAGCTGCATCGATCCGTCATGGATCGATGCTGAGCCGAAAAGCAAAGCCCTCGATTTATCACCTATGGTCACCAGCTGTGGGTGGTGACCGAAAGAATGAGATTGCAGATATGAGCTCGGTGTCGAGCTGCTCCTTCTCCAGGTCGAGAGAAGCCACATGGAGTGGTTCGGGCATCTGGTCAGGATACCTCCCGAGCGCCTCGCTGGAGAGGTGTTTTGAGCATGTCCCACCGAGAGGAGACCAAAAGGCAGACCTCGGACCTGCTGGAGAGACTATGTTTCACAGCTGGCCGGGGAACGACTTGGGATCCTCACAGGTGAGCTGGAGGATGCAGCCGGGGAGAGAGAGGCCTGGTCTCCCCGTCTGAGGCTGTTGTCAGCCTTGGATGAGTGGAAGAGGACGGAACAAACGGAATGGTTTACCTAACCGTTTCGAAAGTATGCAAGACATGTTCTTGATAAATCATCTTACTGTCCCTTCATCCATCTAAGCACAATGGGGGGGCAAAACCTTCCGTCGCTTTCCTTCCCGCCTCTGGAATGCACTTCCCACCTAACATCCGCAACTTAGACTCTTTCTCTTTGTTATTACGGGAGACTTTCCCATCTCAAAACTCACCTTTTCAAATTTGTTACTCTGTATAATCCTTTTTCCTCCTCCTGTCTCTTGACATGACGTATTTTATATTTTATCTATTGCTGTTTTTATTTTGTTGTACAGTGCCCTTGAGTTGCTGGTAAGGTGCCTTGAAATAAAAGGAATTGTTATTAACATAAATGCGGCTGCTGAAAATGTGTAGTGTCCGAAAATACATAATTATTGTTGATAAACCTTTTTTAAATGCATTTTTAACCTTATTTACTGGGTGGAGATCTATCTTGGAACCCACACATTTATTTAAAAATGACCTTCAGTGAATCCCAGGCTGTCTGGAATCTAAGAAATGTCTTCTATAAGGTGAGTGAGAATTTATGTTCTGCAGCCACCAAATATGCAAAGTTAGGATGAACACGCCCACCTGCATTTAGATCCATGTGAGCATGGACCTTTGTCACATCTTTTTTATATAACATGAAGCAACGGCAGTCAGCAAGTAAGAAAACGTTTCCTAAATAGTGTTACGCTAACACACAGGAGGATGCAGATATGAGGATGCAGCCAACATCAAGAATAACATTCACTTGGAAACAAGAAAGAGGGTTAGAAAAAATACCATCTTCTGATGGAAAGAGGCACAGTAGAAAAGTGAAAAGGTAAAGACCTGCAAGAAAATAAAGCCACTGCATACAATCTGACTCTCCTGATTTAATCTTGAGTTTCCCAATTTGATGGACGGAACTCAATTCTCAGAATCAGGAGATTCAATCTTCTGATTAAAAAAAAAAGAAGTGTGAAAAAATGGCCTACATGTAAAATAAGTACACATTTAAGAAATCAAACATTGGAATCCTGCTGTGCGTTCAATATTGACTTATTTCTGTGCCAAAAAATGCTTACAAACTTCTCTTAATGACAAAATTATTGACGACCTTAGCTGGGAAAAAATTGGGTTTTGAATGTTTAATCAATGCATCATAAAAGCCTGAAGTTTTCTAAAGAAAAAAAATAGTAAAAAAACAAAAAAGTTTAATTTAGTTTCAAAGCCACACAGGTTAAGTTAAGCTAAAGTCAATCAAAAAGCTGTAAAGCTAAAGTTTGCTTTTAAAAAAGCACTCTCCCCACCCAGGGTTCGGGTGAGGAGTTCTGCCATTCGGGAGGAGCTCGGTGTCGAGCCGCTCCTCCTCCAGGTCGAGAGAAGCCACATGGAGTAGTTCGGGCATCTAGTCAGGATGCCCCCCGAGCACGTCCCACCAGGAGGAGACCAAAGGGCAGACCTCGGACCCGCTGGAGAGACTATGTCTCACAGCTGGCCAGGGAACGACTTGGGATCCTTCCGGGTGAGCTGGAGGATGCAGCCGGGTTGAGAGAGGCCTGGGCGACCTGTTTGAGGCTGTTGCCCCCGCGACCCGATCCCGGAACAAGCGGACAATGACGGAACGGAAAGTTGAGTCTATTATTACTCCCAAATTTCTAACTTGGTTTGACGGTTCGAAAGAGAGAGATTGAAGGTAACTGATGACACTTTCTCTTTGTTTCTGTGGGCCAAAGACAATGATTTCAGTTTTTTCTGAGTTTAGCTGGACAAAGTTGTTTTACATCCAGACTCTGATTTGTTGAATACAGTAGCAGAGTGAATCCACAGGTCCATGTTCACCTGCTGTCAGTGGCACATAGATCTGAGTATCATCTGCATAATTGTGATATGACACATGCTGGCTATCAATTGCCCTAACGGCAGCATGTAGAGGTTAAACAACAGGGGTCCAAGAATTGACCCATGGGGAACCCCACAGGTCAAAGGCATGTGATCTGACACACAATTTCCAATTTCTACAAAATACCCGTGTCCTTCTAAATAAGACTTAAACCAATTAAGTGCAGTACCAGAAACACCAATCCAGTTCTCCAGAGTCTGTAGAAGGATCTCATGATCTACAGTATCAAACGCAGCACTCAGGTCCAACAGGATTAAAACAGAGACTTTGCTAGCGTCAGTGTTCATACGAATGTCATTGGTTACCTAAGTAACCAATGACATAAGAGCTGTCTCTGTGCTGTGATGAGGTCTCTTTCCGTCCATAGTGCGCAGCCTGGTGGGTAGTTAGCATGGTAGCTTTTGTGACATGTACTAAAATGTCTCTCCACGTTGTGACACTTAGCCATCGCCACAGTCGCACTGCAGATGAGACACACACAGTTTTCTTTCACGTTAGTAAAAAAGAACTCTTCCTCCCATTCACTGGGAAAATGATAAGTTTTCTTATTTTTTTCTGCCATGTTTTTGTGGGTAGAAAACGCGTTCGTAACCTCATCTTTGCAGCGCTTACGAGCTTATCTCAGCAAAGCACTAGACTGACCTCCAACCCATACTACGTCAGAGTTTATATATCAAACTTTTTTTTGTGATATACATTTTTTTTTTACATTTTTATGTATTTGTTTTTAAATTAACATCACTGTAAATGAAACTCAAAAAGAAAAGCAACACAATTAAATTTGTGATTAGTGCTATTTTTAGAACTGGCCTGCGGGCGACTGATGCGGTCGCTGCAGGCGACTTGGTGCCCGTGGGCACCGGGTTGGTGACCCCTGCTTTGCAGGGTGGGAGGAAATTGGAGTGCCCAGAGGAAACCCATGCAAACTCCACACAGAAAGGACAGTGTCCTAAGCCTCGTCTCCTCCCGGGACCCGAATCCACGACCTTCTTGCTGTGAGGCCACTGTGCTACCCACTGTGCCACCGTGCCGCCTGCTTTTTGTCAGATAAAAAATGACTTTTTCCCAGAAATGATGCTTCAGAATCACACTTTATTAGTTCAAATAAATGTTAATGTAACAAAAAGAGTTTTAAATAACAAAGAAAATAAAGATCAATTCCCTCAATGGAGGAGCAAAGAAAATAAAGAATAAATCAAATGTAAAAAAAAAAACTACGACAACAAATTTCTTCTACGAGTTAAAGAGTGCTGAACTGCACACAGCAGAAAGTGAAACATCCTCCAAAAGTTCTTACAGAGTCTTTAATCTTTAAGGACTCAAGACCTTTTTTCATATCATCATTTTGTCGACTTCTTTACGTTTTCTGCCGCTGTGGGAAAACCAAACAGAATCATTATGACTGACGCATTTAATTAGAGCAAAATACAAGCACAAAAAAAGATAAATAGAAACATTTCTAAGATTTCAAGGAAAAAGTTTTAGGGGTGTAATAGTATATATATGGGAATCAAATAGTTTATACACGTTACAAATGGGTCGGTAAATATGTATTTTTTTTTGTAATGAATCACCTTTTTTAACTTGATAATTGCTGAATTTAAAGTATTTTCATACCAAAAAGCCACGGACTGAGAGCTGGGACGACCCAGCCTGGGAGCTTGGTATTGGCCTCTGGTGCTAGCTAGCCGTCACATTAATGTGGTAATTAGAATAAGTAAAACACGACCTACGGGGATGACCTTTAATGATTTTTAATATAAACATGTATTCTATGTTATTATGTATTTTTTGTGTTCCAAAAAGGAACATTCCAAAGTTTATTCGCATTTTATCTCCTCTAATAGGGGCGCAGCAGCTGGGAAGAAGTGCACATTGCAATAGCAACAACTTCCTGCAGAACAAACACATTTCTATGGCCACACACAAGTGTCTGTGTATATATTTGTGGAGAAAGGCAACGAAGACTCTGACGCCATTACAGAAACACTTTAGAAAGTTTGAGTGAGATAATATTGAAGAGACATCATGAAGAGAGTAAGAAAATTGTTGTTTGAATAAAGTATGCCTCGGTCCGTCGTGGTAAAGAGAGAGCTAAGCCGAAAAGCAAAGCTCTCAATTTACAAGTCGATCTACGTTCCTACCCTCACCTATGGTCACCAGCTTTTGGTGGTGACCGAATGAATGATCTTCAGTGGAGATCTCAAAGTGCTACAATGACCAAACGGAACAACAAACAGCAAAATTACATAAAACCATAACACAAAAAAACAACACTAAAAACTTTGTTGAAAAGCCTTTGGAAAAAATGTCTTCAGTCTTTTCTTAAGAACCTTAACGCTCTGTGGAGCCCTCAAGATTCAAACAAGGTTCATAGATGGTTAAAAAAAAAAAAACTCCCAAAATTTGATTCAGCATAAAATCGCCTTCATATTATGTTACGTAAAGCAGAACAATGGTGAACCTACCGTACAACCAAAACGTAAATTGTACTGATGCCACAGAAAATAACAGCCATAAAAATGAGAACCCACGGGCACGCTGTTATGGTCAATTCGAAAGCTGACAAAACAAAATGCAGAAGAAACGTCAAACACATACTTAAACTTTGCTGGAAGTTCCTTGTGATGTCTTGCAAACGTCAGACAGTAGTTAAGTGAGACACAAAGCAGGTGGTTTTTCTTGATATTTCAAACATTTGATATGGATATGAATTTTCCCTGTCAAAGTGTGCATATTGTTAAAATCACATATACTGTATCACTACACACATTTGGCTAACACCAGTTATAGTAATAACGGTATGCAACTCTTATGAAGACATTTGTGTTCATTGGGATAGATAAAGTGACATAAATACAGTGAGCAATGGAGAGTGTGGAAAAGAGGTGAAGAAGCGTGTTCAGGCAGGCTGGAACGGGTGGAGGACAGTATCAGGTGTGATGTGCCACAGAAGAGTTTCAGCTAGAATGAAAGGGAAAGTGTACAAAACCGTGTTAGAGGTTTTGGGATAAAGTTCGAGAGGCAAGACTGCGATGGTTTGGACACCTGCAGAGGAGAGAGAGAGAGTACATAGGAAGAAGGATGCTGGATTTGGAACCACCAGTAGAGGAAGGCTAAAGAGGAGGTTTATGGATACAGTGAAGGAAGACATGAAGATAGTTGGTGTGACCAAAGAGGATGCAGCAGATAGGGCTAGATGGAAGAAATTGACTTGCTGTGGCGACCCCTGAAGGGAAATGCCAAAAGAAGAAGAAGATACAAAAAGCAAAGGTTTAGTTAGGGTGGTTCTATGTATAACTGGTGGAGTATTTTATTATGTGGATTAACAGTATTGGTTTTATTTAGCATATTTTAAAAAAAAGTATATTTTTTAGCATGTTGCAATTGATTTAACTGTTAAATCCACTCCATCTGTTGCCAAGAAGTGGTGCAGTCCTGCATTGTTATATAAGGAGTAGTTGGAGGCAGAGATGAGAGGAAGCACCAGAGAGAGACAACTTGTAGACAGCCACTTTGGACAGCTTGCAAGTATCGCCACCTGCAAGCATCGTCTCCTGCCTCCAGCTGCCCATTGTAAAACAATTAGAGACTGCACTACTTCTTGGCAACAGGTGTAATGGATTAAACAATGAAAAGATGCAAAAAGCTCATACATTTAAAACATGCAGAATAAAACCATAAAATACTCCATCTGTTACACTCGGTATAAAATACTTCACCTTCCGTGGTAATGTTTTTTCAGATTTTTTTTCTTTTTTTTTTTCTCGTTTCTTTTCTTTAATTCTGTGCAGGGGATTTTTTTTTCATATGTAAATTGAATAGTATTCTGCGGGCCAGTTTGGTGTACCTACAGTAGATCAGTAAACCAGAGGGAGTCAACTCATACCTATCTGGCGCCCATTTTTCAGAAAAACTTGGCCTGAGGTCACTTTTGCTTGTAGACATAAACGCAGCTGCTAATGACAATTTTTGGTTTGGTCACACACAGACACACACGCACAAATAGGTGTGAATATTGCTTTTCTATACATATTTACACTTTGAAAGTGTTTAAACAAGAAAGAAATGTGTGAAAAGTCGAGAAAATGTGTAGTGAGTAGTTGTAATTAAAAAAACTCAAGTTGACTGCTTTGTGGATCTTATTCATTGTGGGGTTGTTGGTTTTTAAGAAGATAATTCCTACATTTACCAAAAGACCACCAAATACCGTAAAAAAAAACAGGTGACAAAATTACTGGCAGTGAAAAAGTTTCACATTATGTTCCACAACAGTTTATAAATCAGACCTCGGGTTTTGGTTTTTGTGATAGCAAATCTTTTGTTGACTGATCCGTAGTTATTGGAGCTTTTACAAGTCACGGTGGGAAGATACCCAGGCATCTGATTTATGTATTCCAGGTTGCTGACAACTTTGAAGGGATCATTTTGTTCGGTAGAGATCACCGATGTGTTGGAATTGACAACCAGGCGTCCATCTAAATACCACTTTAGAAAGAGTGGAGGTTTTCCTGTGGTCTCACAGGAACAGACAATGCTTTCCGGTAACATGGTACAATCAGACAAAGTTGAAATCTTTGGCGGCTCTGAAATTAAATCACATTTGCCAGTGATAAGAAAAGAGTGATAAAACATGGTCTGTTCTTTGCTTTTGCTTTACAAAAATTTGTAAGATTGAAAACAACACAACAACAACAACAACAAAAAAACAGTTTTGCAAAATAAAAAACTAACACAAAACAAAACCCGCCCAACATTTTTAAAGATATTTCTGAACATTTAAAAAAAATAGCATTTTTGAAATCGCAAAACAGCTACTTTGTTTTAAAAGAGTCAATTTTGAAAGTTATTTACTCATTCAAAAACAAAATTTTGAACTAAAAATGACAAAGAAACAAAAAGCACATTTTGAGAAGTTGAAAAAAAAATCTTGTTGTGTTCTATTCTGTTTTTCAGTAAGTCAAGTGTCAGTGTTTTTATATATCAGTGTGATTTTAGTTTCAGAAGCAAAGATCGCCGAACTTACCTGAAAACTCAATTATTATCTTTGACTCCGTTAATATTACAGACGTGTCTTTTTTTGTGTAGCCGGCCGCACAGGACACAATCTCAGATTCAAATCCCTGAAGGCTTTTAATGGTTCTAACAGACCTCATAATTTTTGTTCCGTCTGGTTGTGTGATCACATAGTTATTGACAAAAGATCCGGGAATGTTCGGGAACCACATCATAATTGGAGGATGAGAGTGACAGGGAATCGGTGCAGTGCAGACCACTTTCATCATTAGTTGCTTTTGTGCCTTGGTTATGGAGGAAGTCACATTCACCCACAGAGACTCTGCATAAAATTTTATTGTAGTTACTCAGTTTTAAGAGTAAAACTGATTGAAAAAAATAAAATATAATCGTGTTAAAATTTACCGTTGTTATAAATCCTGACTTTTTGAGGGAAAAAAGTTAACCGCGATGAACAATCCAAGAACATCTCATAAACGTTGTCATTTCCTTCAGATACATCTATTTCTGTAGTACAATCTCTTGTTTTCATAGCAAAATAATCGGTAACACTTCCCACAGTATTGGTAGTGCCGTCTTTCCGCCAAAAGACCTTACAAGGTTCGTCCCCAAGATTTCCGCAGCTCGACCGAAACTTGCACGGTATGGTCACACACATCCCTTTTATACTGTATATGGACCGAGGCACTATTAAAAACTGTTCACACAGGGCATCTGAAATACAAAAACAATACATCATCAAAAAAGAAACACTTGTACCAATATTATCCATTTGAAGAAACAACAACAGAACTTGACATGAATTTTGACACATTAAAATTAAAAGCGGTGTGAAAGATCTTCTAAGTATAACAACCCAGCAACTTCTTGTGAAAACAAGAATTTTTTTTCTGTCTTTGCATGTGATGCTGAAAGCATGGAGTTGAACTGATTGACAATTTCTGAAAAAATCTTTCGTGCCCACCACATAAAAGTGCGTAACTGAGGTTTTCAACATCCCACAGACTCGCAAAATACGTACTAATATGGTATAGACTGTATCTTTGGCTTCCAAGTGCAACTATTTTTTAGGACCAGACTATTTTTAAGGCCAGACACGAATAGTTGGCACACACTGATAGCCAATGAAGTTATTCCTTTCACTTCGTTATTGCCGAATCTGTTGTATGAAACCAGATTTAAGATTTAACCAGATTTAAGAGGCAAAAACTGAATTTATCAGAATGTTTCATTCCATCGTTAGAGGTGAGCAACTCACCCTGCAGGAAAAAGCCACTAAGAAGAAAAATTAGAGCTCCAACCATCTTTGTTACTGAGAAAGATATCTGGTGAAGAATAAACATGTTCAATAGATTAGAATCAGCTTTATTGTTACTGCAGAGAACAACAAAACACACTCAGCAAGCAAACAGAAGTGAAGCCCATTAAGACAAGAAAAAAACAATTGTGATTTTGGGATATACAAATAAAATTGAATTGAAATAATAGTGACAGTAGTGAGCACATGGCGTGTTGTGAAGGTGTTGTTGTATTCCCCATCTCTATTTCTGGCAAGTAAAGACATTTAAGTCGCTTCAGAGAACATATCCGCTTGCCATACACCTCCGAAGAAGGATAAAAACGCAAAACCAACCATCGTGGTGCATTTTGTTAACAGAGAGCACAAAATAGAGCTAAATATGCTAAATAAAACAAAATATGCTAAATAAAACCAATACTGTTAATCCATGCAATAAAATACTCCACCAGTTATACATAGAACCACCCTAACTAAACCTTTGCTTTTTGTATCTTCTTCTTCTTTTGGCATTTCCCTTCAGGGGTCGCCACAGCAAGTCAATTTCTTCCATCTAACCCTATCTGCTGCATCCTCTTTGGTTACACCAACTATCTTCATGTCTTCCTTCACTGTATTCATGAACCTCCTCTTTGGCCTTCCTCTAGTCCTCTTTCCTGGTGGTTCTAAATCCAGCAACCTTCTTCCTATGTACTCTCTCTCTCCTCTGTACGTGCCCAAACCATCTCAGTCTTGCCTCTCGAACTTTATCCCCAAAACGTCTAACATGTGCTGTTCCCCTGATGTACTCATTTCTAATCCTGTCCATCCTGGTCACTCCCAGAGAGATCCTCAGAATCTTCATCTCTACCACCTCCATCTCTGCTTCCTGTCTTTTCTTCAGTGCTACTGTTTCTAGGCCAAATAGCATGACCGGTCTCATCACGGTTTTGTACATTTTCCCTTTCATTCTAGCTGAAACTCTTCTGTGGCACATCACACGTGATACTTTCCTCCACCCGTTCCAGCCTGCCTGAACACGCTTCTTCACCTCTTTTCTACACTCTTCATTGCTCTGGACTGTTGATCCCAAATACTTAAAATCTTCCACCTTCTTTATCTCTTCTCCCAGTAACCTCACTTTTCCATTTGGATCCCTCTCATTCACACACGTACTCTGTTTTACTCTGACTAATCTTCATTCCTCTTCTTTTTAGTGCAAACCTCCACCTCTCCAGCTTTTTCTCCACCTCTTCCCTCCTCTCACTACAGATCACAATGTCATCTGCAAACATCATTGTCCATGGGGATTCCTGTCTGACCTCGTCTGTCAGCCTGTCTATCACCACAGCAAACAGCAAAGGGCTCAGAGCAGATCCTTGGTGCAATCCCACCCCCACACTGAACTCCTCTGTCACACCTACAGCACACCTCACCACTGTCTTACAGCCCTCATACATGTCCTGGACCACTCTAACATACTTCTCTGTCACACCAGACTTCCTCATACAATACCATAGTTCTTCTCTAGGTACCCTGTCATACGCTTTCTCTAGATCTACGAAACACAGTACAGCTCCCTCTGGCCTTCTCTGTACTTCTCTATCAGCATCCTGAAGGCAAATACTGCATCTGTAGTGCTCTTTTTAGGCATAAAACCATACTGCTGCTCACAAATTCGTACTTCAGACCTCAGCCTACCTTCGACAACTTTTTTCCATAACTTCACCGTATGACTGATCAGTTTTATTCCTCTGTAGTTACCACAACTCTGGACATCTCCCTTGTTCTTAAAAATAGGAACCAGCACACTTCTCCTCCATTCATCAGGCATCTTCTCACTTTCTAATATCCCGTTAAACAGCCCAGTCAGAAACGCAACTGCCACCCCCCATAAGCGTTTCTATATTTCTACAGGGATATCATCAGGACCCAGAGCCTTTCCACTCTTCATTCTCTTCAGTGCCCTCTTTATTTCTACCTTAATGATCTTAGCCACTTTCCGCTCCACTGTGGTAACATCTTCTACTCTTTGTTCTCTTTCATTTTCTTCATTCATCAACTCTTCAAAGTACTCTTTCCATCTTCCCATCACATTACTGGTATCTGTCAAAAGACATCCATTCCGGTCTTTAATCACCCTAACTTGCTGCACATCCTTCCCATCTTTGTCTCTCTGTCTTGCCAACCTGTATAGGTCCATCTCTCCCTCCTTGCTATTCAGCCTAGCGTATAGGTCATCATAGGCTACTTGTTTTGCCTTTGCCACCTCTACTTTAACCTCACGCTGTTTCACCCTGTACCCTTGCCTATTCTCTTCAGTCCTCTCAGTGTCCCACTTCTTCTAAGCCAGCCTCTTTCTTTTGATACAATCCTGCACCTCCTCATTCCACCACCACGTCTCTCTATCTATCTTTCTTCCAGATGACACACCAAGTACTCTTGCCTGTCTCCCTGATCGCATTAGCTGTAGTTGTCCAGTCATCTGCAAGCTTCTCCTGCCCACCAAGAGCCTGTCTCAACTCCTTTATAAAGTTCAAGCAGCACTCTTCCTTTTTCAGTTTCCACCATTTAGTCTTCTGCACTCCCTTCATCTTTTTAAACTTCCTCACTGCTATGGTCATCTTACACACGACCATCCTGTGCTGTTTGGCTACACTGTCTCCTGCTGCAACTTTGCAGTCACTGATCCCTTTCAGATTACACCGCCTACACAAAATGTAATCAACCTGTGTACTCCTTCCTCCACTCTTATAAGTCATCCTGTGTTCCAGCCTTTTCTTGAAATAAGTATTCACTACAGCCATTTCCATTCTTTTTGCAAAGTCAATCACCATCTGACCTTCTACCTTTTTTTTTAACTTCTTCCCACTCCATTTTGAACCTGCCATTGTTGATTTTTTTTTTTTTTACTTGTTCCTTTGCTGTGATGATTTTGAAACGTTCAAAATAAAGAGAAACAGTTCCAGATCAAAACATTCCTAATTTTTTTAAAACCTTAAACACTTACTTTTTTATTTTAAAAAAAGCAGAATATTTGAAAATAATTTAAAATATCAAACACACAGTTTAAAACTTGTATGAATATAAACTGTTCATAACACACTCCCACTCCTGTTGCAAAAAATTATTCTGCTTTGATTAAGATTTTCAGACCAACAAGAGCATAAATAATTCACTTTACTTACCAGAATCTCAAAGACTCCTGTGCAGCTGCTTTTAGGCGCACTGTGAAAGTAATTCTTCAAGTAACCTCAACAAAATGTAAATTCACTAGAGTTTGTCCGTTACAAACTTTAAATTGCAGCTCCTGGTTGTTGGATCGTTAACCTGCAGGATAAAAAGTTTCTAACAGTTAAAAGTCTATGTGTAAGTTCAAAACACTATTAACATTTTGAAATGTTGAATAAAAACAGCAAAAACCCATTTCATTTACATATTTATTCTACGTACCTGTTTTCAGCAAATAAAACTTAGGGATTTTTTTTTAATCTGATGAAAATTAAAGCAGAAATGAAGAGAACTACAAAATTTGACGTCATACAGTGTAACTACAACAACTTTGTTTTTGTTTGATTATCTGGTTTTGTTTTGTTTTGAACAAACTAGTTGTCAAGTTAAACCAGTAAATCTAAACCAAATCTCTCACTGCCCACCCAACTGGAGTGCACCACACAGCAAGCCAAGCGCTCCCTGCTCCTCTCAGCAGCCCACCCTGCTCCTCCAGTAATCTGCTCACCTGTGCATTCCATTGTTCCAAACACAGACTTCAGCTCAAAGCTTCAACCAAAGACACTACTGGTTTTCAACCTACTCAGTAATTCTGCTGCTGAAATGAACTCAAATTCATTTAAAAAACAAAAGAAAAGAAAAATAAAGCAACAGAAACTGAACTGAGTTGTCCCAACGTCTCTTTGTATGGAGACTGATTGTCTTTCTTAATGATGCACCTGGCCTCATGAGGCACAGTTTACCAATAATAAATTGGATTTAAAATCTTCTCTTCTTACTGTATTCAATTGATTAGTCACACAGAACATTTTTTTAAGTCCTAGAATTCAAATTTTTCATGAATAGACCTCCAGCAAAAATGACGTTAAAATGCGATTAATCCAATTCATTAATTACAAATTCCTGTAATTAATTTTTTTTTTTTTTTTAATGAACTGACACCACTAGAACAGACATATACTTTTTATTTCGTTTGGTACCGCTGGCGACCACAGTAGTGTTTATTTAGGCTTGTTCATATCTGTAGTGTAGGGGTCACCAACCTTTTTGAGCCTGAGAGCTACTTCAAGGGCACTGAGTAATGCAAAGGGCTACCACTTTGATAATACACTTCTGAAATAACAAAGTTACACAGTGTACCTTTAATTTTATATTATTAGTATTAATAATACTAATAAATATTAATGTTACAACGTATCAACATAGTGTCTTCTATGTGAAGACACTGATTGTTAATGATCCATCACAATAATTATTTCAGTATGATTAAACAAGGCAGGAAACAGATACATTTCAATATGCAATATCCAAATGTTTTATTTTCAAATGATCACTTCTACAACATTTTGCAGGAAATCTTTTTCAATTTTTACTTGCCACCAACAGTTATCAAATTATAAACTCTGAACCATGTTTGTACAAATTATCAATTATGTGAAATTTAATAAAAACCTACTTCTTTCAAAATAAGGACGGTGCGACCGTGCGTCGCCACAGTCGCATCGCAGATGAGACACACACAGTTTTCTTTCACGTTAGTAAAAAAGAACTCTTCCTACCATTCACTGTGAAAATGATGAGTTTTCTTCCTTTTTTTCTGCCATTTTTTTGTGGGTAGAAAACACGTTTGTAACCTCATCTTTGCAGCGCTCACGAGCTCATCTCAGCAAAGCACTAGACTAACCTCCAACCCATACTACGTCAGAGTTCGTATATCAAACTTTTTTTTTGTGATATACATTTTTTTTTTTTTACATCTTTATGTATTCGTTTTTAAATTAACATCACTGTAAATGAAACTCAAAAAGAATAGCAACACAATTAAATAATTTTAGACAGAGATAATTCATGATTAGTGCTATTTTTAGAACTGGCCTGCGGGCGACTGATGCGGTCGCTGCAGGCGACCTGGTGCCCATGTGCACCGGGTTGGTGATCCCTGCTTCGCAGGGTGGGAGGAAACCAGAGTGCCCGGAGGAAACCCACGCAAACACGAGGAAAACATGCAAACTCCACACAGAAAGGACAGTGTTCTGAGCCTCGTCCTCTTCCGGGACCCGAATCCATGACCTTCTTGCTGTGAGGCCACTGTGCTACCCACTGTGCCACCGTGCCGCCTGCTGATAATCAGATAAAAAATGACTTTTTCCCAGAAATGATGCTTCAGAATCACACTTTATTAGTTCAAATAAATGTTATTGTAACAAAAAGAGTTTTAAATAACAAAGAAGATAAAGATCAGTTCCCTCAATGGAGGAGCAAAGAAAATAAAGAATAAATCAAATGTAAAAAAAAACAACTACAACAACAAATTTCTTCTAGTAGTTAAAGAGTGCTGAGCTGCACACAGCAGAAAGTGAAACATCTCTCCAAAAGTTCTTTCAGAGAGAAATTAGAACTTTATAAAAGTTGATTTTCCACCAGAAAAGCTGTTAATCTTTATGGACTCAAGACCTTTTTTCATATCATTATTTTGTCGACTTCTTTACGTTTTCTGCCGCTGTGGGAAAACCAACCAGAATCATTATGACGTCGCATTTAATTAGAGCAAAATACAAGCACAAAAAAAGATAAACAGAAACATTTCTAAGATTTCAAGGAAAACATTTTAGGGGTGTAACAGTACATATGTGGGAATCAAATCGTTTATACACGTTACAAATGGGTTGGTAAATATGTTTTTTTTTTTTAAAGAATCACCTTTTTTAACTTGATAATTGCTGAATTTGAAGTGTTTCCATACCGAAAAGCCACGGACCGAGAGCTGGGACGACCCAGCCTGGGAGCTTGGTATTGGCCTCTGGTGCTAGCTAGCCCCTCTGGTTGTGACATTTTAGCACTAACACTAAGACCGCCCAAGCCGTCAATTTGACAGTACGTCACTTTAATGTGCTAATTAGAATAAATAAAACACGACCTACGGGGAGTAAGAAAATTGTTGTTTGAATAAAGTATGCCTCGGTCCGTCATGGTAAAGAGAGAGCTGAGCCGAAAGATTGAGATTGCAGGTACAAGCGTCCGAAATGAGCTTCCTCCGCAAGGTGTCTGGGCTCTCACTCAGAGATCGGGAGAGGAGTTCTGCCATCTGCCATTTTCCACCGGGAGGAGACCAAGGGGCAGATCCCGGCCCCGTTGGAGAGACTATGTCTCAGCTGGCCGGGGAACGATTTGGGATCCTTCCGGGTGAGCTGGAGGATGCAGCCAGGGTAAGAGAGGCCTGGGCTACCGGTTTGAGGCTGTTGCCCCCGCGACCCGATCCCGGAACAATCTTGGCTTGGAAACTGTTTGTTGAACATTTTCTCTCTAAAGTGAAAAGTGAAATACATGTAAAAAAAAGGGGGTGAGAGTGCAAGAGGGCTCATAGAAAACGAAGCCAAAAAAAAATGCAATTTATATTAAGCTATGCCTTTTTGGAAAAACAAACCACCAAACAAATTTAACAATGTAGTTTTTAGCATTTCTGAGAAAAAAAATGGCAGAGAACCAAACTCAGTGGTGTCAAGTTCTAATGCCTGAAGGTGGGTCGTGCCCTAATATTTCTGACCTGATATTACTTCTTTTTTGTGAAAGAAACTGTATGAACACACGGCTTGTCAGCATTTAAGCTCCCTGTTCTCATGCAAATATGCATGAGTGAAATAGAAAACCTGTTCCGGTTTATTTCTTTTGTGGAAATAAGGTTCAAAGATGGTAAAAAAAAAAAACTCCCAAAATTTGATTTAGCATAAAATTGCCTTCATAATATTTTACGTAAAGCAGAACAATGGTGAACCTACCGTACAACCATAACGTAAATTGTACTGATGCCACAGAAAATAACAGCCATAATAATGAGAACCCACGGGCACGCTGTTATGGTCAATTCGAAAGCTGACAAAACAAAATGCAGAAGAAACGTCAAACACATACTTAAACTTTGCTGGAAGCTCCTTGTGATGTCTTGCAAACGTCAGACAGTAGTTAAGTGAGACACAAAGCAGGTGGTTTTCCTTGATATTTCAAACATTTTTATATAGATATGAATTTTCTTTGTCAAAGTGTGCATATTGTTAAAATCACATATACTGTATCACTACACACATTTGGCTAACACCAGTTATAGTAATAACGGTATGCAACTCTTATGAAGACATTTGTGTTCATTAGAATAGATACAGTGACATAAATACAGTGAGCAATGGAGAGTGTGGAAAAGAGGTGAAGAAGCATGTTCAGGCAGGCTGGAACAGGTGGAGGACAGTATAGGGTGTGATGTGCGACAGAAGAGTTGCAGTTAGAATGAAAGGGAAAGTGTACAAAACCGTGTTAGAGGTTTTGGGGATAAAGTTCGAGAGGCAATACTGAGATGGTTTGAACATGTGCAGAGGAGAGAGAGAGAGAGAGAGAGAGAGAGAGAGAGAGAGAGAGAGAGAGTACATCAGAAGAAGGATGCTGGGTTTGGAACCACCAGGAAAGAGGACTAGAGGAAGGCCAAAGAGGAGGTTCATGGATACAGTGAAAGAAGACATGAAGATAGTTGGTGTGACCAAAGAGGATGCAGCAGATAGGGCTAGATGGAAGAAACTGACTGGCTGTGGCGACTCCTGAAGGGAAATGCCGAAAGAAGAAGAAGATACAAAAAGCAAAGGTTTAGTTAGGGTGGTTCTATGTATAACTGGTGGAGTATTTTATTATGTGGATTAACAGTATTGGTTTTATTTAGCATATTTTAAATAAAGTATTTCTTTTAGCATGTTGCAATTGATTTAACTGTTAGTCCACTCCATCTGTTGCCAAGAAGTGGTGCAGTCCCACATTGTTATGTAAGGGGTAGTTGGAGGCAGAGATGAGAGGAAGCACCAGAGAGAAAGAACTTGGAGACTGGAAGAGAGAAGGAGCTCTCACAGCAGGGCTGTGGAGGTCACAGCACAGTGGTGTGTCGGCCTGCACACCATAGTGCTGTGAGAGATGAGGCTCCATCCCCAATCTCATCTTAACTCATACGTATGTATGCAATGCCTGCAGGCGACTGTCCAGGCGTAGGCAATGCCTGATTGCCTGCGACTGTCCAGGCCTAGGCAATGCCCGATTGCTAAAGAACGTGGTGGACCCTGCTTTACAGGTGCTACCTGCCTGATTCTGGTCCGCGGCCTGCGATCACTACCCGGCCCGAACATTTTTCCTCCAATTCGTTCATCCACCCGCGACAAGTTAAGTGTCTTCATTGCATCAGGAAGGGGGGTGCATAAGTTGGCGTCAATGGATTTAAGTGGGCGTATTCCCTACAGCCAATCAGGAACTGAATAGATTGTACAATGGATGAACGGAATGGGAAAAAAACATATTAGTGAACCAGCCAGCCACTGGCAAGCATCGTCTCCTGCCTCCAGCTGCCCATTGTGAAACAATTAGAGACTGCACTACTTCTTGGCAACAGGTGTAGTGGATTAAACAATGAAAAGATGCTAAAAGCTCATACATTTAAAACATGCAGAATAAAACCACAAAATACTCCATCTGTTACACTCGGAATAAAATACTTCACCTTCCGTGGTAATGATTTTTTTTTTTCCTGTTTCTTTTCCTTAATTCTGTGCAGGGGATTTTTTTTCCATATCTAAACTGAATAGTATTCTGCGGGCCAGTTGGGTGTACAGTAGATCAGTAAACCAGAGGGGGGCAACTCATACCCATCTGGCACCTATTGTTCAGAAAAACCTGGCCTGAAGTCACTTTTGCTTGTAGACATAAACGCAGCTGCTAATGACAATTTTTTTTCTGTTTCTGGGAGAAAAAGCTAAGAAACAGGATAAATTTGTGCTGATTTTTTTTTTTCCTTTGATTAAATTCAAGCAAGATACTGTATCTACAATATAGTTTAATGATATTCGTTTGGTTTGCTCACACACAGACACACACACGCACAAATAGGTGTGAATATTGTTTTCTATGCATATTTAAACACTTTGGAAGTGTTTAAACAAGAAAGAAATGTGTGAAAAGTCGAGAAAATGTGTAGTGAGTAGTTGTAATAAAAAAAACTTAAGTTGACTGCTTTGTGGATCTTATTCATTGTGGGGTTGTTGGTTTTTAAGAAGATAATTCCTACGTTTACCAAAAGACCACTGAATACCGTAAAAAAAAACAGGTGACAAAATTACTGGCAGTGAAAAAGTTTCACATTATGTTCCACAACAGTTTATAAACCAGACCTCGGGTTTTGGTTTTTGTGATAGCAAATCTTTTGTTGACTGATCCGTAGTTATTGGAGCTTTTACAAGTCACGGTGGGAAGATACCCAAGTATCTGATTTATGTATTCCAGGTTGCCGACAACTTTGAAGGGATCCTTTTTTTTGGTCGAGATCACCGATGTGTTGGAATTAACAACCAGGCGTCCATCTAAATACCACTCTAGAAAGAGTGGAGGTTTTCCTGTGGCCTCACAGGAACAGACAATGCTTTCCGGTAACATGGTACAATCAGACAAAGTTGAAATCTTTGGCGGCTCTGAAATTAAATCACACATCACAACAAAAAACAAAACCCCCAAACATTTTTAAAGGTGTTTCTGAACATTTAAAAAAAATAGCATTTTTGAAATAGCAAAACAGCTACTTTGTTTTAAAAGAGTCAATTTTGAAAGTTATTTACTCATTCAAAAACAAAATTTTGAACTAAAAATGACAAAGAAACAAAAAGCACATTTTGAGAAATTGAAAAAAAAATCTTGTTGTGTTCTATTCTGTTTTTCAGTAAGTCAAGTCAAGTGTCAGTGTTTTTATATATCAGTGTGATGTTAATTTCAGAAGCAAAGAACGCGGAACTTACCTGAAAACTCAATTATTATCTTTGACTCCATTATTATTACAGACATGTCTTTTTTTGTGTAGCCGGCCGCACAGGACACAATCTCAGATTCAAATCCCTGAAGGCTTTTAATGGTTCTAACAGACCTCATAATTTTTGTTCCGTCTGGTTGCATGATCACATAGTTATTGACAAAAGATCCGGGAATGTTCGGAAACCACATCATAATTGGAGGATGAGAGTGACAGGGAATCGGTGCAGTGCAGACCACTTTCATCATTAGTTGCTTTTGTGTCATGGTTGTGGAGGAAGTCACATTCAACCACAGAGACACTGCATAAAATTTTATTGTAGTTACTCAGTTTTAAGAAAATTGAGACGGATTGAAAAAATTAAAATATAATCGTGTTAAAATTTACCGTTGTTATAAATCCTGACTTTTTGAGGAAAACGAGTTTTGCGCGATGAACAATCCAAGACCATCTCATAAAGGTCGTTATTTCCTTCAGATACATCTATTTCTGTAGTACACGTTCCTGATTTGATTGCAACATAATCGGTAACACTTCCCAAAGTATTGGTAGTGCCTTCTTTCCGCCAAACGACCGTACAAGGTTCGTTCCCAATCTTTCCACAGGTCGCCCGAAACGTGCACGGTATGGTCACACACACCCCGTTTATAGTGTATATGGACTGAGGCACACTTAAAAAACGTTGACACAGGGCATCTGAAATACAAAAACATCATCAAAAAAGAAACACTTGTACCAATATTATCCATTTTTAGGGCCAGACACGAATAGTTGGCACACACTGATAGCCAATGAAGTTATCTCCTTTACCTCCAGTGACCCGCCCGCGGGACGTTTTGTGGTTTTTTTTTTTTTTTCTTTCACTCATAAAGACACTTTGTCTTTGTTCAATTCCACTAAGTTATACCTCGTTTTAAAGCTTAGACTTTCAAGAAAACGATCATAACATTCGTTCTTATGTTTTCACTAGTTTCAAGAAGAAATAACTAATTATCCGCAAACAAAATCAAACTGTTTAGAGTGCATTTCTCACCTATGATCCAGTCGTAATGGGCTCAGACGGGTTCGATCTTCATGTGAATGGTCTCATTTTGTCCGTAACAATCCACAAAACAACTATATGAAATTGTATTTTCTCAAAAGTAAACCAGTTTGGAGAAAAACTCCAGAAAACGTGATTTTTTTTCTGCGAGAAATCGTAGCAGTCACGTTCCAATCTCCATAGCAACTGCCACGCTGTGTTTTTAAGTTCATCCTGGGTATGTTTCTTTTCTTCACGAAATATTCCGATCAAGGGTTTGTTTGTTACAAGGCTTTGAATGAATCAAGCGCTCCTCCTTCAGCTAATAGCACCGTTAGCTTGTCAGGTGCTAGCTCGCTAACGACGTCACTTAAAAATATAATAATAATGAATTACTCTATTCATCCCTCACCGGGGAAATTTGTTTGCTGCACTCCTTACACCGCAGCAGGCTGCCCTTTAACGGCGCCAATGGTGGGAGAAGCGCGGGTTAGGTGTCTTCTCCAAGGACCCTAGACGTGCTCTCCGTGGGATGCAAACCCGCGACCTTCCGGTCCGCGGGCGAACGCGCTAACCACGCGGCCACCGTCTCCCCTTAATATGTGATTAGCCTATAAAGAATGCTGATACTTGCACCTTCAAAACGAGGGGATTGGTTCAAAACCGGACCAATCCGATCGCTTGTTATTCAGCTGCGTAACGGAAATTTTACCAAAACAAACGGCGCCATCTTTGTGCGTCATGACGCGCATGAGGGGCAGACAGACTGAGTGAGTGAGTTGATCACAGATTGAAAGATTTTCTAGTTTATTTTAACTTTTCTTTTGGCAAACTATATTTCTGGGGTTTTGGAACATATTTTTTATCCGAAAAAAATTTATTGTGCAGGATTTTTATGAAAAAAAAATTATAATTACAGCCAAAATTATGTAAATAAAAAAAAGGAAAAAAAAAAAAGATCTGTGGGAGGTTTTTAAAGTCACAGAAACACTAATATGCTTTTTTTTATGACTAAAAAGGTGATAAAATGGCAAAAATTCAATTTGTTGCTTGTTCAGATTGGACATTTTTATACTAAAAGGTCAATAAATCAAAAACGTTTGTACCTAGAGATCTGAAACTTTACACAGTTGTTGTCAACAAGATTATTATCATACATATGGAAGGAATTATGCCTACTAAGAAGTATGTCTTGGCTAGGGACATTGGAAAATGAGAAAAATTAGGCGAGGCTAAAATTCTACAATTTTTTTTATGTTTGAACTACTGTAGGATAGGCTCTGAAATTCTGACACTCTCCATGTACATATCTACAGAAACTAGAAGGTCTAAGCTTTATTTTGATGTATAGTACAAGCATGTGACTTGAAAGATGCTGCTGTAATAAGCAATGGCATTTGGGTGTGTCCAACTATTGTGCACAGCCCGAAAATAGGTGGGTGTTAAAAGGTTATTCCTTTCATTTCGTTATCGCCGAATCTGCTGCATGAAACCAGATTTAAGTAAAGAGGCAAAAACTGAATTTATCAGAATCTTTCATTCCACCGTTAGAGATGAGCAACTCACCCTGCAGGAAAAAGCCACTAAGAAGAAAAATTAGAGCTCCAACCATCTTTGTTACTGAGAAAGATATCTGGTGAAGAATAAACATGTTCAGTAGATTAGAATCAGCTTTATTGTTACTGCAGAGAACAACAAAATACACTCAGCAAGCAAACAGAAGTGAAGCCCATTAAGACAAGAAAAAAAATTGTGATTTTGGGAGATACAAATAAAATTGGATTGAAATAATAGTGACAGTAGTGAGCACATAATTTTAAACAGGCGGAAAGACAGAATTGTCATAATACAAAATATTCTGTACTTTGATCAAACCAATGAAAAAGGGGTCGGCATGGTGGCGCAGTGTTGTTGTGAAAGTGTTGTTGTATTCCCCATCTCTATTTCTGGCAAGTAAAGACATTTAAGTCGCTTCAGAGAACATATCCACTTGCCATACACCTCCGAAGAAGGATAAAAACGCAAAACCAACCATTGCGGTGCGTTTTGTTAACAGGAAGCACAAAATAGAGCTACTACGACAAGCCAAGACGCTAAGAGGCACGGGAGTATATCTAAATGAACACTTAACCAAAAGACGTTTAGATATCGCAAGACATGCAAGAAATTTCCGAAAACTGAAAAAAATACAAGCTATGTGGACTCAGAACGGGCAAGAGAAGATTAAACTCAATGGTAAAAAAGGATTAAGTCCGTGTAGTCCATCATTCATCCAGGAGTAATCCATCGTAGAAAAAGTTTCAAAAAGTCTTTTGGACAGTTTAATTCTTGAACGAGACGTTTCGACTTCCATCCGGAAATCAAGATTATTAAGAATACTTGATGATACACGGATTATGCACCGCAGAAAAAGAGACAGGTGAGCATACAGTATGTGCACTCAACACAAAACAAACTATGACTTGTATTGATCAACAACTTGGTCCAGAATTATATTTCTACAATAACTTGGACATGGGCTATGACTATTATACAAGTGAACAATTTAAAGGGAAAGTAAAACTGGAGAAAAACTTTTCAAGGCTACATATTAATATTAGGAGTCTCTGGAAGAATATCTCACAAATCAAAAACCTACTACATATGTACGGTAAATTTAATGTCAAAGCTGTTTTTGAAATGTGGCTGGATGAGCTTATGCACCCTCTGCGGATCCTGTTTAATAGTTAAACATTACTTTTCTGTTTTATCCAAATTAAAAGATTTTATAACAAGTATTTATTAGTTTAGTACCCACATCTCGTTTTAATTTAAATTTATAAACATATATTTATTTTAAAAAAGAAAAAAAAAAAAGTAATCTAGAGAGAAGCCCGAACCTGACCCGACCCGAAAAAATGATTGACATTTTTAGGCCCGACCCGACCCGAATGTCGGGTCGGGTTCGGGTTCGGGCTCGGGCTTAAGATCTTACCTCTGTTCCAAGGTGAAGCCACGCATATCTGAACTGGTCTCTCAAAGGCAACAGCAGAAGTCACACTGAGGTAAGTTGTTTTGAGTTCATGCACTGTGTTGGTTTTGATATTTGAACAAGGTGATGTTCATGTACAATTCATTTCGTGCACCACTAAAAAAAAAAAAAAAAAAAAAGTAATCATATTTTAATTTTTGCAAAAGAAGGGTTTGGTGAATGAGCATCTGAAACTGGTGGGGTTCGATGCCTCCAACAAGGTTAAGAACCACTGCCTTAAAAGGAAAGAAAAAGGGAGGGAAAGGGAAAAACAAAGAGGAAGCAGAAATCTTTCTTTGTGCAGAGTGGTGGGTTTAAATCAGTTCTTTTTTTAACTTCTTCCCACTCCATATTGAACCTGCCATTGTTGATTTTTTTTTTCACTTATTCCTTTGCTGTGATGATTTTGAAACGTTCTTTAATTAAAAAAAAACAGAATAATTGAAAATAATTTAAAAACACACAGTTTAAAACTTGTATGAATATAAACTGTCCACAACACACTCCCACTCCTGTTGCAAAAAATTATACTGCTTTGATTAATATTTTCAGACCAACAAGAGCATAAATAATTCACTTTACTTACCAGAATCTCAAAGACTCTTGTGCAGCATCTTTTAGGCGCACTTTGAAAGTAATTCTTTAAGAAACCTCAACAAAATGTAAATTCACTAGAGTTTGTCCGTTACAAACTTTATATTGCAGCTCCTGGTTGTTGGATCGTTAACCTGCAGGATAAAAAGTTTCTAACAGTTAAGTCTATGTGTAAGTTCAAAACACTATTAACATTTTGAAATGTTGAATAAAAACAGCAAAAACCCATTTCAATTACATATTTCTTCTTCTTTTTTTTATTGTACAAAATTATAAATATTTACATAAAAATGTCAACATTCACGTTAATACTCTAATCTAATCTACTCAAATCTAATCCCCATTTCCCACTCATTTCTCCTCAAGCACAAATAATAATAATAAAAAAGGCCCGCTTCACACTCTCCATCTCATCTCTCTCCCCTTAGTCCTGTTCACATTTCCCAGGTATGTGTTGCTACATGCACTTCTTTGTAAAACTCTACCATTGCCATAACATTTGCAATAACTGTCCGTGGTGGAACCAATGTTTCTTGCCCGCCACAGAGCGTCTTTTACACACGTAACCGCAACCCACCAGCGCTGGAAGTGTGTCTGGTCGCCAACAGTCCGCCCATATAGCACAAGGCTATAGGTCAATTTGGTGTTGTCCATTTTGTCCAACCAGGGTGCCAACCGTCGCCAGATTGTGCACGCAAAAGGGCAAGTCCATTGGAGGTGCCTTACAGTCTCCAGGTTCCCGCACCGTGGACAATTTCCATTCTTCGTGAAGCCCTTTCTCAACAAGTCCCCAACTGGTATTTATTCTACGTACCTGTTTTAGCAAATAAAACTTTGGAAATTTTTTATAATCTGATGAAAATTGAAGCAGAAATGAAGATAACTACAAAACTTGACGTCATTCAGTGTAACTACAACAATTTTGTTTTTGTTTTATTATCTGGTTTTGTTTTGAACAAACTAGTGCTGTCATTTTAACGCGTTAATTCGATTAATTAATTACGCCGCATTTTAAACCGTCAAAAAAATTAACGCAATTAATTATGAAGTCATTCCGCATATGAATTTTGACCTATTGAAAGATCCGTAGTCTTCTCGGCCGTCCTACATCGCCTGCGCTGGCAAATTAACAAGGCAGAAGTGGTCCAACACAACAGACATGGACAAGACTCAGGAGGATAAAACAGTCGCGGGGGCGGAACCGGGGGGGGCATTGGGGCACACGTCCCGCAGCCCGCCCCCACCCCTTTTGGTCCACAAAAAAATTGTTCTTACTATTTTAATTATTTATTACTGCCCTTTGTCACCGATTCTGTTCATCACCTTTATGGACATAATATCTAGGCGCATTCGAGGTGTTGGAGGGAACCAGTTTGGTGACCTCAGGATCGGATCTCTGCTTTTTGCGGATGATGTGGTTCTGTTGGCTTCATCGGACCGTGATCTCCAGCTCTCGCTGGATCGATTTGCTGCCGAGTGTGAAGCAGCCGGAATGGGAATTAGCGCCTCCAAATCTGAGACCATGGTCCTCGCCTGGAAAAGGGGGGAATGCTCCCTGCGGGTCAGGGACAGGGTCCTGCCCCAAGTGGAGGAGTTTAAGTATCTCGGGGTCTTGTTCATGAGTGGGGGAAGGATGGAGCGGGAGATCGACAGGCGGATCGGTACGGCATCAGCAATAACTAGGACGCTGCATCGGTCCGTTGTGGTAAAGAGAGAGCTGGGCCGAAAAGCAAAGCTCTCGATTTAAAGTCGATCCACGTTCCAACCCTCACCTATGATCACCAGCTGTGGGTGGTGACAGAAAGAATGAGATCGCGGGTACAAGCGGCCGAAATGAGCTTCCTCCGCAGGGTGGCTGGGCTCTCACTCAGAGATCGGATGAGGAGCTCTGCCATCTGGGAGGAGCTCGGTATCGAGCCGCTCCTCCTCCAGGTCGAGAGGAGCCAGATGGGGTGGTTCCAGATGCCCCCCGAGCGCCTCGCGGGCGAGGTGTTTTGGGCACGTCTTACCGGGAGCAGACCAAGGGGCAGACCCCGGACCCGCTGGAGAGACTTTGTCTCACAGCTGGCCGGGGAACGACTTGGGATCCCTCCAGGTGAGCTTGAGGATGCAGCCGGGGAGAGAGAGGCCTGGGCTGCCCGCTTGGGGCTGTTGCCCCCGCGACCCGATCCCGGAACAAGTGGAAGATGATGGAAGGGAACGGATAAACTTTGGGCAATATATGCAGTAAAATGCAGAAAAATTACTTATATTTCTAAATGTTGTGAGGGCGGGGGGAGGAGGGTGAATTGCCTCCTAACTCCTCCCCGTCCCAAGCCCCTTTAGAAAATCCTGGATTCGCCCCTGAGTCGAGCCACTGAAAGGCAAGTTTTTATTCAAAAATAATAGAGACGGGACAATAAATTAAATAAATAAATAAAAATTAAAATGAATTACTGTAGTCATCCCTCACCAGGGAAATTTGTGTGCTGCACTCCTTACACCGCAGCAGGCTGCCCTTCGACAGCGCCAATGGTGGGAGAAGCGGAGGTTAGGTGTCTTCTCCAAGGACCCTAGACGTGCTCTCTGTGGGACGCAAACCCGCAAACTTCCGATCCGTGCGCGAACGCTCTAACCCCTGAGCTGCCGTCTCCTCCAAAAACATAGTTATTTATAGTTTTTCAAAAAAAGTTCTATCACCGGACCAACTCCAGCCTGACATACCATCTAAACTTAAAACAGGTTTAGGCAAGTTCCTCTGTTGCGAGTGTGGCTATCGGGTGCTCGCTCCACCAAACCAAGCTAGCTAAATTTGGCAAGCGAATAAGCAAATCCACAACAGAGAAATGCTGTAGTGTGACACCCTCTGGTGTTCATTTTGTGTGTTGTTTGATTTTCAGTGTCTTTGATTAGTCTCAGCTGCTGGGCTGTGGTGGCTGCTCACTGGATGATTGGCCTGATGAGGTTCACCTGCATCCAGTTAATCCTTCAAGATCAAGGCTCATCTCAACACTTCGTCAGTCTCTCTCACTGACATTTCTTGCTGAGCTATGGTCGCTTTTTATGTTTGAAACTGAAACTGCAGGGTACGGTTTCGGTTCCTGCTCGCAGTGATCAGAGGGGAAGGATGTTAGTTGGGCAGAGTATAAGTAGATGGCGAAGTTAGCGGTAATGCACACTCGCGACACTCAAGACGGAACTGAACACTTTGTCAGTTCTTCATTAATCGTCGTGGTAACACTATCACTGATCCAACAAACTACTGCTGTTCTTCTTGTAATTAATATATTTGTTTCCTCCACTTCCAGGTGGACACTTTTTGTTGTTTAGTAAATTGTTTTTTTTTTATGATCATTGACCTGCGTCTGGATCTCTTTCCTCTCCTGTTCCATAACGATATCCCTAAAGAAGAATCTCAGCCGAGACAGAAAAGGCAGGTTTAAAGTTGGATAAACGCGGAGGAGTGTTGGGTTTTATTCAACCCACCAGATAATTCAACAGATGTTTTTTTGGGCCAACGAGGCTAAAGAAGGTGTTTTTATATACAGTACTTGAGACAAGATAATTGCAAGTAAATTTATCAGTTGAGGAAACCACTTATGAAGATAAAGGGAGTGCAGAAGACAGAATGGTGGAAGCTGAAAAACGAAGAGTGCTGCTCGAATTTTATGAAGGAGTTTAGACAGGCACTGTGTCTTTGTAGATCTAGAGAAAGCGTATGACAGAGTACCTACAGTAGAGAAGAACTATGGTATTGTAATAGGAAGTTTGGTGTGACGGAGAAGTATGTTAGAGTGGTCCAGGACATGTATGAGGGCTGTAAGACAGTGGTGGGGTGTGCTGTAGGTGAGACAGAGGAGTTCAATGTGGGGGTGGGACTGCACCAGGGATCTGCTCTGAGTACTTTGCTGTTTGCTGTGGTGATGGACAGACAGGCTGACAGACGAGGTTAGACAGGAATCCCCATGGACAATGATGTTTGCAGATGACATTGTGATCTGTAGTGAGAGGAGGGAAAAGGTGGAGGAAAAGCTGGAGAGGTGGAGGTTTGAAGAGGAATGAAGATTAGTCAGAGTACGACAGAGTACATGTGTGTGAATGAGAGGGATCCAAATGGAAAAGTGAGGTTACAGGGAGAAGAGAAAAGAAGGTGGAAGATTTTAGGTACTTAGGACTAAAGAACCTTAGCACTGAAGAAAAGACAGGAAGCAGAGATGGAGGTAGCAGAGATGAAGATGCTGATGAACACTCTGGGAGTGACCAGGATGGACAGAATTAGAAATGAGTGCATCAGGGGAACAGCACATGTTAGAGGTTTTGGAGATAAAGTCAGAGAGGCCAGACTGAGATGGTTTGGACATGTGCAGAGGAGAGAGTGAGTACTGTTCATCGGAAGAAGGATGCTGGAGGAAAGAGGACTAGAGGAAGGCCAAAGGGGAGGTTCATGGACGCAGTGAAGGAAGACATGAAGATAGTTGGTGTGACCAAAGAGGATACAGCAGATAGGGTTGGATGAAAGAAACTGACTTGCTGTGGAGACCACTGAAGGAAAATGCCGAAAAAAGAAGTTTACTGAACATTTTTTTCAATTCTTCTTTCACAATAATTATTTTTTTGCACATGAACATGCATAAAAGAACAGGACAGAAGAGTTTACAGTAGTCTTTATTGTTTAAATTGATGACTACATTTTTTTCACAAATGTTAAGAGTAGCAAATAATGTTGAAAACTTTGGCACGAAGCAGCAATTCATCAAAGTTGTGCCAATGCAAACAAAATAAAATGTATATTATTAAATGTTAGTTTTATGCTTGCTTTCATATGCTTTTCAAAAATTTGGTACAAATGTGTTGTGCTGCACATAATCCACCTGCTGCTAAAAAAATATCCATGCAAAGCAGCAGAAGGAAAAACATCACTTCAAAAACACTTAGAGGGAAAGAGCTGAAAGATTATGCTTGGTCGTAAACGCTGCAAAGTTCCTGCTGAAAATGACCTAATAATAAAAGTAAAGAAAAAGAACTGATGGTGTTTCTGGACGTACTGTGTCCAGCAAAATGTATACTCGCGAGTTGAGCAACAACATCACACTCTGGACATCCAGTGGTGTCTCTAGAATCCACCTACTTTCAAGTTACATTTTTGTCTTTGGAAGCTTGGTTAAATCGTCTTCTCCTGTAAAAACAAAATTTATTTGTAACATCAAAAATTCAGCTAATTTATCATTAAATGTGTGGTGCTCAGGAACATACACATAAAACATGAGGCTGAACACACTGATGGCACAGAAACAAAGAGAAGCCCCAGCTGCAATCCATGGACATTCTTCACAAGCTGGAAAAACAAGATGCAGTAGACATGTCAAACACCAGCTTAACATTATCTGAAAGATTTTTTGTCTGGGCTCCTAATTAAGATTTCTGGACATTGTTGAAATGTAGTTCAAACACTACATTTGAACTCATTTTAAAACAGTGTACTCTGCATCGGTTTCTACGCAATACTTCACATCGTGCACATGAAAATAATACACAGTAGTATTATCATTAACTTATCATGCTAGGATTTGTTTGGACTGGCTCCAGTGGCTGACATGGATTCTCAGTGTGTGGCTACTTTGTTTTTGTCATTACTTCATGGTCGGGTCATTTCTTTTTTTATTAAGAGATAAGCAGCCTGGGGCTGCTCGATGATAAAACTTTGGCTTTGCACATGCTAATTAAAAGACCATAGCACATACCCAATACTTTGTTGGAGATCTAGAAGTGTATTTTTGTAGGGATGGCAAGCTTTGTCACAGGTGTGCTCTACAAAATCTTAGTTGAGTAAAGGAACTTACAGGGTTTTTTTGTTTTTTAATTCCACATTTCCCTGACGTAACCAAGGTGCATAGGGTGAGCTGAAATGCTGGCTCAGCTTGAGATCTATGCAAACGTTTTAAATGCACCCCCGACTGCAAACATTGTAGCTTCAATACTTAAAGCTTGTTCAGTTTATACACACTTAATTGTAGTTATTTGGAGAATTAGATTTATTCAGGGAACTATGATTAATAATAATGTGCTGAAGTGGGTGATCATAAATATTGAGAGATACTGGGAAAAACCAGAGAACAAAATAATTTGAAAGAATAAAAAATGGATCAAATGATGTTCTACAACAGTATTTAGAACAAACCTTTTTTGGAAAAAAAACCTAGTGGTGCAGAGACAAATTTTTTTTGGGAATTTCCAACGGAGTTAAAGCCATGACACTCTACAGTGCGAAACTGTTTGACTATTTTAGACACTTTCAAGATGCTCCTCAAATGAGTTCCATTTCGAGTCTCTCTGATGTCTACAGACTTATTCCAAGAACTGATAGGTTCTCCATTAAAAAACCACTGTATGGATGGTGGTGGGTGCCCCTTAGCTATACACATACAGTTGATCTGAGATGTTGTTACTATGCACTCAGAGGAAGGTGTGAGCTCAGCAGGAACTGTAACAAAATAAAATAAATGGTTAGTTTCTGTTTTTACATTGTTAATCTTATCAGACTAAAATAATGTCTTATAAAATAATGCAGAAAAACAAAAACTCAAAATGAATAAACGAGTCAAGACAAGTTTATTTGTAAAGCACATTTAAAACAACTAAGGGTACTAAAGTGCTGTACAAAAGAAAACACAGGCAATACTATGTGCATTGCATTGTACGTAGAAATTGAGTCAAATTAATGGAAATAAGATCAAATAAGCAAAGCTGCTACACAAGCTTTGTTCATCGAGTATTAAAAGCCAGAGAAAACAAATGAGTTTTCAGTACAGTCTTAAAAATATTCAGAGACCGAGCTGTTGTAATGCGCAGAAGAAGTCCGTTCCAACGTCTGGGCCAAGCCTTCGCGAAGGCTCTATTTGTTTTTTTTAGAGAAACAAACAACTTAAAGCTATGTGTGTGCATATGTGGATTTTCCTGAGCAACATGTTTGCCTGGGCGTATAGTATCCGACACTGGCGATCAGTATCACCTTCATCACACAGGCGATTTGTGATGAAGTGGCCCAGATACTTTGTTTTGTTGCAAACATTGATGGTTTGCTTGGACAAATAAAAGTAAGGGAAGCAAAGGTCCTTTTCCACTTTGGTCTGGCATTTTAGGACTACACTCTTTTTGGCATTGGAAATGATGTCATGTTCAAGTCCATACTGTGAGCAGATATTAACGAACTGTTGAAACTCTGCACTACTAGGGGAGATGACTGCCAGATCATCTGCATACTGTACATGAAATGATTAGAATTACTTTATTGATCCCACACGTGGGAAATTTGTGTTTTACAGCAGGAAACAAGAATAAAAAAGAAACAAACAAATAGACAGTATATATAAATGAAGGATAGTGAAAAATAATAAAACAATAAAATATTAAAATAGAAGAAATAATGCGACTCAACATTAAGGACAGTACGGACTAAATGTGCATAAGGGGGGTGAAAAGTGACATAAGCTATATAAAGTGACAAACAGTGATGAATTACATAAACCAGTTATCTGTTATTCTGTGAGTTGTTATGAAGTGTTATTGTGTTGAAAATAAAAGATATCTGGTATCAGGTGGTTTTTGAGTGGAGTTGTCTGAGCCCCTTGGAGAAGGAGCTCAGAATCAGAATCAGAATGCTTTTATTGCCATATCAATGAAGAATATCAGAGACTAGGAACTTGCTTTGATACAGGCGTGCAAAAAAATTAAATGAAAATAATAAAACATAAAATAGATAAAAATAATTTTAACAAAACTAAGAGTGCTTAGAAAGAAAAAGAAAAGTAGTGCAATGTCATAGAAAATAATAAAGATAGTAAAGTGACAAGAGGGAAGTGACTAAGAGATGTGGGGATCCAGGTTATAAAGCAATCATTAGTCCAACGGGAAGAAGCTGTTTTTGAGGCGAGACGTTCTGATCCGAATGGACCGGAGCCTCCTGCCCGAGGGGAGTCGCTCAAAAAGTTGAGAATAAAAGATTTCTGGTATCGGGCGGTTTTTGAGCAGAGCTGTCTGAGCCTCTTGGAGAAGGAGCTCCGCTGTTTGTCCAGAAATGGGTAGACAGGATGGTCAGGGTTGTCCATGATGGATAAAAGTTTATTCAGTGACCTCCTCTCCACCACTGCTACGAGTCTGTCCTGTTGGCAGCCAATGACAGAGCCAGCCTTTCTTATCAGTTTATTCAGTCTGTTGGCGTCACTGGTTGCAATGCTGCTCCCCCAGCAGATGACAGAGAAGAACAAGGTGCTTCCCTCCACAGACTGGCAGAAGATCTCTAGGATCTTGCTGCACACATTAAAGGACCTCAGGTTCCTTAGGAAGTAAAGTCGGTTGCAGGTCTTCTTGTACACAGCAGTACTGTTGCCGCTCCAGCTCAGTCTGCTGTCTATGGTCACTCCCAGGTATCTGTACTCATCCACAACCTCCACATTCCTACCCAGAGTACAGAGGGGCTGCAAGACAGTCCCCTTGTTTCGGAAGTCAATCACCATCTCTGTTTCTCCCACCATCTTTCTCTTTATCAGGGTGTTGCCAATCACACAGCCAGTTTTACAGTTATTCAGATTACAGTTTAAAATTGCAACTGAATGGCATTCACTCAGCTGTTTTGTAAAAACAGCTTTACATCTAGTAATAATTTATCTTAAACATTTTAATTGTTTATAATGTTTCATTGAGGAACTGACAGGGTGGAAAACAGAGAAAGATAGCAAAGCCATAATAAAAAGCAAGTGTTTATGTAAAGAAAGAAATGCTAAAGAAAAATAAACTTACCCATGACATAGATCTTTATTCTTGTTTCTGAAACGGATGGTTCTAATAATGCTCCTCTATCACTTGATGTAGAGCAGATGATACTACGGCCATGAAGGTTACGTGAAGCGGGAAAGCTCATGTTAGACCTCAGAGATCTACGTTTGTATTGATCCTCCACCAGTTCGAACGACTTCTTTCCAATATCTGGGATCCAAGTAATATTCGGCAATGTAGTCACACAGGGAGCCATAATAGTGCAGGTCACAGTAACTGTGGATCCCTCGAGAGTCTCCACCTCGTGTGGAGTTAGAGTTGGTATTGCATATTCTGTTTGAAAGTATATCTAGCTTTTAGTTTCAGGAAATGTATAAAAAACAATCATTTTATGTTATAATTTACCTAAAGTTTTCATCCTGGGTGTAGGCTCAGTATAAGTGTAGGACCAAGAGTCACACTCAATACGAAATGACAAGGTTGTAATATATGGTGAACAAAGTGATGGAATAGTTATTGTGCAGTTATAGTTTAATAAACTCTGCAAATTAGCCTGTTTGTCTCC
Source organism: Neostethus bicornis (assembly GCA_902685375.1). NCBI lineage: Eukaryota > Metazoa > Chordata > Actinopteri > Atheriniformes > Phallostethidae > Neostethus > Neostethus bicornis. The sequence continues at coordinate 13,170,969 of LR738541.1, read as the reverse complement.
ATGATATTTACTATTGAATATGTCCTGCCACCTCTCATTATAATAATGTCTGATCCATACAAAGTTACAATCATTGGATATATTTTTGTTGCCTGTTTGAAACTTGCAAGGGATTGTAACACATCCTCCATAAAGAGATTGTATAGAGGGAGGGGCTTCCAGATTCCACGCACCACACAGGATCCCTGAAAAACAAAAAAATAAATTTTTGAAAAAAAAAGATTGGTATTAAATTGTTCTTTTTTTATTAGAAAAATAAATGTTAAACTGTTAAAAATATTAAAAGATAGAAACTCACCCGGCAGGAGATATGCACTAAGTAAAACCGTCAACGCTCCAATCATCTTTGCTGCTGAGAAAATTTTCTGGCAAAAATTTATCCAGTCAAATAGTTTTAAACATTTATTATATTTCAGAAGAACAATAATAATAATAATAATAATGAGACATTTTATTTATAATGCACTCTACACCTGAAATCAAGCCTCAGAGTGCTACAAAGTTAAAACATTAAAACTTAAAACAATTAAAACAGTACAGCACAATAAAAACAAACATACAATGCAAACAAATTTAAAAATGATAAGCTTTTTTAAAAAGGTGGGTTTTTAGTCTTTTTTTAAAGGCATCCTCCGTCTGTGGGGCCCTGAGGTAGTCTGGGAGGGCATTCCAAAGGCGGGGAGCAGCAGCCTTAAAGGCCCTGTCGCCCATTGTTTTTAGCCGTGTCCTGGGTGGGTTCAGACGATGCCGTTGGCCTGACCGGGTCCTGGTTGAGGTATTGAGTGTGAGTAGTTCTGAGAGGTAAGTGGGGGCCTCACCGTGCAGACAGTGATGGGGGTGAAGGAGGACCTTATATTCAATACGGAGGTGAACGGGAAGCCAGTGAAGGCTGTGAAGGATGGGGGTCATGTGCTCGTATTTCCGCACCCTCATCAGGACCCTGGCAGCGCTGTTCTGAACATACTGGAGCTTTTGAATGCTCCTGCCAGGGATCCCGATGAGAAGCGCATTACAGTAATCCAGCCTGGAGGAGACAAAGGCATGGACGAGCTTCTCAGCAGCCGGGAGGGAGAGAGATGGACGAAGTTTTGAGATGTTACGGAGGTGAAAGAAGGAAGTTTTGCAAATGTGGGTGACATGATTGTCAAAGGTGAGGTGGGGGTCGAACTTAACCCCGAAGTTGGTAACAGAGGGAGAGAGGGGAATGTTGTGGCCAAAGAGGGAAATTGAGTTTATGGGGGAGGACCGAAGTTGTTGAGGGGTACCAATTTGAATGGCTTCGGTTTTAGAGCCGTTCAACTAAATAACACATCTTTGCTGTAATTGGAAATAAACATGAATCCCTGTGTTGTAACTAGCATTTTGAAACATGAATCAACTTATGTTGTTACAAAACCCCGGTGGATAAATTCCAATTGGTCCACAAAAATAATGCATGTTTTTACTATTCTGTAAAATATATGCGTACCAGCATTAATTGATAACCTGCCAAGAACTCAATTTGTTTTTTTAAATTGTTTTTTTTTTAAAACTTTGAAAAAAAATTCAAATAGGGTTGGTTTGTTTTTTTCGTTTTTTTTCTTTCAACTCATCTAACATCAATAAAAAGAACACGTTTTTCACAATAGGTCTTTCCAAATAAGATGAAATTTTTATGCAGTGTTTACACACTGTTTACACAGTTTTTACAGTGTACTGTGTGTTTACAGTTTACAGTGTTTACAGTGTACTGTGTGTTGTATAAATTTAAATATAATGTATCTGTCATATGTTTTTGTTAAAACAGGACAAATGAAACTGTTTTATTGTGGAGAAGTTTCTAGTGAGTCAGGTTTCTCTTTGCCTTTGTCTGCCTTCATGACACGCAGAATATTGTGCACCCTGATGGCAGGGTTAGTCCTTTTGTATTGTAGATACCATCTCTAAAAACTGCGAACCTTCAAGACTGAACCGCTTTGTTATTTCTTAATTCAAAAACAAATAAAGGGTTGTGTTCTTTAACTTGCTGATGGTAGTCTTTGTCTTCTGCTTAAAGATCTCGGTTGTACCCGCCTCTTCAGATAACTGAACCTACATGGCTGACTTCCAGTACTGCTCTGGGTGATGTCATCTTCAGAAATGCATGGATGACTCAACCATCATGGGGTGTGGGAGGACAAGTTCAGGGATCGGGTGGAGAACTTCTGCACCATCTGCACCTGAATGTGGCCTAAACAAAGGAGATGATGGTGGACTTCACAGCAGGATGGGGTCCAAACTGTTCCTGGTCTACATTGATGGATTTGATGTGAAGACATCGATTCTTACAGATTTCTGGCCATTCACATGAACAATAAACTGGACTGGTCCACAAACACGGGCATCATATATGTACGTAAAAGAAGGGCCTGATCAGACTGTAATACCTGACAAAGCATATGCCCTTCAAAATCTTGAACAATGTACCACTCTCCATGGTCTACCAGTTCATCATGAACAGTGTCCTGTTCCTTGCTGTGGAATGCTGGGAAGCTGGTATAAAAATCAAAGGCCAACACACTCTACAAACAAATTGAAAAAGCTGGATCTGTGGTTGGCTCACCTCATGCACACTTGGAATGAGGTGTTGAGGGACAGAAGTTTGATGGCCAAACTGTTGTCGATTACTGAATTTTTATGACCAAAAGGCGCAAAGACCTAAACCCACGAAATTTTTCGTCTAACAAACACCCTCAGCATGGAGCCCCTGCGAACCATTCATGGGTCATCAACACGCATTTTAATTTGAATTCTTTTCTAAGCACCCGCTCACTCATTCAGATGGACTTCTACAGCAGTAGGATTGTCTTTACAGAGTTACTTAGTGGATGGAGTAACGTTTTTTTTTTAATCTAAAAATCACTTTTATAAATCATTTCCACATGATTGGTTATTTTATTTATTCAATACCGCTCGGGTGTACGGTGAATGCGTGCACGCTGTTACAGAAATAATAATAAAAAAAACCTTTCCACTTGAGTAAAACAAAAATAAAAAACAAAAACTCAGATAAACTTCTATTAGATGTATTGTAAACGAGTTTTATTCTAATGATAAAAAGTCTTAAAGTGACGATGGACATCAACCCGGTAGTAACGTATTGTTCACACGCAGTGCAGCGCCATTCAATTTAAGGTGGTCATTGAGGAGGGGGTACTGTCATGATCCCCCTCTTCTGCAGCTAAGAGGGAGCCATGAATCAACAATCTGATTAGGATCACCTGGGGTGATTCCACATTTCAATCACCTGTGCACCTTACTAACTATTTAAGGGGAACCATCCCTGACTTCCTTGTCAGGTCTTACTACCTCTCCCAGCCAGGTCTCCCTGGTTGCCTGACCATGTAGTTGGACTTTTGAAACCTTCAGTTAATCATGTTCTTCTTGTTTTACAGACTTTCCTGAATTACGTTATTAAACTATGTTTGAAGTCCTGTATTTGGGTCCTCCTCTTTCCAACGTCCACAAAACCTTGACAGAAAGACCTGACCACAACTGGACCCAGCGGACTTAAAGTCGGAAACCAGTGTACCCTGAAGGTTAAAGTCCGACTCCTGCGAATCCTGAGGGGCCAAGTCCAACTCCTGCGAATCCTGAGGGGCCAAGTCCGACTCCTGCGAATCCTGAGGGGCAAAGTCCGACTCCAAGTCAAGCCACGCCAAGTCCGACTCCTGCGAATCCTGAGGGGCAAAGTCCGACTCCAAGTCAAGCCCCGCCAAGTCCGACTCCAAGTCAAGCCCCGCCAAGTCCGACTCCAAGTCAAGCCCCGCCAAGTCCGACTCCAAGTCAAGCCGCGCCAAGTTCGACTCCAAGTCAAGCCACGCCAAGCGATCTTTGACCACCTGGAGGTGGTCATTGAGGAGGGGCTTCTGTCATGATCCCCCTCTTCTGCAGCTAAGAGGGAGCCATGAATCAACAATCTGATTAGGATCACCTGGGGTGATTCCTGATTTCAATCACCTGTGCACCTTACTATCTATTTAAGGGGAACCATCCCTGACTTCCTTGTCAGGTCTTACTACCTCTCCCAGTCAGGTCACCCTGATTGCCTGACCATGTTTTGTATTTTGATTTTAGTTGGACTTTTGAAACCTTCAGTTAATCATGTTCTTCTTGTTTTACAGACTTTCCTGAATTATGTTAATAAACTATGTTTGAAGTCCGGCATTTGGGTCCTCCTCTTTCCAACATCCACAAAACCTTGACAGGGGAGGATATCGAACTGTATACATGTAGCAGACACACTGGCTAGTTCCAGCAGAAAATATTCACAGCATCTCACTTTTACCACATTTTTTATGTTTCAGCCTTATTCTAAGATGAATAAAATTTTCAACACAAAATATCCCATATTGACAATGAGAGAACATTTTTTTTTTTTTTTAGTTTTGGCAAATTTATTGGTAATAAAAACAGGGGTGAATAAAACCACATGCACATAAATATTCACAGATAATAACTCAATACTTTGTTAATGCACCTTTGGCACCAATTACAGCCTCAAGTCTTTTTGAATAAGATGCCATAAGCTTGGCTCATCTGGCTTTGGGAAGTTTTATCAGTTTGAATGGTGAACGTCGGTGCAGAGCCATTTTCAGATCGCTCCAGAGATGTTCATTTTTTTAACATTTATTTTTATTTGAATAAATTTGCCACAAGTTCAAAAGAATTTTCTTTTATTATCATTTTGGGGAAGTTTAGGTAAAATATTGAGGGAATGGTTTGATTAATTTTGGAATAAGGCAGTAAAATAAAAAAGTGCTGAACATGAGCCACTGTAAGTACATTCTGAGGGCACTGTAAACCAGAATTCAACATGTCTCAAACTAAAAGAAAGACCAGAAGTCTGGCAGTCAGCATTTGAACATGTTCCTAAACTCAGAAAAACATTCCTTTCCAGCAAATCTGAATTACAAAAAAACCCCTGACCTAAATACGTAGTTGGCTTTGAGGTCACTTGAGCACTATCATTTAAAAACAAAAGGTGAGGTGATCACGTATCGCAGGGAGGGGCGACGGTCAGAGAAACTGAAAAATCCTGTACTCCTAGTGTTAAAAGACGCAGTTCCAGTTTCGTGTGCATTCACGTTATGTGTTCGAACATACACATTAGGCGCACCTGATGATAGTGCGCGGGTGTTTTATACACATCCTCTACTACGTACGTCCGCCTTACAACAACACACACAAGCAGACAAGTGCGCGTATTTAAAAATACATTGGGAGCAAAACTGAGATTGGTTGGCTTTATTTAAATATTAGTTACAGTCGTCATAGAGTCATTTATCAAATCCATCAAGTCCTCATCCTCTGTTTCGAAATCTGAAAGGTGCGCTAAATCCCAAATAGCAGGTTCCCTTTCCTCGCTGTCAGAGTCACTTTCTGTAACCATGCGTCTCCTTGGAAATGATGTCTGCTTTTGCAAAAGCTCGGACAACAGTGGCAGCAGACACGTTAGAAGCCACTTGTACTCGTGGTCTTGTTCTTGTGTTCACAGCTGGTTCACATGGTGAAGATAAAAACATACTGTACAGTACTTGCTGGTTACCATGGTGGGGGTAGGATCCTAGATGCTGGTTATCATGGTGAGGGTAGGACCGTAGATCCTGGTTATTATGGTGAGGGTAGGATCGTAGATCATGGTTATCATGGTGAGGGTAGGATCGTAGATGCTGGTTACCATGGTAAGGGTAGGACCGTAGATCATGATTACCATGGTGTGGGTAGGACCGTAGATCCTGGTTACCATGGTGAGTTTAGGATCGTAGATGCTGGTTACCATGGTGAGGGTAGCACCATAGATCCTGGTTATCATGGTGAGGGTAGGACTGTAGATCATGGTTACCATGGTGAGGACAGGAACGTAGATCCTGGTTATCATGGTGAGGATAAAAACATAGGTCCTGGTTTCCATGGTGAGATTTGAGAAGTTGATTTATTCCTGAGGTCACTGAACCAAATTCCCAAATTCATACATTTGATATTGATTGACTGTGTGTGTCTGATGATTAATCATTTTGAATGACAAATTAAAAATATAATGGTTTTTAATTTGTCTAAATAATTAAAAAAAAACTGGGTGATTTAGATATTTTAGGCCAGCAAAAAACGGTTTTAAAAAGTTTTTTTTGTGTGTTCCCTCTAACGGATAATGTGTGTAACCGTCGTTGGAAGGCTTTAAAAAAAATTCACAGAAAAAAGTATTTGTCACAAAAAAAGATCCAGAAAAGTTACAAAATATTTTTATAAACTTCCATCAATGTTTTCATTTGAAGTTTCTTGCTGATTGAAACGTTTAGTTGTTTTTAAACAATATAAAGTCATGTAGTTTTTTGTGTTTAAACCTGATTTAACCTAAAAATTCACGAATAAATAAAAAAAAGTTGCAACCTACCTTTTTTTACTGAGAATTCTCGTCCTCTTTGTTTCTTCTAATCTTCTGTAAAAGCAGCTGCACTTTGAAACAAAATCTAAACTGTTTCTTAATGATAAGAAAAAAATTTGAACAAAAGCGTGACGTCATGCAAGAAAGTAACGGAAAACCTCTAGATGGCGCTGTTGTCATTTTAAAAAAATTCTTACTTTACCTTTATTTAATTTTTAAATAAACACATATGTACAAAATGTTTAAAAAACAAACAAGCAAAGACTCCCAGCACATTCTTGCACTGCAGACCTTCCTTCTCCGTAAGAAAAACTTAAAAAAAAAAAAAACTGCAGTGGGGAAAAAAGAAGAAAGATCATGGGGACCCACGTGAAAGAGTGAACCTTCCTCGGGACGAGCAGCCATTTTAAAATACTTATTCTACTCTATAGTTTTATGTGTGAATAAATCAGTAGATGGGCTTCATCTTGATGGAAACGGGGTGGTAGATTGAGCCCAGTGGTGGATCTTTCTTCTGTTCATGAGAGGGAGGACTGGAATCATCTTTCTCCCATGGCTTGATTATTTCTACCTGTCCCAATCCAACTCACCTGCACCTCTTGAGGGGTTGCTTTACCGGGGGGATCGAATGTTCTGGCATTGTGAGAAAAGCAAGTCAAAACCCAAGTTTGATAGCACAAATCTCTCCAGAAAGATCTGGCAAATATTGGAGTTGTGGTACACTGTTCTATTGTAATGTCTTCACGGAAGAGTCTTCGTGGACAAGGAAATTCATCCTGCCACAGATGGGTTGATCAGAGTTGAAAGCGAAAGAAGGAAAAAAAAAGCAGTCAAGCTCCAGGAAAAGAAAAGGCAAACTGTTCTCTGAAATATACTGGGAGGTTTACTCTTAAATGGGAAGTTTACAAGAGACATAACACTGTATTTTTTTTAATTCATACAAATATTGGTCATCTATGCAAATACTGAAGTAACTTAGATGATCGAAAAATTTAAAATGATTCCCTTCTTTACTAGAATACGACAACAATGCCACCATTATCCAGTAATTAGTTGTACTGAACACCATAGATTAAATGTAAATTTACGCATTTACTCAGGGAGCTATTTCCACCCAGGCTTTTTCTCTCTTTTGAGGTTGCAGGTGAGTTGCTTTTTTTTAAAATAAAAATGTGTTCGTACTCGCTATGTGTTCAATAGAACTACCAGTTTTGTCTGTGAGAAATAGGCAGACCTCTTCTGTTTTCCTCCTGTTTTCATGGTGACTCCTAATGTCTGCACTCCATTGATCAGGGTTTTTCATAGTTAAGGTGCATGTGCTTACCTCTGAGTCAATCTACCTCGAGTTGATTAAACCAACTGTTTTCAGCTGTTTTGAAACCAAAAACCCCAGGTTTTCAATCTTAGTGTAAGTCAAATCATGGTTTGGGTTTGGACTCAAGATTTCTTTAACCTCCTTCTTGAAACGGGGCTGAAGGTAGGAAGTGTGGCGCACCTTAGCCCCAGGTAACCAGCCTCCACTGTGTTTAGTTTGAATTAGGTTAAAAAATGTTTAGCAGATTTGGCTAAAATAAACTAAATATTCTTACAAGTCGACAGTCAAGTCTACAATTTTACAAGTTACAATCATTCACAATTTTTTTCACACATGAACATGCATAAAAGAACAGGGCAGAAGAGTTTACAGTAGTCTTTATTGTTTAAATTGATGACTACATTTTTTTCACAAATGTTAAGAGTAACAAATAAAGTTGAAAACTTTTGCACGAGCAGAAATTCATAAAAGTTGTACCAAGCAAAAAAAAAATGTATATTATTAAATGTTAGTTTTATGCTTGCTTTTATATGCTTTTCTAAAATGTGGTACAAATGTGTTGTGCTGCACATAATCCACCTGCAGCTAGAAAAATATCCATGCAAAGCAGCAGAAGGAAAAACATCACTTCAAAAACACTAAGTGGGAAAGAGCTGAAAGATTATGCTTGGTCAAAAACGCTGCTGTCAGGTGTTTGCCAAGTTCCTGCAGAAAACGACCTCATAAGATGTATACTCGCGAGTTGAGCAACGACATCACACTCTGGACATCAAGTGGTGTCTTTAGAATCCACCAACTTTCAAGTTACATCCATGTCTGTGGAAGCTTGGTTAAATCGTCTTTTCCTGTAAAACAAAATTTATTTGTAACATCAAAAATTCAGCAAATTATCATTAAATGTGTGGTGCTCAGGAACATACACATAAAACATGAGGCTGAACACACTGATGGCACAGAAAACAAGAGAAGCCGCAGCTGCAATCCATGGACATTCTTCACAAGCTGGAAAAACAAGATGCAGTAGACATGTCAAAAGCCAGCTTAACATTATCTGAAAGATTTTGTCTGGTCTCCAAAAACTATTATTTACGGACATTGTTGATCATTACATTTGAACTCATTTTAAATCCGTGCGCTGTGCATCGGTTTCTACGTAATAAGAATTTTTACTTTCTACCCTCCCTACTTCCTACTCTCCTCTCCCCTCAATGATCAAGAACCTTCAGCAACTTTGAAGCCACTCCCTTCCCCCACCCAATTAACAACAGAGGTCACTCCAACTGACCAACCCTCCCCCTCCATTTCTTTCTTTGTGACAAAACCGGATTTGCTCAAGCTCTTCCGCAAGCAAAACCCTTGGAAAGCTTCGGGCCCAGATGGTGTCCCCCCCGCCACCCAGAGACACTGTGTTGAGGAACTGTCTCTGGTTTTCGCTGACATTTTTAACACCTTCCTGAAGACCTGCCACGTTCCAGCCTGCTTCAAGCTGTCGACCATCGTTCCTGCTCCCAAGAAGCCCTGTATCACTAGACTTAATGACTACAGGCCTGTGGCGCTTACATCTGTAGTCATGAAATCGTTCGAACGCCTGGTCCTCCCTCATCTCAAGCACTTCACCTCTCCCTCTCTGGACCCTCTGCAGAGCCAACAGGTCTGTAGACGACGCCATCAACCTGGCCCTCCAATTTACCCTGCAGCACCTGGAATCCCTGGGAACCTATGCTAGGATCTTGTTTGTGGACTTCAGCTCTGCATTCAACACCATCCTCCCTGCCCAGCATCAGGACAAGCTCTCCCAGCTCAACGTGCCTGACTCCACTTGCAGGTGGATCACTGACTTTCTGACAGACCGTAGGCAGTGTGTGCGGCTGGGGAAGAATGTCTCCACCTCTCGGACTAACAGCACAGGATCTCCACAGGGCTGTGTACTCAAACCCCTGCTCTTCTCCCTGTACACCAACTGCTGCACTACCAGCCATGACTCTGTCAAACTGATAAGTTTGCGGATGACACCACCCTCATCGAGCTCATCTCTGATGGTAATGAGTCGGCCTACAGGATGGAGGTAGACCGGCTGGTGTCCTGGTGCAGCAACAACAAGCTGGAGCTCAACGCTCAGAAGACAGTGGAGATGATCGTGGACTTTAGGAAAGTCACAGCCTCTATAACCCCCTTGAACTAACAGACTCCCCCATCACCACTGTTGACTATTTCCGCTTCCTCGGCACTACCATCACACAGGACCTAAAGTGGGAGCCGTCCATCAGTTCTCTGATCAAAAAGGTCCGGCAGAAGATGTACTTTCTGCGGCAGTTGAAGAAAGCCAAGCTGCCCGCCCAGATGCTGGTGCAGTTTTACACAGCCATCGTCGAGTCCATCCTCACCTCCTCCATCACCGTGTGGTACGCTGGAGCCACAGCCAGGGACAAACATAGACAGCAGCGCATTGTGAGCTCTGCAGAGGTGAGTGGCTGCAGCCTTCCATCTCTCCATGACCTGTACGTCTCCAGGACTCGGGGGCATGCAGGTCAGATAGCCCACCACAAAAACAGCTTCTTCCCTTCTGCCGTTGGACTAATGAATACTTTATAACCCGCTCATCACTTAGTCGCTTCACTCTTGTCACTTTACTGTCTTCATTTATTGTTTTCTATGCCATTGCACTAATTTTGTTTTTCTTTCTGACCACTCTTAGTTTTGTTCAAATTATTTTTATTTTCTTTGCACACCTGTACCATAGCAAGTTTATCGTCTCGGATATTCTTCATTGACCACGGCAATAAAAGCATTCTGATTCTGTTAATTCACATCGTGCACATGAAAATAATAAACAGTAGTATTATCAATAACTTATCAAGCTAGGAATTGTTTGGACTGACTCCTGTGGCTGACATGGATTCTCAGTGTGTGGCTACTTTCTTTTTATCATTACTTTATGGTCTGGTCTTTTTTTTTTTAATTAAGAGATAAGCAGCCCGTGGCTGCTCAATGATAAAACTTTGGCTTTGCACTTGCTAATTGGAAGACCATAGCTTAATACTTTAGTTGGAGATCTAGATGAAAATTTGAAAGAAAAAAAAGGATTAAGTGATGTTCTACAACAGTATTTAGAACAAACCTTTTTTGGAAAAAAAACCTTTTGGCGCAGAGACAAATTTTTTTTGGGAACTTCCAATGGAGTTAAAGCCATAACACTCTACATTGCGAAACTGTGTGACTATTTTAGTCACTTTCAAGATGCTCTTCACATGGGTTTTGTTTCGGGTCTCTGTAATGCCAACAGACTTATTCCGAGAACTGATAGGTTCTCCATTCCAATACCATTGTATTGATGGTGGTGGGTGCCCCTTAGCTAGACACATACACTTGATCTGAGTTTTTGTTACAATGCATTCCGAGGAAGGTTTGAGCTCAGCAGGAACTGTAACAAAATAAATAAATGGTTAGTTTCTGTTTTACATTGTTAATCTTATCAGACTAAGATAATGTCTTGTAAAATAATGCAGAAAAACAAAAACTCAAAATCGATAAACGAGTCAAGACAAATTTATTCGTAAAGCACATTTAAAACAAATAAGGGTACTAAAGTGCTGTACAAAAGAAAACACAGGCAATACTAAGTGCATTGCATTGTACATAGCAATTGAGTCAAATTAATGGAAATAAGACCAAATGAGCACAGCTGCTTCACAAGCTTTGTTCATCGTGTATCAAAAACCAGAGAAAACGAATGAGTTTTAAGTAAAGTCTCAAAAATATTCAAAGACTGAGCTGTTCTAATGCGCAGAGGAAGACTGTTCCAACGTCTGGGCCAAGTCACTGTGAAGGCTCTTTATGTTTGTTTAGAAAAACAAACAAATTAAATCTAGTTATCCCGTGTTTTCAGATTGAGGATTATTATCACAGTAATAAAAATGCAGAGAATGGTCTTCTTTGTTTGTTTGGGTTTTTTTTTTTTGTCTGTAGAAAAAATTGAATGAAAATGTTTGCAACTATTTAATTTAATTTGAGTTTGTCCTTTTTAGAAAAAGTTTAGCAGCTACGCTTGGACAGAAACGCTTTATTTTTCCAGTGCCAGATATGCTACTCTTTATAATTAGGTGAGTGAGGGCATTCAAACTTTGTTTTTCTGTTTTTATCGATTTATTCTTACTTTTCTGTACCTATTTGTCTCTTAATTTCTCCTGCTAGGATTAACCAATTTAAGTGATTTTGGTCTCAAAACAACTGTTTTGATTGGAATCGTGTGGAACTACAAATATTTTTCTATATTTTGGTTAAGCTTTGTAAATATTCTAATTTTAGTGATTTTTTTTTTTGCCTCATAAGATTGAATGGGATTTGGACATTTTCAGCAACAAAGTTTATGATCTTTAAACCTTTGAAAGTCAAGCATCCTTTCAGCAAGAGATACCATTTTACTTTTAAAACAGTCACAAGGAATTGATCTATAGAACAACTGTACAGATCTTTAATAACTTTTTTTACTTTTTGAGATCTGAACATAGTCACAGAATCAGTCATAAAATTCTGGACCATTTTGAGTGTGGTTTTTGTAAAGCACACTCTACCGAAACAGCCCTTCTTAGAGTTGCTTATGACATACTGTATGAATGCAGACCGATGCAAAAAAGTGCACTGTGTTTGTGACTTCTACTTTTGACTCCATTGATCACCACGTTCTGCTGCATAGTCTAACATATTGGGTTGGCGTGTCTGGATCAGCATTACATTGGTTCTATGTTATTTTTTCCGAATTTAAGTCCTCCTCCGTTCCCCTCACCTCTGGTGTACCTCAAGGGTCAGTGTTTGGTACTTTATTGTTTACTTTATACCTATTGCCTAAGTACCTAATTATCATGTAAAAAATATATAATGTACTCTTTTTCATGCAAGATGACTAGTCTGTGTACACATTGGCCAGAATTCAAGCCACATTTTTTTATTTTCATAGTTTTATTATTTCTCCACAGTAACTGACTCATTCACACATTCTCTGACGTTTTGGCTGTGACATGATCAACATTTTCCAATAAAAAACTGCCACTCGCCTGCTATCCCACATTGCTTTTATTGCAAACTATTGAGACAATTACCTGTCATTGGAAATATTGGTTTTTATTTCTTTTTTTGTATTAATACAGTAAATTATTCATTTTTATTTTTTTTATTTTTATATTTTTTTGCACACCTGTACCATAGCAAGTTCCTAGTTTCTGATATTCTTCATTGACCATGGCAATAAAAGCATTTCTGATTCTGATTAAAAAATACTGTACCTTAGTTTCCATCGACACCAGACTGAGCTGTAAGTACAACTGAACCCAAAGTTCTATGGACTCTGACAGTGATCACAAGCTCGATAAAAGTCCCTGGGCTGGATTTAGGAGACCACATGGCTACCCAAAATTTCGCAGCAATTGCCCCAAATATATGTGAGAAGCTTGCAAGACAGGGGTGTGTCCCATCATCATGGTCAAATTAACATGACCAATGTCGATGGAGCACCTTTTACATGTTCGAATTCATTAAACATCCACAAACATAGTCACTTCGAAGTATGGTCTCTAACCATACAGATACTGTATGCCAAACAAAAAAATGTAAGCTTGATGATATCAGCTCAAGTGATTGCTATGTCAGTGATAAAAAAAAAACAACAAAAAAAAAAACAATTTCAACTAACCTTTGCTCATTATGCGTTTGTGACATCTAACAGCATCTAACAGGAATTTGATTAAAACAGGCTATTGCAGAACCTCTGCTCAGAGGTGCTTGGAGGAGAGTTGGTGAGGATGAAGCAGAAGATTGGTACATGAGCGCACCACTATTTGAGTCCTATGCCAAATAATTGCAGCAGCAGATAACAGAAAGAGTCACAAAGTATTAAGGAGAATGACTTTGTTTGTTCAGGCTACAGCAATGTTGACTTTATCTCTGAAATAGCTAATGAAGATTCTTAACCGGCAAAAAGAAAGATGAAACAAAAAGTGGACATCCAAAAGCTCCACAAGGATCCAGCTCATGAACAGCTTAGAGCACCCCTATAATCTCACAAGCAGAAACTGCCTCTACTAAGATTCACTTTGTGACTTATGTCATAAATAAAGTTTATTATTACATCAAACTGCATTAGGCCATCATATTAAGCCACAGTACGCTACAATAACCTTTACTAAGTTCTATTAAGCTAGAGCAATCTGCAATAAAATGTATTCAGCTGCATTAAGCTACTGTAAACTACATTAGGCCTCATTAAGCTTTTTTAACAGCATCCTGAATATTCTACTTTTAGCTTCTGTAATGTAGCTTTTTTATATTTGCACCACAGTGAGGCTAAATACAGTGGTGTACAGTATGTTATAAATAGATTTCTTTTTACTCTGTCTGTGCACATGTGGAATTTCCTGAGCAACATGTTTGCCAGGGCGTGTACTATCGGACACTGGTGATTGATATCATCTTCATTACACAGGTGAAAAAATGAAAAATAATCAAATATTAAAATTGAAGGAATAATATGACTAAACATTAAGAACAGTTTGGGCTAAATGTGCATAAGGGAGGTGAAAAGTGACATAAGCTATATAAAGTGACAAACAGTGATGAATTACATGAACCAGTTATCTGTTATTCTATGAGTTGTTATGAAGTGTTATTGTGTTGAGAATAAAAGATTTCCGGTATCGAGTGGTTTTTGAGCGAGGCTGTCTGAGCCTCTTGGAGAAGGATCTCCGCTGTTTGTCCAGAAGTGGGTAGATAGGATGGTCAGGGTTGTCCACGATAGATAAAAGTTTATTCATTGACCTCCTCTCCACCACTGCTTCAAGTGTGTCCTTTTGCTGCCAAACACAGAGCCAGCCAGTCTGATCAGTTTATTAAGTCTGTTGGCGTCACTGGCTGCTCTACCATCTGATGACAGAGAAGAACAAGGTGCTGCCCTCCACAGACTGATAGAAGATCTCCAGGATCTTGCAGCACACATTGAAGGACCTCAGCGTCCTTAGGAAGTAAAGTCGGCTGCAGGTCTTCTTGTACACAGCAGTACTGTTGCTGCTCCAGCTCAGTCTGCTGTCGATGGTCACTACCAGGTATCTGTACTCATCCACAACCTCCACATTCCTACCCAGAATGGTGATTGACTTCTTTCGGAGGTCAATCACCATCTCCATTTCTCCATCTTTCTCTTTATCAGGGTGTTTCCAATCACAGTTTTACAGTTATTCAGATTAAAGTTTAAAATTGCAACTGAATGGCATTCACCCAGCTGTTTTGTAGAAACAGCTTTACATCTAGTAATAATTTATCTTAAACATTTTAATTGTTTATAATGTTTCTGCCAGACTGCCTTGACGGGGTGGAAAACAGAGAAAGAAAGCAAGGACATAATAAAAAGCAAGTGTTTATGTAAAGAAAGAAATGATAAAGAAAAATAAACTTACCCAGGACATAGATCTTCGTTCTTTTTTCTGAAACGGATGGTTTCATTAATGCTCCTCTATCACTCGATGTAGAGCAGATGATATCATGCCCATGAAGGTTACGTGAAGCGGGAAAGCTCATGTTAGACCTCAGAGATCTAAGTTTGTATTGATCCTCCACCATTTCGAACGACTTCTTTCCAATATCTGGGATCCAAGTAATATTTGGCAATGTACTCACACAGGGAGCTATGATAGTGCAGGTCAGAGTAACTGTGGATCCCTCGAGAGTCTCCACCTCGTGTGGTGTCAGAGTTGGTTTTGCATGTGCTGTTTGAAAGTATATCTAGCGTTTAGTTTCAGGAAATGTATAAAATACAATAATTTTATGTTATAATTTACCTAAAGATTCTATCATGGGTGTAGGCTCAGCATAAGTGTGGTTCCAAGAGTCACACTCAATACGTAAGGTCAAGGTTGTGGGAACAGGTGAACAAAAGTTTTTAATAGTTATGGTGCAGTTATAGTTTAATAAACTCTGCAAATTAGCCTGTGTGTCTCCAGTACTTTTACTCTCAAATATGGGGTGCCACACAACTTCATAATAATTTCTCTCCCAGATAAAGCCACAATCTTCGGATATATTTTGGTTGTCTGTTTGAAACCTGCAAGGGATTGTAATACATCCTCCATAAAGAAATTGTATATGGGGAGGGGCTTCCAGATTCCACGCATCACACAGGATCCCTGAAAAACAAAAGAAATAAATTTTTGTAAAAAAAGATTGGTGTTAATTTGTTCTTTTTTATGAGAAAAATAAATGTTAAACTGTTAAAAATATTAAAAGATAGAAACTCACCCGGCAGGAGATATGCACTAAGTAAAACCGTCAACGCTCCAATCATCTTTGCTGCTGAGAAAATTTGGTGGCAAAAATTTATCCTGTCAAATAGTTTTAAACATTTATTATATTTCAGAAGAACAATAACACATATTTGCTGTAATTGGAAATAAACATGAATCCCTGTGTTGTCATTAGAATTTTGAAACATGAATCAACTTATGTTGTTACAGAACCCCGGTGGATAAATTCCAATTGGTCCACAAAAATAATTTTTAAACTTTGAAAAAAAATTCAAATTGGGTTGGTTTGGTTTTTCAATTTTTTTTTCTTTCAACTCATCTAACATCAATAAAAAGAACAACGTTTTTCACAATAAGTCTTTCCAAAAAAGAAAAAATAAGATAACATTTTTATAAAGTGTTTTAATGTACTGTATGTTGTATAAATTTAAATATACTGCATCTGTCATTTGTTTTTGTTAAAACAGGACAAATGAAACTGTTTCATTGTGGAGAAGTTTCTAGTGAGTCAGCGGTGGTTAGCGCAGCCAAGCTAACTAAAGAAGTTAGCAGCGCCGACAAGCAAGCGTTAGCTTGAAGTTGGCATGCCGTTTGCACAAAATATGTGGAAAACTTCAAGTTTCCGGGCACCAAGTGTGTGACTTTTTCGTGGCTGCATGTGTGTTGTGTAGACGGTGTGAACTCGCAGCATTGTGTGTGGGAGGGCGTGGGAAGGGTGGATGGGCGTGCCGCTGTGAGAGACAGAATGCACCCGCTATACTTTCTCTTTTCACAGACAGAAGTGTGAAAGTCTGACGCCCATTTCGTCTCGTCAACAGAAACTTGCAAATGTCTCGGCACATTTTCGTCACCAAAAAGTTGCATTTATTTTGTTATCGTTACGTCATCGTCATAAAAAAAAAGCTTTGTCAACGAAATCATTTCGTTGTCGTCATCGTTGACGAAAACAACACTGCATCCAGGTTATGTGTTCGAACACACACATAAGGTGCACCTGGTGATAGGGCGTGGGTTTTTTATACATATCCTCTACTACGAACGTCCACCTTACAACAACACACACAAGCAGACAAGAATGCGTATTTAAAAAATAGATTGGGAGCAAAACTGTGTTTGGTTGGCTTTATTTAAATATTAGTTACAGTCGTCATAGAGTCATTTATCAAATCCATCCAAGTCCTCATCCTCTGTTTCAGAATCTGATAGGTGCTCTAAATCCCAAATAGCAGGTTCCCTTTCCTCGCTGTCAGAGTCACTTTCTGTAACCATGCGTCTCCTTGGAAATGATGCCTGCTTTAGCGAAAGCTCAGACAACAGTGCCAACAGACACGTTAGAAGACACTTGTACTCATGGTCTTGTTCTTGTGTTCACAGCTGGTTCACATGGTGAAGATAAAAACATACAGAAGGTGCTGGTTACCATGGTGAGGGTAGGAATGTAGATCCTGGATACCATGGTGAGGACAGGAACGTAGATCCTGGTTACTAAGGTAAGGATAGGAACGTAGATCCTTGTTACCTTGGTGAGGATAGGAAGTGGATCCTGGTTACCAAGGTGAGGGTAGGAACATAGATCCTGGTTACCATAGTTTGGATAGGAACGTAGATCCTGGTTACCATGGTGAGGATAGGAAGTAGATCGTGGTTACCAAGGTGAGGGTAGGAACATAGATCCTGGTTACCATAATTTGGATAGGAACGTAGATCCTGGTTACCATGGTGAAGACAGGAACGTAGATCCTGGTTACCATGGTGAGGGTAGGAAGTAGATCCTGGTTACCATGGTGAGGGTAGGCACATAGATCCTGGTTACCATGGTGAAGACAGGACCGTAGATCCTGGTTACCATGGTGAGGGTAGGCTCATAGATCCTGCTTACCATGGTGAGGGTAGGAACGTACATCCTGGTTATAATAGTGAGGATAGAAGCCCCGTATCACTGGACTTAATGACTACAGGCCTGTGGTGTTTACATCTGTAGTCATGAAGTCATTCGAACGCCTGGTCCTCCCTCATCTCAAGCACTTCACCTCTCCCTCTCTGGACCCTCTGCAGTTTGCCTACAGAGCCCACAGGTCTGTAGACGACGCCATCAACCTGGCCCTCCACTTCACCCTGCAACACCTAGACTCCCCGGGAACCTATGCTAGGATCCTGTTTGTGGACTTCAGCTCTGTATTCAACACCATCCTCCCTACTCTGCTTCAGGACAAGCTCTCCCAGCTCAACGTGCCTGACTCCACCTACAAGTGGATTACTGACTTCCTAACAGACCGGAGGCAGCACGTGCGGCTGGGGAAGAATGTCTCCACCTCTCGGACTATCAGCACAGGATCTCCACAGGGCTGTGTCCTCTCTCCCCTGCTCTTCTCTCTGTACACCAACTCCTGCACTACCAGCCATGACTCTGTCAAACTGATCAAGTCTGCAGATGACACCACCCTCATCGGGCTCATCTCTGATGGTGATGAGTCGGCCTACAGGATGGAGGTAGACCGGCTGGTGTCCTGGTGCAGCAACAACAGCCTGGAGCTCAACGCTCAGAAGACAGTGGAGATGATCGTGGACTTTAGGAAAGTCACAGCTCCCATTACCCCCCTTGCACTGACAGACTCCCCCATCACCACTGTAGACTTTTTCCGCTTCCTCGGCACTACCATCACACAGAACCTAAAGTGGGAGCCATCCATCAGCTCCCTGATCAAAAAGGCCCAGCAGAGGATGTACTTTCTGCGGCAGCTGAAGAAAGCCAAGTTGCCCGCCCAGATGTTGGTGCAGTTTTACACAGCCATCATCGAGTCCATCCTCACCTCCTCCATCACCATGAGGTACGCTGGAGCCACAGCCAGGGACAAACACAGACTGCAGCGCATTGTGTGCTCCGCAGAGAAGGTGATCGGCTGCAGTCTTCCATCTCTCGAAGACCTGTACTTCTCCAGGACTCGGGGGCGTGCAGGTCGGATAGCAGCTGACCCTTCCCACCCTGGACATGGACTTTTTGAGCGACTCCCCTCGGGCAGGAGGCTCCGGTCCATTCGGACCAGAACGTCCCACCACAAAAACAGCTTCTTCCCTTCTGCCGTTGGACTTATGAACACTTCATAACCTGGATCCCCACATCTCTTATTCACTTTATAACCTGAACCCCACATCTCTTAGTCACTTCCCTCTTGTCACTTTACTATCTTTATTATTTTCTATTATTTTCTATGACATTGCACTACTTTTTATTTTTCTTCTGAGCACTCTTAGTTTTGTTAAAATTATTATTTTTATTTATTTTATTTTTTATAATTTTTATTTTATATTTTTGCACACCTGTATCAAAACAAGTTCCTAGTCTCTGATATTTTTCACTGAAATGGCAATAAAAGCATTCTGATTCTAATAGGAACGAAGATCCTGGTTACCATGGTGAAGACAGGAACGTAGATCCTGGTTACCATGGTGAGTGTAGGCACATAGATTCTGGATACCATGGTGAGTGTAGGCACATAGATTCTGGATACCATGGTGAGGGTAGTAATGTAGATCATGGTTACCATGGTGTGAATAAAAACATAGATTTTGGTTACTATGGTGAGGGTAGGCAAATAGATCCTTGTTACCATGGTGAGGGTAGGTACATAGATCCTGGTTACCATGGTGAGGGTAGGAACGTAGATCCTGGTTACCATGGTGAGGGTAAAAACATAGGTCCTGGTTTCCATGGTGAAATTTGAGTAGTTGATTTATTCCTGAGGTCACTGAACCGGATTCCCCCATTGATATATTTGATATTGATTGACTGTGTATGTCTGATGATTAATCATTTTGAATGACAAATTAAAAATATTTTTGTTTTTAATTTGTCTAAAAAAATCACAGGAAGATTAAAAACGAAATAAAAATGCCTAAAAAAAATTTTGTTACAAAAAAAAAAAAAAAAACTTAACTGGATGATTTAGATATTTTAGGCCAGCAAAAAAAAAAAACTGTTTCAAAAAGTTTTTTCTATGTTCTCTATAACAGTTAATGTGTGTAACCGTCTTTGGAAGGCTATAAAAAAAAATCACAGAAAAATATCAAATAAAAATGATCCAGAAAAGTTACAAAATATTTTTACAAACTTCCATCAATGTTTTCATTTGAAGTTTTTAGCTAATTGAAACTAATTTTTTTTTAATAATATAATTATGTGTTTTTTGTGTTTAAACCTGATTTAACCTAAAAATTCACGAACAATAATAAAAAAGTTGCAACCTACTTTTTTCTGAGAATTCTCGTCCTCTTTGTTTCTTCTAAACTTCTATAAAAGCAGCTGCACTTTGAAACAAAATCTAAACTGTTTCTTAATGAGAAAAAAGATTTGAATAAAAGCGTGACGTCATGCAAGAAAATAACGGAAACCTCTAGATGGCGATGTTGTCATTTAAAAAAATTCTCACTTTACCGTTATTTATTTTTTGAATAAACACACTTAAACATTTTAATAAACACTTAAATAAAAGTTTAAAAAACAAACAAAGACTTCCAGCACATTCTTGCACTGCAGACCTTCCTTCTCGGTAAGAAAAAACATTAAAAAACCTGCAGTAGGGAAAAAAGAAGAAAGATTATGGGGATCCACATGAAAGAGTGAGCCCTCCTCCGGACGAGCAGTCATTTTAAAATGTTTATTCTACTCTACAGCTTTATGTGTGAATAAATCAGTAGATGGGCTTCATCTTGATAGAAACGGGGTGGTAGATTGAGCCCAGCGGTGGTTCCTTCAGGGAGGACTGGAATCATCTTTCTTCCATGCCTTAATGATTTCTTCCTGTCCCAATCCAACTGACCTGCACCTCTTTAGGGGTTGCTTTACTGGGGGGATCAAATGTTCCCTGCATTGTGAGAAAAGCAAGTCAAAACCCAAGTTTGATAGCACAAATCTCTCCAGAAAGATCTGGCAAATATTGGAATTGTGGTACACTGTTCTATTGTAATGTCTTCACGGAGGAGTCTTCGTGGACAAGGAAATTAATTCTGCAGCAGATGGGTTAATCAGAGTCGAAAACAAAAGCAGGAAAGGAGCAGACAAGCCCCAGGAAAAGAAAAGGCAAATTATTTACCACTCTGAGGCTAAAAGCAAGCATAAAAATAATCTGAGAAGGGAAAAACTTATACAAAGCTTACCAACTTTACTAGTTACACAAAAAGAGTGCAATCGAACGTCTGATGTCCAACCCAATAGAATTGTGGAAGTATACAAGTTTATGCTCAATCATCTACAACAGTTAATTGCTGCAGCAAAGGTGACATACAGTTGGTGGAAGCAATGAATCCCACAAACTAACCAGTTTTAGTCCTCTAAATTGCTCGTTTTTCTCCAGAGCAGTAAAAGCATTCACTCCTGCGACCTCCATCCTCTCGCACACAGTCGTGTGACTAGTAATAATGATGCATTGTATTTATACAGCGCTTTTCAGGACTCTCAAAGACGCTTCACATATGCATTATTCATCCACTCCATACCAGGTGATGATGGTAAGCAACTGTTGTAGCCACAGCTGCCCTGGGGCAAACTGACAGAAGCGAGGCTGCCATTTTGCGCCATCGGCCCTTCTGACCATCACCAACCAATCGCACACACACCATTCAGACTAGGCACCGTGGGTGAAGTATGTTGCCCAGGGACACAACGGCAATTTAATCTCAATGGCCGTCCCACTGTGGCACCTGGGGTTCCAACGGTCTCCCATCCATGGACAGCCCAGGCCCAGCCTGCTTAGCTTCTGAGGTCTGACAGGATCAGGCATAGACATGCTGGTATGACCACAGTACTAAGTACTAAGGACACTTTACAGCAACACACACTTTAAAAAACATTGCACTGTTAATTATTTTGTAAAAAACATCCAGTTGCCTATTTCCACTGGTTTTGTGTCTTTTTATACTGTTTTTGTTATTGATACTTTTATTTCTACTACTGATTTTTACATATACTGTGTATAGTATATGTTTTTTAGCTGATGCCTGTCTAAATTTCACTGTTCGAACAGTGTCATTCAAGAATCTTGAAGTTTACAAGAGACATAACACTGTACTTTTTAATTTATACAAATATTGGTCTTCTAAGAAAATACTGAAGTAAGTCCTTAGATGATCGAAAAATTTAAAATGATTGGTCGAAAAATTTTAAATGGGCTGAAGGCAGGAAATGTGGCGCATCTTAGCCCCAGGTAACTAGCCCCCACTGGTGTAAACTACATCTTTTAACAATAAGCTCTACTGTAAGCTCTATTGTTGGTGAAAAAAAGTGTGAAGAATTAAGTGGTTGCAGTGTTTTTGGGACTGTTTTTTATTTGTGTTTAGTTTGTATCAGGTTAAAAAACGTTTAGCAGATTTGGCTAAAATAAAAATAAACTAAATATTCTTAGACATTCAAGTGTACAATTTTACAAGTTACAATCATTCACAATTTTTTCTTCACATCTCCCTCATGAACATGCATAAAAGAACAGGACAGATTACAGTAGTCTTTATTGTTTAAATTGATGACTACATTTTTTTCACAAATGTTAAGAGTAACAAATAAAGTTAAAAACTTTTGCACAAAGCAGAAATTCATAAAAGTTGTAGCAAGCAAACAAAATAAATTGTATATTATTAAATGCTAGTTTTATGATTGCTTTTCTAAAATGTGGTACAAATGTGTTGTGCTGCATATAATCCACCTGCAGCTACAAAGGGACAACACTCAGAGGGAACGAGCTGAAAGATTATGCTTGGTCATAAACGCTGCTGTTAGGTGTTTGCAAAGTTCCTGCTGAAAATGACCTCATAAGAAAAGTAAACAAAAAGAACTGATGGTGTTTCTGGACGTACTGTGTCCAGCAAAGTGTATACTCGTGAGTTGAGCAATGACATCACACTCTGGACATCCAGTGGTGTCTCTAGAATCCACCAACTTTCAAGTTACATCCATGTCTTTGGAAGCTTGGTTAAATCGTCTTTTCCTGTAAAACAAAATTTATTTGTAACATCAAAAATTCAGCTAATTTATCATTAAATGTGTGGTGCTCAGGAACATACACATAAAACATGAGGCTGAACACACTGATGGCACAGAAACAAAGAGAAGCCGCAGCTGCAATCCATGGACATTCTTCACAAGCTGGAAAAACAAGATGCAGTAGACATGTCAAACACCAGCTTAAAGTTATCTGAAAGACTTTTTGTCTGGTCTCCAAAAACTAAGATTTATGGACATTGTTGATCATTACATTTGAACTCATTTTAAAACCGTGCGCTGTGCATCGGTTTCTACGCAATAAGAATTTTTACATTCTACCCTCCCTACTTCCAACTCTCCTCTCCCCTCAATGATCAAGAACCTTCAGCAACTTTGAAGCCACTCCCTTCCCCCACCCAATTAACAACAGAGGTCACTCCAACTGACCAACCCTCCCCTTCCATTTCTTTCTTTGTGACAAAACCGGATTTGCTCAAGCTCTTCCGCAAGCAAAACCCTCGGAAAGCTTCGGGCCCAGATGGTGTCCCCCCGCCACCCAGAGACACTGTGTTGAGGAACTGTCTCTGGTTTTCACTGACATTTTTAACACCTTCCTGACTACCTGCCATGTTCCAGCCACTTCAAGCTGTCGACCATCGTTCCTGTTCCCAAGAAGCCCTGTATCACTGGACTTAATGACTACAGGCCTGTGGCGCTTACATCTGTAGTCATGAAGTCGTTCGAACGCCTGGTCCTCCCTCATCTCAAGCACTTCACCTCTCCCTCTCTGGACCCTCTGCAGTTTGCCTACAGAGCCAACAGGTCTATAGACGACACCATCAACCTGGCCCTCCAATTTACCCTGCAGCACCTGGAATCATTTGTTAGTTATTTTTCTTGTTGTGTATTTGTGTTAATACATTCCTCTTTTTCTTGTGAAGCCCATTGAGACGGACATTCTGTGATTTTGGGCTATACAAATAAAATTGAATTGAATTGAATTGAATTGAATCCCCGGGAACCTATGCTAGGATCCTGTTTGTGGACTTCAGCTCTGCATTCAACACCATCCTCCCTGCCCAGCTTCAGGACAAGCTCTCTCAGCTCAACATGCCTGACTCCACTTGCAGGTGGATTACTGACTTTCTGACAGACCGGAGGCACTATGTGTGGCTGGGGAAGAATGTCTCCACCTCTCGGACTATCAGCACAGGATCTCCACAGGGCTGTGTACTCAAACCCCTGCTCTTCTCCCTGTACACCAACTGCTGCACTACCAGCCATGACTCTGTCAAACTGATCAAGTTTGCGGATGACACCACCCTCATCAGACTCATCTCTGATGGTGATGAGTTGGGCTACAGGATGGAGGTAGACTGGCAGGTGTCCTGGTGCAGCAACAACAAGCTGGAGCTCAACGCTCAGAAGACAGTGGAGATGATAGTGAACTTTAGGAAAGTCACAGCTCCCATTACCCCCCTTGCACTGGCAGACTTCCCATCACCACTGTAGACTCTTTCCGCTTCCTCGGCACTACCATCACACAGGACCTAAAGTGAGAGCCGTCCATCAGCTCCCTGATCAAAAAGGCCAGGCAGAGGATGTACTTTCTGCGGCAGCTGAAGAAAGCCAAGCTGCCCGCTCAGATGTTGGTGCAGTTTTACACAGCCATCGTCGAGTCCATCCTCACCTCCTCTATCCTCACCTCCTCCATCACCATGAGGTACGCTAGAGCCACAGCCAGGGACAAACATAGACTGCAGCGCATTGTGCGCTCCGCGGAGAGGGTGATTTGCTGCAGCTTTCCATCTCTCCATGACCTGCGCGTCTCTAGGACTCGGGGGCGTGCAGGTTGGATAGCAACTGACCCCTCCCACCCTGGACATGGACTTTTTGAGTAACTCCCCAGTGGAGCAAGGTGCATAAGGTGAGCTAAAATGCTGGCTGAGCTTGAGATCTATGAAAACTTTTTAAATGCACCCCCGACTGCAAACATTGTAGCTTCAATACTTAAAGCTTGTTCAGTTTATACACACTTAATTGTACTTATTTGGAGGCAGTGGTGGCTGGTGACGTGTGGCGCAGGGGCGCCGCCCCCCCGACCTGATGACCGAGAAACATATATGCATATATATCTAAATATACATATATAAACATGTATGTGTTTATAAGTATGCAAAACTGTCGAGTGTGAAGATTACATGCATTTTAATAATGTTTTACACCATTTTATTTTATTTTATTTTATTACTTCCTGTGCAAACCGGAACGAGGGCGAAGGGTAGGTACACCCTCCCAGGTAAACGTATTGGTGTGTATGTGGCTTCCGGTTTTTATGGAAAAAACGTCAGCTCTAAATTTTTTCCCATTCATGTGTATTGCAAACCATAACCACGCCCGCGGGGCGCAGAGATTTTCCGCCCATCGGGTGTGTGATAGGTTATCCTCTCTGTCAGTCTGTTACATGAACCAATCAATTAGCTATAAGCTGACCTATAAATCCCACCCACGCCACGCCCTTTCTTTTCACTGCGGAATTCTGGGAGTCTTCATGATGGCGTTGGAAGCTAGTTCAGATGCTAACAAAGCTAGTGGCTTTTTAAAGAGAATTCAGTGTCGTCCCTTCTACAGAATCCGTTTTCTAAGTGTTCTAAAGAAGAAAAAAGAAAAATGAAGGAGCTTGGACCGGACACCCCAGATTTGACTGTGCAACAAAACAGTGGAAATCGCGGCCGCTTTTATGTGAGAGGATGAGAAACACTGGATGAGAAACACTTTTTTTGTTTCCCCTGCTTATTGTTTAGTTCAGCAGCAACTAAAAAAGGTGTGGATATCAACAGGGGTGAGTGACTTGAAGCATTTGTCTGAAAAGTGCAAACGTCATGAAACTTGCCGCACCCATCTTGATAGTAGCTATAAGCTAGGTGTTTTTGGCCGTAGTAACATCCTGGCACAATTAAATGAAGGCTACCGAACTGGCATAAGGAAACATAATGGAAGAAGTCACCAAAAACAGACACATATTGTCACGAATAATTTTATATTTATTTTATATATATATATATATATATATATATACTTTTATATAATGTATCTAAAAAAAAAAATTTTGTGTGTGTTTGAAAAATGTGCGCCCCCCCAGTTTTTTTTTACCTCCAGCCGCCACTGTTTGGAGGATTAGATTTATTCAGGGAACCATGATTTATAATAGTGTGCTGAAGTGGGTGATCATAAATATTGAGAGATACTGGGAAAAACCAGAGAACAAAATAATTTGAAAGAAGAAAAAAAAAGGATTAAGTGATGTTCTACAACAATATTTAGAACAAACCTTTTTTGAAAAAAAAAACCTTTTGGTGCAGAGACAAATTTTTTTTGGGAACTTCCAATGGAGTTAAAGCCATGACACTCTACATTGCGAAACTGTTTGACTATTTTAGTCACTTTCAAGATGCTCTTCACATGGGTTCTGTTTCGGGTCTCTGTAATGCCAACAGACTTATTCCGAGAACTGATAGGTTCTCCATTCCAATACCATTGTATTGATGGTGGTGGGTACCCATTTGCTATACACATACACTTGATCTGAGTTGTTGTTACAATGCACTCAGAGGAAGGTGTGAGCTCAGCAGGAACTGTAACAAAATTTTAAAAATAGTTAGTTTCTGTTTTACATTGTTAATCTTATCAGACTAAAATAATGTCTTGTAAAATAATGCAGAAAAACAAAAACTCAAAATGAATAAACGAGTCAAGACAAATTTATTCGTAAAGCACACTTAAAACAAATAAGGGTACTAAAGTGCTGTACAATAGAAAACACAGGCAATACTAAGTGCATTGCATTGTACATAGCAATTGAGTCAAATTAATGGAAATAAGATCAAATGAGCACAGCTGCTTCACAAGCTTTGTTCATTGTGTATCAAAAACCAGAGAAAACGAATGAGTTTTCAGTAAAGTCTTAAAAATATTCAAAGACTGAGCTGTTCTAATGCGCAGAGGAAGACTGTTCCAACGTCTGGGCCAAGTCACTGTGAAGGCTCTTTATGTTTGTTTAGAAAAACAAACAAATTAAATCTAGCTATCCTGTGTTTTCAGATTGAGGATTATTATCACAGTAATAAAAATGCAGAGAATGGTCTTCTTTGTTTGTTTGGGTTTTTTTTTGTTTGAAGAAAAAATTGAATGAAAATGTTTGCAACTATTTAATTTAATTTGAGTTTGTCCGTTTTAGTAAAAGTTCAGCAGCTACGCTCGGACAGAAACGCTTTATTTTTCCTGTGCCAGCTATGCTACTCTTTATAATTGGGTGAGTGAGGGCATTCAAACTTTGTTTTTCTGTTTTTATCGATTTATTCTTACTTCTCCGTACCTACAGTATTTGTATCTTAGTTTCTCCTGCTAGGATTAACCAAGTTTTTTTCTTAGTTTTGTAAAAATTATTATTATTTTTATTTATTTTATTTTTATTATTTTTATTTTATATGTTTGCACACCAGTACCAGAACAAGTTCCTAGTCTCTGATGTTTTTCACTGACATGGCAATAAAAGCATTCTGATTCTGATTCTGATTCTGAAGTGATTTTGGTCTCAAAACAACTGTCTTGATCGGAATCGTGTGGAACTATAAATATTTTTCTATATTTTGGTTAAGCTTTGTAAATATTCTAGCTTCAGTGATTTTTTTTTGCCCCATAAGATTGAATGAGATTTGGACATTTTCAGCAACAAAGTTTATGCTCTTTAAACCTTTGAAAGTCAAGCATCCTTTCAGCAAGAGATGCCATTTTACTTTTAAAACTGTCACAAGGAATTGATCTATAGAACAACTGTACAGATCTTTAATAACGTTTTTTTTACTTTTTGAGATCTGAACATAATCACAGAATCAGTCATAAAATTCTAGACCATTTTGAGTCTGGTTTTTGTAAAGCACACTCTACCGAAACAGCCCTTCTTAGAGTTGCTTATGACATATGAATGCAGACCGATGCAAAAAAGTGCATCGGTCTTATTTCATTATTTTTATTTTTTTGCACACCTGTACCATAGCAAGCGCCTAGTTATTCACTGACCATGGCAATAAAAGCATTTCTGATTCAAAAATACAATACCTTAGTTTCCATCGACACCAGACTGAGCTGTGAGTACAACTGAACCCAAAGTTCTATGGACTCTGACAGTGATCACAAGCTTGATAAATATCCCTGGGCTGCATTTGGGAGTCCAGGCTACCCAAAATTTTGCAACAATTGCCCCAAATATACAGTTTCAGTTCAGTTCAGATGTTTTTTTTTTTCTTGGTCAAAATCATAATCATAATAACAATACAGATTGCAAAAAAAAAACTAAAACAAAACAAAACAAATAGACCAAAGAAAAGGAATAGGCTAAAGCATAGCTTATGTGTGCCTATCCCTATACATCTATATACATTTAACTGAACAGCCTTTCTACAATCAAACAAAAAATAAATTTACAAAGTACACATCTCCAATCAAATAGAAAACCACAATAAACTTTATATTATCATCTTTTCATTGTTTTTTTAACTTACTTATAATCACTAATACTTTTATATTTAAGATGATGTTTCAATTTTAGAATAGAAGAGCATATTTTAAATTCATCAATGAGTTCATTCCATAATTTTACTCCAACAACAGAAACACATCTTGATTTTACGAAGGTTCTTACTTTAACACGTTCAAAAATATAACATCCTCGTAAATTATGATAACCAACTCTAAATTTAAAAAAAACTTTGTATGCCTTTTGGAACTAAGTTATTTTTAACTTTGTGCATAATCTGTAATATTCTAATATTTACCATTGTTGTAGTTTTAAACAGTTATTCTGAATAAACAGTTGATTTGTGTGTTCATAAAATCCAACTCTGTTTACTTTTCTTATTGCTTTTTTTTGTAACTTAACCGGTGAATCTGAGTTTTTTCCGCATTCCCCCAAATCGCAGCACGATATGAAAAATAAGGCATAACCAAGGAACTGTAAATCAAATATAACCCTTTTGTATTTAAAGCGTCTCTTGTTTAATACAGTATACCAATTGATTTTGAGATTTTTTGTTTAATATGATAAATATGTGATTTCCAAGATAATTTTTTATCTATAATAACCCCCAAAAAAGAAAAGGTAAATAAACTTGATAGTCCAAACTGGAAATTAAACTTCTTTTCCAAAAATGAGACACATTCATTTCATTTGTATTTCTCCAGCTCAGATAGATTTCTGATGGTAACAACTTTAGCCTGTTCCGGTGGTTCCTTGAGCTTTATCATAATTTTACGGTTCCTTGTCCAGGTGTCTTGTATTTTATTCTCCTTTTTCAAAATCCTCGCTTGCCGAGCAATCTCTGCATTCCTCTTGGTCAGGTGCTCATTTACATGGACACCAGTGCCCTTGAGCTTTTTTTTTTATATATATATGTGAGAAGCTTGCAAGACAGAGGTGTGTCCCATCATCATGGTCAAATTAACATGACCAATGTCGATGGAGCAACTTTTACTTGTTCTAATTCATTAAACATCCACAAACATAGTCACTTCGAAGTATGGTCACTAACCATACAGATATGACAAACAAAAAAGTGTAAGCTTGATGATATCAGCTCAAATGGTTGCTATGACAGTGATCAAAATTGGTACATGAGCGCACCACTATTTGAGTCCTATGCCAAACAAATGCAGCAGCAGATAACAGAAAGTGTCACAAAGTATGAAGGAGAATGACTTTGTTCAGGCTACAGCGATGTTGACTTTATCTCTGAAATGGCTAATGAAGATTCTTAACCGGCAAAAAGGAAGATGAAACAAAAAGTGGACATCCACAAGCTCCACAAGGATCCAGCTCATAAACAGCTTAGAGCACCCCTGTAATCTCACAAGCAGAAACTGCCTCTACTAAGATTCTTGGTGAGTGTTAGGCCAAGATTATGCAAGGACTCGAGTGCTTCTGCTATAGTAGAAAAGGTTTCAAAAAAGTCTTCTGGACAGTTTAATTCTTCAACAAGACGTTTCGACTTCCATCCGGAAATCATTTTCAATCTGAATGAAATGGACAGAAAACTGGATCTATTTATAGTAACCTGAGTAAAAGGTAAAAAAATAGTAAGAAGGGCTCGATCAATGAGCCTGTGTTACCTAAGATGGCCGTGAATGGCCCCTATTGTAGCCACAGACCAGTAAACGAACCTATTATAAAAATGCTAAAGGCCTAGTGAATGGAAATACTTGCTAACGAGAGGCGTGAAACTGGGTCACGAGGTGTCATCTTTAGTCCATGGCTTCAAAAGGCTAATGTAAATACCGGGCAAAACGTATCTAATGCCTCCACTCCGATTCAGTGAGGGATTTTCTTTCATCACAAAGATGGCTTCTTTCACCCCTCTTTCAAACCAACCTTTCTTTCTACTTAGAATCTTCACCTCACTGTCCTCAAAAGTGTGTTTGGTGGATTTAAGATGCAGATGTACAGCAGACTGTGGACCACTTGAGGCTTCTCTTCTGTGTTGGTAAAGTCTTTTGTGGAGTGGTTGCTTTGTTTCCCCAATGTAGTGTTCTTTGCAGCTCCCTTCACTGCACCGGATCGAATAAACTACATTGCTCTGTTTTTCTGTAGGCATCCATAAGGCATCCATAAGATGCGATCCATAAGGCCTTATTAAGCCACAGTACACTACAATAAGCTTTACTAACTTCTATTAAGCTACAGCAATCTGCAATAAACTGTATTCAGCTACATTAAACTACTGTAGGCTGCATTAAGCCTCAATAAGCTTTTTTAACAGCATTCTGAATGTATATTCTACTTTTAGCTTCTGTAATGTAGCCTTTTTATATTTGCACCACAGTGAGGCTAAATACAGTGGTGTACAGTACGTTATAAATAGATTTCTTTTTACTCTGTCTGTGCACATGTGGAATTTCCTGAGCAACATGTTTGCCTGGGCGTATAGTATGGGACACTGGTGATTGATATCATCTTCATTACACAGGCGAAAAAATGAAAAATAATCAAATATTAAAATTGAAGGAATAATATGACTAAACATTAAGAACAGTTTGGACTAAATGTGCATAAGGGAGGTGAAAAGTGACATAAGCTATATAAAGTGACAAACAGTGATGAATTACATAAACCAATTATCTGTTATTCTGTGAGTTGTTATGAAGTGTTATTGTGTTGAGAATAAAAGATTTCTGGTATCGTGTGGTTTTTGAGCGGAGCTGTCTGAACCTCTTGGAGAAGGAGCTCCGCTGTTTGTCCAGAAGTGGGTAGATAGGATGGTCAGGGTTGTCCACGATAGATAAAAGTTTATTCATTGACCTCCTCTCCACCACTGCTTCAAATGTGTCCTTTTGCTGCCAATGACAGAGCCAGCCTTTCTGATCAGTTTATTAAGTCTGTTGGCGTCACTGGCTGCTCTACCATCTGATGACAGAGAAGAACAAGGTGCTGCCCTCCACAGACTGATAGAAGATCTCCAGGATCTTGCAGCACACATTGAAGGACCTCAGCGTCCTTAGGAAGTAAAGTCGGCTGCAGGTCTTCTTGTACACAGCAGTACTGTTGCTGCTCCAGCTCAGTCTGCTGTCGATGGTCACTACCAGGTATCTGTACTCATCCACAACCTCCACATTCCTACCCAGAATGGTGATTGACTTCTTTCGGAGGTCAATCACCATCTCCATTTCTCCATCTTTCTCTTTATCAGGGTGTTTCCAATCACAGTTTTACAGTTATTCAGATTAAAGTTTAAAATTGCAACTGAATGGCATTCACCCAGCTGTTTTGTAAAAACAGCTTTACATCTAGTAATAATTTATCTTAAACATTTTAATTGTTTATAATGTTTCTGCCAGACTGCCTTGACAGGGTGGAAAACAGAGAAAGTTGGCAAGGCCATAATAAAAAGCAAGTGTTTATGTAAAGAAAGAAATGATAAAGAAAAATAAACTTACCCAGGACATAGATCTTCGTTCTTTTTTCTGAAACGGATGGTTTCATTAATGCTCCTCTATCACTCGATGTAGAGCAGATGATATCATGCCCATGAAGGTTACGTGAAGCGGGAAAGCTCATGTTAGACCTCAGAGATCTAAGTTTGTATTGATCCTCCACCATTTCGAACGACTTCTTTCCAAAATCTGGGATCCAAGTAATATTTGGCAATGTACTCACACAGGGAGCTATGATAGTGCAGGTCAGAGTAACTGTGGATCCCTCGAGAGTCTCCACCTCGGGTGGTGTCAGAGTTGGTTTTGCATGTGCTGTTTGAAAATATATCTAGCGTTTAGTTTCAGGAAATGTATAAAATACAATAATTTTATGTCATAATTTACCTAAAGTTTCCATCGTGGGTGTAGGCTTAGCATAAGTGTGGTTCCAAGAGTCACACTCAATACGTAAGGTCAAGGTTGAGGGAACAGGTGAACAAAAGTTTTTAATAGTTACGGTGCAGTTATAGTTTAATAAACTCTGCAAATTAGCCTGTGTGTCTCCAGTACTTTTACTATTAAATACGTCGTCCCACTTAACTTGAAAATAATCGTTCTTCCATATAAATCCACAATCTTCGGATATATTTTTGTCATCTGTTTGAAACTTGCAAGGGATTGTCACACATCCTCCATAAACAGTTTGTATATAGGGAGGGGCTTCCAGATTCCACCCATCACACAGGATCCCTGAAAAACAAAAGAAATTAATTTTTGTAAAAAAGATTGGTGTTAATTTGTTCTTTTTTATTAGAAAAATAAATGTTAAACTGTTAAAAATATTAAAAAATAGAAACTCACCCGGCAGGAGATATGCACTAAGTAAAACCGTCAATGCTCCAATCATCTTTGCTGCTGAGAAAATTCTGTGGCAAAAATTTATCCTGTCAAATAGTTTTAAACATTTATTATATTTCAGAAGAACAATAACACATGTTTGCTGTAATTGGAAATAAACATGAATCCCTGTGTTGTAACTAGAATTTTGAAACATGAATCAACTTCTGTTGTTACAAAACCTCAGTGGATAAATTCCAATTGGTCCACAAAAATAATGCATGCCTTTATTATTGTGTAAAAAATATACGTGCCAGCATTAGTTGAAAAGCTGCCAAGATCTCAGTTCGTTTTTATAATTGTTTATTTTTAAACTTTGAAAAAAATTCAAATGGGGTAGTTTGTTTTTTCTATTTTTTTCTTTCAACTCATCTAACATCAATAAAATTAACAACGTTTTTTACAATAAGTCTTTCCAAAAAAGAAAAAATAAGATAAAATTTTTATACAGTGTTTTAATGTACTGTATGTTGTATAAATTTAAATATAATGTATCTGTCATTTGTTTTTGTTAAAACAGGACAAATGAAACTGTTTCATTGTGGAGAAGTTTCTAGTGAGTCAGGTTTCTCTTTGCCTTTGTCTGCCTTCATGACACGCAGAATATTGTGCACCCTGATGGTAGGGTGAGTCCTTTTGCACTGTAGTTACCATCTCTAAAAATTGGGAACCTTCAAGACAGAACCGCTTTATTTCTTATTTCAAAAACAAATAAAGGGTTGTGTTCTTTAACTTGCTGATGGTAGTCTTTGTCTCCGCTTAAAGATCTCGGTAGTATCCGCCTCTTCAGATAACTGAACCTAGTAGAAAAAGTTTCAAAAAAGTCTTCTGGACAGTTTAATTCTTGAACAAGACGTTTCGACTTCCATCCGGAAATCCTTTTCAATCTGAATGAAATGGACAGAAAACTGGATCTATTTATACTAACCTGAGTAAAATATAAAAAAATAGTAAGAAGGGCTCGACCAATGAGCCTGTGTTACCTAAGATGGCCTTGAATGGCTCCTATTGTGGCCACAGACCAGTAAACGATCCCTATTATAATAATGCTAAAAGCCTAGTGAATAGAAATTCCTGCTAACGAGAGGCGTGAATCTGGGTCACGAGGTGTCATCTTTAGTCCATGGCTTCAAAAGGCTGCTGTAAATACCGGGCAAAATGTATCTAACGCCTCCACTCCGATTCAGAGAAGGACTCTCTTTCATCACAAAGATGGCTTCCTTCACCCCTCTTTCAAACCAACCTTTCTCTCTACTTAGAATCTTCAGCTCACTGTCCTCAAAAGTGTGTTTGGTGGATTCAAGATGCAAATGTACAGCAGACTGTGGACCACTAGAGGCTTCTCTTCTGTGTTGGTAAAGTCTTTTGTGGAGTGGTTGCTTCGTTTCCCCAATGTAGTGTTCTTTGCAGCTCCCTTCACTGCACCGGATCGAATAAACTACATTGCTCTGTTTTTCTGTAGGCATCTTGTCTTTAGGATGTACTTGTCGTGGTTCCCTCGAGCCACCACCAGAGGGAGCCAGGGATCCCCTCACCTTTCCCCCAAATCTGGCAAATGGCATTTTGAACACCTGTGGGCTCAGCTGGAGCCAATCTCCCGGCTGCCTACTAAAGGGCAGCCTCGCCAGCCTTTAGTTGTCAGGTCTTACAATCATCTGTCCCAGCCAGGTTACCTGACCATGTTTGTTACTTTTATTTTTGTTGGACTCTGGAAGCCTTTAGTTAATCATGTTTTGTTTTACCTTTACAGACTTTCCGGTTTTATGTTAATAAACTCTGTTAAAGTCCTGCATTTGGGTCCTCTTCTTTCCACCATACCTTCCCCCACCACAACAGAAAGACCTGACCACAACTGGACCCAGCGGACTTACACCCAGTGCACCCCGAGGAGGCAGCGTCTGTCGGAGAATCCCCTGCCCGAGGAGGCAGCGTCCGTCGGAGAATCCCCTGCCCGAGGAGGCAGCGTCCCGCCGGAGAATCCCCTGCCCGAGGGGGCAGCGTCCCGCCGGAGAATCCCCTGCCCGAGGAGGCAGCGTCCCGCCGGAGAATCCCCTGCCCGAGGGGGCAGCGTCCCGCCGGAGAATCCCCTGCCCGAGGGGGCAGCGTCCCGCCGGAGAATCCCCTGCCCGAGGGGGCAGCGTCCCGCCGGAGAATCCCCTGCCCGAGGGGGCAGCGTCCCGCCGGAGAATCCCCTGCCCGAGGAGGCAGCGTCCCGCCGGAGAATCCCCTGCCCGAGGGGGCAGCGTCCCGCCGGAGAATCCCCTGCCCGAGGAGGCAGCGTCCCGCCGGAGAATCCCCTGCCCGAGGGGGCAGCGTCCCTCGGACTCCTATCTTCTGGCTCCCGAGCTCGTTCCGCCGAGCTCCAACCTCCTTCTGGCTCCCGAGCTCGTTCCGCCGAGCTCCAACCTCCTTCTGGCTCCCGAGCTCGTTCCGCCGAGCTCCAACCTCCTTCTGGCTCCCGAGCTCGTTCCGCCGAGCTCCAACCTCCTTCTGGCTCCCGAGCTCGTTCCGCCGAGCTCCAACCGCCTTCTGGCTCCCGAGCTCGTTCCGCCGAGCTCCAACCTCCTTCTGGCTCCCGAGCTCGTTCCGCCGAGCTCCAACCTCCTTCTGGCTCCCGAGCTCGTTCCGCCGAGCTCCTGGCTTCCCCTGGCTCGTTCCGCCGAGCTCCTGGCTTCCCCTGGCTCGTTCCGCCGAGCTCCTGGCTTCCCCTGGCTCGTCCCGCCGAGCTCCTGGCTTCCCCTGGCTCGTCCCGCCGAGCTCCTGGCTTCCCCTGGCTCGTCCCGCCGAGGAGCAACCCGTCTTCTGGCTCGTCCCGCCGAGGAGCAACCCGTCTTCTGGCTCGTCCCGCCGAGGAGCAACCCGTCTTCTGGCTCGTCCCGCCGAGGAGCAACCCGTCTTCTGGCTCGTCCCGCCGAGGAGCAACCCGTCTTCTGGCTCGTCCCGCCGAGGAGCAACCCGTCTTCTGGCTCGTCCCGCCGAGGAGCAACCCGTCTTCTGGCTCGTCCCGCCGAGGAGCAACCCGTCTTCTGGCTCGTCCCGCCGAGCAGCAACCCGTCTTCTGGCTCGTCCCGCCGAGCAGCAACCCGTCTTCTGGCTCCTGGAACCCTGCCAATTCTCGACCACCTGGAGGTGGTCATAGAGGGGGGGGTACTGTCGTGGTTCCCTCGAGCCACCACCAGAGGGAGCCAGGGATCCCCTCACCTTTCCCCCAAATCTGGCAATTGGCATTTTGAACACCTGTGGGCTCAGCTGGAGCCAATCTCCCGGCTGCCTACTTAAGGGCAGCCTCGCCAGCCTTTAGTTGTCAGGTCTTACAATCATCTGTCCCAGCCAGGTTACCCTGGTTGCCTGACCATGTTTGTTATTTTTATTTTTGTTGGACTCTGGAAGCCTTTAGTTAATCATGTTTTGTTTTTCCTTTACAGACTTTCCGGTTTTATGTTAATAAACTCTGTTAAAGTCCTGCATTTGGGTCCTCCTCTTTC
This sequence comes from Neostethus bicornis, assembly GCA_902685375.1. Classification (NCBI taxonomy): domain Eukaryota; kingdom Metazoa; phylum Chordata; class Actinopteri; order Atheriniformes; family Phallostethidae; genus Neostethus; species Neostethus bicornis. The sequence continues at coordinate 13,134,650 of LR738541.1, read as the reverse complement.
CACCATACCTTCCCCCACCACAACAGTACTAGTTTCTGCCGTAATGTGTTGACCAGTTTAAAGAAAACCGGGATGTCTTGTTGTCTGAAGATTCTCTGTAACTTCTCGGACAGTCCTGACACGTAGGTAATAGAGACCCCATTTTTCCTCTTCTCAGTTTCTGTTTCTCTCTTCTCACGTTTCTTGGACGTTCTCACCCTGTTCAGGGCCCATTTGGGGTATCCATAGACCGAGAGGGCTTTTTGGACATGCTGTGTCTCCTTCTTCTTAGCCTCTGTGCTCGTGGGTACCTCCTCGGCCCTGTGTTGTAAAGTTCTGATGACGCCCAGTTTGTGTTGCAATGGATGATTAGAGTCAAACTGTAGGTATTGGTCTGTGTGAGTGGGTTTCCTGTATACTTCCAGTTGCAAATTCCCGTCCTCTCCTATGATCACAGCGCAGTATAAAAAGGCCAACTGGTTGTCCTTGGAGTCTTCACGTGTAAACTTGATGTTAGGATCCACAACGTTGATGTGTGAAGTGAAGGCTTCCAGATCTTGCTTGTTGATCTTCACAAAGGTGTCATCAACATAGCAGAACCAGTGACTGGGCGGATTTCCTGGGAATGTGCTCAGGGCTCATTGGTCGAGCCCGTCCTTATTATTTTTTTACCTTTTACTCAGGTTAGTATAAATAGATCCAGTTTTGTGTTCATTTCATTCAGATTGAAAATGATTTCCGGATGGAAGACGAAACGTCTCGTTCAAGAATTAAACTGTCCAGAAGACTTTTTTGACCTTTTTTGCACCCGCTGTGCTTTTTCTTTTCACAGACAGAAGTGTGAAAGTCTGACGCCCATTTCGTTACATTTTCGTCTCGTCAACAGAAACTTGCAAATGTCTCGGCACATTTTCGTCACCAAAAAGTTGCATTTATTACGTTATCGTTACGTCATCGTCGTAAAAAAAAGCTTTGTCAACGAAATCATTTTGTTGTCGTCATCATTGACAAAAACAACACTGCATCCAGGTTATGTGTTCGTACACACAGGCGCACCTGGTGATAGGGCGCGGGTTTTTTATACATATACTCTGCTACGAACGTCCACCTTACAACAACACACGCACGCAGACAAGAATGCGTATTTAAAAAATATATTGGGAGCAAAACTGAGTTTGGTTGGCTTTATTTAAATATTAGTCGTCATAGAGTCATTTATCAAATCCATCCAAGTCCTCTGTTTCAGAATCTGACAGGTGCTCTAAATGCCAAATAGCAGGTTCCCTTTCCTCGCTGTCAGAGTCACTTTCTGTACCGTGCAGCTCCTTGGAAATGATGCCTGCTTTAACGAAAGCTCGGACAACAGTGCCAGCAGACACGTTAGAAGACACTTGTACTCATGGTTTGCTCTTGTGTTCACAGCTGGTTCACATGGTGAAGATAAAAACATACAGTAGGTGCTGGTTACCATGGTGAGCGTAGGAATGTAGATCCTAGTTACCATGGTGAGGGTAGGAACATAGATCCTGGTTACTAAGGTAAGGATAGAAACGTAGATCCTTGTTACCATGGTGAGGATAGGAAGTAGATCCTGGTTACCAAGGTGAGAGTAAGAACATAGATCCTGTTTACCATAATAAGAATAGGAACGTAGATCCTGGTTACCATGGTGAAGACAGGAACGTAGATCCTGGTTACAATAGCGAGGATAGGAACGAAGATCCTGGTTACCATGGTGAGGATGGGAACGTAGATCCTGGTTACCATGGTGAACACAGGAACGTAGATCCTGGTTACCATGATGAGGATAGGAAGTAGATCATGGTTACCATGGCGAGGGTAGGCACATAGATCCTGGTTACCATGGTGAGTGTAGGCACATAGATCCTGGTTACCATGGTGAGGGTAGGAACGTAGATCCTGGTTACCATGGTGAACACAGGAACGTAGATCCTGGTTACCATGATGAGGATAGGAAGTAGATCATGGTTACCATGGCGAGGGTAGGCACATAGATCCTGGTTACCATGGTGAGTGTAGGCACATAGATCCTGGTTACCATGGTGAGGGTAGGAACGTAGATCCTTGTTACCATGGTGAGGGTAGGAACGTACTGTAGATCCTGGTTACCATGGTGAGGGTAGGAACGTAAATCCTTGTTACCATGGTGAGGGTAGGAACGTAGATCCTGGTTACCATGGTGAGGGTAGGAACGTAGATCCTGGTTACCATGGTGAGGGTAGGAATGTAGATTCTGGTTTCCATGGTGAGATTTGAGAAGTTGATTTATTCCTGAGGTCACTGAACCGGATTGCCTCATTGATATATTTGATATTGATTGACTGTGTGTGTCTGATGATTAATCATTTTGAACGACAAATTAAAAATATTTTTGTTTTTAATTCGTCTAAAAAAATCACAGGAAGATTAAAAACGAAATAAAAATGCCTAAAAAAATTTTTATTAAAAAAAAAAAAAAAAAAAACTTAACTGGATGATTTAGATATTTTAGGCCAGCAAAAAAAAAAAAACAGTTTTAAAAAGTTTTTTTCTATGTTCCCTACAGCAGTTAATGTGTGTAATCGTCTTTGGAAGGCTATAAAAAAAAATCACAGAAAAATGTATGTGTCCCATAAAAATGATCCAGAAAAGTTACAAAATATTTTTACAAATTTCCATCAATGTTTTCATTTGAAGTTTGTAGCTATTGAAACTATTTTTTTTTAAATAATATAATCATGTACTTTTTGTGTTTAAACCTGATTTAACCTAAAAATTCACAAATAATAATAAAAAAGTTGCAACCTACTTTTTTACTGAGAATTCTCGTTCTCTTTGTTTCTTCTAAACTTCTATAAAAGCAGCTGCACTTTGAAACAAAATCTAAACCGTTTCTTAATGATAAGAAAAAAGTTTTGAATAAAAGCGTGACGTCATGCAAGAAAATAGCGGAAAACCTCTAGATGGCGCTGTTGTCATTTAAAAAAATTCTTGCTATACCTTTATTTATTTTGTTGAATAAACATATGTATAAAATGTTTAAAAACAAACAAACATAGACTCCCAGCACATTCCTGCCCCGTAGACCTTCCTTCTCGGTAAGAAAACACTTTAAAAAAAAAAAAAAAAACTGCAGTAGGGAAAAAAGAAGAAAGATCATGGGGATCCACATGAAAGAGTGAACCCTCCTTTGGACGAGCAGCCATTTTAAAATACTTAATCTACTCTACAGCTTTATGTGTGGATAAATCAGTAGATGGGCTTCATCTTGATGGAAACGAGGAGGTAGATTGAGCCCAGCGGTGGTTCCTTCTTCTGTTCACTAGAGGGAGGAATGGAATCATCTTTCTCCCATGCCTTGATTATTTCTACCTGTCCCAATCCAACTCACCTGCACCTCTTTAGGGGTTGCTTCACTGGGGGGATCGAATGTTCTGGCATTGTGAGAAAAGCAAGTCAAAACCCAGGTTTGATAGCACAAATCTCTCCAGAAAGTTCTGGCAAATATTGGAATTGTGGTACACTGTTCTACTGTAAAGAGATACTTGTACAACTATATACTTCACAGGAGAGTCTTCGTGGACAAGGAAATTCATTCTGCCACAGATGGGTTAATCAGAGTCGAAAGTGAAAGCAGGAAAAGAAGCAGTCAAGCCCCAGGAAAAGAAAAGGCAAACTATTCACCACTCTGAGGCTAAAAGCAAGTGTGGCAGGTCGGACCTCTTTGACGTGTGAGGTGGTTGGTACCAACGCCATTATTGGGCGTGTCTGGTGGGCGGTACTAGCACCATGTTTGACACGTGCTTACCTCCACACAACAGGCTTGAGTGAGTGTCAATGGCCTTTGTCATGTCATTGGTTGCAACTTCGAGCTGCTAATGGGCTTGGAATTCCATACGTTGGGTATTTGGAGCTCGACGTTGTCCTTTGTGAAAAGGTTATTCCCGCTTGCGGTGTACTTGTGGTTAAGGATCCCCCTCGTGCTGGTCCATCTGCCCCTGGTATTTTAGGAATGAACATAATTTGCCGTTGCTACAGAGAGCTCTTTGGTGATTATGGCCCCTCTTTGTTTGAGTTGCCATTAATCACCCTGGCCCCTGGTCCAGTTTTGGAGGCCCTACAAAGGTGCCATAACGCCAAAGCTCGGGAACCAGTTTACATTACTAGTGCTGCTAAGGTGCGTGGGTCACGAGCCGTGCGCATACCTGGTGGCACGATGAGATTTATAGCCAGTACGTGCTCAAAGAAATTTGCAGGACAGGTGGTTCTTTTTGAGCCTCCAGACTCTGGCCTACCTGCAGGATTGTTAGCCTCACCTTGTGTGGTGAGTGTAAAGCAAGGAACTGTTAACATTCCTGTTGTTGACTGACGCCCTTCTGTACCCTAGAATCAATCTTGGGACCCTAAAGACAGCTGAGTTGGTGAGTCTCCCAGCGGGGGTCAAAGAAGTAGACCCAGTCACAGCTGCAGTGTCCTCCCAGACTTCTGTGGAAACGGAGCAGGAGAGGCTAGACACTGTAGATTTATCAGCCCTAGATCCTGAGGAACAGGTGAAGGTAAGGGCTTTGTTACATCAATACCGCGCTGTGTTTTCAGCACACGACGGTGACTTGGGGTGTACCAGCCTTGTTACCCATGAGATCCCCCTGCTGGATAACGGGCCCGTTCGGCAACGATGCCGGCGTATTTCACCATCCGAATATGAGGCTGTTAAGGCCCATATTAACCAGCTCCTCAAGGCTATGGTTATAAGGGAAAGTAGCAGCCCGTATGCTTCTCCGATTGTTCTGGTGCGTAAGAAAGACGGAAGCCAACGCCTTTGTGTTGACTACCGTCTTCTTAATGCTAAAACCAGAAAGGATGCGTTTCCCTTGCCGCGCATTGAGGAGAGCCTGGATGCATTGTCGGGCGCCCGCTGGTTCTCGACCATCGATTTGGCCAGTGGGTACAATCAGGTGCCAATGGCGGAGCATGACAAACCAAAGACGGCCTTTTGTACACCTTTTGGCCTCTTTGAGTTCAATCGAATGCCCTTTGGCTTATGCAATGCGCCGAGCATGTGCCAGCGCTTGATGCAGAGGTTGTTTGGGGACCAACAGTGTCAGTCACTCTTGCTTTATCTTGACGATATTGTTGTGTTCTCATCTTCTGTGTCACAGCACCTTGAGAGACTGGAGCTTGTTTTGTCACGCCTGCAACAGGAGGGCTTGAAAGCAAAATTGGCTAAATGTTCCTTTTTCCAAGCTAGGGTTAGGTATTTGGGACCTGTGATTTCCCAGGAGGGTGTCTCCACCGACCCTTCCACAATTGAAGCAGTGGCTAGGTGGAGGCCCCCCAAGCATGTTACAGAGTTGCGATCCTTTCTTGGGTTCGCGAGCTATTACCGGCGCTTTGTGGCCGGGTTTGCCAAATTGGCAGCTCCCCTCCACAATTTGGTAGCAGCAATGGGAAGAAAAAAACAAAGAGAGGGTCTGGGCAGCCTCTGGCTGAGGTGTTGACCCAGCAGTGTGAGGATAGCTTTGAGGTCTTAAAGGCTAAGCTAGTCTCCGCCCCAGTGCTCGCCTATGCAGATTTCTCCAAACCATTCATTTTGGAGACTGATGCGAGCTACGGTGGTCTTGGCGCTGTCCTCTCCCAAGAGACTGAGAAGGGCATCCGTCCGGTGGCCTATGCAAGTCGAGGCTTGCGGCCCACTGAGCGCAATATGACCAACTACAGCACCATGAAATTGGAGCTGCTTGCGCTCAAGTGGGCCTTGACCGAGAAATTTTGGGAGTATTTGCTTGGTCAAAAGTGCATTGTCTTCAGTGATAACAATCCCCTGAGTTATCTTCAGACAGCCAAGTTGGGAGCACTGGAGCAGAGGTGGGCAGCGCAACGCGTAGAATTTGATTTTGAAATCAAATGTCGGTCTGGCCGAAGCAATAGCAATGCTGTTGCCTTGTCCAGGCAGTATTTAACATCTACTGATGTTGCTGCCGGGCTCCTGCCAGGTAGCTTTGTCCCACTTGCTTTGAAGCAGGCTGCTGGCCCTAGATTGACTGAAAAGGCGGGTCGTCAAAAGACACGACATGACCGTCGGGTGCGAGAAGCACCTTTGCTAGTTGGTCAGCTGGTCTATCTGCGGGACCACACTTTCCGGGGTCGCCACAAAATCCAAGATATCTGGAACCCCGTTGTGTATCAGATCTTGAAGGTTCTAGTTAGGGATGGGCCAGTATACACGATCGCTCCTGTTACCAACTCAGGAGCCATCCGTAATGTGCATAGGGACAGGCTAAAGGCCCAACTACCACTGGTTCCCTTAACTGAACCTGAGCCCTATCTAACTCAGGAGCCAAGAGGACTCCTGTTATCTGCTTACAGAAGCCCCACAGATGGTCGCTCCTGTTCGACCACGAATTCCTGTTTCCAATGACAATCTCGAATCAGCAAATGAGGGCGGGGACCCAACAATTGATATTGTTCGGATCATGTGTGCATGATCCCACTCTTTTGTTGTAACAATATTTGATTAAACTGATAACCAGTTTCTTTGTCTGCTTGTAGCTTTCCTTTGTAGATAAATTTTATTTTGAACATTGTATTGTGTAATCAAAGTCATTTTGATTTGTTGTATTTTGTGCACCCGACTTGTGTCCAGACCTAGCGCGGTCCTGGTGTTTACAGCAACCAGGCCTGGATTGTCCCACGGCTAAGCTGCCTGGGTGGCGTTGTCATTGCAGTCTGTTAGACCCTCACGTCACACAAGCATAAAAATAATCTGAGAAGGGAAAAACTTATACAAAGTTTACTAACTTTACTAGTTACACAAAAAGAGTGCAACCGAACGCCTGATGTCCAACCCAATGGGAATGTATACTGGGAAAGCTTATGCTCAATCATCTTTTATTTCTAAAGGCTTTTCAACAAAGTTTTTAGTGTTTTTTGTGTTCTGGTTTTATTTAATTTTGCTGTTTTTTGTTCCTTTTGGTCATTGTAGCACTTTGAGATCTCCATTGGAGATATAAAGTGTGTTACAAATAAAATTTTTATTATTATTATCTACAACAGTTAATTGCTGCAGCAAAGGTGACATACAGTTGGTGGAAGCAATGGATCCCACAAACTAACCAGTTTTAGTCCTCTTAATTGCTCGTTTTTCTCCGGAGCAGTAAAAGCAATCACTCCTGCAACCTCCATCCTCTCGCACACAGTCGTGTGACTAGTAATAATAATGCATTGTATTTATATAGCGCTTTTCAGGACTCTCAAAGACGCTTCACATATGCATTATTCATGGTAAGCTATTCTTGTTGCCACAGCTGCCCTGGAGCAAACTGACAGAAGCGAGGCTGCCATTTTGCGCCATCACCAACCAATCGCACACCAACCATTCAGACTACGCAACGTGGGTGAAGTGTGTTACCCAGGGACACAACAGCAATTTAATCTCAATGGCCGTCCTACTGTGGCACCTGGGGTTCCAACGGTCTCCCATCCATGTACAGCCCAGGCCCAGCCTGCTTAGCTTCTGAGGTCTGACGGGATCAGGCATAGACATGCTGGTATGGCCACAGTACTAAGTACTAAGGACACTTTAAACACACACTTTAAAAAACATTGCACTGTTAATTATTTTGTGAAAAACATCCAGTTGCCTATTTCTACTGGTTTTGTGTCTTTTTATACTGTTTTTGTTACTTTTACTTTTATTTCTACTTCTGATTTTTACATATACTGTATATAGTATATGATGTTTTTTAGCTGATGCCTGTCTAAATTTCACTGTCCGAACAGTGACAATAAAGAATCTTGAATCTTAAATGGGAAGTTTACAAGAGACATAACACTGACATAACACAATCCAAGAAAATACTGAAGTAAGTCCTTAGATGATCGAAAAATTTAAAATGATTCCCTTCTTTACTAGAATACGACAACAATGCCACCATTATTCAGTAATTAGTTATACCGAACACCACAGATTAAATGTAAATTTACGCATTTACTCAGGGAGCTATTTCCACCCAGGCTTTTTCTCTCTTTTGAGATTGCAGGCGAGTTGCTTTTTTTAAAAAATGAAAATGTGTTCGTACTCGCTATGTGTTCAATAGGACAACCAGTTTTGTCTGTGAGAAATAGGCAGACCTCTTCTGTTTTCCTCCTGTTTTCATGGTGACTCCTAATGTCTGCACTCCATTGATCAGGGTTTTTCATAGTTAAGGTGCATGTGCTTACCTCTGAGTCAATCTACCTGGAGTTGATTAAACCAACTGTTTTCAGCTGTTTTGAAACCAAAAACCCCAGGTTTTCAATCTTAGTGTAAGTCAAATCATGGTTTGGGTTTGGACTCAAGATTTCTTTAACCTCCTTCTTGAAACGGGGCTGAAGGTAGGAAGTGTGGCGCACCTTAGCCCCAGGTAACCAGCCTCCACTGGTGTAAACTACATTTTTTAACAATAAGCTCTACTGTAAGCTCTATTGTTGGTGAAAAAAAGTGTGAAGAATTAAGTGGTTGCAGTGTTTTTGGGACTGTTTTTTATTTTTGTTTAGTTTGAATTAGGTTAAAAAATGTTTAGCAGATTTGGCTAAAATAAAAATAAACTAAATATTCTTACAAGTCGACAGTCAAGTCTACAATTTTACAAGTTACAATCATTCACAATTTTTTTTCACACATGAACATGCATAAAAGAACAGGGCAGAAGAGTTTACAGTAGTCTTTATTGTTTGAATTGATGACTATATTTTTTTCACAAATGTTAAGAGTAACAAATAAAGTTGAAAACTTTTGCACGAGCAGAAATTCATAAAAGTTGTACCAAGCAAAAAAAAATGTATATTATTAAATGTTAGTTTTATGCTTGCTTTTATATGCTTTTCTAAAATGTGGTACAGATGTGTTGTGCTGCACATAATCCACCTGCAGCTAAAAAAAAATAACCATGCAAAGCAGCAGAAGGAAAAACATCACTTCAAAAACACTAAGTGGGAAAGAGCTGAAAGATTATGCTTGGTCAAAAACGCTGCTGTTAGAACTGATGGTGTTTCTGGACGTACTGTGTCCAGCAAAATGTATACTCGCGAGTTGAGCAACGACATCACACTCTGGACATCCAGTGGTGTCTCTAGAATCCACCAACTTTTAAGATACATCTGTTTCTTTGGACAATTGTTTAAACTGTCTTCTCCTGTAAAAACAAAATGTATTTTTAACAACATCATAAATTCAGCTAATTTATCATTAAGTTTGGGGTGCTCATGAACATACAAATGAATCATCAGGCAAAATACAATGACGGCACAGAAAACAAGAGCAACAGAAGCAGCAATCCATGGACATTCTATACAACCTGGGAAAACAAGATGCAGTAGACATGTCAAACACCAGCTTAAAGTTATCTGAAAGATTTTGTCTGGTCTCCAAAAACTAACATTTATGGACATTGTTGATCATTACATTTGAACTCATTTTAAAACCGTGCGCTGTGCATCGGTTTCTACGCAATAATTCACATCATACACATGAAAATAATAAACAGTAGTATTATCATTAACTCATCTATGATAGCCAAGGAATTTTTTGGACTGGCTCCTGTTGCTGACATGGACTCCGAGTGTGGCTACTTTCTTTTTGTCATTACTTTATGGTCGGGTCATTTCTTTTTTTATTAAGAGATAACCAGTCCAGAAGATGACTGACCAAATGACCGACTGACCTGCAGATGGGTGCGTGCCAATTAAATAATAGCCATGGTGAACAACTCCTACTCCACGGCTGCTCAAGGATAAAACTTTGCCTTTGCACTTGCTAATAGGACTCTAGTATATGCATGATACTCTAGTTCAGTGCTTCTCAATTATTTCCTGCTGCGCCCCCCGCCCCTCGGAAGAAGAAAATATTTTGCGCCCCCGCCCCCCACACTCTCTGCAGTGCCTATAACTAGTATCATTTGTATATGAAATTGTTCTAATTACACCTCTGCATAACATTGTATCCTCACTAACATTAAAGAAAACAAAAAAGAAAAAGCAACAAAGAACAGTTCTATTAACGTTGTTTTTTAGTCTGTAACAGAAAAAAATTAAAGTGCATCAATTAACTTGTAAATGAAAAACATTTCATTCTTATTTAAACTATAAATATTTTTGACTAATTGAACCATTTGACACTGAAAAATAAATGAAATAAAACCAATAAATTTAAATTGATCAGCAACATCACCTCCCTGCACATACTCTGACAATGAAAGCGCCAACAACTGAAGTGGATGTACAATTACACTGTATTCTAGTACGGCAAAAAAAACCCAACATGTTCCACATGGTCACATGCGCCTCCCCTAGCATCGCGCCCCACTAATTGAGAAGCACTGCTCTAGTTGGAGATGTAGAGGTCTGTTTGTGCAAGCTTTGTCACAGGTGTGCTCTACAAAGTCTAAGTTGAGTAAAGAAACTTACTTTTTTGTTGTTTTTTTATTTTTTTTATTTTCACATTTTCCTGACGTAAGCAAGGTGCGTAAGGTGAGCTAAAATGCTGGCTCAGCTTGAGATCTATGCAAACTTTTTTTAAATGAGTGTGTTATAAAATATACATTTAACTCAATTATCTGGTTTTAATTGTCTGAAGGTTTTAAGCATCTAGGATCAACAGTCCAGAGCAATAGAGTGTGGAAAAGAGGTGAAGAAGCATGTTCAGGCAGGCTGGAACGGGTGGAAGAAAGTATCAGGTGTAATGTGTGACAGAAGAGTTTCAGCTGAAATGAAAGGGAAAGTGTACAAAACTGTGGTGAGACCGGCGATGCTGATTGGTCTAGAGACAGTAGCACTGAGGAAAAGACAGGAAACAGAGATGGAGGTAGCAGAGATGAAGATGCTGAGGATTTCTCTGGGAGTGACCAGGATGGACAGGATTAGAAATGAGTACATCAGGGGAACAGCACATGTTAGAGGTTTTGGGGACAAAGTTCGAGAGGCAAGACTGAGATGGTTTGGACATGCGCAGAGGAGAAGGAGAGTACATAGGAAGAAGGATGCTGGGTTTGGAACCATCAGGAAAGAGGCCTAGAGGAAGACCAAAGAGGAGGTTCATGGACGCAGTGAAGGAAGACATGAAGATAGTTGGTGTGACCAAAGAGGATAGAGCAGATAGGATTAGATGGAAGAAACTGACTTGCTGTGGCGACCCCTGAAGGGAAATGCCGAAAGAAGAAGAAGAAGATCTAGACATAGTTTAATTTGCCTTTGACAAAATGTTCATCTACTTTTCAACTTTTTGTCTGACAGAGAAATACGTAATTGCAAACGTTGTAGCTTCAATACTTAAAACTTGTTCAGTGTATAGTCTCTCTAATTTATAGTCTTTTGGAGAATTAGATTTAATCAGGGAACCATGATCAACAATAGTGTGCTGCAAAAATAGTGACTATAGATTTTTAAACTTACTGGAGAAAAACCAGTAAACAAAATTATTTGCAAGAAAAAATGGCTTATTTTATGTTCCACAATAGATTTTACAACAAACCTGATGGAAAAAAACTTTTTGGTTGGTGGAAAAACGTCTTTTTTGCATTTGCTATGCTGTTAAAGGCTAGACACTGTACGGTGGGAATAGGTTTGTCTAATTTATCCATACTGAAGATGCTCTTCAAACGGGTTTCATTTCGAGTCTCTGTGATGACTACAGATTTATTCCGAGAAGTGATGGGTCGTTCATCCCAATACCATTGTACTGTTGGTAGTGGGTGCCCCTTAACCTCACATATGCACTTGAGCGGAGGTATTGTTGGAAAGCAATGAGAGGTAGGCAAGATCTCAGCAGGACCTGTAAAAAAAAAAAAAAAACTGTCTACTTTCTGTTTTTACATTGTTAATCTTATTAGACTAAAAGTGCTTAGGTAGTAGAGGATATGTATATGAAACCTGCGCCCTATCATCTGCTGCACCTTATGTGTAATGTACAGAGCACACAAAACAAGGTCTGCGCCATTTAATACCGTGCGCCTTTTGGACGGGAAAATACGGTATGTTTGTTTGTTGTAGTTTTTAGCAACGATGTAATTTAATTTGACTTTTTCCTGTCTAGGAAATGTCCAGCCGCTACGCTTGGAGAGAACCACTTTATTTTTCCAGAATCAACATATTTGTGTAAATCCTCATCTGTCGTAGAAAAGGCTTTAGAGTTGTTAGCAGACAACAGAAACCATATTCACTTTAATCTTAGCTGCAGGCAGAGTCGCTGTAATCAGCAGCCTCTTAGGTACAGTACAATTCTCTGTTGGTGAAAGATCACAGCAGAGAAGATTTGACGGAAAAGTTTTACACTCATGCTAAATGAGAGAATTAGGAAAAACAACTTATCCAACTGTCCAAAAGAGCAACTTTGAAGCCTTTTCTATGATTTTCAGGGTCAACTAAGCTTCTCTTTATTCTACTTTATCTTTGACCTTTTATTGTTTGTAATGTTTGCAGGAACTGATAGAGTGTGACATGGAAAAGAAGTGAGGTCATGTAAAAAAGCAGTCATTTATGAAAGAAATGAGAGAGAAAAATCAAACTTACTCAACACATAAATCTTTATGCCTGCTTCTGAAACTTGAGGGAATAAAATTTTTCCTTTATCATTTAATGTGGAGCAGATGAGATCCCGCCCATGAAGGCTACGTGAAATAGTGAAGTTCATTGTAGAAGTCAGAGATTTAAGTTTGAATTCAGTCTCCACCAGTTTGACCGACTTATTTCCCATTTCCGGGATAAAAGTAATCTTTGGAATAGTTGGCAGGCAGGGAGCTTTGATAGTGCAAGTCACATTAACTCTGGCTCCCTCCAAAACCTCCACTACGAGTGGAGTCACAACTGGTTTTAGAATACCTGTTTGAAAGTAGATCTAGTGTTTAGTTTTCAGGAAATGTATAAAATACAATAAATTGATGTCACCATTTACCTTCAATAATAATCTTGACTGGGTTCTTATCAAATTCATGTACAAATTTACCTGGACAATTCAGTGTAAAGAAATACTTATAAGTTCTAGTGCATATAATGTCTATATTTGTGGTGCAGTTACGCTTTAATAAACCTTCCGCATTAGCTGTGATATTTCCATTCTCTTTACTTTGAAAAATGGTATACTTTGGTTCCCTGAATTGTTGATGAGCCCAACTAAAGCTACAATCTGTGGACAAACTATTTTCGTGAGTGCTGTCTACTTCAAATGTGCAAGGGATTGTCACACATCCTCCGGCAATACCATAAGCGACGGGAGGGACAGTCAGAGACCACCCGTCACACAGGCCCCCTGAAACACAAAAGAAAATCAATCTTTGCAAAAAGATTGGTGTTAAATTTTTCTAATTCATCAAAAAAAAAAAATTTACAGGTTGATGTTAAAAGACAGAAACTCACCCGGCAGGAGAAGTAAAACCGTCAACGCTCCAATCATCTTTGCTGCTGAGAAAATTCTGTGGCGAAAATTGATCCTGTTAAATAATTTTAAAGATTTATTATAATTCAAACAAGAACAACACATCTTTGCTGTGATTGGAAATAAACATGAAATCTTTGTGTTGTATTAGCTTTACAACACAAAGTCCGTATTAGTCCCCATCACAACTGGCGTTCCTCAGGGCTCTGTCCTCGGTCCCCTCCTCTTCATCATCTACCTTCTTCCACTTGGTCATGTTTTCCAGAAAAATCACATCAATTTCCATTGTTATGCAGACGACACCCTGCTCTACCTTTCCTGCAAACCCTGCTCCACACTGTCTCCATCGACCCTGGTTGACTGTATCGACCAAGTCAAATCCTGGTTCAACTCAAACTTTCTCAAACTCAACAGCAATAAAACTGAATTTCTCCTCGTAGGCACCAAATCCCCCCTAAGCGAGATTGATCCGTTCTCACTCTCCATCGATGGCTCCACCATCTCTCCTTCCCCTCAAGTAAAGAGTCTGGGTGTCATTCTCGACAGTAGTCTTTCGCTCACCTCTCACATAAACACCATCACCCGCTCTGCTTATTTCCATTTACGCAACATACAACATCTCTGGCCCTCCCTCATTCCTCAGTCCACTGCTGTACTCATTCACAGTCTTGTAACTTGTAAAAAAAATGCATGCTTTTATTATTCTGTAAAAATATTATTACTGGCATTATTATTTTGTTATAACCGTAATTTTTTTAACTTTTTAAAACTAAAAATTTGGTGGATGTCATTTCCCCCCTATTTTTGACAGCTCATCTAGCATCAATTACTTAAAAAACTTTTTCATTTGAAAAAAAAAAAAAAACACTTTTTCGACAGGCGGATTGGTCAGAATCAGAATCAGAATATACTTTATTGATCCCACACAGGGGAAATTTGGTGCGGCGTCAGCAATAACTACGATGCTGCATCGGTCCGTCGTGGTAAATAAAGAGCTGAGCCAAAAAGCAAAGCTCTCAATTTACAAGTTGATCTACGTTTCCACCCTCACCTATGGTCACTAGCTGTGGTTGGTGACCGAAAGAATGAGATTGCGGATACAAGGGGCAGAAATGAGCTTCATCCGCAGGGTGGCTGGGCTCTCACTCAGAGATTGGGTGAGAAGCTCTGCCATCCGGGAGGAGCTCGATGTTGAGCCGCTCCTCCTCCAGGCCGAAAGGAGCAAGATGGGGTGGTTCGGGCATCTTGTTAAGATGCCCCCCAAGCACCTCGCTGGTGAGGTGTTTCGGGCACGTCCCATCGGGAGGAGACCGTGAGGCAGACCCCGGACCCACTGGAGAGACTGTTTCTCACAGCTGGCCGGGTAACGACTCGGGATCCTTCCGGGTGAGCTGGAGGATGCAGCTGGGGGAAGAGAAGCCTGGGCTTCCCGTCTGAGGCTGTGACCTGGCCCCGGATGAGCGGAAGATGACGGAACGGAACAGAACTTTTTCACAATAAGTCCGTTACAGGAAAAAAAAAAAAAAAAATTCACACTGTGTTTTTATGTATATCATATTGAATTTAAATATACTGTATCTCTCATATGTTTTTTTAACATAGGACAAATGAAACTGTGTCATTGTGGAGAAGTTTCTAGTGAGTCAGGTTTCTCTTTGCCTTTGTCTACCTTCATGACACACAGAATAGTGTGCACCCTCATGGCAGGATGAGTCCGTTTGCACTGTAGATACCGTCTCTAAAAACTGTGAACCTTCAAGACTGAACCACTTGCTATTTCTTAATTAAAAAAAACAATAAAGAGTTGAGTTCTTTAACCTGCTGGTGGTAGTTTTTGTCTCTGGCTTAAAGGTCTCTGTATTACCAGTACCATGGATAAGGCAAGAGCGGTATGTATCTCCCCGGAGGAGCAGAGGATTATTCTACGAAAATATGAGAAAATAAAAGAAGAAATCCCTACAATAGGAAACAGCTAAAGCCTGAGGATACGTATGGAAGGCCATGCATGCACTCAAACAAATGCAGGGACAGACGTATTTGTTTGTAATGTTTGCAGGAACTGATAGCGTGTTCTAATAGTTCAGAAGTTTTCTTCAAACTCTTTACGTTTGAAATTTTTGAGCATATTGTGGCATCTCAAGTAGATTGTGGTGACTATTGGTGAGGGTAGGAACGTATATCCTGGTTACCATGGTGAGGGTAGGAACGTATATCCTGGTTACCATGGTGAGGGTAGGAACGTATATCGTGGTTACCATGGCGAGGGTTAGAACTGTACTTGTTTGTGAGGGCCTCATACTCCAGGGGAATATCCTTTTGGACATACAACAGCAAAAGTACATTCAGACGGTCCTGCCCCATGGTGGACAACCACCTGCACCACCACCCGCAGCCACACCCTGGATCATCCCCTGGGTAGGAATGTAGATCCTGGTTACCATGGTGGGGATAGCAACGTAGATCCTGGTTGCCATGATGAGGATAGCAACGTAGATCCTGGTTACCATGGTGAGGGTAGGAAAGTAGATCCTGGTTACCATGATGAGGGTATGAACGTAGATCCTGGTTGCCATGGTGAGGATAGCAACGTAGATCCCAGTTACCATGATGAGGGTATGAACGTAGATCCTGGTTGCCATGGTGAGGATAGCAACGTAGATCCTGGTTACCATGATGAGGGTATGAACGTAGATCCTGGTTACCATGGTGAGGGTATGAACGTAGATCCTGGTTGCCATGGTGAGGATAGCAACGTAGATCCTAGTTACCATGATGAGGGTATGAACGTAGATCCTGGTTGCCATGGTGAGGATAGCAACGTAGATCCTGGTTACCATGATGAGGGTATGAACGTAGATCCTGGTTACCATGGTGAGGGTATGAACGTAGATCCTGGTTGCCATGGTGAGGATAGCAACGTAGATCCTGGTTACCATGGTGAGGGTAGGAACGTAGATCCAGGTAAATTACTGTTTGTGTCTGATGAATAATCATTTTGGATGACAAATTAAAAATATTATGATTTTTAATTCATCTAAAAAAAAATCCCAGGAAGACAGAAAATGAAATAAAACTGTCCTAAAATATCGTCCTATTAATGAGGTAAAAAAAACAAGTAACAAAACAAAACAAAACAAAAAAACAAATGATTCAGATATTTTAAACCAGCAAAACAGTTAATGTGTGTAACCGTTATTGGAAGGCTTTTAAAAAAAATTATCACAAAAAGACATTATGATCTGTAGTGAGAGGAGGGAAGAGGTGGAGGAAAAGTTGGAGAGGTGGAGGTTTGCACTAGAAAGAAGATAAATGAAGATTAGCCAGAGTAAAACAGAGTACATGTGTGTGAATGAGAGGGATCCAAATGGAAAAGTGAGGTTACAGGGAGAAGAGATAAAGAAGGTGGAAGATTTTAAGTATCTAAGATCAACAGTCCAGAGCAATGGAGAGTGTGGAAAAGAGGTGAAGAAGCGTGAGCAGGCAGGCTGGAACGGGTGGAGGAAAGTGAGTTTCAGCTAAAATAAAAGGGAAAGTGTACAAAACTGCCGTGAGACCGGCCATGCTGTTTGGTCTAGAGACAGTGGCACTGAGGAAAAGACAGGAAGCAGAGATGGAGGTAGCAGAGATGAAGATGCTGAGGATCTCTCTGGGAGTGACCAGGATGGACAGGATCAGAGGAACAGCATATGTTAGAGGTTTTAAAGTCAGAGAGGCCTGACTGAGATGGTTTGGACATGTGCAGAGGAGAGAGAAAGAGTACATCGGAAGAAGGATGCTGGATTTGGAACCACCAGGAAAGAGGACTAGAGGAAGACCAAAGAGGAGGTTCATGGATACAGTGAAGGAAGACATGAAGATAGTTGGTGTGACTGAAGAAGATTCAGCAGATAGGGTTAGATGGAAGAAACTGACTTGCTGTGGCGACCCCTGAAGGGAAATGCTGAAGGAAGAGGAAGAAGATCACAAAAAACAAACAAAAAAACTATATATCACATGAAAATGATCCAGAAAAGTTACAAAATTATTTTTCAAACTTCCATCAATGTTTTCATTTGAAGTTTTTTGCTAATTGAAACGTTTAGTTGTTTTTGTTTTTTATATTTTTAATATAAAGTCTTGTCGTTTTTGTGTTTAAACCCAATTTAACCTAAAAACAAATAAAAAAGTTGCAACCTACTTATTTTTTCTGAGAATTCTCGTCCTCTTCGTTTGTTCTAATCTTCTATAAAAGCAGCTCCACTTTGAAACAAAATCTAAACTGTTTCTTAACGATAAGAAAAAACAAATGAACAATAAAACGTTTGACGTCATGTGAAAAAAATAACGGAAAGCCTCCAGATGGCGCTGTTGTAAACCCGTTCGCACACTTCCCCGTCCAGTACTGTAGGACCGATTTGCTCAAATACCCTATTTAATTTATTTAAAATTCTTTTTATCCTAGAGATTGGTGCTTTATGTTTGTTTTTGGGTTTTTTTGGACCTGACAGTGCATACTGAGGAGAGAGAGGGAAAAGAGTGAGAAAGTAGAGCGACAGGGTTTTAGAAGAAGAGAGAATGTTTAGCATCACAACCAACCTGCTTGATTATCTGAGAAAAATACAAACAAAAGATAGAGACACACAAAAACAACCTTCTATGACAAAATAACAAATTACGTAGAACACAAAACCGATGTCTATAAAGTTATAATAATATATGTTGCGAGAAAGAAACATAGCGGACAGTAAACAGTGTGGCACACAGTGTGAGTGCGTGAGTGAAAGAATTCATTCACATACTGTCCATGCGAACCAATGTGAACTGGGGAGGAAGAGACACACACCACCCGGGCCCGCATTCGTCCAGATTCTAAGACCCCGTGGACAAGCAAAGGGGGCTGACATGCCATAACTACCCCTAGGCAGCAAGCGAGCCCAGGGGGTGTCAGGATATGAGGCGCAGACAGAGAGGGGAGCAATCACGCCATGGGTCCAGGGGCTCCCGTCCGCCCCACTGGGGCTCAGTCAAGGACCAGTAGGAACAGTTGTTTCTGCTGGGCAATTGCTCTAGATCATGGGTGGGCAAACTTTTTTATTCGTGTGCCACATTGAGTTCTAACATTTGACAAAGGGGCTGGAACAGGAGCAGATGGATGGCATGCTATGGTAACTGCTAGATTACACCGATAGAATGGCGTGCTAAATGTTACTTTAACAACGGTAAATTTCAAATCTAGCGGCGATAGGTCTGAAATCTAGAGCAACAGCGCTTAAAAATGTGCCTTTAGCGGCACTAGGTTTGAAATCTAAGCACTCGATGTAACATTTTGCTTGTTTTAACATCTAACACACTTGTTTACATGCGTGTATTGGGCCCGATGGCTTTCCATATCATAGAGTGCGCCATTTAGTGATGAAACATCAGAATCAGAATCAGAATCAGAATGCTTTTATTGCCATGTCAGTGAAAAACATCAGAGACTAGGAACTTGTTCTGGTACTGGTGTGCAAACATATAAAATAAAAATAATAAAAATAAAATAAATAAAAATAATAATAATTTTTACAAAACTAAGAGTGCTCAGAAGAAAAAGAAAAGTAGTGCAATGTCATAGAAAATAATAGAAAATAATAAAGATGGTGAAGTGACAAGAGGGAGGTGACTAAGAGATGTGGGGATCCAGGTTATAAAGAGTTCATAAGTCCAACGGCAGAAGGGAAGAAGCTGTTTTTGTGGCGGGACGTTCTGGTCCGAATGGACCGGAGCCTCCTGCCCGAGGGGAGTCGCTCAAAAAGTCCATGTCCAGGGTGGGAAGGGTCAGCTACTATCCGACCTGCACGCCCCCGAGTCCTGGAGACGTACAGGTCTTCGAGAGATGGAAGGCTGCAGCCGATCACCTTCTCTGCGGAGCGCACAATGCGCTGCAGTCTGTGTTTGTTCCTGACTGTGGCTCCAGCGTACCACACGGTGATGGAGGAGGTGAGGACAGACTCGATGATGGCTCTGTAAAACTGCACCAACATCTGGGCGGGCAGCTTGGCTTTCTTCAACTGCCGCAGAAAGTACATCCTCTGCTGGGCCTTTTTGATCAGGGAGCTGATGGATGGCTCCCACTTTAGGTCCTGTGTGATGGTAGTGCCGAGGAAGCGGAAAGAGTCTACAGTGGTGATGGAGAAGTCTGTCAGTGCAAGGGGGGTAATGGGAGCTGTGACTTTCCTAAAGTCCACGATCATCTCCACTGTCTTCTGAGCGTTGAGCTCCAGGCTGTTGTTGCTGCACCAGGACACCAGCCGGTCTACCTCCATCCTGTAGGCCGACTCATCGCCATCAGAGATGAGCCCAATGAGTGTGGTGTCATCTGCAAACTTGATCAGTTTGACAGAGTCATGGCTGGAAGTGCAGGAGTTGGTGTACAGGGAGAAGAGCAGGGGAGAGAGGATACAGCCCTGTGGAGATCCTGTGTTGATAGTCCGAGAGGTGGAGACATTCTTCCCCAGCCGCACGCACTGCCTCCGGTCTGTTAGGAAGTCAGTAATCCACCTGCAAGTGGAGTCAGGCACGTTGAGCTGAGAGAGCTTGTCCTGAAGCAGGGTAGGGAGGATGGTGTTGAATGCAGAGCTGAAGTCCACAAACAGGATCCTGGCATAGGTTCCCGGTGAGTCCAGGTGCTGCAGGGTGAAGTGGAGGGCCAGGTTGATAGCGTCGTCTACAGACCTGTTGGCTCTGTAGGCAAACTGCAGAGGGTCCAGAGAGGGAGAGGTGAAGTGCTTGAGATGAGGGAGGACCAGGCGTTCGAATGACTTCATGACTACAGACGTAAGCGCCACAGGCCTGTAGTCATTAAGTCCAGTGATACGGGGCTTCTTGGGAACAGGAACGATGGTGGACCGCTTGAAGCAGGCTGGAACGTGGCATGTCTTCAGCGAGGTGTTGAAAATGTCTGTGAAAACTGGAGACAGTTCCTCAGCACAGTGTTTCAGGGTGGCCGGGGAGACACCATCTGGGCCCGAAGCTTTCCGAGGGTTTTGCTTGCGGAAGAGCTTGAGCACATCCTGTTTTGTCACCAAGAAAGCAGTGGAGGGGGAGGGCTGGTCAGCTGGAGTGACCTCTGTTGTTAATTGGGTGGGGGATGGGAGTGGCTTCAAAGTGTCTGAAGGTTGTTGATCAGTGAGGGGGGAGGAGAGTGAGACATCAAACCTGGCATAGAAGGTGTTGAGTTTCTCTGCCAGTTGTAAGTCATCAGCAGCATGTGGGGCTTTCGGCTTATAGTTTGTAATTTGCCGAAGTGATCTCCAGACAGAGGCGGTGTCATTGACAGAGAATTGCTCCTTCAGACGTTTATTGTACCTGGATCTCGCCTGCTGTACCTCTCTCGAGAACCGGTACTTAGCGCCTTTGTAGCTCTCTCTGTCATTGGCTCTGTGAGCTGCTTCCTTTTCCCTCCTGATCTGTCTTAGTCTGGGTGTGAACCAGGGTTTGTCGTTGTTAAATCTTACCCTGGTTTTTGATGGAATGATGCTGTCCTCACAGAAACGTATGTATGACGTCACTGTGTCTGTGTAGTCATCCAGACTATCTGTGGCAGCTCTAAACACACCCCAGTCTGTTGTGTCCAGACACATACGAAGCTCGTCCACAGCTTCGCTGGTCCACTTCTTGGAAGTCCTCACTGCAGGTTTAGAAAGCTTCAACTTCTGTCTGTATGCCGGGATGAGGTGAACCATGTCGTGATCAGAGAAGCCCAGAGCAGCTCGAGAAACAGCCTTGTAGGCTTTACTGGCTGTAGTGTAGCAGTGATCCAATGTGTTCTTTTCCCTGGTTGGGCAGTTTACAAACTGTCTGTACTTTGGGAGTTCCTGGCTCAAATTTCCCTTGTTAAAATCCCCAAGGATAATAACTAGAGAGTCCGGGAAGTTTTGCTCCACACACAGAATTTGGTCCGCGAGCGCGCGTTGGGCCTCGTGCACGTTTGCGCATGGCGGAATGTAAACAGCAGCCAGAATGAATGAAGCAAACTCCCGTGGAGAATAAAATGGTCTACAGTTTATAAAGAAGTATTCCAGAACCGGAGAGCAAAGCTGGGAGATCACAGACACATCCGAACACCAGGAGTGGTTGATGTAGAAACAGAGCCCTCCACCTTTTGTTTTTCCACCGGAGAAATCCCTCTGTCTGTCAGCGCGGAAGAGCTGAAATCCCTCCAGCTGAAGCGCGCAGTCCGGGATCTGCTCGTTGAGCCATGTCTCCGTGAAGCATAGAACACAAGAGGAAGAGAAGTCCCTGTTTCGTCGCATTAGCAGCGCTAGCTCGTCCATCTTGTTGGTAAGTGAGCGGACATTGGAGAGAAAAAGGCTCGGCAAAGGCGTACGCGAGCCACGTCTGCGGAGACGAAGGAGGACTCCCGCACGCTTTCCTCTCTTCCGGCCTTTCACTTTTTTAGCCAATATTTGGACTAAATCTGCCGCAACCGCTAAAAAAACTGGTAGTAGGTCCGTGGGGGTCATAGTCCTGAGATTTAAGAGCTCTTCACGAGTGTAAGAGCACGCTGATACACCATTTACCAACAAAAACAGAGAAAAAAGGTTGCACAGAAGTACCGAGGCAGCCATGTTGGACGGCGCCATCTTGAAAAAAAAAAAAAAAAAAAAAATTGCGGGGAATTGCGGGGAAAATAAAACACTAACGGGGTTTATTTATTTAATTTTTTGAAGTTCGGTGGGCCGGGTTTAAAACGTTTAACGGACAGCATGTGGCCCGCGGGCCGTTGTTTGCCTTTGCCTGCTCTAGATGCAATCACCACAGCCCAAAACATGACCAGGTAACCGGCCAAGGTGCACCCACCACTGCACCCCTAAAACTTGCTGTTGTGAGTTTTTATTTTTTAAACTCAGCAGGGGTAACAGCCTCAGGCGAGAAACCCAGGCTTCCCTCATCCCGACTGCATCCTCCAGCTCACCTGGGAGGATCCCGACGAGTTCCTGACACCTGAGTTGGTGTCAGGAGTTTGCATGTTCTCCCCGTGTACGTGTAGGTTTTCTCTGGTTTCCTCCCACTCTCCAAAAACGAGTATTTTAGGTTGATTGGCCAATATGAAATTTCCCCTTGGAATAAATGTCGGCGTGAACGGTTGTCTGTGTGTGTGGCCCCGCGACAGACTGGCGACCTGTTCGAAGTGTACCCTGCCTCTTGCCTGAAAACAGCCGGGATGTGCTCCCGGCACCTCCCCCTCTCTTACTCCGTTAAGGAGTAGCGGTTCAGAAGACGAAACGAAACATCTTTAAAATCAAATATAAACAACAGTAAAGTCCATAGAAAAAAAAGCAGGCAAACACCATGGGTGACGTCACATTCACTAGTTACCTTTCTTTCTACTTTAATTGTCACTAGATCTGAAAACGATTCCCTTTTTTGTGGTGATTTATTGTGTTTAACTTCCCGTTAGAGTTTAAACGGTCAGATCAGGACGGACAGCGGGAATGTAAATATCAAATTCTCTCTTTCTTCTGCAGTTTGATGTTTGTAACGTACAAAATCTAGTGAATCTACATTTTGTTCAGGTTACTTGAAGAATTACTTTCAAAGTGTGCCTTAAAGCAGCTGCAGAAGAGTCTTTGAGGATGCTGGTAAGTAAAGCAAATTATTTATGCTCTTGCTGGTCGGAAAATCTTAATCAAAGCAGAATATTTTTTACAGCAGGAGTGTGGTATTTACAGTTAATATTCATACAGGTTTAAGGATCATTTTCCTTATTTTGCTTAAAGCTGAGATCAAAATAAACCCATTGGAGACTGGGTTTAGCAGCCATGCATATACAGCATCAATGTGTTGAAATATCTGTAAGAAATCCAGGGGCGGATCCACAAAAAAAAAAAAAAAGAAAGGGGATCCACAAAAAAAAAAAAAAGAAAGGGGACGAGTCAAGTAATCCCCTTGTAGAGCCAGCGTAAAGGCCACCAAAAAGCAGGGAAATGACTCTTATTTTTCAAAACGCTCTAGGGGAGAGGGGGCACGGGCTTTGTCAATGACCTCATGCCCCAATCCCCCCTTTAAAAAACCCCGGATCCGCCCCTGAAATCTGTAACATTTTGGCTTCCAAAGGTAGAAATACTTTCAAAGAAGTGAAACACTCCAATGGCAGCAAAATGACACGTCAAAAGGACTCCCTCTGCTGGAAGGCTTTTTTTTTTTCTTTCAAGAATGGAGGGAGACCTGGCTGGAAGGGATGGTATGATCCGACACCTGAAGGGAAGACAGGCTGCCTATTTACAGGCAGCTGCACAAAGTCCTTCAGGTGTCTAAAATCAGGCAAATCAGGTTCCCTCTGGTGGTGGGTGAGGGAACCATGACAGTATCTCCCCTCAATGTGAACAGGTGGTCAAGGATCATGTGGCGTGGCTTGACATGGCGTGGCTTGACATGGCGTGACATAGACTCCGCTCACAGCCTGACCAGTGAAGGTCCCTGGTTCCCTCTGGTAGTGGGTGAGGGAACCATGACAGATGGGAGAGACAAAAACAGTTTGTTTTCTTGGCTTTTTTGTCCCAGGTAAACTAAAATATGTCTGAAACAAAAAATATACGTGATTCACCGTTAGTACCTGAGGGTCAAATATCTAGCTGAAAAAGAAAACAAGAAAAAGTCAATTCCCAAGGTGTCAAACAAAATGCCTCCGTTTGGCCAGTAAATTTGTGACATCGGCCTGAGTGACTTTGACCTTTGGTCACATGACCCTGAAAACCTAAACATTTAATCTACAGTTGGTACTGAGTAGATATGGGCAGTTTCATTAATATTCTTTCAGTGGAAAAAATTTCAGCATACTTTCCGACTTAAGGGATTTCTTGATTGAAGAGCACTGTGGTAGCATCAGACCTGGGTGTAGCCCGTAGAATTTGAACACGGGTCTGATAAACAGTAGGATCAATGAGTTTTTCACAAAGAGCTCTAAAGGTTTATTTTTTGCTCCCTTAATAATAATTTGGAAAAAATATTTGAAAACTGTATTTTATTATTTTGTCTTTGAGTCATGTTCAAATGTTTTAGATGATAGGAGACATTTCAGTGTGGAAAATATGAAAGTAATTAGAAACCCTGAAGAGGGTAAAAAACATCCTCTCACCACCATATGTAACTGTTAATCATGATCAGGTATATACCTTTTATCTGTTAGCTACACACTAGAGCTTTGCTGTTCGATGGAAAAAGATAAAAGTCACGAAATTCTCAAACTTGTTTTTATCAAACCGGAAAACTTCGGTGCCTAAGAAATACATAACCACTAACATGTTTTAATTAGTGCTGTCATTTTAACGCATTAGTTCGATTGATTAATTACGTCGCATTTTAACGCGTTAAAAAATTAACGCAATTAATTATGACATAAAAACAGTGGCGAGCCGATGCTTGTGCATTTGAATTTTGGCCCACTGAAGGACTTGTGGTCTTCTTGGCTGTCCTACATCGCCTGTGCTGGCAAATTAACAAGGCAGCAGCGGTCAAACACAGCAGACATAGACATGGGGGAGGGCATGGGAGAATAACTCCTCAGGCTCCCCCACCCCCTTTAGAAAATCCTGGATTTGCCCCTGAGTCGGGCCACTGAAAGGCAAGTTTTTACACAAAAATAATAGAGATGGGACATTAAATAAAAACGTGATAATTTGCAGTTTTTTCAAAAAGGAGTTCACCTACCACTGGAGCAACTCCAGCCTGACATACCATCTAAACATAAAACATGTTCAGACAAGTTCCTCTGTAGCAAGTGTGGCAACCAGGAGCGCACTCCGCCAAAGCAAAGTAGCTGAATTTGGCAAAATCCACAACAGAGAAATTAACAAATACTATCGCAAAGTGTGTTGCTGCTGATTGCAGGACAATTTCTATTGTTGAAGATAAGAACGAACCCTAACCCTTGATTGACTTTTTTTAATGATGCACCTGGCCTCATGAGGCACAGTTCACCAATAATAAATTGGATTTAAAATTATCTCTTGTTACTGTATTCAATTAATCAATCATACAGTACAATTTTTTAATATCTCAGAATTCAAATTCTTTATCAGGAGACCTTTAGCAGATATGACGTTAAAATGCAATTAATTGGATTAATTAATTACAAAATTATGTACAAATTAATTTGATTATTTTTTTAATCGACTGACACTACTACTTCTTATGCAGTACATCGAATAAAATAGCTGTTTGGTTTTTTTTTCTTAAATTGAAAGTCAGTCAGTCACCTTCTTAACTGTCTATCCCTTACAGAGTTGCAGGGGATGCGAGAGCCCATGCCGACTGATTCGAGGCGAGGGACAGGGTACACCTCGAACAGGTCACCAGTTTGTCGCGGGGCAAAATTAAAGGGATTACATATTTTGAACGTTGGGATGATAAAATAAAGGCAAAACCCTCGGGTGAGCTGATGATGAACTGATGCACCAGATTGTTTATTTCACACTATTTAGAGTTGTTCGCTTCACTATAGGTAGGCTCTCTTTGCTGCAACAAGTTGCAGGTTTCTGGTTGGGACTGGAAATGTCCTCACAGTCCATTTAGTACTGAAATAAAGAATAAACACAAGTGTCAGTGATCGTCACCGAACTACAAATAGACTCGATTGAATGTTTGCATTTGACATCATTGCGTTGTCTCTATTTCGTGATTGGCTGACTATTTTCCTGGGCTCCAATGAACTGACCTCTAAGTTAGTAGCTGGAATGACAGCCTAAGTGGTGCCAGCCGGGTGAATTGGGTTTTAGAATTTTTGAAAATGTTCTAAAATACTCCTCTTGTATTTTTCTCCAGTACCTCAACTTGTGTATATTTTTATAAAATAATCTGTATTATTGTAATTTTGTCTTTTTTTTCTGTTTGTACTGTACATACTGTAAATTATGTGCTCACTCCTGTTTTCTTTTTGCTTCACTTCTGTTTGCTTGCTGAGTGTATTTTGTTGTTCTCTGCAGTAACAATAAAGCTGATTCCAATCTATTAATCATGTTTATTCTTCATCAGATATCTTTCTCAGTAACAAAGATGGTTGGAGCTATAATTTTTCTTCTCAGTGGCTATTTCCTGCAGGGTGAGTTGCTCACCTCTAACGGTGGAATGAAAGATTCTGATAAATTCTGTTTTTGCAACTTTACCTAAATCTGCTTTCACCAGTTTGTCCGGTTACTTAAATATAGTTGTACTGAAAATACAAAAAATGATATTGTGGAGTCTGTGGGATGTTGAAAACCTCAGACACTCACTTTTATGTGGTGACGACAAAAAATTTCCCAGAAACTATCTATCAATTCTACTGAGTGGTTTCAGCAACACAGGCAAAGACAGAAAAAATAATTGTCTCCATGGACAAAGATGTTTGCAGACGACATTGTGATCTGTAGTGAGAGAGGGGAAGAGGTGGAGGAAAAGCTGGAGAGGTGGAGGTTTGCACTAGAAAGAAGAGGAATGAAGATTAGTCAGAGTAAAACAGAGTACATGTGTGTGAATGAGAGGGATCCAAATGGAAACGTGAGGTTACAGGGAGAAGAGATAAAGAAGGTGGAAGATTTTAAGTATTTAGGATCAACAGTCCAGAACAATGGAGAGTGTGGAAAAGAGGTGAAGAAGCATGTGCAGGCAGGCTGGAATGGGTGGAGAAAAGTGTGATGTGTGATAGAAGAGTTTCAGATAAAATGAAAGGAAAAGTGTACAAAACCGTGGTGAGAGCGGCCATGCTGATTGGTCTAGAGAAAAAGACAGGAAACAGAGATGTTTGTAGCAGAGATGAAGATGCTGAGGATCTCTCTGGGAGTGACCAGGATGAACAGGATCAGAGGAACAGCACATGTTAGAGGTTTTGGAGATAAAGTCAGAGAGGTCAGACTGAGATGGTTTGGACATGTGCAGAGGAGAGAGAGAGAGTACATCGGTAAAAGGATGCTGGGTTTGGAACCACCAGGAAAGAGGCCTAGAGGAAGATCAAAGAGGAGGTTCATCAGTGAAGGAGGACATGAAGATGGTTGACGTGACTGAAGAAGATGCAGCAGATAGGGTTAGATGGAAGAAACTGACTTGGTGTGGCGCCGGAAGAAGAAGAATAAGAATCCAAAGACAGAAAAAAGTCCTTGTTTTCACAAGAAGTTGCTGGTTTGTCAAACTTAAAAGATCTTTCACACTGCTTTTAATATCAAATGTGTCAATATTCGTGTCAAGTTTTAATGTTGTTTCTTGAAATGGGAAGGGAAGTATTGGTACCAGTGTTTGTTTTTTGTTGATGGATTGTTTTTGTATTCCAGGTGTCCATTCAGGTGCCCTAAGTTGGTTACGATTACCTGTCTATGTGTACACTTTACGTGGGTCATGTGTGACCATTCCATGCCTCATTAGGGCGGACTGTGGATCTGAGAGAAATCTCTACTGTACACTTCAATGGCGAAGAAAAGACAGTCTTGCTACTGAAAATAACGAAGTTGTGTATGAGAGTGGAAAATTTAAGCCAGGATACAGAGAACGTGACTGCACAACAAATTTGACGTTAACTCCCAACGGAGAGGATATATATGATGTAATGTTAAATTGTCCCGTTATTCTTGAATTTCCTGACTTCGTCAAGGTTATTTACAACGGTAAATTTTAACATTCTATTTATTTTTATCAATCTGTCTCAATTTTCTTAAAAGTGAGTAATTTTAGTAAAATTGTATGCAGAGACTATGAGTATGAAACTGACTTACTCCACACTGGAGATGCAAAACGGATCCACAGTGACAGCAATTTGCTCGACACCAGCTCCTTGTCTGCTTCAACTTCCAAGTTTGGTATGGTCACCCAGCAATTTGGGTGTTGTTAAAACCTCTCTGGTTGTGAATCATGATGGAACTAAAGATCGTATGTCTGTTCTGACCTACGTTGCTGCTCATGACCAAGAATCTCAGGAATTCACCTGCACCGTCACGCACACAAGAAATGACAAGAGTACAATACAAAAATCATCCAAGTTTAAAGTTGGCTTCAGAAGTAAGTTCCTCTTTCTTCGCTTCTGTTTTTTAATTATTGTCAAACTGATTCTTCAATAAGATAAAATTTTACTAAAAAAGAAGTGGAAAACAGAAGAAAAAGTTTTTTTTGATCAATTTCTTAAAACATGTTTTTTTTTTCTTTCTATGAATAAATAGTCTGAATTCTTCTTCTTTTAGGGGGCGCCACAGCAAGTCAGGCTCTTCCATCTAACCCTATCTGCTACATCCTCTTTGGTCACACCAACTATCTTCATGTCTTCCTTCACTGTATCCATGAACCTCCTCTTTGGTCTTCCTCTAGGCCTCTTTCCTGGTGGTTCTAAACCCAGCATCCTTCTACGATGTACTCTCTCTCTCTCTCTCCTCTGCACATGTCCAAACCATCTCAATCTGGTCTGCAACCCGCTTCTTCACCTCTTTTCCACACTCTCCATTAGGGATGGGTTCTGAGAACCATGTTTTTTTCAGAACTAGTCCAAACGGATCTGCCATTGATTCCAGTTTCGCTCTGTCACTCGCAAAGAACGGTGCGCACGTGCGCTGCTGCTACCCACACGCAAATTTTCAAGCCGAGCGAGGCGTAATGGCAGAACGTGCAAAGCGAACTCGAGTTTGTCTTTATTTTACCTAAATCAATGCCGACAACACACGTTGTCTGAAGGTCAATAAAGTATTTTTATGTAAAGACGGAACCACATGCGACGAGTGCGTTGAAGCAGCTCCAACTTCGATGCAACGGGCATGCTAACAAATTACAGCACAAGCACGTTTGAAATCACACATGCTCCATGTTTTATCATAAAAAACAACAATAGCGGAATGAAAGTGTTTTAATTAGTATTTTAACTTATTTGCTGCTGTTAAACTTAAACCAAGGTAATATTTATTTCTCTCTCTTTTCTCTTTCCTCTTCTTTCCAGTGCAAACCTCCATTTCTACAGCTTTTCCTCCACCTCTTCCCTCCTCTCACTACAGATCAGAACGTCATCAACAAACATCATTGTTCCTGGAGATTCCTGTCTAACCTCATCTGTCAGTCTGTCCATTACCATCTTCTTCTTCTTTCGGCATTTCCCTTCAGGGGTCTCCACAACAAGTCCGTTTCTTCCATCTAACCCTATCTGCTGCATCCTCTTTGGTCACACCAACTATCTTCATGTCTTCCTTCACTGTATCCATGAACCTCCTCTTTGGTCTTCCTCTAGTCCTCTTTCCTGGTGGTTCCAAATCCAGCATCCTTCTTCCTATGTACTCTCTCTCTCCTCTGTACGTGCCCAAACCATCTCAGTCTTGCCTCTCAAACTTTATCCCCAAAACCTCTAACATGTGCTGTTCCTCTGATGTACTCATTTCTGATCCTGTCCATCCTGGTCACTCCCAGAGAGATCCTCAGCATCTTCATCTCTGCTACAAACATCTCTGCTTCCTGTCTTTTCTTCAGTGCTACTGTTTCTAGACCAAACAGCATGGCCGGTCTCACCACGGTTTTGTACACTTTCCCTTTCATTCTAGCTGAAACTCTTCTGTCGCACATCACATCCGATAATTTCCTCCACCCATTCCAGCCTGCCTGCCCATGCTTCTTCACCTCTTTTCCACACTCTCCATTGCTCTGGACTGTTGATCCTAGATACTTAAAATCTTCCACCTTTTTTATCTCTTCTCCCTGAAATCTCACTTTTCCATTTGGATCCCTCTCATTCACACATATGTACTCTGTTTTACTCTGACTAATCTTCATTCCTCTTCTTACTAGTGCAAACCTCCACCTCTCCAGCTTTTCCTCCACCTCTCCAGCTTTTCCTCCACCTCTTCCCTCTTTTCACTACAGATCACAATGTCATCTACAAACGTCATTGTTCCTGGATATTCCTGTCTAACCTCCTCTGTCCGCCTTTCCATTACCACAGCAAACAGTAACAGACTCAGAGCAGATCCCTGGTGCAGTCCGACCCCCCACACTGAACATAATACTCATACATATAATATAACACTATATGATATACTTGTAATAGATAGTATGAATGAATAAAAAAAATAAAAAAAGAAAGAGTATAGTAAAAATGAATAGTTGTACAAACTATGTTTTTGTTTGACAAGTTTTAAACCTTTTTCCTTTTCATTGGTAAATGTGATTTTATTTCAGCACAGCCTAGGATTTTGCCTTCGTCTCATTGTATTTTTACTGAAGAGATCATCAGATGTTCCTGTGAAACCAAAGGCAAAGCTCCTCTCTCTTTAAACTGGAATGTCAATGGCATGCCGGTTGTTAATTCCAGCACCATGAAGGTCGGCATCAACTTCAAGAATGCTACGTTAATAAGGAGCACCTTAGTTATACAACCTGACATATCCGACCATGTCCCCGTCGTGACCTGCCACAGCACCAGCGGCCTGCTATCAGTCAAACAGGAATTTCCTGTCATCTTGAGTAAATTTCTATTTTATAAACTATTATTGGAACATAATTTGAAACCATTTCACTGCCAATAATTTTGTCCCCTGTTTTTTTCTACGGTATTCAGTGGTCCCTTGTTGAACACAGGAATTATCTTCTTTTAAAAAAACGACATTGTATCCTACAATAGATGAGATCCATAAAGAAATCAACTTAGTTATTACAAACAGACATAGAAAAACATTCTCATTATTCACTGCGTTTATGTGTACAAGCAAAAGTGACTTCAGGCCAGGTTTTTCAGTTGCCCCCTCTGGTTTACTGGTCTACACCCAATCGACACGCAGAACGCAATGCATCAATTTGGATATGGAAAACAATCCCCTGCAGAGAAAAAAAAGCTGAAAAATGTCATTACAAAAATTTGCATTGCGGCATTACGGCGGAAGGTGAAGCACCTCCTTGTACCAAGGGACCACTGTAACTGTAACTAAACTTTTCTAAGTGTTGCATACCATTGTTATTATTATTGATGTTTCCATACACACAAATGTGTCTACCGCATTTTCCACATTTCAATACACACCTCCAATGATTGGCCTATTTTAAAACTTTCTATCTAAAATCCCAGTGTTTTGTACTTGACTTAAGAACTGTATTTGGTTAGATTAGACATGACTTCTCTCAAAAAGTAACTGAGTTAGTTACCCTGTTACAATATGGAAGGGTGATTAATTACAGAATAAAGTAACAGCCTTTCTAAAAACCTCAAAGATTTATAGCAATAACAATTGAACTGCCCAAAAACTCTTGTTGGTAAATCTGCAGCATGACAGAACACCGTGACCAGAGCACCTCCCACTTCTCTTGAGCCAATCAGTCTCACCCTTTTGCAGCCATGCCCATAAAGACATTTTTTCAACACTTTAAAAAAAAAATAAAAAAATTACTCTATTCATCCCTCACCGGGGAAATTTGTGTGCTTCACTCCTTACACCGCAGCAGGCTGCCCTTCGACGGCACCAATGGTGGGAGAAGCGGGGGTTAGGTGTCTTCTCCAAGGACCCTAGATACTTTATTTAAACAAATCATAATGCAGAACTTGATATCCCTAGTTACGTAACGGTGCTGTAACTGTAGGAAAAGTAACTAATTAGATTACTCTGTTACTCAAAAAGTAACATCATTTGTAATTCTGTTATCCTTAAACACCGTTAATCACAACACTGAGCACCGCAGTGCAAGATGCATAGACCAGCTTGGTTCCCTCAGACACTCTGTTTAGTCTGCTTTACTTGGCGCAGGTCATCTTGTTTCTTCGTCCACTTCCCGTGCCTTTAATTCATTAATGATGAATTTTCGGGCTGCTGCTCTGTTCCTATGTTCTACCGCATGACTGATGGTACTGAGTTTCAGTCAGAGGTGGGGCCTGTTCAAAGCAAACAGGCTCCACCTCTTCCTGGCATGACTCTTTAGCTTGGGTTGATCTACAGAGTCCGGCACCATGGTGATGCCGTTGCCATTGCTCCGTGTCGTAAATGTGTCCCTTGAACGCAGCCATTTTGGGGTATTTATACACACACACAAGTGGTGTGTAACTGGAATTCCAACAATACGTTTACCAGCATTTTTACCACCGCTAGTTTCGCAACACCTCCTGATTGTATAATAGACATAATGAACCAAAATGAGGTGCATCGGATGATAAATTCAGACTGGTTGGCTTTGTGTTTGCATTTTTGAGAAATTGAAAGGTTTTTAGGTTCGCCTAAACTACGATAGTGATGTATGTGAATGCGAGAAAATGGACACAAATAATTAGACATTCAGTGAATAAATATTTGAATTACAACGTGAAACCACCTGATTTGTGGCTGACTGAACTATTCAGCCACAAATCAGGTGGCTGAATAGTTGCAACAAACTATTCAGCCACCTGAATAGTTGGTGGCTGAATAGTTGGTGGCAACTATTTGTTGAATAGTTGCAACAAAATGTTCATTGCATTTTGTTGCAATGAACAAAATGCAACACATTTTTTTCATTTTGATCATAGATTACATTTCCTATTTTTATTATAATGCTTATAATTATTTGCACATTAGTAACTCAGCAAGTTCTAAGTCTCTAAATCTTGTTCACTGACCATGGCAATGAAAGTCAGTCTGATTCCGATCAAAAGAAACTTCTAGCAAAGTTAAAGCATGCGTTTGACGTTTCTTCTGCACTTTGTTTTTGCAGTGTTTGGAATTGCCTCTACACTGTGTGCCTGGATCGTCTTGGGTTTTTCTTTTGTTTTCTGCTGTGGCGGTACGACCTGCATAATTTATTTGTGGTATGTTCATCAATATTCTGCTTTAAACATATTAAATAGATGGTTTTATGCAACATAAACTTTTTGGAGGTTTCTACCATCTTTAAGAATAATTCCCACAACATAAACATTCCTGAAGTGGTTTTGCTTTATTCATGCATGTTAGAGATATGAACTCCCTCTTCCAGTATTTACAAACTATTCAGATACCATGTTGTTTTTGGCCATGGGATTTGTTCTCCACCATGCTCACATTCTGACGGAAGCAGAAATTGTTTTATTGCTGCAATGCACATGCTCTGCTCACACTGAGAGTATAAACGAATACTCACTAGCTTTGCGAATGGGATGCACGTCACACAGTATTTGCTGCTCTTAACATGCACTTATGGGGCGGGATACAATGGTGCTCAAGAGGAGGGAATTCCAACTTTCAAAAATGAAAGAGAAACTGAACAAATGCATTTACAGTATAAGCTTCTCTTTTTTTATGAACATTTTTTTCTGAGCTAACAAGACGTACCTTGTTTATCCAGATATGCTAGAGAGTAAAACTTTCCCTTTCTACAATGAAAGGGGAAGTGTACAAAACCATGGTAAGACCGGCCATACTGTTTGATGTAGAAATAGTAGCACTGAAGAAAAGACAGATAGCAGAGATGGAAGTAGCAGACATGAAGATGCTGAGGATTTGTCTGGGAGTGACCAGGATGGACAGGATTAGAAATGAGTACATCAGGGGAACAGCATATGTTAGAGGTTTTGGCTATAAAGTTCGAGAGGCAGGACTGAGATGGTTTGGACATGTGCAGAGGAGAGTACATCGGAAGAAGGATGCTGGGTTTGGAACCACCAGGAAAGAGGACTAGAGGAAGACCAAAGAGGAGGTTCATGGATACAGTGAAGGAAGACATGAAGATAGTTGGTGTGACCAAAGAGGATGCAACAAATAGGGTTAGATGGAGGACATTGACTTGCTGTGGCGACCCGCAAAGGAAAATGCCGAAAGAAGAAGAAATGCAAAAAAAAAAACCAAAAACAAAAAATAATCTTAAACACATGTAGATTTAAAATCAATCCCCCAATTTCTTTACACACTAATAACATCCATAGCACTTTTTTTTTTTGGTCAAAAACACACACGTAATAATCCCTCCTTTAAAAACTATTTCTTGTTGGTGTTTTCATTCTGTAAGAATTAGAAACTACAGAACGAGTATACAGTACTTGTTCTTAAAATCTTGGACATACTGTATTTTTCTGTCTTTGTTTTTGTATTTTGCTCTAACTGCATGCATCAGTCATACTGATTCTGTTTTGTTTTTCCACAGGAGAAAAAATCTTCTTCAACTTTTCCACATACAAACTTTAAATGCCGAATGGCAGGAAGACATTGATATCTATGGATCTGACAACAGTGACAGCATATGAAGGATTATCAGTGCCTTTTTTATTTTTCTATAGATATCATTCTAACAAGAATTAGACTTTAAAGATTAACAGCTTTTCTGGTGGATAATCAACTTTAATAAATGTTCTCATTTCTCTCTGAAAGACCTTTTGGAGAGATGTTTTACTTTCTGCTGTGTGTGCAGCTCAGCACTCTTTAACTACTTGAAGAATTTTTAATGTTGCTGTTTTTTTATATATATATTTGATTTATTCTTTAGTTTCTTTGCTCCTCCATTGATAGAATTGATCTTTATTTTCTTTGTTATTTAAAACTCTTTTTGTTACATTAACATTTATCTGAACTAATAAAGTGTGATTCTGAAGCATCATTTCTGGGAAAAATATAATTTTTTTTCTGACTAAAAAATTCAAAGTTCTGGAAAGGTAGCGGTTCAACTCAGGGTTAAATGAACTTTTCATTCTTCTTCTTCTTTCGGCATTTCCCTTCAGGGGTCACCACATCAAGTCAGTTTCTTCCATCTAATCCTATCTGCTGCATCTTCTTCAGTCACACCAACTAGTTGTATCTTCATGTCCTCCTTCACTGATGAACCTCCTCTTTGGTCTTCCTCTAGTCCTCTTTCCTGGTGGTTCCAAACCCAGCATCCTTCTTCCGATGTCCTCTCTCTCTCCTCTGCACATGTCCAAACCATCTCAATCTTGCCTCTCGGACTTTATCTCCAAAACCTCTAACATGTGCTGTTCCTCTGATCCTGTCCATCCTGGTCACTCCCAGAGAGATCCTCAGCATCTTCATCTCTGCTACCTCCATCTCTGTTTCCTGTCTTTTCCTCAGTGCCACTGTCTCTAGACCAGTCAGCATGACCGGTCTTACCACGGTTTTGTACACTTTCCCTTTTGAAATGTGACTTTTTATATTGTCTTTAAATAAAGGCTTTGATTGATTTTTACCAAAACCAACCACACAACAAACCACAGCACACATGTTGGAGAAAATCAAATGACTAGTTTTATTTATTTCTTTAAAAGTTATCAATCACAAAATATTCAATCCGTTTTGGATTTGACTTGTTTTCTTTCTTTAACGTGCGCCTGCCACTCTTCTGCACTCGTGCATCCTGTAGGCGCACATGTAGAATATACCTG
The DNA here is from genome assembly GCA_902685375.1 of Neostethus bicornis. Lineage (NCBI taxonomy): Eukaryota > Metazoa > Chordata > Actinopteri > Atheriniformes > Phallostethidae > Neostethus > Neostethus bicornis. The sequence goes on along the minus strand of LR738541.1, from coordinate 13,099,008 downwards.
GAAGAAAAAAAAAGGTTCAAGTGAAATTATGTTCAGTGAAAAGACTTTGGAAAAAAATTAAGTTTTGCAATAAATAATATTACATTATGATAAAGTTAATAAGATATATTATATTAATAAGTAGTCGACGTTCAGGCAGGTCATTGGTTCAAGTCCCAGGCTGGGACGAGGCTTGGATCACTGTCCTTTCTGTGTGGAGTTTCCATGTTCTCCTCATGTCTATGTGGGTTTTCTCCGGATACTCCGGTTTCCTCCCATCCTCCAAAGACATGCATGCTAGGTTGATTGGCCAGTGCCAAATTGCCCCTAGGAATGAGTGTGTTTGTGGATGGTTGTATGTGTGTGGCCCCATGACAGACTGGAGACCTGTTCGGGATGTACCCTACCCCACGCCTTGAATCACCCGGGATGGGCTCCAGCACCCCCGTGACAGATAAGAAGGTGACCCATTGACATTCAGGCATCCAACTCAATACCTCACCTGCCCAATAAGTTTGTGACTTTAACTTTATGTGTTGACAAAAATTTGTGACTTCAATTTTTAGTTGCATGACCAAGTAGTACAGAGTAACTGTGGGCAGTTTTATTAAAATCCCTTTAATCTCTGAGGATTTGGCTCGCTGAAGCATTAAATTTATATTGAATTCTGTTCAAATAAATTTATAAAAAGTGATCTTTATTTTTTTTTTTTCCGTTCACATGTAACTACAAAGCAAAAAAAAAAAATTTTTTTAAACATAATTTCTGGTACAATTTTTTTAACTGTGCATGTGACCAATTCATTTTTTTTGCTTGCATAAAGTTCCAGAAACAAATTCTTACTGTGTGATTAGTTTTTTTGATTCAGTGAGAACTTCATGAAAACAAAAAGTAAGTTTAATCCATTCCCAGTGAAACAAAGTTACTCCGAGTATTGTTTTACTTTTTCTTAAATGTACCAACCTGCAAAGAAGGTCATAAGGAGAGCCACCCAGCCCAGTATGTAGGACCAAGAAAAGCGCCAGTCACCAAAGCGTTTGCCCAAGAAGTTCACAGTCACACCGGTGTAAATCGCCATTGCAAGCAGAACGAAAAGAGCTGATGAGAGAAAACGAGTCAAACATGTTAATCATTTGGGTTCAGTTGAGCCTCGGGGAGATGTAGACACGTTCCTTGGCATCTCCCCCGTTAACCTAAATATCATCAACGTATATTATTTATTTTTATTATTCATATTTAAGTATCTCAGAGTCTTGTTCATGAGTCGGGGAAGAATGAAGTGAGAGATCGACAGACGGATCGGTACAGCGTCAGCAATAACTAGGAGGCTGCATTGAATCGTCGTGGATAAGAAAGAGCAGAGCTGAAAAGCAAAGCTCTCAATTTACATGTTGATCTACGTTTCCACCCTCACCTATATGGTCACCAGCTGTGGGTGGTGACCGAAAGAATGAAATTGCAGATACAACCGGCCGAAATGAGCTTCCTCTGCATAGTGGCTGACCTCTCACTCAGAGTTCGGGTGAGGAGTTCTGCCATCCAGGAGGAGCTCGGTGTTGAGCCGTTTATCCTCCAGGTCGAGAGGAGCCAGATGGAGTGGTTTGGACATCTGGTTAGGATGCCCCTCGAGCGCCCCACTGGTGAGGTGTTTTGGGCACACCCCACAGGGAGGAGACAGAGAGGCAGACCCTGGACTCGCTGGAGAGGCTATGTCTCACAGCTGGCGGAGGAACGACTCAGGATCCCTCCGGGTGAGCCGGAGAATGCAGCTGGGGTGAGAGAAGCCTGGGCTTCCCGTCTGAAGCTGATGCCCCTGGGACCCGGCCCCAGATAAGCAGAAGACAATGGAATGGAACGTATTTAGTTAATGAGCCTTTATTTTATTTGCAACCTTTCCAGGTCCAGTACCGACACAAATCTAATTTCCCTCCATTCATTATGATAAAAAAGTATGTGTTTTACATTTACCGTCACTGGTTTAACTGAAGATTCTTTTTTATAAAAATTTCTATGTTTTTGCATTGTTTTGCAATGATTGCATATTTTTAAATTTTTTTTTTGTATTTACATGTTTGCTACTGGTAGATGCAAAAGTAGTATAGACTTGATTAAAAGATTTAATTTTTACATATTTTATTCTTCCCTCGATGGTAAAATTTGTGTGCTGCATTACACCGCAGCAGGCTGCCAGGACGGCACCAATGGTGAGAGAAACAGTGGCCTAGGTGTCTTCCCTAAGGATACCTAGACGTGAGCTCAAAAGAATTCAAACCGGCTTCTCCCGACCCAACGACGAACATTTTACCACTGAGCTATGGCCTGATATTTATCAGATTTTACAGATTGTTTTTGTTACGTTAAATTGACGTGAATTAAACTGATCAAATGTTAATGGAATATAATTAGTTTTGTAAAACATCCAAATAAAATGTTTTATAAACTAAAAGTAACTTAGAGTAACTTAGTTACATTTTTGATACAGTCATATTGTAATAAAACATATTACATCTTTACTCTTCACGTAATAATCAAAGGGGGCAGACGGTGGCTCAGTGGTAGAGCATTCACCATCGGAACAGAAGTTAACCGGAAGTTCGTGGGTTCGATTCCCACTAGAGTTCTTGGAGAAGACACCTAACCCCCTGTTTCTTCCACCATTGGCACCGTCATGACAGCCTGCTGCGGTGTAGGAGTGCAGCACACAAATTTTCCCGGTGAGGGATGAATAGAGTATGTAAAAAAAAACATGATAACACACTATGTGGAACAGCTTTGGAGTAACTTGCATGAAACCGGTAATAAATTGGAGAAATTCGAGTTGACATCGGACGCTTATAAACGCTTTCACTCACTTGAAACAAAGAACATGATCCCTGCAGCGAAAGAGCGATTGAACCTCTCGAAAGCAGAGAAGTGAGCAAAAGACAGAATTCCTGCGATGATCCCGGCAAAGCAGGACATGGATGACAGCAGCATGAAGGCACGGGTGGCATTCCAGTAGGCTGAGAAGAAATCAAAACAAGCAGAGAAATAGAAAAAAAATGTCAAACTGCTGTTAAAAATGTCCCTTTTCATTTCAATCCAGAACTATTTTGCACAACAGCTTTTCTGCAGCAATGAAAATATGTGGAATAAATAAAGTCCATCTTACAAACATACAGTATTTTAAGAAAGGGTTTTGCTCCCCAAGAAGGATGTTCTACTGATAGGGAGGCCCTGGCTGGATGTTCGTGGCTCTGTTTTTATTTTAGTCAGAAGTTAGTGCTGAAGTTCATTTTTATTCATTTTCTGAACTGCTTGTCCTTGTCCAAGTGACTGGAGTGCCACAGTCTTTCCTAAGAGTAGGGGTTCACCCTGAACAAGTTGCCAGTTTGTTGCAGGGCTTGTGTTCCAAGCCTCTAAGCATGAAATTGTTTCATAAAAGTCTTCATATTTGTTGTCGTCCGTTCCTCCATATTGTTAAATAAGGCAGTGACTGAGCTTGGATCTGAATACATCTTGGTGTGTTCGTTAAAATAAACAAATCACACTTTATTTATAAAGCAAATTTTTCAAACATAAAAGTTACACAAAGTGCTGAAAAGATCATTTGAAATAAAATCCAAAGGCCTTATTTATTGAAGTATGTGACTTCTGCTAAATTCGAAAGTGATGGAGTGCATGGACTTTAAGACAAGTCAGGAGATGAGGGTGAAAAATCCACAGGTGTGGGGAAAAGACGACACTTGTGGAAAAAACTTGAAGTGAACTGAGGACAGCAAAATGAAGCATTTGAAGCAGCGAGGAAACGATTGTGATAGACATTAATTTGCTGTATGTGAACTGCTTGGAAACTTTGGACGACGGAAAAATAATTAATTAATAATTATGCACTTTGTCAAATCACATTTTGACTTATTTTGAAATCGTGCACTATCACACGCCTGATTCTAAGCTATATTTACATTCTACACATCAAGTTAATAATTGTATAAATAACATATCAAGTTGAGAATTTTTTGGACCACCTACAGAAGCTGACAGAGTCCTGGCTCATGGCTACTTTCTGTCTCCTGTTGCCAGTATAAGTTCACAATATTTTCCCTTTTGACACCTCGTCATTGTTTCATTTCTTCTTCTGAACCGCTTAGCCAGGATAGGCTCCGGCACCTGCCACCTTACCATTGGTCATGAGTAATTACAGCTGCCAACAGCTCATTTTAAGGACAATCGCTTATGCATCATATCATTAGCATGTCTCATGTCTGAAGGTCTGCAGGCATGGTTGGTGCAAGATGAGTTTTGATTTGGCCTAAGCCTCAGATTTGTCACATATGAGCTACACATAATTTTTTCTGAACAAAGCCGCAGTTTATTAAAATAAAAACTAAAAGCAAACATGCATTAACAATCACACGCACTTGCACAACACACACGCATCGACGTTCACACCTCTAATGTTCCCCTAACCCTTGGCAACTGTTTCTTTAACTAAGCTTGAAATATAAATAAGTAGAGTAAACATCTGGCGAACATCTGGCTTGATGCATTTGTAATGAAACAATATGCTGTGCATCACCCACACCAAGAGCTCTCCGGTCCATCACCGTAGAGTTCAAAACCACAGGGAACTGACCAGGTGCAGGAGGCTGAGGTACCCACAACAGCCACATGGCTGAACCCCACGACCAAGCCAGGCACAACCCCATAGGAATGACCTCATCAGTTAAGCAGGCAAAAAATAAAAATGAATTCTAGTAATAGTTTAAAAAGTACCCAGCCTCTTCTTAAAAGCATCAACAGTTTCTGCGGCCCTGAAGTCCTGAGGCAGGCTGTTCCACAGGCAAGGACCAAAATGCTCGAACAATGCCTCACCATTGAATTTCATGCTAATATTTTCAATAATTTAGATGCCAAACACAGTCCATGTGGGCTTGAACCGTATGGGTATAAAAACTGGTTTAATGTTTACTTGTCACATAAACCAGCAAGTTGAAGTCATTGACAAGATTTGGGCTGTTTTTTTTTGTTCAGAGCACAAAAATGGGTTTTTCAATATCCGACAGAGTCCAAAGAGGTTCATGCAAATTTAGCTTTTTGGATCTTTCTGCTTTGTTTCAACGTTATTCCGTCAGCTAGAACATTCCTCAAGTGGTTTTCCTTTTTATTCATGCATGTTTGAGTCATTAGCGAGCTCTCTCATCCTTATTTAGAAACTATTGGAACACAAGGTTGTTGTTAGCCGTGGGCCACACCCACATTCTAACGTAAGCAGGAAATGTTTTTCATCTTTCATAACTGTTGGGAGTCCCGGTCCTCCGTCCGGAGGCCCTAATTCAGCACACCTGGTCCGAATCACCTTTCCCTGATGTCTCCACCTGTGTCTCGTCCTTCCCTCTTCCCCCTTATTTAACCTCTGGTGTCCATCACTCCATTGTCAGATTCTCAGTTGTTCTGCTCTCCTGCTGCAACCATGACGGTGTTCCTCAGGCTTATGTTTCCCCTTCGAAGGCTCCTGCATCTGGTCCTGCCAAGCCTGCCCAGGATGCGCATATCTACCACTCTATACTTACCCCTGGTAAACTTCAATAAACTGGTTAAAACTGGCTTTGCTTCTGGTCCTACATCTTCAACTTCACCCACCTCATGACAATAGGTGCAGTTTGCAAATATTTCCATTGCAGTATCTTTATGTACCGTAGCTGGACAATTCTTTATAAGTCACATCCACACTGTTACCAATTAACATTGTGTTGGTCCAGCCTTTTCAAAATTATAGTCTTGTTTTTTTTTTTCAGGTTTTTTTTTTACTCACCAATGCTGTCAGTCTGCATGTAGCATTTACCAGACATGCAGTATCTCCATAGGCCCTGATGGGCAAAGCTGCCGGAAAGACGATACTGCATCCAGTAGTCTGTAGCTGTGGAAACCACCAACAAGATATTTCCTACGATGGCACAAAATAGGCCACCGCCCATAAAGCTGTACATCATGAGTGACACTGCGATGTTAGCCGAGGCTTTACGCACTCTGCAAAAGAGAAAAATGGAAATGTTTTATTCCTGCAAACGTGAGGTCATTTAGACATTAGTTATCAATAAATGTGGAAGTAGATGTGGAAGTAGCTACATACAATTTAAACCATGTTATGACATTATCAAGCCAACAATGGTGACATAAAAGAATGCAGACCAATGTTACAATATGGGCCCGACCAATATAACAGTGGCTCGATTGAATTGGGCAGGTAGCATTGCTCCAAAAGGAAGAAAGCAGAAACAAACCACATGCATCTTGTTCGTTTTTTTTATTTGCATCATATGAACAACTAAGTTAGTTTTGTTATTGTGGGGTATAAAATAACATTTCCACACATTAAAGCGTTTGAAGTATGGTACAAAGTACATTGGGGTTCTGTCCTCTAATTCTATCTACTATTCTCTGCCAGACTGCCTTGGCCCTTTCCCCCTTACCCCCTACTCTAACCAGGGTCTGTATCCCTCTTTCGCCTTACACCCTACCCTAACCAGGGTCTGTATCCCTCTTTCACTTTACCCTCCTACCCTAACCAGGGTCTGTATCCCTCTTTCCCCCTCCCTAACCCGTGGCTTTCTATTTCATTCGTTGTTCTCTATTGTCTGTTTATTGAGATTTACACTGCTAGTTGGTACAATACAATTCACATGTTGTCCACCTCTCTCCCTCCTCTCTGGGAGAGAGCCCCATTCAGGACTCTGCGTTCCTGTCCTGGGCATGGCCACACCGAGGAGACCTCCGCGCTCCATCATCCCTGCTCCATCAGGATGAAATTCATCTACTCATCCCCGTCCAGGGCATCTCCGGGCTGAGGAAACCCTGTGTTTCCATCAGGATTGACTTCTTTAGATATTTAGCTGTAGATTAGAATAAGCTAATATTTAAACAATAATCTTTGACATATTGGTTGCTCGTCCCAGGGAGGGATCTCTCTTTCATGTGGATCCCCATGAGGTTTCTTATTTTTTCCCCACTGATGGGTTTTTTAGGTGTTTTTCCTCACCGTGAAGGAGAGTCTAAGTGCATAAATGTGCTAGTCTTGTTTAGTTAGCATTTGTTAGTTATTTTTCTTGCTGTGTATTTGTGTTAATACATTCCTCTTTTTCTTGTGAAGCCCATTGAGACGGAAATTCTGTGATTTTGGGCTATACAAATAAAATTGAATCGAATTGAATTGGAGTGACACGGTCACTGCAAACTAGATTTTCACAATTAAAGTTGATAGAGTTTTATACAAGTGAAAAATGCAACGTGCCAAATAGAATATATAGCTGACATTAGAGGCCTCTGGGTCTGGAACACGTCCCTCCATGTTCCAGAGGAACGTGCCTGCAACATGCTACCAACGAGCCACGGCTCCTCTCTCTGACTCTACTTCTAGCTCCTCTATCCCTAACTGAGAGCCCAGCCACCTTGCGGAGGAAGTTCATTTCGGCCGCTTGTATCCGTGATCTTGTTCGATAAGTCCCCACCCATAGCTGGAGACTATAGGTGAGGGTAGGAACGTAGATCGACTGGTAAATCCAGAGTTTTCATTTTCGTCTCCGCTCTTTCTTCAACACAATGGACTGATGCACCGTCCTACTTATTGCAGACGCTGCACCGATCCATCCATCAATCTACCGCTCCATCCTTCCCCTATTCGTGAACAAGACCCTTAGATACCAATCCCACTTCTCCACGTGGGGCAGGGTTCCCACGCTCCGGCACGAGCCACTTCATCCTTTTCAAGGTGAGGACCATGGTCTCGGAATCGTTGGCGCTGATTCCCATCCTGACCGCTTTACATCCGACAGCAAATCGGTCACAGTTTAACAAAGCCAAGATAAAATACATAAACCTCACTTCGCTGGTGAGGTGTTTTGGGCACGTTTCACCGGGAGGAGACCAAGAGGCAAACCCCGGACCTGCTGTAGAGACTATGTCTCACTGCTGGCCGGGGAATGACTCAGGATCCTTCTGGGTGAGCTGGAGGATGCAGCTGGGGTGAGAGAAGCCTGGGCTTTCCATCTGAGGCTGTTGCCCCGCGACCTGGCCCCAAATAAGCGGAAGACAACGGAATGGAACCTCAACAGTAGAAATGGGATTTTGAAGTTCGGGCCCAACCGAACCAAACCGACCGTCACTACTGCCCCACAAGACAGACATCAATAATTGTCAAAAATGTTGCAGTTTGCCATCGATGGATTTCAGTGAGGACCGGTGGACTGGTTCACAGTTTCCATAAACGTGTGGAGTGTGACATCACACATTGCAGGTAATGTTGACTCTGCTCGACACAGAGGAAGAAAGCAGAAACAGACATATTTTTTATCTTGTTAATTGTTCTGTCTTTTTTGTAAACAAATGGTTATGTTTGTTTATTATCCTTCATGATTTGAACATGAATACTTTTTTTTTGTAGTCGGTCAGTACGACTTAACATATTTGCTAATGTTAACGACTTTGTCATCATTTGTTTCCACAATTTAAGTACCGTAATTTCACGGCCATAAGGCGCACCTAAAAGTCTCAAATTTTCTTCAAAATGAGCGGTGCGCCTTTTTGTGCGGTGCGCCTTGTGTGTGAGAAAAAGCGGACCTAAAAGAAAACGCGGTGCCCGCGAGGCGGACCTGAAAGAAAAGGCATGAGAACGTTAAAGAGTGAAGTGTGAGCGGCGTGGGAGCGATGGATGACCGAAGGAGACCACAGTTTCTCGAAGGGTGGAAGGCAGCGCCGGGCGAGTTACGCTACAGTTTGCCAATGGATTGTAGATGCTTGGACTAACGTGTCTGCTGGCACTGTTATCCGAGCTTTCACAAAAGCTGGTATCCTTTCTGAGGAGCCGCACAGTACAGACAGTGACTTTGACAGCGAGGAGCGAAGTGGACCTGCTCTGTTGGATTCCAAAACAGAGGATGAGGACTTTGACGGATTTGAATAAAGACTATTACCGGTAATGTGCTTGTTTAGTATCGTTACTACTTAAATAAAGTACAACCAAACTCATTTTTGCTCCCGATCTATTTTTTAATACCCACATTTCCATGCTTGCGTGCGTGTTGTTGTAAAGCGGTGTGTGACTGAGACCGCGCCTTTTCGTACGGTGCGCCTAATGGCCGTGAAATTATGGTAAATAAAGTAAAGAACACAGCGTGCAAAACTGATTGGATTCTATTTTTTTTTTTTTGCAGTCGTATTTAAGTGACCATTTTAACACACGACACCACGAGATGACAGTTTGAAATGTTTTTAAATATTCACACTATGTAAAACACAAAATTAGAAATATCTATTAATTGTGTGACGTTACAGCCTAATTAAAACTTACTGTAAAATTTTAACAACAATTTCAAATGTTCCTCTAAATGATATTTGAAAAAAAAATTTTCAGGACTGCAAATGGTTAAATTTGGATCAATTTTTACTGCTCAGTTTTCACTTGAATATTGTGTGCTGTATGGGTGTCGGCTTTGACAATCATAATAAATCATAATAAAAACTTTCTTTCGTTTTTAACGAACATCATACATTTTTTAAATGGTCTGATTAATAAAAATAAAAAAAATCAGCCAATTAATAAGACCTTTTAAATTGGTACAGCAAACATAATTAGTTGGGACCAGTTTACAATCCTGTGACCATCCCTGGTGAGATGGAGGATGCAGCTGGAGGTGAGAGAAGCCTGGGCTTCCAGTCTGAGGCTGTTGCCCTTGTGACCCAGCCCCAAATAAGCGGAAGATGATGGAACGAAACGGTTAACAATCACCCTAACCCTAACCCTAGGAATGGACTAAAGGAAGAACAAAAAAAAATCTGAAATCAACTATGATTGGAAAAAAAATGATAAAAACTTAGTAAATAATTGCAGAATCAATGTAATTAAGAATGTTTTGAGTGCCTAAAGAAACACTAAATGGCCATAAAAATTATTTAAAGGATCAGTAAAAACTTGTCGCTTGGACTGCAAAACTTAAATCATCCCTTTAAAAACCATTTCTGTAAAAAACAATTCAAACATGCACTTCAATAATATTGTCTTACCAGATTTCCTCTGGATCAAAAATCCCCTTGAGTATCTTGGGGAATGAGTAAGAGGTGTTACAACCCAGAGGGAGTGAAACGTCAAAGAGGAAGCACTAGGCTGAAATCCAAAAGGTTATCCCTCCAGTTTTCTGTTGATGGAGGCAAAATCCTTTAAATGAACAAATGCACTTGAGCTGGTGGGCCTGGGCGGCACGTGATGTATGCACATTGAACCTCATGGGGGTATTCTGGGATTGAGGGGCGGGATGGTGGGATGTGAGGCCGCTGCATCGTGGTGTTGTTCTACCAGCCGTTCTGGAACTGTGGATGTGCAGAGGCTTGCAGTACTGCAGCGGTCAATGAAACATGCTGAAACCTACGTTTTCTTTCAGCTAAGCTGGGGTGTGGTCAGAAAAAAAAAACTCTGTGAGTGAAGGTAAAATGGAGAAGCAAACAGAGTATTTCACATCAAGACCTTCAGCAGCCCACCATCGACATCGATCAAACACTTAACAAATATTTTATGGTACTAAAACAATCTAAATATGCTGAATCAATACAGAAAAAATATCATTTGTGAACGTCTTTCCAGGGATGAAGACGTATCTTGCCTTGCAAACAATCACGACACGCAAAACATCCATAAAAATTTTATAAACTTTGATAAAACTTGGATTATTTTTGGGTAAATCTGTGTTTCAGACAAAAATCCAGGCTGTACTGTATGTCTCCTATTTTTGTCGAAGTTTTTATATAGGACACCTGTCCTGCTCCATGCTGCTAGAAGTTCTTTACTTTGTTCAACTTTTGTTTTGTCTTCTGAACCGCATATAGGGCCATGGGGGAAGTTGGAGCCTATCCAGGCTGCTTTTAGGCGAGGCAGGATATACCCTGAACCCACATATACACGGGGAGTACATGCAAACTCCACACAGAAATATTCCCAGTATTTCAAGCCTTGTCCCCACCAAGGACTCAAAACTTGAGCTCTTTGGAAAAGTTTGTCTTAAAAATGATTTTGAAAGTAAACTAACCATTTGTTTTTGCTCTTTCAGTTGTTTACTAGTATAAAAAGAGGTTTTATGGACTATGAAGGCTTTTAGAATCAGAATCAGAATATACTTTATTGATCCCACACATGGGAAATTTGTGTGTCACAGCAACAACTTCCTATCTGCTAAGTGAGTTGTTGTAGAGCTCGATCACGTACGGAAAGAAAGACCTCCGGTACTGAGGTGTTCTCGAGCGGAGCTGTTTGAGCCTCTTGGAGAAGGAGCTCCGCTGTTCGTCCAACGTTTTGTTTTACAAAAACTCTGCAGATTTTAGCCAACCTGGCAACAAATTTTAGCAGGAAAAAAAATGATAACCAAACCCTCTATTTGAAATATAACAATAATTTATTTATTCATCTTGGGAACCTCGTATTCCTAATGGGGTAGCTTAGGGTGTTGGAGCCTATCCTGGCTGATTTCAGGTTGATTTTTAGCTGGAACTCTTCTATCACACCTGATACTTGATACCGGATATTTTTCTCCACTCTTTCCAGCCTGCCTGCACACGCTTCTTCACCTCTTTTGGGGGAAGGATCGCTCAGTGGGTAGGGCGACCGCTCCATAACCGGAAGGTCGCAGGGTCGATCCCCCGCCCAGAGTCCATGCCGAGGTGTCCTTGAGCGAGACACCTCAGTTGCTTCTGATGATAGTGGTCTGCGCCTTGCATGGTAGCTCCCATCATCAGGAATGAATGTTGTGTGAATGATTGTATGGAGTGAATGAATAATGCATATATATACACTATATTGCCAAAAGTATTCGCTCACCCATTCAAATGATCGGAATCAGGTGTTCTAATCACTTGGCCTGGTCGCGGGTGTATAAATTCAAGCACTCAGACATGCAGACTGTGAAACAAGACATCTGTGAAAGAATGGGCCGCTCTCAGGAGCTCAGTGAATTCCAACGTGGAACTGTCATAGGATGCCACTTGTGCAACAAATCCAGTCGTGAAATTTCCTCGCTCCTAAATATTCCACAGTCAACTGTCAGCTCTATTATAACAAAATGGAAGCGTTTGGGAACAACAGCAACTCAGCCACAAAGTGGTAGGCCACGTAAAGTGATGGAGAGGGGTCAGCGGATGCTGAAGCGCATAGTGCAAAGAGGTCGCCGACTTTCTGCACAGAGCTACAAACTTCATGTGACCTTCAGATTAGCCCAAGTACAGTACGCAGAGAGCTTCATGGAACGGGTTTCCATGGCCGAGCAGCTGCAGCCAAGCCACACATCACCAAGTGCAATGCAAGGCGTCGGATGCAATGGTGTAAAGCACGCCGCCACTGGCCTCTAGAGCAGTGGAGACGCGTTCTCTGGAGTGATGAATCACTCTTTTCCATCTGGCAATCTGATGGACGAGTCTGGGTTTGGAGGTTGCCAGGAGAACGGTACATTTCAGACTGCATTGTGCCAACTGTGAAATTTGGTGGATGAGGAATTATCGTATGGGGTTGTTTTTCAGGAGCTGGGCTTGGCCCCTCAGTTCCAGTGAAAGTAACATTTAAAGCTTCAGGATACCAAAACATTTTGGACAATTCCATGCTCCCAACCTTGTAGGAACAGTTTGGAGCGGGCCCCTTCCTCTTCCAACATGACTGTGCACCAGTGCACAAAGCAAGGTCCATAAAGACGTGGATGACAGAGTCTGGTGTGGATGAACTTGACAGGCCTGCACAGAGTCCTGACCTGAACCAGATAGAACACCTTTGGGATGAATTAGAGCGGAGACTGAGAGCCGGGCCTTCTCGACCAACATCAATGTGTGACCTCACCGATGCGCTTTTGGAAGAATGGTCAAAAATTCCTATAAACACTCTCCTCAACCTTGTGGACAGTCTTCCCAGAAGAGTTGAAGCTGTAATAGCTGCAAAAGGTGGACCGACATCATATTGAATTCTATGAGTTAGGAATGGGATGGCACTTCAGTTCATAGAATGAATAAGGCAGGTGAGCGAATACTTTTGGCAATATAGTGTATATGGAAAGCATCTTTGAGTGTCTAGAAAAGCGCTATATAAGTTCAATGCATTATTATTATTTTTCCACTCTCCATTGATCCTACTTAATTACTTAAAATCCTCCACCTTCTTTCTCTCTTTTTTCCTGTTACTTCATTCCTCTTATTCAGTGCATGAATGTTTTATTTTAACATTAAACACTCTTGTGCTTCATCTTCATTATAACATACAGAAACTGAGATTTAAAAAAAAAAAAACAGAAAGCAAATAAGTTAAAGATCCTTTTAATGCATTTTTTTTAATACATATTGTACACCAATTTCAGAGAGAAATAATTTTTAAGACACATTTTGATTATTACGTAATTACTGAAAAGACCCCAGTTTCAGTTTCAGTTAAATTGAGCATAAAGCTATCACATTAAATTGTACAACCATATTAAATATCTTTCATTGATAAAAACAGTTATTTACATACACATACACTAGTATTCAGACAGTGGTTGCAACTCTGACTGGTGGTGGTGGGACGAATGTGGGCAGAGCTTCAGACCTTTCAGAGGAAGCCTGAAGAGAAAGATAAAGTAAAACATGAATACTTACATGTATCGTTATTTACATGAATCCGTGAATGCATTTTCATGCCTTTGGAGGAGGCAAAAAGCACTCGGATGGTCTGCAGCATTTTTAGAGAAACTATAGATAAACTGACTAGGTCAGGCATGGGCAAACTACGGCCCGCGGGCCACAAGTGGCCTGCTAAGCATTTTAATCCGGCCCGCCGAACTTGAAAAAATTAAATAAATAAACCATGTGAGTTTTATTTGCCCTGCAGTTCTGATGTTTCCTCACTAGATGGCGCCAAAGATACAACAACACTGCTCCCATTAAATGTGTGTGTCTCCGTGATGCACACGCTGTCAAAATACACGATGTGCACAGATATGGAAAGCCATCAGGGCCAATACACGCATGTAAACAAGCGTGTTAGATGTTGAAACAAGCAAAATGTTACATCAAGCGCTTAGATTTCAAACCTAGCGCCGCTAGTTTTTAAATTTAATGCTCTTGATGTAACATTTAGCGCTTGTTTAAAATCTAGCGCAACATTCTATCGGTCTAATGTAGCGGTTACCAAAGCATGCCATCCATCTGATCCTGTTCCGGACCCCTTGTCAAATGTTAAAACTCAATGTGCCCCGTGAATCAAAAAGTTTGCCCACCCCTGGGTTAGGTTCAGAAATCTAGTGTTATTCTTAATGGTTTCTAAATCACCTTCTGAATTTTGTTGTAGTCAGGAAGAGATTTTAATCCTGCTTGAATGAGGTTATGAGGAGTAACATCGGGCTGAGAATGTCGTACCTGGAAGAGTCAAATAGTTCAGAAATAATTCAATAGGAATTGAAAACAACAAATAAATAAGCAAAAACTTATTCAAACCTTTTCAACAGCTCTGGAAACAGGATACCTAGTCTGATGACCTGGATGATTGAACAAGAAAAAAAACAGTTTTTAGGTCTAAACGTTCAAGGGTGGGCTTAAAACGTCCCAGGGTCCTGCCCCGAGTAAAGGAGTTCAAGATATACAAGGTCAATGTAGTTCCCACCCTCACCTATGGTCACCAGCTGTGGGTGGTGACCGAAAGAATGAGATCGCGGATACAAGCGGCCGAAATGATCTTCCTCCACAGGGTGGCTGGGCTCTCACTCAGAGATCGGGTGAGGAGTTCTGCCATCCGGGAGGAGCTCGGCGTCGAGCCGCTTTTCCTCCAGGTCGAGAGAAGCCAGATGGGGTGGTTGGGCATCTGGTCAGGATGCCTCCCGAGCGCCTCGCTGGTGAGGTGTTTTGGGTACGTCCCACTGGGAGGAGACCAAGAGGCAGATCCCGGACCCGCTGGAGAGACTATGTCTCACAGCTGGCCGGGGAACGACTTGGGATCCTTCCAGGTGAGCTGGAGGATGCAGCCGGGGTGAGAGAGGCCTGGGCTTCCCATCCGAGGCCCGGCCCCGGATAAGCTGAAGACGACGGAACGGAAAGTAGTTTCAGACCTTTTCAGCCAGCAGAGAAGTTTTGAAGACGTTCATAATTTGCCACAGACTTGTATTTTAGCGTATACCTCTATAATGTGCGTTTCTGGGTTATTTTCACCTACTTTTGTTCTTTTTTCTGTTGAAGATGATGTAGATGAGCCCTCCTAGAAGGAGAATCAGGAGAAGGAGGCTACAGGGGATTCCTGCTGCAATCCCAGCGATGGCTGGTCCACTTAGTCCTTCACCTGGATCGACAGCATAAAAAAATAATTCACTGCTTCACATTAATAGGAGTGAAAAACACAAACATATGCTGGTAATTTGTCGTACCAGGTCCAGCCCTGTGAACCTCAGAAGGCTTTCCATCCTCTAGCCGAGCTTTGGGAGTGATCTGAAACAAGTGAGTCAGTTTGGGATTCTGGATGAAGATGTCTGTGCTCCTGGCGTAACCGGGTTTCTGCTGGATGATGCGGTATTCGTTTGAGTTGGCCTTAGATTGAATTACAGTATCGTTTGTACTGAGCAGATCTGGACCTTTCATCTTGATGTCGAACCCTGTAAAATAATCAAATCTTGTTTTATAACCGAACCCGTGTTTGGATACATAACATGTTTGGATACATTGCATTGACCACCTCTGGTGGCATCGTGGACCACAAAGAGGCCTGAAGGAAACACACAGGAGGCAAAATCCTTGTATTATTTTTCTAAAATGTAAGGAAGGAACTGCAAATAATAATGCAAAACTTTATGCATAAACTTCACACATTCATTATTAGCAGTGTTTGATATTGAGCGGGTGAAGGTTGTTTTAACACCTAGGTGTTTACATTGAGGAGCTCTGCCATCCGGGAGGAGCTCGGTGTCGAGCCGCTCCTCCTCCAGGCCGAGAGGAGCCAGATGGGGTGGTTTGGGCATCTGGCCCAGAAGCCCCATGAGCGCCTTGTTGGTGAGGTGTTTTGGGGACGTCCCACAAGGAGGAGACCAAGAGACTATGTCTCACAGCTGGCCGGGGAACGACTCGGTATCCTTCCGAGTGAGCTGGAGGATGTAGCCGGGAGAGAGAAGCCTAGGCTTCCTGTCTGAGGCTGTTGCCCCAGCGACCTGGCCCCGGATGAGCGGAAGACGACAGAACAGAACATTTTTGTTTTTTTTTTTGTAAGACATAAAATATTCTAAAATACAGCGTTTTAAAACCACAGTAAAAAACTGTTTTTATTTTTTGCTCCATTAAGTGAGAAATTGAAAATTCAGCTTCGCTCGTTGCTTTTACATACTTTAAAGGTCAAGCTGTCTCTAATAGTTCATAATGTTCCTATGAAACATCAAGCATGACCATGCACGACCTGTTCCAGGTACCAGATAATGACTGGTCATCGCACACACCCACACACACACTTATGTGCTTAATTAATTTGTTCACCTCTACACCGTTCCTGGTGATTAACGTCATTGAAATGCTCTCCCACTTGCTAAATAAACAGTTTCTGCATAAAGTTTTATTACTATCCTACTTTATGCAGAAACTTTTTTTTTTTAAAGTTTTACTACTTCATGCAGAAGTGAAACTTTGGAGAAGTTTGTGAGTATGGTGCATGGAGCTCGTTGTTCCAACGCCCTCTGACAGTGCCCCTTCTGCAGAAGCCAATTTTTGCATTCATCTGCTGACTCCGTGTGTGTTCATTTTATTTCTTTATAGAATGTTAAGAGTAAAGCTAACAAAAATAAAATGCTGAAATCTACATTTCTAGTGAGTTCTCTAAAAACTACATTCTTCTTGTTGTTTTCAACTCTCATAAACTTGTCCTGTTTTTATTTGTATCAGTTACATCAGATCTGATCCTGAAGACGTGGGAACCTGTTTCTGTTTTACTCGTTTAGCCATCCATCCTATGACGTGGGTTGTACCATCTAAATGTACCGGATCCTAAAAAAAAAATAATGTGCACAAACACAAACACACACTCAACGTTTTCTTTGAAACCTTACGGCCTCGGTCAGCATGTAACTCTACAAAATATTTACACCCTCATCTCCTGGGAGACGTTTCGGTTCTCAACATTTAGTCAACAGGATGAAATTCTGCTTCAACCAGAAAGATAAGTTACTGTGACTTACCTGTAACGACAGAAGTGGGCGGAACCTCCCAGGTCAGAGTGATGATGGTTCCATCTGGATTAGGGAACAGACTGGAATCTGAGATGGCCGGACCTTCAGAAAGGTATGGGGGAGGGAGAGGGCACACACACACACTGAGGAGCTTTGTTTAAAACAGAAACATCTCTGCTTTTACTTCACCAGCTCTTTCACTCTCTCACTGAGGGACTTTTGTACCTTTTTCTAGGTAAAGAAAAACCGTCTCTTAAAAAGAAAACTTCAACGTGTTTCCAAAAACTAACATATTTATAGTAATGTTTATAAAAGCAACAAATAACTCATCGTTAAAACACAGAAATAGAACAAAACATTTCAGCGAACAAGTTTTGTAACTTTTAACATTTTTAAATTTTCGTTCCATTCCGTTGTTTTTGCTTATCTGGGGCCGGGTCATGGGGATAACAGTCTCAGATGTGACACCCTGGGTTGTTTTAGCACGGCTGCATCCTCCAGCTCACCCAGGAGGATCTTGAGGTGTTCCCTGTCCAGCTGTGAAACATGGTCTCTCCAGTGGGTCCGGGGTCTTCATCTACGTCTCCTCTTAGTGGGACATGCCTGAAACAGCAAGACGTTCAGGTAGAAGCCCAAACCACCCCATCTGGCTTCTCTCGATTCGGAGAAACCAGATCCTCCCCCCCTCTGAGGGAGAGCCCAGCCACCCTGCAGAGTAAGCTCATTTCAACCGCTTGTATCCGTGATCTCTTGCTTTCAGTCACCGGTGAGGGTAGGAACATAGATCCTGGTTACCATGGTGAGGGTAGGAACGTAGATCCTGGTTGCCATGGTGAGGGTAGGAACGTAGATCCTGGTTACCATGGTGAGTGTAGGAACGTAGATCCTGGTTACTATGGTGAGGGTAGGAACGTAGATCCTGGTTACCATGGTGAGGGTAGGAATGTAGATCCTGGTTACCATGGTGAGGGTAGAAACGTAGATCCTGGTTACCACGGTGAGGGTAGGAACGTAAATCCTGGTTACCATGGCGAGGGTAGGAACGTAGATCCTGGTTACCATGGTGAGGGTAGCAACGTAGATCCTGGTTACCATGGCTCCGGTAGGAACGTAGATCCTCGTTACCATGGTGAGGGTAGGAACATAGATCCTGGTTACCATGGTGAGGGTGGGGACGTAGATCCTGGTTGCCATGGTGATGGTAGGAACGTAGATCCCGGTTACCATGGTGAGGGTAGGAACGTAGATCCCGGTTACCATGGTGAGAGTAGGAATGTAGATCCCGGTTACCATGGCTCCGGTAGGAACGTAGATCCTGGTTACCATGGTGAGGGTAGGAACATAGATCCTGGTTACCATGGTGAGGGTAGGAACATAGATCCTGGTAGCCATGGTGAGGGACTGGTGAGAAAAATGCGATGTTTACGTATGTTAAGTTATATCAAAAAAGGTTTTGTTTCGTCTTTGGAATGGCTTATCTCTAAAGGGGTCGAGGAATGTGGTGGAATCTATCCGGCAAATTTCAGGAGAGAGTCAGGATACACCCCAAATAAGTCACGAGTCTGTTGTGGGGCCGCACATTCACATTCATCCACACACACACTATTTATCCACAGCTTAGCAGGCATTATAACAACGCACATATTTTTACTTACGGTATTCAAAAACTCCTGTCTGCACTTACTCAGTACCAACTATAGATGAACTGATAAGGTTTTCAGGATCATGCAGCCAAAGATCAATTACACATAGATTGAAGCCACACAGTTATTGGGCAGTTGAAGGCCCGATGTTAAACTTAAACTTGTTATTGTTTCTTTATGGATTCAGTTTATTAAATTTGATTTTTTTTTATTCAATCATATTCAATATAGAAATATTTTATTTGTCACTAGTTTCATAAAAAAAATGAAGAAATTGTGGAGGTTTTTTATTCCTCATTGTTACAGTTTGCAGTCTTTTGAAATCAAATAATAAGTTGTAATTAAAAGTTTGATTGGATCATTTTACCTTGGAGTTGAATCTCCCTCCTCTGGCTTCCCAGCAGGTTAGAACATGTGCAGGTGTAATTCTCAGCTATTAAATTAGTGAGGTTATGATCTCGCACGGTTAGCTGAGTGGAGTTGGAGATGGGATTGTTCCCTCTTAGCCATGAAACCACGGCTGGCGGAGATGCTTCACTCAAACACTCAATGCTGACCGCCAGTTTTCCATCAGGATCCACGGTGGTCCCCACCACTGGAACGAATCCCAGAGGAGCACCTGGAAAACATCTGCTGGTTGGAGAAGCATCCATAAAAGACCGAGCCAGTCCCCGGTGCTTTCTCAGTATTCATAAAAAATCACAAGATCAACTTCTGTAAAAATTTTAAATGAAAAAGCTTTTCATTTAAAAGAGTTTCAGCTAAAATGAAAGTGTACAAAACCGTGGTGAGAGCGGCCATGCTGATTGGTCTAGAGACAGTGTGGTGAAACCGGCCATGCTGATTGGTCTAGAGACAGTGTCACTGAGAAAAAGACAGGAAACAGAGATGTTTGTAGCAGAGATGAAGATGCTGAGGATCTCTCTGGGAGTGACCAGGATGGACAGGATCAGAGGAACAGCACATGTTAGAGGTTTGATAAAGTCAGACTGGGATGGTTTGGACATGTGCGGAGGAGAGAGAAGGATGCTGGATTTGGAACCACCAGGAAAGAGGACTAGAGGAAGACCAAAGAGGAGGTTCTTGGATACAGTGAAGGAAGACATGAAGATAGTTGGTGTGACCGAAGAGGATGCAGGAGATAGGGTTAGATGGAAGAAACTGACTTGCTGTGGCGCCTCCTGAAGGGAAATGCAGAAAGAAGAAGAAGATTTAAATGAAAAAGCTCAGTGTTAAATATAAAGTGAGACTGACTGGCTGTGACGTTGCATATCTTCTGTAGGACCGGGTGGTCTGCCTTGCAGGTGATGGTCTTCCTGTTCAGGTCAGTAGAAGCAGAGACGGTCAGAGAGAGATTTTCTGATCCACTGATGCTGTTGTTCAGTTCTTGGAAGGTGAGCTGAGCTGGGGGCTCTCCGTTTTCCCACCTACACCAATACTGTAGGTCCACATTATTCACTGACGTGACGGAACACTCTGGATTTCCGTCGGGTCTCTCTGCCCCAAAGAAAGAACTCTGAGTGATGAACCAACCAAACTACAGTTACATTTATATAGTTCCGAATATCCAAGGACTATGGCATTAGAATGATTAAATACAATGAAATCATGTTTTAGGATGTTTCGTTCCGTCGTCTTCCGCTCATCCAGAGCCGGGTCGCAGGGACAGCAGCCTAAGACGGGAAGCCCAGGCTTCTCTCACCCCGGCTGCATCCTCCAGCTCACCTGGAAGGATCCTGAGTCGTTCCCCAGCCAGCTGTGAGACTTAGTCTCTCCAGCGGGTCCGGGGTCTGCCTCTTGGTCTCCTCCCAGTAGGACGTGCATGAAACACCTCACCAGCGAGGCGCTCGGGAGGCATCCTAACCAGATGCCCTAACCACCCCATCTGGCTCCTCTCGACCTGGAGGAAAAGCGGCTCGACGCCGAGCTCCTCCTGGATGGCAGAACTCCTCACCCGATCTCTGAGTGAGAGCCCATTCACCCTGCGGAGGAAGCTCATTTCGGCCGCTTGTATCCACAATCTCACTTTAGGTGAGGGTGGGAACGTAGATCGACTTGTAAATCGAGAACTTTGCTTTTCGGCTCAGCTCTCTCTTTACCACGACGGATCAACGCAGCGTCCTAGCATTTTTAGCATGTTAAAAATCATAATGTTTCTCCATTAAATAAAAGAATTCCACACTTACTGTAAACGTTAATTGTCAGATTCTGTTTCCGTGTTTCTTCGGTTTGTGTGTTGAACGAAGTACACGTATAAACTCCTCCTTGGTTTGTTGTTAAATTTGTCAGATTTAAAACTCCGCTTAAAGAATCTGAAACTATTTTCCCACCAAATTCCCAGATAAAATTTGGCTTTGGGACCCCAGCGGCCTGGCAGGAGAGGATTAGCGACTCTCCCACCAAGTGATACGATTTATCTGGTGTTGGTTTAACCAGAACGTCTTCTGGTCCATCTGTTTTGAAATGTAAATCAGAGTTAGAAAGCCGGACAGAACCCAAAGAAAGATTGTCTTAATAAAGGTGTTCTTACAGAATATGGTGACATCCTTATGAGCCGTGGCAGAGCTGAACGGGTTAAACAGGGACACGTTGTATCGCCCGCTGTCACTTCGGTTTGGTCTGAGGATGACCAAGTTTTGACCCTTCAGCAAATAACGTGAAGAATTCTTTATTACCAAGTTGTTATAGAACCATACTTGCTGCTCAGCGGCTCCTCTCAGCGTGCTGTAGCTTAAGATCAACTCATCTAATCCTTCTTTGCTTGAATTTGATTGGACGTTTAGCGTCAGATTCTGGATTATTTCTATGGAAACAGAAAAAAAGAAACGGTGTGGGGAGTTATCAAGCAGGAAGAAATAGATCGATAGTCCAACAGAGAGATGCCAGTGAGGAAACTAAAGGTAGGTTACACCCCAAACAAGTCACCACTCAGTCACAAGGTTCATTTTTTATTCCGTTGTCTTCCACTTATCTGGGACTGGGTCGAGGGGCAACAGCCTCAGACGGGTAACCCAGACTTCTCTCACCCTGGCTGCACCCTCCAGCTCACCCGGCTGGATCCCGAGTCGTTCCCCGGCCAACTGTGAGACATAGTCTCTCCAGCAGGTCTGCCTCGGGGTCTGGCTCTTGGTCTCCTCCCAGAGGGACGTACCAGCAAGGTGCTAGGGGGGTATCCTGACCAAATGCCCAAACCACCTCATGTGGCTTCTCTCAACCTGGAGGAGGATCGGCTCGGCATCGAGCTCCTCCCGGATGGCAAAACCCCTCACCCAAACCCTCAGTGAGAGTCTATTCACACTGCGGAGCAAGCTCATTTTCGCCGCTTGTATCCGCGATCTCGTTCTTTCGATTACCACCCACAGCTGGTGGCCATAGGTGAGGGTGGGAACGTAAATCCTGGTTACCATGGTGAGGGAAAGAACGTAGATCCTGGTTATCATGGTGAGGGTGGGAACGTAGATCCTGGTTACCATGGTGAGGGAAAGAACGTAGATCCTGGTTACCATGGTGAGGGTAGGAATGTAGATCCTGGTTACCATGGTGAGGGTAAGGCCACCAGAGGAGGCCGCCCACCCAGCCAGGTGCAGAAGTGACCCGCCTACAGAAGTATCCCCAGCACCAAGAGGCACGGATGTCCCGGATGCCAGGATCCCAAGGCCATACGGGCAGATGTACCACGCTGCAGCAGGTGAGTCCAGGGACTCCTGTCTATCCAGCGGGGGCTCAGCCGGACCAGAAGGACAAGTCCGCCCTAGATGCAATCACTGCACCCCAAAACACGACCAGGTGCTTGGCCCAGGCAACCAAGTGAGCACTTAGCACCTGCCACTGCACCCCTATCACCCTTCTTCACTCTCT
Organism: Neostethus bicornis; assembly: GCA_902685375.1. NCBI lineage: Eukaryota > Metazoa > Chordata > Actinopteri > Atheriniformes > Phallostethidae > Neostethus > Neostethus bicornis. The sequence continues at coordinate 13,076,360 of LR738541.1, read as the reverse complement.
AATCCCTCACCTGTAGCCCTGCCAACTCTACCATGCTGCTCGCCCCCATACACCTCCTCAAGCCCTTGCTAGAAATGGAGGCCCCAATGGACTCAAGCGAGACCGCCTCCAAAGAAACAGCTTATCCCTAATTGGGTCGTGGAAGGTTGCTGGAATCTATCCTGGCTGATTTCAGGCAAGAGGCAAGATACACCCTTAACAGGACGCCAGTCTGTTGCAGGGCCACACAGACAGACAACCATCCACACACACTCATTCCTCGGCCAATTAACATGCGTGTTTTTGGAGGGTGGGAGGATACCGTAGAAAACGTACACATGAAGGAGAACATGTAAACTCTACACAGGAAGGACACAAAACCTTCAACCTCAAATTGAAGTCAAAATAACAGGAAAAAAAATCTATGTTACCGAGAGTCATAAACAGCAACTAATAATTCATTTTTCTGCAGAGCGCCCTCTACTGGGAGCTACCAGAATTCAGTCAGTCGGTCATCCTCTTATCCGTCTATCCCTTTCGGGTTCGCGGGGGGTGCCGGAGCCCATCGCGGCCAATTTAAGGCGAAGGCAGAGTACACCCCGAACAGGTCGCCAGTCTGTCGCGGAGCCACACACACACACACACACACACACACACACACACACACACACACACACACACACACTCATTCCTAGGGGCAATTTAGCACCGGCCAATCAACCTAGCATGCATGTCTTTGAAGGGTGGGAGGAAACCGGAGTACCCGGAGGAAATCCATGCAAACACGGGGAGAACATGCAAACTTCACACAGAAATGACAATGTTCCAAGCCTCGCCCCCAACCGGGACTCGAACCTACGAACTTCTTGCTACCAGAATTATAATTTTAAAAAAACTAAATCTGGATTTCTTTTTAAATTTTTGGCTCCAAATGAAAAAAAATGAACTTACCAAAGACCCTCAGAGTGAAACTAGTAGATGCTCTCGTTAAACCAGACTTTGTCATTTCAACTGTATAATCCCCAGAAAAATTAAGAGGCACACTTAGGAATGTCAGGGATCCATTTTTCTCAATCCTGAGCACATCTTGGAGAAAATCTGCAATCCTAGGTGGAGATGGATCATTTATGATCCAGGAGACAAGACTTAAGTCTGTCCTGTACCAGCTCACTGTGGGGTCAGAGGCTCCACTGAAGGTCACGTCCAGGGTCACAGTACTACCAGCCAGAGCAGTGACAGAAGCAGAAACAGATGGAGACACAGACAGCTCCATCTTTACTCCTGATAGGACAAAAAAAAAAAAAATTAAATCCTAAAAAATTAAAATTCACATGAAAACCTCACATTTAACAAAATTCACATAAAACAAGAATTCTTTAGTTTAAAAAAAAAAAAAAAAACTCACCTTGAAATGTTAAACTAAATAAAAAAAGTAGAAAAATAAACATTTTTATTCTGGGATGTTTTTCAGTTTGATAATAAAAAAAAAAAAAGGAGGAAAACGATTTTAAAAAGGAATTTTTTCTAGAGTAAAATAATAATTAAAAAAAAAAAATAGCAGCAAGAACGAAGTCAGTGTGTGTTTTAAAAAAAAAAAAAGTGTGTCTAGTGAAGAAACTCACCTGGCTGACGTCATGAGGGTGGAGTTACAGAGGCCACGCCCCCAAAACATAACTTTAAATTTAATTTTAAAAAACCATATATATTAATTTGCATGCAGAAAACACCCCTTTTTTTAACTGTTAAGGCATTTAAAAACATTATTTAAAAAAACTAAATGATGTTTTTGATTTTTATTAATATGTTAAAATTTAGTTCAAGTCCAAAACATTCATTTAGGTCTTTATTTATGCATATACTGTATGTATTAAAATATGCATGTATAGAATTATAGCTGAAATTTATACACTCCTTTCAGTTTATGGTTAGAACATGATACACAAAAAAAGAAAGGTGGGCTCAGTACGTAGGGTGACTGGCCTGTAACTTGGAGTTCATACTGAGGTGTCCCTGTCAAGACACCGAACCCCCAATGTCTCTTGATGGTGCTTTGCAGTTTGCATGTCAGCTTCAACCATCAGGTATCAATGTGTGTGAGAATGTGAGCTTCAATGTAAAGAGCTTTGAGTACCAACACAGGTTGAGAAGTGTCGTATAAGTCGAGCCCATTTCCAAAGAAACACAAACCAAGACGTGTTGATATGAAAAAGAACGGCTTCTTTATTATTGTCATAATGTCTTGTTTCCATTTTTTCATTCTTTTTTACAATCAAACAGAATTCAGGCGCTTCTGGTAAGATTTCTGAAGGTATTGTTTCACATACTGAGAGGCACTGCCCAAACTGACCGACAGGAACGACAGCTGCAAATAAACCCCAATATTATCTACAAATCTAAACGATCCCTACATGTCTCAGTGGATATTTACAGTTTATCATTTCAACGAGATGAAACATGAATATTGTGAGGAAATATAAAGTTAATCCCAGATTAAATCTCATTTATTGCAGTAATATTTCATTTAAAATGCAGATAAAAAGAGAAGAGAGGGAATTTGTTTGGTCGTGCTGACAGTGTGCCTCTGTATTTCTGTCCGTGCAGATCCTCAGAACCCCGAGTGGAAACAGAGGGATTAGAGTGGGGCATGAGTTAGTCATTCCAGTCCTGCAAAGACAAAAAAAAAAACAGAGTGTTACTAACGTGTAGGGGTGCACCGACACTAGAACGAACCCATTTACTTTATTTAATCATAGACATTAACCTCTTAACACCCACCTATTTTCGGGCTGTGCACAATAGTTGGACATACCCAAATGCCATTGCTTATTACAGCAGCATCTTTCAAGTCACATGCTTATACTAGACATCAAAATAAAGCTTAGACCTTCTAGTTTCTGTAGATATGTACATGGAGAGTGTCAGAATTTCAGAGCCTATCCTACAGTAGTTCAAACATAAAAAAAATTGTAGAATTTTAGCCTCGCCTAATTTTTTTCATTTTCCAATGTCCCTAGCCAAGACATACTTCTTAGTAGGCATAATTCCTTCCATTTGTATGACAAAAATCTTGTTGACAACAACTGTGTAAAGTTTCAGATCTCTAGGTACAAGTGTTTTTGACCTATTGACCTTTTACTATAAAAAGTGTCCATTCGGCACAAGCTGTCCAAATCTGTGCCAAAATGTGCCAAAGTGAATTTTTGCCATTCTTTCACTTTTTTAGTCATAAAAAATCCATATTAGTGTTTCTGTGACTTTGAATGCCTCCCACAGATAATTTTTTTTCATAATTTTTTAAATGTATATTTTAATATTTTTTACTGTAATTATAAATTTTTCCATAAAAATTATGCACAAGAAATGAAATATACAACTGGATAAATGATCTGTTGTGTATGACAACAACTGTGTAAAGTTTCAGATCTCTAGGTACAAAAGTTTTTGATTTATTGACCTTTTAGTATAAAAATGTCCAATCTGAGCAAGCAACAAATTGAATTTTTGCCATTTTATCACCTTTTTAGTCATAAAAAATGCATATTAGTGTTTCTGTGACTTTAAAAACCTCCCACAGATCTTTTTTTTTTTCCTTTTTTTTTTTTTATTTACATAATTTTTGCTGTGATTATAATTTTTTTTCATAAAAATCATGCACAATAAAAATTTTCGGATAAAAAATATGTTCCAAAACCCCAGAAATATAGTTTGCTAAAAGAAAAGTTGAAAATAAACTAAAAAATCTTTCAATCTGTGATCACCTCACTCACTCAGTGTCTGCTCCTCATTCGCGTCATGACGCACAAAAATGGCGCCGTTTGTTTTGATAAAATTTCCGTTACGCAGTTGAATAACACGCGATTCTATTGGTCCGGTTTTGAACCAATCCCCTCGTTTTGTAGGTGGAAGTATCAGCTTTCTTTATTGGCTAATCATATATTTTTAAGTGACGTCGTTAGCCCGCTAGAAGCTAACATGCTAGCAGTGCTGTTAGCTGAACGAGGAGCGCTTGATTCATTCAAAGCCTTGTAAAAAACAAACCCTTAATCGGAATATTTTGCGAAAGGTCTCATTTTGTAGGTAACTTCGTGAAGAAAATAAACATACCCAGGATGAAGTTAAAAACACAGCTTGGCAATTACTATGGAGATTGGAACGTGACTACTACAATTTTTCGCAGAAAAAAAAATCACGTTTTCTGGAGTTTTTCTCCAAACTGGTTTACTTTTGAGAAAATACAATTTTATATAGTTATTCTGTGGATTGTTACGGACAAAATGAGACCAATCAGATGAAGATTGAACCTGTCTGAGCCCATTACGACTGGATCATAGGTGAGAAATGCGCTCTAAACAGTTTGATTTTGTTTGCGGATAGTTAGCTATTTCTTCTTGAAACTAGTGAAAACATAAATATGGATGCTATGATCGTTTTCTTAGCTTTAAAATGAGGTATAACTTAGTGGAGTTGAACTAAGAATAAGTGTCTTTATGAGTGAAAAAAAAAACAAAAACCCACAAACGTACCGTGGGCGGGTCAGTGGAAGTTAAGAGGTTAATGAAGATTAATGCATACATTTATTAATATCTATGTATACACCTTTGAAAGATGTTTTGGTTAAATAATCCGAGTGTTCTGTATTATTCCCGGCTGGTAACTATACCAACAAAAGCTCCAAACAAATTATTTTGGAAAGATCCTTGCTCAGCCAATCATACGTGACTTACTTTTATGAATCTTTTTTTATGTGACAAACATTATTTTTATGTGTAGGATGTGAAGTTTTGAGTGAAAGCAGGTTTAAATGAGTTTAAATCTACATTAACTATCTGTTCCATGATGTGGTCCATTTTTCTTATAAAAAGCATTTAAATGTGCTTTTTGATTGTTTTCTTGTCGTTTTAAATGCTTTTAAAGTTGCACAATAGTCCAAGAAATCAACATCTAAATAGATCGCTCCAAATGCGTCGAAGTCGACGTATGCACTAATTTTGGCATCAGCACGCTCCGTAAATGCAGTCACCGAACATTACGCAGACAAAGCGACACGCCATGACTCACCTCCTGCTTGTTCAGAGCTCCGTCTTTCTGCTCTGAAGCTCTTAAACCTTCCCTGTCTCTTTCAGTTTACCCACGAGGTCGTCCACTGTCTCCACCTTAATGCCGGCCTCCCTCTGAGGAGGTTCATCCACCCTGAGGATCTCCAACCGTGATGCGAGCTCCACGCCCAAATCCGCAGGCTTCACATTACCGATTTTTTTCTTCTTAGCTTTCTAAATAAAACAAATCAGAGCGTAAATACGGTAATTTTTTTGTTACAGAATCCTTCCATTCAGCATGACAGAAAGGCGATTTCACTCTAGTGAGAGCTGTTCTCTGTTACCATGATGTTTGGCAGGGTGGCGTATCTGGGTGTGTTCAGTCGAAGGTCTGCAGTTAACACAGCAGGCGTGTTGATCTTAATTGTTTCCAGTCCACCATCGATTTCCCGAACTACCTTAACCTTATCGCCTTCCAGAGCAACTTCTGAGGCGAAGGTTCCCTGAAACATGTAAAAACAGCCCACGGTTAAAAGATCAGAACAAAAAAATAATTCATTCATACAGTGACCTTCATAAGACAGTGAAACAGCTCCCTCTGTTGGCTCACAGGGAGAAGTGCCATTTCTAATAAGCCATAGTCTAAAAGGCTTCAAAGTTGTTTTTTAGACAGTGTGTTTGACAAATTTAAAGCATTTTATAGAATATATCACTCATGGAAACATGAGGGATCACATGGACTTGATGCTAAAAATTTTATAAAAGCAGAATGAAAATAAAAGGTCCGTTCCATCATCTTCCGCTCGTCTGGGGCCGGGTCGCAGGGGCAACAGCCTCAAACGGGAAGCCCAGGCTTCTCTCAACTCGGCTGCATCCTCCAGCTCACCCGATGGATCCCAAGGCGTTCCCCGGCCAGCTGTGAGACATAGTCTCTCCAGCCGATCCGGGGTCTGCCTCTTGGTCTCCTCCCGGTGTAATATGCCCCGAAACACCTCGCCCGCGAGGGGCATTCTGACTAGATGCCTGAAACACGAATGGCAGAGCTCCTCACCCGATCTCTGAGTGAGATCCGAGCCACCCTGCGGTGGAAGCTCATTTCGGGCGCTTGTGTCTGCAATCTTAATCTTTAGATCACCACCCACAGCTGGTTACCATGGTGAGGGTAGGAACGTAGATCGACTTGTAAATCGAGAGCATTGTTTTTCGGCTCAGCTCTTTCTTTACAACGATAGACCGATGCAGCGTCCTAGTTATTGCTGACGCCGCACCGATCTACCTCTCGATCTCCAGCTCCATCCTTCCCCCACTCGTGAACAAGACCCTGAGATACTTAAACTCCTCCACCTGGGGCAGGACCCTATCCCTGACCTGCACGGGGCATTCCACCCTTTTCCGGGCGAGGACCATGGTCTCGGAAAATAGAAGGTGATTTTTTTTAATTTCATAATTTGTTTCCGTTCTCTGTAAAATCTTTCTAAATCCTTCTGTTGAGCCTTTGAACAGCTGTGCTGATAAAGAGCGATCATGGTTGCTCTGACTGACCGGAACCAGTCTCCACTGACACTGATAAAACTCATATCAGATGTTTCAACACAAACAAACAGGGACGGAACGTTTTAAACCCACCTGAGGCCAGTCCAGTAGCGCTGCGGTCATCTGGCCGGTCTGGTTACAGTCATCATCGATGGCCTGAGAAAAGATTATAAATTAAATCTTTTTGCCTGATTATAAACAAATATTTCATGTAATTTTTTTACCTGTTTGCCAAGGATGATGAGTTGCGCCTCTTCTTTTTTAGCCAAAGCAGCAAAAATCTTTGATACTTGCAGAGGTCCCAGTGTTTCGTAGTCTTTTCCAGTGACTTCCACGTGAATGCCTCGGTCAGCCCCCATGGCGAGGGCGGTACGGATGGTCTCCTGTGGAAGCAAGTTATTCTTTATGACATCATACACCTCCTCAATGAAACTAAACAGACATCTGAAATAATCTTCTTTTTTCGGCATTTCCCTTCAAGGGGCGCCACAGCAAGTCAGTTTCTTCCATCTAACCCTATCTGCTGAATCTTCTTCGGTCACACCAACTATCTTCATGTCTTCCTTCACTGCATCCATGAACCTCCTCTTTGGTCTTCCTCTAGTCCTCTTTGCTGGTGGTTCTAAACCCAGCATCCTTCTTCTGATGTACTCTCTCTCTCTCCTCTGCACATGTCCAAACCATCTCAGTCTGGCCTCTCTGACTTTAAAACCTCTAACATGTGCTGTTCCTCTGATTCTGTCCATCCTGGTCACTCCCAGAGAGATCCTCAGCATCTTCATCTGTGCTACCTCCATCTCTGTTTCCTGTCTTTTTCTCAGTGCTACTGTCTCTAGACCAATCAGCATGGCCGCTCTCACCACGGTTTTGGACACTTTTCCTTTCATGTTAACTGAAACTCTTCTATCACACATCATATCTAATACTTTTCTCCATCCATTCCAGCCTGCCTGCACACGCTTCTTCACCTCTTTTCCACACTCTCCATTGCTCTGGACTGTTGATCCGAAGTACTTAAAATCTTCCACCTTCTTTATCTCTTCTCCCTGTAACCTCACTTTTCCATTTGGATCCCTCTCATTCACACACATGTACTCTGTCTTAAATGTCTGTGGACAACACTTTGGTCTCATCCTGGTTAGTAGTTGGTCTCAGTCTCTCTGATTGTTATGGGTTAATCCTTGTGTACATTTTCATGATGCTGTGGAACAGAAAGAGTCATGCCACCAACCTGTGACTGCTGTGGACCACAGCTGACGGCTACAACTTCTTTGATCAGCTTCTTCTCTTTCATCTTGACCGCCTCCTCCACAGCGATCTCACAGAAAGGGTTCATCGAGTGTTTGACGCCATCTGTTACAACGCCGCTGTGGTCTGGCTTCACACGAATCTGTTGAAGAACAAGACGACGGGTCATGTTCACAGCTCCTGTTTCACATTAAACTATCTTACCTCAGAACAAGGTGAACCACAGAGCTCACTTTTCTTGTGAAAATACGTCCAGGTTAGATTGAGTTTGAGACCCTGTTATAGAACAAATTTAGTTTGGCAAGAAGAGAAGGATTGTCTGTTGCTGGTACGAATAAATATGGTAATCGACTATGCTTTTGTGAAGCTCACACATCGCGTGAAGCTCAAAACACCGCGTCCATTGATTTTAGTAAAGCTACTCACAGTCTCTCAGTACCAGCTCTAAATTAACTGATTACCGTGATTTCACGGCCATAAGGCGCACCTAAAAGTCTCAAATTTTCTTCAAAATGACTGGTGCGCCTTTTTGTGCGGTGCGCCTTGTGTGTGAGAAAAAGTGGACTTAAAGGAAAACGCCGTGCCCGCGAGGCGGACTTGAAAGAAAACACATGGATGGAGCGATGGATGACCGAAGGAGATCACAGTTTCACGAAGGGTGGAAGTCAGCACCGGGCGAGTTACGCTACAGTTTGCCAATGGATTGTAGATGCTTGGACTAACGTGTCTGCTGGTACTGTTATCCGAGCTTTCTCAAAACCTGGTATCCTTTCTGAGGAGCCGCACAGTACAGACAGTGACTTTGACAGCGAGGAGCGAAGTGGACCTGCTCTGTTGGATTTTGCGCAGCTTCTCGATTCCAAAACAGAGGATGAGGACTTTGACGGATTTGAATAAAGACTATTACCGGTAATGTGCTTGTTTAGTATCGTTACTACTTAAATAAAGTACAACCAAACTCAGTTTTGCTCCCGATCTATGTTTTAATACCCATATTTGCATGCGTACATGTGTGTTGTTGTAAGGCGGTGTGTGACTGAGACTGCGCCTTTTCGTACGGTGCGCCTAATGGTCGTGAAATTACGATACTTTTTTAGTTCGTATGAACAAAATCAGGTTCAGCTGAGTCTTGCTGGTGTCAAGAGGTTGCATCCTACAGCTCACCAAGGAGGAGCCTCAGGTTACCTATGGGTCTCCACCCGGTGGTACTTACACCTCAATAGCGAAGCGTTCAGGAGGCATCCTAACCCGATGCCCTAACCACCCCATCTGGCTTCTCTCATCTCGGATGAACAATGGCTTTATTCTGAGCTCCTTATTCTATCTCTGAGTGAGAGCCCAGCCACCCTGCGGAGGAAGATCATTTCAGACGCTTGTATCCGTGATCTGGTTCTTTAATTTATCATCCACAGCTGGTGACCATAGGGGAGGATGGGAGAGTAGATCGACTGCTCGTCAGAGGGGGAGTGATCCCTCTTTCACGTGGATCCCCATGAGTTTTTTGGTTTTTTTTTTTCACTTTTAGTGACTTTTTCCTCACCGAGGTGGAGGGGCTAAAGGTCAGGAATAAGTTAAAATAGTTTTGTTGGTTTTTAGCTGATTATTTGTATTTATTTTTTTTCTTATAATTCTTTCACAATAATAATATAGAGCTTCACAAATGAAATAGAATTGAAAATTGCAGAAAACAGATGTTACACAACCACGTTTTATTATTTTTTTTTCTTCTGTTCAAAAAAATCTGCATTTTAAAAATATAAAATAGTAAAATAACTCAAAGCTGAATATTTTTGGATAAATATTGTAAAGAAATCTTTAGTTACTTTTAACAGATTTATGAGAAACACAATGACAAACATTTTAAAGTACTAAAGATAAGATTTAACATCAGAAATCTGCTTGTTTTTCTTTTTACCTTAACAGCGTAGTCAATAACACGTTTAACTCCAACAAGAACCCGTCCAGACATTTTAAAGCTGCTAATTTCTTCAAACTGATCCACAAATTGAACCTTCACCCAGAGAGAAGGAAGATTTTCACTGTGACACAAAGGGGAGGAAACCAAAAACGATGTCGAAGCTGATTGGTTCAAATTAAACTGATGTCGTTGTTAAATTCACCAGAGTCATCGTTGTTTTAAACAGTGTCATTCAAAAAAATTACGAAACAAAAGAAGTAAAAATTAATTTAAGAAATTTCAAAATTTTTCACAACAAGATAAAAAATTTGAGAGTTTTACAAAATAAAAAATTTAATGAAAGGTCATTGAAAAAAAATGTGCACAACGAAATATGTCCGATTAAACAGGTTCCGCTTTTAGTGAACTTTTGTTTTGAAACTAAAATAATTTTAATATAAATAATACATTGAAAAAAAAAATTAATTCAAACTTTAAAAAAAAATAATAAAAAAAACAGTAAAGAAAACATAAAAAAAATTGAAAAATAATTTAAAAAACTATTCAAAATAAATCACTTTTATATTTATAATTATTTTTTACTATTTTTGAAAATCAAAATATATTTATTTTTAAACTATCTTAACTGTTAAAATAAAAAAGTTTTAGAATATTTTTTCTTTAAAAACTACTTTCTGTAATATATATATATATATATATATATATATATATATATTTCAAACAGTAAATAAAATAATTTCGTTTAATATTTTAATGTATTGGTAAAAAAAAAAAAACTAAGAAAACACCAATTTTTTTCAACTATCATTATTTTAAAATTTAATTTTAAAAACATATAAATACACATAAATATTTTTCAAAATATTTTTTAAAGTTAAAACGAACAATTATTTAAACTTTTAAAATATTTTTTAAGATAAAACATCAAAAAAATATTTTTTAAGAAAAAGTATTGATAAAAAAAAAAATCATTTTTTAAGATAAAAAAATATTTCAATTATTTAATTTTTTTCAAATGATTTCTAAATAATTTTAAACTTTCCTGTTCATCAGTACCAACTATAGATGAAGTGGTAAAGTTTATGACTTTGGAAAAATGTGTCGCCTGAAAAAGGGTGGAATGCCCCCTGCGGGTCAGGGACAGGGTCCTGCCCCAAGTGGAGGAGTTTTAGTATCTCGGGGTCTTGTTCACTAGTGGGGGAAGGATGGAGCAGGAGATCGACAGGCGGATCGGTGCAGTGTCAGCAATAACTGAGACGCTGCATCGGTCCGTTGGGTAAAGAGAGAGCTGAGCCGAAAAGCAAAGCTCTCGATTTACAAGTCAATCTACGTTACTACCCTCACCTATGGTCACCAGCTGTGGGTGGTGACCGAAAGAATGAGATCACAGATACAAGCGGCCGAAATGAGCTTCCTCCGCACGGTGGCTGGGCTCTCACTCAGAGTTCGGGTGAGGAGCTCTGCCATCCGGGAGGAGCTTTGGGTCGAGCCGCTCCTCCTCCAGGTCGAGAGGAGCCAGATGGGGTGGTTCGGGTCTGGTCAGGATGCCCCCCAAGTGCCTCGCAGGCGAGGCAAGGTGACTTGGGATCCTTCCAGGTGAGCTAGAGGATGCAGCCCGTTTGAGGCTGTTGCCCCAGCGACCCGACCCCGGAACAAGCGGAAGATGACGGAACGGAAAAATGTAGACTTATTGTTTAACGCTTGGAAGTCAACTTTTTTTTTCTTTTGAATCGTCCAGTCGTTTGAAAACTACATTAATGTCCAAAGATTGATTTAAATAAAACTTTATTTTTTGGTGCTCAAACACAAAAATTGACACTTCAAATTTGTTTTTTTTGCCCTTTTTATTTACGGTACAAAAATGAAAATTAAGAATAAAAACCTCTTAACTAAACAAAAAAAGTGTAACAACAGCATTACAGGCAGTTATTGCACTAAAACTACAGAACAAACTGAAAAAAAATCCACTCGATTATATGATTTGGAGGAGTTTAACGTGTAATCTCACAACTAAAATTATAATAAACAATCTGAAGATCACATTCGTATAAACATAGATTTATTTACCGGAGAAGCAAAGAAACCGGATTCAGCACTCTTGATTTTTAGGCAGAAATGATCTAATTAAACTTCAGTGGAGTCAAATGTTTTTTTATGTGACATGGAGAACTTTCAGATCACCAGCCATGCATCACAAAAACCTGAGAAATGGAAGTCTTCTGTCAGACAAATATGGCAGGTCGAAGCTACACAATTTACACAGTAAAACACTTTGTTTCATTTTTCAGAGTTCAAATTCTTCCTCACAAAAAACGATTCATTTTTTAAACATTCTTGTTGATTGTATCTAAATGTTGCTGGGGTTCTTTACTCATCCAGTCCCTCGTCATCTTCTTCCTCCTGCTGCTGCTTGGTGTCCACTTCGCTCGTGTCTGAGAACTCGTGGAGCAAGACGTACTCGCGGCTACTAAAGCCAAACTTCAGGACATCTTTTTCTTTTAGCTCGTAGTATCGCTGCGACTCGATTCGCTGGTTGTTCAAGTAGGTGCCGTTTCCGGAGCAGAGGTCGATGATGTACGGTCGAACTCTACGGCCGGTGGTCCCGTCTGCGCGTGTAAACTCCACCAGTCTGAAAGAACGAGATAGAAATCCTTAAAACCGCAATTAAAAAAAAAAAACATTCAGAGTGAGTTGTAGATATAAAAGTTCAATTTTATGAGAAATCAAAAGAGAATTCACATCTGAGCTCTGGGCAAGAGAGAGCTTCAAACAGCTTCTGGACAGCTGCTGGGTGGAACGCGACAGTTGGCTCTGCACGGGATGGATGTGGGTTACCATGATAATGATGTTTGAAAGCTCCAGTGAATCATAATAAGATCTTAAACTGTCTCTAAAAGCTCCACATCTTGACCCTTCACTGTGGTGGAACAACACCAGCAGTCCACCATCTTTGGTTCCATAGTGAAGCCGGGTATGTTCAGACAGGAATCACTGATGATGAAGGAGCTCATCTCTTGAAACTCCAATAAAAAACTAAAAAAATTCCAACAAAAATGTGCAGCGGCCATCATGAGAAGAGTTTTTTTTTTTTTTCTATACCAACATTAGGTTAAATATTGGAATAATTTAGGTGTTCAATTTAAGGTCAGCAATTTGTTAAACATAATTTTTTAATGGTCACCTATGGTCACCAGCTGTGGGTGGTGACCCAAAGAATGAGATCACGGCTTGAAGCGATTGAAATGATCTTCCTCCGCAGGGTGGCTGGGCTCTCACTCAGAGATCGGGTGAGGAGTTCTGCCATCCAGGAGGAGCTCCTGCTCCAGGTCGAGAGAAGCCAGATGAGGTGGTTCGGGCGCTTTGCTGGTGAGGTGTTTCAGGTACGTTCCACCGGGAGGAGACCAAGAGGCAGACCCCGGACCTGCTGGAGAGACTATGTCTCACAGCTGGCTGGGGAACGACTTGGAATCCTTCCGGGTGAGCTAGAGGATGCAGCCGGGGTGAGAGAAGTCTGGGTTTCCCATCTGAGGCTGTTGCATGTGCAACCCAGGCCGGATGAGCGGAAGACGACGGAACGAACGGAATTTTTAAAAAAAGCAAGATGCTTAATAATTATGTCATCACAGCAGTTTTGGAATGTTTCAATGTTAAGTTGTTGGTTGTGTGTTTAGGATTGGAGCTTCAGCTCGATCTTAATTTGGTTGCAGTGTTTTTTTGTATCTTTCTTTTTCAATTTGAAGAGTTTTGTAAACCAAACAAACAGATTCATTATTTTTTTCTTAACATAAAGCTGCTGTGATCCTTAATGTTTTTGTACCTGTATTGAAAGACTGCGTGCTGTTTGGAGCAGGACGGGTGGTCGATGGGGATGTCAGCGATCCTCCTCATCCTCCCCAGCAGGTAGGCGCTCTGTCTGTGGATGTACATGACCGGGAGCGACTCGTCGTTCTTGAAAGGGTACAATCTCCACCTTCGCTTTGGAATTCGTGCTTCGGGAGGTTCGTTGTACTTGATGACAACCCCGCGGAAAGTGTTGGTGTCTTCTGTTAGAGCACCTGACAGTTCAAAGTTGGGTTTTTCAATCGGAGGAGCGCTGGAATCTTCGCTGGCTCCTTCAGATGGACCAAAATTCTCTTCCTCATTTTCTGCACGCCGCTGCCGGTTTTCTCTGCGCCGCTCGTCGTGCCGCCGCCGCTCGTCTTGCTGAGAAGCAAACGCCTCTCTGTCCCGATGCCGCTCTCCACCACGCTGTCTCTCCCATCTGCTCCGCCGATCATCTGGTCTATCGTTTCGCCTCCTTCGCTCCTCTCCACTCAGCCTGGGCTCGTCTCGTTCCTGCGGCGTTTAAAAAAAATTGCAATAATATATATCCGTTGTTTTATATTAGCTGTTATTATGTCAGCAAATTTAATCTCTTATTTCTTTTAATTATTTATGCAGTAACCAAGTTCCTTAGTCGTGGAAACATGAAGTGTTGAAGTCCCTTGTGTTCAAAATTAATTTCATCACCTGTTTGATTCTGGCATCACCAGCAGATCTCCTGTTTCTGGGAGATCTGCTGCTTCGCCGTGCGGGCGGAGATGCTTCCCTTCTACCCGGTGAACGCTCCCTCGTTCTCGCAGGTGATCTATGTTAGCAGAAAACAGACTCTTGATACACGGTATACATACTTTGTAGATGCTTCAGTAAATAAAAGACTTTGAAAAGTTAAACACTAATATTTCCACTCTAGAAATAAAAATACCACAACATTATCACAGTGTGAGTTCCTAAAAATGTTTGGTTAAATAAAAATCTCCTGAAAAATGTAAGCTGGAGCATGTAGGAATTAAAAATGATTTAAAAATATGAGAGGAGCTTAGACTGGAGTCGTTGCTCGTCCAGGTCAAGAGAAGCCAGATAGAGTGGTTCGGGCATGGTTAGGATGCCTATGAACGCCTCCTTGCTCGTGAGATGTTTTGGGCACATCCCACCAAGAGAAGACCCAGAGGCGGACCTGCTGGAGAGACCATGTCTCACAGCTGGACAGGGAACACCTCTGGATCCTACCAGGTGAGCTGGAGGATCTAGCAGTGGTGAGAGAAGCCTGGGCTTCCTGTGTGAGGCTGACCCGGCCGTAGATAAGCGGAAGAATCCAGTACCGAGAAAACTAGAGTACCTAGAGAAAACCAGAGAGAACATGCAAACTCCACACAGAAAGACCAGTATTACAAGCTGGTCCCCACTCTGGGACTCAAACCCCTGACCTTCTTGCTGTGAAGCCACCATGTAGCCTGGATATTTCTACAATAAGAAGTGAATAAATTTCCAGGTCAGTGTTTTGGGTCCAGAAGTGTTTTAAACATTATTTGATATTTTAAAGCTAACTTCAACCTTTCAGATAATTTTAGATAACTTCATTTGGGTTTTTTTTTTTTACTTAGTTTAAGTTTATTTTTCAGCTTTTTAACAAATAGTTTTGGAGCTTTTTTTTAAATCGAACAAGTTAAACTTTTTTAAGCTAACGTTAGCTTCTTCTTCTTCTCCTTTCGGCATTTCCCTTCAGGGGGCGCCACAGCAAGTCAGTTTCTTCCATCTAACCCTATCTGCTGCATCTTCTTCGGTCACACCAACTATCTTCATGTCTTCCTTCACTGTATCCATGAACCTCCTCTTTGGTCTTCCTCTAGTCCTCTTTCCTGGTGGTTCCAAACCCAGCATCCTTCTTCCGATGTACTTGGTCTCTCTTCTCTGCACATGTCCAAACCATCTCAGTCTGGTCTCTCTAACTTTAAAACCTCTAACATGTGCTGTTCCTCTGATCCTGTCCATCCTGGTCACTCCCAGAGAGATCCTCAGCATCTTCACCTCTGCTACCTCCATCTCTGCTTCCTGTCTTTTCCTCAGTGGCACTGTCTCTAGACCAATCAGCATGGCCGGTCTCGCTATGGTTTTGTACACTTTCCCTTTCATTTCAGCTGAAACTCTTCTATCACACATCACACCTGATACTTTCCTCCACCCGTTCCAGCCTGCCTGAACACGCTTCTTCACCTCTTTTCCTCACTCTCCATTGCTCTGGACTGTTGATCCTAGATACTTAAAATCTTCCACCTTCTTTCTCTCTTCTCCCTGTAACCTCACTTTTCCATTTGGATCCCTCTCATTCACACACATGTATTCTGTCTTACTCTGACTAATCTTCATTCCTCTTCTGTCTAGTACAAACCTCCACCTCTCCAGCTTTTCCTCCACCTCCTCCCTCCTCTCACTACAGATCACAATGTCATATCCATGGGGATTCCTGTCTGACCTCGTCTGTCAGCCTGTCCATCACCATAGCAACAGTCCCACCCCCACACTGAACTCCTCTGTCTCAACTACAGCACACCTTACCACTGTCTTACAGCCCTCATACATGTCCTGGACCACTCTAACATACTTCTCTGTCAAAATAAGCAAACGTTAGTTTATTTTGTTTAAATAACTTCAGCTTTTATATTGGTTTATTTTTTTAATCATTTAATTTTTTAAGTTTTTCTGTGATTTTAAACACATTTTGACTCCTTTACATTTTAATAGAGATCAAAATATCTCTATTATTTAAGTTTTAGGAAAACAGAACTGTTGTTATTTAGCTGACATTTTTTTGAATATTTAGTGATTTTAATCATAAATCTTTCTGACGTAAACATCATCTGATTGTGTGATAAATCAGGAGTAAGACAGATCTGAGTTTACCTGCTTCTTTTCTTCCTGTGAGGACTAGATTTAGCAGGAGATCTAGAACAATGTGATCTTTGAGGCCTGCTGCTGCTTGGACTCAGTTTTTCTTCTTTGATTTTAACTCCAGTCTCCCGCTCTGCAGACTCTCTCCGTCTGGGTCGCTTTTCTTTGGACATTTTTAACATTAATGTTCATTTCAAACTAAACGAAACACAAAAAAGCAGTTATTTTTAGTCCAAATAAACATACAAAAGATTTAATGACAAACTTAAGTTGTGTTGAAATATGAAAATCGCACTTCCGGTTTCTTGTCAACGTTGACGTGTTTCCGTTTCCGCTCAACGGTTTTTTTTTTTTTTTTTTAGAAATAACTTTATTATTTAAAAAAATACATAAATTAGGAAAATAATTAAAAAATATAAAATAAAAAAATACTACTATTTTTTCTTCCATATTAAAGGTGATAAGAAACAGAAATCACACTTCCGGTTTCTTGTCAATGTCGACGTAATTTCCGTTTCCGCTCAAATTTTTTTTTTTTTTTTTTAAGAAATAATTAAAAACACTTTTATTATTTAAAAAAAATACATAAATTATGAAAATAATTAAAAAATATAAAATAAAAAAAATACTACTATTTTTCTTCCATATTAAAAAAGGTGATTAGAAACAGACGTTGTTACCATAGCAACAAAAATATTACAAACTTCACCAAACCGATCACTTTTTTACCAAAAACACTTTGTCTCATTTTTTTAATCAAAACAATGATTCCACCTCCTGATTCATTGCTGAAATATGACCATCCTGTTTTGGTTTGGACAAACACTGACAAGAAAGGAGCAAAGGTGAGTTTATTTACTGAGAAATTAAAAAAAAAATAAAAAATGAAAGCATCTGTTTATGGTTTAAAAAGTAAAACTATGACTTTTTTTCAAACAATATTTTTTCAAAGTAAATTTTAACGAATCATTTTCTCTTTTTTAAAGATTTGAAACTGATTGAAAAAAAAACACTTAAAAGGGAAAAAAATGTATTATGTTGGAGTGTGTGTGGGTATCTGTGTGTGTGGCTCTATATGTGTGTGGGTATCTGTGTGTGTGGCTCTATATGAGTGTGTGTATGTGTATCTGTGTGTGTGTCTCTATATGTGTGTGTCTCTATATGTGTGTGTCTCTATATGTGTGTGGGTATCTGTGTGTGTGGCTCTATATGAGTGTGTGTATGTGTGGGGGGGGTATCTGTGTGTGTGTGGCTCTATATGTGTGTGTGTGTGTATCTGTGTGTGTGTCTCTATATGTGTGTGTCTCTATATGTGTGTGTTTCTATATGTGTGTGGGTATCTGTGTGTGTGACTCTATTTGTGTGTGGGTATGTGTGTGTGTATATCTGTGTGTGTGGCTCTATATGTGTGCGGGTATCTGTGTGTGTGGCTCTATATGTGTGTGTGTGTGTATCTGTGTGTGTGGCTCTATATGTGTGTGGGTATCTGTGTGTGTGGCTCTATATGTGTGTGGGTATCTGTTTGTGTGGCTCTAATGGTGTGTGGGTATCTGTGTGTGTGACTATATGTGTATGTGTATCTCTGTGTGTGACTCTATATGTGTGTGGGTATCTGTGTGTGTGACTAAATGTGTGTGGGTATCTGTGTGTGTGACTCTGTATGTGTGTGTGTATATCTGTGTGTGTGGCTCTATATGTGTGCGGGTATCTGTGTGTGTGTGGCTCTAATGGTGTGTGGGTATCTGTGTGTGTGGCTCTATATGTGTGTGTGTGTGTGTGTGTATCTGTGTGTGTGGCTCTATATGTGTGTGGGTATCTGTGTGTGTGACTATATGTGTGTGGGTATCTGTGTGTGTGACTCTGTATGTGTGTGTGTATATCTGTGTGTGTGGCTCTATATGTGTGCGGGTATCTGTGTGTGTGTGTGTGGCTCTAATGGTGTGTGAGTATCTGTGTGTGTGGCTCTATATGTGTGTGTGGGTATCTGTGTGTGTGACTCTGTATGTGTGTGTGGCTCTATATGTGTGTGTGTGTGTGTATCTGTGTGTGTGGCTCAATATGTGTGTGGGTATCTGTGTGTGACTCTGTATGTGTGTGGGTATCTGTGTGTGTGACTCTGTATGTGTGTGGGTATCTGTGTGTGTGGCTCTATATGTGTGTGTGGCTCCATATGTGTGTGTGTGTATCTGTGTGTGAATCATGTAAAGTTAGATGTGAAATCCCCACACAGGCACAGCCACCACCTCCAAGGCCTACTCTTCCAGGCGTTAGTGATGCCGGACCTGTTCCACCTAAACCCAAATCTGCTCCTGCTGAGGACACCAAGCAAGAGAGTGAGGAGATCCTGAATTCCATCCTTCCTCCCAGGTATGAACCCCCCCCCCAAAAACTCCACAGGTCACTCAGCAGTTGCAGATTTCTCAGCCTGTGATGTTGCAGGGAATGGACAGAAGGACACGAGCTGTGGATACAGAAAGTATCCAGTGCACCTTGTACCAGGGCGGATGTGATCCGATTGGAGGAACTTCTGGATACAAAATTACGCCAAAGACAGGCGAGAGAAACCGGCATCTGCCCAGTTCGTAGAGAACTTTATTCTCAGTGTTTCGGTAAGAACAGTTAACTTTGGTTCTGAAAAAAAACCAATGAAATTTAAAGCAAAATCATTTTTTTCTCATTGCATCTTACTCACAAAAACAGACAGAATTTGTCTTTAGGAACATCCAATATACAATAATGTTTCACAACAGCCTGGCGACCTGTTCAGGGTGTACCCCACCCCTCGCCTGTAATCAGGATAGGGATTTCCATTGTGGTAACTGTGTGTGATTAGCTAGCAGGGTAGAATCTGTATGTTTCTTAGACGCTATTTTTTTCCTTTGCTTCTTCTTCTTTCAGCTTTTCCCTTTAGGGGTCGCCGCAGCAAGTCAGTTTCTTCCATCTAACCCTATCTGCTGCATCCTCTTCGGTCACGCCAACTATCTTCATGTCTTCCTTCACTGTATCTATGAACCTCCTCTTTGGTCTTCCTCTAGTCCTCTTTCCTGGTGGTTCCAAACCAAGCATCCTTCTTCTGATGTACTCTCTCTCTCCTCTGCACATGTCCAAACCATCTCAGTCTGACCTCTCTGACTTTAAAACCTCTAACATGTGCTGTTCCTCTTATCCTGTCCATCCTGGTCACTCCCAGAGAGATCCTCAGCATCTTCATCTCTGCTACCTCCATCTCTGTTTCCTGTCTTTTCCTTAGTGCTACTGTCTCTAGACCAAACAGCTTGGCTGCATTCACCACGGTTTCTTTTGCTTCTAGAAATAATTGTAGTCATGTTGACACCACTTAGTGTTTTTTTGACCGTGTGTCATTTTACTCCAGACACTAGGTCAGGGTTTGGCAAACCAAGGCCTGAGGGCCACATGCAGCAGCCTGTTAAGCTTTTTAATCCAGGCCTTGATGATAATACTTTTAAATAAAAAAATAATACTTTGTTTTTTCTTGCAGTTTGGTCGTTTCCCAACAGCTGCCACATTAGAAAAACTGAATGCTAAAAATTCAGTTTTGTATTTAAAATCAAAATAAAAAGCACATTTTTGACCCACCTCAAATATTTTTTTTTCTTTTCTTATTGAGTATTTTATGAACAGACACTATCAATCTGACTGTCGTCTGGCAAATCAGGTCAATTTTAGAACCATATGTAGCCCACAAAAGTTTAACCACCCTTGCACTTGGTTGGGTGTTGCAGCCATTAGACAGTCACTAGGTTTGTAGTTTTGTGGTTACGAAAAGATCAACCGTACCATACATTTTTGTTATGATTCCCCAGATTGAGAAATTAAAGAAGGAGCTTAGCTCTGTTTTTCGACTACACTGACTATTGGGACGCATTAAGATTGGTTAAATAAAAAAAGTACCTGCTCAATCCTGTGAGGTCAGACTGTTTCCATGGAGTGAAAAAAATAGTCTGACCTATCAGGCCAAAAAATACATGTACATATATTTTTTTGTAATTTGTAAAATGAGCCCTACGATTATATAAAAACATCATACAGACTTGTTTGTACCAACTATAGATGAACTGATTAGGTTTTTGTGGGTCATGCCACAAATGTGTTACGGTCAAAATTTAAGTCACATATTTGTGTCTTCAAATTAGATTTACACTGTGTTGTGCATATATCTAAGCGAATAGCATGAAAGTCTTTATGACCAATTATTACTATTTATTACAAAATATGCTGTTTAATCAGTGGGATTTAAACTTGATATATTCCTTTAGTCTGAGCTGTGACTTAAATATAATAATAATGGGATATTCTTATGAAACCAGTTGAAATGTAATCAAATTGTACACGCTCGTGTTGGCAGATGCTCGTTAGTCAATTATAGCTCAAACAAAAACCATTTCTATGTTTTTTGTCAGAACAATCTGCACCCTATGTATCTTATTTCAGATGAGCTGATCAGACAAGTGACCATCATTTGTGCCGAGCGAGGTCTGCTGCTGCTGCGAGTCAGAGATGAGATTCAGATGACCATCGCTGCTTATCAGACGCTGTACGAGAGCAGCATCGCTTTCGGCATCAGGAAAGCACTGCAGGCCAAGCAGGGCATTGCTGACATGGAAAAAATAGTAAGAAAAATTAACCGAAATTTGTTCTTTCAAAGGTTCCAGTGACGTGAGACTTTTATAGTTTGAAAGTTTCTTCATCAGTGCAGTCATTAATTATCTGATATGTGAACATTACATCGTAACAATCTATAGATCTTTAGCTGAGCAAGCGATTACGCTCACCTCTACGATGTTACCATGCTAACTTGACATTGATTAAAACCAATGAAACGCAGCTTTTAAGCTTCATAAGTCAAACTTGCTAAAAAACACAAGGTGTAAACTAACTTGATCTCCATCCCGCCCCAACCACGACTCCAAATCTCCAAATATTTACTATACAATGGTTCTCAATGTCTCAAACTTTCGTTCCGTTCCGTCATCTTCCGCTTGTTCCGGGGTCGGGTCGCGGGGGCAACAGCCTCAAACGGGTATCCCAGGCCTCTCTCACCCCGGCTGCATCCTCCAGCTCATCCGGGAGGATCCCAAGTCGTTCCCCGGCCAGCTGTGAGACATAGTCTCTCCAGTGGGTCCGGGGTCTGACCCTTGGTCTCCTCCCGGTGGGACGTGCCCCAAACACCTCGCCTGCGAGGCGCTCGGGGGGCATCCTGACCAAATGCCCGAACCACCCCATCTGGCTCCTCTCAACCTGGAGGAGGAGCGGCTCGACACCGAGCTCCTCCCGGATGGCAGAGCTCCTCACCCAATCTCTGAGTGAGAGCCCAGCCACCCTGTGGAGGAAGCTCATTTGGCCGCTTATACCCGCGATCTCATTCTTTCGGTCACCACCCACAGCTGGTTACCATGGTGAGGGTAGGAACGTAGATCAACTTGTAAATCGAGAGCTTTGTCTCAAACTTCTGAGAGATATTAATCGATCTGCCCGCATTTGGAAACAACTTTGGAGGAACTGGAAAAGTTCGCTGTAGTGCACGTAGAGGCTTGTCATTGGTCTCCATGGTGTTTGTCTTTTGTTGATTTTACGTCAAAGAAAAAATGCTACATTTAGTTTTTTTTTTGTATACTTTATTGATCCCTCTCCGGGAAAATTTGCGTGCTGCATTACACCGCAGCAGGCTGCCACGACAGCACCAATGGTGGAAGGACGTCTTCCGCAAAGACCCGAGACATAAACTCAGTGGGAATCGAACTTGAGAACTTCCAGTTAACTTTCGGTCCATGGGCGATCGCTCTACCACTGAGCCACCACCTCCTCCGTTGGCATTTTTAGATGCCAACTCAGTTTTGTCATGCTGGTGCTCATGAGTGTGATGTGGCGTACACATCTTATACGCGCACCAGTTCTGTGCTCCTGTGTTTCTTTTCTAGATTGTCGATTTGGAGAGTGAGAAAAGCAACCTGATGAAGCAGCTGAATGACGAAAAAGCCAAGAGTGACGCTATCGAGAAACGAGAAGCTGAAAAGAGACAACTGCAGGAGAAGAGCTTCATGGAAGAAATTCAGTTCCTGAAGAGGACCAACCAACAACTCAAGGTAACATTTTACAAAATAAAAGCCCTTTTTATTTAACATGACAGAATTCTAATGAAACGTTTTTCTTTTTTTTTTAGACCCAAATTGATGGAATAATTACACCACACAAGTAAAACAAGAAGATTTAAGTTCTATCTCAACGTAAATTGAAACTGTGACATGCTGCTGTTTTATTTTAGAAATAAACGATAAGTGAAAGCAGCTGGAACATGTTTTATTTTTTAAAGTTAAAAGTGTAGTTTTGCCGAAACAAAACCGACCAAATGGTTTGGTCAAGCGATAAGGACGACGTCTCCTCTCAACGGAGAAAGACAATTTAAAAGTCAGATTATTTAATCCAGGGGTGTCAAGCTCTGGTCCTCGAGGCCCGGTGTGCTGACCGTTTTCCATGTGTTTATGTATCTACACGCCTAACACACCTATTGAATCAATGTGCCAAATTTTATTGGCTGTTGATTTAATTTTATGTGCATCAGTTGTATTGAAACAGGAGTGTGGAAAAGAGGTGAAGAAGCGTATGCAGGCAGGCTGGAACGGGTGGAGGAAAGTATCAGGTATGATAGAAGAGTTTCAGCTAAAATGAAAGGGTAAGTGTACAAAACCGTGGTGAGAGCGACCATGCTGATTGGTCTAGAGACAGTGTGGTGAGAGCGGCCATGCTGATTGGTCTAGAGACAGTGTGGTGAGGGCGGCCATACTGATTGGTCTAGAGACAGTGTGGTGAGGGCGGCCATGCTGATTGGTCTAGAGACAGTGTGGTGAGAGCGGCCATGTTGATTGGTCTAGAGACAGTGTGGTGAGAGCGGCCATGTTGATTGGTCAAGAGACAGTGTGGTGAGAGCGGCCATGCTGATTGGTCTAGAAACAGTGTGGAGAGACCGGCCATGCTGATTGGTCTAGAGACAGTGTGGTGAGACCGGCCATGCTGATTGGTCTATAGACAGTGTGGTCAGAGCGGCCATGCTGATTGGTCTAGAGACAGTGTCACTGAGGAAAAGACAGGAAACAGAGATGGAGGTAGCAGAGATGAAGATGCTGAGGATCTCTCTGGGAGTGACCAGGTAAGACAGGATAAGAGGAACAGCACATGTTAGAGGTTTTAAAGTCAGAGAGGCCAGACTGAGATGGTTTGGACATGTGCAGAGGAGAGAGAGAGAGAGTACATCAGAAGAAGGATGCTGGATTTGGAACCACCAAGAAAGAGGACTAGAGGAAGACCAAAGAGGAGGTTCATGGACACAGTGAAGGAAGACATGAAGATAGTTGGTGTGACCGAAGAGGATGCAGGAGATAGGGTTAGATGGAAGAAACTGACTTGCTGTGGCGCCCCTTGAAGGGAAATGACGAAAGAAGAAGAAGTTGTATTGAACCACGAACATGTGGAAAACCTTCAAGACCCCAACCCTCGAGGATCAGAGTTCGACTGTGATTCAACGCATCACATCTCCACACAACATGTCTTATGTATTGATTTATTGTTTTGATCGTTTTGATCTCTGACCCTCTGTGTTTGATCGTGGAATCTTTTTGTTTTTATTCTTGTTTTTCACGTTGTGCGTATCATAATAACGTGCACCGACTTTCTTCGTCTTCTGAGCGCGTTCCTTCGCTCTTCTCTGCAGACAAAAAAGAAAATTGTCAGGTTTTTTTTTTTTCTAACCGGAAAAAATATTTAGTCAGCGTCATAAACTAGAAACCTGTTTAGACGTCAGCTTGTGCGCCGCCGTGGACGTCTCATCGTCTTCCGCTTTTCTTTTCTTCCCTCGCTTGTTTGCAGCTGGTTTATTAATAAAATACAAAAACAATCAGTTCCAGCATTTAACCTCTTAACACCCACCTATTTTCGGGCTGTGCACAATAGTTGGACATACCCAAATGCCATTGCTTATTACAGCAGCATCTTTCAAGTCACATGCTTATACTAGACATCAAAATAAAGCTTAGACCTTCTAGTTTCTGTAGATATGTACATGGAGAGTGTCAGAATTTCAGAGCCTATCCTACAGTAGTTCAAACATAAAAAAAATTGTAGAATTTTAGCCTCGCCTAATTTTTTTCATTTTCCAATGTCCCTAGCCAAGACATACTTCTTAGTAGGCATAATTCCTTCCATTTGTATGACAAAAATCTTGTTGACAACAACTGTGTAAAGTTTCAGATCTCTAGGTACAAGTGTTTTTGACCTATTGACCTTTTACTATAAAAAGTGTCCATTCGACACAAGCTGTCCAAATCTGTGCCAAAATGTGCCAAAGTGAATTTTTGCCATTCTATCACTTTTTTAGTCATAAAAAATCCATATTAGTGTTTCTGTGACTTTGAATGCCCCCCACAGATATTTTTTTTCATAATTTTTTAAATGTATATTTTAATATTTTTTACTGTAATTATAAATTTTTCCATAAAAATTATGCACAAGAAATGAAATATACAACTGGATAAATGATATGTTGTGTATGACAACAACTGTGTAAAGTTTCAGATCTCTAGGTACAAAAGTTTTTGATTTATTGACCTTTTAGTATAAAAATGTCTAATCTGAACAAGCAACAAATTGAATTTTTGCCATTTTATCACCTTTTTAGTCATAAAAAATGCATATTAGTGTTTCTGTGACTTTAAAAACCTCCCACAGATCTTTTTTTTTTTTTTTATCATTTTTTTGTTATTTACATAATTTTTGCTGTAATTATAATTTTTTTTTCATAAAAATCATGCACAATAAAAATTTTTCGGATAAAAAATATGTTCCAAAACCCCAGAAATATAGTTTGCTAAAAGAAAAGTTGAAAATAAACTAAAAAATCTTTCAATCTGTGATCACCTCACTCACTCAGTGTCTGCTCCTCATTCGCGTCATGACGCACAAAAATGGCGCCGTTTGTTTTGATAAAATTTCTGTTACGCAGTTGAAATACACGCGATTCTATTGGTCCGGTTTTGAACCAATCCCCTCGTTTTGTAGGTGGAAGTATCAGCTTTCTTTATTGGCTAATCATATATTTGTAAGTGACGTCGTTAGCCCGCTAGAAGCTAACATGCTAGCAGTGCTGTTAGCTGAACGAGGAGCGCTTGATTCATTCAAAGCCTTGTAAAAAACAAACCCTTAATCGGAATATTTTGCGAAAGGTCTCATTTTGTAGATAACTTCGTGAAGAAAATAAACATACCCAGGATGAAGTTAAAAACACAGCTTGGCAATTACTATGGAGATTGGAACGTGACTGCTACAATTTTTCGCAGAAAAAAAAAAATCACGTTTTCTGGGGTTTTTCTCCAAACTGGTTTACTTTTGAGAAAATACAATTTTATAAAGTTATTCTGTGGATTGTTACGGACAAAATGAGACCAATCAGATGAAGATCGAACCTGTCTGAGCCCATTACGACTGGACCATAGGTGAGAAATGCGCTCTAAACAGTTTGATTTTGTTTGCGGATAGTTAGCTATTTCTTCTTGAAACTAGTGAAAACATAAATATGGATGCTATGATCGTTTTCTTGACAGTCTAAGCTTTAAAATGAGGTATAACTTAGTGGAATTGAACTAAGATTAAGTGTCTTTATGAGTGAAAAAAAAACCAAAAACCCACAAACGTACCGTGGGCGGGTCAGTGGAAGTTAAGAGGTTAAAACAGAAACTTGTCATATTTTTAAGCTACAAACCTGTGGATTGGCTGGATTTTCTTTTTTTCTGTGTCGTCGTTGCTTGTTTCGTTTTCATGTCTGTAAAAACTTTCTCAGAAAGAGCCTTTGGAATCCTGTTCAGAAAGAGAAACATTTCATTTGAACCATCGGCTAAAAAACAAAGAAAAGCAACTGAAGATTACATTTTTTTACAAATAAGTAGAAGTTTTAAGGCGTCTTTCGGTTGTTTTTTTTATAGTTTGGATGATGTTTCTTTTAAACTGACGTCAATTTAAAAGGTTAAAAAAGCCTAAATTTTACGTAATCATTTGATTTTCTAACAAGTTTTTTTTAATGTTCAGGAATAATAATAAAAAAACATTATTCATGTGTTAAAAGTTGTAAAAAAAAAAAAAAAAATCAATGTAATCTAAACAAATTATACAACAGAAATAAATTTTTTCTATTGTGCGTATATCATAAAACAATTTAAACAGGTCTGTTTCTGCTTTCTTCCTTCACATCAACGTTATTTCCACTCTCTAGTGATGTCACAAAGTGGTGCATTTACACAAACTACAAATCCGAGTATTCAGGCTTTCAGACAGGAATCCGTTCCGTTCCGTCATCTTCTGCTTGTTCCGGGGTCGGGTCGCGGGGGCAACAGCCTCAAACGGGCAGCTCAGGCCTCTCTCACCCCGGCTGCATCCTTTAGCTCACCTGGAAGGATCCCAAGTCGTTCCCCGGCCAACTGTGAGACATAGTCTCTCCAGCAGGTCCCGGGTCTGCCCCTTGGTCTCCTCCCGGTGGAACGTGCCCAAAACACCTCGCCCGCGAGGCGCTCGGGCACCCCATTTGGCATCCTGACCAGATGCCCGAACCACCCCATCTGGCAGAGCTCCTCACCCGATCTCTGAGTGAGACCCCAGCCACCCTGCGGAGGAAGCTCATTTCGGCCGCTTGTATTCGTGATCTCATTCTTTCGGTCACCACCCACAGCTGGTGACCATAGGTGAGGGTTGGAACGTAGATCGACTTGTAAATCGAGAGCTTTGCTTTTCGGCTTAGCTCTCTCTTTACCACGACGGATCAACGCAGCGTCCTAGTTATTGCTGATGCCGCACTGATCCGCCTTGTTGATCTCCCGCTCCATCCTTCCCCCACTCGTGAACAAGACCCCAAGATACTTAAACTCCTCCACTTGGGGCAGGACCCTGTCCCTGACCCGCAGGGGGCATTCCACCTTTTCCGGGCGAGGACCAAGGTCTCGGATTTGGAGGCGCTAATTCCCATCCCGGCCGCTTCACACTCTGCAGCAAATCGATCCAGTGAGAGCTGGAGATCACAGTCTGATGAAGCCAATAGGACCACATCATCCGCAAAAAGCAGAGATCCGATCCTGAGGTCACCAAACCGGATCCCTCCAACGCCTCGGCTGCGCCTAGATATTCTGTCCATAAAGGTGATGAACAGAATCGGTGACAAAGGGCAGCCTTGGCGGAGTCCAACTCTCACTGGAAATGGAATCGACATACTGCCAGCTATACGGACCAAGCTCTGGCTCCGGTTGTACAAAGACCGGACAGAACGTACTAAGGGCTCAGAGACTCTGTACTCCCTGAGCACCCACCACAGGAGTCCCCTAGGGACACGATCGAATGCCTTCTCCAGATCCACAAAACACATGTAGACTGGTTGGGCAAACTCCCATGACCCCTCCAGGATCCTGAAGAGGGTATAGAGCTGGTCCGTACTTCCATGTCCGGGACGGAAACCACACTGCTCCTCTTCAATCCGAGACTCGACAATCCGACGGACCCTCCTCTCCAGTACTCCCGAATAGACCTTCCCAGGGAGGCTGAAGAGTGTTACCCCTCGGTAGTTGGAGCACACCCTCCGATCCCCCTTCTTATAAAGAGGGACCACCACCCCAGTCTGCCAATTCAGGAATCAGACGGGAATCCATCAACAACATTTTAACCGATTTCTGACGAATCACGAGAGGGCAAAATCAGTCAGTTTTATTGGTTGGGTTATAAATGTTTGATATTATTTCTAGTGAGAAATAAACACTGTAGTTTTATATGTCATTTTAACGCAACTGAAACTGTTTTAACTCCATTTTATTTTTCTTTGACGGTTTGATTTTTTGAGAGAAAAGTGTAAAAGTTTTCCTGCCTCTTTAAGAAAAGTCTTTAAAGTGTGTAGTAAGAGGTTTTAAAGCCTGAGATCGACCACTTCTGATTCTACCTGACATACCGTAATTTCACGGCCATAAGGCGCATCGAAAAGTCTCAAATTTTCTTCAAAATGAGCGGTGCGCCTTTTTGTGCGGTGCGCCTTGTGTCTGATAAAAAGCGGACCTAAAAGAAAATGCGGTGCCCGCGAGGCGGACCTGAAAGAAAAGGCATGAGAACGTTAAAGAGTGAAGTGTGAGCGGCGTGGGAGCGATGGATGACCGAAGGAGACCACAGTTTCACGAAGGGTTGAAGGTAGCGCCGGGCGAGTTACGCTACAGTTTGCCAATGGATTGTAGATGCTTGGACTAACGTGTCTGCTGGTACTGTTATCCGAGCTTTCGCAAAACCTGGTATCCTTTCTGAGGAGCCGCACAGTACAGACAGTGACTTTGACAGCGAGGAGGGAAGTGGACCTGCTCTGTTGGATTTTGCGCAGCTGTTCGATTCCGAAACAGAGGATGAGGACTTTGACGGATTTGAATAAAGACTATTACCGGTAATGTGCTTGTTTAAACTACTTAAATAAAGCACAACCAAACTCAGTTTTGCTCCTGATCTATTTTTTAATACGCACATTTGCATGGGTGCGTGTGTGTTGTTGTAAGGCGGTGTGTGACTGAGACTGCGTCTTTTCGTACTGTGCGCATAATGGCCGTGAAATTACGGTAACTGCTACATTAAATGAGGAATTATTGTAATTAAATAAGCAAAATAATCTGCAGGATGAGAAAATAGAAACGAAGTGAATTTTACTGACCGGATGGCAGAGAAGCGTTTGGATTTCGCTCGGTCCAGAAACTGTTTGTACTTTAAAATCTTCTCATCCAGCTCACGGATTCTCTGTCGGGAATTCTTTTTAGGGCTTGTATTCTCAGTCTGAACGGATGCAGATTCTGTTTCTCCTTCTGCTGCTTTGGGATTACTTTCTTCTTCATCATCTTCTTCTTGATCCTCATCATCAGAAGCAGGGAACTCCGTCAGGTCCAGCTCGGACATTTCCACAGGGACCAGGTCTTCCTCGCTGAACTCCGGGGCCACGCTGATCTTTCCAAAATTCTGTCGCACATTAGAGAGAATCTTCTGGACTTGTTCTTTCTGTCGGTGTTGATCATCCTGATTTGTCTCTAAGCTGCTCTGCTGGTCTTCTACGTTCTCCTCTACAGCTGCCGGTTCTTCAACAACAACTTTTTCATCCTGGAGACGAAGAAAAAAAAGAGGAAGCGATTAATTAAGAAGAAAAAAAAACTTCATGTTAATGTTTGAGCTCCTACATCTTGTTCTCCTTCGGGTCCGGGAGGTTTAACAAAGAACGGGATGCGGCCTCTCTGCCAGTCGTTCAGAACCATTTTAGAGACGGTGGGGAGGTCCGGCTCACCGCCCTGCGGAAAACCCATCTCACATCAAATAAAATGCTTCACGCACATTCAAAACAAATTTCTGCTCATTTAAACTGCAAAATCCACCACTGAAGAGATTTTAATGAAACTGCGCACTGTTACTCAGTAACAAAAAAACCCAACAACGCACCTTTAAAAGTTTCCCGGATCGCATCGCCAGCTTTTCTAGAAAGTCTTCCGGTGATGTCCACGTAGGGATACGGTAGGTTTTCTGGATGTATTCAGGCTTGGCTCGGTCCAGGACCGCCCCAATGTGCTCTTCTGGGTTCTTAATCTTCTCCACTTGGACCTTTAGGAGTTTGAGATTAAAAGACATAAGGAGTCATTAAAAGTAAATCCCACAGGAGGAGCATCAGTATGAGGAGCAGGATCTGAAGTTGGACTGTGAGTGCACTTGGTTTAATTACAGACATTAAATCTTCATTTTCAGACTATCTGCAGACAAAACTGCACATTAAAGTTCTGAAAACATGCACATGGAGGCAAGACTTGTAGAACAAGTTCTGTTTAATTTATCTGGTCCAGTGAGTGGTTCACTCGCAGCAGACTATCATCGTGTCATATTGTGTGCGGACGTAAATCGTGAGGCTGAAGTTGTAGGAGATTTAGGGAGATTACAGAAGCAGCGCGGGACGCTGTGCCCTCTGCGAGAATCTTTTCTTCGCTCCGCTTATCTAGTAAGTTAAAAAACAATAAATGAGAAGCTTTGACCCACTTCAGTTTGTTCTCATGACCTCGTAAGCATAAAATGAGTACCGTATTTTCCGCACTCTAAGGCGCACCTAAAAACCTCAAATTTTCTCTAAAGTCTACGATGCGCCTTTTAACCCGGAGCGCCTTATATATGGATTAATATTGAGCTACAACAGGAGTTGCAACTGCGGCAAGCAGCCGCCGACTCCATTTCCCCCGTAGAAGAAGTAGTGCGCGGTGCATGCTGGGATATATGAAAGGACGTCTCATTAGGTGCGTTCGAGATGACACAGGCGGACGCAGTTCTGACCGGAATGCATTGCGCACTGATCTACGCCGATCAGAACTGCGTCCGCCTGTGTCATCTTGAACGCACCTATTTCCATTTGTGTGTTTGTGTAAAGACCCGGAAATGGCTCCTACCAATAGACACTGTTACACCGCAGAGTTTAAACTCAAGGCGATCGGTCACGCAGTAGAACACGTAGAGCCGCAGCGAGAGTTTAACATCAAGGAATCAATGGTGAGGAAGTGGAGGAAGCAAGAGGATGCGCTGCGCCAAGTAAAGAAGACTAAACAGAGTTTATCTCCAATGGAAGATAAACTGTGTCACTAAAATACTGATACTTTATCTTGGAGAAAATAATAAAACAGCTGTTTATTCATTTTGGGAGTAAAAACAGAAAGCTGTTTTGTAATTGTTAATAAAGTTTGACTGACCTATCTGACTGTTTTTTGTTTTTTTTTACATTCCCTTTAGTGTAGCACCATTTAGTGAATGCATAATGTAACCCCAGCCGTTACTGTAGCGCCTTATAATGCAGTGCGCCTTACAGTGCGGAAAATACGGTAATTGTAAATGACTAAAAATAGTTGCGAAGGCCAACAAATTTATTGTCTTTTGTTTTCGTTAAGGAAACACAGAGCTGCCATCTCTTAAGAAATGTTTTTTTTAAGCACATCCCATTTTAAAGCAATTCGTATATTTTAAAACGTGATATAAATTTTGTTATAATCTGATTGGCGACCCTCTGTAAAACATGACGCTGTCCTAAAGGGCGTGGATGGAACTTGAAAGCATTTGTTTGTGGCCTGGTGTTGTTATTAGAATCATTGATTGCCATGGAAACTAGAGGTATGACTCTACGTAGTGGAGTTTGTGGGCAGGTTTTAAGAACCGTCATGTGAGAAGAAGGTCACACTCTAAGTTTTGGTTCTGTTAAATTAAAAAGTTACTAAAAAACTTTTTTTTCTATGGACTTTTTTTTAACTAACAATCACCTCAATAAACTGGTTCAAATTTAATTAAATATGCTTTATTTATCCCCAAAGGAAAATTTGACTGCTGCAGTGTAAACACCAGGTGTTTAACACCTCGATGCCCCTCGCCCCTATCCTCCGGCATCCCAGTCCAGTCGCACTGTGTCCAACCTGGCAACCCAAGAAGCTGGAGTGCAGAATGGGTCACAAAGCCAGGCCACAGTGAAGAACACCAATCTGGGCTTTCTGTATTTCACTGGGTCTGAGTGAGCGCCTCCAGTTCCTCAAGTGAGCAACCTTCCGTTCCGCCATCTCCCGCTTGTTCCGGGGTTGGGTCGCGGGGGCAACAGCCTCAAACAGGTAGCCCAGGCTTCTCTCAACCCGGCTGCATCCTCCAGCTCACCCGGAAGGATCCCAAGTCATTCCCCAGCCAGCTGTGAGACATAGTCTCTCCAGGGGGTCCGGGGTCTGCCCCGGGTCTGCCCCCAAGTGAGCAACCAGAAATTTTCCAAATCTTCTAATCTCTGCCTGTGTCCTCCACTCAGATGCACAAATACTGCATTTTTATTGACTGGAAAATGTCTGGACCATGTTTTCAGTTTCCTCAATGATGCACAGAAATCAAAGGTTATTTTTGCACATCTGGCGACTCTCACCTCTTTAGAAAAACATACGCAAACACCTAAAAAAAAAAACCCTCTTCGGTTGAAGGTTTTTAACATGAGAATCATTACTTAAAATTTAAATCTGAAAAATAATACTCACCACTCCTTTCAGAACAATATCAGATTCACTGTCTTCTGAAGGATAGACGACGCCGGGGCAGTCGATGAGGAAGATGCGCCTCATCAACGTGATATACTGCCACACCTACAGACGGAGCGAAAAAAAAACCTATTAGTAATCATTAAAAACATGCAAAAAAACCTCTAACTTCTCAGTTAAATATCCGTTCAGTAGAAATTAAAACCATCAGGTTAGAGTTTTACTTTAAAATAAAAACATCTGAAGTTGGAGGGAAATAAAAAGTGTTGACCGGCGGTACAGATGGATCGATAAACGTCACCTTGGTTTCTCCAGCGATCGGTGCCACGTTGCAGACTTTCTTAGAGCGCAGTGTGTTGATGACTGAACTCTTTCCAACGTTTGGATAACCAATAAAACCCACGCTGATCTGTTTCTTATCTGTGTGAAGCTGCAGGAGGAAAAAAAAAAGAAACGTTTAATATTATTTAGAAGTTAAAAATCACCTTTTTCCGGGCGAGGACCATGGTCTTGGATTTGGAGGCGCTAATTCCCATCTTGGCTGCTTCACACTCGGCAGCAAATCGATCCAGTGAGAGCTGGAGATCACGGTCTGATGAAGCCAACAGGACCACATCATCCGCAAAAAGCAGACATCCAATCATGAGGTCGGATCCGGGAGGAGTTTGGTGTCGAGCAGCTTCTCCTCCAGGCCGAGAGGAGCCAGATGGGGTGGTTCGGGCATCTGGTCAGGATGCCCCCGAGCGCCTTGCTGGTGAGGTGTTTCAGGCACGTCCCTCTTGGAGGAGACCAAGAGGCAGATCCCGGACATGCTGGAGAGACTATGTCTCACAGCTGGCCGGGGAACACCTCGTGATCCTTCCGGGTGAGCTGGAGGATGCAGCCGGGGTGAGAGAAGCCTGGGCTTCCAGTCTTGAGGCTGTTGCCCCCGCGACCCGGCCCCGGAACAAGCGGAAGATGACGGAACGGAACGGAAAATAATCACTGCGGTTTCTCAGATTACAAATCTAATGTCATGCTATTCTCGAACCTCTAGTAGATATGAGTAGTAAAAATACAACTGGGCGGATAATTCAGGTCCGAAAACAAAAAAAAGTGGACGCCAAACATTTATGACCTTGAAAACCTAATCAGTTCATCAATAGTTTCAGCCTGAAGTTATTTTAAACATTAAGAAAATAACTTTCCACATTAAATTTTATTGAGTTTTTCCTTCAGAGGTTTGGGAAACACTGTCTTCCCACCGTAACTTCAAAGGGTCCAAAGCAGTCCATTCCTGTGGAACAGAGAGCTGGTTTTAAAAGGCGCAAACGTGCCGGTGGGCGGTCTGTCGTTTTCAGTACATCTGGATTACCGTATTTTCACAACCATAGGGCGCACCGTATTAAAAGGCGCAGTCCAAATTTTGCGTGCTCTGTATTTAACACACACATAAGGCGCACCTGATGATAGGGCGCGGGTTTTATATACTGTACATATCCTCTACTACGTAAGTCCGCCTTACAACAACACATACAAATACACATGGACACGCGCGCGCATACTCACACACATGTGCGTATTTAAAAATAGACACGTGCGTGTTTAAAAATAGATCGGGAGTAAAACTGAGTTTGTTTGGTTTTATTTAAATATTATTTACAGTCGTCATAAAGTCATTTATTAAATCCATCCAAGTCCTCATCCTCTGTTTCAGAATCTAACAGCTGCTCTAAATCCAACCTCGCAGGTTCACTTTCCATGCTGTCAGAGTCACTTTCTGAACCATGCAGCTCCTCGGAAATGATGCCTTCTTTTGGGAAAGCTCGGACAACAGTGCCAGCAGACACGTTAGCCCGAGCATCTACAATCCACTGGCAAACTGTGGCGTAACTCGCCCGGCGCAGCTGATTGCCATCAGTTTAAACTGATGGCAATCAGTGTTGTTAAAACAGCAATGATCTGCATAAAGCACACACCTGTTCTTTTATACATAATCCACACACACACTTCACCCTTTAACATTCTCATGTTCTCAACTGCGTCCGCCTCATGGTTCTCTAATATGTCCGCAAATCACAAATCAGATAGGGCGCACTGCACGATAGGGCGCACCGCTCATTTTGAAGAAAATTTGAGACTTTTAGGTTCGCCTTATGGCCGTGAAATTACGGTAGCTCTCCACCGCCATTAATCAAAAAAAACTAAGCTAACGTCATTGAACAGCCTTCTGTCCACGTAACAGCGAGTAAGAATGTTGACGCTCAGTAAGTAGTCATTCTGGGTCTCTTGAATTGGTAGTTTTGTGGGAGGGTGGTGAGGGTCTTTGATGATGGGATGGCAGACAGTAGTGTCCAGGTCTTCCGATTGACACAGTCGTCCCCCTAAAGCAGGGGTGGGCAAACTTTTTGGTTCACGGGCCATAATGAGTACTTACATTTGACAAATGGGCCGGAACAGGATCAGATGGATGGCATGCTTTGGTAACCGCTAGATTAGACCAATACAATGGCGCTAGATTTTAAACAAGCACTAAATGTTACACCAAGAGCGTTAAATTTCAAATCTAGCGGCACTAGGTTTGAAATCTAAGCGCTTGATGTAACATTTTGCTTGTTTTAATATCTAACACGCTTGTTTACGTGCATGGATTGGGCTCAATGGCTTTCCGTATCTGTGCACACTGTTTAATTTGACAACATTCACATCACGGAGACACACACATTTTAATAGGAGCAGTGTTGTTGTATCTTTGGCACCATCTAGTGAAGAAACATCAGAATTACAGGAAAATAAAATGCAGGCCGTAGTTTGCCCATGGCTGCCCTACAGGAATGAGTCTCCACCCTTCATCCAATTCAAGAGTTAATGGAGAAGTCATTAATGCCAGAACAACAAAAATAAACTAAAACTTTGATGAGATTTTCTAACATTTGTAACCTTAATTTTCTTCTTCTCCAAGAGGTCCAGACAGCTCTGCTCGAGAACATCTCGTTACCGGAGGTCTTTCTTTCCGTACGTGATCGGGCTCTACAACGACTCACTTAGCAGATAGGAAGTTGTTGCTGTGACACACAAATTTCCCATGTGTGGGATCATTAAAGTATATTCTGATTCTGATTAATTTATGTCGCCATGTCTTTTGGTCGCATGAGCCTGAAAACCCAATCCAATCATCTATAGTTGGTACTGAGCCAGGCAGTTCATGAAGTGGTTTGGTCACTAAGAAGTTGATCTATAAATATGTAATCTGTTTTTCTCAAGACTTTCGTCAAAGTTAATATTTTTTAATTGTTGCAGAACAGCTTGTTTAAGTTTTAAATATCACATTATTATTTTAAAATCAGAGAGAAAAACGACTTTAGTCAAAACCATTGGTTCTCTAATTCAGATGTTAAAAGATGTTAACATGGATGTTAGAAGTGGTTAAAAGTGTTAAAAGTGGAATTTTTTCTCACCTTGCCAAACTGCCGGAGAAGCTGGATGAGGGATCCTTTACCGAAGGAGTTGGTGAGGCTGGCGTGGAACGCCAAAGTCGGATATTCTTGGGACAAAACGGCAACCCATCGTTTCTGGTTTCAAATTAGGAAAAGATTAAAAAAAATGGCAAACAACTACGAAAATAAAGTATAAGATAGAGATTTTACCGTGACCCAGGTGGGGACAAGGTCACATTTATTCAGGACAAAAATCAGATGTTTCCATGGTTTCTCCTTCTTTAGATATGTTTCTATGCTCTTGGACCGTGTGCCCGGTGGGTCCCGGGCATCCAGCACTTGGATGATGACGTCAGACGAATCGATGACCTGATGTAAAAGAATCAAACTTGTAAAATAAGAATGCAGCATTGAGGAGGCATTAAACTCTTGGCCTGTTTGTGCATCTGTAACACTTTTGTGAACGCAAGACATCCTGAACCCCTGATTTTGAGAAAACTGTTCACAGTTACTCAGTACCAACTGTACATGAACTGATTAGTTCCATAACCCTGGAAACCCAATAACTGAGGTCAGTTTTATTAAAGTAACTTTACTCATTTAGAACATATCTTGTTCACAAACATTTTAGATCTTAATTTTTGTTAAGCATGTCTGCGGAGTGTCCGAATTGGTGCTCGGGGCCTCACACCACCAAAAATTGATGGAACGTAGTGGACACAGCATTTAGACTTCCATTTACTCCATGAGGGACGGGGTAGGAAGGAAACAGTCCTGGTGAAATGTTGGCTAAATAGGGACGAGGTCTGAGTGGGCTTCCAGTAAGACCTGGTTTGTTGGACCTGCCTCGTCCACTGTTTCCTCAGATTCTCATCTTTCAGGAATAGAAATACAGAAATATCTCCTCCTGGCACATTGGAACAGTCTGTCACCACATATTGGTGAGATATTTTGGGAATATTACCCCAGAATTCAATAAAAAATAATATGTCTATCTTGGAAAAAAACATCTACGTACGGTTCCTCACGCTTTGCTACGCTTAGCTACATAAAATATGACCTTCATTATGTCACGTCTGATAGGTGTGTAGAGGGTTTAATTTTGCTGCAGGAATTATGAACATGTTCAATAGTGGTGGAAACTATTTCTCTTCTTATGGGAGATTAATGATGGTGCTTATTATGGCGTTATTAAATACCAAAAATCTCCATCTGTTTTCGGTATAGTTATCACACTGTGTCAAATAGACTATTTTTTAGGTCGTTGATCACTCAACGCTCTTGGTTTTGCTTTGATTTACTTTCCAGATGACCACATGTTTTCTTTACTGGATCCAAAAAACGTATTCAAAAATATTCAAATTTCAAAGTACATTCAATAAAATGAGTAATTTTACCTTGTACAGCTCACCCCAGATCCTCTTGGACTGACCCTTCTTGAAAATTTCATCACGCACTTCCTGCCTGTAACAGTCAAAATGTAAGTTATTCATTTTTCCGAATCATTTAAGAGGGCGTATCGTCGGGGTAATAATATCTTATAGCATGTATAAACAAACATGGTGACTTTTAGAAGCTTAAAAATATAATATTTGCAAGAAAAAAAAAGCTAATGAATAGGTTGATTCATAATGAACAAGATAAAAAAAGGTCTGTTTCTGCTTTCTTCCTCCGTGTCAAAGCATGGATCCTTGCACTGAGCAGGAATGTCACATAATGGTGTGTTTATAAAAACTCTAAATCTGCGTACGTTACAATTACGGATGCCTCGTAAGAGCATAAAATCAGTTTTTTTAATTAGCTGGGCGAAGTACTAGGACGCTGCATCGGTCC
This sequence comes from Neostethus bicornis, assembly GCA_902685375.1. Taxonomy (NCBI): domain Eukaryota; kingdom Metazoa; phylum Chordata; class Actinopteri; order Atheriniformes; family Phallostethidae; genus Neostethus; species Neostethus bicornis. The sequence goes on along the minus strand of LR738541.1, from coordinate 13,038,604 downwards.
GTCGTGGTAAAGAGAGAGCTGAGCCGAAAAGCAAAGCTCTCGATTTACAAGTCGATCTACGTTCCAACCCTCACCATGGTAACCAGGATCTACGTTCCTACCCTCACCATGGTAACCAGGATCTACGTTGCTACCCTCACCATGGTAACCAGGATCTATGTTCCTACCCTCACCATGACAACCAGGATCTACGTTCCTACCCTCACCATGGTAACCAGGATCTACGTTCCTACCCTCACCATGGTAACCAGCTGTGGGTGGTGACCGAAAGAATGAGATCGCGGGTACAAGCGGCCGAAATGAGCTTCCTCCGCAGGGTGGCTGGGCTCTCACTCAGAGATCGGGTGAGGAGCTCTGCCATCCGGGAGGAGCTCGGTGTCGAGGCGCTCCTCCTCCAGGTCGAGAGGAGCCAGATGGGGTGGTTCGGGCATCTGGTCAAGATGCCCCCCGAGCGCCTCGCGGGCGGGGTGTTTCGGGCACGTTCCACCGAGAGGAGACCAAGGGGCAGCCCACGGACCCGCTGGAGAGACTATGTCTCACAGCTGGCCGGGGAACGACTTGGGATCCTTCCATGTGAGCTAGAGGATGCAGCCGGGATGAGAGAGGCCTGAGCTGCCTGCTTGAGGCTGTTGCCCCTGCGACCCGACCCCGGAACAAGCGGAAGATGACGGAACAAACGGAACGGAAGTAGAAACTTTTAAAAAGTTTGTTTTTGCACAACATCTCATTTCAAAGGTTTTGATCCAGTTCTTGATGAAGATCTTACCGGACCCCGGTGTCCTCAGTCACCAGGTTTGTGTCTTTGTCTGCGTCGTAACTCAGCGCTGAAGCTTCTGCCTGCTCTACAAGATCTTTCATGTCCTCCACCATCAGACTCGGTCTTTTTCTTTGCGACTTTGGTCCAAACGTCGTCTCAAAACCTTCTGTATCTAAAATGTGAACCCTGGAATTCTGAAGTTGTGGAAAAAAAAACGTCACTTTAGATTATTTTTACAACTCAGCAAAGATTATTTCTTTTGATTTTTTAACCTAAATAAGTCTTTTTTGACGTATGTTTTTAAGGAATAGATGCAAATTGTAAGAAATTTTTTATGCCTGTAGATAAAAATATTTTTTTAAAAAACAGCATAACTCCATTACAAAAACAAGCACCACTAAAACCTGCAATAATCCTGTAAATTTGCAAACAAAATCAAATCTGAATTTTCTTTTTGTGTAGCATGAGATTAAAATAAGACGACAAACCCAAAACATTGAACAGAGCACCCAAACATGCAACACAAGAGCCAGCGCAACAGCACAAACTGAGCCAACGCTAATTAAAACTAAAGCCATATTGTTATTGCAACATAATCATCAGTGAAGGGCTGCTTTGAAGAAACATGGTCATAAAAAAATCATCCTGCTGCCAAATAGTTCAGAGTAGAGCTGCACGACGTGTCAGGATTGATTTGAATATCGCCATCTTAACACAAACAATTAACGAACCACTAAAAAGTAGCAATTTTACTTTTATTTTTCCTCCTTCTTAGTTTACAATGTTTTTATATGACTTTAAGGAGCCAACTGATTCATGACGCCGTTCACAGCACAGGATTAGGTGGCAGTTGCCAGGTGACCCCAACAGAAAGTTTGACTGTAAACATTGTTGTGTGTTTTTAATATTGTAAAAAAAATAATCAGAACAGCACAAAACATAATCACAAACTGTTTGTTGTCATGGTAACGGCCACAAAACAACAGCTGGTGCAAGACTTAGCAGGAGAAAAAGTGAGATATTTGCACATGTTACCATTTGTTTTAGATAGTAGAAAAAAACGTTACAAAAAAGTCTTCTGGACAGTTTAATTCTTGATCGAGACGTTTCGACTTCCATCCGGAAATCATTTTCAATCTGATAGAAATGGACTGAAAACTGGATCTATTTATACTAACCTGAGTAAAAGGTAAATAAATAGTAAGGAAGGGCTCGACCAATGAGCCTGTTTTACCTTATGAAGGGCGTGAATGGCTCCTATTGTAGCCACAGACCAGTAAACGAACCCTATTATAAAAATGCTAAAAGCCTAGTGAATAGAAATTACTGCTAACGAGAGGTGTGAATCTGGGTCACAAGGTGTCATCTTTGTTCCAGGGCTTCAAAATACTCTCGTTATGTCATCCCTTATAAGTGGGTCGAAGGTTAAATTTTGCAGCAGGGCACACAGTAATGGTGTTTATCTTGGCATCTCCATAAATATACCCATCTGTTATAAGAATAATGATTACACTGTGTCACATTTTAAACCAGGTACTCACATGGGCTTTGGCACGATCGTGCAAGAGAGACATGGGCACCTTGCTTTGTCTTATCACCACACGATACGGATCTTTCTGGACCACTCCCATTTCATCCCGGAACTTTTGGAGGGATGACTGTTTGATCACCCGAGTGTTTGCTGAAATTTTAAAGACAAATGATATAAACTTAATAAAATAAGCAATTTGCAAGAAACTTTTTCTAAAAAAGTTCTGCCATTTATTTTTTTTTTACACGCAAAAGCAAAATCATTTGTGAGAAAAAATTATTCAGGGATACTTGGTAAATAATTTTTATTTCGCTTGAAAATGAGAACAAGTTAGGAACAGCAGAACGAGTTAAAAGGCTTTTGTTTTTCCTTCTTCAACCGATTACTTTTCGTATTTTCCGTTCCGTTCCGTCATCTTCCGCTTGTTCCGGGGTCGGGTCGCAGGGGCAACAGCCTCAAACGGGCAGCCCAGGCCTCTCTCACCCCAGCTGCATCCTCCAGCTCACCCGGAAGGATCCCAAGTCGTTCCCCGGCCAGCCGTGAGACATACTGTAGTCTCTCCAGCAGGTCCGGCGTCTGCCCCTTGGTGTCCTCCCGGTGGGACGTGCCCGAAACCCCTCCCCTGCGAGGCGCTCGGGGAGCATCCTGACCAGATGCCCAAACCACCCCATCTGGCTCCTCTCGACCTGGAGGAGTAGCGTCTCGACACCGAGCTCCTCCCGGATGGCAGAGCTCCTCACCCGATCTCTGAGTGAGAGCCCAGCCACCCTGCGGAGGAAGCTCATTTCGGCCGCTTGTACCCGCGATCTCATTCTTTCGGTCACCACCCACAGCTGGTGACCATAGGTGAGGGTTGAGGTTTTTGTATTTTCCAAACTATAAATTTCTACAGATTATAAATTGCAGTTCAACAAAAATACATAACGAGGTAGAAAAAACACACATGATGCACTGAGTACAAGGTGCATTTTTACAAACTCCTTGACCAAAACCAGACACGTCATTTTGGAAAACAAGTTATACCATTGATAACACATATGAACAGACTGAATAAGTGCAAGATGCATATGGTGACCAGACGTTCTCACGTTAACACTTGCAAAATGATCATATACGTAAACAAACCAGTTAGGCGCAAAATTATATTCAAGCAAGCAATTCATTTTTATTGTGGACAGGGAGGCTGACCAGGACGCTCCAGAATCTGAGCTCTCCACAAAGAAAAGATGACCGTGCAAATAGAAAGAGGATCATTTGCCGGCCCAGATGATGGTGCAGTTTTACACAGCCATCATCGAGTCCGGTCCTCACCTCCTCCGTATCATTGTGTGGTACGCTGGAGCCACAGCCAGGGACAAACATAGACTGCAGCGCATTGTGCGCTCGGCCAAGAAGGTGATTGGCTGGTTCTTAACACTCTTAGTTTTGTTAAAATTAGTTTTGTATATTTAGGTTTTTTTTATATTATTGTTAAGAGTTTATATTTCCTATTTTAATTACTATGTTTATTATTGCGCATACAGCAAGTTCCTAGTCTATGAATCTTGATAAGTATTTCTGATTCTGAAAGCGTTACACAATATAGCTCTTTCTCAGAATCCATTTGGAGCTTTTTTGTGGGTTTTTACTTTTGGCCTTCTTCAACTTTATGCAACCTTTAAGCTAAAATTAATTTGACACTCCTGGTTAACTTGTTCTTGATTAAATAGAAAGAATTATTTTTAAATAGATCAAAACACAGTAAAACCAGAAAACAAATCAAATTCTCTCACCAAACCATTTGATGTTTGGTTCAACTCTTGCCACGGTCCCAGGAGCCACTGTGGACTGGAACTGCAAAGGTTTGATCACTTTTCCACGATTATTACTAAGAAAAAAAAAAAATCATCACATTAAAGTCAATAGATTCCATTCAAATGATCTAACAAACAAGTAACAATTGAAACAAAACCAGGTTTTATCTTTACTTACCATCGTTGTTTCTGTCTGTACATATTCAGACGTTTGATGGTGGATCGGTCCCTCATGTTGTTTCCACCTGCACCCTTAACTCGATCTGTAAATGGAATCAAATAGAATATATGAAATTATATAAACAGATAAATGCAAAGAACGAGATCGCGGATACAAGCGGCCGAAATGAGCTTCCTCCGCAGGGTGGCTGGGCACTCACTCAGAGATCGGGTGAGGAGCTCTGCCATCCGGGAGGAGCTCGGTGTCGAGCCGCTCCTCCTCCAGGTCGAGAGGAGCAAGATGGGGTGGTTTGGGCATTTTGTCAGGATGCCCCCTGAGCGCCTCGCAGGTGAGGTGTTTAGGGCACGTCCCACTGGAAGGAGACCAAGAGGCAGACTCCGGACCTGCTGGAGAGACTATGTCTAACAGCACGCCGGGGAACGACTTGGAATCCTTCCGGGTGAGCTGGAGGATGCAGCTGGAGTGAGAGAAGCATGGGCTTCCCGTTTGAGGCTGTTGCCTCCGTGACTCGGCCCCGGAACAAGCGGAAGATGACGGAACGGAACTGCAAATGGTTTAACAGTATAAACAAATAAATTCACACATAAAGATGTTTGATATTTTTATTAAATCTCATTCGGTTGATTTAAATAAGAGCTGAAAACACAGTAAAAATGAGGTAGGTTTAAACAGCACGCTACTTTTAATTCATAAACTGATTCTTATAAATATAATAATGTCTTCTGCTTATTTGGGGCCAGGTCACGGGGGGAATAGCCTCGGGTGGTAAGCCCAGGCTTCTCACACCCCGGCTGCATCCTCCAGCTCACCCTGGAGGATCCAGAGGTGTTCCCTCTCTCACTGTGAGACAAGACTCTCCAACAGGTCTAGGCTTGCATCTGGATCTCCTTCTGTTGGAACATGCATTTGGGATGCTTCCTAACAAGATGCCCGAACCACCCCATTTGGCTTCTCTCAATCCAGAGGCGCAATGGCTCCGAGCTCGTCCTGGATGGCAGAGCTCCTTACTCTATCTCTGAGTAAGAGAGCCCAGCCACCCTGCAGAGGAAGCTCATTTCAGCTGCTTGTATCCGTGATCTTGTTCTTTCAGTCACCACCCACAGCTGGTGACGTCATTATTTGTTTATATTTACTACCATATAGTAAATTACAGTTTGAGTTACTTTAGTTTGTAACTAATTACCATTACAACATTGTAATTCCGTTACTTTTCAAGAGAAGTAAATGTAACGTAACTAATTACATTTCTTAAATCAGATACAAATCAATGTTTGATATTATGGGATGTTTATTACATTATGTAACCCTGAAGTTCCAAGTTACAACCTAATAACTTTTAGTTCTAAGTTATAATAAGTTATAATAGACCATCTTTGATCACGTCACGTTTAATTATTTAATTATTATTATTATTATTGAATTTCTGTTTTTTTTTTTTAATTCTGTACATTTATTTACAATTGATTTTTCACACAATAATTCAAACCAACTCTACATGAATCAATAATGCTTGTCACAATAAACTTAAAGCAGTATTTTTTTATATAGTTTAATAAAGCAGTCATTTTTTATCTAGTTTAATAAGTTGTAAACAGTTAGCTCAGGGTTAGCTTACCCGGGTTGCTGCTGGAAGCAGAAGGATTTATGGAGCTTTTCCCCTTAAAACGATGCTTCACCATGATGAATATAAGTCAAACCAGACGCTCACAGAAGAAAAAAATAAATTCTGGAGATAGAGATGCAGATAAATGAGTTTTTATGGAGTTTATTCACTTTAGCTATGCAGCCTAGCACGTGTCCTTATGGTGGAACTGGAAGCGCGTCATCAGTAAGCGACAAACCTGGAAGCAAACGTGGACATTTTTAAACATTAAATTTGAATTCGTATGTTTTATAATTTAATTAAAAATGATTTTATGTTCTTTGTTTAGCTACTCAAACCAGTTAAATTGTTTGTGAAACTGTGTTGTTGTTGTGTGGCGTTGATCTTCTTAAAAACTACAAACCGTCGCAAATATGACGTATTTGTCCAACCCAGCTATGTTGAAGGGAGAAAACGTCATCTTTTAGCGACAAACAGTATATAATTCTACAAGTAAATAATTTGTTTAATAATTTTATTTGAATTGTTACGTTTTGAAATACGTTTTAATTATTTTTTGTAATTTGATAAAAATATATTAGTTTAGCAACACAAGTCATTAAAAAAATAAAAACAACGTGTGGAGTTGATGAAAAAACTACAACCTGTCGCAAACATGACGTCATACTACAGCCTTTAAAATTTATTAAATTATTTTTAAAATTTATTTTGAACACAGTTTATCACAGAAACTGCTGACACGTGATTCTAGAAACACTTTGACCAACTATATTTAATATTCAAAATGTTGGTAAAAAAAATCTACATGGAGATTTTCATCTGAAACAACAAGTTATTGGTTTTTTTTTTTTTTTTTTTACAGTCATCATATGATTTTATTTTAATATTCTCAAAATCATTTAAACGTTCATTTCTTTGTTTTATAAATGTCCTCTTTAAGACTGGAAAATTATTTAGTTCCATGTTGTAATTCAGTAATGATAGTGATTCTATTGATTACCAACTTTTTAAATTTATTTGGTTGAAGTTTTTTATTAGTATTTAACCATCTGAAAGAAAACATTTCAATGATCGTTTTTTGTGTTGATTAAATAAAAGAGGGATCTGAAGTCGAGCAACATCAACGCAGCAGATCTCCAGTCAGTGACCTCTGACCTTTATAGGTGGCGTGCAACTGTAAAAATCAGCATCAAGCAGGTCGAGGAGAACTGAGAGATCCAGTGCAGACCTGGACCTGAAAACAGCAAAAAAAGTCAGTCTGCCACTGCTCCCCCCATGACCTATACCACCTCTCACATTTACAGTAAGTGTGGTAGGAGCTGCAGCTCCTGCATCGGCTTATTCAGCCACAACCGATACTTAACTATTGAGTTACAAATAGTACATACAAAGAAATTTTGTATATTTTCCTAATTTCTTACAAACAACCCACTTCCTAAATACATTAATCCTGTTACATTAGGTACTAGGTAATAATGGTGGCCTCACAGCGAGAAGGCTGTGTGGATGAGGCTTGGAACGTTGGCCTTTCTGTGTGAAGTTTGCATGTTCTCTACGTGTATGTGTAGGTTTTCTCCAAGTACTCCGGTTTCCTCCCACTCTCTAAAAACATACATGTTAGCTTGGTTGGCCGCAATGAAATTGCCCCTAGGAGTGAGTGTTTGTGTGGATGGTTGCATTTTTGTGGCCCAGCGGCAGATTGACCACCTATTCATGGTGTACCCTGCCTCTTGCCTGAAATCAGCCAGGATAGGCTCTGGTAATATTTTGAAAAAATGTTGTCTAATTTAAGAAAAAGCTGTTAACGAGCTGGTTTTGGTGATTTTTAGATTAAAAAAATATATGTGTTTGTTTATTTACGAATATTTACGAATGTAAATGCACATGTATGTTTGTGTGTGTGTGTGTAAAATGATAACTTTTTTAAATGGAATGTTTGAATTAATCATTTAAAAACTACAATACTTTAAGGAATGTGAATCATAAATGTTTGAAAAGTTCTTTTTAAGATTTATAGTAAAAATAAATAGTGAATGTTGAGATTTTTATGAAGATTTATGAAACTCAGAGGCAGTGAATAGCGAACATATGTGAATTAGAAAAAAGAATATATCATAAAACCAAAAAACATCAGATCAGATTTGTCCAGAAGAGGGAGCAAATCAGTTTGAGGAAGATTTGGTCCTTCACTATTTGAGATGCTTATTTGTCTAATTTTTTACACTATTTTGTGTCCAGATTGATAAAGAATGAAGATTATTAATCTGAACTCTATCGTTCAAATGTTTCAGTCATAATTTAAAACTGGACAATCCATTTTTCATGGTTTTAATTTGTTGTATTAGTTTTATTACTTTTATTGCAGCTAATATTTACAAATTGATATAATTTACATGATTAGACTGTATTTCTGTTGTGCATTGCATTTAATTTGATCATAAAATATACTGTACTTACTAATCAAGTTTTTGGCAAACTTTCTGTGCAGCTTAAAGAATCCTAGTTTTGGACAATTTGTAATCAATGCAAATTATGCATTGATTTATATTCTCTGAAGAATTTGCCCATAAACTAGTATATACCAAAAATGTAGGGGACAAGTCAAACATGTTGGGTTGTGAACTTTTAATGCTTCGCTTTTGGAATGTTATTTATTTTAATAATCTGGAGTCCCTCCCTCTGCAAAAAAAAAAAAAAAAATCCCCAAATGGTAACAAAATAAAAAAGAAACCTTGATAATTTACATAATTAAAATATTCACTTTCAGACCTTTTTGGAACAAAAAAATTCACTCAAAGTAATTGAATCACAAGCTCAGTAAAGACTTTAGACAAATATTTGAATTTTTCTTCCGAAAATACACTTTTGAATCATCTGTTGGGTTTTTAATATCAGATTTAATCAGTAAAAATTACATTTCAAAAAGTTTGCCAGCCCAAATATTTTGATATCAGTGCATTTTATTTGCTTTATTGTACCAAAAAAAAAAACATAATAGCAAATTTGACATCATGCAGTGTGTATGATGAAGTTCCATCTGCCACCTTTTTACAAACAGGAATGAAAAAGGATACAGATTGCGATTAAAATCCAACTGGAACAAAATAAAGTTAAAAAACACTGGAGAAACTTTCCAGAAACCTCAGATCAAAATCAAACCTTTAAGTTTATGTTAGAATCTATTTTCAGACAGAATTTGCTTTTAGTCCTTCACACAAACCAAATCCAAACAGTTTTTGTGGTTTTGCTCTCCAGCAGTCTGAGTCCTTCATTTCTTATCAGAAGTCCTTTTCTGGAATATTTTTATGAAACATTTTGCAGCAGTCCTCCAGTTTTTCTTTGCAGCGTAGCAGCAATAACCCCGTCTTTCACCACTAATATGTTTTTGATGCTGAGGAGTTTGGCCCCCACAGGCCCTCCCAGCGGACCTTCAGGGTTTAGGTGACAGAGCTGGTTGTGATGCTGGGGGCGATGGTTGTTCTGTTTTGGTTTTTTCTTCGTTTGCCGCCCCCACCTCTACCATCTTTTCCTTCTCGTCCTCTTCCACGTGTGTTTTCTTTCTCTCTCTTTTTTGCATTATTATGTCTGTCACCTTTCTTTTTCTCTGAAAAAAAGCAGATAAAAAACAATTAATTTGTTAAACAACCAGTTAACACTAGAAACTGAAAAAGCAACCCTGGCTTTTTCAGTTTCTCTGACTGTCGCCCCTCCCTGCTATAGGTGATCAGCTCACCTTTTGTTTTTTAAATGAAAGTGCTCGAGTGACCTCAATGGCATCTTTTTAGGTCAGGGGTTTTTTAGTAGAAAAAGTTTAAAAAAAGTCTTCTGGACAGTTTAATTCTTCAACGAGACGTTTTGACTTCCATCCGGAAATCATTTTCAATCTGAATGAAATGGACTGAAACCTAGATCTATTTATACTAACCTGAGTAAAAGGTAAAAAAAAATAGTAAGAAGGGCTCGACCAATGAGCCTGTGTTACCTATGATGGCCGTGAATGGCTCCTATTGTAACCACAGACCAGTAAACGAACCCTATAATAAAAATGCTAAAAGCCTAGTGAATAGAAATTACTTGCTAACGAGAGGTGTGAATCTGGGTCACGAGGTGTCAACTTTAGTCCATGGCTTCAAAAGGCTGCTGTAAATACCGGGCAAAACGTATCTAACGCCTCCACTCCGATTCAGAGAGGGACTTTCTTTCATCACAAAGATGGCTTCCTTCACCCCTCTTTCAAACCAACCTTTCTCTCTACTTAGAATCTTCACCTCACTGTCCTCAAAAGTGTGTTTGGTGGATTTAAGATGCAGATGTACAGCAGACTGTGGACCACTTGAGGCTTCTCTTCTGTGTTGGTAAAGTCTTTTGTGGAGTGGTTGCTTCGTTTCCCCAATGTAGTGTTCTTTGCAGCTCCCTTCACTGCACTGGATCGAATAAACTACATTGCTCTGTTTTTCTGTGGGCATCTTGTCTTTAGGATGTACTAGTTTCTGCCGTAATGTGTTGACCGGTTTAAAGAAAACCGGGATGTCATGTTGTCTGAAGATTCGCTGTAACTTCTCGGACAGTCCTGACACGTAGGGAATAGAGACTCCATTTTTCCTCTTCTCAGTTTCTGTTTCCCTCTTCTCACGTTTCTTGGACGTTCTCACCCTATTTTTTGTTTTTTTTTTGTAATTCAGATTTGCTTCACCGTACATGCGAGCGGTGTTGAATCGCGTTATGCTGTTAAAATGAAGAATCATGTGGAAATGATATATAAAAGTGTTTTTTAGATTAAAAAAAACCCTTTACTCCATCCACTGAGAAACTCTGAAAAAAGAATCCAAAGCGGTAGAAGTCCACCTGAATGGGGGTGGGGTACTTAGAAAAGAATTCACATTCAAATGCGTGTGGATGACCCGCTAATGGTTCGCGGGGCTCCATGCTGGGGGGTCTGTTAGGCGAAAAATTTCGTGGGTTTAGGTCTTCTAGTGTTAAAGTGGTGTAGTGAGAGGAGGGAGGACGTGGAGGAAAGCTTTTCTTGCATTCTGAGTAAAATCTCTAAAGGGCTCATTGTATGAATTAAATCATTTTTAATTATATATTGTTTACATATTGTTTACATAAGCAGCTTGAGAGAATCGTTTTTAACATTTGTGGTGAGCCTTGAGATTATTTTCGATGAAAATATATATATATATCTTAGCATCAAATGTCGAAAAACAATGACATCAACAAAAAAAGTTAAATCTAACAACTATTGCCCTTAAAAATGTGTTTCCAGATGAAGTTTTCAACTTCTCCAGTTCTGACTTGTTTGCGCAAATCTCCGAAGCAGCAGCATTTAATCCCTTTTTAAATTCTACTTTGACTTCTCATTTGTGTGACGGTTTCACCCTAAGAAAATTTCATAACATCATTCACAGAGTTGCCGTGGTGACTGCTTCCTACTCCAGAGTCTTCTACTAGGAGGATCTAACCCTATCTGCTGCATCCTCTTCGGTCACACCAACTATCTTCATGTCTTCCTTCACTGTATCCATGAACCTCCTCTTTGGTCTTCCTCTAGTCCTCTTTCCTGGTGGTTCTAAATCCAGCATCCTTCTTCTGATTTACTCTCTCTCTCTCCTCTGCACATCTCCAAACCATCTCAGTCTGGCCTCTCTGACTTTATCCACAAAACCTCTAACATGTGCTGTTCCCCTGATGTACTCATTTCTAATCCTGTCGATCCTGGTCACTCCTTGAGAGCTCCTCAGCATCTTCATCTCTGCTACAAACATCTCTGCTTTCTGTCTTTTCTTCAGTGCCACTGTCTCTAGATCAATCAGCATGGCCGGTCTCACTATGGTTTTGTACACTTTCCCTTTCATTTTAGCTGAAACTCTTCTATCACACATCACACCTGATACTTTTCTCCACCCGTTCAAGTCTGCCTGCACACGCTTCTTCACCTCTTTTCCACACTCGCCATTGCTCTGGACTGTTGATCCTAAGTACTTAAAATCTTCCACTTTCTTTATCTCTTCTCCCTGTAACCTCACTTTTCCATTTGGATCCCTCTCATTCACACACATGTACTCTGTTTTACTCTGACTAATCTTCATTCCTCTTCTTTCTAGTCCAAACCTCCACCTCTCCAGCTTTTCCTCCACCTCTTCCCTCCTCTCATTACAGATCACAATGTCATCTGCAAACATCATTGCCCAAAATGATGATTTTTGCTCATTGGCGTGATCCATAAAACTTCATTTGCATGAAGGGAATTACATGGCTTATTATAAATTTCAAATTTATGTGGCGTAAAAAAGGTGCATGAGCTAAGCAATAATCCTAGCTCAGTTTTAAATCTTTACAAGTCTGTCTAAATGAGGCACTGATTTTCCTATGAGGGTACAAAATTGAACCCTTTTAACTCACACTTTCCAAACTATTTTAGGATCAGTCACACATTGTTATAGTGGAGTAACCGAAGCATCGACCATGAGTTTGAAAACCAGCGGTCTCAGAGCACTTGCGGGTGAACGCTAGAGAAGTCTCACATGGGGTGTAAAACCAAGCAAACAACCGAGAGAGAAGACACATGGAACAGATCGTCCTACAGCACACGGAATGGCTTGCTGTCTTAGTTGTCTTAATGTATTTTGTTAAATCATGTAAAAGAGAGACAGAAAAATTCATAGTTTTGCAAAATATGTTACTGTTCCTTTTGTTCGATGAACCACAATATAAACCAATTTTATTCTCTTCTCTTTTTAATCAGTGGTTGTTTTGGGGGACTACAGATGAAAAATAGCCTTTTTGGCTTATTCTAGCTTTTTTTACTCATGTTTGTCATGTTTTTTTTTTTTTATAAAATTTCAATGTGAAATTTTATAAAACACATGTTGAAAATGAAAAAAAGCAAGCTTGACCTCAACTATGGTTACCAGCTGTGGGTGGTGACTGAAAGAATGAGACCACGGATACAAGCGGCCAAAATGAGCTTCCTCCGCAGGGTGGCTGGGCTCGCACTCAGAGACCGGGTTAGGAGTTCTATCATCCAGACGGAGCTCGGTATCGAGCCGCTCCCCCTTTAAGTCGAGAGAAACCAGATGAGGTTGTTTGGGCATCTGGTCAGGATGCCTCCCAAGCGCCTCACTGGTGAGGTGTTCCGGGTACGTCCCACCGGGAGGTCAAGAGGCAGACCCCGGACCTGCTGGAGAGACTATGTCTCACAGCTGGCTGGGGAACGACTTGAGATCCTTCTGGGTGAGCTGGAGGATGCAGCTGGGGTGAGAGAAGCCTCGGCTTCTCATGTGAGGCTGTAGCCCCAGCGACCGGGCCTGGATAAATGGAAGACAACTGAACGGAATAGAACTAAGCTTGTTTCTGGATGAAGCCCATCTACTACAAGTTACAAATATGAGTTATGATTAGGCTGAGTATTTCATTTTTCATTCTTTGTTTTGGATAAAGTCTCTCCTTCAACTGAGTTTTTAGGAGTTTTAACTCCCCGAAAAGTATCAACAGAGACGTCGCAGCTTTGTTGAGTCTATTTTTTACTTGTTCTGAGTGTGTGTTTCCGCCGGGTTAACTGTGTATGAAATCCTTTGAGACAACTTTGTGAAATGTAGAAACAAAATCTACTTGAACTGAATTGTGATTGAATAATTTTGTTTACATGTTTTTTGATCCAGTCGAGTGAAGAGTACTGCCAAACCAAACCAAACCTAATTAAATCGATTCCCAAAAACCACTCTGATCCGAATGAAAAATGACAGGAAATATTTTTCTGATTTTATAAGAGTCTCTGGAGACAAAATAAACTTGTAGTTTCCCACATTTGTGACGCTGTGAAGCATCTAAATAATTTAAATTGATTGGAGGATATTCAGAAGCATGTCTCAAACAAGCAACGCTAGTAAGAACCGTTTTTTTAAACAAAGAAACGGAGCAAAGCGGCAAACACAACGAACACTTCCAGCCAACCACATTGTATATTTTATGTAAACTTTTAGTCTCTTTCCAAATACCAACTTACAAAAAACAGCATCTACGTAGCTCACAAATTCCAGGTTTCACAAGAATAAGACGATGCAGAGCCGTGAACAACATGGCTTCGCAATTTTCGATATCACAAATTGTATTGATTATGAGTTCTTTGGGGAGTTTGGGAAATTCTTTGCTATCATAGAACCGGTATTACTTTGTAAAATTTATCAAAAGGGGAACAGTGGCTTGATGAGTCGAGGGAGCATCTTTTTTCTGGAGGGTTGTAAGTTCTTTCCCTTTCCCAGACCTCACACTAAGGTGTTAGAGCAAGACACCAAATCTTTAGAGAGGCCAGACTGCGATGGTTTGGACATGTGCAGAGGAGAGAGAGAGAGTACATCAGAAGAAGGATGCTGGGTTTGGAACCACCAGGAAAGAGGACTAGAGGAAGACCAAAGAGGAGGTTCATGGACACAGCGAAGGACATGAAGATAGTGAGTGGGACCAAAAAAGATGCAGCAGATAGGGTTAGATGGAAGAAACTGACTTGCTGTGGTGCCCCCAAAGAAGAAGATTGCAGCTTCTGTGACTGTGAGCTGCACTGTAAAATGCTTAGACTACTGACGCAGATAGAAAAGTACTCTATAAAGTAGCCTGCATGACTCAAAGCCATCTTAAAGAATTCAGCAGCTACCCCAAGAACAGCTGATTGCGTTGGCTAGTTAGTCATCTCATTTTCCTCTGGAGGCGACACATACCAGAGCTTGGGATCCTGCCCCCAGGTCCCTTTGAAACCGAGAACCATGAAATCTTTTGTTTGTCTATGATTTTTTAATGTGCCTGTATGTCTTGCCCCAGGTGTTTTTTTTCACTTGCTTACTTTCACTGTCCACTTTTAAAAGAGCATGTAGGGCTCCATGTGTATTTTTCCCAAGACGCCATGCCTGGCTGCATGTCCTTAGTCTCCATTCCGTTCCGTCATCTTCCGCTTGTTCCGGGGTCGGGTCGCGGGGGCAACAGCCTCAAACGGGTAGCCCAGGCCTCTCTCTCCCCGGCTGCATCCTCTAGCTCACCTGGAAGCATCCCAAGTCGTTCCCCAGCCAGCTGTGAGACATAGTCTCTCCAGCGGGTCCGGGGTCTGCCCCTTGGTCTCCTCGCGGTGGGACGTGCCCGAAACACCTCGCCTGCGGGGCGCTCGGGGGGCATCCTGACCAGATGCCCAAAACACCCCATCAGGCTCCTCTCGACCAGGAGGAGGAGCGGCTCGACACCGAGCTCCTCCCGGATGGCATAGCTCCTCACTCGATCTCTGAGTGAGAGCCCAGCCACCCTGCGGAGGAAGCTCATTTCGGCCGCTTGTACCCGCGATCTCATTCTTTCGGTCACCACCCACAGCTGGTGACCATAGGTGAGGGTAGGCACGTAGATTAGAATAGAACGTAGATTCCTTAGTCTCCTGGAACTGTAACTTGTGTTTTATTTGGTGTGTTTTCATCTCGAGTCGTGTTTGCTGGAATTTTAATTTCACGTTTGTCTTGTGATCCAAGAGGAAGACCAAAGAGGAGGTTCATGGATACAGTGAAGGAAGACATGAAGATAGTTGGTGTGACCAAAGAGGATACAGCAGATAGGGTTAGATGGAAGAAACTGACTTGCTGTGGCGACCCCTGAAGGGAAATGCCGAAAGGAGAAGTCTTGTGATCCAATGACGATGAAATCTTCTGTTATAAGTAGTGCTGTATATAAGACTTATGAAATGTTAAGTTACGTTACAAAGTACCACTCTTAAAAAGTAACTGAGATAGCAACTGAAAAAGTAATTAGTTACAAACTAAAGTAACTATAATTTAAAAACTTCAAAAATGTTTGACATCAAAAATTTAGTTGTTAATTGTACAATGTTTCAGTTTCTTTTTTAAAAAAAGTCATGCAAACATACAACAAAGCAAATCTGTAAAGGTTAAAGTAATGACTACGAGCCTATTGCCTGTAGATCTATTTATCGGAAAGTTGGGAATAAAAATATGTTGGGCTGACGAAGAGCCAAGCCTGCAAGTCTTGTTTGCAAATGGTAACTAACAACTGAAGCCTTGTCTGTCTTTAACAACATTAAGTTGGAATTTTCAAATCGAGTGTTAGCGTTCAACACCGTGCTTCAAGCACATGGGGCCCTTCTGGCTGTGGACTCTTGGTCTGTTTAATTTCTGTTTCAACAGCTGCTCACTTTCCTGTCCCACTTGACACACTCTCTAACCTCCCCTTTTCTCCACTCGGCATGGGCTCTGATTCACACCTGTCACACATTTTAAGAGCATAATTGCTCTCTAAATACAAACATCCATCATAATTTAGTTGATTTTCACATGTTTCTGTTCAGGGACGGAATGGCTCAGACCTGCTGCTAAGTGGGAACTGGAGAGCAAAGAGGGTTTAAGAGCAACGAAAGCAGAGAAAGGACCATTTTCTGTCTAATGAATCACCTGGAAGTCACTTGAGCCATAACGAGTTAAACATTGCCAAGTGCCTGTTAATGGCCTGCAAAACAAAGAGCAGCTACCGAGCGAGAATGGACATTATGTGCGGTTTTACATGGCGTTCATAAAAGTATAGGTGAGGAGTGTTTCATTTTTATGAGGGGTAGTTATTCTGCTCGGAAAAAAAGCTGAGAGTGTTCACCACTCAGCTGACATTACCAGATCTCATGGTACCACCATGTTTGTCTAATGCTGTTGTAGTCGTTTGTTTTAAAAGCGGTATTCTATATTTCATGCCTCCCCCGGATAATGTAGACGAGGTATTAAGATTCCGGGCTGTCTGTGCATTCGTACATGCTTCTGTAACATTTTTATGAATGCAATGTCTCCCAAACTACTGCCCAAAGTTACTCAGTACCAACTAGGCAGACTATTGGGTGCTCCGTTCCGGCTTCTTCTGCTTATCCGGGGCCTAGTCGTGGGGGCAACAGCCTCAGAAGGGAACCCCAGGCTCTTTCACCCCAGCTGCATCCTATAGCTCTCCCGGAAGGATCCCGAGTTGTTCCGTTACGTCATCTTCCGCTTGTTCCGGGGTCGGGTCGCGGGGACAGCAGCCTCAAATGGGTAGCCCAGGCCTCTCTCACCCTGGCTGCATCCTCCAGCTCACCCGGAAGGATCCCAAGTCGTTCCCCGGCCAGCTGTGAGACATAGTCTCTCCAGCGGGTCCGGGGTCTGCCCCTTGGTCTCCTCCCGGTGGGACGTGCCCAAAACACCTCGCCCGCGAGGCGCTCGGGGGGCATCCTGATCAGATCTCGATTCGTGATCAACTCATTCTTGCTTAAACCTTTATAACAATAATGCATTCGTTTAGTCTTATTTACCTTTCTGTTTTTGCCTATAGGGGGCGTCACAGCAAGTCAGTTTCCTCCATCTTACTCTGACTCCTGATTCCTTTGCTTTGACTTCAAACTCAGTTCCTGGAGGGCCGGTGTCCCTGCAGGTTTTCCATGTGTTCCTGGTTCGATACAGCTGATGCACATACAGTGAAATCAACAGCCAATCAAATTTGGCACAATGACTCGTTAACCTGAATCAGGAGTGTAAATGCAAGAACAAGTTTGCCTCCCCTACAAGTTTGCAAGTTTGACACCCCTACATCATGTTCACCTTCACCAAGCACACAAACCTACTCTTTGGTGTTCCTCATGGCCCCCTGCCTTTTCTGCATGCCTATGAATTTTTTTTTTTAATGCAAAAGTCGTTTGCATTAAAAAAACTTTAACTTGGTGAATTTGTTGTGTCAAACCTGACATAATTCCTCATGAAACAATTACCGATCTAGTCTCAAACAGTAGCAAACATACCCAAAAAACATTCTTTAATCGACATGTTAATACCACCGAGGCATAATTTGCCAAGCTGTCTGCAATCTACAAACGTGTGCAAATAAAACACGTCTCTGAGCTTGAGTGGTGATTTAAATGACAGCTTTAATTGAGCAGTGACAATTAAATCAACAAGACCTGATAGGGAGAAGTGAAGGGTTTTCTAACTGCTGAATCTGAGCTGATGTTCACACTGTTTAAGCACCTAATTACTCCTCTAACAAATCACTTGTGAAGCCAGAGAGAGGGGGACTCCTTCAGTTTCTGACAGTCCTGATTGCACCACCACTCTATCCAACCCAAACAGTTTTGCTTGACAAATGCAATAACACATCCAGAAAATACGATTCTCGCGTGAGACCTTTATGTGGAGCTTCAGGAAAAAGGAAGGGGGAAAAAACGGCAGCCAAATCAGCACAAAGCGTGAGACCGTCAGACCACTAAATCACTGAAGTTATACAAGCGCTGCCCCCTGTGTTTTACACAGCCAGCCGGATCCCACATACACAGCTGCGCCTTTTTACACACATGAACTTGTTCACTGGAATCGCCCACAATCTACCTCACACAAGCAAATTTATTTCAGTGCAATTTGACAGTAATGCGTTCTTTATTTTCCAACATAAAGTTATCAAATCTAAGGGAAATTATACCAGATTGGGAGTCCCCTCAATAGGTCAAGATTCTGCCCCAAATGGAGAAGATTGGTGTAGTAAACACCATAACTAGGACCAAGGTTCAACCGTTAATGGCTGTTTGAGGTCATTACCATATTAAGGGTTCAAGAAAGGTCTGTTTCTGATTAATCTGCCAAAACAATTCCTCAAACAAATTAAGTAATTCATTGAAAAAAAATATATTCTTGATTATTTTTTGTGCCTTAAAGCTTCCTTTTCTTTTCATTCAACGTTCTCTTTGCAATGCCAGAACAGAACTTTTGGCAATGAGATCCTGTATGTATGAGGGACAAAAACAGGCTGGACAAACTGAGGAGGAAATGTGTCTTTGCCGGGTGCGAAGGTTCCATCTGTGGAGACTGAGCTGGAGAGGAGAATGAGGGGCACAGTGGAGGCTATCCTCTTCAATATAGAACACCCTCCGAATGAGACTCTGGCCTCTCAGAGAAGCATCACAGTGGAAGGCTTTGTTCTCTGTGCTGCAGATCTGAGAGATTCAGGGTGCCATTGGTCCCAGCAGCCATGAGACTTACATCTCAGAAGCTGAATGAAGCACATGGTGTTCACTGCTCTTCTTGATGGTCTGTACTTTATGCTTGGTGTAGAGCCATTGCTCATCTGAGTCGAGAGAAGCCAGATGGGGTTGTTTGGGCATTTAGTTAGGACGCCTCCCAAATGCCTCTCTGGTGAGGTGTTTCCGGTGCATCCCATCGAGAGGAGACCCAGGGGCAGATCCCACACCTGCTGGAGAGACTATGTCTCACAGCTGGACAGGGAACACCTCAGGATCCGTCCGGGTGAGCTGGAGGATGCAGTCGGGGTGAGAGAAGCTTGGGCTTCTTGTCTGAGCCTGTTTCCACCCTCAACCCGGCCCCAGATAAGCGGAAGACAACGTAACGGAACTTTAATACATTTTACCAGGTGTAAACACTATCTTTACATGCTGGCTTTACTTTGTCAAATCAGTTTGTTTCTTTATCATTTAGTGCCACCAAATCCAACACTAGAGTTTATAAAGCCAGTCTTTTAAAAAGTAAATGAAACATTTTCTTATTGTTTTATTCCATTTCAGCTCTGAGAATGATTCGGCATATTTTCTTAGTGAGCAGAAGTTTAAATTCCGACTGATGACGCTGATATTTTTGCACAAAAAATCTCACATAAAATATTTATTTTATTAACCAAAAGCTGAAAATTAACCCTGCAAAAATTCACAGTGGGATAATTATTTACTTTAAATTGACAATAGGACAATAATGTTTGCAGATGACATCATGATCTGTAGTGAGAGGAGGGAAAAGGTGGAGGAAAAGCTGGAGAGGTGGAGGTTTGCACTGGAAAGAAGAGGAATGAAGATTAGTCAGAGTAAAACAGAGTACATGTGTGTGAATGAGAGGGATCCAAATGGAAAGGTGAGGAGAAGAGATAAAGAAGGTAGAAGATTTTAAGTACTTAGGATCAACTATCTAGAGCAATGGAGAGTGTGGAAAAGAGGTGAAGAAGCGTGTGCAGGCAGGCTGGAACGGGTGGAGAAAAGTATCAGTTGTGATGTGTGATAGAAGAGTTTCAGCTAAAATGAAAGGAAAAGTGTACAAAACCGTGGTGAGACCCGCCATGCTGTTTGGTCTAGAAACAGTGGCACTGAAGAAAAGACAGGAAACAGAGATGGAGGTAGCAGAGATGAAGATGCTGAGGATCTCTCTGGGAGTGACCAGGATAGACAGGATCAGAGGAACAGCACATGTTAGAGGTTTTAAAGTCAGAGAGGCCAGACTGAGATGGTTTGGACATGTGCAGAGGACAGAGAGAGAGAGTACATCAGAAGAAGGATGCTGGATTTGGAACCACCAGGAAAGAGGCCTAGAGGAAGACCAAAGAGGAGGTTCATGGATACAGTGAAGGAAGACATGAAGATAGTTGGCGTGACCAAAGAAGATGCAGCAGATAGGGTTAGATGGGAAAATCTGACTTGCTGTGGCGACACCTGAAGGGAAATGACGAAAGAAGAAGAAGAAGAAATTGACAATAGGTACGAGTGTGTGACAGATCCCTCTATCTGGCCCTAAGACTGACTGAAGACCTGTTCAGGTTGGTAATCTTTGAGCCCAAACTTGTTAGATTTCCATCTGGAAGAAGACATTTTTACTTTGTACCATTCTAGCCATCTTTTCATTTTCAACCAGCAATGTTTAGCTGGGCCGCTAACTAGCAAAACACCAGGTTCACGCTTTTTCATCAAAACAATCTCATCAAATTTTTTAAGTTTGAAACATATGCAACATTGACTCGTTATTTCACACCAATTCGGGCCTTACAGAGAGTTTTTCTTTCGAATGTGTGCTTTTATTTAAACATTTACGGTCCATGTGAATTAAGCTTCCAGCGGCATTTGTGTGTCTTAATGTCACTTGGAAGGGGGCTATTTGTTTTCCTGCTGCCCCTGCGGTACAGTTTCAATAAACAGAAGGATATGGTAGGGCACAGTACGGTCAGTCAGAAACTACCAAAGTTACACAACTTCTATGACTCACTTTACCAGGAAACAGCCTCATTCTTCTAAGATGTGTATAGTTTTTTGTTTTGTTTTTTTTGAGAAATTTGCTTTTTTAACCAGTGAGGTGTCTCATCACCAAACAACCACAAGCCTTCTCTCCTCTGACTTGACCACAGATTTGTTTAAAACCAGAACCTTAAAAGAACTTTCCAAGTTTATACAATGGTAAGAAAATATCCAAACCTTCACCCTGTTTACTCACATATAGCAGATCAGGTCACATCATGGCTTACATGTTGCAACATCCGCCCCGCTGCCAAGACTTCGCATTCTTTCGTAACATCGCTAAGAGCCTCTAAGCGTGCCACTATTCAATAAAAGCTTAGTATACTTTCTTATTCCAAGGACCTGCGGGCTCGTAAATAACTTTTTTTTTACTTCTTGTAAAAGTTGGCACTCATTACTGAAGAAACCTTAATGCTGAGGGATCTAAAGTGGGTTTCTAATGAGTAATTACCAACAGCAATTCTACAGCTGTTATAGAAAACCAAGTAAGGTATATTATCAACTACATTTTCCCGTGTTTTGTCGGTGAATGTGTGCTGATAAATAGCCCTCTGTTTCTTGCTCCAGCAGCCGTAGCAGAAGAGCCCAGACTTCCATGCCATGGAAAGATCATCCAGCACATCTGGGACGATCCAGAGGCATTCCCGGGTCTGCTGAGGGACATAGTCCCTCCTGCTGGCATGGCGTCTATGCTTAGTTATTCTCTCAGTGGGATTTGCCCAAAATCAAATGTCCTATTCCTCTCGAGGTGTAACCCTAACCCCGCTAGTAGATCATGGTGATCTTTTGTGAAGGTTGGAATGTGGATCGAATGTTTAAATCTAGAGTTTTGCTTTTTGTCTCAGTTCATTCTTCAACAGTGTCTGAATTATTGCCGAATTATTGATGCCGTACTGATAGATGCGACCATTTGGGTTTTTTCTGATTGTAACCAATATATTTCACATTTACATCGTTATTGGTGATCATCACATAGTTTTTAAGTATTTTATTTCGGTTTTAAATTTCTGGAAGAATTTGGCACAATTTGGCACCATCTGTGTTTTTTGTGTCTCAACCAATATGTTGCACATTTTTTGCCAGAAAGAGAAATTATTGGTGTCTCTAAAGTTGTCAGGATGTTAGGATGTTTGTTTGGGTAGGTTTGAATCTCAGAAAGTTATCCATACAAACTTGGAATCTCGGATGATTTTCAGACACTCTTCTGACTGAGACTGTTTGACCCGTTTGAGGTGTATCCTGCCTCTCGCATGAAATCAGCCAGGATAGGCTCCGGCACCCCTTGTGATCTCATTAGGGATAAGTGGTTCAGATGAGGAAACTTTTTGACATCATTATTGTTGGTGTTTTGTTGTATTTTTTTGGATTTGTTGAAGCGGTTGTTTTTTGCTCGAAGGTGAGTTTCTACAATTTAATTTAATATACAGTAAAAAAAAAAAAAAAAAAGAAAATTTTTTTTATTCTCTAGAACTTTAGAGAACTTTGGGGACCTTAGAGTGAACGTTAGGCTACTAAATGCTGGAATATTTAAAACCAATTAGCAAAAACGCTTCTGTTTTGCTCTAATTTTCACTGGACTTGTTTCGCTCCATTGGTCATTTGATGCCTTCAGCTTTTAGAACAACTAATAGAGTGTTGTAAATGTGGATCACAGCCTCTGAGCGGTGAAAATGAAGGCTAAGTTACTGCAGAGAGAACTGCTGTGTGGATGAAAAGAGCCCAAGCAAACATGTCATTGCTGAGTAAACCCCCACGCCTCACTGCTTCCTTCTGACTCTGATCCCGCTCCAGCTTTTCAAGGCGTAATGGCCGCTCTTCATCTGCCTGACTGGTGGATGAAGTTTATTATTTACACACAGTCATGTCAAAAGATCTGCCAAATCAAACGTAATCATCGCCCTGCGGGTCATCGACGCTCCGCCTGGAACGCGGGACGTTGAATGTTGAGTAATGAGCCTGTCATTCATCATATGAGAGGGTCTGGGGTGTTTCACAGAACACATGCAGCGTGGTGCTCATTCATCTGCGTAAACTCATTTATGTGCAAACTTCTAATTATCTGCGTGGTTTGTGTGAAATAATGTCTGAGAATTCACAGTCTGGTTGCATGTTTGCCTTACCTCTCACACATGGTGTCTTGGTAACGACACATTTTCTCCTCTGTGTTTCCAGACCACAGGATTCAGAGGGCAGAATGGATGGGGAAGTGACCAAGCTTTGTGTCTGCGTTAGGGGGGCACGCACACGGGACTGCGAGCCTTTCTTAAATCCACATGTTTTATTCTTTTTCATACAGGAACTCCACTGGGTCCACTCGCCCAGTTCGCACCCCGAGCCACGCTGACCTGCGAGAGAAATGAGTAGGTCAGTAAAATAATTCAGGATTGGTTCTAAATCTCAGAAAAAATACTGATTTCACTTTGAAAAAGGAGTTTTGTGCAAAATCAAAATAATCATTCGACCATGTTTGAACGTTTCCACATTAAAAACTCGTTCTGGTCTTTTAAGTTGGAAGTTTGTACTTTTGAATCAAACACATCTCAGCACATCTTGATCACCAGATGGTTTGTGGTCGTGGATTTTGTTCCCAACCACGCCCATTCCCAGCAGGAGGTGTTCCACTGCTGGTGATCTACTCGCACTTCAGTCCAAACAAGAGTCCTATTTTTATGTTCTTCTTCTTTTGGCATTCCCTTCCAGGGGTCGCCACAGCAAGTCAGTTTCCTCCGTCTAACCCTATCTGCTGCATCCTCTTCGGTCACACCAACTATTTTCATGTCTTCCTTCACTGTATCCATGAACCTCCTCTTTGGTCTTCCTCTAGTCCTCTTTCCTGGTGGTTCCAAACCCAGCATCCTTCTTCTGATGTCCTCTCTCTCTCTCTTCTCTGCACATGTCCAAACCATCTCAGTCTGGCCTCTGTTAATGCACCAAATTAAGAAAGTAAAGAAATATGAGTAAGCTTTGATTTCTGTTCCGTTGTCTTCCGCTTATCCGGGGCCGGGTGGCGGGGGCAACAGCCTCAGACGGGAAACCCAGGCTTCTCTCACCCCAGTTGCATCCTCCAGCTCATCCGGAAAGATTCCGAGTTGTTCCCCGGCCTGCTTTGAGACTTAGTCTCTCCAGCGAGGCGCTCCGGGGGGCATCCTGACCAGATGCCCGAACCACCCCACCTGGCTTTTCTCGACTTGGAAGAGGAGCGGCTTGACACCGAGCTCCTCCCGAATGGCAGAACTCCTCACCCGATCTCTGAGAGAGAGCCCAGCTTTGATGCTTTTCATAATAACTGATGCTGTATTCAAACAAAATGAATGCTCCGTTGTGTAAACGCATGGGGTGAAACTAAGCAGGAAGCGAGAGGATGGGGGAATTCACAGTGTCGAACAAAAAGGAAATTAAATAAATGTGTTTGTAGGCTATTTTAAGCAAATAAAATTCACTATGTTTATCTACATAAGCTACGAGATGTGATTTTTTTTTCCATAATACCCCTCTTTGAAAAACACAGCCTAGCAAAAGGTCTCAAAATTTTTGTTTTTTTTTCAGAGTTTCTGTGTAAATCTTGTTTTGCTGCTTTTTTAAAATGCATCGACTCGATTCGAATGGTCAAAGTTCACTTACCGACACACTCCATGGTGTCGTTGGCGGTGTGCTGTCCAGGGGGGCAACTGACGTAGCATCGGCCGCTGTGCGAATACAAGCCCTCCTTACATTTTGTGCAAAAATTGCGGTTAAAACACTCTTCACAATGATCTATTTTACATTCTGCAAAAGAGAAAACAGATAAAAAAAACCAAAACAGATAAATCAGTTTTATTTTGTTGCTTTTTTTCTTATTTTGGAAGGATGGTAAGTTCTCAAGCAAAGAAAGAAGCATTTTTGTGATGGGAATTTGAATTTTCACATTGCTTTTCTTGCAAGAAAGGACAAAAAGAGCTTGACTTTTATTTCCACTGAGAGATTTATTAGTGAATAAATACCAGAAGGTTGTTTTAAAAAGAATCCCCAGTTGTCTTCTAAAAGCCCATGTACTCTGGACATGTACGAGTACAGCCAGGACTTTGTGACTTTGTTGAATTTCTCACGAGTAGTTTTGTGCACACCTCAGATTGCAATTTGATTGTAGATTTTTGTAAAAAATATCCAAATGCAAACAAATGTATTAATGCAGAGTTAAAATAATTTAAAATGCTTTTTATAAAAAGTAAAAAAAATGAAGGGAAAATTGAACAAATGAGGAATTTCTTAAATAAGATCCTCTGAAATGATAACTTCTGCACAAAAACTTTTGGTTGCATGACCCTGAATAATATGCACAGATGCCAAATTTTTGGCTTCACAGAGAGGGAGATTTTGAGGCGGGGCCAAAAAGAGGAGGAGCTATGATATGATGTCACATCCGCCAATGGACAACACCCGCCATGACAGTTGGGGTAAAACAAACCGTTCAAAACACAAGATAACAGCTGGAAAATTGTGCGTCTCACGTGTGTTATCACCTAGCGTTATGTATAAGTACAAAAAGGAATTATCACCAGGAATACACCCCTGTACGGCTTGTTCACGCTTTATTTTGCGGTTCACATGCATAAGCTGCCACAGACCAAAGTTCCCGAATGTCCGACTTCGCCCATACTTCACCAAAAACAATACTGGCGATAGCCCATGCAGATCGCTACCAGCGATCCATATTCAACTTCTTCTTCTTCTTCTTTCGGCTTTTCCCTTTAGGGGTCGCCACAGCAAGTCAGTTTCTTCCATCTAACCCTATCTGCTGCATCCTCTTTGGTCACACCAACTATATTCATGTCTTCCTTCACTGTATCCATGAACCTCCTCTTTGGTCTTCCTCTAGGCCTCTTTCCTGGTGGTTCCAAATCCAGCATCCTTCTTCCTATGTACTCTCTCTCTCCTCTGTGCGTGCCCAAACCATCTCAGTCTGGCCTCTCTAACTTTATCCCCAAAACCTCTAACATGTGCTGTTCCCCTGATCCTGTCCATCCTGGTCATTCCCAGAGAGATCCTCAGCATCTTCATCTCTGCTTCCTGTCTTTTCTTCAGTGCTACTGTCTAGACCAAACAGCATGGCCGGTCTCACCACGGTTTTTCATACTTTCCCTTTCATTCTAGCTGAAACTCTTCTGTCACACATCACACCTGAAACTTTCCTCCACCCATTCCAGCCTGCCTGCACAAGCTTCTTCACCTCTTTTCCACACTCTGCATTGCTCTGGACTGTTGATCCTAGATACTTAAAATCTTCCACCTTCTTTCTCTCTTCTCCCTGTAACCTCACTTTTCCATTTGGATCCCTCTCATTCACACACATGTACTCTGTTTTACTCTGACTAATCTTGATCTATAATATAATAATATCTATAAATAATAATATTGTGATCTATATTCAACTGGAAGTTTTAAATGACATATCTTTACTTTGTCAGAACACACATACAGTTTAGCTACCAGCATATTTTCTTGTGTGTATAATTAATAATACTGTCACTGGGTGTTGTCCTAACCACTGAGGTCACTTCTGAGATACCACATCATACGTGACCATGATCCTTCCTACAAACAAACTACTCCATCTGGGCACTTGCATTCGATGTGCCATCTGTTTTTCCATGTCCTCATGAACGGTCACTGGTGGGTAGACACACACAGATGGATTAGACGTAGGTGGACACTGCCAGTCACTTTCTTAACCATCTTTCCCTCATGGGATTTTGGGGGTTCCGGAGCCCATCCTGGCTGATTCGAGGCAAAGGGCAGGTACACCCTGAACAAGTTGCCAGTCTGTTGCGGGGCCACACACACATAACCATACACACAAACACACTCATTCTTGGGGGCAATCAGGTAGCGGCCAATCAATCTAGCATGCATGTTTTTGGAGGGTGGGAGGAAACCCACACAGACATGGGGAGAACATGCAAACTCCATACAGAAAGGCCAGTGTTGCAAGCCTCGTCCCCACCCGGGACTCGAACCCATGACCTTCTTGCTGTGAGGCCACTGTGCTGCCCACTGGCCACCTTGCCGACTGAGTTTACACTGATTTACAGTACCATAAATAATATGATCGTCTCAACCGCTTCGTTACTCCTCAAAACTTCGCACTGCTTTTCTATGTATTATTTAAGAAAATGAAGGAAAAAAGATTCCTGCTTGATTATTGTTGTGTTTATTTTGTTACAGGATTTTTTTGGTGCTTTATTTTCCAAACTAGCTCATTTATTCAGACTGTAGATCTGAAACCGATATCCTTCGCTAATCCCGGGTATTTTGCTTACAATTGGAAAAAGACAGCAACACAGACGTCTTTGAAACGTCTTGATGATTCTCAATTTATTTTGTGGTTTATTTTTATTTATAATCCATCAATATGTTTTAAAAACAGTTGAAATATGAACTGCAAAAACTTCAGTTTTTTTTTTCTGGAAGGTGAACAAAGCGACAAAAACACTCTTCGTGCTTATTAAACTCTTCTTTAATGCTGGTTTGATGTTTCTCGTTGGAAAATGCCATAAGCTCAGTCTTCTGTTTTCAGTTATATTTGAGGTCCGAAACAAAATCCCAACAAAAACATTTTTATGTGTAATTGTCTGTTTTTTTGTTATTTCATAAAAAGACCTCTGTGTTTGTTCTTTAGCCTCTGTGTGTACGGTTCATGTAAGGCAACACTCAGGGTACTTAATTCAGTTCATATCGTTTCCAAATGTCATGACTTGCTCATTGATTTAAAACCAAGAATATCTTCAATGAGCTAATAGTTTGAAAGATGATTTGTAATTTTCCATTTCAAAGAGATTAGTTTCTGTTGTTAGACAGATATCGAGAGCACGACTTGACCTTCAGAAACATGTGGTTACTTGACATTCGCTACAACCTCAGATTTACTTCTTTCAAAGCAGCATTAAGTCATTTGAGTTTGTAAAGCAACCCACAAATCCCTTCAAAATTCTCTTTAAGAGGCCCGGTGGCTAATATTGGTCGCTCCAGTTTTCTGAGTTGAAAGATCTCAGAATGTCTTTTTTGCCTTAAATTACTGACTTATAAAATTTGTGGTGGCGAAAATGACTTTTTACACAAAAGAATAAAAGAGAAAGACGAACCCTCAGAGGTGTTTGGTCTCAAGTCTTTCCCGAGGTTTGCATCAAACTAGTTGGAAAGCATTTAGCATGTCTTCGCTCATAGAATGTGGAGGACACGTTAAACACTTGGGATCTCAATCCATAACACTTTTGTGAACATGATATCTCCCAAACCACTGAATGGATTTTAATAAAATAGCCCATAGTTGCTGAGTACTACCAACTATAGAAAACTGACATAGTCAGACATGCCAAGTCTCCCCCATTGGGCGAAGACACCTGCAATAGGACCTATAATTCATGCATCATCATTCATTCATTCATTCATTCATTCATCGATTCATGCCGCCTACAGAAATTCTCTGATGACTCTGACGTTGTACGGTGTGTAAGTGGTGGGCAGGAGGAGGAGTACAGGAGGGTGGTGGATGGATTTGTGGTGTGGGCGTGAGAGAATCACTTGCTCCTCAATGTAGACAAGACCAGGGAGATGGTGATTGACTTCCGGAAGAGGAGGACTGCTTTGCAGCCGCTCTGCATTCTGGGTAGGGATTTGGAGGTGGTGGAGGAGTACAGATACCTTGGAGTGACCATCGACAGTAGACTGAGCTGGAGGAGCAACAGTACTGCTGTGTACAAGAAGACCTGCAGCCAACTTTACTTCCTAAGGAAGCTGAGGTCCTTGAATGTGTGCTGCAAGATCCTGGAGACCTTCTATCAGTCTGTGGAGGGCAGCACCTTGTTCTTCTCTGTCATCTGCTGGGGGAGCAGCATTGCAGCCAGTGATGCCAACAGACTGAATAAACTGATAATCAGACTGGCTGGCTCTGTCATTGGCACCAAACAGGACTCACTTGAAGCAGTGGTAGAGAGGAGGTCACTGAACAAACTTTTGTCCATCATGGACAATCATGACCATCCTCTCTGCCCACTCCTGGATGAACAGCAGAGCTCCTTCTCCAAGAGGCTCAGAGAGCTCCGCTCGAGAACATCTCGTTACCAGAAGCCTTTCTTTCCGTACGCGATCCGGCTCTACAATGACTCACTTAGCAGATAGAAAGTTGCTGCTGTGACACACAAATTTCCCATGTGTGGGATCATTAGAGAATATTCTGATTCTGATTCTGATATCCCATGCTCACCCACAAAGGCTAATAAAACTCTCGCATGACAAACACTGTAGTGCATTCCATAAATATGATTGATGATAGAATGAGGCTAAGCACATGGCATCTCCTGCTGTTGCAGCTGTGCATCTGAAAGCACAGCTGAAAACACCTTGGGAATTCCCAAAATGAAAGGATTCTTTTTTTAACCATGCCTGAGAAAAGCTCTGTCAGATTTTTTTCTGACCCCACGAGCCATTAGAGTATTGTGTTTGGGATATGGATTGTTTTTTAGTCTGAAATGAAGATTTGCTTTAATACAAACCACTAATGTACTAAAACAAACCAACAGGAAGTGTGACTTACGTGTGCATCGGTTGTTGCCTTCGGGATTTCTCATCCCAAAAAAGCCCACAGGGCAGGAGGCAAGGCACACGCCCATCTGACGGATGTCATTCCGCTCCAGAAAGATGAAGAGTTTTGGTTTACATTTAATACAGCCGTTGAACTCTGAACACCGTTCGCAGCCCTTTGGGCAAGATGGTGGCACCTCTGTGCTCACTGTGGAGACAAAATCATAAAAAAAGATAAAAACAAACCCTGAGTGAGAAAAGTCAAGAAACAAGAAGGCAAAAAATGATAAAAACAGAAAAATTCCAGCTGCTTATGAGTTTTTAGGAGGAATAAAACCCAGTATTTTGTCCAGATGCTACTGATGAGATCAGTAAGTTCTTTCCATCTTCTGGTCAGAACATTTTCAGCATCTTATCATTTGAACATCTGACTGGATCTTTTACAAACTGGGATAAAGTAGCAGCGATTTTATCCAGATTCTGACTGGTTAAACAAAGGTCACATTGGTATAAAAATAAATTAGAGTCAGACCCAGACTCAATAAAATCTTTCACAAACGGGGTCGTACACTTTTTTTTTAAACTAGAGGTGCACAATTAATTGATTAAACTGATTGATTCAATTTCAATCCAATTTTATTTCTTTTTTTTACATTCTCTATTGATTCCTCACCAGGGAAATTTATGTGCTGCATTTCACCGCAGCAGGCTGCCACCTGTGACGGCGCCAATGGTGGGAGAAACAGGGGGTTAGGTGTCTTCTCCAAAGAACTTAGATGTGAATTCAGTGGGAATCAAACCTGCGGACTTCCGGTAAACTTCCGGTCTGCGGGCGAATGCTCTCTCACTGAGCCACCGTCTCCCCCTTAGTATGCCGTGTTGTTGTGATACTTAGTCTAGTATCACAACCCATTTGTCTGGAGTTGGTAACTAAAAAAAGATGTGGTCAAATCTCTCATTTTTCAGTAAATCTTTCTGCTTGTATTTTACATCAGTAAATTAGGAGGTTCTGATGTCTGATGTCGTCTTGATGCTAAATCTAGATTAAGTTAGCTGTGTCGAATTACGCTCGAACGCTGGTTAAACTGAAGGTACGTTAGAAACAAGATGTCAGACCCTTTAAGACAGAATAAGTTTATTTAAATGTAATATGTGTAAAGAGTTCCAACAGTCTGTTTAATCCAGAAAACAGAGCATAAAAACAAAGTTTTCTTGTCGGCAGGACAACCATGTCTTTCTTTTAAACGCTGTCTTTAAATTTTTAATCTGGGAAATCGTTGCCAACATGTACCAGCAACAGAACTACAAACATGGAGGACGGATGCTTGTGTTCATCTCTGTTTGCTGATTGGGCAAGAGTTTTTCATTATGCTGCATTTGTACACAAAGGCCTGCAATCTCTGACAAATTGCTGGAGTAAAATAAAATCGGGCACGGGCACTAAGTGGCACCATGCATCAGTTTCCTTCTTTTTAACAGATGAATTTAGTTTGTTCCGTTCCGTCATCTTCCGCTTGTTCCGGGGTCGGGTCGCGGGGGCAACAGCCTTAAGCGGACAGCCCAGGCCTCTCTCTCCCTGGCTGCATCCTCCAGCTCACCCGGAAGGATCCCAAGTCGTTCCCTGGCCAGCTGTGAGACATAGTCTCTCCAGCGGGTCCGGGGTCTGCCCCTTGGTCTCCTCCTGGTGGGACGTGCCCAAAACACCTCGCCCGCGAGGCGCTCGGGGGGCATCCTGACCAGATGCCCGAACCACTCCATCTGGCTCCTCTCGACCTGAAGAAGGAGAGGCTCCACACCGAGCTCCTCCCGGATGGCAGAGCTCCTCACCCGATCTCTGAGTGAGAGCCCAGCCACCCTGCGGAGGAAGCTCATTTCGGCCGCTTGCACCCGCGATCTCATTCTTCCAGGTTCCAGGTAAGGGTTGGAACGTAGATCGACTTGTAAATCGAGAGCTTAAATCGAGAGTTTGAATAAATGGAAAACATACAAACCTAATTCGCTTTGAGCCGAAAGCGAATTTAGTATGTTTTTTGTATGTTTTCCATTTATTCAAACTCATTTTCACACTTAAAATAATGTTATTTACTCCAACTTTCCAAAGAATATTTTGGTGCAAAAATAAGTAGTTTAGTACCCGCCACCAATCAGAACAAACCGTATCAACACGAGCGTAGGCAGTAGTGCTCGAAAGCATGCTCAATTGCTCATATTTTAAGATTTACAAATGAAAATAAAGACAGGCCTTGTGTTTCCAGAGGTGGGATGTTTCACGATGTTTTTTTTTTTTTTGTCAGATAACAGTTAATCGAACCCAAAGTTATAAGAAAAATAAAGTTAAATTTTTCAGCTTTGTTTTCATCTGTTATTTGCTTTTGAGTTGAGAAAAAAAAAGGATTAAAATTATAAATCAAATTTTCTGTAATAAATCTGGACACATCACTTTAAAAATAATGTGCAAATAAATTCTATTCACACGCCTGCCATTCCCTCGGATTGTTTCAAAATAAAACAAGAAAAAAAATGAAACAATCTAAGAGGCTCTGTGCTCAATTATTCTCTCACAAGGGGTCATGACCCACTAAAAACTAATTGGCTCATATGAGCACTGGAAAAGCTGTAAATCAGATGTGTAAAGTACTAACATCTTCCATGTCTGGAGAGGAAAACTTCAGCTGCGACGCTGCAGAAATGATTCATGTGGATGCACTTAGAGATCCTAATTCTCCTGTCTCTCTGACAGAACCACCGAATTAGCCGTGACAGCATCCATGCACATAGCTCTGCGTGCAGTGCATGCTATAAGAACAAAGATCGATATCTATGGCTTTTCCCTCTCATGCGTGATTGTATCAGCAGCACATCTGTTCCTGTGGCCGGTCATGGTTTTATATGAATTCTGCCTCTGAGAGGTTGATCCAAGCTTGGCATTGGCTGAAAGCTCTTTGTGTGTAAAGGAAGAATTATTTCAGTGCTGACAGAAACACTGAGCGCTGAGGCCGGAGATATACTAGAGTTGAACTCGGGGCTGTCTCTCTGGTTGCGTGAGGTCAGAAAAAGGCTTAGAGCAGCACGATTCTTGTGCGAGCTTAAAACGGTCCAGTTCTCACTTCATCATGTGGCTCCACAACGAGACACAGAAAGACTAATTATTTTAGAGGAAACCCATTAAACTCTAAACATCAAAGTTTATGAAACATAAAGGGTTCATCTCATAAAAAATGTACATTTCTGGACCCTTCACCAGCTCATATTTTGGATATGACGGCCTTTTATTTGTCGCCAAAGTGGTTTGCAGAATCATCCAGCTTTTTTAAGTATTGGTATTTCTTTTTCTTCCTGTGTAACGACGAACAAACGATTGATCCATTGATGACACGCTATGCGTATCACACCGCTCTCACATCTCCTTATGCCTTTTAACCAGTGGTGGAACGTAACGAAGTTAATGTACTCGTTACTGTACTTAAGTAAAAAAAAATTGTGTATCTGTACTTTACTTAAGTAAACTTTAAGACCTGTACTTTTACTTTTACTTCACTACATTTTTAGAGCAAATATCTGTACTTTTACTTCGCTACTTTTTAAAAGTGTGTTTTACATTTTTTGTTACATTTTCATTCAGGAATTTGAAAAATACACAGTTTTTTTTTTTTTAGAGCATCTTGAAGCCGCATCGCCAAAATCAAAAGAAGCAGTTGATCGGGAGAAGAAGTCATGAATCGAGAAACATTTTCCGCATTCATTCAAACACCTATCATCAAATCTAGTACAAATTAAAAAGAGTCAGTAGATCGTTGTTCGTTGTGTTTACTTCTAAATAAAAAGTTGAGCCATCATTACACAGAGCAGGGGCGAATCTAGAATTTTCCAAAGGGGGGGTGGGGCTTTGACAAAGCCCCCCAAAACATTTTAAAAATAAGTGTCATTTTCCTCCATTTTGGCACCCATTCACTGGACCTTCTAGGGGATAGCTTGACTTGTCCCCTTTCCTTTTCTTTTATTTATTTTTTTTTTTTTGTGGACCAAAAGAGGCAGGAGGTTACCATGGTGACACCCTATAGCACAAAAAATAACAGTTGAATTATGATCGAATACTTTTACTTTTTACTTAAAAAGTAAAATTTACACCAACTACTTTTGTACTTTTACTTAAGTAGATTTTTTTATTGGCACTTTTACTTTTACTTAAGTAGAAAAAGTGAGAACTTCATCCACCACTGCTTTTAACACACCTTAATAAAAGCGACGCCATAAGTGTTTAAAAAACACCACAGAAAAATGGATCACTCCTTTAGCAATTCGTGATGTTTGGCTCGTGTTTCGTGCCTTTTTATGTGCCCATCAGATTCCGATGTTTTGTCAAAATCTGCTTTCCAGTTGTTTGAATGCCGCAGGCTGGAAATGCTGGTGAGTACGAATGAGGTCAACTTTTTATTTTGGTTAAGAAATAACAAAATTATATCAGATTGATTTTACGGACACTCATTGGCTTTGACCGATTCTGACCGTTACATGGAAATCATAGCACAACACGACAGGTAATTTTATTTATTAATTAATACTCTTAGATTTGAAGGTTTTGTGGTTAACAAAGGTGGAATGTGTCTTCTTCTGGACCCCCACACTGACAGATGCAACAATAAAAAGTGTTATTTTGCACGAGATGAGATCTTTAAAGAGATTAAAAAAGATTAAGCGTTTGCTGGAAACTCTTAACCTCACTCGAAAACAAATAAAACTTTTGGAAAAATAAACAAAATGTTATCTTCGCTGGTCTTGTTAAATGTTTATAAGACATCCACCGCAGTGAGTCAGAGCGCTGCAGTGAAAAGCAGAGGGTAAGAAAAAAAAAAAACTCACCCCGTCTTTGTCTTCTTGCTTTGGAGAGTTTGAGAACATCACTGTAACTCATGGAGCTGAGAAAGATCATTGCCAGCGCCACCAGTCCCAGCTGCATAGTCCCTGCTGCCGTCCAGGCTGTGCAAGGTACCCCCCTGCAACCAGATGGATCAGGTAGTAGGGCGGCGGGGGGGGGGTCCACCTTCCTCTGAGGGACAGGTGAATCCCTCTGCTGGTATGGCTGATCCTACTTCCCTTCTTCAGCACTGGTTGTCCTCTTTCTTTCTCTCTCTCGCTCTCTCTCTGTTTTCCCCTGGGCCTTTTGGATCTTTCACTCCACTCGCTTCTGAGTCTGAAGCAGAGAGCGTGATGCTCTGATTGCACATCCAAACAAGCCAGGGGCAGGAAAAGCCATCTCACTGGTGGTGGCGCAAGAATAAGGAGTAAACAGAGCAGGGCAGTGGGATAAGGGTGGAGGAGTGGGTCACGGGGTGGTGATGGAGAAGCTCTGTGGAAGTTCTAACCCATGAAGGAAGTAAACAAATGGTAGAGGATGGGAGGAACCGAATGTTCATCTAATCCAGAACCTGCTGGAACAAAATGTGTAGAATCACAAAAATGGACCATTTTAAGTCGTTCTTTTGTAATTTTGTCCAAGTTAACATGCAGATTTGTTTAAATCACAATATGAAACTCATTACTTAGTTTGTTGGACTCGTCGTTACTCTGTGTTCTGCCTTTTCTTCTACAAAATACTTTTCAAACACACACAGGAATCCCAGAGGAGGAAAGACTGAGGTAAGAATTCTGGGGGTTTCGAAGGACTAATTTAATTTAATTTCCGATTTATTTTCCTTCTCTTGAAAAATTCTAACTTTATAATGAATTAAATAATTTGGGTGGAGACGGCAGGACAGTCACGCGCGGACCAGAATGTCGCGGGTTGGCGTCCCACAGAGAGCACGTCTAGGGTCCTGGGAGAAGACACCTAACCCCCGCTTCTCCCACCATTGGCACCATCAAAGGGCAGCCTGTTGCGGTGTAAAGAGTGCAGCACACAAATTTGAGGGAGAGGGATCAATAGAGTAGTTTATTATTATTAAAAAGAAATGTCCTTTTTTATTTTGGTTATCAGAAGACAAAACTTTGTGATGACGTTTTGAAAATGAAACTTTCTATTTGGCAACTTTTGTGACAAATGCGAGGAAACAATGGATCCCTGTATTCTGTTGAATCCTGATTGGGCGATTACGTATTGTTATTGTATTTATAGGACGCCCTTAAAAGCCCATGTGGGCGGAGCATATGTGCATGACACTTTAACAAAAAAACGCAAACAAATATAAACACATTACTAAGACCCAATTTGGTCATTATAAATTTTTCCAAGTTAACGCAAAGATTTTTTTTGCATCATAATATTGAACTCATCACTTAGTATGTCGGACGCGCCGTTAATAAGACATTAGATCCGAATTTTCTTCATCAAACAGAACTTTTCAAATAAAAAAGGACAAAATAGTTTGTTTTATGTTTGCCTCAGTTTTAAACATGCTACTTTAAATCTAAAACCAGAACAGTTGGAGTGAGTAACAGACTAATCAGGTGGTTATACTTCTGTTCCGTTTCGTCATCTTCCGCTTGTTCCGGGGTCGGGTCGCGGGGGCAAGAGCCTCAAGCGGGCAGCCCAGGCCTCTTTCTCCCCGGCTGCATCCTCTAGCTCACCTGGAAGGATCCCAAGTCGTTCCCCGGCCAGCTGTGAGACATAGTCTCTCCAGCGGGTCCGGGGTCTGCCCCTTGGTCTCCTCCTGGTGGGAAGTGCCCGAAACACCCCGCCAGCGAGACGCTCGGGGGGCATTTTGACCAGATGCCCGAACCACCCCATCTGGCTCCTCTCGACCTGGTGGTTATACTGGCCGCATAAAAAAATTAACTGTTGTTTTTAGTCCTTTTTTACTAAAAAAAAAAAGTTGAACATTTTTTTCCATAAACACATCTCTTGTTAAACAAAATATTCCAGAAAAAAATTGCATAAAAATTTTTTATGCTTCAATATGAATGTTTTTGGTTGTTTAAAATTTGATTGTTGCAAAACGGTCTCGTTAAAATGCTGTGCTTGCGGTTTCCAGGTGAAGTCATTCTACTGGCTGTTTTTCTGCCTGACATTCTAATAAATATAAAAACAACTTAACAAAGAGTCATAAAGCAGAAAAACAAGGACAAGCTACTAGTTTCCTCCCTAATAAAGTTGGGGAACGACTCAGATCCGTCCGGGAGATAAATCTAATGATGAATTAGTCCCACTTTTTTTACTCCAAAATTCAAACAACCAGGACATTTTTATTTTCAACCCAAAGTAATTAATCTTTTAGTCTTTCTTCTTTAAGTGGATCGAGCACCATATCTGTTCCAATGGTTGGGAGATACCGTAATGCTGTCAACATGCAGAGGATGAGTCTAGACCACATTTTAAGGGTGCAGAATAACCCTTTAAATTATTTACAGCACCTCTAAAAAAAAAATCTGTTCTCAATTTGATGAAAAACAAAAAAACATTACGAGCTTGCTCCGATACGTGCCTGCCAACTTTTTCTATGTCCACCATACTCACACTAACTCTTCCAATCAGAGTTGGGAAAGTTACCACAAAGTTCTAGCACATTATAAATTACAGTTACAAATAGATTACATTTGTAATGTAATGTAACTGCCTTGAGTTACTTTAAATTTAAGTTACTTTTTGTTTATCAAATGTGTCTTATATTAAGATCAATACTCATTCTATCACATATAATTGTGGGGAGACGGTGGCTCAGTGGTTAGAGCAAACCGGAAGTCCACAGGTTCGCATCCCACTGTGTGCATGCCTAGGGTCCTTGGAGAAGACACCTAACCCCCTGTTTTCTCCCACCATTGGCGCCGTCTTGGGCAACCTGCTGCGGTGTAGGAGTGCAGCCAACATCTTGGGTACAGCGTTCGCCCGCAAAGTGGAAGTTCGCAGGTTCGAATCCCACTGAGTGCACATCTAGGGTCCTTGGAGAAGACCCTAACCCCTCGTTTCTCCCACCAGTGGCGCCGTCATAGGTGGCAGCCTGCTGCGGTGAAATGCAGCACAGTAATTTCCCATGAGGGATGAATAAAGTATTAAAAAAAATAAAATAAATTTCCCAATGAGGGATGAATAGAGTGAATAAAAATAAAAATATATATACATATATATATAAAAAAAATGATTAATTAATACAAATCAAATACTATCAAACGCCCCCAAGCACCTTGCTGGTGAGGTGTTTCAGGCACGTCCCACCGGGTGGAGACCAAGAGGCAGACCCCGAACCCGCTGGAGAGACTATGTCTCACAGCTGGGGAACGACTCGGGATCCTTCCGGGTGAGCTGGAGGATGCAGCTGGGGTGAGAGAAGCCTGGGGTTACCGTCTAAGGCTGTTGCCCCCGCGACCCGGCCCCAGATAACTGGAAGACGACGGAACGGAAGAAAGCTTGACTTTATTTGATTGGGTTGGAATCAGGACAGAGATTTGATATTAATTTGGGTTTAACGTTTTTGCAAATCATCTGTAAAATTGATCAGTCGGACAAATAAACAGGAAATAAGTCTGATCTAATTCATCAACAATACGACTCCACCTGACCTATATCACAAATCAGTTCATCTATAGTCTGTAGTCCTACAGCTTGAGTACTTAATGTCCCTTCTGCTTTCTTTGGGGTAAAAGCATACAAAAACATTAAAATTATTTGTGGTTCTGAAGTTATTCTTTGGAAATAATCTGAACGCAGGTTGAAACATGGAGTTTTTTTTCTCTATTCGGTCCTTAGAAGATGTAAAGATGGTGTTGAGTATTTACGGCTCCTGTGTGAAGAAGACACCAAGGAACATTTTAGTATTTGAGCAATGGCAGGTCCTCCCCCGCAGCTCTATAAAGAAAAATAAGACCATATTTGGCTGCTGAGTGGATCGAGCTCCGATTCACAGATAGAACAATGTCATTTGCCGTATCTCAACATGCCATCATATTTTGTGCATAACAGAGACCCGAGAGTGGGGGACGGCGGGGGTAAATGATCCCTGATTTCTACATATGACTAAATATATAAACCCAGTGTGTGTGATGCTTTTCTTACAAGCTGAATTTCATTCTAATACCTTCTAAAATATTCTTTAAATTCATCTATTCAAACTCTTGGTTGCTTAAAACAATCATTTACAGTTTCTTGGACCTTCAATGAGAAAAAAACTTCACTGCAAATTGTTAATTTCACCCTAAAATAAGTTTATTTATGACTAAATCCTCAAAAAAATAGGTCTAAACGTTGTGTTTAGAAAGAAGCCAAAGATCAGTTCATAAATCCATCGTATTACAGTCGTTCGTTCGGTCAGTCAGTCAGTCGCCTTCTTAACCGTCTATTCCTTTTAGGGTTACAAAGGGTGCTGAAGCCCATCCCGGCTGATTCGAGGTGAGGGGCAGGGTACACCCTGGACAGGTCGCCAGTCTGTTGCGGCTTTTGTATTTGAGTTCATAGTTTATTTCCAATCATTTCATTGATTATTTCCCTTTTTTAACACCAAAAAATATATTGTTTTGTTTTTTTTTTAACCCGTCGTCCCGTGGTTGTATTTTTTTAGGAGCAGGTCTTACGTACCTGTTTCTTTTTCTAAACATTTTTTGTTTCATTACAGGACAAACAAAATCTCTGGATCAGTTAAAGCTGAACTTTTCCAGCGCTTTGTAATTTAGGAAATCTGCCAGAGTTTCTTTCATAACCTAAAACTCCCAGAGATCAGTCATGCGTACCAAAGCCCACCTCAGCCCAAACCACAAGCTCTGGAGATAAGGAGAGATTTCAGGGGGCTTTATCTAAAAAAAAGGGGTGGGCAAACTGTGGTTCACGGGCCATATGCGGTCAGTCAAGCTTTGAAAATTCGGCCCACCAAACATGGAGATATGGCATACATTTTTTTTCTCATGCAATTCCTGTATCCCTCGAAAGAGCGCAGACACATGTTGATTAAAAATGAAAATTTTAATTAAAAATGTGATATTTTTCATTCACTTTTCTTTCTTTTTGCCCCACTCGTCTCTACGATGAACATCACCCTCATTTTTCTGTCTGGATATGTCGTCAAATTAAATTGAGAAAGTCTGCCCGTCCCTGTACTAGCGTTAATCACACATAGGTGGGCTTCTACTTGTATGGAGGACAAACAAAAACACTGCCACCTTGTGGACACACTCAGCAACAAATGAAATAACTCATACACCAACTATAGATTAACTTAAGCGACCACTTCCAAGTTGTCAAGTCCTTTCTAACACTGAGAACAGGTGAACTACAGTTGTTTGAACTTTCCTGTAAAAAGCTACACTAACTGGTCCCAGCGGGCGTTGGCCAAGTGGTAGAGTTACCGTCTTTCGTCCAGGAGAAGCTGGTTTGAATCCCACTGGGCCAAAGTATTCCCTGGGACTCCTGGGGTGAAAACTTGAAGAACAAACTATATAAAAAAATAAAAAAGCTACGCCAACTGACCTTTCCGTTCCGTTCTGTCATCTTCTGCTTGTTCCGGGGTCGGGTCGCGGGGGCAACACCCTCAAACGGGCAGCCCAGGCCTCTCTCTCCCCGGCTGCATCCTCCAGCTCACCCGGAAGGATCCCAAGTCGTTCCCCGGCCAGCTGTGAGACATAGTCTCTCCAGCGGGTCCGGGATCTGCCCCTTGGTCTCCTCCCTGTGGGACTTGCCCGAAACACCTCGCCTGCGAGGCGCTCGGGGGGCATCCTGACCAAATGCCCGAACCACCCCATCTGGCTCCTCTCAACCTGGAGGAGGAGCGGCTCGACACCGAGCTCCTCCCGCATGGCAGAGCTCCTCACCCGATCTCTGAGTGAGAGCCCGGCCACCCTCCGGAGGAAGCTCATTTCGGCCTCTTGTACCCGCGATCTCATTCTTTCGGTTACCACCCACAGCTGGTTACCATGGTGAGGGTAGGAACGTAGATCGACTTGTAAATCGAGAGCTTTGCTTTTCGGCTCAGCTCTCTCTTTACCACGACGGACCGATGCAGCGTCCTAGTTATTGCTGATGCCGCACCGATCCGCCTGTCGATCTCCCGCTCCATCCTTCCTCCACTCGTGAACAAGACCCCGAGATACTTAAACTCCTCCACTTGGGGCAGGACCCTGTCCCTGACCCGCAGGGGGCATTCCACCCTTTTCCAGGCGAGGATCATGGTCTCGGATTTGGAGGCGCTAATTCCCATCCCGGCCGCTTCGCACTCACAATAACAAAACATGTCAAAGTCTTGTACATGTGACTGCTAATTATCACGCAGACCTCAACCATTCATTATTAATAGAGGTTGTGACATACGTAGGGCAGATGGAGGCATTTTGTTTTTCCGGAAAGAAGAGTGAAGTAGTGTTTTATTGTGACAGTAAAACAAGCAAAAATGAAGAAAAATGGATGAAAAATATTGAGCTTTTCATTTTAGTAAGCGGTATCGTTCCCTGTTTTTTTAATAATTCTTAAATAAATATTTTTTGTTTACTCAGAAATGCAATATTTGCATTAAAAAGTTATAAATGCATTTATTTAGTTCCACTTTGAATTCCTCCCCCCTCCTCTCGCTTCATCCGTCCCATGACACAGCGTAATCTCATTTGAGTATGTAAATACAGTTAATCAAGTCAGAAAGGCTAACGAGATTTCTTTAAATTCTTATTTTGGTGCATTTACATAAACATAGCACTACCTGTTGGGACTGAGCGTGAGCAGAGTACCTGAACGTAAACCCTTCCTGCTTATTTTGGAATGTGGGCATGGTGGAGAACAAAATCCACGGCCAAAAACAACTTGGCATTCGAATAGTATTCTAATACTGAACAGAAGTGATTGCAAATTCCTCAAAGACGCATGGTCCCATGGGGGCGTTGGCCTAGTGGTAAAGTTACAGTCTTTCGACCAGGAGAATCTG
Source organism: Neostethus bicornis (assembly GCA_902685375.1). NCBI lineage: Eukaryota > Metazoa > Chordata > Actinopteri > Atheriniformes > Phallostethidae > Neostethus > Neostethus bicornis. The sequence continues at coordinate 12,997,303 of LR738541.1, read as the reverse complement.
GTTCGAATCCCACTGGGCAAAAGCTTTCCTCGGACTACAGTGGTAAAAACTGGAAGGACAAACTAAAAAAAATATATATATATATATAAAAAGATGCATGAATAAAATAGAGAACCACTTCTGGTTGTTTTGACGGAAAACAATCCAAAAATTTAATATCACATGAACCCATTTAAAAGTTAGACCCTGTCTTTTCTATTTATCTGCTCCAGTTTCGACTCGTTCCTCACTTGATAGGACCCTTTCTCAACCACGAGTTCCAGAGTTGGTCCAACCCTTGTCCTTTTGTTTTGGTCCATTTAAAAGTATCTTTTTCAACAAACGTTTTTCAACTGTTGCCACTTTTAAAAGTTCTTTCAGCCATGAAACGTTTTCTTTCCTCAACAATGAGCCTCTTTCATCAAAGCCCAGATAAATTAGGCTCAGCTCATCAAATAATTAGGAGATTGAATTGCTTGCTTTGTTACTCCTAAGTTTGATTTATCAATTATTCAGAAGCTGAAAACGAGCTTTGTGATTAATTGAACTTGAGAAGGTTCAACAGTGAACTCAGAGTAGCACGTCCAAACATGATCGACCCCATACTGGTATGTCTAAAAAATTCACTCCTTCAAATATCAACCATGTTTAAACTGATGATTTAAATTTTCATGTATTAAAATAACTTAATTTCCAATTTTAAAACCTTTCCAAATGCTCAATTCTTGCCTCCCCAGAAGCTTTTTTTTAAGCTCTGTTCTTCTGTCCCGGCTGAATTACGACAGGAATAAAAGGTCAGAGACATTAAACAGAATCCAGCAGCAGATAAAATATCACAACCTATCAAACCGTCTTATTTTTAATACCGTCAAAAGTTTGGTCTTTCAGAAAGAGAAGAAGAAACTCGTCCATGGCTTTGTCTCTAACAGATTGGATTACTGTAATGGTCTTTTAACAGGACTTCCCAAAAGAAGCATTAAACATCTGCAGCTCATCCAGATGCTGCTGCTGGAGTTTTTAAAAAACAAGTTTTAAAACCCTTCCGTGGGCTTTCAGTTGTTCATAGAATAGATTTTAAGACCCTGTTGATTGTTTGTAAAGCTCTGAAAGGAGAAGTTCCAGAATCCATCTGTGAAATGTTGAGGGAGGGAAAAAAAAAGCCTCACGGGATTCGATCTTCAGACTTCTGGAGGATGGAAATTTGTCATTTTTGCTCCTTTCTAGAACATTTTCAGTGTTTATATAAAAAAAAAAACTAAAGATGATAAAACTGCTTTGTTTTAAATGGAGTTTTTCAAACTTTTATTTTTTTTTATCTCAGATCAAATGTTTGTTCTCCATGATTTAAAAAACTAGATCACAGAAAATGCATCTGTAATATTCCATCTTTTTGCCACTTTTCCAGACATTTTCTAACAAAAATTTAGATAAACAATACAACAAAAAAAACCCAACAAGGTTTTGTAATTTTTAAATAACTTCTTAAAGTTTTTAGGCTCTATTTAGGGTCTTATATTATATATTTTTTTATGTTTATTTATAACATTTTATAAAGAGAGATGGAATAATAAAAACCAAGAAACAGATGAAAATTAGATAAAAATGAGGTTATAACAGGATTAAAATAGAATATGTTTGATTTCTTAATCCTAAACTAAGAGCAAATATTCTCTAAATAAACCTGCAAAAATCAGTTTTATCAACATTTTTAATTATTACATTTTTTTGCACAATTTAAGTTTAATATTCATCCCATTAATGTTTTATACAGATGATGATTTGTGTTTAAAATGTGTAAATAATGAAATTAAATCTGATGAAAACTCACCTGCATGAATCCGCTTTTTAAACAGAGTCCTCTTTCCTTTTTATAGTCATTAAAAATAGAAAAAATAAAAACATAAAAACTCCTCCTACAAAAAATCACCCTGAAACATTTCTTCTCTCATCTTCAAATCATTTGATTTTTTATCATCTGAGGAATTGCGCAACTCTCTGCGGAAAAGATGCGCCAAATAGAAAATGTGCAAAAGGTTTAAAAACGGGTTTCAAACTTCTCTGATTCTCCTGGTTTTTAAAGCAGCTTTAGGATAAAATCTCATGCAAAGTTTCTTTTTAAATCCACTTTGAAGCTGGAACTACATCCAAGTAGATCCAGAGCGCAGCATCCATGCAAAACTCCACCCTCTGAGGAAAACACACACTTCCATGTTTTACTGCTTTAATTACTCACACACACAAAACACACAAAGACAAACTCAGCAAAAAAAAAGATCAATGTGGATCCACGGGTCTGAATTTGAATTGAAATAAATTCATTTTAATATGTTGTGAAAATACTTTAAAAAAGACATTTAACTGATTAATTTAACTGTCTTTAGCATATAGACATATTTTAAAAAATTGAATCAAACTTTATAGAGTTTTTTCAAATAAGAATGTACAAAGTGCTAAACAAACAAAAAAAAGGATTAAAATCCAGATCAATAAAAAATTAAAAAGCAAATCTAACAGCTTCGAAATGAGCTTCCTCCGCAGGATGGCTGGGCTCTCAACCACAGATCGGATGAGGAGCTCTGCCATCCGGGAGGAGCTCGGTGTCGAGCCGCTCCTTCTTCAGGTCGAGAGGAGCCAGATGGGGGGGTTCGGGCATCTGGTCAGGATGCCATCTAAGCGCCTCGCGGGTGAGGTGTTTCGGGTACGTCCCACTGTGAGGCGACCAAGAGGCAGACCTCGGGACTCGTTGGAGAGACTTTGTCTCACAGCTGGCTGGGGAACGACTCGGGATCCTTCCGTGGGAGATGGAGGATGCAGCTGGGGTGAGAGAAGATTGGGCTTCCCGTCTGAGGGCAGTTGCCCCTGTAACCCGGCCCTTGATGAGCGGAAGATGACAGAACGGGACAGAATATACTTTCAAAATCACTCACTTGCACAAAACATTGCCCACATGCATTGGCGTTAACACTCCAATTTTGGGAGACTCTTATACACAAGTCTAAAAAAATGTGCTGATGCTGAGTGGATTCTATGCAACCCTCGATTTGAACAAGATTCACAGTACCAGCACTGGTCACACACCTGCATAACATGATGGACCCTCCACCAAATTTTACTGAGAGAAGCATGAGCTTTATTTGAATTCCATGTTCTTTTGCCGCCATGTAACAATTAAATTTTTCTTAATCAGTCCTGTGCATCTTATTCCAAAATAATATTGGCTTGTCCAAACGTTCTTTAACATACCTCAAGAAACTCAGTTTTTGGTGACTGTGAAGAAAAGGCTTCTTCTGTATCCATCTTCCGTACAGCCTTTCCTTGTGGGAATTGTGTTGTATTGCTGCCGATGCACAACGACGCCGTTTGCAGCAAGATATCATTTCGAGTCTTTGAAGGTCGCCTTGGGTAGTCTTGGGAAAAATTGGGAACTTTATCGCAGCTTTCAGAAAACAAACCATTCTAACAATCCTTTATTTTTCTGGAATTTTTCTTGGCCTACCACTTCTGGGCTTACCAAGAACTGTGCTCGTGACTTTCCATTTCGCCACAATGTTCCTGACGGTGGAAACTGACTGCTGAAATCTTTTGGACAGTTTTTTGTAGCCCACTCATGAAAAATAATGTTGGATCATTTTGGTTTTGAGGTCATCAGAAAGTTGTTCTTAGGCTCTCATTTTGCAGCTTTTCAGAGGCGAGTCAAACAGTATGAAAACTGGCATTTTGCCATCTTAAACACTTTTTGTCGTTATTGGATGCATGTGTCAATTAAGTTTAAGGCTTGACTTAATTGACCAAACCAACTTTGTGTGTCCGATTATCTCGTGATGATTGGTTACAGGCCATCAAAGCAAAAAAAATGACAAGGGTCCCACATTTTTTGTACATCCTATTTTTTACATTTGGTTTAATTTTAAACAGTTGTATACAATGAATACTTAAAATCTGTGTTTAGAAATCAAGCTAACACTTGTCTTTTAGGGGCAAATGAAGGAGATGCCACCAAATTAAGTTTGTTTGAGGTCCAAGTTGATGATAATACAACCTCAGAAGGGGTGCCCAACTGACTTGCTGTGGCGACCCCTAAAGGGAAAAGCCGAAAGAAGAAGAAGAAGAAGGGGTGCCCAAACTTTTTATACCACTGTAAAAAAATCAGAACTGCTTTATTCATTCAACATCTGGAAAATTTGGGGAAGAAAAATTTTGTGGATATAAAGATAAAAAACAGTAGGTGGTTTTTGAAGATTGTTGAGCTGTTTGTTACATGTTGAGCTGCCTATTTGATTTGCTTGGTTTTCGTTTTGTTATTTATTTAATTTCAGACAACATTGGATGAGATAATTCAATTTAAATTGAATTGAAAATTCTTTATTTATCTCCGACGGGAAATTTAAATGCTGCAGTGCTACAACTATTGTGAATGGCAAGTAATTACAGGTTTGAAAGTGAAAGCGTAAATAGTTTGATAGAGGATGGTAAGAATGATTTTCTCTACCGTTCCTTTGAGCAGTGGGGTTGCAGGAGCCTTTTGCTGAAGCTGCTCTTCAGATGGTCCACAGATTCATGTCCATGTGACATGAAAACCAGGAATTCGCCAAAAGAGACGTGGATACATCAAGCATCGAGGCCTCCTCAGTCTACCAGAGAAGTGAATAGAAGTAGAGAACAGAACCAAAAAAATTTTTTCTTGTTTTTATACCAACTGTTTGATTGTGACGTTTGATTTTCAACAAAATAACCCTTCAAAATGTTTATTTTGGTTGAGCTGATCTCGGCTAGTTAGCAGGTAAGATCTGGGTACACCCTCAACGTGTCACCAGTCTCTCACAGAGGCAGACAACAAATCGAATGCCCACTCATACAAATGGATAGTTTAAATCAACCAATAGGATTGTAAATTTTGGTTAAATGATCTAATTCAAAGCAACTCAAAGGTGGGGAAAAACATCCTTCTTTCACCCCAAAGAGTGAGTGAGCCAACAAACTGACAAATAAATGGAAATATTCTTCATATTTCCTCACCATCGTCTAGCAAGGATGTCAAAGTCCGGTCCTCGAGGGCCGGTGTCCTGAAGATTTTCATTGTGTTCCTGCTTTGACAAAGCTGATGCACATGAAGTGAAATCAACCAATCAAATTTGGCACAGTGACTCACTAACCTGGAGCAGGTGTGTAGATGCAAGAACAGACAGAAAACCCTCTGGACACCGGCCCTTGAGGACCGGACTTTGACACTTAGGTGACCATTAAGTATCCCAGAGATTACGAGGAGCAGCATTTCTTGATTTCTAATGGGCAAGTTAACTAGCTGTGTTACCATGACGAGGACCAGTAGTTCACATGGCTGATTGTGCTCATTTCGCTGAACAATTCATTCTGCAAGTGGATTTTTTCTGATTCGGTCGCCAGAATATATACGGAGCTGAGAATCTAGAACCAGAAACATAAATTAAACCTAATGACAGCAAATGATGCAGTCATGGCTTATGACGTGGAAGAAATGCAAGAACGATAGGTGAAATGTAAACGGAGCAAACTGCTTATGTAAGACTCGCAGTATAATCCCAGCTGTTATGTGTGGCCAGCGTCCATCCTTCAGGCATTTGGAATCACTTTGACTGACCATTAAGTGACGAGAACATCCACTTACTGCCAAGAGATGGTCCAAGGGAGCTCTAAAACTGAGCCAGACAGTCTTTTGTATCGCTTCTAAAATGCTCATGCATGCAAATATTGCAAAGTCAACTTTATTGAGGTCATAATTTCTGTCATAGCCTGAGAGCCAAAGGTAGTTACGCACAATGTAATACCTCCAGCACGGACTCCAGAGCAGAAGGTTTTATGGAAGTCAAGGGGCTTGAATGATGACTAATGACAGGTTTATGACCTTATATTGACTGTGGAAAACAGGGAAAGTGTCAGAAATAAGATTTAAAGACAACTCTCAAATCCATCAACCAACAACAAACACAGTTTTATCGTCCCAGAAATTATAAACCACAAATATTTGATTTTAAAACCATACGGTATTGTAATAACTTATTTCAATTTCACATTAAAAAAACAGATACATGTGAAAAAAAATTCATATTTTTACAGCTTTGGTCTTTAAATGAACGTGAATCTAAATAAAATAAGAATAAGAGTATGCCAAAGCATCGAGCAATAAGCCTCTGCCTGCCCTTTAAATTACTATTTCAAGACTTGTTTCAAGTCTCGCCCCCACTCTGGGACTCAAAGACGCGACGTTCTTGCTGTGAGGCCACCGTGCAGCCCTCATCTGTTTTCATTACCTTTCGTATTGCAGAAGCTCTTGAAGTCCTTCCAAATGAACACTTACGATTAGTTAGCCATCTTCAGTCAGGTCGGTTTCTTTGCAGAACCACGTCTTTCTTTGGTCTAATAAAACCAGCAGAGAAAATCAAGTCCTGTGTACAGCTGGGATGAGATGACCTTCTGCTTTACCAAAAGCAGTCCCTCTAAAATTGTTTGAGTTTGCAATTGTGACTATTACCGCAGAATCTTCAAAGTTTTAAAATCCAGTTTGAGATGAGTTTAGGGTTTAATTTCATGTGTAGTGTGTGTGTGAACAAGCCGTGGGTTCTCGTAGTGTCAGCTGCTTTACAGTTATCCACCAACAAGAACATCCAGTTTTCAGCAATGGAGAGCACCAATGCAGGAAAAACAAAAGAGGACGTGAAACCAAATGAACTAAAGAAATCTGTGGTAATGTTCAACTGAACCACATGTTCAGAGATGAGTTTAACACTTTGGAAAATAAAAAGTCTTTGCAAGCATAAAGTGGAACGGGTTATCCTACTTTTAAGGATTTGCTCCACTTTTTTTAATAAATGATTTATTTCCATCTATTGTTTTTAACATCTCTATAATTGTTAAAATTGGCAGAAACAGTTGGTTTAATTGCAAGCAGAAAAGATTTTGAGGTTTGAAAAATTGTGAGCTTTATCGCAGCTTTTGGAAAACTGTTTGCGAAATCAATCATTATCGACCAAAACAATCATAAAAATGCCGCTAAATCCTTGAGGGACTGAATAGAGATAAATCTGTCTTCATTATTTAACCCTCATCACATCACTATATACCGTATCGCAGCTTGTTGGGGTTTAAAGAAACAGAATGATTGTGTTCCAACGTTATCCATTTAATGTTCTTTAATCACCGTCTCATCTTTTCCTGGTTTTGGGAAGTTACATGTAGTTTAAAGAGAATGGCTCTGAGGAATAGAGCTGGAGGTTGCAGAGATCAAGATGCTAAAATTCTCTTTGCCAAGAACTCAGATGAATAGTTTCAGGAATGATGACATCTGAGTAAAAGTGTCTGTGGAGTGATAAATTATTGTGGTAAAAAGTTTCTGTAATATAATCAAATTTTCAGTAACACAGTCATATAATGTGTCACCCAAGAAATCACTTGACAAAATGTCACTGATTACAGTCATACTTAAATGAAAGGTCAGAGAGATCACAAAATTTAAAACGCTTACCCATCAGATTGCTTTAACATACTTCCAACATAGAGGGATCCAAATGGAAAAGTGAGGTTACAGAGAGAAGAGATAAAGAAGGTGGAAGAATTTAAGTATTTAAGATTAACATTCCAGCGCAATGGAGAGTGTGGAAAAGAGGTGAAGAAGCGTGTGCAGCCAGGCTGGAGCGGGTGGAGGAAAGTATCAGGTGTGATGTGTGATAGAAGAGTTTCAGCTAAAATGAAAGGAAAAGTGTCCAAAACCGTGGTGAGAGCGGCCATGCTGATTGGTCTAGAGACAGTGGCACTGAAGAAAAGACAGGAAACAGAGATGAAGGTAGCAGAGATGAAGATGCTGAGGATCTCTCTAGGAGTGACCAGGATGGACAGGATCAGAGGAACAGCATATGATAGAGGTTTTAAAGTCAGAGAGGTCAGACTGAGATGGTTTGGACATGTGCAGAGGAGAGAGAGAGAGTACATCAGAAGAAGGATGCTGGGTTTGGAACCACCAGGAAAGAGGACTAGAGGAAGACCAAAGAGGAGGTTCATGGATACAGTGAAGGAAGACATGAAGATAGTTGGTGTGACCAAAGAGGATGCAGGAGATAGGGTTAGATGGAAGAAACTGACTTGCTGTGGCGACCCCTGAAGGAAAATGCCAAAGGAGAGAAGAAAGACCACATAGACCTCAACCATTTATTATCAATACAGTTTGTGATGCAAGCAGGTCAGGCATATTGTTCGATGCCTTGGCATTGACTTATACTTGTTGGAAATGATTGTAACGCCAGTTTTTTACCCTAATTTCCCCCCCGTGACGTACAGACATGACAACCTCCTCTGGAGACCACAGACCATTTGTGCTGATGGACGTGAGACTAAATTTTTTTATTTTATATGTTTGCACACCAGTACCAGAACAAGTTCCTAGTCTCTGATGTTTTTCACTGACATGGCAATAAAAGCATTCTGATTCTGATTCTGATTCTGATTTCGCAATCGCAGACCGGCAAACACTGCCATGCTTGTGGAGCTCAAACTCATTAGATTAATTTATTTCACTACCACATGAGCAGGACCACATGTGGAATAAAAACAACTGCCACGGTGATAGATAGTGAGCATCTACAAAAAGGATTTCTATGTTTGTCATTTTATCTAGATTTAGCTCCAAATAAATACACAGACGTGCTTCCACATAGCTTCTCATTAGAAAAAAACCCAGAAAGACCCTGCCAGTTTAACACCAGACGTCCTGTGTGTGTGTGTCTGCCAGATCGTATGGTTCTGGGTGATTCGGAACCAGCTGTAAACTCACAAAAATATGACCAATCTATGAATTTGTAATAAAAAGACACATCAATGCGGAAATAAATTTAGTTACATTTCTAGAATCGGGGGAGACAGTGGCTCAGTGGTTAGAGCGTTCGCCCGTGGACCGGAAGTCTACCAGACGTTCGCGAGTTCTCATCCTTTCGAGTTCACGTCTAGGGTACTTGGAGAAGACACGTAACGCCCCTTTTCTCCCACCATTGGCGCCGTCGTAGGGAGCCATACAAATATCTCCAGTGAGAGATGAATAGAGTGAATAAAAATTAAATAAAAAAAATTAAATTAATTTACATAAAAAGTGTTTTCAGAAAGAATTTACAGAACCTCACTTTTAAAGCATTTTCTTGTGTTACACCATTATTCTAAAATTAATCAAATTTAATTATTCCCTCAAAATTCTACACACAAAAAAAAGTGACAATGTTTAAAAAAAAATTGAAGTTGTGGCAAATTTATTAAAATACCAGTAAAAAAACAAAACTTAAAAAAATTACATGTACATCAGAATCAGAATGCTTTTATTGCCATGTCAGTGAAAAACATCAGAGACTAGGAACTTGTTCTGGTACTGGTGTGCAAACATATAAAATAAAAATAATAAAAATAAAATAAATAAAAATAATAATAATTTTTACAAAACTAACAGTGCTCAGAAGAAAAAGATTTACATAAATATAAATATAAAATAAATAAATGACTATTCATCCCTCACCCGGGAAATTTGTGTGCTGCACTCCTTACACCGCAGCAGGCTGCCCTTCAACGGCACCAATGGTGGGAGAAGTGGGGGTTAGGTGTCTTCTCCAAGGATCCTAGACGGTGGTCTCAATGGGAATCAAACCCACGACCTTCCGGTCCGCGGGCGAGCGTTCTAGCGCTGTCTCCCACCATTCAAAGCATCAGTTCAATACTTTGTTGATGCACTTTTAGTAATAATTACCCTGTAATTATTACAACCTCAAATCTCTTTGAAGAAGATGCCTCAAGCTTGGTATATCTGTCTTTGGAAAGTTTTGCCCATTCCTCTTTGCCATACCTGTAAAGGTATGTCAAGCTGAAGAGGGGGATGGGACAAATGTTGATGCATGGTAGCACTTTAATTTGTTATTATTTAATGATCTAAATTTTAATTCTCTCTGAGTTTTTATTTATTTTGGGTTTTTTTCTGTGTAGAGATAAAAAAGGAGTGTCCTGAGTTGCTTGTGTTATTGTAGTTTATAAGTTCATAAAATATCAAGATGAATTGTTCATTTAGTTTTCCCCCCATTTCCTCTCCGCTCTCCTGCAATCCCTTCAGTTGCTTAACTTCAGCATTGACAAAGTCCTTCAAACCAGATGTGAATAGTCTGTAATCTGCTTCTAATCTTTGTCACCAAAATGGGTGGATGGAAGCGGTTCAGAGATACAGTATTTCTTTACCTTATTGATGATCTGGATAAAATGGACAAAGCCCCTCTTTAGAAAACATTTGGATTTTTTTTTGTGCCTTTTAACTCAGCGTGAGTAAACTACAACCTAAAGGCCATGTACCACTGGGCAGGCCTTTCAATTTAGCCCCAAAACATAAACATACAGTACTTAGACCATTTTTTTCAATACCACAGTATTAAATGTTGTTGAGGTGCATTCATGTAGTGTTGAAATAAAGGACTTCATCCATTTATTCACCTTTGGAGCATAAATGGATGCTCCAAAGGTGCATTCATTTATGCTCTGTTTATCCCAACAGGGATAAACGGAGGCCGATAAGCTCAGGCCGTGCTTGAGCTTATCCTTCCTGGTTACAGACGAGAGTCAGGGTACGCCCAGGACAGGTCTCCAGTCTGTTGCGGTGCAATGCAAGGGTTGTTTTCTCAAACATTTGTAGCATTTTTAATAATTTCCTCAGTTATTTTTTTTTTCTGTCTTCACACTTGATTTAATTCAATTTAATTTAGTTTCTATCCCTTGGTATGATAATAAGATAACCTCAACAGCAGATGGACTTCATCCAGACAGAAAAATAGGAGTGATGTAAAGGAGCAATGGAAAATATAAAATTTTGACTTTTAAAATGAAAATTTAGATTTATGTACAAAGTATTTAAAATATCTAGATTTCCCACTTTGTTCAAATAATTGAACTTTTTTGAAGCCAAAAGTTGTAATTAAACCCATCCTCATTATAAATAATACAATAAACAGATTCCTCTAAATAAACGTTAAATAACTCATTGATAATAATGCATTGAACTTATATAGCGCTTTTCTAGACACTCAAAGACGCTTTACATATATATATATATGCATTATTCATTCTCTCCATACAATCATTCACACACAACATTCATTCCTGATGATGGGAGCTACCATGCAAGGCGCAGACCACTATCATCAGAAGCAACTGGGGGTTCGGTGTCTTGCTCAAGGACACCTCGGCATGGACTCTGGGCGGGGGATCGAACCTGCGACCTTCCGGTTACGGAGCGGTCGCCCTACCCACCGAGCCATCCTTCCCCATGAGATGAAGTTTAGAGTGTGAAAATGGAGAGTGTGGAAACGAGGTGAAGAAGCGTGTGCAGGCAGGCTGGAACGGGTGGAGGAAAGTATCAGGTGTGATGTGTGATAGATGAGTTTCAGCTAGAATGAAAGGAAAAGTGTACAAAACCGTGGTGAGAGCGGCCATGCTGATTTGTCTAGAGACAGTGACACTGAAGAAAAGACAGGAAGCAGAGATGGAGGTAGCAGAGATGAAGATGCTGAGGATCTCTCTGGGAGTGACTAGGATGGACAGGATTAGAAATGAGTACATCAGGGGAACAGCACATGTTAGAGGTTTTGGGGATAAAGTTAGAGAGACAAGACTGAGATGGTTTGGGCACGTACAGAGGAGAGAGAGAGAGTACATCAGAAGAAGGATGCTGGATTTGGAACCACCAGGAAAGAGGACTAGAGGAAGACCAAAGAGGAGGTTCATGGATACAGTGAAGGAAGACATGAAGATAGTTGGTGTGACCGAAAAGGATGCAGGAGATAGGGTTAGATGGAAGAAACTGACTTACTGTGGCGACTCTTAAAGGGAAATGCCGAAAGAAGAAGAAGAGATGAAGTTTAGAGTTCAAAGTGATGACACGTAACAAAATAACTTTTATTTTTTATTTTCATTTTTTTTTATTTTAATATACTTTATTATTATTTTATTTGTCATCATAATTTAAGAAGCATTAAGGAAATTTGACCACCTCCTTTTTGCATCTCACTGACTTTTAGTCTGACCAAATGTTTCCACATTTGGATCCAATTCTTGATCAAAGTAACACCTTAAACATTATGGGAGAAGTTTGCTTTTGTAAAATACTTTTTTCCTCTGAAAACGGGTTTAAACATCCTGTATGGAACTATTTATCAAGTCCAGTTATTTGGCACCAATAAAATCCATCCTGTAAACTGACTGTGTGTGTCGAATGTTAAGGGAAACTTTTTATTGGATACTCTTTCCTCCATTCAAGAAATAAGATTGATCACACTTGTAAACTTGGTGCCCAGAAAGTGAGGCATTCCAACATGTGTTTGCATTATTCATCTTTAAATCAGCAGCCAGAATTTAGACGTTTTTTGAAAACACAAGCTCGGTGGTTCCTGTGGAAAGGCTGGGCTTTAAAAGTACGTTTTAAAGTCAAACAGTATATATATATATACATATATACTCATAGGGAAGATAAGTTTTATACTATATACTTTAATCATTCTTGGGAAAAATATTACCGTAATTTCACGGCCATTAGGCGCACCATACGTAAAGGCGCAGTCTCAGTCACACACCGCCTTACAACAACACACACGCAAGCATGCAAATGTGCGTATTAAAAAATAGATCGGGAGCAAAACTAAGTTTGGTTGTACTTTATTTAAGTAGTAACGATACTAAACAAGCACATTACCGGTAATAGTCTTTATTCAAATCCGTCAAAGTCCTCATCCTCTGTTTCGGAATCGAACAGCTGCGCAAAATCCAACAGAGCAGGTCCACTTCGCTCCTCGCTGTCAAAGTCACTGTCTGTACTGTGCAGCTCCTCAGAAAGGATACCAGCTTTTGTGAAAGCTCAGATAACAGTACCAGCAGACACGTTAGTCCAAGCATCTCCAATCCATTGGGAAACTGTAGCGTAACTCGCCCGGCGCTGCCTTCCACCCTTCCACGGCTCGATTCCCATGTTCCTCCGCGTAGCTGATTGCCTTCAGCTTAAACTGAGCGTCATAAGCGTGTCTCTTTGCCATTTTCAGGGTTAAAACAGCAATGTTGTGCATACAGCACATATCTTTTTTATACACAATCCACGCCGACGCTTCACTCTTTAACATTCTCATGCCTTTTCTTTCAGGTCCGCCTCGCCTCATGCGCACCGCTTTTTCTTTTAGGTCCACCTTTTCTCACACACAAGGTGCACCGCACGAAAGGGCGCACCGCTCATTTTGAAGAAAATCTAAGACATTTATATGCGCCTTGTAGCCGCCTTGTAGCCGTGAAATTACGGTACTTTATCAAACTGTGAGCTGTAAAAAAAAAAAAAAAAATTAGCCAAATAGAATAGAGTGTCATCTGTCAAATGTAACATATGTAAATAACAAAACCCAGCTTTTTAAAAAGAAAGATATACCATGAACAGCAATTTCTTTGGCCTTTATTGAATCTATATTTTATTTTCCTTTTAAATATCTACGCAGAATATTCACAAAATTTATTGATGTCTTTGGACAGTTTGAACCAAGTAAATCAAAAACGTCCATCTTAGAAAAAGTCCAAAATTAAATTGTTTGGATTTACTCACAAAGGCCCTCATTTGTCAAAGTTGCATTCAGCAAAAATTCTTTCAGGAGATGATGTACGACAATCAGGATGCACTTATCTGGACTGATCAAAACGACGAGAGCACACAATGCACACAAATTGCTGTGCCAGATTGAGAAATTGAAGAATAATTGTGTAATAAATATTCAGATTAATCAAAAAAGCAATGGAATAATAGACGATGTAAATGTAAATTATAATGCAGGTAGTCAGTGCTATGAAATAAAATTGACACACCACGAAATATTAAAACAATAACATGTATTTTAACTGTTAATTGTCAGTGATAAAGATAAATTCCTGGCCAACTTAAAGGAAATTTGCCCGCTGAGAGTCAGAGTTGTACAAAAGAGTGACTCATCAGAGTGGGTGTGAAGCTCTAGGAGACATGTAGCCAATGTGGACTCACGAAAATTGCATAAAAATGTAATTGCTGTAAAACTTTGTGCACAATACAAATAAAAAGCTGTATTAAATAGCAAGTATTTTCGGTTTTAAGCATGCAATATTCAGTCCTGATGAAAAAACGCTGCTTTTCTCCGCCAAAAAGTGGTTCCATCATCACTAAATGTTATTTTAAATGGTTTTATGTATCAAAAAACATAAAACCACATTTTTCTCTTCATCCAATTCTCACAGAATTAATTCTGATTTTCTGATTACAGCGCATCTCTTTGTCAACGCTTTTAGAAAATAATGTATCACTTGACACATTTTTAACAACACATTTTATCTATTGTACCATCATGTTTTGCAGGTTTCAAGTTACAAAACGGACAGTCTTCCTTATGAAGGGGAAGAGGAAGAGGGAGGACCTAAATGGAGGACAACAAACAGGATTTATTAACAAAAGTCTGGCAAGGCTGTAGGGCAAAGGCACAGGATTAACACTAAGGAATGTCTTCTGATCAAAGTTAAAAAAATACAACTCAGAGTTCAAGGAGTCCATGTAGTCCCTCATTCATCCAGGAGTGATCCATTGTAGAAAAAGTTTCTAAAAAGTCTTCTGGACAGTTTAATTCTTGAACGAGACGTTTCGACTTCCATCCAGAAATCATTTTCAATCTGAATGAAATGGACTGAAAACTGGATCTATTTATACTAACCTGAGTAAAAGGTCAAAAATAGTAAGGAATGGCTCGACCAATGAGCCTGTGTTACCTATGATGGCCGTGAATGGCTCCTATTGTAACCACAGACCAGTAAACGAACCCTATTATAATAATGCTAAAAGCCTAGTGAATAGAAAATCCTGCTAACGAGAGGCGTGAATCTGAGTCACGAGATGTCCTCTTTGGTCCAGGGCTTCAGAATGCTGCTGTAAATCCCGGGCAGAATGTATCTAACGCCTCCACTCCGATTCAGTGAGGGATTTTCTTTCTTCACAAAGATGGCTTCCTTTGAAAGAGGTGTGAAGGAAGCCATCTTTGTGAAGAAAGAAAATTTCTATTTCTATCAGATTGAAAATGATTTCCGGATGCAAGTCGAAACGTCTCGATCAAGAATTTGACTGTCCAGAAGATTTTTTGAAACTTTTTCTACAATCAGAGTTCAAGGATTTATATAGACATGGTCAGGCAGCCAGGAGGACCTGGCTGGGAGGAATGATGATGACCCAACAAGGAAGTCAGGGGAGACTGTTTTTAAATAGGCATCAGGCTAACAACACACAGATGATTTGCATCAGGCCAATCACCACATGTGTTTGGGATCAGGTTGAAATCCAGGAGAGGGAAGGTCTAGGGCTCTCTCTGGTGGCAGGTGAGGGGATTATGACAGTCTTCACTGTATTCCAGTTTAAAACTTTAAACGTTTAAAAGACTCATGTTTAAAGATTTAATCTTTTTTTTAGCAGTGAGTCACTTTTTGGCACAACTTCAATATTGTTCTAAAAAGTGATCAGCCTTTATAAACACGTAACGCCGCCCAGTAAAATTCGTCTTATTTGATGTCTTCTGTTCGTTGATGTTGCAAAAAAAAGATCGACTGAGCTTGATCCTGAATATATCGAGCTGTTTACTGAAATTACACTTATTTTTTGCCGTTGCATTTATCAAAATCTTGCCTTAATTACCCCTGATAGAGACAGGCGCAGCGCTCTTCGTACATGCCTTCTGGATTAGGATTTGCCTTCTGGATGCTTAAAATTTGCACCATTTTGGGCCCAACTTTGATAAACAAGAATCAATAAGAGTTTCTCTCTGGGAGTGACCAGGATGGACAGGATTAGAATTGAGTACATCAGGGGAACAGCACATGTTAGAGGTTTTGGGGATAAAGTTTGAGAGGCAAGACTGAGATGGTTTGGACATGTGCAGAGGAGAGAGAGTACATAGGAAGAAGGATGCTGGATTTGGAACCACCAGGAAAGAGGACTAGAGGAAGACCAAAGAGGAGGTTCATGGATACAGTGAAGGAAGACATGAAGATAGTTGGTGTGATCGAAGAGGATACAGCAGATAGGGTTGGATGGAAGAAACCGACTTGCTGTGGAGACCCCTAAAGGGAAATGCAGAAAGAAGAAGAAGAATCTAGTATAAGAGTTTCAAATGGAGCAGTTCGATCTTGGTTCACATGGTTTGAATTACAGTGTAGATAAGTTTTATTTTTGGGTGTATTAGGTAATATTAAAGATGTTCTCATGCCATAAAGATTTCAGGCACAACATCACTGAACCACATAATAAAAGAGGCCCAGGAATACATAAGGTAAATAATTTGACTGTGACTAATGTTGGAGACAAGAATCCAGATGTGAAATTTTGGCTTTGTCAGCTTTCTGCTTTCTCTGGTGTTGTTTGCATGCAGCAGGATGGTCAATCAGAATGTACCGACATTAGGATTACAGATTATAAACCAGACTATGGAGTTCCAGTGCACCAAACGTCCCGAGCGTCTGTACCCCTGCATTACACTAGCAGCTATTAAGCTACTACTATTTGTAGCTGTTACTAATTAGCTTTTCCAAGGAGATATTTATCCAAAAAGAAAGGCGATGCTCGAAATAAAGGCAGGTTTTTTTTTTTTAAATATAAATAACTTCAATTTAATTGTTCTGGTTTGATAGACTCTGGAATGGAATTCTAGAGTTTTGTGGATGAACTCTAGCTTCTGTTTCACTTTTGTCTTTTGTAACAAACCATAATTCAAACCCAAAAGAAGGAGACGGTGGCTCAGGGGTAGAGCTTTCACGGCTAAGGCTAAGATCCTTGGAGCCTAACCACCTAACCCCTCACCATTGGCGCCGTCAAGGCAGCCTGCTGCGGTGGCATGCAGGGCACAAATTTTCCTGGTAAGGGATCAACATAGTATACAAAAAATAAAATTCAAAATGTTTCATTTGGTTCTTTTAGATAACAATGAGATTTGTCTGACACCAAAGTGTCAAGACACAAAAGTTCAGTTTACCTTTTCCTCATGAACAATTACATTAATCAAATTTGAATTTAGGACCCGACAGAATTCGGCTTGAACCCGGCCCGACAAGAACATTTTTATTGACAGTCCAAATCCGTTTAGACTCAACGTTATTTAAATGCGCGCACAGCTTTTGCCAAGAATGAGTCATTTATTAACAATTTAACATAGTTAACATATTTGATTTGACACTTTTTTCGAAATGCATTTTTCCAACGCTAATAGTGTTCATCACTTGACCACTCACGTGCGAGCCCAAGCAAAAATGTCATAAATTGAGCCCGACCTGACTCGGGCTAAGAATTACAGCTCTACCAAGGACACCTACGCATGAGCTCAGTGGGATTCGAACCGGCTTCTCCCAGTTTCAAGGGCGAACATACCACCACAGAGCTAGTGCCTCAATGGCATACGATGTATACCTTAAAGCATGTATGCTGTATTTATGTGAGGATTTGACCAAACACCCTTTGACACATGATCCTCATTACACACACATTAGAAAACTGGGAGCCATCATTCTTCAAATCCTAAAGTCTTGGCTCTTAAGAGTGGCATTAGAATCTTCAACACCAGGAAACAACAAACGTGTGAGTTGTTAGCATGTGGCAAGACAATAATACCATAATTTCACGGCTATAAGGCGCATATAAACGTCTTAGATTTTCTTCAAAATGAGCGGTGCGCCTTGTGTGTGAGAAAAGGTGGACCTAAAAGAAAAAGCGGTGCCTGTGAGGCGAGGCGGACCTGAAAAAAAAAGGCATGAGAATGTTAAAGAGTGAAGTGTGGGCTTGGATTGTTTATAAAAAAGGTATGTGCTGTATGCACAACATTGCTGTTTTAACCCTGAAAATGGCAAAGAGACACGCTTATGACGCTCAGTTTAAGCTGAAGGCAATCAGCTATGCGGAGGAACATGGGAATCGAGCCGTGGAAGGGTGGAAGGCAGCGCCGGGAGAGTTACGCTACAGTTTCCCAATGGATTGTAGATGCTTGGACTAACGTGTCTGCTGGTACTGTTATCCGAGCTTTCTCAAAAGCTGGTATCCTTTCTGAGGAGCCGCACAGTACAGACAGTGACTTTGACAGCGAGGAGCGAAGTGGACTTGCTCTGTCGCATTTTGCGCAGCTGTTCGATTCTGAAACAGAGGATGAGGACTTTGACGGATTTGAAAAAAGACTATTGCCAGTAATGTGCTTGTTTATACTACTTAAATAAAGTACAAGCAAACTCAGTTTTGCTCCCGATCTATTTTTTAATACCCACATTTGCATGCGTGCGTGTGTGTTGTTGTAAGGCGTGTGTGACTGAGACTGCGCCTTTTCGTACGGTGCGTCTAATGGCCGTGAAATTATGGTAGATATTTTTGATTATTTTAACCTATAAAATGTATCAAATTTATTACATATTATCCAGCAATTTTGTATTTTTGACTTCAGACAGAGAAAAACCGATGGGAAACAGTGTGGACCGCTAGTCGGAGTGTTTGACGTATCCAAACTAAAGCAGAGGTATTTCAAGGTGAACATGGTCACAGAGTTCAGATCCATGAATCTGTCTAAGAAGTCTCGCAGGTGCTCAAGATCATAATCAATACATGCCAAAAGAACATAAAACAACAGCTCATATGCAAAGCCAATCAGCCGTTATCTTTTACTCCACTAATCACAGAAAACGCTGCAAAGAGCCAGTTTTACTGCAGCCAGTGGCAACAAATTCATCCATTTTATATTTATTCTGTAATCTCCTGGGTCAGGTGAAAGGTTGAGGCATTCTGAGCTGGGCATCACGCACTCATTTTGAACTAATGTTGGATGATCAAACTGAAGGATTCCAAAAGAATGAAGCTCATAAATATCTTGAATTTATAAGTTTGTTTGAGTGATCCCAACCTAACTCCAACTAATTCCAAAAATTTGTTTGTTTTGACTGATTGATACTCAGTCTACGTGGATGTGTTTCTCTAAGGGTCTACCCTGCCTTACGAAATGAACTGACAAAATCAATGTCAAATGGATGTGATATTAACATTTCCAAATATGTAATCACAAAAAAAAGCAATTGTTTTCATTTTTTGTGTCATCTTTAGCAATTTACAGAGTATTGGTGCACTCTGATTGGTCAGCCAACTGATTGGTCAGGGAGTTTGCAGCTGATCAATCAGCTTTGTTGTAGCGGGTAGATAGATAACTATCTTCATGTCTTCCTTCACTGCGTCCATGAACCTCCTCTTTGGCCTTCCTCTCGGCCTCTTTCCTGGTGGTTCCAAACCCAGCATCCTTCTTCTGATTTCAATATCATATAGAACAGGGGTCACCAACCCGGTGCCTGCGGGCACCAGGTCGTTTGCAGGCCAGTTCTAAAAATAGCACTAATTACAAATTAGCTCTGTCTAAAAGAGCTGAGCCGAAAAGCAAAGCTCTCAATTTACAAGTCGATCTACGTTCCAACCCTCACCTATGGTCACCAGCTGTGGGTGGTGACCGAAATAATGAGATCGCGGGTACAAGCGGCTGAAATGAGCTTCCTCCGCAGGGTGGCTGGGGTTTCATTCAGAGATCGGTTGAGGAACATAAAAACGTTAAAAAAAATGTATATCACAAAAAAAAGTTTAATATACGAACTCTGAAGTAGTATGGGTCGGGGGTGAGTCTAGTGCGCATGACAAACCAGCTTTGCTGAGATGAGCTCGTGAGCGCTGCAAAGATGAGGTTACGAATGTGTTTTCTACCCACAAAAACATGGCAGAAAACTTCTCATTTTCACAGTGAATGGGAGGAAGAGTTCTTTTTTACTAACGTGAAAGAAAACTGTGTGTGTCTCATCTGCAGTGCGACTGTGGCGACGCGCATAGAAGACACTATGTTGATATGTTGTAACATTAATATTTATTATTATTAATACTAATATTATAAAATTAAAGGTAAACTGTGTAACTTTGTTATTTCTGAAGTGTATTATCAAAGTGGTAGCCCTTTGCAGTACTCAGTGCCCTTGAAGTAGCTCTCAGTTTAAAAAAGGTTGGTGACCCCTGATATACAATATATCATATGTATTTAACTTACAGACACACACTTGCTTGGTACAAGTACAAGGTCACTATCAAGCCTTAAAAGAAGAAGAGATTATATATGGATCCTTACAGTTGGAGTGAAATGCACCAAAAGAGCGTTCCAAGGCCCCGTCCACATGTAGGTGGGTATTTTTTTTTATCTGTTTTGGCCTGCCGTCCACACGACAATGGAGGTTTTTTTCACTCAAGACCGAAGCTTTTGAAAACTCCGGCCAAAGTGAAGATTTTGGAAAACTCGGTTTTTGCGTTTGCGTGTGGACTTGGGAAAACGGATATTTGCGTTTTTATGCGTCACTACCTGCGACAGAAAATGCTCATACGTCATTCGTGTGCGTCCTTGTTTGGATCGTCTATATTTTCCTGTGTTTTATTAACTTTATAGTCGATGACGACTTTTAAAAGTAATTCCACCTCTCTGTCGGTCCACACAAACGAGATGTCTGGCGCCATGTTTCAGGTTTTGCGGAACTGACGACAAAGGTGCTCTGATTGGATAGCTCAGAACTTACGTTTACATCAATACTACCAACTACTGGTCTGGCATGCTCATAACCGCACTCCGAAACGTATTTATACGGCTCCGTGTGGACGTGAGCGTTTTCCTAAAACGGAGGACAGCAGATATGCGTTTTCAAAAATACCCGGCTACGTGTGGGCGGGGCCTAATATGTCAAATTGGAGCTACGTGCACTGTTTGTGCACTGGCTTCATCGTGATAGAAGTTAACGGTAGCTGGAAGAAATCGGGTTTTTCCGATGATGCCATTTTATTAATGCTCTGATGAAATAAAATAAAATATTGGGCCGTTCCGTTCCGTCATCTTCCGCTTGTTCCGAGGTCGGGTTGCGGGGACAACAGCCTCAAGCGGGAAGCCCAGGCCTCTCTCTCCCTGTGTGGTGTGAGGCCTTTTAGGCCTGCTTGTTTGTTTTTTTTTTCTCCCCAAAACTCACAGGTGCTGGATGGCTTCTAACGGGAGGATTGGCTGATTGCTCCCAGCTGCACAGACTTACCGGTGGCTATAAAAGACCTGGTGTCACCCACAGTCTCTGTCAGGTCTTCAACGATTCTAGTGGTAAACTGACCACCTCTAAGCTGAGTCAAATTTTGATATCAGACTAATTTTCTTATTCTCCTCACAGGAACCTTCAGCCCTTCCTCTTGGCCATCCAGCACTGCCTGAAGCCGTTATCTCTCTGCTGTGGATTCCTTTGTTCAACACTTAATAAACTGTTAAACCTGCATTTGGATCCTCCTCATTCCCTCTCCTACACAACAGAAGACCTGACCAGAATGGATCCAGCGGGTTCTGCATCACCCTCAGTGTCAGAGATTCTGACCCGACAAGGAATATTCCTGGGACAACAACAACAGGCCATAAAGGCCCTTATGGACGAAAATACTCAATTAAAAACACAGTTACAGGCTTTAACAGACAAAGTAAATAATCTAAGTTCTCTTTTTCTGTCCACAGCCTCGGCACCTCCTTCAGCTATGCCCAGCCCACTCATGGACCACCATATTACGGACCCGGAACCTTTCCATGGAACCCTGGGGAAATGTCGTGGGTTCCTCTTGCAGTGTTCAAATGTCTTTGCTCTAAGACCACGGACTTTCGAATCAGACAAAGTTAAGAATTTGTACATTGTGGGTCTTCTTCGGGGCAGGGCACTGGAGTGGGCCGAGGCCGAAGACGCGGCAGCCCCCCTGGCTGATCGCTCAACATCTGATTTTCTGAGTTTATTCAGAACCATGTTCGAGGTGCCGGACCGGGCTGGAGATGCCTCCCAGCGTCTACTCCACCTTTCCCAGGGAACTCTATCTGTGGCGGAGTTCTCCATCTCATTCCGGACCCTAGCAGTAGAGGCTGGCTGGGGACAGAAGGCACTAAGAGGGGTGTTCCTAAATGCCCTGAATGATCCTCTGAAGGATGAGCTAGCTGGCAGGGGGACCCCATCCACATTGGAGGAACTCATTTCCCTGGCAATACAGTTAGACAACCGTCAAAGAGAGAAACGATATGAAAATACCACCCGGGCCCTACACCCTACTCCAGTTCACAGCCATCGACAGCCTTCCTCGGTCTGCCCCCCACCTAGGGCATTTGCATCTGTTCCACAAGAGGCTGAGCAGCCTTCCACAGAACCAATGCAGTTGGGACAGATGCATCTAACCAAAAAGGAAAGAGAGGTTAGACTAAAAGAAGGGAGGTGTCTCTATTGCGGGTCGAGAAGTCACTTACTCTCAGCTTGCCCTTGTCGCCCAAAAGACGGGGCCCACCGGTAGACCTAGGGTTACGGGTGGGCACAACTAGATGTCATGGTACCCCTAGGCTTATGATTCTTGTGACACTAACCTCTGGTTGTTCCTCTTCCTTTCCGGTCGAAGCGTTGGTGGATTCCGGGGCCGACGGCAACTTCATCGACGCAGATTTTCTCCGTCAGTGTGGATTCCAGTCCCAACCACTCGGAGAACCCATTAATGCCACGGCGATCGATGGACACGTTATCACCAGGGTGACCCACCAGTCCTCCCCGTTGGAGATGGTGGTATCGGGTAATCACCGTGAGCACCTTTCGTTTAACGTTATTTCTTCACCCGGCTCACCCCTTGTGTTAGGTTTCCCCTGGCTTAGGTTGCACAATCCACAGGTCGACTGGCAAAACCGGCGTATCGTCGGGTGGAGCAATCAGTGCCATGCAACTTGCCTCCAATCTGCCGTGACAACCGTCTCTTCTGACACGGTCGGCTCAATCGACCCGGTGGACGTTGCGTCTATCCCGGCAGAGTATCATGACCTCAAAGAGGTCTTCAGTAAGGAGAGGGCACAATCTCTCCCGCCTCATCGGCCATATGATTGCGCCATCGACCTCCTCCCTGGGGCAACCTTACCCGCCAGTCGCCTGTACAATCTGTCTGCTCCAGAGAGGGGGGCGATGGAGAAGTACATCAATGAGTCCCTGGCGTCGGGGCTTATCCGCCCTTCCTCGGCACCCATAGCAGCGGGGTCCTTTTTTGTGGGTAAGAAGGATGGTTCCCTCCGTCCGTGCGTCGATTATCGGGGTCTTAATAACATCACCGTTCGCAACAAATACCCGTTGCCCCTCATTAATTCGGCGTTTGAGCTACTTCAGGGAGCCCGGGTCTTTACAAAACTCGATCTGCGTTGCGCCTACCATCTTGTCCGAATGCGGGAGGGGGACGAGTGGAAGACGGCGTTCAACACCCACCTGGGCCAATTCGAATACTTGGTCATGCCTTTCGGGTTAACTAACGCTCCCGCAGTCTTCCAGGCATTCATTAACGATGTGCTCCGTGACTTCCTTAATCGTTTTGTCTTTGTTTATCTGGACGACATTCTTATTTTTTCGCCCACTGTTGAGGAGCACATCGTCCATGTCCGTGCGGTACTCCAGCGACTCCTTGAGAATCGTCTGTTTGTTAAGGCTGAGAAGTGCGAGTTCCATTCTCAGTCCGTCAACTTCCTTGGTTTTATTGTACACGCTGGGCAGGTTTGCCCGGACCCCGAAAAAGTTAGCGCGGTGGCTGAGTGGCCTCGACCCAACACCCGTCGCAAACTACAACAATTTCTGGGTTTCGCAAATTTTTACAGGCGTTTCATTCGCAATTACAGTCAGGTAGCTCTTCCCCTTACCCAGCTTACTTCCACAGCCAGACCGTTCGTTTGGTCTCCTCAAGCAGAGGGTGCATTCACTGAGCTTAAAAAGAGGTTTACCTCGGCCCCCATTCTGGTCCAGCCCGACCCCTTGAGGCAGTTTATTGTGGAGGTGGACGCCTCGGATTCAGGGGTGGGTGCTGTGCTGTCCCAATACCATCAGGAGGATGGCAAACTCCATCCCTGTGCCTTTTTCTCTAAGCGTCTCTCTGCAGCTGAACAAAACTACGATGTGGGGAATAGAGAACTGCTCGCAGTCAAACTGGCACTCGAGGAAGGGAGGCACTGGCTCGAGGGCGCAGAACACCCATTCGTGGTCTGGACAGACCACAAAAACCTCGCTTACATCCAAGCAGCTAAGAGACTCAACTCTCGACAGGCCCGGTGGCAGCTGTTCTTTACACGCTTTAATTTTACCCTCACTTACAGGCCGGGCAACCGCAATACCAAACCTGACGCCCTCTCCCGCCTGCATGATGGTCATCAGTCCAGATCGGAGCCGGAGCCCATTCTACCCCCCTCCTGCGTCATTGGGGCGATCACTTGGGAGATCGAGACTGCAATAAGGGATGGTCTTCAGCATGATCCGGACCCAGGTACTGGCCCAGCTAACCGTTCGTATGTGCCATCCTCTGCCCGCTCCCAGGTTCTCCTATGGGCACATGCATCCCGGTGGTCCTGTCACCCTGGGATTCGCCGTACAATGGCGCTTCTTCAGCGGCGGTTCTGGTGGCCAACGATGGAGGCAGACACTAGGAATTTTGTCGCTGCCTGTTCTGCCTGTTCCCGGGGCAAGGTCCCTCATCGTCCTCCTGCGGGGCTGCTCCATCCCCTACCGGTTCCCAGTCGTCCCTGGTCCCATATCGCACTGGACTTTGTGACCGGACTCCCTCCCTCAGAAGGTAACACTGTTGTGGTCACGATTGTGGACCGATTCTCCAAAGCTGTACATCTGGTGCCTCTTCCTAAACTCCCTTCAGCCTTGGAGACTGCCCAGCTCATGGTGACCCATGTGTTCCGTCTGCATGGTATCCCTCTGGACATAGTCTCTGACCGGGGTCCGCAATTCACATCAGCTGTTTGGAAGTCCTTCTGTAAGGCGCTGGGGGCTTCCGTCAGCTTGTCATCTGGCTTCCACCCCCAATCCAACGGCCAGTCGGAGCGGGCTAACCAACACCTGGAATCCACATTACGGTGCGTGTTGGCCTCTGCCCAGTCCACGTGGTCGTCTCATCTCCCGTGGATTGAGTATGCCCATAATTCCCAAGTTAGTTCCTCCACAGGATTGTCCCCGTTCGAGGCTTCTCTGGGTTACCAACCCCCATTGTTCCCGGAGCAGGAACAGGAGCTGGCCGTCCCTTCGGTGCAGCTCCATATCAGACGGTGTCGTCGGATCTGGAGGAAAACTAGGAGGGCCCTCCAACAAGCCTGCGGCCGGGCTCGGCGCCAAGCTAATCGCCACCGTCAGCCAGCCCCAGCATATCAGGTTGGTCAGTCTGTCCTTCTGTCTACCAGGAACATTCCCCTCAGGGCAGAGTCTCGCAAGCTTTCACCCCGCTTCATTGGCCCTTTCCGGATCCTGCGGCTGGTCAACCCGGTCTCGGTAAAGCTCGCCCTGCCCTCTTCCATGAAGGTACATCCTGTGTTCCACGTCTCTCAGATCAAACCGGTTTCTACCAGTCCCCTCCAGCCTCCTTCTGCTCCCCCTCCACCTCCTCGCCTTGTCGACGGCTCGGATGCGTACACGGTCAACCGTCTTTTGGATGTTCGTCGCCGAGGTCGGGGTCTACAGTACCCCGTGGACTGGGAGGGTTATGGCCCGGAGGAACGGTGCTGGGTGCCCCGTTCAGCGATCCTGGACCCTGGCTTGGTCCGGGACTTTCACCGCCGCTTTCCGGACAGGCCTGGTGGTCCGCCAGGTGGCGTCCGTAGAGGGGGGGGTACTGTGGTGTGAGGCCTTTTAGGCCTGCTTGTTTGTTTTTTTTTTCTCCCCAAAACTCACAGGTGCTGGATGGCTTCTAACGGGAGGATTGGCTGATTGCTCCCAGCTGCACAGACTTACCGGTGGCTATAAAAGACCTGGTGTCACCCACAGTCTCTGTCAGGTCTTCAACGATTCTAGTGGTAAACTGACCACCTCTAAGCTGAGTCAAATTTTGATATCAGACTAATTTTCTTATTCTCCTCACAGGAACCTTCAGCCCTTCCTCTTGGCCATCCAGCACTGCCTGAAGCCGTTATCTCTCTGCTGTGGATTCCTTTGTTCAACACTTAATAAACTGTTAAACCTGCATTTGGATCCTCCTCATTCCCTCTCCTACACAACACCCTGGCTGCATCCTCCAGCTCACCTGGAAGGATCCCAAGTCGTTCCCCAGCCAGCTGTGAGACATAGCCTCTCCAGCGGGTCCGGGGTCTGCCTCTTGGTCTCCTCCCGGTGGGACGTGCCCGAAACACCTCGCCCGCGAGGTGCTCGGGGGGCATTTTGACCAGATGCCCGAACCACCCCATCTGGCTCCTCTCGACCTGGAGGAGTAGCGGCTCGACACCGAGCTCCTCCTGGATGGCAGAGCTCCTCACCCGATCTCTGAGTGAGAGCCCAGCCACCCTGCGGAGGAAGCTCATTTCGGCCGCTTGTACCCGCGATCTCATTCTTTCGGTCACCACCCACAGCTGGTGACCATAGGTGAGGGTGGGAACATAGATCCTGGTTACCATGGTGAGGGTAGGAACGTAGATCGACTTGTAAATCGAGAGCTTTGCTTTTCGGCTCAGCTCTCTCTTTACCAAAATATTGGGCCATTTAAATAAAATTTTAATGAATTGAATTTCAACTGGGGGTCTCCAGGTTACCAAGAATCACAAGAATGAAACTCTTCGCCAAGTTTCGGTCTGATTTTCTAACGCTAATTCAACGTAACAATAAAATAACATGTTCAGTGAAATCTGAGGCAGTGATGGACGTATTGGATGAGGTTGTAACAAAGGCAACAAAACCTCCTAAAATCTGCGTCCAAGTTCAGTTTTTTATTGTGTTTACAAAGAATTTGAAAGAGAATATTCACATTTATCTTAAAAAAAAACTTGATCTGATCCAATATTTCTTATAAAATGATCCAATTGTTTTTTAGAGTTTCTGGCTGCATAAAAATAAAAAAGAATATATAATTGGTGTTTTTAAAACACATGCTGCTTGCTTTTAATGGGTGTATTGGTTTGCAAAGAATACAGAGAATGAAAAGGAATCATTTGAAAGTTTCCACCTTTAAGCGAGTGTAGTTTTATTTCAGTTGGACGAGCTTTCAGCAACAAATAAGAAGCGCTTTGCAAGCAGCAAAACACATAATGTAACCAAACGAGCAAGTCCAGGGTTTGACATTACTGCAATGGACCAAAGAGTGTGGAAACGATGTAAAACGTTTTATTTTAATCAGAAGATGACAGATGAATAAGGAAAACAGATTTAGTGGTTGATTCACTTTCAAGGTCATTTTTGCGATGGGCTTATAAACAGCTGGACAAAGAAAAAAAATTCCAAGAAAAACGGAACAGAACAAGTTGGACTTTAAGCAATGATGGGCACAAGAAAATATGGATTTTATTTTTCTTTGTAGGTCCAAAACCTACAAATAAACCAAGGTTTTGGACTTAAAATGTTAAATTCTTTGATAGTGAAATGTTTTAGTATTGGCTGAGGAGACCAAGAGGCAGAGCCTGGACCTGCGGGAGAGACTCACAGCTGGCCGGGCAACGACTCGGGATCCTTCCGGGTGAGCTGGAGGATGCAGCTGGGGTGAGAGAAGCCTGGGCTTCCTGTCTGAGACCGTTACATCTGTGACCCGGCCCCGGATAAGCGGAAGACGACAGAACTGAACAGAAAGTGTTGGTATTCAGGAGTTTTTTATGAATGGTTTTGTGTGTCACTTTCGTGACTTGGAGTTTTTTCATATCCGATGCTTGAGCTATTTTTCTCCTGTAAAATACCATAAAATAGTTACTGATGTTCTGATTGATGCAGATAGAGCACCCTTGAAGGCTTAGACGTGAAATGCATCTGCTTTCACAAATTTTCAAGCATTTCAAATCAAATCAAACTTTATTTATAAAGCGCTTTTCATACAAAAAATGTAACACAAAGCGTTTTACAAGTTGAAAACCTCAGAACACAAAAGCAAAATAAATCCCCCACCCACAGATAAAAAAAAAACACTTACCCACACACACACACACACACACATCCATACTTGTAAAAATACAAATAGAGCACATACCCTCATACATGTACACAGGCACACATACACACTTAAAAATGCAATAGGCTGGATGCAGATGGAACACCCAAGAAAACGGTATCTGAGGAGCCACTGCAGCAGGAGCCGAGGCATACCTGCGATCACCGGCCATGATCCAAGGCCCCAAATAAGAGACGAGGCTGGAGCCAGATCCCCACCAGGGCCCCGGAGCCAGGACCAGCAGCCACCGATGACCACAGGCTCCTGCTGCAGAGGCCCCCCAGAGGAAACACTGGAGATGATAAAAGATTAAATGACATAAATAAAAGTAACTAAAGCTTAATAATTAATAAGAAATGTTAAAGTAAAAACATCAATTAAGATCAACTAAAACTACGAATAAAACTACGCATGAGAAACTTAGTTAAAGCAAGATTAAAAAGATGTGTTTTGAGCCTCTTTTTAAAAATGTGAACGTTCTCTGCGGCCCTGAGCTCCTCTGGTAGACTGTCCCAAAAGCAGGGGCCGTAGAATACGAAAGACCTCTCACCGTGAGTGTGTGTTATTTAAAACATTCTATTGATCAACTTCATCCATTCATCTATCTATGTTTAGCTTTAACCCATGTTGGTTTTCACTCTGTGATCTAAAGTTTAGATGCATTTCTGGGTCACCATTTGATTTTTTTCGTTCGTTAGGGTTTTTTTTTTTTTCCTTTTTAAGATTTTTTAGGCAAACATTTTAAATAAGAGTTTATTCTCATGTTTTGCCTGGTGAAATAAAAGAAAATTAAAATTTCTCATCCCATTTCTTCTTATTGGGCATGACTTTCTGCAGCTCCAGTCTTCTTCTCTTCGACCAGTTTTGTTTATGCTTCACTCTACGGTAGCCTGCCTCCCACAGATGTTCTGGAACCATTCAGAGTGTTAATCACAAATTTTGTCCTCCACGTTGTAAAAGAGTCTGGCATGGCTTCAACACCTCAGCACTGCTACTGTGTTTTTCTCATTCAGAGGCCAAGATGTTCATTAACTCATAAAAAAATAAGCAACAAGTAATTAAATCTAGAAGAAACAAACTGAGTCAGCACCAAGCCTGTCCCACGACCAAAACTGTATCATTATGAATGGTTTTATTGTGTGATCACTGGTTTGAAGCGGTCACGTGTGTAACGTTTTAAAATTTTTTACCTCTTTTGTTGCTTGACCCAAATCAGCTCATCTATATTTGGTACTGAGTTACAGCGAGCAGTTTAATTCAAATCAATTCAGTAGTTTGGGAGATATTGTTTTACTGAAGCTCTGACACAGTCCGCCACTTTCTGTGGGCACAAAAAAAAAGTCAAATCTGTGTTACTGTTAATCCATTGTCCTGTTCCGTCATCTTCCGCTCATCCAGGGGTGGGTCGCTGGGGCAACAGCCTCAGACGGGAAGCCCAGGCTTCTCTCACCCATGCTGCATCCTCCAGCTCACCCGGAAGGATCCCAAGTCGTTCCCCGGCCAGCTGTGAGACATAGTCTCTCCAGCGGGTCCGGTGTCTGCCCCTTGGTCTCCTCCCGGTGGGAATTGCCCAAAACACCTTACCCGCGAGGCCCTTGGGGAGGGCATCCTGATCAAATGCCCAAACCACCCCATCTGGCTCCTCTCGATCTGGAGGAGGAGCAGCTTGACTCCGAGCTCCTTCCAGATGGCAGAGCTCCTCACCCGATCTCTGAGTGAGAGCCCAGCCACCCTGTGGAGGAAGCTCATTTCGGCCGCTTGTACCCGCGATCTAATTCTTTCACCCACAGCTGGTGACCATGGTGAGGGTTGGAACGTAGATCGACTCGTAAATCGAGAGCTTTGCTTTTCGGCTCAGCTCTCTCTTTACCACGACGGACCGATGCAGCGTCCTAATTATTGCGCCGTCGATCTCCCGCTCAATCTATCCCCCACTTGTGAACAAGACCCTGAGATACTTGAACTCCTCCACTTGGGGCAGGAACCTAATCCATGGTGTTATTTTAAAATGGAACAGCATTATAAAAGAAAAATTTCTGTCCCTGTGCTTGAAAGGAATTAACAAGCATCCAGAAGAGATGACAAACCCCTCAGTTGTGTATAAATGAATAAACAGTAACTTCATTGAAAGCTTGTTAAATCACCAAAAATTCCAGGTTAGAACTGACTCAGTACGGTCGTACTCCCATTTCATTTTCAATCACTGAAGATATAAGTGGTTAGATTGGTTAGTTTAGAAATACAGTTGTCAATTTGATTTATTTCCAGAGGCATGACACATCTGGGCCCTTCGCCACAAAGGCGTACGAGTAAATTCCCGGAAACTGTGTTTATGCGGACAACCAGCTTGAACGAAAAACACGACCAGCAAAGACATTTACATAATTAGCTTTAGTTTTTTTTTTATCCTCATATCAGGCAAAGAAAGATCTCTGTACTCTTTGTACTCTTCATCGCCTTTACTTTTGACCATTCACCCACAAGTTTTATTTGTTCACCCGAACTGAAGGAGTGTTTTCAATTTGTGAAAGTTTATTTTAGATTTGACCTTCTGTTCTATTTCGTTGTCTTTCGCTTATCTGGGGCCGAGTCACAACAGCCTTAGACGGAAAACTTAGGTTTCTCTCACCCTGGCTGTCTCCCCCAGTTCACCTGGGCGTTCCTTGTCCAACTGTGAGACATAGTCTCTCCAGTTGGTCCAGGGTCTGCCTCTGGGTTTCCTCCTCATGGCACGTGTCTGAAACACCTCATTAGCGAGTCGTTCGGGAGGCATTCTCACCAGATTCCCGAAACACCCTAATTGGCTTCTCCCGACAGGAGGAGCAACGGCTCTAAATCATCCTGGATGGCAAAGCTCCTGACTATTTTTCTGAGCCGGAGCCCAGCCACCCTGCGAAGTAAACTCCATTCGGCCACCGGTATCTGCAATCTCATTCCACAGGTGAGGTGTGAACATAGATCCTGGTTACCA
Source organism: Neostethus bicornis (assembly GCA_902685375.1). Lineage (NCBI taxonomy): Eukaryota > Metazoa > Chordata > Actinopteri > Atheriniformes > Phallostethidae > Neostethus > Neostethus bicornis. The sequence continues at coordinate 12,966,317 of LR738541.1, read as the reverse complement.
TGGTGAGGGTAGGAACGTAGATCCTGATTCCCATGGTGAGGGTAGGAATGTAGATCCTGGTTACCATGGTGAGGGTAGGAACATAGATCCTGGTTACCATGGTGAGGGTAGGAATGTAGATCCTAATTACCATGGTGAGCGTAGGAACGTAGATCCTAGTTACCATGGTGAGGGTAGGAACGTAGATCCTGGTTACCATGGTGAGGGTAGGAATGTAGATCCTAGTTACCATGGTGAGCGTAGGAACATAGATCCTGGTTACCATGGTGAGGGTAGGAACGTAGATCCTGGTTACAATGGTGAGGGTAGGAATGTAGATCCTGGTTACCATGGTGAGGGTAGGAACATAGATCCTGGTTACCACCATAGTGAGGGTAGGAACATAGATCCTGGTTACCATGGTGAGGGTAGGAATGTAGATCCTAATTACCATGGTGAGCGTAGGAACGTAGATCCTAGTTACCATGGTGAGGGTAGGAACGTAGATCCTGGTTACCATGGTGAGGGTAGGAACGTAGATCCTAGTTACCATAGTGAGGGTAGGAACGTAGATCCTGGTTACCGTGTTGAGGGTAGGAACGTAGATCCTGGTTACCGTGGTGAGGGTAGGAATGTAGATCCTAGTTACCATGGTGAGGGTAGGAACGTAGATCTTGGTTACCATGGTGAGGGTAGGAACGTAGATCCTGGTTACCATGGTGAGGGTGGGAACGTAGATCCTGGTTACCATGGTGAAAGTAGGAACGTAGATTCTGATTACCGTGGTGAGGGTGGGAGCGTAGATCTGGTTACCATGGTGAAAAGTAGGAACGTAGATCCTGGTCACAATGGTGAGGGTAGGAAAGTAGATCCGGGTTACCATGGTGAGGGTAGGAATGTAGATCCTGGTTACCATGGTGAGGGTAGGAACATAGATCCTGGTTACCATGGTGAGGGTGGGAACGTAAATCAACTTGTAAATTAAAAGCTTTGCTTTTCGGCTTAGCTCAGGTAGATTTGATCTGCTGAACAATTTTTTTTCTGAAAGTCCCTAAACAACCACAACATCCAACAAAACAAAGGAGTTTTTGCCAATTTGCGATGATCAACAACCTTTCTATGTCTTCGCAAAAGACTGTGGAAGAGGCGGTCTGTTGGGATGTCCGTCCGCTTGTTTGTCGATAACACTTTTGTGAAGTTGACTTCTTCCGAACTGCTAGGAACGTGGGTAGGAACGTAGATCCTGGTTACCATGGTGAGGGTAGGAACGTAGATCCTGGTTACCATGGTGAGGGTAGGAATGTAGATCCTGGTTACCATGGTGAGGGTAGGAACGTATATCCTGGTTACCATGGTGAGGGTAGGAACATAGATGAACTTCTAAATCTAGAGCTTTGCTTTTCGGCTCAGCTCTTTCTTTACCACAAAGGATCAATGCAGCGTCCTAGTTATTGCTGACACTGCATCAATTTGTCTGTCTACGTCCCGCTCCATCCTTCCCCCTCTTGTGAGACCTTAAGATGCTTAAACTCCTCCACTTGGGGCAGGACATCCTCGTGTCTGTAAATAAACAGAGTCCGTTTCGTAAAGAACCGAAGGTCGTTTAAGTCAATTCATTTCATCCTGCTCATCGATCATCTTATGCCTTCCGAGACGAGCATTTACAAGAAGATTTAGGAAAAATCCTATAGATCCCCCATAAGTACGACTTCTTTGATCATCACACAGATATTGACAACATGCAGAAAGTTTAAGCCTATTCATAAATAAAGACGGGGTTCGAACATCTGGACACTATCCTTTTAAAAACTTTTATTGGATGCCTGTGGTTTTTAAAACTTGACGATGGCAGGACATGTATAAGAAATGCACGACAACTTACTCTTAGACCGTTAAACATTTCTACCTTTTGGGTCAGAAGTGCAGCTTTGTGATGCCTAATGAAGAGTCCAGATAATCTTGTCATGTCAGATAGATACGACTATGTGGACATATAAAAGTTAAAATAGTAAACATTGGTTTGTTTTTGTGGCAGAAAACTGGTTCAATGGGTTTACCGCACTGCTTCGAAACGTTACTTAGTATATGAAAGTATCATTTAGCATACAAGATAGTGTATATATTTATTTTTCCGGGCTTTCCATGATGTCTGATCCAAGGACTTGCGCTAATGAGAGCAGTTCCCAGGCGTGCCTCTCCGAGCTGTGGTGTGCACCAAAACTTGCGGTTTCTGCTTGTCGTTCAAACTAACAGAAAGATGAACGTTATGTAACAGACTGCAATTTTATAAAGTCACGCAAAGCAGTTTACTGACATCATCCAGACATGCAACGAGAAAAAAACTTTTTTTTTCTCAGTTCCGTCTTTAGTGGTTTTGTCGTGCAAAGAAAAGCTCGCAACACGACAAAAGCCTAAAATTTTACAGCTGCTCACAGTGGCTCTAAACCTCAGGTATTTGTTTGTTCATGTTAAGATGAATTAGCACCAAAAAGCTGAAAACAAAAGCCAACTTTAACAGCTGTATATCACAAAATTGCTTTTGAGTGTTTCAGAAAGATAAAAATGGGAGAAAGATAAGACACCTGAAGGTAATTCCATAAGTTCATGCCACCTGGCATGCTACACGAGACCCTGTTATAAACAGTGTTCGGAATGAGTTTAACTACAACAAAATGAAAGTTAGATTGTAACTCTAGTTAGTAACCTTACTTAACTAGTTAGTAAGTTTTTACCTGTTTGTTGCACGCTCAGTTTCAGACACTAGATCAAAGTCAAGAATATGTAAGTCGATAACAAGGTGTCAATAAGTATGCAGCCAGTGGCCTTTTATCATAGTTGGTACTGAGTAACTGTTGGCAGTTTAATTAAAATCCCTTCAGCAGTTCGGAAGAAGTCAACTTCACAAAAGTGTTATCGACAAACAAGCGGACGGACATCCCAACAGACCGCCTCTTCCACAGTCTTTTGCGAAGACATAGAAAGGTTGTTGATCATCACAAACTGGCAAATTGGCAAAAACTCCTTTGTTTTGTTGGATGTTGTGGTTGTTTAGGGACTTTCAGAAAAAAAATTGTTCAGCAGATCAAATCTACCTGAGCTAAGCCGAAAAGCAAAGCTTTTAATTTACAAGTTGATTTACGTTCCCACCCTCACCATGGTAACCAGGATCTATGTTCCTACCCTCACCATGGTAACCAGGATCTACATTCCCACCCTCACCATGGTAACCAGGATCTACATTCCTACCCTCACCATGGTAACCCGGATCTACTTTCCTACCCTCACCATTGTGACCAGGATCTACGTTCCTACTTTTCACCATGGTAACCAGATCTACGCTCCCACCCTCACCACGGTAACCAGAATCTACGTTCCTACTTTCACCATGGTAACCAGGATCTACGTTCCCACCCTCACCATGGTAACCAGGATCTACGTTCCTACCCTCACCATGGTAACCAGGATCTACGTTCCTACCCTCACCATGGTAACTAGGATCTACATTCCTACCCTCACCACGGTAACCAGGATCTACGTTCCTACCCTCACTACGGTAACTAGGATCTACGTTCCTACCCTCACTATGGTAACTAGGATCTACGTTCCTACGCTCACCATGGTAACTAGGATCTACATTCCTACCCTCACCATGGTAACTAGGATCTACGTTCCTATCCTCACCATGGTAACCAGGATCTACGTTCCTACCCTCACCATGGTAACCAAGATATACGTTCCTACCCTCACCATGGTAACCAGGATCTACGTTCCTACCCTCACCCATGGTCACAGCTGTGGGTGGTGACTGAAAGAATGAGATCACGGATACAAGTGGACGAAATTAGCATCCTCCGCAGGGAGGCTGGCCTCTCACTTAGAGATAGGGTGAGGGTGAGGAGTTCTGCCACCCAGGAGGAGCTTGGAGTAGAGCCGCTGCTCCTCCAGGACAATAGAAGCCAGATCAGGTGGTTGAGCGCCTTGCCGGTGAGGTGTTTCGGGCACGTCCCACTGGGAGGAGACCAAGAGGCAGACCCCAGACCCGCTGGAGAGACTATGTCTCACAGCTGGCCGAGGAACGACTCAGGATACTCCTGGGTGAGCTGGAGGATGCAGCTGGGATGAGAGAAGCCTGGGCTTCCCGTTTAAAGCTGTTGCCCTTGCGATTCAGCCCCGGATGTTTACAAACATTTGTGATCTCTAGTAACCTAACCCATTCATTCTTAGTTGGTACTGAGTGGGTAGTGTCATTAAAATCCCTTGTCATTCAGGAGCAAACGCAAAACCTGTTACAGAAGCACAGACAACCTGAATGCCTGATGCTTAACAATCTTATTTTACTGACTTAATCCAGAAAAAAAACACTCAGGCATCACTGATTTAAAACTCCAGCATACATGTCACCCCAAGGAATGTGTAAATGGCTGCTTGATTCCAAATGTTTCCCTGTAAAAGCTTTGGAACGTTAAACCGGCCCTGAGTTTGCCCTTCCGTAAGTTAGACGGATTTTATCATCTCGCGCTACTGTTTATTAAAAATTTAAGTTTTATACATGAGATAAAAAGGAAGAATCAAAGGAAGAATCAATATTTTGTGTCATTTAAAATGACATAATTGTTCTTTTAAATGAAACCAGTTTTTCTCATTCATCTCAATGACAAGCCTTAGAAAACAAGAAAGTTTCTTGTTCCTAATTTTACTCTTCGTTTTCCAAAAAACCTCCTCGTTGATGTGTGGATGATGAATAGTGATATGGAAATGATTTGTGTTCTTTGAAAATGACTTTGGTCATTAAGCAAACAGCCCAATGTGTCAGCAGCAGAACTAGGACTCACCCTAAAGTCTTCTCCAGATGTGTAGAGCTCCTAAATTTGGGTCTGAATGCTTAATTATAACCACTTCATTACTTTTCCACCTTCCTGATTATTCACCCTGATCGTCGCTGATAGGATGTTTAGGTTCAGATTTAAACACACTGGAGGTATTTCACAACATACCAATCGTTTTAGGTTTCAGTTTTTTTTTCTGTGTTTCATGTTTGATTCTATTTCAGTGATTTTCTTAAGTTTCACATTATCAGGTCAAACTTCAAAAAAAAAAAAAAAAATCATCTGTTGAACCAGAGGAAATTTTTATAAAGCATGAAATTACTCCCACCAACCTCGTGCCAGTCCTCTTTGTGTGTACATTACGCAGCAAGTGGTTTGTCTGGCAGAAAAACACTTCCATGTGTTCACTGTGTGCATTCAGTTTGTATCATGACTGAAACAAAATGGAATTTGAAATTATTTAGGTTGCGGGGTTGCCGGAGCCCATTTCGGCTGATTCAAGGCGAGGGGCAGGGTACACCCCGAACAAGTTGCACATGGGAAGAACATGCAAACTCCACACAGAAAGGAAACCCATGGCCTTCTTGCTTTAAGGCCACTGTGCTACTCACTGTGCCCCTATCCCAGACCCCCCAGAGACATAAACAGCTCCAAATGGAATTATTTTTGCAAAAATACTAAATTTAATTGGTCAACGAACAAATTGGTCAAGCTTTAAATTTAATATCATACGAGTCTTGTTCACGAGTGGGGGAAGAATGGAGCGGGAGATCGACAGACGGATCGGTGCGGCGTCAGCAAGAACTAGTACGCTGCATCGGTCCATCGTGGTGAAGAAAGAGCTGAGCCGAAAAGCAAAGCTCTCGATTTACAAGTCGATCTACGTTCCTACCCTCACCATGGTAACCAGGATCTACGTTCCTACCCTCATCATGGTAACTAGGATCTATGTTCCTACCCTCACCATGGTAACCAGGATCTACGTTCCTACCCTCACCATGGTAACCAGGATCTACATTCCTACCCTCACCATGGTAACCAGGATCTATGTTCCTACCCTCACCATGGTAACCAGGATCTACAATCCTTTTTTTTTTTTATACCTGTCCTGTCCGGCGTTGTGACAAGCAGAATAATGATCTGTATGTCAAGTATTGCTGGGCAGTTTTGTTCTACCAGGGTCAGCACAATGTGCCGACCCTGACAAGCTTTATTTGTTTATTTTAAATGCTTTACAATCAAAATATATATGCTTTCTGCGCTGGACCTGACAGAAATTACTAAGGAGAGGGGCGTGGGTAGGTGGGGTGAAAAAGAGGAGGGATAGGGTACAGAAGAAGAAGAAGAGAGGGGGAGAAAGTAAAAAGAAAATCTGAAGTTGTAGTATTCTGCATCACAACCAACCTGCTGGATTATCTGAGGGGAAAAAAAAAAAAAAAAGTAAAAACAAGAGTTTAAACCAGTGATAAAACTGACACATACAACAAAACCTTCTATAGCAAATGATTTAGAACACAAACACATGTTACTAGAGTTATAATAATATTGGTTGAAAGCAAGGACCATAGCGGACAGTAAACAGAGTGATATAGTGTGCGAGTGTGAGTGAAAGTACATGCATGCTGCCGATGTGAACCATGTGCTTATTAGGACCAACGGATTGTCCCCAGCCCCAAAGGATTGGAACGAGGGAGGCAGAGACACACGCTACCCGGGCCCACGCCCATCCAGATCCCGGGACCCCGAAGCCGGGCCGGGCCAAGGAGCCGCCCACCCACCCACCCAGCAAGGCGCATAGAGAAACCCCTGCCAGGGCCACTCCAGCACCAAGGAGCACGGGCCTCCCCGATGCCAGGACCCACAGGCCTCGGGGCAGACGCGGCAACCGTACCCCACGGCCCTAGGCGAGCCCAGGGGTGACAGAAGTCAAGGCCCGGACCGAGAGGGGAGCACTCACCCCAAGGGCCCAGGGACCCGACAATCCCCGAGCCGGGGCTCAACCGGGGGCCCAGCAGGGCCAGGCTACCCCACATGCAGCCGCCACAGCCCAACACACAGCCAGGTGCCCGACCCAGGCAGCCCAAAGACCACCTCTGCACACCTAATGTCCCTCTTCACTACCCTAGTCCCTCAACTGTAGTCCTGCCAACTCTCTAGTGATGCTCACCCCAGTGCACCTCTTAACCCCAACTGGTGACGAGGGGCCCCGGCAGGGCCAGGCGAGACCGCCCCCGGGCCCGTTTCCCCCATACAAAAACCACACAACCGTATCTCTGGGTGTCTCCCGCCCCCCGGAGGCGGGCAACACAGAAGTGACTGGCCTCCAAGTCCCGCAAACCCAGCCCCCCTCCAGGCAGCAGAGCCCCGAGATCCCGGCCGACTCAAAGGGACACAGACGGGTGAAGACCGGCCGCCCTCCCCCGGTCCCACCTGTGTATGTATGTGCTGCAATTGAAGTGGGCGAGAGAGCGCTTGCAGGTGGCGGGCCCTGTCGCTGCCAAGCGGCATTGCCCCCCAACCCGAGGACCTCTCTGTGTGTAGTTTAGTTTGGAATGTGTGTGGTGCCATTGTGCCATGTTCAGTGTCTAAGGTGGGATTTAAAATTGAGGGGGAACGGCATGGCGGGAGTGCAGGTGTCCCCACTTGGCACTCCCTCTCCGAAATACCCCTCAAGACCCTATATGAATATAAATGACTAAGATGCAGTTAAAAGTGGAGTGGAGGATGGGTGCAGACGGGGACTCAGAAGGGGGATCACCCTCCCCAAGCCTCGTCAGCGTGCCCCACCCATCCAGACCCCGCGCCCTAAGTGACAGTGAGCATGTGGCAGTGTGGGACCGGGAGAGAGCAGGCGGATGGGCACAACCGGAAGGAGGGAAACATCCCCCCGGGCGACCGGCTCCCCAGCCGGACACGGTAAGCGCCAGGGGCCCTCCGAACCAGCCAGGCAACCACGAGGCAAACAGCACGCTCCAAAAAGAGGCAGCCATGCGGGACACAGCCACCGAGGTAGTGTCCTCCGCCACACAAGAGCAGCAGGAGACCCCAGAGCCATCAGAAACAACCTCCAACAAGCCCAAGGACCTGGGCCCACCCCACCCTCCGAGGCACCCCGTCACCACACAGCCTCGTCTTACCTCTCCTTTCTTTCTGCTGCACCCTACTTCCTTCCCTGGTCCCCTCCGCAACCCCTCCGTGCAGCAGGTGAGACGTGGATCCCCAGGTCGGGCACCAGGCGGTCCGACTGCAGTGACCACTGCAGGACAGCCTGGGCCCCCCCAGGACCCAGGCAAGAGCCCCAGCCCGCAGAAGCAAGCCCCCAGCTCCCCAAGGCCGACCCCCCCAACCCAGCCCCCACCATGACAACCAACCCCAACCAGGGTCCCACCAACGCCGTCTCAGGCCGGCAGCCACTGCCAGCCCCGTACCCCAGCAGGAGCCGGCACAGAGATCCCGATTCCCTCGCTAGTCAAGCGAGCCGCCCCACGCCCCGGCCAACTAGAGCCCCGGGACCAGGTCGACACCAGACCCTCTGGATGCATGGAGACCCCAACCGCCCCCCGCTCCAAGCCCCCGGAACTAGTTTAAACCCGTACCTATTATCACCATGTTCTTACTGAGTGATGTGACTAATCAGCTGGGACCAGAGGGTCACTGAGGTTGAATCATGTTTAAAAGATGCAGACATGATCTCTAAGCTGATGTGGTCTGACAGGAGGTTTTTGTACTGGTTAATGCTAAGAGTGGTTTTGGATTTCCAGTTCAGGAGGATAGTTTTCTTTGCGATACATAAGGCAGTGAGAACCATTTGTGCCTTGTGAGTTTCAATGTTCATTTCACTTAGGTCGCCTAACAAACAAAGCTTTGGACAGGCAGGAACTTTAAGTTTAGTTAATTTGGATAAGTCCTCACAGACTTTATGCCAAAAAGTTTGCACGGGTGCACAGAGCCACAGGGCGTGCATATAGTCATCAACGTTATTACCTGTGCACTGTGTGCAAATCATAGACTGTACATGGCTCATTTTAAATAGCCTACGTCTTGTGTAATGAGTTCTGTGAAGAATCTTGTACTGGATAAGTTGTAAGTTTGGACTGTTGGTCATATTAAAGGCATTCAGACAGATCTGCAGCCAGAATTGATGACTGGAGTTTAGTGATAGATTAGATTCCCATTTTGACATTGGGAGGTGGATTGTGTCGTCTATTTTAGATACTAATTTGTAGACTTTCGAGGTGAGTTTAGGATTGTTTAGATTCATGAGTTGTGTCACTGTGAGTGGAAGTTCAAGGTCCAATTGGTTCAAGCGGTACTTAGAAGTTATTACGGATTTAAGTTGCCTGTATTCAAGAAACTTACTGTTGCTGATCCCATGATTTGATGATAGAGATGAGAGGGAGATGAATGCTTTGTTATGAATTATGTGTTGAAACTGTTGGATTCCTTTATCCTTCCAAGAATTGAAGCACACCACGCTTTTGTTTAATAGAATATCAGGATTGTTCCAAATGGGGGTGAGCTTACATGGGAATATTGTATAGTTGTTTTTTTTAAGAAATTCCCACCAGACTGTTAGTGTTGAGCTGATGTTTAAACTTCTGAAACACTTGCGGCGTTTAATGCCTGAACTAAAAAAAGGTAGATCAGAGATGTTAAGGTTCTCGCAAAGAGTGTGCTCTATATCTATCCAAGATTCGTCCAATAGGTCAGGTTTCAGCCATTTTAAGATATAATGCAGTCTATTTGCCAAGAAGTAATCCTGAAAATTAGGCAGCTCTAAGCCACCTCTGTCTTTTGATTTCTGAAGCGTTTTCAAACTAATCCTGGGTGGTTTGCTCTTCCAGAGGAATTGAGAGATACAGGTGTCTAGAGATTTGAACCAAGTGGTCGGAGGTTTGGTTGGAATCATAGAGAACAGATAGTTAATTTTGGGTAGAATCATCATTTTAATTGTGGCCACTCTCCCCATTAGTGAAATGGGAAGAGTTTTCCACCTTATGAGGTCTGCTTCGATAGTTTTAAAAAGTTGGGTGTAATTTAATTTGAATAGCTCAGAAAGATTTGGAGAAATATTTATTCCTAGGTATTTTATGTTGCCTGGTTGTAATTTAGTTGAGGGCGGGTTTTGAAAATTGCAATTAATTGATAAAGCTGTGCTCTTAGTCCAATTTACGGAGTATTCAGAGACTGAGGAGAATTTATTAATCAGCGAGATTGTTTTACAAAATGAAGATTGTGAGTTTGAAGCAAATAAAATAACATCATCTGCATAAAGACTTATTTTATGCTCTACATTTTTAGTCTGAATGCCTTCAATATCTGTGCTCTGTCGAATAGCAGCAGCTAGAGGTTCAATAAAGAGAGCGAACAAAGAGGGTGACAATGGGCAGCCTTGTCTACAATCCTACCGTCACCATGGTAACCAGGATCTACATTCCTACCCTCACCATGGTAACCAGGATCTACGTTCCTACCCTCACCATGGTAACCAGGATCTACATTCCTACCCTCACCATGTTAACCAGGATCTATGTTCCTACCCTCACCATGGTAACCAGGATCTACATTCCTACCCTCACCGTGGTAACCAGGATCTACGTTCCTACCCTCACCATGGTAACCAGGATCTACGTTCCTATTCTCACCATGGTAACCAGGATCTACGTTCCTACCCTCACCATGGTAACCAGGATCTACGTTCCTACCCTCACCATGGTAACCAGGATCTATGTTCCTACCCTCACCATGGTAACCAGGATGTACGTTCTCACCATCACCATGGTAACCAGGATCTACATTCCTACCCTCACCATGGTAACCAGAATCCACGTTCCTTACCTCACCGCGGTAACTAGCTGTGGGTGTAGACCGAAAGAATGAGATTTCGGCTACAATTGGCCGAAATGAGCTTCCTCCGCAGGGTAGTCGGGTCTCATTCAGAGATCGGGTGAGGAGCTCTGCCTTCCGGGAGGAGCTCGGTGTCGAGCCGCTCCTCCTCCAGGTCGAGAGAAGCCAGATGGGGTAGACCAGATGCCCCCCCGAGCGCCTTGCTGGTGAGGTGTTTTGGGCACGTCTCACCAAGAGGAGACCGAGAGGCAGAAGCCGGACCTGCTAGAGAGACTAGTATGTCTCACAGCTGACTGGGGAATGACTAGGGATCCAGCTGTCATTGAGCTGGAGGATCCAGCTGGGGTGAGAGAAGCCTGGCATTCCTGTCTGAGGCTGTTGCCCCTGGGACCTAGCCCTGGATAAGCGGAAGATGACGGAACAGAACGTCTTCGCAGCCTTGTCGTTTACAAGTGATGGAACTGAAGCTGAGCAGAGGAAAGTTTTGAAATAGCAAAGCAGATAATCAACACAGAAATAGTTTGTTTTTTTCCCCATAAATTTATGTGTTTTAACAGTCTTGTCAAAGGTCCTTAACGAGTTATTCACTGACTGAACCAAACAGCATATTGTCTGTATTTTTGTGGTGAGTGATTTTGACAAAACATCTGTTTGAGAACTGCAAAACTGGAAGTATTAATCCAGTAGAAAGAGCCAAAGAATTTTGAGGGGATTTTATTTTGAAAGATTAACTGAGCAGATACAATCAATTCATAAACAGAGTTAAAAAGATCATAAAGAAATCGAGAAATCCAAGACTCGCACACAACCAACAGGACACCAAATCGCGGCTTCTCTAAATTCATCCCAGCTGTTTGAAAAGAATTTTTATTTTCATAAACCAACATTTAATGTGCTATCATGTAAATTTGACAGACTTCAAATGTGTTTTTTTTATTTCACATTTGCAGATATTTGGAACGAACGGTCAAAATAAAACTCATCTTTGTTTTTGTTTGGGATGGAAAGTTCTTTAATAAAGTCTGTCCCACAGTTTGGGATTTTTCATCAAGTTGGAATGAAAGAAATTGCAAAAAACAACAAACAAAGAAAATATTCTTGTTATTGAATCGAAGATTCCGCCAAAGTATATTTTTGCATTTAATGAGATATTTGTTTGAAAATAGAGGAACAACTAACAAGTCAGTCATCTTCTTATCCGTCTGTCCCTTTCGGGGTTGCGGAGGGTGCTGGAGCCCATCCCGGCTAATTCAAAGCGAAGGGCCGGGTACACCCCGAACAGGTCGCCAGTCTGTCGCGGGGCCACACACACACACACACAACCATCCATCCACACACACTCACTCCTAGGGGCAATTTGGCACCAGCCAATCAACCTGGCATGCATGTTTTTGGAGGGTGGGAGGAAACCCACGCAAACACGGGGAGAACATGCAAATTCCACACAGAAAGGACAGTGCTCCAAGCCTCGTCCCCACCCGGGACTGGAACCCACGACCTTCTTGCTGTGACGCCACTGTGCTACCCACTGTGCCACTGTGCTGCCCACAACGAACAAAAGCCATGTATTTTTAAAGTAGATTTGACATCATAGTTGTACTTCAGAGAGGGGTACTTCATTCACGTGTGTCTGAATGAGAGGGACCCAAATGGAAAAGTGAGGTTACAGGGAGAAGAGATAAAGAAGGTGGAAGATTTTAAGTATCTAGGATCAACAGTCCAGAGCAATGGAGGGTGTGGAAAAGAGGTGAAGAAGCATGTGCAGGCAGGCTGGAACGGATGGAGAAAAGTATCAGATGTGATGTGTGATAGAAGAGTTTCAGATAAAATGAAAGAGAAAGTGTACAAAACCGTGGTGAGATGGGCCATGCTGATTGGTCTAGAAACAGTGGCACTGAGGAAAAGACAGGAAACAGAAATGGAAGTAGCAGAGATGAAGATGCTGAGGATCTCTCTGGGAGTGACCAGGATGGACAGGATCAGAGAAACAGCACATGTTAGAGGTTTTAAAGTCAGAGAGGTCAGACTGAGATGGTTTGGACATGTACAGCGAAGAGAGAGAGAGTACATCAGAAGAAGGATGCTGGATTTGGAACCACCAGGAAAGAGGACTAGAGGAAGACCAAAGAGGAGGTTCATGGATACAGTGAAGGAAGACATGAAGATAGTTGGTGTGACCGAAGAGGATGCAGCAGATAGGGTTAGATGGAAGAAACTGACTTGAAATAGACCCCTGAAGGGCAATGCCGAAAGAAGAAGAAGTCGTACTTCAGATCAAACAAAAAAACAGTATCAAATACCTGTGGTGAAGAAAACCTTATCAATACTTTTCATCAGTTGGCTCACTTTAAATATTTTGCAATGTTTCAAATGTTTTTGAACCTTTAATGATCATTTTTTCCAGATGTGGTTTTAGTACGAAGATGAGTAAAACAAAAAAAAACAAGGGCAGCTTGACCTCAAACAATGGATCTCCCTCACTTTCCTCACATCAATCTTTTCCACTTATCTTCACTCCAAACAACGGGGAGTCAATAACACTTGCTTTTATTACATATTTTGGGGATTGTGATCGAAGGCGATTTGGAAGACCTTTATAAATTCAGATTTTAAAATATTGCTTGAACTCGTGCTTGGAAGGAAAAAAAGGACAAAAAAAAAATCAGTATTATTTTAAACAGAAAAGACTCGTTTGACCAGATGAGAATGATTTTATTGATTGAAAACAATGAGAACTTAGATCATCGGCATAATAGATCCTGACATGATGACCATAAAGGAGGAAGGTGCTTAAAAAAGAGAAAAGATCAACTTAGACAATCTATCCAAAAGACAGGGAAAAAAAACGGTGAAATCACAGCTCTGAAATTTTATTCTTCCACCTACAGAATAAAGAAGAGGCGTTAAAACTGAGACTGTTTGTGCGTCCATCTATGCTTCTGTAACACTTTTGTGAACATGATTGGCAACAAACTCCATGGTTACTCAGTACTAAGTATGGATGAACTTTTATGAGGGTATCTTCATGTCTTCCTTCACTGTATCCATGAACCTCCTTTTTGGTCTTCCTCTAGTCCTCTTTCCTGGTGGTTCCAAACCCAGCATCCTTCTTCTGATGTACTCTCTCTCTCTCCTCTGCACATGTCCAAACCATCTCAGTCTGGCCTCTCTGACTTTAAAACCTCTAACATGTGCTGTTCCTCTGATCCTGTCCATCCTGGTCACTCCCAGAGAGATCCTCAGCATCTTCATCTCTGTTTCCTGTCTTTTCCTCAGTGCCACTGTCTCTAGACCAATCAGCATGGCCGCTCTCACCACGGTTTTGTACACTTTTCCTTTCATTTTTATCTGAAACTCTTTTGTCACACGTCACACCTGATACTTTCCTCCACCCGTTCCAGCCTGCCTGTACACGCTTCTTCACCTCTTTTCCACACTCTCCATTGCTCTGGACTGTTGATCCTAGATACTTAAAATCTTCCACCTTCTTTATCTCTTCTCCCTGTAACCTCACTTTTCCATTTGGATCCCTCTCATTCACGCATGACTAATCAACTGAATACAGTAAGAAGAGAATATTTTAAATCCAATTTAATAGTGGTGAACTGTGCCTCATGAGACCAGGTGCATTACTAAAAAAAGTTAAACAAGGGTTTCCTCAGTGCCACTATCGCTAAACCAAACGGCATGGCTGGTTTTAAATTTTATTACCTTCACCTTCAATCCCAAAAGAATAATCAGTTCATCTATAGCTGCTACTGAGTATCTTACTTGCAGTTTTATTCAAATCTCTCCCTGGTTTGGGAGATATTGTGTTTACAAAAGTGCTTGGACTGACCGTTGACGTAACTTATTTCTAGGGCTGAAACAGTTAATCGATTTAATCGATTATAATCGATTATCAAAATAGTTGTCGACTAATTTGGTCATCGATTAATCGTCTAAAAAGTTTTTGCTGTCAACTGCACTTTAATTGGTCTCCAAGTGTGGCAGTAGAGAGCAAATTGACGATGCCAGCTACCAAAATAGGAGAAGAAGAAGATAGCAGCCAATCATTGGCCTTCATTTCACCCCGCCTCACGTGATCAGGTAGATTCAGCAAGATGGCGGAAAGAAAAACACATACAAAATCATCAGAAGTTTGGATCATTTTCCACTTAATTTGAAAAAGACTCGCGTTAATATGCAAAGTTTGCGAAACGGACACGTTTTGGCACGGAAGCATAACGACGCTGCATGAACAGCGAACATTTGCTCTTACTGGAATAAACCCAACGTGTTGTTTATGTGGTTATGAGTTGTGTTTTACACAATTACATTCTATAATATGCCGAAAAAGTGATATGTATTAAATTGTCATTGTTATCCGATTAATCGAATAATCGATCCAATAATCGCCAGATTAATCGATTACCGAATTAATCATTAGTTGCAGCCCTACTTATTTCCCTGTTAACATTCAGTGGGCAGAGGCTTAAAAATGTAAAATAAAAATGTCTCTGCATGCAGAGCGTCCTGAGTCGTAATCACTTTACCTTAAAGCCAACTCAGGAAACAAATACGCATAAAATGTGTCAAAATTTCATCCAAGATGTGAAGACGGGAAAGATTTCTCTGGGAATCTCACAACCATCTGCAGAAAACTCAACGGTGCACAAATAATGGAATGTTTTTGAAAGCACGTGAGGCATGAAAGAGACCATAAATAGGCTACCAGGCACAGGATTTGGGAAAAGTTTTTTTTTTAAAACAGTAACACAGTAAACGTGAGAGAGACTCTGCACAACGTGAATGACAGAATGATACGACATTTACTGCTGTTTACTGGCCAGATTAAAACAAATAACTCATCAAAAGGCGAGGGGAGAAGGTATGCTTCTCTAAATTACAGGTCTTCAGGTCCACCGTGTGTTGTGGTTGGCCAAGATGGCTTCAGAGCTCAAACTGCAGCCAATGGCAAATTGCTCTTTTCTCCCCAAGTCAGGACAAATTGGAACCACTGGAAACTAGACAAGGCACTAAAAGAATGAAGGTCCAAAGTATTTCAGTGAAATGTGGCATTCTCCAACGTTTTCAGCTCGGCGTCATGGAAACACTTTTTTTTTTTAACATCCTCCCAATAAAACCCACCACCAGATGCTGAGTCAGGTAGTTAATGAACACAAATCTTTAAGTAGCGACCCCTAATTTACCCAGGAGGTAGAGACAAGCACAAAGACTAGAGTGGAGACACAAAGAGGGGGGTTTGAGAGACTACATGGGAAGTAATAATCCCTTCACAATGGTCTGCGCGTCTGAGTTCCGATCTGCTCCACAGATTCTCTCTATGGTCTGGAACATTCCTGCAGACTCAGGTTTAGTTCCTCCTGGAAACAGACGCAGGTTGGCTCTTTATCCCAACTCGCTGTCTAAGCCAATACTTTAGATTTCATATAGCTCATAGCAGGAGGCTGGCAGACTGACTACTTGGCTTTTTTGGGTTTTTTTTTTTTAGAAAAGCACGTCAGCATTTACTCTTCATATTCTTCTCCCAATGACTCTGTTTCATTTCGGGTCCAAATTGTTGTCAGCGTTTTAACAGCATGATTTATTTAGTGAAAACCAATAAGGTTGTGGTGTCTGACGTTTGGATCAGGACCTGAAGTTGAAGACCCATGAAACACTGATGCAAATACATTTTGTCAGAAAGTAATTTGTTGGTTTAGATCTGCAAACAGAATGCTATTGCAGTGTAAGTAACACTAAGCAGGTTGATTTGCTTGGTACGATTCATCAGTAAAATCATACCATTTTACAGCAAACAGACGGATAATCATTCAATGCCTTGCCGTTGATTTATTCTTTTTTAGTTATGCAGATGACATTGTGATCTGTAGTGAGAGGGGGGAAGAGGTGGAGGAAAAGCTGGAGAGGTGGAGGTTTGCACAAGAAAGAAGAGGAATGAAGATTAGTCAGAGTAAAACAGAGTACCATATTTTCCGCACTATAAGGCGCACCGTATTATAAGGCGCTCCAGTAAAGGCTGGGGTTACATTATGCATTCACTAGATGGTGCTGCGCTAAAGTGAATGTAAAAAAAAACAAAAAACCGTCAGATAGGTCAGTCAAACTTTGTTAGCAATTACAAAACAGCTTTTTGTTTTTACTCCCAAAATGAACAAACAGCTGTTATTATTTTCTCCAAGATAAAGTATTAGTATTTTCGTGATACAGTTTATCTTCCATTGGAGATAAACTCTGTTTAGTCTTACTTACTTGGCGCAGCGCATCCTCTTGCTTCCTCCACTTCCTCACCATTGATTCATTGATGTTAAACTCTCTCACTGCGGCTCTATTCCCGTGTTCTACTGCGTGACCGATCGCCTTGAGTTTAAACTCTGCGGTGTAACAGTGTCTCTTGGTAGGAGCCATTTCCGGGTCTTTACACAAACACACAAATAGAAATGAGACATCCTTTCATAAATCCCAGCATGCACCGCGCACTACTTCTTCTACGGGGAAATGGAGTCGGCGGCTGCTTACCGCAGTAGCGACACCTGTTGTAGCTCAATATTAATCCATATATAAGGTGCTCCGGGGTAAAAGGCGCACCGTGGACTTTAGAGAAAATTTAAGGTTTTTTGGTGCGCTTTATAGTGCGGAAAATACGGTACATGTGTGTGAATGAGAGGGATCCAAATGGAAAAGTGAGGTTACAGGGAGAAGAGATAAAGAAGGTGGAATTACTTTGGATCAACAGTCCAGAGCAATGGAGAGTGTGAAAAAGAGGTGAAGAACCGTGCAGGCAGGCTGGAACGGGTGGAGAAAAGTATCAGGTGTGATGTGTGACAGAAGAGTTTCAGATAGAATGAAAGGGAAAGTGTACAAAACCGTGGTGAAAGCGGCCATGCTGATTGGTCTAGAGACAGTGGCACTGAAGAAAAGACAGGAAGCAGAGATGGAGGTAGCAGAGATGAAGAAGCTGAGGATCTCTCTGGGAGTGACCAGGATGGACAGGATCAGAGGGACAGCACATGTTAGAGGTTTTAAAGTCAGAGAAGCCAGACTGAGATGGTTTGGACATGTGCAGAGGAGAGAGAGAGAGTACATCAGAAGAAGGATGCTGGGTTTGGAACCACCAGGAAAGATGACTAAAGGAAGACCAAAGAGGAGGTTCATGGATACAGTGAAGGAAGACATGAAGATAGTTGGTGTGACCGAAGAGGATGCAGGAGATAGGGTTAGATGGAAGAAACTGACTTGCTGTGGTGACCCCTGAAGGGAAATAATGAAAGAAGAAGATTCCTTCAATAATTTGGGTAATATTGAGTTCATAAAAGTGTTACGGAAGCTACAAGTCCGTGTAGTCCCCCATTCATCCAGGAGTGATCCATGGTAGAAAAAGTTTAAAAAAAGTCTTCTGGACAGTTTAATTCTTGATCGAAACGTTTCGACTTCCATCCGGAAATCTTTTTCAATCTGAATGAAATACAGTAAGTAGAGAGAAAGGATGGTTTGAAAGAGGTGTGAAGGAAGCCATCTTTATGATGAGAGAAAATCCCTCACTGAATCGGAGTGGAGGCATTAGATACATTTTGCCCATGATTTACAGCAGCCTTTTGAAGCCATGGACTAAAGATGACACCTCGTGACCCAGATTCACGCCTCTCGCTAGCAGGAATTTCTATTCACTAGGCTTTTTGCATTTTTATAATAGGGTCGTTTACTGGTCTGTGGCTACAATAGGAGCCATTCATGGCCATCATAGGTAAGACAGGCTCATTGGTCGAGCCCTTCCTTACTATATTTTTACCTTTTACTCAGGTTAGTATAAATAGATCCAGTTTCCAGTCCATTTCATTCAGATTGAAAATGATTTCCAGATGGAAGTCGAAACGTCTCGATCAAGAATTAAACTGTCCAGAAGACTTTTTTGAAACTTTTTCTACGATGTTACAGAAGCTCTAACGCATTACAAATCATAGTTTCAAACTAATTAACTGAGTAAATTAAATTGAAGTTGTATTTACTGTCTGTTTATCCTTTATTTTCTCACACTGACACCTCTAAGTGTTTCTCACACGGTTTAAAAAACATAAATTATCAGCAGATGTTTAAACAGGTGCAAGAAGATTTTACCACCTGGAAAAGAAGAAATACGTCTTTAAGTAAGTTTTGGTTCAGCGATCGAGTCAAAAGGACTTTTCTGAGTGCGAGTTTTATTAAAACCATATCATGCAGGCATGTGATGACTCGGGTACAGAGTGGTTACAGGATGATGGAGATACATGGAGGCCTGGTTTGTTTTCTAACACTCTCTTACTCTGAAATCTTTTGAGGGTTTCATGAGGTGATTTGCTTTGAGGGGAAAAAACACAACGAGCGCTCTCTATGACAACACCGGTGAACCACGTTCATGAAGAGAAGAAAAGAGGTTTGCGGATGTGGAACCTCTAACACCATATCTCACTCAAAACAATAACAGAATGATTGAATTTGAATGGTCGAAAGTTTGCACGACATGTGTAGCATTCCAAAACTGCTAAACATCCAATGGAGATACTCCCAAATGAGCTTCTAAAGACCGTATGTAAGACATCCAGCAATGGAAGCCCACAACTCTTGGTCAAAATGGCAAGAGTGAGACCTAATTTTGTAGTTTTTATGACCAATATGACCAATTCCATTTCAGCCTGGATTTCAATTTCAATTTTATTTTTTAGCCCAAAATCACAGAATTTCCGTCTCAATGGGCTTCACAAGAAAAAGAGGAATGAGTTAACACAAATACACAGCAAGAAAAATAAATAACAAATGCTAACTAAACAAGACTATCACATTTATGCCCTTAGACTCTCCTTCACGGTGAGGAAAAACTCCTAAAAAACTCATCATTGGGGAAAAAATAAGAAACCTCGTGGGGATCCACATGAAAGAGAGATACCTCCCCTGGGACGAGCAACTCTCCTTTCCATCAATTCCTCCAAAGAACAGTCCGTTGTAGCTTTTTAGAATTTAATAGAAAGAAGTGTGAAACTGTAAACATACAGAAAACGAATAAATGAGCATCTAGTCATACACATTTGAAAATAATGCTACAAACAAACATACAATCATGAACATAACAAAACTACTCACTCATATTGCCGCTCAAAGGGCTCGAAAAGTGTGGATGGTTGATGATTAGAATTAAACTAGGATGGTCTCCGGCACTGCAAGCTTAACACGTTGTCGCCTTCTCTCTGACTACTTACTTCCTATTTCCTACTTCCTGAACACGAATAAACATTAGATCGCTAGCGCCCTCTACCGGCCCGGCTGAACAATAAATTGTTCCAATACAAATGTGTCAAAGATTATTGTTTAAATATTAGCTTATTCCACTCTACAGCTAAATATCTAAAGAAGTCAATAATCCCGATGGAAACACGGGGACGCCCTAGCCCGGCGACATCCAGCACGGGGACGAGCAGACGCTCTCCATCCCGATGGAAACACGGGGGACTCCTCAGCCTGGCGATAGTGTCCCAGGTGGGTTGAAAACAATACAAATACTGTAGAAGATTTGAAGCATTAAAGCAGAAACTAAGATTTTTAAATCATAATTTCTTTTGGAAGAGTGTATCACACTTAAACATCATTTCAGCTGTGTGACTGTGTTGCCATGAAACTGTAGGAAAGCAGTCAATCTGACCTCAACTCGAGAGTAAAACACATCACAACTTTCTGACATTTTTCCAAAATTTCTCAATGACGCAGATCGAGTCTGAGTAATTTGGTGTTTATCTTCCCAAAGCTGGTAAAGGAGTCATATCCGGATGATAACCTCAGTCTTTACCAAGTCTTTCCTTCATTTTTCATTCCTTTCTTACTCATTTTATGTCTTTGGTTAAATCAATGACACACATATGACGTGACTTGTACGATCAAACAAATGTCAGTGGCAACTTTAGGGAAAAAAAAAAGGAAAAATGTTAACATTTTCAAAGTGAGTGACTAACGATTGTCTATAATTAGAGTCCTGACCTTTTATCTCATTTCTTCCATCCTAAGAACCAAACAAACACCACAGATCATTTCCGGTGAGTCCAATCGGAAGTTTTTTTCTCCATTTTTTTTTTTTATCACATATGTAACCGTCTCTATCGAAGCTTCCAGAGAAATTTTTTAAAAGTGAAGGAAGTTTTTCACTCCGAAAAAAATTGTGTGTCATAAAGATTATAATGAGAATCAGAGCTAAACCGCCTCGACTTCCCAGAGTGTATCACTCCTCTGCGGGTCAAGTCTGCTGCCAAGAGAAGTTCCAGGTGGTCTTCTGGCTCCCTTTGATCCTAACTAACAAGGGTCTCTTGGACGGATCAGTCAATGTAATCACTTGTATTTCAGAGGACTCAGAGGAAACAGCGTTGCTCCGTTTCCCTTTCAAAGCATGACCTCAACAGTGGCAGTCACAGTCTGAGAGTGGCACAGACTTCTGTCTAAACAGGCTCTTCTGTTGTTCCCAGTTAACTGAAAGGGCAACAGATAAGAGACACGCCACCTCGATGAGTAGGGCTGCACCGATACGAGTATGAGTACTTTTGTTTGAGCGCTCGCCAACACCAATGTTCTCACTATTCTAAAATAAAATAAAATACAGCTAAATTGATCCAACTTCTTGTTTTTCCATTCTGACTTTAAAAAAGCAAAAGTTTTGTGAGGGCAAATGCCTGACAAGGCATCTAATTTTCAAATTAATGTACGTTGAGTGGGACGATCGCTTCCCCATGTCCATTAATTTGGGATAACGGACATCTCGAAGGGCATCACCCTGACCATGTTGGTAATTCAAGAAAGAAAGAAATATTACATCAATTATAATTATGGTACTTTAATTTGTTTATTTTGTCATAGTGCCCTTCCCTGCCACCAGAGGGAGCCCTGGACCTTCCCTCATGACCCTGATTGAGACACCTGTGGGTAATTATTCTGATGCCACACACCTGTGGATATTGCAGATTATTTAAGAGCAATCATCCTAGACCTCGATGTCGGGTCATATCGTTCCTTCCAGCCAGGTTTCTCTGGTTGCCTGACCAAGAAACGAATTCTGAAACAAAAACCTCTTGCCATAACACGGAAACTTTGTTTTTTCTTTCACAGCATTACTGGACTCCTCTTCCTTCCACCTACCCACCGTTTCTTGAAATACTTCTCGTTAAAATTGTAGTTTTTTTCCTAAAAAATTAGAAGCGATGGCAGACGATTTGTTCACGGCCATAGAACATTTTGCTGGTGCACGATTTACCAGCAGAAGAAAGTGACAAATGCCCAGCTTTTGGCTAACTGTAGCATTCGCTAACGTCACCACTTCTACGACTGTCTCTATTGCCGTAAAAGGCAATAAACACCAGTAAGGTGAAAATGCATTGACATTGATAAAGTTGTTTTTTTTTATCTTTGTTAATGTCTATGATTAAATGAGTAGGTAAATTACATGGATTTATTGTGGCATCGGCCTGTTTATTCCGAGTCAGAGTACTGGAACAGTTCCTTCGTACTGGCCCAAGTCCAAATACCAGGTTTTGGTGTATCCCAATCAATGAGTAACAGTCATCTTCTTATCCATCTTTCCCTTACGCGGTTGCCAGAGCCCATCCCAGCTGATTTAAGGCGAAAGTCAGGGTACACCCCGAACAGGTTGCCAGTCTGTCGCGGGGCCACACACATACAACCATCCACACACACACTCACTCATTCCTAGGGGTAATTTTAGCACCGGACAATCAACCTAGCATGCATGTCTTTGGAGGGTGGGAGGAAACCCACGCAAACACGGGGAGGACATGCAAACTCCACACAGAAAGGACAGTGTTCCAAGCTTCGTCCCCACCCGGGACTCAAACCCATGACCTTCTTGCTGTGAGGCCACTGTGCTGTCCACTGCGCAACCGTGCTGCCTTCAATGAGTTACAGAAAGTATAAAATTTCTGTTTTATTGGAATAAAAGACAAATGATTCCTGCAACTTTCTTGTTGAAGTTGTCTTATAGGTTGTTTAAATCCAAGAAAGGAAGCATTGATGATTGCACGAGTAACCACTGCATCACAAAGCAGATGCAAAGAAAGTACGCACTCTCCAGCAGGACGTCTTTGAACCTGCAGGTAGAAAAGTGTTCTGTTTGAGTTTGACAAACTAGAAACACAAGTGCTGCCATCTTTTTTCAATGAGCTCACAAACAGCAAAACACATATTTTGCTTATCAGGAAAAAACTCAAATGTTTTTGCTTTTAAGTTTTATATAACATGAAATGAGAGAAAATTGTTCCAGGCTGGTGCTTTATAATCCAGGTTTAATCGAAGTGAACATACACGTCCACATCATTTACTTTGACATAATTTCCTACAGGTGGTTCTTTAAAGACAGTGATGGTAACGTATGACATCAGAAAAACCTACCAATCATCTTCTTTCTCTATCTGAAGCTGGTTCATGAAGAAAAAGGATATTACATCTTTCTGTGAGGTTTTACGATATTTAAATTAGCTTCTTACGGGAATAATTATCTTCATCTATATGAGTGGTAATGGTTGTTTTGTCTGTGTTAGATTTATAAGTTCACCGTTCATTCTAGGAGAACCAGTAGTTCCAAGAGGAATGAAGATTAGTCAGAGTAAGACAGAGTATGTGTGTGAATGAGAGGGATCCAAATGGAAAAGTGAGGTTACAGGGAGAAGAGATAAAGAAGGTGGAAGATTTTAAGTATGTAGGATCAACAGTCCAGAGCAATGGAGAGTGTGGAAAAGAGGTGAAGAAGCGTGTTCAGGCAGGCTAGAACGAGTGGAGGAAAGTATCAGGTGTGATGTGTGATAGAAGAGTTTCAGATCAAATGAAAGGGAAAGTGTACAAAACCGTGGTGAGAGCGGCCATGCTGATTGGTCTAGAAACAGTTGCACTGAAGAAAAGACAGGAAAAAGACTTGGAGGTAGCAGAGATGAAGATGCTGAGGATCTCTCTGGGAGTGACCAGGATGGACAGGATCAGAGGAACAGCACGTGTTAGAGGTTTTGGGGGTAATGTTCGAGAGGCCAGACTGAGATGGTTTGGACATGTACAGAGGAGAGAGAGAGAGTACATCAGAAGAAGGATGCTGGGTTTGGAACCACCAGGAAAGAGGACTAGAGGAAGACCAAAGAGGAGGTTCATGGATACAGTGAAGGAAGACATGAAGATAGTTGGTGTGACCAAAGAGGATACAGCAGATAGGGTTAGATGGAAGAAACTGACTTGCTGTGGCGGCCCCTGAAGGCAAATGCCGAAAGAAGAAGAAGAAGTCTGTTTTTAATTCAATGGAAACAGTCTAACCACACAATATGGGATTTCAGTCGCTCTATGTTGGGCGGAACTCTTTTGATTTAACCGTTAACTCCTTTCTTGTTTACACCTTTTCCGCTCCTCCATGTTTTTCCTTTTTTGCGGACCATTTGTTGTAGACCCACATCCAGCCGCCATGACTGGATGTGGGGTATCGGATGCACCCGAACAGACCATAAAAACAAACTTTTCCAATCACGACTTTCCCCTGAATAATTTTTCTAAACACTGTCTTTAAATTCTCAATCTAGGGAATCATTACCAACACAAATTGTTTAGCATGGTTAATATCCTTTTTTCAAATACAGAACTACAAACATGGTGGATGGACGCTTGTGTTCATGTCACACTGTAAGCTCTGTTCCCTAATTGGTTAAGGCATTTCCTGTCACTGCAATCATAAACTAATGTCTGCCATCCCTGACCTAGTTAATAGAGTGAAATGCAAATGACATTAGGGGGCACTAACCTGGAAAAAGGGATCGCACACTTAGTACCTTAATTTGAAAAGAATTCTAATTTTATTTTCCAATCAAGAATAAGTCAACACAAGTCAACAAGGTTAAATAGGTTGAAGCAGTCATAAGTGAACAGTTTTCAATTTTTTGGCCATCATTTCATCAAAATTTATTATAGAACGTTATTGTAGAAATTTCCAAAAACAGGTCTGGTTAATCTTAAGTTGGTACTGAGTAACTGTAGGCAGTTTCATTAAAATCCCTTTTCAAAACACAAAAGGAAGAACGTTAAGTACGAACAACTCTTAAATCTTTTTTAAAAAAATACTATATTTATCCCTCATTGGGAAAATTATCTTGCTGCATTGCACCGCAGCAGACAGTGCCAATGGTGGGAGCAACTAGGGGATTAGGCTCTCTGCATGGGCACTTAGGCATGGGCCATATGAGAATTGAACCAGCTTCTCCTGGTCAAAAGACGGACGTTCTACCACTGAACCAATGCCTCCCCGTAGTGATCTTCTAACATTTTCTAATATTGCAATAACCCGTTCTTCTTGGTTGCTAAAATATTAAATTTGAAGATATTTTTCTTGAACTTTCTTCCATAAAAATCCCTTTAAACTTTGATAATTTCATATTTCTTTCCCTGTAATCGTTTCCATATGTTTTGCAAACGATATCAATCAAATGAGCGAAAATCCAAAGCACAAGTGATGCAATTGATTGTTTCAGTGAACAAAACTTTATGACTTACTTCACCTGCAGTTTCTGGCACAAGAAAACATTTTATTTTCATTCTGACTGAAAGAGTTTGAAGTTTAGATTAAATGACAAACTACGTGTCTTAAAATTCCAGTAAATGTTTTTATCATACTTATTTCTATGAAAAGATACTTAGTAATATTAAATCTTAAATATTTTGATGACACATGGGAGGTTAAACTGAGTTTGGATTGACCTGCCAGTAGAGTTTAAACCATCCTGGATGGGAACATGCTGGAACATTCATTTCTACTTTTTAAAGTTCACAAACACCTCTCATTAGAAAGCTCCATCTCACCTCCGAAATGAGTTTGCCAACAGATTCCTTCTGATTAATGATCGTGACAAGCACAGAAGTAAATAACTAGAAGATTTGGGTTTGGTCATAATAAACACAGAGGATATTACGCATTAATGAATCATTAAAAAAAATACATATTTCATCATCTAGTCTTTGGCCAGGCTTCGGAACGCCAGGCTCGTTTTGTGATTTATGGTTTTTACATTTTACGTATTTTGCCTTTTTGATTTTTTTTAAACCCTAAAAACTCCTTGTATAAACAAATTGTGGAAGTTATGTGATGACAAAAACTACAAAACACACACCCTGTTCACATGAATAAAAATCAAGGCCAGGACACAAAATCAGTCATTTTTCCATAAATGTCTTCATAAAATTCTAAAAACAAGTAAATAAGTTTACTTGAAGAAAATTAATTATTTGTCAATTCCAAACTGATTTTCCAACATTTTTATTTGTCCAACAGTTGAAAAGGATTATCTAACAATTTTATTCCAATTGATACTAAAATCTTTTGTTTACCATATTCAAGCCTCCAAAATATATTTTATTTGTGTCCCATCTTTTTCTTTTCTTTCTTCCGTCCACAAAATATGTCAAACTGCTGGCCGGGGAGCGACTTGGGATCCTTCCGGGTGAGCTGGAGGATGCAGCTGGGGTGAGAGAGGCCTGGGCTTCCCTTCTGAGGCTGTTGCCCCTGCGACTCGGCCTCGGATGAGCGGAAAACGACGGAACAAGTAGCTGTTCGTGTGTCTGTGCTTCTGTAACACTGTTGGGAATATGATAGCTTCCAAACCACTGAAGGAATTTTGATGAAACTGCCCACAATTACTTACAAACTAAAGATAAACTGACTAGGATTTCAGGGCTGTGCTACCAAGTACTTGTGAGTTCAATATTTTTTAAACCAGTGAAGGGATTTTAATGTAAGTGCACATGGTTAATCGATACCAACTATCGTGGCTGTGATATTTACACTTTTTTTTTTTTAAGCTCCACAGTGGACCAATCACAATGTCGTATTCTATGTTAGTAAAAATAAAGTTATTTTTAAAGAAGCTAATCTTAAGCTAAAAAAAAAAAAAAAATCCAGCAAAACAAAGAACCCCGAGCTCTCATAAGATTATCTTCATTTTTTTTTCAGAATGACCCGTTCAGATTATCTTCTGATGTACTGTTTAGTAGCCTCCATTAGAGCCATGAAACACTCTGGATTTTTCCTGCAAACATTCTCCACCGCAGAGCTATAAAGGGGAGCGCCCTGTAAGCCTTCATCAATTTTTCTCTTTTTGTTTTGTCAGGCCCACCAGCATCTGCGCTCCATCATTTGCCAGTGAGCCAGTTCTGACTCAAAGCAGAAACTCCGAAAGTGAGCAGGACTGAAATATTATCCACAAATGCCCACATTCACATGCTTTGCTGGTGCACGAGCTTTGCTTTGTGAAGAAGCATTTGTCATACTGACACTTTTAATGATTCAGATCTCATGCTTTTAGATCTTGAAAAGCTTGGGTTGTCACAGAATCTAAAATCTCTTACATCTGCTT
Source organism: Neostethus bicornis (assembly GCA_902685375.1). Classification (NCBI taxonomy): domain Eukaryota; kingdom Metazoa; phylum Chordata; class Actinopteri; order Atheriniformes; family Phallostethidae; genus Neostethus; species Neostethus bicornis. The sequence goes on along the minus strand of LR738541.1, from coordinate 12,939,262 downwards.
GTTTCACGTAGTTTGGAAAGTTATCTTAAGAGAAGTCATTCACACCAACAGATCCAAAGTTCTTTCTGAACTCACAATCGTAAAATACTTTCTTGATCCCGCATGGGGAAATGATTGTGTTGCAATGCATCGCAGCAGGCAGCAAGTGACAGCATCGGTGGTGGGAGCAATTTAGGTGTCTGTTCCTGGAACCTTCTGTGACACTCTGGTCCAAAGCCAGCTGTCACGCTGTGGATGCAGAAGGAGGATAAGGACCCAAGTGCAGGACAAGAAACATGATTTATGTAATCAAGGTGTCGAGTGATATTGTAAAGTTAAAACACGTGGTTCAGTGGAATGTCAAGTGGTAAAGTTTAGAATTGTCTCTTGGTCGGGTAGCCATGAAAACCTGGCTGTGTCAGGGTCCCTCACCTGCCGCCAGAGGGAGCTCTGGATATTCCTAATCAACCTGATTAGGATCACCTGGGGATGATTCCTGATTCCACTCATCTGTGCACCCTGCCATCTATTTAAGGGGAATCACCCCGGACTTTCCCATCGGGTCTTACTATCCTTTCCAGTTAGGTCACTCTGGTTGTCTGACCATGTTTGAACTTTGTTATTATTTGGACTTTTGAAAACTTGAGTTATCCCTGTGCTTTTTGCTTTACAGACTTTACTGAATTGAGTTAATAAACCTTGTTTGAAGTCCTGCAATTGGGTCCTCCTCCTTTCACATCCCTAAAACCCTGACAGGCTAGAAATGATGCCTGAATAAAAGGCAGACAGCTTTTAAATAGGCAGCTGCTCAATCACCATCAGGTGTCTCTAATCAGAGAAGTAAAAGACGGTCTCTGGCTCCATCTTGTGGTGGGCAAAGGAACCATGACACCAGCCATTCTATCTCTGAGCAATTCCAGCCCGATGGCTCTTCTCTTGTCCTCCTTTGAATGTCAATTGAACAACAATCTTTGACACCCTTTGTAATGTATTTAAGAACAAATTGGAACCAAGCCTTATAGGGGTCTTGAAGGAAGAGCTGTTCTAATTGCTGCAAAAAAAATCATGTGTAAAATCATTTCTTCTTCTCAAATGGAAGATATCTACTGTCCATCGAGATGCTGTGTCTCGTCTAAAATAGGAGAAAATCAAATATTCAACTACACAGTCTCTCAAACATATTTGAAGATTTTCTTGAGAACATTTCCGGCTCTTTATCAATGCAGGTCCTGGTGTAGTGGAGCGATAACATGGCTTTAGTTTTAATGTTGTTTTAAAATCTACTTCTGTAAGATGAGCTTATGATTTTATAAATTTATTATGTATGTTTTTCACATTTACTAAGGATACATGGGCGTCAGCCATCTTACGTATGTCAGCTATTTTAGAATATTGCTCTCACATCCCTGAAGCGTTATTCAGCACCAGAGGTGTCAAGTAACGAAGTAAGACTACTTCGTTACCTTACTCAAGTAGAAAATCTCGTTATCTTTACTTTAACGAAGTAATTATTTTTTGTCTACTTTTTACTTTTACTCACTACTTTTTTATGCAATTATCTGTACTTTTACTTCGTTAGTTTTATCAAAAGTAGTCGCTACTTTCTCCATTTTGTCACCGTTATAAAGCCGCGACTGTTTGTCGGATTTTTTTTTTTTTTTATGAACCCTGAATGCATCAAACAAAGGAACAGATGAATGATTGGCTGAAAGGTCCAGTCAATCATTACTTTGGGGCGAGTAGCCCCGCCCACAAACTTTTAAAGAGCAAGGACGTCAATTTCCGTGTTTGAGACTCGGGCTCGGAAATCAAAGTGTTTCTGATGCTGCAACACTGAACTTTGATTGAATTATCAGTTTTTTTTTAAAAAACAAACAACAACAGCAAAGAAATGTTTTATTATTATTTTCAGTCTTAGGTTATTGTAAACGTCTTTGCTGAAAATGTTGTAGATGGTATTTTTATAAAAATAACTTTGATCTGTGACACACTATTTTATCTTTAGAAACAAAGCTAATTGAACTGATTAATCCATAAATATTAGTGGATGAAGTATTTGTGCTTAAAAGCATCCAAAATGTTATTGATTAGTTTATAAAGACTGACTGAGGAGATTAAAACTACACATCGCTTAGATTTTGTATCATGAAGATGTTTGGGTTAACATTAAAAAAAAAAACCTTTTATGTACACATATATATGTAGATATGTATAAATATAAATTTATATTAACCGTCTCCTAAGTCCCGCCCCTACTGGTTTTTTAAAATCTTATTTCCCTGGTTATTTTTTCATTTTTACAGTTCTTAAAATTTTAGAAAAAGAATCCAAGAATTTTGCCTCCTGTGTGTTTCCTTCACTCCCACTGCCTTACGAGTGCATGTAAAGGGTGTTATTTTGTCAATGGGCGTGGTTTTACTGGGTGTACGATATTTTTTGTAAAATACGATAATTTTACGTCATTAGTACGATAATCCAGCACCTCCCACCTGGCGACGCTGGTTCCATGCGCTGGTTCCATTATTAAGAAATAAATAATTCTGATTCATAAAGTTTCACCAAAACACTTTCATTTATTATCATATTTTCTGCTCCTTAAAGCATGTGATAATAGTTAAAAAATATGTTCACACGCTTTTGTTAACAATATTCCTTTTTTTCTGAAAATTACTTTTACTTTTTTTACTTTAAGTAGTTTTAAAATAGGTTACTTTTTACTTTTACTTAAGTAGAAAACTTGAGTTGATACTTCTACTTTTACTAAAGTAGTTTTTTAACTCGGTATTTATACTTCTACTTGAGTAGGAAATGTTGGTACTTTTGACACCTCTGTTCAGCACACATAGAGACCAACTGGTTAAAGGAATATTCCTGCCTTGTCAGCTAATCACAGATAGTTGCAGGACATGGGACCAACTGTTTTAAATTAAAAATTAAATGAATTACTCTATTCATCCCTCACCAGGAAAATTTGTGTGCTGCACTCCTTATACCGCAGCAGGCTGCTCTCGACGGCACCAATGGTGGGAGAAGCGGGGATTAGGTGTCTTCTCCAAGGACCCTAGACGGTGGTCTCAATGGGAATCGAACCCGCGACCTTCCGGTCCGCGGGCGAGCGCTCTAGCGCTGATCCACCGTCTCATTTTGTTGATTAACTCATTCTTCAGACACCTGTGAGTGTCCTTCTGTAAACTGTGACCTATTTTCTCTAATAAAAGGATGCAGCCAGGGTGAGATGACTGAGAGAAGCTTGTAGGAGCCAGGCAGAGCTACGTCTCTGTTTCTCCTCATCTCTTCACCATTGCAGTGTGGAAAAGCGCTTGTTTCTTTGTGTGAGATGAATTGTTGTTTATGATACTGAGGTACTAAATTGAACAAAGCCTTTTTTAGACCTGACAAATCCCTCACCAATCTTTGTCTATTTCAGTTTTGCAACACAATCAACATTCCTTTCAGGATCTTCACCATTAAACATAGTAAAACCCATTAGAACTGTTCTCTGTTCAATAAGCATGTAAAGCTCACTAAACATATCTTCTTTCATTTTTTTCTCAACAACTCCAAGGAAATTGTGACATAAAGCCAGAGGGCCAAATCCGACCCAGTAAATTGTTTCATCCTGCCCTAACCTCAAAAACAAACAACTGGTAACATAGTCTGGAATGTGATTGGTCGAACGCTTGGACGCAACCTAATTAACAGCAGTTTGTGATTCAGATCATTTAAAGCTAGCATAGAAGATTCTGAAGGCCTTAGTGTTCGCCACAGGAAGACCAACAATCAAAGTGTCTCAGCAGAAGAGTCATCAGTGCAATATCTGAGAGCCAGGTGTCACAGGTGTCACTTTTTAAGTTTATATCATCAAATAGGATACCGCAAAAAAAAGGATGTTTGACTATGCTTTCGTAAAAAATTGTGACCTCAAACTCTGTGACTTTGTTCTTTGGTCACAAATTCTATAAACTGACCCTGAAAACCTAATCAGTTCAACTATAGCTGGTACTTAGTAACTCCAAATTATGTGGTCAGAGGCATAACAATGATTAACGGACTGTAAGTCTGCACAAAAAAAATTAATTTCTCTGTGTTATTGATTTTAAAACCTAATGTTCTCATTATGTGACAAAAATTTAAACGTCACAACCTGTTAAAAAATAAGGCGGTGGCCCAGTGGTACAATTTCCATCTTTCGACTGGGTAATGCCTGGTTTGATTCCCACTGGGTCCAAGCCTGCTTTCCATGTACCATATAAAAAAAACATTAAAAAACAAGGCAATACATTTTCTTCCTGACTCTGTATTTTATGGAACAGAAAAATTTCCCAAACTATCAACATGTTTAGTGGTTGAAGGTGGGGAAAAAAATCTCTGCTGGACTTTGATTCTTACTGTGCAGTAGGGGTCTCAAACTCGCGGTCCACGGACCAATTGTGGCCCCTGGGACGATTATTTGCGGCACTCGTCTCAGTATGAAAGATTATTGTTAGTGCGGCTGCAAGATTGACATATAAAACGCTTGGGTGTGGATCACATTATTATTATTTTATTTATTTATCACTGGTTCATTCAATAGTTTTATTGATTTTTAATTAACTAATTTAAGTCATTGCTTTGTGTTTAGAAGACATGAAGCTAGTTGGTGTGACCGAAGAGGATGCACGTGTTGTGGTTCCCTCAACCACCACCAGAGGGAGCCAATGACCATCTCACCTTTCCCCCAATTCTACCTGATTTGGACCACCTGCGCCTAATCTCTCTGCTGACTATTTAAAGGCAGCCTCACCTGCATTCCTCGTCGGGTCTTCATGCCTTCCAGCCCTGGCTGACTCCCGACCCAACGGATATCCTTGGGAACTGAGATTAACTCTTTGAAAACAATTTTGATCTATTTGACTTCTGTTTCTTTGCTTACAGCCTTGCTGATCCTTGGTTAAATAAATCTTGTTTGATGTTCTGCATTTGGGTCCTCCTCCTTCCACATCACAACAGCAGGAGACAGGATTAGATGGAAGGAACTGACTTGCTGTAGTGACGAAAGTACGAAAAGAAGAATTAAATTATTTTTGTCAAAAATAAAGACATCAGTGTTTTTCTTGTGGAAGTCCTGACTCTTCCTCCAGTGGCCCCCGGGTAAATTGAATCTGAGACCCCTGCTGTACAGGTAGAGATGCAGTGTCATGTACAGTGGTGGTCAAAAGTTTACATACACTTGTAAAGAACATAATGTCATGGCTGTCTTGAGTTTCCAGTTATTTCAACAACTCTGATTTTTCTCTGATATAGTGATTGGAACAGATCCTTCTTTGTCACAAAAAAACATTCATGAAGTTTGATTCTTTTATGACTTTATTATGGGTAAACTGAAAATGTGACGAAATCAGCTGGGTCAAAAATATACATACAGCAACATGAATGAGCAATTTTGGAGACTTAGAAAGTTGTGTCAATGACATGAGCTTCATAGCATGACCTCTTAACTTCTTGTGAGTGATTATGAGTGACTACAGCTGGTGACTTCTCTGAGGCCATTTAAAAAGGGCTCATTGGATAAAAACACCCACAAACGCTACAATGTGAAAGTCAAAGGAGCTCAGCACAGATTTGAAAAAGAGAATCATTGACTTGAACAAGTCAGGAAAGTCACTTGGAGCCATTTCAAAGCAGCTGCAGGTTCCAAGAGCAATAGTGCAAACAATTGTTTGTAAGTATAAAGTGCATGGCACTGTTTTGTCACTGCCATGATCAGGAAGAAAACGCAAGCTGTCACCTGCTGCTGAGAGAAAACTGGTCAGGAGGGTGAAGAGTCAATCCAGGAGCACCAAAAAGCAGATCTGCCAAGAATTAGAAGCTGCTGGAACACAGGTGTCAGTGTCCACAGTCAAGCGTGTTTTGCATCGCCATGGACTGAGAGGTTGCCGTGCAAGAAGGAAGCCCTTGCTCCAAAAGCGGCACCTTAAGGCTCGACTAAAGTTTGCTGCTGATCACATGGACAAAGATAAGACCTTCTGGAGGAAAGTTCTGTGGTCAGATGAAACAAAAATTGAGCTGTTTGGCCACAATGCCCAGCAATATGTTTGGAGGAGAAAAGGTGAGGCCTTTAACCCCAAGAACACCATGCCTACCATCAAGCACGGTGGGCCTGTTTTGCTGCCAATGGAACTGGTGCTTTACAGAGAGTCAATGGGACAATGAAGAAGGAGGATTACCTTCAAATTCTTCAAGAAAACCTGAAGTCATCAGCCCGAAGGTTGGGTCTTGGGCGCAGTTGGGTGTTCCAACAGGACAATGACCCCAAACACACATCAAAAGTGGTAATGGAATGGCTAAATCAGGCTAGAATTAAGGTTTTAGAATGGCCTTCCCAAAGTCCTGACTTAAATCCCATTGAGAACATGTGGATAATGCTGAAGAAACAAGTCCATGTCAGAAAGCCAACAAATTTAACTGAACTGCACCAATTCTGTCAAGAGGAGTGGTCAAAGATTCAACCAGAAACTTGCCAGAAGCTTGTGGATGGCTACCAAAAGCGCCTAATTGAAGTAAAAATGGCCAAAGGACATGTAACCAAATATTAGCATCGCTGTATGCATATTTTTGACCCAGCTGATTTCGTCACATTTTCAGTTTACCCATAATAAAGTCATAAAAGAATCAAACTTCATGAATGTTTTTTGTGACAAAGAAGGATCTGTTCCAATCACTATATCAGAGAAAAATCAGAGTTGTTGAAATAACTGGAAACTCAAGACAGCCATGACATTATGTTCTTTACAAGTGTATGTAAACTTTTGACCACCACTGTAGGTGTCATGTTTCTTTTTCTCTCCTGCATGCATGTTGAAGTTGTTTCTTCAAAGTTTTTTTTTTATTTATTTCTTGTTTCGGTGGCCGTGCTCCACGTAACCAAAACCGACAGTTTTAACGCAAATCACATGAAGGTCCCGTGAAGTTCATCCAATGAGATTTGTTCACAGCTGTAAAGTGTACAACCACTAAAAAGCAGATTGTGTAAACTGCTGTTAGAGACACTTCTTACTGAAAACTTTAACTCAGAAGGAAAAGTTTCTGCAAGTGATTAATTTAGTATTTCCATCAATCTTAAAATGTGATGTAAAGAAAAAGATTAGAACTGATTTTCAGCATCTGTTTTTGAATTTTGAAGACTTTGCAGCTTAATAGCCTGTTGACATTATTCCTTTTTTGTTTTGTTTGTTGCAAGACATAAACGGGTTAAGTGTCTTCACTAAGGTCCTTTGAGCAGACACCTATCCCCCGTTTCTCCCACCATTGGTGCCGTCATAGGTGGCAGCCTGCTGCGGTGTAATGCAGCACACAAATTTTCTGGTTGGGATTAATGAAAGTATATTTAAAAAAATGCTGCAAAATCAAAGTAGCACATTTTAGTCATTTATAATCTAATTCTTTCAAATTCTTCCACATTTTGGAGGAATTTGAAATGAAAATGCATATATTTTCTTGCATGTTTAAAAATAAAATTAAAGGAATGATTTAAATAGAAATGTATTGGATTGCAGATAAAAATCAGCTCCATTTTTATCTGTATGAAAATGAACAGAGAACATTCCTGCGTCTCCCGGGTGTATAAACTGAACACTGAAAGGCGCCTCTACGAGTCTCTTCTAACTTCTCTTTGCTGGCTTTCAGCCATGCTTGTGTAACACGCACACACATGCACGCACATTATGAAGGTATCATCCCCATGAAACACACTTTCATTTAAATTCAGATTGAATTTATAAAGCACTTTTTATACATAGAGTTGGTCAAAAATTAAAATCCATGTCACTAAAGATGTTTTCAGATATTTTCAGCAGCTCATAAATTCCAGTTTTCACAATGATGTGTTTATTTAAGAAGTTTATTAAAGTGATTTTCCTGTGGAGTGTGGAAAAGAGGTGAAGAAGCATGTTCAGGCAGGCTGTAATGAGTGGAGGAAAATATCAGGTGTGATGTGCAACAGAAGAGTTTCAGCTAGAATGAAAGGGAAAGTGTACAAAACTGTGGTGAGGAAAAGCAACCCCTTAAATACTGGCAGTAGAAAATAGGAACCAGGTGAAGATCATTAGGGAAGAAAGGTGACCAGACCAGGGAGACACACCCAAGGGTAAGACACAACACCTGAAAGGAAATAAAGTGAGTGATTTCAAATTAAAACAGGAAATGAACAAAAAACAATCTGACTTCATTACTAACCCTGACAGTTACAGAGTAAAAGACAATGTTAATAAAGCTGTTTTTTTTCTTTCTTTTTTTTAATGTTAATGAGGATACAATGTTATGCAGAGGTGTACTAAGAACAATTCCATAGACAAATGATACCAATTATAGTCACAGCGAAGAGGGGGGGCGAGAAATATTTTTTTCTTCCCAAGGGGGGTGCGCAACAGGAAATAATTGAAAAGCACTGGTCTAGAAACAGTAGCACTGAAGAAAAGACAGGAAGCAGAGATGGAGGTAGCAGAGATGAAGATGCTGAGGATCTCTCTGGGAGCGACCAGGATGGACAGGATTAGAAATGAGTACATCAGAGGAACAGCACATGTTAGAGGTTTTGGGGATAAAGTTCGAGAGGCCAGACTGAGATGGTTTGGACATGTGCAGAGGAGAGAGAGAGAACATACGAAGAAGGATGCTGGATTTGGAACCACCTCTTTGGAAGGCCAAGGAGGAGGTTCATGGATGCAGTAAAGGAAGACATGAAGATAGTTGGTGTGACTGAAGAAGATGCAGCAGATAGGGTTAGATGGAAGAAACTGACTTGCTGTGGCGCCCCCTGAAGGGAAAAGCCGAAGGAAGAAGAAGATTCAAAGTGATTTTACTGTGTTTTATTTTCTCTTTAAAATTATTGTAACACTTTAAGATTTGCATTTGATTGTGAAGTGCAGTGTCAATAAAATTCCTTCTTATGATTGCAATGAGAAATGTGCAGCGGTGGTGGGAAACGTGGACTCTATGGGAGCTGTGCTATAGAGGAGAATGATGGCTCTAATTTATTATTTTGTTTTGAATTACTCTATTCATCCCTCACCGGGGAAATTTGTTTGCTGCACTCCTTACACCGCAGCAGGCTGCCCTTCAACGGCGCCAATGGTGGGAGAAGTGGGGGTTAGGTGTCTTCTCCAAGGACCCTAGACGTGCTCTACGTGGGACGCGAACCCGCGACCTTCCTGTCCGCGGGCGAACGCGCTAACCACGCGGCCACCGTCTCCACCCATGCAGGGCATCCTGAAAAATCCCCGTCTCCCTATGCATGATGTGGTCAAACATCAAGTTTCATGTTATTGCGTTGCAGGACTGAGCGCTTTAAGAGGTCAGTTAGCTCTTCTGCCCTCAGGCAATTTAATACAGAGGATAGAGTACAGAGGACTGACGCAGAATTTTGTGGACTGGTGTCAGCGAAACCACCTCCTGATCAACGCAGGGAAAACCAAGAAGATGGTGGTGGACTTCCGCAGGCATCACTCTACCACTCCCTCACCAGTGAACATCCAGGGAATGAACATTGAGCAGGTGGACTCTTACAAATACCTGGGTGTTCACCTCATCAACAAACTAGACTGGACTCCTAACACCGACGCACTATACAGGAAGGGTCAGAGCAGGGTCTACCTCCTGAGGAGGCTGCGGTCCTTTGGAGTGAATGGGGCACTCCTGAAGACCTTCTACTACTCTGTGGTGGCATCAGTCATCCTGTACGGTGTGGCATAACAGAAAGGGAGAGGAAGAAGCTGGACGGAATCATTAAGAAGTCCAGCTCTGTCCTGAGCTGCTCCCTGGACTCAGTGCGGGAGGTGGGTGACAGAAGGGTCCTGAAGAGTCTGACATCCATGCTGAACAACAAGTCCCACCCCCTGCAGGACACTCTTTCTGCACTAGAAAGCAGCTTCACTGGCAGGCTGCTCCACCCTCGCTGTCTGAAGGTGAGATTCAGGAGGTCTTTCCTTCCTTCTGGTGTGAGACTCCACAATGAGCAATTTCAACGATGTGCTTTTTATGCTATTTCTCACCAGACCTGTGCGGTAGCTCACTCACTTTGAATGTATGTTTTTGTCCTTTCTCTTTTTACCTATTTTGTTTTTGTTTTGTTTGTGCATACTTGCCGTGACCCATTTTTCTTCCTGTGCGTAAGCTGTTGCACACTGCAATTTCCCCCATTGTGGGACAAATAAAGGTTTTCTTGATCTTGATTCTTACTGCCATTTCTGCCCAAAACAAACCCATGTCATTACACTCGCACCACCGTGCTTTACCCTGACAATCTGACCAGCAATGTCCTCACAGCAATATTTAAACTTGTAAAAACATCCAAATAACAAAACTATATTCAGATATTTGTTCAAATTTTAAAACGTCTTCCCAAATCAGAAAATGAACCAAAAACAAAATTTTCTTGAAAGCAAAGCATCATAACTGTGGTTGTACTGCCACCTTTTGAATTCAAACGATATTACATCAAAGTATATCTACTCTGTAAATTTGTGGATGAAAATTAGAGAGAATTATATAGATTCTACTTTAACTGGAGACCGTACGAACTGAAAGATTTACTTTTAATTTATTTACATATTTTCTATGTATGTAACTAGATGGTTATGAGATAGCCGTATCAAAACAATCCACAAGATGTCGCTGTTCACATATAGAATAATAACACTATATCACTTCGAATTCCTTCAAGTGGTTAAATGTTAGTCAGTCATCTTCTTATCCATATCCCTTTCGGGGTTACGGTGGGTGCCGGAGCCCATCCCGGCTGATTTAAGGCGAAGGGCAGGGTACACCCTAAACAGGTCGCCAGTCTGTCGCGGGGCCACACACATACAACCATCCACATACACACTCATTCCTAGGGGCAAATTGGCACCGGCCAATAAACCTAGCATGCATGTCTTTGAAGGGTGGGAGGAAACCGGAGTACCCGGAGGAAACCCACGCAAACACGGGGAGAACATGCAAACTCCACACAGAAAGGACAGTGTTCCAAGCCAAGTCCCCAGCCAGGACTCGAACCCACAACCTTCTTGCTGTGAGGCCGCTGCGCCACTGTGCTGCCCATGGTTAAATATGTTTTACTTAAGATAATAAATTATTTTAGGAAAAAATAATTTACTTTTACACAGGTTAGTATAAATAGATCCAGTTTTCAGTCCATTTCATTCAGATTGAAAATGATTTCCGGATGGAAGTCGAAACGTCTCGATCAAGAATTGAACTGTCCAGAAGATTTTTTTGAAACTTTTTCTACTAAAGCAGAAGGTTATTGAAGACGTAAGATTTACTATTTATTTTTAATAAAAAATACATGTGAATGAGTTCTTTTTTGCCAACATGTTCTAACATATATGCACAATAGCACCGAAAAATTCACACTTAAAAACACAGATCAACACCCACACATGCACGATAAGGTTTTTTATTCCACTATTTTTTTTTATCAGGATTGAATTGTCTTTTTAATTGAATTAAATTTAGTGTCCTCTGCATTAAACAAAAGGAGAAACATCCCAAGTTTGGAGTTTTTACTCGGATGGAAAAACTCAAACTCTGTTCTGATCACAGACTCTGACACGTCTGACCCTGAACTCTGGAGAGAGAAAAAAAAAAGCCAAAGCTTTGTTTTCCTGCTGAGAGTACTCATTACGCTTCCCACACAGCAAGCACAACTCCTTGACCTTAGATGGGAGTGAATGAAGAGGACAAAAACCAGGATGGGCTCATAAATAAAGACTCCAAACCTCCCAGATGAGCTCCATCTTCATGAGCACCAATTTGAGATGTGGAGATGTGTTTTAGCTTTCTCTAAGAGGCCGTCATTACAGCTCTGGAAATACTGGGAGACATTAGGCTGTCTCATGCTGCTGGAGCCAGAAAAAAAAAAAAAACATCAAAAAGTAGAGACACACACAAAAAGAAATCCTTTGTTTCTTTTTGGGACTCAGACACACGAATGATCCCAAGATTTTATGCTTAGTAAGTTTATTTTAAACAAATCTTTTCTTAGACTTGCAATTAATTAGTTATTTCTAATTAATTGGGGTGGGGGGTGGGTGTGTGCTGTCATTTTAACGCGTTAATTCTAGCAATTAATTACGCCGTATTTTAATGCATTAAAAAATGAACACAATCAATTATGACGTATTAACGGTGGCGAGCCAATGCTTGTGAATTTGAATTTTGGCCCACTAAAGGACTTGTAGTCTTCTCAGCCGTGCTACATCATCAGCTAAATACAATACATATAACTTATCATTGCAGTTCAAAGATTCAAATTATGGTCAGGCAGCCAGGACGGAAGACCTGGCCGGAAGAGATGGTGATGGTGGTGACGACGATGACCCAACAAAGACGTCTGGAGTGATTGCCTTCACATAGGCACCATGATCCACAGGTGTGTGTCATCAGACTAATCATACTCAGGTGTCCCTAATCAGGAAGTTGAGGGAAGGTCCAGGGCTCCCTCTGGTGGCAGGGGAGACGATCATGACTGGTATAGCTTTGAGGTTCAGACATAATTAGGGCCAGAATTTGACACCAATGCTGCTGAGGAATGGAAGTGTCTAGAAGAGGAGGCGGAGTTTGTGAATGGGTTATTTAACTGTTTAGGAACAAGGGACTCGTGTAGAGGAATAAAACTGATCATCCAAACGAATAAGTTCTGGGAAAGAGTAGTAAAAGCTACAATACAGACGAGATAAGACTGACTTTATTGATCCACAAAGAGAATAGAATGGAGCATTTGGTTTGTGGATGTTGATAATGAAGTACAGGGAAGGTCAGAGGGAGCCCCGTTGTGTCTGAACAAATCAACAGAAAGCTGATGGCAAGTAAAAGGTGCTCATTTTTTACTGCAATGGCAAAACTGATAGAAGTTCTTTAAAAGGGCTTCATTAAAACTTTATAGGTGAGAAAACGGTGGGATGTGGAAGGTCAGTCAGAGTGTGAATCAGGTGTTTCCAGCTTCGTTCCCTCTGAGCTTATTCTAAAGGAATTTTCCAGCAATTTAAACTGTTTATTGATTTTCGGAGCCAAGTCGTTATTTAGTCAGACACTAAACAATTGTTGGGATATTTTTTTTTTTTTTTTTACTTTCCAAAACCCTGTTTATGTCTGCCGTGACTGTGGTGGACCATGTCACTTAAAAAAACAAACAAACAGGGTGTTTAAAAAGCTTTAACACCAGCTAAACAGTGTTTCCATTTACATACCTCGCTATGGATGCTGTTTACTAGTTTGAGCCTGTTCATCCAGTCAGCAGGTTTGAATATGGTGAAAAAGGACAGATTGTGGACAGAAGGACTTCTGCGGACAAATTTGGTGGTTGATTTACTTTCTAGGAACAATTTAAAACAGATTTTCCATTAGAAGTTGAACAAAGTAAAGAACTCCGATCATCAAGAAAGATGGATTTGATCTACAAATAATTCACGTTTTTTTGGTCAAATATTATACTTTATGGGTGGTTTTGTGTGTTGGAGCTGTTTACAAACACTTGGAAACTTTTTCACCACTGGATTTTTTTTTTTTTTTGAGAAAAAAATATTTATCGTACAATTTTTTATTTGAGAAACCAAAGCAACTTTTTTCTGTATATACTGCGTATAAAAAGATGGTTTTTATTCATTCATCTTCTGAACCGCCCATCTCTATCAGGGTTCCAGAGGGTTCCAGAGCCTATCCTGGCCAACTCAAGGTGAGAGGCAGGTTACACCCCAAACAGGTCGCCAATATGTTGCAGTGAAATAGTATTATAGCCATAAAATAGTCATCATGAGGCTGATTGATGCTGATCGAGCACTTCTGAGGGACGAGGTGGGAAATGCACAGTGTTCTGTTTCATCGCATCTCTTTTGAGGTTGTGGGGAGTCCCGGAGGCTGTCCTGGTTGATTTCAGGCGAGAGGCAGGGTACACCCTGAACAGGTAAACAGTATGTTGCTGGGGCACACACACACACACACACACGCATGCATACTCATTTGGATGGACAATTGTGTAGTGGCCAATCAGCCTAACATGCATGTTTTTGGAGGGTGGGAAGAAACCAGAAAAAACCCACACATACACGAGTAGAACATGCAAACTCCACACAGAAAGACCAGTGTTTCAAGCCCCGACCCCACTCTGAGACTTGAACCCCTGACCTTCTTGCTGTGAGGTTACTGTGCTAGTCACTTGTTCCGTAGTGCCCGAAATGTGTGTTTAAATATCAGTCAGTCAGTCATCTTCTTATCCGTCTGTCCCTTTTGGAGTTGCGGTGGGTGCCAGAGCCCATCCCGGCTAACTTTAAGGCGAAGGGCAGGGTACACCCCAAACAGGTCGCCAGTTTGTCGCGAGGCCACATACATACAACCATCCAAACACACACACTCATTCCTAGGGGCAATTTTGGAACTGGCCAATCAACCTAACATGCATGTCTTTGGAGGGTGGGAGGAAACACGAGTACCCAGAGGAAAACCACATAAACACGGGGAGAACATGCAAACTCCACACAGAAAGGACAGTGTTCCAACCCTCGTCCCCACCCGGGACTTGAACCTACGCCCTTCTTGCTGTGAGGCCACTGTGCTATCCACTGCGCCACCGCGCCGCCCGTCTGTTTAAATACTATTTTAAATATAATTAAGACTGTGTTTCCGATAATTTTTTTTTAAAGTCAAGTAAAAAGGCCTTGAAAGCACTGACGGCTTGCCACTGCCTGTTTCAACAACCACCTTCTTATTTCATTTTTTTAAGACGATCACATTAATCTGAACAAACATTAGACACAATATGTTTAAATCTGTATTTTACTCATGCAAACATGAACTTGGGCACTCTGACAGAACCTCAGTCAGCAGGCTGGAGGGCGGTCTGCTGTGAAACACAAGACCTTCGTGTCGTCTTTACGACGGTTCTTTCGTTGAGTCATCGCTGATAACTGAGTCACAGACTTCCTGTTTCAGTACAGTGATCAGGACTTTATATCAGTCCCCACACGCAGCCTTAAGGGTTCAGAAGTTTCTTATCAATGAGTCAAAGTTGGGTTTTAAAGTCAGACACAAAAGGTAGTTTTGTTCGTCTGGTCGATCCAACGACATCTTCATGCTTTCACACACAGATTCCAGATTGGCAGAACACTCTGCCAACCCGATGTCTCCCAAACCAGTGAAGACATTTCTATGTAACTGTTACTCTGTGCTAACCTTAGATGAACTGATTAGGTTTTCTGGGTCTTAGAATGCCTAATATGGGCGTTGACATCTCGTTATCACACACACCTCAATCACTCATTATTAATACATTTTGTGATGTAGAATAAGATGAGGCACAAAATGTGATAAAATTTGCATAAAAGTAGATCTACGTTCCTACCCTCACCATGGTCACCAGCTGTGGGTGGAGACCGAAAGAATGAGATCACGGGTACAAGCGGCCGAAATGAGCTTCCTCCGCAGGGTGGCTGGGCTCTCACTCAGAGATCGGGTGAGGAGCTCTGCCATCCGGGAGGAGCTCAGTGTCGAGCCTCTCCTCCTCCAGGTCGAGAAGAGCCAGATGGGGTGGTTCGGGCATATGGTCAAGATGCGCTCCGAGCGCCTCGCGGGCGAGGTGTTTCGGACACGTCGCACCGGGAGGACACCAAGACGCAGACCCCAGACCCGCTGGAGAGACTATGTCTCACAGCTGGCCGGGGAACAACTTGGGATCCTTCCGTGAGCTGGAGGATGCAGCCGGGGAGAGAGAGGCCTGGGCTTCCCGTTTGAGGCTGTTGCCCCCGCGATCCGACCCCGGCGGAAGATGACGTAACGGAACGGAATAAAATTCGATGATTTAATCCTGACTTTCTTGTTTAGCAATATCAAGAAAAACTGAATTGAATTTTTTTTTTAGGTTCATCTATTGTTGGTACCGAGCAAATGTGGGAAGTTTCAATAAAATCTATTTTTAATTTGGAACATATTATTTAATAATATTTGTTACCTCAACCTTTGGTTTTATGACCCTTAAAATATAATCAGTTCATCTACAGATGATATTGAGTAATTCTGGGCAGTTTCATTCAAACTCCTCGGTGGATGGAGGCATTAAATTTAAATTGAAATGATTCTATTTAATGGGTCCCTGGGCCTTTGGGGTGAGTGCTCCCCTCTCGGTCCGGGCCTTGACTTCTGACATCCCCAGGGCTCTCCTGAGGCCATAGGGTAGGGTTGCCGCGACTGCCCCAAGGCCTGTGGGTCCTGACATGGGCAGCTCCTCGGCCCGGCCTCAGGGTCCCGGGATCTGGATGGGCGCAGGCCTGGGTTGCGTGTGTCTCTGCCTCCCTCGTTCCAATCTTTTGGGGCTGGTGAGGATCCGTTGGTCCTAATCAGCACATGGTTCACATCGGCAGCCTGGATGTACTTTCACTCACACTGGCACACTGTATCACACTGTTTACTGTCCGCTATGTTCCTATATTATTATAGCTGTTATAGCTGTAGATTTTCTCTTTACTTTATCCCCCTTTCTTCTTCTTCTGTACCCTATTTCCCCCCCCGGCCTCCCTCAGATGTCAGATTTAGATCATTGAGTGGTGAGTGAAGGTTTAAAAATCATTCAGGATATTTAACATGTTTATTTTTAGAGGTAAAGTTTGACCCTTCCTGTTAGCCGTTACGTCTCCGCCTCGCTTCTTCTCATAAATCCAGAGGGATGGGACTGGGGGGTGGCGGGGCGGGTGTGTGTTCGTTGACCCCCACAGTCAGAGTGCCATGGAGCAACTCCAGATGTGAACATCTTCCCTCTCTCTCCGTCTCCCACACTCCCCCCCCATCTCACCCCATCCAACTACAACTTTTCCATCTCCTTTTTTGGTGAAAAAATCTGAAACGGAGGCAGGGAGGACCTTTTTACCATGAGTGTGTATCTGCTGGTGTGTGTGTGTGTGTGTGTGTGAGTGTGTGTGTTTGTGTGTGTGTGTGTGTGTGTGTGTGTGTGCTATCTAGGCAATGAAAACAGTCAACTCAGCAGAAATGAGCGCATGTGTAAAACCAATCCAGGGTCACAGATACTTTCTTCGTTGTAAAAAAAAAGAGAGATGTGCTTTTGTGGGGTAATAATTTCCATCCAAAACTATTTATGGATAAATATGGTCACTTTTGTTTGCTCATAAACTGAGCCCCGCCCACTGGGTGTGTGTATATCTCGCTCGAGGGCCCAAATGCAGTTCAAAGCGTAGGCAAAGCTAGCACGTATAATTTTAATTCTTGTTTTGATGCATTAAAAAAAAAAATCACTGTCTGAATGGAGGACGTGCTCTAAAACACGCTCTGCTTATGATGAAATGAGGGTGTGACAGAGAACAAAATCCTTGGCCAAGATCAGACTAGCATTTTATGAAATGACCAACAAAGAATTGATTGTTTTAGGCTGCCAGAACATCGCCAATGGTGTGAGAAACAGGGGGTTAGGTGTCTTCTCCAAGGACACTTGGACATGTGTTCAGTTGGATTCAATCCTGCGAACTTCCGGAGAAAATCCGGTCCAAGGGTGAACGTTCTACTATGAGCCACTAAAAATGAAATATTGCTCTAATAGTATATAAGTAGATAAAAATTGTGACTTTTATGAACTCAGAAATGTGATATTTGCCTGAAGGACTTCTCATAAAAACATTTATTTAGTTTAAACACAGTCTTGGGTCCTGCCCGAAGTGGAGGAGTTTAAGTATCTTGGCGTCTTGTTCACGAGTGGGGGAAAGGTGGAGCAGGAGATCGACAGGCGGATCGGTGCGGCATCAGCAATAACTAGGACGCTGCATCGGTCCGTCGTGGTGAAGAGAGAGCTGAGCTGAAAATCAAAGCTCTCGATTTACAAGTCGATCTATGTTCCAACCCTCACCATGGTAACCAGGATCAACATTCCTACCCTCACCATGGTAACCAGGATCTAAGTTCCTACCCTCACCATGGTAACCAGGATCTATGTTCCTACCGTCACGATGGTAACCAGGATCTATGTTCCTACCCTCACCATGGTAACCAGGATCTATGTTCCTACCGTCACCATGGTAACCAGGATCTAAGTTCCTACTCTCACCATGGTAACCAGGATCTACGTTCCTACCCTCACCATGGTAACCAGGATCTACGTTCCTACCCTCACCATGGTAACCAGGATCCATGTTCCTACCCTCACCATGGTAACCAGGATCTATGTTCTTACCCTCACCATGGTAACCAGCTGTGGGTGGTGACCGAAAGAACGAGATCTCGGGTACAAGCGGCCGAAATGAGCTTCCTCCGCAGGGTGGCTGGGCTCTCACTCAGAGATTGGGTGAGGAGCTCTGCCATCCGGGAGGAGCTCGGTGTCGAGCCGCTCCTCCTACAGGTCGAGAGGAGCCACATGGGGTTGTTCGGGCATCTGGTGAAAATGCCCCACGAACGCCTCACGGGCGAGGTGTTTCGGGCACGTCCCACCGGGAGGAGATCAAAAGGCAGACCCCGGACCTGCTGGAGAGGCTATGTCTGACAGCTGGCCAGGGAACGACTTGGGATCCTTCCAGGTGAGCTATAGGATGCAGCCGGGGTGAGCAAAACCTGGACTTCCCGTCTGAGGCTGTTGCCCCCGCGACCTGACCCCGGAACAAGCGGAGAATGACGAAACGGAATTTCTTGATACCTCCTCTTGCTCCCAGCTTAGCCCCACCCACTGTGTGTGTGCATGACACTGTGTAAATCCTATTTGAGACTCCATTTATGAGCAAAAGCAAAGCATGTGCACTCGAACCCTTCCTGCTTACGCAAGAATGTGGGCGAGAACGACCTGGTGTTGAAGTAGTAAAGAGCTGAGAACGGAGCCAGATGCTACTTGGACTGTGTCCCAGATGACCGACCGATGGTGGAGCTTTTGAGGAAACTCTGACAGAAATAGATTGGCACCAGTCTGCTATGTTCTTGCCAATCGCTGATGTCAGTTTCATCTGATTTAATCAGTCATTTGTCCAATTCTTTTTTCTCATTTTGTTGAATTTAGATTTAAAAAAATAGTGTTTCCTGCAGCGGGGAAGGACTGAGCATGAGCAGAATGTGTGCACTAAAATACTTTAAACTTGCTGTAGGAATGTGGGCGTGGCAAAAAACACATTTTAGGTCAGAAAATTGTTGCTCGGATAGTAAATTTAGAATCCTGGATTGGCGAGCTTGGAAACGACTCGCAAGAATGAAACGGAAAACAACTTTAAGTATGTTGCAGGTTCAAACATCAGGAAACAAATGTTGATTTCAAATGAAATCCTCTTTTTTTTTAATTTTCTGTCCTTTCGTGTCTTTTCTGTGGTCCCAGAGACGGCTTGGGCCTAGCAGGAATCGAACCGAGTGCTCCCAGTTGAAAGATGGCACTTCTACCACTAGGCCAGCGTCCCGTGGAACCCATTTTTAATTATAATGGAACTTGCATTTATTTTTGTGACCAGGCTCCCTCTGGGTCGTTTCAAACACATCCTGGGAAGATGAATCAATTCAATTTTATTTTTTAGCCCAAAATCACAGAATTTCCGTCTCAATGGGCTTCACAAGAAAAAGAGGAATGCATAACAAGAAAAATAACTAACAAATGCTAACTGAACAAGACTAGCACATTTATGCCCTTAGACTCTCCTTCACGGTGAGGAAAAACTCCTAAAAAACCCATCAGTGGGGAAAAATAAGAAACCTCGTGGGGGTCCACATGAAAGAGAGATCCCTCCCCTGGGACGAGCAAACAATGTGTCAAAGATTATTGTTTAAATATTAGCTTATTCTACACTACAGCTAAATATCTAAAGAAGTCAATAGATGTTCTTCATCCTGATGGAAACACGGGGGACTCCTCAGCCCGGAGATGTCAAGTACGGGGATGAGTAGATGTTCTTCATCCTGATGGAAACACGGGGGACTCCTCAGCCCGGAGATGTCAAGTACGGGGATGAGTAGATGTTCTTCATCCTGATGGAAACACGGGGGACTCCTCAGCCCGGAGATGTCCAGGACGGGGATGAGTAGATGTTTTTCATCCTGATGGAAACACGGGGGACTCCTCAGCCCGGAGATGTCCAGGACGGGGATGAGTAGATGTTCTTGATCAATCAAACTCCTGAATCGAAGTTTTTTCTCCTTCAACAAAATCAAACAAAACAATCGAAACAGACCGAAGATTTTTTATTAAAAACACACAAAAGACACAAAAAGTCAGTGAGAATTTGTTTATTAAAGCTTCAAAAATATATAAAGTAATTCCGACATAATTGTCTTTAATGGATTTACAGTAAATTTTAAGGATAACTTTTTTTTTTTTTGCCAACTCTGACTTACCAGCATCAAAGCTGAAAAAATCAAATTATAATTATTTATCACAAATTTTCACAAATAATGATTCAAACTTTAAGGATAAAACGTTTAAAGCATTTACAATCTCAGGATGGATTAACATGTTTCAGCATTTTTATCTTCATTTGGGTTTAAAAAAAAATTAACTTTAAACGATAAAAAACGGGGATTAAATTTAAATCAAATAATTGTCATCGCTGGAGTTCAAATGAAAAGTGTTTTGAGTGTGTTTATGTGCACGTTACGTAGACGTGGTATAAAAATAACATGTCTTAGAAAAGTGCAAATGAAAAGAGAACCAAAAACTAACATTAAAAACACTCGTTTATTCTATTTTCTTTTTTTTTTAATGAGAATTTGTCTGTTTTTTTCCGACTTTTTCCGAGTGTATTTTTATACAGTAACTCTTTAACGGTGGGTTGGGTACGTCTTTATACATAAAACGATAAAAGCAACATTCAATTTGCATAAAACTGCAGTTAAAAGAGCAATAAAACAAAAACAATGTGTTTAAAATAAATTCTGAATCAGTGTTTTTCGGGCTGAGCTCGAATTTTTTACCTGAATTTACTTTTTATTTAAGAAAAAAAAAAAACATCTTTGGCAGTGACGAAAGCTGCTGCAGAAACACATATACTGCTGTTAATAAGACACTAGTTTGTAATTAAAAAAGGAATATTTAGGATGTTTTATGCAGTTTGAACGGGACTTTGCAGCCCTGAGGAGCTGAGCTCTCTTAAAATTAAAAAAAAAAACAACAACCTGAGCCTGGATCAGTTGTCCTGTTTAAAAAAAAAAAAAATGGTTTATAAGAAGCAAAGAGTGAGTCGAGTTTGGCTGAAATGGTGCTTTATAGGTTATCGTAGCAGCCGCGGCACAGGATCTTATCACCCTGAGGGAAGAAACCGACTCCTACCAGAGAGTTGTTGCACATGGAGCAGTTGAAGCACGTCTGGTGCCACTGACGCTCTTCAAATGAGATGTACTTCCCTCCTCCGAAACCTGCACCAAAAAAAAAAAAAAAAGACAAAACAAGAGTTACGACGGCTCGTTAGGGCACCACAGTGAAATAATAAAAAACTTTTATAAGCCGAAACATCAAGAATGGAGTAGAAATGCGCAAATGTTCCATTGCGTTCGTTTCGTCGTCTTCCGTCTTCCGTCGGTTACCCCGGGACCGGGTCACCGGGGTAACCGCCTCAGACAAGAAGCCCAAGCTTCTCTCACCCCGGCTGCGTCCTCCAGCTCACCTAGAGGGATCCCGAGGCGTCCCCTAGCCAGCTGTGAGACATAGTCTCTCCAGCAGGTCCACGGTCTGCCTCTTGGTCTCCTCCTGGTGGGACGTTTCCGAAACACCTCACCAGCGAGGCGCTTGGGACGCATCCTAACCAGATGCCCAAACCGCCCCATCTGGGTTCTCTCGACCCGGAGGAGGATTGGCTCGACGCCAAACTCCTCCCGGATGGCAGAACTCTTCACCCGATCTCTGAGCGAGAGCCCAGCCCCCCTGCGGAGGAAGATTATTTCACAAATTATAAGTAGATAAAAAGGTTTACTATTACTTGTGAAAGTAATCCCCGAATCACAAGTCTGCAGATATGAACAAGAAAAAGCCAGACAGTGCTCAGGCATCGTATCTACCGCTGCAGAGCGAAAAAAAAGGTAGCAGACCGGGCTGAACCAAAACGAGGCGTCTGAAAAGTGACAAAGATTAAATAAAGACATCTTCGTTGTTACTTTATGGATTAAATTCAAAGTTTCTGAGTAAAGATCTGACTTAAAGGGTCTCCAAGAGCTAAATTTAGGACCATCTGTTTCCTTTTAAAGAATCACTTTCTATCAATCTTGATTTATTTATTGTTCCAGAGAAGCTGGATTTTTAGGAGTTGGGGTCTTACCTGTGATTGGTCTGTGGCAGGCCTCGCACTTCTTGGCGTACAGGCTGCCGAAGCACTTAAGGCAGTATGGACTGTCCTCTCTGGAGGTGAAGTGTTGCCCTGCCAGCTGCGTCTTACAGCCGGCGCACACAAAACACTCCTTATGCCACGGCTCATCCCGATAGGTCACGCCCCCTTTTGCCAGAGCCTGAAAAGAAAAAAAAACTGTTTAGTTCTTAAATTCAGAGCCTTTGTAACTTTTTTTTTTTTTTGCAGATTGTACGTACCTTTTTACAGCGGGTGCAACGGGGCGCAAACTTCTCCTCGTAGCACGGCACGCAGTAGTGCTCGTCCTTCTCTGGAATGAAGGAATTTGAGCCGATTGGTTTTTCGCAGCTGTGACATATGAAGCAGCTCTCGTGCCAAGTGGAACCGGCGTACTCCAACTTCTTGGTTCCTGGACGTGACGTTTGGAGAAAAAAAAAGTGTAAAAAAATTATAGAGAAAAATAAAACGAAAAGTGTGTCAAACTCAAAAATAATCCTAATTTTATTATTCGAACATAAATTTATAACCTTGAACCTTTTTGCATAACCATGAAAACCTGCTCAGTTCATCCATAGTTGGTGGTGAGTAACTGTGGGTTGCTTCATTAAAAACCTTACGCAAGTTTTGGAGGTATCGCGCTCACAATCATTTCTGACCCCAACCTCTGTGACCTCGACATTTAAGACCTTAAGCTTTATTTCCTCGACCTATGATCATATGGAAAGCTAATCAGTTCATCTATAATTGGTACTGCATAACTATGGGAACTTCCTGTGGAAGCCTGTCGCTAGTTTGGGAGACATTGCATTCACAAACGGGTGGCATGACCATGGAAACCTAATCAGTTCATCTATAGTTGGTGATGAGTAACTGTGGGTTGCTTCATTAAAAACCTTACACAAGTTTTGGAGGTATCACGTACACAATCATTTCTGACCCAAACCTCTGTGACCTCGACATTTAAGACCTTGAGCCTCGACCTACGATCATATGGAAAGCTAGTCAGTTCATCTATAATTGGTACTGCATAACTGTGGGAAGTTCCTGTGGAAGCCCATCACTGGTTTGGGAGACATTGCGTTCACAAACGAGTGGCATGACCATGGAAACCTAATCAGTTCATCTATAGTAGGTAGTGAGTAACTGTGACCGGTTTCATTAAACTATCCAGGCTTGTTTTCTCAGTGTGATCGTTTCAGATCTGTGTGAACAGTAGAAGTCATCATGCCTATAGTAGCGGAAGCCATTGCAGAGGTAATCGTTGGTGCTGCTGGCAAACTGCCCAAAAACAAGTCAACCAGAGGAGAAATTCATTAGACACATTTACCCCCTGGTTGCTCGACCGAGGACCACAGATCTCACCTTATTCTTTACTTTCCAAGCCCTCTGTTTCTGCTTCTTTATTTGTTTCTTTGTTTTATTTTTTTCAATCTTGGTTCATGCTGTTTACTCTTTTTAAGATTTTATAAGTTATTTGCTTTCTATTGTGTGGATTTTTTGCCTCATGTTTGACCTGTGTTTGACCGTTGAGGACAATGGAGGATCGGACGAGTCTGTAAAGATGTCGGAATATCTCTTTTATTTTTACAGCTACTTTATATCTCGGAGTATTAATACTTTAAAATATTTCCAAATAGTCTGTTTGTTTCTTTTACAGCTTTTCCGAAGTCTGCGCTGCTTCCAAACGACAACAAACAACATTTGTTGCCATGTAGACTAAAATCATTAGTACTTCCATGAAGGCCGTCAAAGTTTGTTCTTCTCGTTCTTTCCACACAAAGTGAACGGAAATAAAACTTTTCCTTCAACCAATCAGATTTTGAGCTCTAAGCCCTCCTAGAGGCTCATGTTACACCATTATATTCAGACTTGCTGATTGGACAGTAAAACAACGTACTGAGTAAACTAGCAACATCATCAGCGGCGGGCTACGTGAATTAAAATAATGCTGAAAAGCTTATTTTTCTTCCATCATTTCCCTTCAGGGGTCGCCACAGCAAACCTGTTTCTTCCATCTAACCCTATCTCCTGCATCTTCTTTTGTCACACCAACTATCTTCATGTCTTCCTTCACTGTATCCATGAACCTCCTCTTTGGTCTTCCTCTAGTCCTCTTTCCTGGTGGTTCCAAACCCAGCATCCTTCTTCTGATGTACTCTCTCTCTTCTCTGCACATGTTCAAACCATCTCAGTCTGGTCTCTCTGACTTTAAAACCTCTAACATGTGCTGTTCCTCTGATCCTGTCCATCCTGGTCACTCCCAGAGAGATCCTCAGCATCTTCATCTCTGCTACAAACATCTGTGTTTCTTGTCTTTTCCTCAGTGCCACTGTCTCTAGACCAATCAGCATGGCCGCTCTCACCACACTGTCTCTAGACCAATCAGCATGGCCGCTCTCACCACACTGTCTCTAGACCAATCAGCATGACCGCTCTCACCACGGATTTTTACACTTTTTTTTTCATTTTAACTGAAACTCTTCTATCACACATCACACCTGATACTTTTCTCCACGTTTCTAGCCAGCCTGCACACGCTTCTTCGCCTCTTTTCCACACTCTCCACTGACGTAAAGAAGCATGTGCAGGCGGGCCTAAAAGCTTCTTATAATCAAAAAAACAACTGAAGGAGAAAAACAAATCTGTATGTGGATCTCTGTGTATGCAGAGATGTGTTCTTTACCTGGCAGAACGATCTCATTGCAGGCGACACACTTGGAGGAGAACTCGTTACAGTAGCAGTCATTGCAGAGCAAAGCATCGTCCTGGCATGTGAAGGCTTCATCTGCTAGAGAGCGATCGCAGCGAAAACATCGAAAGCAGTGCTCATGGTAATGCCTCTCCTCGTAGAAAAGCTCCTGGCATGAGAAGGAGACAGAAACTCTAGTTTAATAACTGCATGGGTTAGGCTACAATAGCATACGTTTTCCAAAAAAAAAAGAAGTTTCTTAGTTTTTCTGTTTTAAAGCCAAGTTACAAACATGCTGGCAGTAATTTGATGGCCTGCAGGGAATTTCGAATGGTTGGTTTCGTTCATCACTCATCACGTCTGATAACACACTGGCTTTCTTACACAAACAAACTACCGGCGTACAGCGTGCCCTGCAACCAGCGCATGGGCCTTTTTAAACGATCCACTTCTGTTAGTGTTTTCCATTAAGAGTAAATTGGATTTTAACTGTATTGCGGTGAAGTGGGAGACGTTCCCTCATCCTGAGAATTCTTTTACAATAGCAGACAAAATGACTCTCTTTAAGTCTATGTGTACTCAAAAAGAAATTAGCTGCATAATAACAAGTTAAATTAGCCTTCACATCGTCGTGCCGCACAAAATATATAGAACACGCCTCATTTAAAGCAAATTAACGATCATTAAAGTGGCTTTCGTTCTGCCTTAAGACGCAGCGAAACAGACTGCAAATATTATTTTAAAGAAGTAGTTTGATATGTTTTTTAATTATGATTTGACCTGAAATTAGGTGTTCGTGATGAGGACAAAGTATTTGCAAAAATACAACCTGGAATCCAGCTGTTGTGTAAACATGACCAGCTTACCCTGGCATCGTGGCCAATCAGCTCTTTGCATTCATCGCAGGTGTTGGAAAACAAGCTGTCGTAACACGGGATGCAGTAGGGATTGTCATCTGATTGGATGTATTTACGGCCGTACAGGGATTCTTTGCAATTGTCGCAGTCAAATCGGTCGGCCATTGTTTATACCTGCAACAGAGGAGAAAAAGTTTTAAAAAGTCTTCTGGACAATTTAATTCTTGATCGAGACGTTTCGACTTCCATCTGGAAATCCTTTTCAATCTGAATGAAATGGACTGAAAACTGGATCTATTTATACTAACCTGAGTAAAAGGTAAAAAATAGTAAGGAAGGGCTCGACCAATGAGCCTGTGTTACCTATGATGGCCGTGAATGGCTCCTATTGTAGCCACAGACCAGTAAACAAACCCTATTATAATAATGCTAAAAGCCTAGTAAATAGAAATTCCTGCTAACGAGAGGCGTGAATCTGAGTCACGACGTGTCCTCTTTGGTCCATGGCTTCAAAAGGCTGCTGTAAATCCCGGGCAAAATGTATCTAATGCCTCCACTCCGATTCAGTGAGGGATTCTCTTTCATCACAAAGATGGCTTCCTTCACACCTCTTTCAAACCATCCTTTCTCTCTACTTAGAATCTTCACCTTGCTGTCCTCAAAAGTGTGTTTGGTGGATTTAAGATGCAAATGTACAGCAGACTGTGGACCACTTGAGGCTTCTCTTCTGTGTTGGTACCAGCTTAAATTTCCCTTCGGGGATCAATAAAGTATATTCAATTCATTTCAAACAGTCATATTTTAAAGGCTTGCACAATATTTGCGATCATATGATCAAAATTTATCAGTTAAACACAAAATAATTTCTGTTTTCCACTATTAGGGCTGCTTGGAACACTGCTTCTCTTTGTGGAGTTTGCATGTTCTCCCTGTGTATGTGTGGGTTTTCTTCAGGTACTCCGGTTTCCGCCCACCCTCCAAAAACATGCATGCAAGGTTGATTAGCCTCTACTGTACATGATTGCCCCTAGGAATGAGTTTGTATGTGTATGGTTGCGTATGTATGGCCCTGCGACAGACTGGTGACTTGCTCGGGGTGTACCCTGCCCCTCGCCTCGAATCACCCAGGATGGGCTCTGGCACCCCCGCAACCGCGTAAGGGATAGACGGTTAAGAAGGTGACTTACCAACTTTAGGGCTGTGCTAACGATTTATACTTTGATATGTCGATATTAATCAATTAATACTATATAATTTTGCCCCGCGACAGACTGGCGACCTGTTCGGGGTGTACCCTGCCCTTCGCCTTAAATTAGCCGGGATGGGCTCCGGCACCCCCCGCAACTCCGAAAGGGAAAGACGGATAAGAAGATGACTGACTGTATAATTTTATCTTTCAAATATTGTTTAATTTTGTTTATATTTCTTCAATAAATTAAAGATAAATTTGCCCTAATGTTTCTTTTTATTGTATAAATAATTTTTTTTAGAGGCTGAAAGCTGAAAGTTTAATTTTGACATATCATTTTATAGTCCTGGTAGCTGCGATCAGTTTCAACTCCTATTTTATTATCTTTGGCAAAAAAAGGCTTGAGTTTCGTTCTCCTTGTCTGTACGACTTGCATTCATACTTGTTGAAACAATAGACATGCTACACGTCTTACTCAGAGGGTTAAACACTGTGCAGCTTTTTACAAGAACACGGAGCCTCTCAGTGAAATGTTTGAACAGGTTACAGACAAGTAACGTTTTTATTAGACTTAAAAAAGTGCTTTTTTTTACATTTACTTTGGAAAAATACAGACACAGTTTTGGACTTTACTGCTCGTGGTCGCGCTGCCGTCCACGTGCATTTGTTGTCACTTGTCAGCAGAGAAATAGTTCTGTCTGACTGATGGAGGAGGGTGAGGACGTCCCTTTGCACTTGGGCAGGAAAGAAAAAGCGAAGGTGGAAAATGGCTCTATCTTTTTAAACCAATTTGTGTTTTGCGATGTTTTCAAAGTACCGTTGATCGTACAAATGAGGTCAACTGTATTGGTTTTATTGGCTCAAAACCGATGACCTGACACACACTCAAAAATACAAACTATCAATTTTCCTCTTTCTGCATTTCCCTTCAGGGGGCGCCACAGCAAATCAGTTTCTTCCATCTAACCCTATCTCCTGCATCCTCTTCGGTCACACCAACTATCTTCATGTCTTCCTTCACTGTATCCATGAACCTCCTCTTTGGTCTTCCTCTAGTCCTCTTTCCTGGTGGTTCCAAATCCAGCATCCTTCTTCTGATGTACTCTCTCTCTCCTCTGCACATGTCCAAACCATCTCAGTCTGACCTCTCTGACTTTAAAACCTCTAACATGTGCTGTTCCTCTGATCCTGTCCATCCTGGTCACTCCCAGAGAGATCCACAGCATCTTCATCTCTGCTACAAACATCTCTGTTTCCTGTCTTTTCCTCAGTGACACTGTCTCTAGACCAATCAGCATGGCCGCTCTCACCACGGTCTTGTACACTTTTCCTTTTCATTTTAGCTGAAACTCTTCTATCACACATCATGTCTGATACTTACCTCCACCCATTCCAGCCTCCCTGCACACGCTTCTTCACCTCTTTTCCACACTCTCCATTGAGGTGAGGAAGCATGTGCAGGTGGGCTGAAAAGCTTCTTATAATAAAAAAACAACTGGTCACTCCCAGAGAGATCCTCAGCATCTTCATCTCTGCCACCTCCCTCTCTGCTTCCTGTTTTTTCCTCAGTGCTACTGATATCCTACCGTTATTCATCATAAACATTTCAGGCTACAAGCCAACAAGTGTCCTTACTGCTGACGGGAGAACGAGTAAACAATGAGACACAAATAGTGTATAAAATGCCAAATAATTTTAACAACCATTTGATTTGATTTATAGAATTATTTTTGATGTTTCTGCCTTTCCGTAACGATCAAAACATTTTTCTAAAGAAGAAGCAGGAAGACCGAAGCCCCGATATAAACCGAGCCGCTTCTCCACGTTAAACACATGTCTGCAAATATTTATGAAGCAACAATCTTCTAGTGATTAAACTACGGACCACCAGTAGATTCCTCATCGTGCATTTCAAAGTATCAGTAATAATACCAGATGAAGATGCCATTGGGTTCATCCCTCTCGGTATCAGGTGGGATTACACAGTATCTATGTTTAATTACGTAAGTAATAAACCCTTAGATTTAGGTCATAATCTCCCTCTGGCTTCAGAACATCAGGAGAAGCAGCTGTTCTTGGTCTGACTAATAAACAGCTCAATCAGCGTGTCATCGATTCATTCACTTTAGACGTACGTTTTGTTAGAGAAGACTCTGGTCCCAGCCTGCACGGCTACAGATTACATCAACAATCATTGGAGATAAAAATGCAGCACAAAGTTATTGTTAAAGGTGGGTTTGTACAGAATGTCCCGTCTCTGCCTGCCAGGTAGGATAACGAGACAGGGCATGACTGGGAAAGCCAGAGTTGTGACGTCTGATGTTACTATTGCTTCCAAAACAAAGCAGGCAGACACTCCTGAAGGTTTCTATTAAATGTGTAAATACGTGTGTCATCGGCGAAGAAAACTACAAAAAATTAGAACGGGCAAAAAAAAAAAAAAAAACTTCAAAGTAAACAGTCTGTGTTTGTCATGTTTTACAATAAAAAAAATCAAAGTCAGCAGTTTTTTGCTGATTGTTTTGTGCTTTCTGAACACAATAAACGTGTAAAGACATGAAGAAATTGGATTTTCTCAAAAAATAAAATAAAATAAGTATGTTCAGTTTCACAAAATCTGAATGAGTCTGTAAAAACTCAGGCTGTCTGTGCTTCTGTAACTCTTTTTTTGAACACAATATCACCCAAACCATTGATAGACTTTAAATTAACCTGTTTACAATTACTCAGTACTACATATGGATTAACTGCTGTGTTTTCAGGCTCAAGCGACCAAAGATCAAATAACGAGAGCTGGGTTCACAAATTCTTGTAAACTCAATATCTCCAAAAGCACTGAAACGACTTCAATTAAACCAAAACAGTTACTCAGTAGCAACTATAGATGAACTGATTAGGTCCTCTGGGTTGTGAAACCAAAGATCAAGCTCAAAGAATCTAAAAATCTCACACAAACAAGACAAATCATTAATTATTTTTAAAGTTTGTGACACAGGGCAGGCATGTGGTTGGATAGCTTAGCTTCGACTTATTCTTTTTTAAAACTGTGACTCCGCCTCTTCCTTTTGCCTGCTTAGTCCCGCCCCTTCTTGGCATGTGAGGGAGAGCAGTACCCGAATAGACAGAACATCAGTAAGGACGGTCCCACTTCAAAAACTGCTTATGTTCCTGCTTATGTTAAAATATGGGTGTGTCAGTCCCAGGGACGTTGGTCTAGTGGTAAAGATATCGTTTTTTGACCGGAAGAACTTGGTCCGATTCCCACAGGGCCCAAGATGTCCCTGGAACTACTGGAGATAAGAGAAAATAACACCAATAAAAAATATATATACATATATGAATATGTGGAGAACAAAAGTTGTGGTGAAAAACAACCTGAAGTTCAAAAAGCACTTCATCGCGATGGACGAGCTTCCAATTACTCAAACGTACACGAATGAAAAGAAAACCACTCCATCTTTGTTTTTGATGTGGGGAAAATAATTAAAGAAGGTACGAACCAAAAAAAAAAAAAGTTGTTTTTGCTTTAAACCCTCAGTTTAAGAAGAAAAAGTCCCAAACTGCAGAAAATTAGAGTGGAAAAAAACCTTGTTTTCAACTCTCTTTAGATACATTTTAGCAAAGCCTGTTATCACCTTCAAGATGCTGATAACCCCACAGAAAGGGGTCTGCTGTCGGTTTGCTGACCCCTCAGGGGTAAAAATGAGGTGTCCTGCACGCAGGAATCACTTGAAAAAGAAGATATGAGAAGAGAACACATCTTCTAATCCTCTCTACGTGCTGACTCAGAACTCTAACCAGAGTCAAAATGTTCCCAAATGCCAGAAACATGACTGGATTGAACCCTTTGGGGAGAAAACGATCCTTTCTGGTAAACAGAACAATACTCTATAAACACTGCTCTGTTTTTTTTTTTTTTTTTAAAAAAAGCAGGACTGCTTCCCAAAATGAATTTCTCATTGATACCAGAAACAGTGAATCACATCCTTTGAATTTACGGCTACAATAACTCAGGCAAGAGGAGGAACATACAAGATACAATATGTCTCTGCTTGGCCTGTAAATTTGTGACCCTGACTTTTGTAACCTTGAATTTGGGTGAAATGACTCTGAAAATCGAACAAGTTGGTCCTGAGGAAACATGGGCAGTTAAATTAAAAGCTGCCCACTGGTTTGGGCGAAATCGAATTCACAAGAATGTGTTACAGCAAAAGAGAAAGGTGGAAAGGCACCCGGAAAAGTGTGGAATGCCCCCTGCAGATCAGGGACAGGGTCCTGCCCCAAGTGGAGGAGTTTAAGTATCTGGGGTCTTGTTCACAAGTGGGGGAAGGATGGAGCGGGAGATCGACAGGCGAATGGGTGTGGCATCTGCAATAAGTAGGACACTGCAGCGGTCCGTCGTGGTAAAGAGAGAGCTGAGCCGAAAAGCAAAGCTCTCAATTTACAAGTCGATCTACGTTCCTACCCTCACCATGGTAACCAGGATCTACGTTCCTACCTTCACCATGGTAACCAGGATCTACGTTCCTACCCTCACCATGGTAACCAGGATCTACATTCCTACCCTCACCATGGTAACCAGGATCTACGTTCCTACCCTCACCATGGTAACCAGGATCTACGTTCCTACCCTCACCATGGTAACCAGGATCTACGTTCCTACTCTCACCATGGTAACCAGGATCTATGTACCTACTCTCACCATGGTAACCAGGATCTATGTTCCTACCCTCACCACGGTAACCAGGATCTACCTTCCTACCCTCACCATGGTAACCAGGATCTACGTTCCTACCCTCACCATGGTAACCAGGATCTATGTTCCTACCCTCACCATGGTAACCAGGATCTACGTTCCAACCCTCACCATGGTAACCAGGATCTACGTTCCTACCCTCACCATGGTAACCAGGATCTATGTTCCTACCCTCACCATGGTAACCAGGATCTACGTTTCAACCCTCATCTATGGTCACCAGCTGTGGGTGGTGAACGAAAGAATGAGATCGCGGATCCAAGCGGCCGAAATAGCTTCCTCTGAGTTCTGCCATCTGAGAGGAGCTCGGTGTCAAGCCACTCCTTCTCCAGGTCAAGAGGAGCCCAATGGGGTGGTTCGGGCATCTGGTCAGGATGCCCCCCGAGTGGCTCGCTGGGGAGGGGATTCGAGCACGTCCCACCAGAAGGAGACCAAAAGGCAGACCCTGGACTTACTGGAGATACTGTCTCACAGCTGGCCGGGAATGACTCGGGATCCTTCCGGGTGAGCTGGAGGATGCAGCCGGGGTGAGAGAAGCCTGGGTGTCCCGTCTGAGGCTGTTGCCCCCGCGACCCGGCCCCTGGATGAGCGGAAGACGACGGAACGGAATGGAATGTTACAGCAATCTATACAACACCGACCTTTTATCGCATGACTTTAAAAACTTAATCAGCATTTTTTAGAGAAATAGGATTTTAATTACTGCTTCCAGGGATGAATTTTTGTCGTATTTTTCGAAGCGGAAACCTTGGACTAGAGTCACTCTGAAGAATTCCAACTCACTGAAACTTTATCCGCACAAAAAGCCTAAAACGTCCCGACTCCTCACCTGTTTTTTTTTTTTTTTTTACACATCCGCATGTCAGATAAAAGAGGAATGCCAAGGCGACATTCAGCCAGCCACAAACAGCCCTCGCTGCCTGGCGGGGGTTGGCTGGAAAGCTGTTGCTGGGAAACGTAGTTGGAAGCAGATACCCCGGTTGGGTTCATTCCCACAGGCGTGCTCGTTAATCCCCGGCTCAAACTTCGCTCACGCTCCGCTTCACTCCAATTGAACAATCCAAATGGATTTTTTAGATGAAATTCATGCTGCCTGAGAATAAAATCTCACAGTAAAATACCAAACCTAACAGTGAACTCATCTCTGACATCATATTACAGAGAGAGACAAAGAGAGAGGGGACGGTCTGACCATGTGAACCACATGAACCCGTCTAATTCAGAAACTAAAGGAAGACTTAAGAACATTAGATTATATGAACAACGCAGAAATTTGTCATAATCAAATGTCAGAGAAATGTTCTTAGGACATAAATAGATGATTATTACCAAAGCCTAAAGTGCCACAGATGTTGGATGAGGGGACTTTAGGACCATCCACACTCACAGCATGTTGGGGCTCCTCTTGGAGTCCCGATCAGTCCGGGTCATTTCACATCCAAATTTGATAGTTTTATACCAGATTAAGGAATAAGTATGGTGAACTAAGTATGCCTTTTTTTAGCTCTGGGATACCTTTAAGGAAATCTATGAGTTTGTAGTTTCTCAGAAAATTTATTCCATTTGGTAACGACAAAAATATTTTTTATAATCTGTCACTTTTCTGATTCTAATTAGATGCCTCGTTTTGATTCAAGTCAATCAGTTAAGTTTATACAGTGAAAGAAGACATGACGATAGTTGGTGTGACCGAAGAAGATGCAGCAGATAGGGTTAGATGGAAGAAACGGACTAGCTGTGGCGCCCCCTGGAGCGAAATGCCAAAAACAGAAGAAGTCAATCGGTTACATTTTTTCACTCTGTAACATACGTGCAATGTCTACTCCCAGTTTTGTTCCATTGTTTTCTACTATCTGGGGCCGGGTCGTGGGGGCAACAACATCAGACGGGAAGCCTAGGCTTCCATCACCCCGGCTGCATCCTCTAGCTCACCCGGAAGGATCTCCAGTCGTCCCCAGCCAGCTGTGAGACATAGTCTCTCCATCAGGTCCAAGGTCTGCCACTGGGTCTCCTCCTGGTGGGACGAGCCCGAAATACCTCACCAATGAGGCGTTCAAGAGGCATCCTGACAGATACCCGCACCACCCTATCTGGCTTCTCTCTTCAAAAATAACCAAAGTGAAAATCAAATTTGAACGATTCTGAACCTTTTTAAAAATTGTCCTATTGTTATCATTTAATATTAAATATTATATTAATGACGCACTATCATCATGTCAGGAGAGTAGTCTGTTCCCCCTCTGTGTCCTGTTTCCCCCCTCCCTCTTATCTGTGTGTGTGCAACTAGTCACACCTGAAACTCATCTACTCATCTGCTGGAGCGTAAATGGAACAATTTTTGACACACTCTTCGCCAGATTGTTGTTTATCATGCTTGACCTGTTATTCAGTTTTTGGCTCCTTTGTCTTCTTTATTTGGACTTTTTATCAATCTAATAAACCTGCTTGTGATTTTTTCATCTGAACCTGTCTGTTGTATCAAGGGTATATTTTTGGCTTCAGCTCCACATCATGACACATCACAAAAATAACATTTTTAAAAAATATTTTCTCAATCGTGTGCCGTCCTAGTCTAAGGGTTTAGATTGGAGTGGATGTTTTCGGCCCACCTTAAACTGCTCCACTGCGGGCTCCTGGGTCAAACACTGTAACGGTAACTCTGTTATTGTCCGTGAGCAGTTAAACACTGGCTGGTGTGGAGTGGGAGGCGATTGAAGGTTCCAGTAAAAACCAACAACATAAACATAAAGAAAGGTAGATGACTACCTGCGATAGAGAATGTCACCGTGTCCTTTGTAATTTGTCCCGTCTCGGCAAGCTTTAATGACCATGTTTATCTGAGGATGTGATTTGATGTCGTTTATTATTGGCTGCAATCGTTGGTGGGGAATTTATCTAAAAACTTCAGGATTTATTTGTCACACCGCCCGCTTGCTGAGATTTAAATACGAGTGTTGACATTTATTCAGTCATTTTTAAAACGTAAATTTGTAAAACTTCGACAGCCTGTTGGCAAAACTAAGGAGGACTCTCACTGCAAATGAAACTCTGTCATCCCGTCGTTCTTTTCCGTACGCCGGTTCCATCTAAACGCTTCAGTAACACCAAACAATAACACGGTAATTACAGTAAATCACACGGTACCGGCCCAACCATCGACTTTTTATATCATCTGTATCATGAGCGATGGCCAACAACGCTACATTTTGGCCTACATTTGTCCTCCTTTGAAGAAAAGAAAAGCCTGCCATATTTTACTGCTTCACATCTGGTTTGCATCGGGGAAACTATGCAGTTAACTCCTGTGTGCCGGTGGAGGTTTTAGAGTCGCTGCCTGAAGAATGCAAGATTTTTTTTTTTTTTTCTTTTTCCTGTGATGGTGAATGTTTAGATGGAAAAGGAAAAAAAAACTGGAATGAGAAAAGAGAAAGTAAATGTAGAAAAAAAAAAGGATCCTTCCAGACGGTAAACAGTGTGAAGGTGAGGAATGCAGGGACAATAGTGTCGAGATAAACAGGAAAAATGCACGGATAGCTGGGACAGCTTTCCCAGGGTCGTCCGACATGACGGTCGTCATCCTGAAAGACCCTACTTTTCTAGGGTTTCCCAAACCAGATCTGTGTGATTTATACCCACTGCCCTGCTACCTTCAGATCCTCCCCTGTCGTCCTGACCCTCTGATCCAAAGCGCTGAGAATCCTTTTGAAATCTGAAACTGTTACTTTGGTTTTTTTACGCCGTCTTCACGTGAACACCTGCTTTGTTTTCCTCAGACTTGCATATGTTTAAACCCTGCTTTACTCCAAATGAGGTATTCGTTAAGAGGACAGCTGAAGGAGTGGCATCGGTCCCCTCGGGGATCACAGAGCTTCTACTGGTTTAAGACCGTTCCGTTCCGTCATCTTCCGCTTGTTCCGGGGTCGGGTCGCGGGGGCAACAGCCTCAAACGGGCAGCCCAGGCCTCTCTCTCCGGCTGCATCCTCTAGCTCACCTGGAAGGATCCCAAGTCGTTCCCCGGCCAGCTGTGAGACATAGCCTCTCCAGCGGGTCCGGGGTCTGCCCCTTGGTCTCCTCCCGGTAGGACGTGCCCAAAACACCTCGCCCGCGAGGCGCTCGGGGGGCATTCTGACCAGATGCCCGAACCACCCCATCTGGCTCCTCTCGACCTGGAGGAGGAGCGGCTCGACACCAAGCTCCTCCCGGATGGCAGAGCTCCTCACCCGATCTCTGAGCGAGAGCCCAGCCATCCTGCGGAGGAAGCTCATTTCGGTCACTTGTACCCGCGATCTCATTCTTTCGGTCACCACCCACAGCTGGTGACCATAGGTGAGGGTAGGAACGTAGATCGACTTGTAAATCGAGAGCTTTGCTTTTCGGCTCAGCTCTTTCTTTGCCCATTACATCTAAGACCTCTAGATGTAATTGTGTAAATTTTAGTTGTGTACTAGCTTTTGCAGGCTACCGTGCAAAAGCTAGCACGGTAGCTAGCACGGTTTTGCGCAATAGTACCGTGCAAAACCGTGGTGAGACCCGCCATGCTGTTTGGTCTAGAGACAGTGTCACTGAGGAAAAGACAGAAAGCAGAGATGTTTGTAGCAGAGATGAAGATGCTGAGGATCTCTCTGGGAGTGACCAGGATGGACAGGATCAGAGGAACAGCACATGTTAGAAGTTTTGGAGATAAAGTCCGAGAGGCCAGACTGAGATGGTTTGGACATGTGCAGAGGAGAGAGAGAGAGTACATCGGCAGAAGGATAGAGGACTAGAGGAAGACCAAAGAGGAGGTTCATGGATACAGTGAAGGAAGACATGAAGATAGTTGGTGTGACCAAAGAGGATGCAGGAGATAGGGTTAGATGGAAGAAACTGACTTGCTGTGGCGACCCCTGAAGGGAAATGCCGAAAGGAGAAGAAGACTAGCTTTTGCAGGCTGGGGTCACAGCGTGCTTCACAGTTTTAATTACAGGTAAAAATCCATAAAAATTTAAAATAAATTACAGGTTAGTGGATGAAAAATATACAAAAAATCTAATCACACCCAATTAGGGGGGAGACGGTGGCTCGGTGGTTAAAGTGTTCGCCCGCGGACGAGAAGTTAACCGGAAGTTTGAGGGTTTGCATCCCACTGAGTTCACATCTAGGGTCGTTGGAGAAGAGACCTAACCCCCTGTTTCTCCCACCGTTGGTGCTGTCGTGGGCAGCCTGCTGCGGTGTAGGAGCGCAGCACACAAATTTCCCCGGTGAGGGATTAATAAAGTCAGTCAGTCACCTTCTAATCCGTCTATCCCTTATGAGGTTGCGGGGGGTGCTGGAGCCTATCCCGGCTTATTCAAGGCAAAGGGCAGGGTACACCCCGAACAGGTCGCCAGTCTGTTGCGGGGCCAGGATTAATAAAGTATATTTTAAAAATAAATCCAATTTTGAATTGCAATACTTTTAATCCGCTTACCCGTGGCTGGCTCGCAGGGGCAACAGCTTCAGATGGGAAGCCCAAGCTTCTCTCACTCCGGCTGCATCCTCCAGCTCACCCGAAAGGATCCCGAGGCATTCCCCGGCCAGCTGTGAGACATAGTCTCTCCAGGTGATACGGGGTCTGCCTCTTGTTCTACTTCCAGTGGGACGTGCCTGGAACACCTCACCAGCGAGGCGCTTTGAATGCATCCTAACCAGATGCCCGAACCACCCCATCTGGCTTCTCTCGACCCAGAGGAGCAACAGCTCCACTCTGAACTCCTCCCGGATGGCAGAGCTCCTCACCCGATCTCTGAGTGAGAGCCTACCCATCCAGGGGAGGGTGGGAACGTAGATTGGCTGAAAAAAACGTAACCTATCATTCGTGATTAAAATAATTACACTTAAAGCCTCAATGGCTTCCCTCGTGGAAGGTTTGGCATTATTTTTGACTGTTCGGATGTTTATGGTTTTAGGTTAAAATGACCCAAACGATGATGCCACGATTCTGGAGGGATGTATCTACAGTTCGTGTATATCAGTTTGCACACTTTATAAAATGGTAACGATACGTTTCGACATGTTATGACAAGGTTTTTTTAAAGTTACAACCTTCTAGATCGAAGACGATCAACGCAAAGACAGTTACAATGTTCCCTAACGGTGAATGTTTTCCCGTTTACAACAAACACACTTCACTTTGTCCTCTATCTCACCTCACACAATGGAACTCAAATGGTATTTTTAAACCAGGTCAGGGGTCTTTCTACACACGTCACCCATGAACCAGGGGTCTCAACACCTCAGATAATCTACTGAAGATCTCTGCCTGTATTTTCAAAAGGAGTTAGTTTGACTCTCCAAAAAAAGGGGAAAACGTTGAAGGATTTTATTTTTTGTCTGAGGAATGAAAAAACATTTCACCAGATTTGTTTTGCTTAATTAAATTCTCCATCACACGCACCAATCTGCAGCTGAACGAACCGCCATGCTTCTATTCTTCTGTCTGGCGGAGACGTGCGGTGAGATTCATGACTGGTGAGACCATGACGTCCATCAGTCAGGTTTAC
Organism: Neostethus bicornis; assembly: GCA_902685375.1. Taxonomy (NCBI): domain Eukaryota; kingdom Metazoa; phylum Chordata; class Actinopteri; order Atheriniformes; family Phallostethidae; genus Neostethus; species Neostethus bicornis. The sequence goes on along the minus strand of LR738541.1, from coordinate 12,901,003 downwards.
ATGTTTACTTACTGTTTCACATGTAACAGGTACTGTATATGTAACTGGCTGTTTCACTGTTGCACCCCAAGAGTGTCAGAGGGAAAACAGGGGTTTGTACCAAAGAAAGAAATGGTGGATGAGGCTTTTTTTTTAATTCTGTATTTTTTATTTTATATCAAGCACTTACTAAAACAGCTAAAAGGTACTAATTGAATTATTTATAATTGCAACCCATTAAATTTCACTAATTAATGTTATTGCTATGGAAACGTCCCACAATCACTTATATGCAACACATCACGTTAGATGTGCTGCATCCACCCTCGCCTATGGTGACCAGCTGTCGGTGGTGACCGAAATAAGCTTCCTCCGCAGGGTGGCTGGGCTCTCACTCAGAGATAGAGAAGAGGAGCTATGTTATCCAGGAGGAGCTCAAAGTAGAGCCGTTGCTCCTCTGGGTCGAGAGAAGCCAGATGGGGTAGTTCGGGCATCTGGTTTAAATGCCTCCAGGGTGCCTCGCTGGTGAGGTGTTTCAGGCACGTCCCACGAGGAGGAGACCAAGAAGCAGACTATGTTCCACAGCTGGCTGGGAAACGACCCGGGATCCTCTCAAAGTGAGCTGGAGGATGCAGCTGGGGTACTTCATCGGTAATCGGACGGATGGCTGAATGTTTGATGACGGATGTTTCCTCACAACTGCATCTGGCCAGATGTTTATTTTTATTTTAGTTAAAGAGACAGTAACTAGCGGTTCAGGTGAAAAGGGGAGAGCTGGGAGGGGGGAGAGGAGTTATGAAGGGTGTGTGTGTGTGTGGGGGGGGGTTTTTTTGTTTTTTTTAATGATCTGAATTTTTAATGCTGTTTGAGTTTTTATTTGTTCTTTTCAGCACTTTGTGTAACTTTTTGTTGTAAAAGTGCTTTACAAATAAAATTTGATGGCCGAAGACACACGTTTTATACAATAATCTTACTGTATACAGTGTACATTGTTTTTTTTTATATACTTTACTGATCCCTCACTGAGGAAGTTTGAGCGCAGCAGGCTGCCACGACGGCGCCAATGGTGGGAGAACGGAGAATTGGCGTTTTCTCCAAAGACCCTAGATATGAACTCAGTCGGAATTGAACCTGCAAACTCCCAGTTAACTTCCGGTCTGCAGGCAAACGCTCTACCACTGAGCCACCGCCTGCCCCATGTAGGGGACAGGCAATAGCTCAGTGGTAAAGCGTTCACTCTTAGATCGAATGTACGCCGGAAGTTCGCCAGGTCAAATCCCATTGATCCTAGATGTTTTTGGGAAAGACACCAAACCCCGTTTTCTCCCAATTAGCGCAGTCCTGGCAGCCTACTGCGGCATAATGCAGCACATCCGAGTGGTGCTTTTGTTTGCACCCAGTTTGGCCGCCAAATTAAAAATTTCCAAGCAGTCACGTGATTTTTGTTGCAAATGTAGAGAACTCAATTTTCCTGAAATCTGTCAAAATAAGTCTGCCTTCTATTGGGAAACACTGGAATTGCAGGTGTTAACTACTCACGTTTAGAGGGCCAAATTAAAAGTTTTTAATAGACCACATATGGTCCACGAGCCATGGTTTGCCAACCTCTGCTGTCTTTATGGGCACAGTAGCGCCCCTTAACATGAAACTGTGACACTGCAGGTGGTTTATACCCAGCGCAGAAAACATCATCGAATTGATTTCTACGTATGAGGCCGCATCGCTGCTAATAAACTACTGAAATTAGTCCCGTTTTTATAACTGCCTTTTAAAAAGAGCCGCTCAACAAGACTTTGTTACTTTTACCAGCAGCAAAAATAAGAACAAAATTTCAGTCTAAAACCGAGTTGTGAAAGAAATGTTCTTTTAAATCAAATTATAATGAACATGGAAAAAAAAAAAATCCCTTCAAAACGTCATAACGACGACTTTCATGGCAGCCGTTAATGTGAAAACAAACAAAGTACGAGATCAGAGAAAATAAATGAAATAAAAGTTCAGATATACTAAAGTTTTTATTCTATTATTAAATAAAGACGAAAAAAACAAGTAGAGCAACCATTTAAAAAGACTTACCAAAAAGGTTCCAGTTAAAAAGGCATTATTTCCAGAGAAGTAACGAGAACTTTAAGATTTTTAGAACCGTTAATTACAATACGTCTTTATACGCATGCGCACCCGCTGCTACAGAACGGTTTTTAAAATTGTTTTTTACAAAATTTATTTTGCATTTGAAAAATGAGTGAAAATTGAGCTGAGGAGGGATTTTTATTATTGTTGGACAGATTTTAACTTGTTTTAAGTTAAAAAAAAAAATAAATCTAAAATTTACTTTGTTTTAGAGCCCCAAATTCGGGGGCTGGGCGGAACGTAATGAGGAATTCTCTCTCCTCTCCTTTCTCCCCTCTATTGTCTCTCCCTACCAAACCTGCCTACTCAGTTTGCCCCGAGTCTTCATAAACCTTGTCCTCCTTTGCCCTGTTTGTGGACCCAATTTGCCTCAGCCCAGGAACTTCCAAGCCTTGCCATTTCATCGCCACCTGCTGGTCTGTAGCCGCCACCTTCTGATCTCTAGCCGCCACCTTTTGGTCTCTAGCCACTACCTTCTGGTCTCTAGCCACCACCTTCTGGTCTCTAGCCACCACCTTCTGGTCTCTAGCCACCACCTGGTCTCTAGCCACCACCTGGTCTCTAGCCACCACCATCTGGTCTCTAGCCACCACCTGGTCTCTAGCCACCACCTTCTGGTCTCTAGCCGCCACCTTCTGGTCTCTAGCCACCACCTGGTCTCTAGCCACCATCCTCTGGTCTCTAGCCACTACCTTATGATCTCTAGCCACCACCTTCTGGTCTCTAGCCACCACCATCTGGTCTCTAGCCACCACCTGGTCTCTAGCCACCACCTTCTGGTCTCTAGCCGCCACCTTCTGGTCTCTAGCCACCACCTGGTCTCTAGCCACCACCCTCTGGTCTCTAGACACCACCTTCTGGTCTCTAGCCACCACCTTCTGGTCTCTAGCCACTACCTTCTGGTCTCTAGCCGCCACCTTATGGTCTCTTGCTGACACCCTATGGGTCACTAGCTGACACCTTCTGGTCTCTAGCCACCACCTTCTGGTCTCTAGCCGCCACTTTCTGGTCTCTAGCCACCACCTTCTGGTCTCTAGCGTCCACCCTCTGGTCTCTAGCCTTCACCCTCTGGTCTCTAGCCTCCACCTTCTGGTCTTTAGCCACCACCTTCTGTCGCTAGCCACTACCTTCTGTGCTCTAGCCACAACCTTCTGGTTTTTAGCCGTCACCTTCTGGTCTCTAGCCGCCACCATCTGGTCTCTAGCCACTACCTTATGGTCTCTAGCCACCACCTTCTGGTCTCTAACCGCCACCTTCTGGTACATAGCCACCACCTTCTGGTCTCTAGCCACCTTCTGGTCTCTAGCCACCACCTTCTGGTCTCTAGCCACTACCTTCTGGTCTCTAACCGCCACCTTCTGGTACATAGCCACCACCTTCTGGTCTCTAGCCACCTTCTGGTCTCTAGCCACCACCTTCTGGTCTCTAGCCACCACCTTCTGGTCTCTAGCCACCTTCTGGTCTCTAGCCACTACCTTCTGGTCTCTAAAATGGCCTTAAAATATAATAATTACCAGTGGGGGTTATGACCAAAAGAATGAGATCGCAGATACAAGTGGCTGAAATGATCTCCTGGTCTGAGCCGGGCTCTCACTCAGAGATAGAAGGAGGAGCTCTGCCATCTGGGAGGAGCTTAGAGGAGAGCCATTGCTCTAGATCTGGCTTGTCTCAACGGGCATAGAGCCATATCGGGCATCTGGTTAGGATGCCTCCCTCTCTGGTGAGGTGTTCCTTCCCACCAGGTGGAGACCTAGAGGCAGACCCCGGACCTGCTGGAGAGACTATGTCTCACAGCTGGCCAGGGAACGACTCGGATCCTCCTGGGTGAGCTGGAGAATGGAGAGGATGTAGCATCATGCTTAAAAGGCACAAAATAGTTTCTACAAATTCCTGGTCATTTTTATGGAGTCTTGTGGCTGAGTCATGTCGCTACGGAGGTGAACTTTTTAATCTTTCAGCTGGTGAAAGAAATGCATGCTGCACACTCAGCGATATTGGCATGCCACATGTACAGTACACAACCACAACTGTTAGCAATTTATTACAACTGTTTCAGATTTGTGGCTCGTGGTTGTAGCGATGGTAGATGACCCTGAGCCCAGACGTGGCAGCCTTTTTTTTGCCAGTGTGAGCAAACATCACAGCATCCCACGATATCAGTGTCTTATGTTAGGCGCAGCAGGTGGATATTCTCACCAAATACCAAACTGGTTTTTATTGAAGAATCAACATTTTCTGGAACTTTTTTTGAAGTATCTCCAACATTTCCAGAGGACCACAAAAGTCAGCTTTTTTCTCTCTTTTTTCTGTAACCCTGAGAAGATGAGTTCATATCTAAAAAAACATTTGTTGGCGCAGGAAACTGACGAGATCTGCCAAGTTTTAGTTGGCTCGCAAATAAAATCTTCAATGTCATTTCCAGTATATGTGGTCATTTTTTCCTTTTCTTAACGCATCTCCATGACTACAACTAAACAGTGCCCTCGTTCCTCGGGCTATAAACCTTTGGCGGTAACATTTAAAGCCACAACCGAGTGTGCGCTGTATGGACACGATGGCAATGTGAAATATTCCGAGGATACATTCCAGACTCAGGGATATTTGATACTTTTAAACCATTTTTTTTTTTTAAGTCTGTCACACAAATGACAAAAAGCAGGTTTAACTCACCTAAAATATGTGCGACAGTTCAACAAGTCAAACTGTAAAACTCTGCTGCACTAAAACCACAGATTTAAAAATAGATGTGTAAATGTGGCTTGAACTTTAAAACATCCTTCACCGTAAAAACATGTTTTCTTTTTTTTGTCTTCTCTGGTTTTTGGTTGAAGAAATAAACACAGGTCCTGCTGGGTAATGACCTCTTCCAGCAGCATGGGGGTTGATAACAACGTCCGAGACAGTTTGCACTCACAATATGCTTCTTCCTGTTAACATGTCTGGTGAATCTCAGCGAGTCAGTCATACACTTTTACAAACACACAGTCATAATAAAAAATGGGTATATTATGTCTAAACACACCGACGGGGTCCTGCAGGAAGACAAAGATGGAGACACACCAGAAGGCAGTAAGCAGAAGGTCTGTACTCTGCAGTATAAAACATTTACATACATACATGTACATACAGTATGCAAAGCTCCGAGCAGGTAGAAAAGATCAAACAAAAAAAAAAAACAATAGCCAAAGTGAGGCATGAGCGAGTTACGCACATGGAGCAGCTGCACACACACACACACACACACACACACACACACACACACACACACAGAAAGTTTGAATCTCTTTGTGAGGACTTCCTGTTGACTTTAATCGCCTCTCACAGTCTTGATCCGCAGCCTTTCTGCTCACAGAAATACGTCTGATAAAGATCAAACAATCTGATGGATTTAGGAAATGAGTTTCCAAACAAAGTGAGAAGATCTTGGTAATAACAATCAAAACACAAGGAGAAGATGATAAATCTAAAGCAGATATGGGAATGACCACTATAAAATCTTCTTCCTTTTTCCTTAATCCCCCTTTGCTTCCTGGAATGTGAGAGCTTTATTAACTCAAACAATAGATAATAGAAATCTGTTGGTTAAATGGACGTCCGACAATGTTTTAAAATGATTCTAGATGTTTTTTCAAAAGAGTAACGATCTATATGTCAGCTGATTTATAATCTAACAAAAATAAATCAATGCCGAAGTGCTGAAAAAAATACCCAAACTGCCCTAACTTCCCAACCGTGAGTGTTTGAGGTCTCTGTAAGGTTTCCTTCCTCCATCTTAAAAATATAGCCAGGCTACGTCCATGTCTTTCCAAACCGGATGCTGAGAGGTTGATTCACGCTTTCATCTCCTCCAGGCTGGATTACTGCAATGCCCTCCTTGTAGGGATCCCATGCAGGGGCTTACAAAAGCTCCAGCACATCCAGAACTGCGCTGCCTGGGTACTGATAAGGAGGTGCAAATATGACCGTATCACTCCCATCCTCAAATCCCTCCACTGGCTACCCGTTAAATACAGAATTCAGGACAAGGTCTGCCTCTTCACCCATCAGTGCATACACGGCACTGCACCTGTTTATCTCCAAGAACTCCTAACCCTCCACACCACTGTCCGAGAACTCCTAACCCTCCACACCACTGTCCGAGAACTCCTAACCCTCCACACCACTGTCCGAGAACTCCTAACCCTCCACACCACTGTCCGAGAACTCCTAACCCTCCACACCACTGTCCGAGAACTCCTAACCCTCCACACCACTGTCCGAGAACTCCTAACCCTCCACACCACTGTCCGAGATCTGCGCTCCTCCTCCTACTGCCTGCACCAACCAAGGACCAAACTCTCCACTATGGGGGACAGGGCCTTCCAGGCAGCTACTCCACAGCTCTGGAAGGCTCTTCCCGAGAGCTTGAGGGCTCCACAGAGCGTTGAGGTTTTTAAGAAAAGACTGAAGACGTTTTTATTTCTAAAAGCTTTTCAACAAAGTTTTTAGTGTTTTTTTTTTTGTGTTGTGGTTTTATTTAATTTAGCTGTTTGTTGTTCCTTTTGGTCATTGTAGCACTTTGAGATCTCCACTGGAGATAAAAAGTGCGTTACAAATAAGATTTGTTTTATTGTTATTATTATAGTTGAAGCCGTCATATGTGTATAAGATTTTTTAAATTTGTGACCTCAACCTTTTTGACCCGGTCTTTTGGTTGCAAAACCTTGAAAACCTAATCAGTTCATCTCTAGTTGGTATTTTGTAACTGTGGGCAGTCTCATAAAAACCCCTTTCAGTGGTTTGAGATCAAACTGTAACATTTTCATGAAACTGTTACAAACATGCAGACAGCTCGAGGGTGTAAGGGAAAACTTCTTAATCTTTCTGTTTGCCGTCATGTTTGAATGTGACCTTCAGACATGTACAAAGTAACTAAAGAGGAACCTGGATGTCCAGGAAGGACCATGCTACTCTGTTTCAAACAAAACATTCTGATGAATTGGAACAAGATAAGAATATCAGAATCAGAATCAGAATCAGAATGCTTTTATTGCCATGTCAGTGAAAAACATCAGAGACTAGGAACTTATTTACCAGCGATGAACCTTTGAACACCTTCAAAGTCTTTTCAGTTGGACTAAAAAAAAATATCTGAATCACAAACTACTTTTAATTATGTTACAGACATTAATCTTTATAAAATACATTCAGATCATTTGATCATTTTTTTTCAAAGTTTATCCAAAAAGCTGTGTTTCTTTCAAATGAGGGTTTTCACTTTACAGCATTTGACCAATCTAATTTCAGCCAGCGTTTGTTGCCAGGTAGACCAGAATCATCAGAGCTTCTGTAAAGAACCACAATTAAACTTTTCCTACAAACAATCAGATTTCCAGCTGGTTTTCTTTGGGTTTCTACATCATCATTTTCAGAGCTTTTGATTGGACAGCCACAGAGCACAAGCAGCTAAACAAGCAAACACAGCGCCAGCAACGAGCAACGGGATTGGAAACATTTTGTTACAGTAACATGTTCATTTTTTCTTTCCTGCAAACAAACTCTCACTGGTTGATTTACATTCATCATCATTTAGAGATGGACTTCCAAAAAAAGTTGAACAAAGTAAAGAACTCAGAGAAACATGGAACAGAACAGGTGTTTACATGTGTAGAAACACACTGGGCTTCTAGCATTGCTGAGCAGAGGGAGAGATTTATTCTATCAACAAATAACCCAAACTTTTGGTGAGTAAAATATATTATTTTGTAGAGGTTTATGAGCCTGTCCCGGCTGATTCGAGGCGAGCTGCAGGGTACACCCCAAACAGATCGCTGGTCTGTTGAAAGGCTACCCACACACACACACACTCACTCACTCACTCATTCCTTCATTCTTAGGGGCAATCATGTCATGGCCAATGAACCTAACATGCATGCTTTTGGAGAATGGGAGAAAACTGGAGTACTTGGAGGAAACCCATACATACATGGGGAGAACATGCAAACTCCACACAGAAAGGCTGGTGTTCCATCACTCGTCCCCACCCAGGACCCGAACCCAAGATTTTCTTGCCATGAGGCCACTGTGCTAATCAATATGCCACCTTGCATTCTGGTTTTATAACCATAAAACAGTTATCGAAGGGACAACTGATGCAGATGGAGCACTGCTGAAGGTCAAGGCAACCAATGACGGTCAATCACGGACTGTGTTAAAAGTAGCTCTTGGCTCTTAAATGCAGCAGAAAGGTTTGACACTTCAAGAGTTCAAGGTGTCCATAAATATTACTGCCACGCCTGCAGATTTACCTGCACCCTCATCTCAAAACTCACCAAGAATTTTTTCCCCTCCTTGCCGCTTTTTATTTTTATTTTTTGGTTGCATTTGTGTTTTTAGCATCTGCACCAATCCATGCAACCAAATTTGGGAAATACCGTACCTATCAGAGTGACCTGGGATTAGGAAGTCCTGTTAAAGCAGTTGAAACAGTAGATCAGATAAAGACAGTCTGGACTGTACCGGTATCTCAAAAAACCCCTTTCCTCCACTAAGTCGACACGTCAGTGGTTTATTAAGCGCAGCGTCAAGTTCAGAGGTGTTACAGCTAGTTTTCTTGACTTTGCCAGAGAACTGGAATCTGTCTGGCTCTTATCTCAGTGTGTCACACGCTGGGATCTTTTTATCATGCGTCCATGCAAAACACCATTCATCTTCCCTGCCTAATTTATTATCAGTGATAAAATGCAAAGTCCGGCCTGTTAAATAGTGACACAGGGAAAACAGGTGCTTTGGTAAACACAGATAACACGGTTGAATTATTCTGCTTTCTCAAAGCACCATTGTCTATCTTTGTCAAATCTTTTACCCGTAACTCTCGTATGACCTCAATCTGGTTTCCATCCTGCTTTTTTTAAATGAAAATTCTTAAAGAACGCGAACCCAAATAAAGCGAGACACTGACTAAACCAGTTCAGGATCAATTGGGTTCTTCATCACACCAGAAAATTTTGAATTAATGTCACATATCTATGTAGTCCCTCATTCATCCAGGAGTGATCCATAGTAGAAAAAGTTTCAAAAAAGTCTTCTGGACAGTTTAATTCTTGAACGAGACGTTTCGACTTCCATCCGGAAATGATTTTCAATCTGAATGAAATGGACTGAAAACTGGATCTATTTATACTAACCTGAGTAAAAGGTAAAAAAATAGTAAGGAGGGGCTCGACCAATGAGCCTGTGTTACCCAAGATGGCCGTGAATGGCTCCTATTGTAACCACAGACCAGTAAACGAGCCCTATTATAAAAATGCTAAAAGCCTAGTGAATAGAAATTCCTGCTAATGAGAGGCGTGAATCTGGGTCACGAGGTGTCATCTTTAGTCCATGGCTTCAAAAGGCTGCTGTAAATCATGGGCAAAATGTATCTAATGCCTCCACTCCGATTCAGTGAGGGATTTTCTTTCATCACAAAGATGGCTTCCTTCACACCTCTTTCAAACCATCCTTTCTCTCTACTTAGAATCTTCACCTCACTGTCCTCAAAAGTGTGTTTGGTGGATTTAAGATGTAGATGTACAGCAGACTGTGGACCACTTGAGGCTTCTCTTCTGTGTTGGTAAAGTCTTTTGTGGAGTGGCTGTTTAGTTTCCCCAATGACTACATTGACTAGCATTACTGAGTGCTAGTCAATGTAGCACTCCCACATTGACTAGCCACATTGTCTAGTGGCTAGACAATGTGGCTAGCCACTAGTGGCCACTAGCCACTAGTGGCCACTAGCGTTCTAGCCACTAGTGGTCTAATGGCCACTAGTGGCCACTAGCCACTAGTGGTCTAATGGCCACTAGTGGCCACTAGCGTTCTAGTATCCACCCAGCGTATCCAATACTAGTGGATACTAGTATCCACCCAGCGTTCAAGAAGAAGCCGCAGCGTTCTTCTTGCAGCAAAGAACGCTGCAAAGAAGAACTGTTCTTTGCAGTGGTTCTTCACTGCAAAGAACCGCAGTGAAGGGAGGTTCTTTGCACCTCCCTTCACTGCAGTGAAGTCTGCAGTGATGTCACATATGTAACTTTTATGGTTGGACTGAAACATAAAAGCTTTAAGAAAAGTAATTTTCCTCCACTAATGGATCACCACATAGACACCATGAGGTCTGGTCATCATGTGTGAAATTTCCTGCTTTAGGACACAAATCTTCTATTTTTTCTTTCTTTTAACAGTTTCCTCTCAACAAAGCAGCAAAAGCATGAGACGGGATGAGGGATGGGGGCTTCGGGAGGGGGGTCGAATACTTCCTCAATGAAGTCATGGTGCTTGTGTCATTAGCTCTCTGCAAAGCTTTGCTCACCGTCTGGCCTGAATTTACCCATTGATCCAATTTCCAATCTGGTTTCAACTTAAGGTTTAAACTCATTCAAATTCTGCAGATGAAAAGTAAAACATATTTAATTTGAGAAAAATAAACACATGTTTAGATTTCGGTAGTTCTTAGACGAAAGAGGACACAAAGCAATTCCTGGCGATGAATGTATGAAAGTAGAAGAACTTTTTTTGGTCAGTTTGGAGCTTCTGTTCCTCAAGAGAGCGATCAGATAGTTCCTGTTTTGAGCTTTCGTTAGCTCAGAAGTGCAATACTTGTCAAAAAAAAATCTTATGGAAACATTAAATGCCCCCCTCCTCTCACTCCTTGATCAGTCCCACCTTTTCCTGCGTGCATGGAAGTGTAAATTTAGCCTCAAATGAATTGTAAAGAATATTAAGTTTGAAAAAAAATGTTTTTTTTTGTATATCTGCTTTTCTTTTGATTTGTTTACATAAAGATAACACTGAATATTGGGATTGTACATAAGTAGTGCACATTTTCAAACACATCCTGCTTACCGTAGGAAAAGCAAGGCATAGCAAATAACACTCTGGTGCTCAAATAGTATCCGAATTCTGAACCTAACAGACTGCAAATAACTCAAACATCATGAATGAAAGAGGAAATAAAGAGTCTTTTTGAAGTGAGAATAAAGTTCAAATCTACAAAAAGTTGGTTCTAATTAAACCTCTCATTAGTAGTGTAGATCAGGAGTGGGCAAACTTTTTGGTTCGCGGGCCACATTGCGGGTCAGGGACAGGGTTCTGCCCCAAGTGGAGGAGTTTAAGTATCTCGGGGTCTTGTTCACGAGTGAGGGAAGGATGGAGCGGGAGATCGACAGGCGGATCGGTGCGGCATCAGCAATAACTAGGACTCTGCATCGGTCCGTCGTGGTAAAGAGAGAGCTGAGCCGAAAAGCAAAGCTCTCGATTTACAAGTCGATCTACGTTCCTACCCTCACCATGGTAACCAGCTGTGGGTGGTGACCGAAAGAATGAGATCGCGGGTACAAGCGGCCGAAATGAGCTTCCTCCGCAGGATGGCTGGGCTCTCACTCAGAGATCGGGTTAGGACCTCTGCCATCTGGGAGGAGCTCGGTGTCGAGCCGCTCCTCCTCCAGGTTGAGAGGAGCCAGATGGGGTGGTTCGAGCATCTGGTTAGGATCCCCCCCGAGCGCCTCGCGGGCGAGGTGTTTTGGGCACGTCCCACCGGGAGGAGACCAAGAGGCAGAACTCGGACCCGCTGGAGAGACTATGCCTCACAGCTGGCTGGGGAACGACTTGGGATCCTTCCAGGTGAGCTAGAGGATGCAGCCGGGGAGAGAGAGGTCTGGGCTGCCCGCTTGAGGCTGTTGCCTCGCGACCCGACCCCGGAACAAGTGGAAGATGACGGAACGGAACGGGCCACATTGAGTTCTAATATTTGACCACGGGGCCGGAACAGGATCAGATGGATGGCATGCTTTGGTAACCACTAGATTAGACTGATAGAATGACGCTAGATTTTAAACAGGCGCTAAATGTTACATCAAGAGCGTTAAATTTCAAATCTAGCTGCGCTAGGTTTGAAATCTAAGCACTTGATCTAACATTTGCTTGTTTTAACTTCTAACACGCTTGTTTACGTGCGTGTATTGGGCCCGATGGCTTTTCATATCTGTGCACACTCTTTCAGTGTGCCTCAAGGAGACACACACATTTTAATGGGAGCAGTGTTGTTGTTTTTTCAACAAAGCCAATATATCTAGGGAGAAAACATCGGAATTGCAGGAAAATAAAACAACAACAAGGTTTATTTATTTAATTTTTTCAAGTTCAGTGGTCTGGATTAAACCGTTTAACAGGCCACGTGTGGCCCACGGGCCATAATTTGCCCCTGCCTGGTGTAGATTCTCAGTCATCCAGATCAAGAAGAAAAAAAAGAAGAAAAAAAGTTCAACTTTGTCCAGTTGATCTTTTCTTTAACTTTTTTTTCTATTCAATGTAAAACAAATTAATAAAAGAATAACACATTTTAGCGTCAAACTTACAACATTTTCTGAACTTATGAGAATTTTCTGTTCCAACAAATATTTAATATTTAGATGAAAATGACGTGAAACCTGAATTTGACACTGGAAAGCTTCGTTGGTAAGTCTCAGGACTACAGAGAGGAAACCCGAACAATCGAATGTGACGGTATTTGGGCAAAACCAGGTTACCGCCTGCTTCTGAATGTGATAGAGTTGCATGACATGCCAACTCGTTAAGACTCATAAATGTATTTTTTTTTTATTAATTCATTTTGCAGATTAGTAAATATTTTTATTATTGATAGAATAGAAACAAAAGCAGCACGATTGTAACGTAATTTGGAATTCGTCCAAAAAACTAAAACCCTGTCTGGACCTGCATGATTAAGTATGTCTTCACGTCAACGTGCTGAAAGCCTGGCAGTCCCTGATAATGTGTTTGACCCAACTTAAACACTCACTTTCTCTCTTCAGTTCAACTCAAGAAACCACAAAATCCACCCTGAACACTCTTGTCACTCGTCTCTGTCGTACATCTTCTTAAGGAGGAGTTGAAATCCTTTTATAGCCACAAGAAAGACACTTTCTGCCATTTATGGCTGCTTTAAGGCCCCGCGTGAAGGACGCCAAACATCCGATGAAGGTGAAAAAAGACAGGGAGGCAAAGGAGAAAAAAACATCCTGCTCATTTCCCATTTCTACCCAATGAGTCTCCGACAGCTTTGAGAAATGGTGCCAAAGTGTGCCCGAGCAGTGCCAAGTACCCTTTCCTTTGTGTACTTGGATGAACATGACTGTCATATTCTGCACAGTAAGTAAAAGAAATAATAATCCACACCTCAGTGGATCCAGCTCTGGCTTGTCTCAGCCTGTCTGCACACTGGAGACTATTGTTTCTACCACTAGAGAGAAAAGAAAAGCCGAGAGACGACATGCAAGTGTGCGAGCTTGTAAATACTGGTGAGCAAAAAGCCATAAAAGACAGAAGTTGGGGAGCGATGGGGCAAGGCATTCTGGGTGAAGAGTCAAATTCTTGATTAGATGCTAGTTTCATCATGTAGAGCAAACGTTATACGGTGTTTACTTTGCGAGCGGGGAATGCTCACTCCAACAGCTGCACACTAAATAAACAGAGTTGTATTTATCAGACATGCTGATACACTTCCAATCTCTACGTGGAACGGCTTTTCATGCCGGCCAATAAGTCAGGGCGTTCTGGTTCACCCTCCAAGAATTTCAATACATCAATAAAAGTTTACATAAAACTCTTCCTTGGATTTCTAAAAGTACAATCAAAGGTAGAGTCTTTAGTGACCAAGCTTCTGTTTTATATAATGAGCTCCTGGTCCTTGTGAGTGAGGTAAACACGTGCATGACACAGTGTAAATTTGGATTGAGGCTGTACACACAGAACGTACACTCTCGCACAAATTTTTTTTTAATCTCAATGAGTTTTTATCCAAAAAATACCAAACTGCTTGCAAAATACTTCCTGTTTATGTCAGAATGTGGGCGTGGCAGAGAACATGCAAATGCATGCAAATTTCTTGAACATGCACAAATAAAATAGAAGCCACTTCAGTTCTGCTGCTGATACGAGAATAACGTTCAAACATCGTCGAGATCTTTAAAAAGTTGATTTAGCAAATTATCTGTCTTTAATTTTCCAAGATTCACATTTTGTCCCTCTTTCTGTTCCAGATTCGTAACAGGTCAGTTGTGTTTTTGTCCTGGGCGCTGCTTGACCGGTCCTTGGAGCACATTGCACTCTTTTAATAATGATAATGTAAACTCTATTGATCCTCAACGGGGAAATTTGTGTGCTGCAATACACCGCAGCAGGCTGCCATGACGTTACCAAGGGTGGGAGAAATGGGGGGTTAGGTGTCTTCTCCAAGGACCCTAGATGTGATCTCAGTGGGAATCAAACCTGCAAACTTCTGGTTAACTCCTAGTTAACTCCTGGTCTGAGCCACTGAGCCACCGTCTCCCCATATTATTCCCCCTACATTTCAGCAAATGTTCCATTTTTGAGCAAACAAAAGGTGCCATGTTCATCCCTATTTGCCACAGTCAAGTTCTGTGTAGCTAAAACTTTTTTTTAAATTGCATCTTTTCCCAGAAATTTCCTCACAAAGCACAATACATATCTTTGCAAATGTGGAATCTAATTTTATTTAGTATTTAGGAGACAATCAACATCAAGGCAGCTGCATTTGCGTAGAACTTTGTTCCAAGCCATATAAAGACATAACAAGCTGAGCAGCGGGAGGTGAAGATGGGAATCCAGAAGAGGAACAAACTGTGTGTTTGCAAACTTTCAAGGTTTAACTAGTTGCATCACATCTACTCTGAGAGCTCAGTTTTGGGAGCATGTCGTTATAGATAAAGTGTTCGTCTTTGGACAAGTTCCTGCACACAGCGACTGTTTCTCACATGCTTTCATAAAAACGCCAAATTAGGTAATCGTATATTAACATTCGGAGGGAAAGATGACGAAACTGCTGTTTCGACAGAAACAAAACCGCTTTGTCAGATTTATGGAGCTCGTGGCTTGAAAATTGTAGATTTGCTAATATATTAAGTAAATTTGATTTTACAGAAATGTGACGTGAGCCGGAGACATGAGTCTGTGGTGTAGAGTTTACTGCTAAACCTACAATAAGTAAAACACACAGTAATTTAATAGTAATATACATCTGATAGAAACCATGATAATTACAGGTCAGCACACCACATATTTCTTCCGCAGCAATATAATCTTGAGGATTTTTTCATATGTTCAACACGTAACATGTGGTGTTAAAATGTGATGTGTAAGCCCTATGCTGAGCCCGTTAACGTCCCATTAGAATGAATCCATGAGAGATACATGCCTTCATTAAACATCCTCAGATCAAACCACCAACCCAACATAAATGTTGTTTTCTAAACTTGTCATGCTCAGTGGATTAGAAGTCCTAAAAACCACTATAATTATTTTGTACTTTTTAAAGGTTTTTTTTTTTTCTCTTCTGATGTGGCATGAAACATTTACTCACAGATTATTTTCCCAGATTGCTGTTTGGACTGGTGCCAGTTTATTGAGCAAAAAAACAACATTAGGCAATGTTAAAATGTACGGATTTTTTTTTCTAAAATTATGTTGCAAAGGAACAAATGACGACATTTTAAAACAAAGGTCCCTTGTTCTTCGAGGGAGTTACATTGTTGCATGCAATGAGCAAAATACGGATATCTGTTTTTTATTATCGTAAAAAAATTATGATTGTGAAGCCCTTCTCTACACATGTAATAAATTTTTTTTGACAAGTATTTTCACACTTTTCTCTCTTGTTTAAACATCGTTTGAGTTCAGACCATAGTGGAAAAATAATGTCGAGCAGGGGCGGATCCAAAGGGGGGCCATGGGGTTTGCACAACCTCCCCTTTTGGTCCAAAAAAAAAAAAAAAAAAGAAGAAGAAGAAAGGAAATGGGACTAGTCAAGCCATCCCCTTGCAGGGCCAGTAAATGAGCCACCAATACAGGGAAATGACTCTTATTTTTCATAATGTTCTGGAGGGGGATTGCCCCCTGCTTCCCTATAATGGCTTTGTCAATGACCTCACGCCCCGCCCCACTCCCCTCACACACACACACACACCTTCAGAAAATCCTGGATCCGCCCCTGGGGAGTTAAAGCAGTGACAGTTTCAATTGCATTAGAATGAGTTGTACGACAAAACAAATGGATATTATAAAATTATTATGTGCTGGAAATGTTGTCAAAACTAAGATTAAGCTATAATTTATTCTGTTTTATAGTATTTTAGCTTGAAAATAGAACATTTTCTGCCTATTTTCCTCCAATCTGGTAAAATTTTGTCAGTCACATAAACTTGAACAGGTCTATTGAAACGGAAGAAAAACTGTTGCTATTTTATTCTTAGATCTGCGAGCAAAATTGAAGCAGAAACCTGGAAAACAATGAGGCTGCAGAAGGCGAAGGGTGTTACTGCGAGGGTCCAACTGCAGACCCGACATAAAAGAATTAATCTGCAGCAATTTTCAGTGTATTTTTCTAACCAGCATTTTCTCCACAGCTAGGGCTGGTCTAGATGTTTTGCTCTTTGTGGATGTCACACTCAAATTTAGACTTCGGCTGTTCCCATCTGTGCCACCGTCTGCAGGAAGCCTGTTTTCAACATCCAGCAAATACAAGTTACGTTACACATGATGACAAGGATCTAATTTGTAAGCCCCAATCTTCAGATGTCTCCTGCAACTGGGTCTCCATAAGGTCTGCACAGTTTTTATATCACTTAATATCACACTATAAACAACACAAAAAGCCTCTGCCCACTGGAGTTGGGCATGACGTTAAGCCCTCAGGCTACCCATGTGGGCATCCGTGCTTTCATAACACTTCTTTTAACGCAATATCTTCCAAATCACTAATAAACTTTTAATGAAATTGCTCACAGTTAGTACCAACTATAGATGAACTGTTTGCGCCAGCATGGTTAGGAGGCAGGACTAGCAAGTTTGTCTACACTGCCAGTAAGAACTGTCATGTGCTTACTGGACAGGGGCAGACCCCCGTGTCTAACGCTCCCCTCCCCTTTAGGTCCACAAAAAAAAAAAAAAAATAGAAGAAAGGAAATGGGAATAATAATAATAATAATGTATACAACCCCGGTCCCGCTGGAGATGCTATGCCTCACAGCTGGCTGGGAAACGGCTCGGCATCCTCCTGGGTAAGCTAGAGGATGCAGCTGGGGTGAGAGAAGCCTGGGCTTCCCGTCTGAGGCTGTTGCCCCCACGACCCGGCCCAAGATAAGCGGAAGACGACGGAACGAAACTTTATTGATCTCTCACTGGGGAATTTGTGTGCTGCATTACACTGCAGCAGGCTGCCATGACGGCGCCAATGGTGGGAGAAACGGGGGGGTTAGGCGTCTTCTACAAGGAGCCTAGACATGAGGTTTGTGGGATTCGAACCTGTGAACTTCCGGTTAACTCCAGTCCGAGGGCAAGCGCTCTACCACTGAGCCACCACCTCCCCCCAAATAGTCAAGCTATCCCCTTGCAGGGTAAGGGAATGGGCCACCAAAATCCAGGAAAACGACTCTATTTTTCAAAATGTTCAGGGGGGTGGGATGCTATAGCCCCCCATTCTGGCTTTGTCAATGACCTTGCGCACCCCCCTTGTAGAAAATCCTGGATTCGCCCCTGTTTAAAACAGCAAGAATTAGAAAAACTGCAAGGATTGGAATTGATTTGAACTAAAATGTAGCCTTTTGTTCTTCTCTTCGGGTCACGTGCATTACTCACACATTAAACACAAGACAGAAAATGATGCAGCAGTGAATCAACAGGCTTTACCGACCCAAACCACAGCTGTTATGTGGAAGAAGTTTAATGGAAACTCTGACAAAAGACGAAAAACTCTGAAATCAGCTGGTCATGAATATCACAAAGACATTATAAGACAAACAAATCAGTGTGTCATTCTTTCATGTGGAACAGAGTTTGAATAAACAACAAGACAACGCCAGGGGGTCAAATCATTTTTGTTTTGTGTTGAAGTCATGTTGTGGTTTTAAAATAGCAGCATAAACTTTAAATTATCACGAGTTAATGCCTCTGTTTATGTCTTTTATGACTAACTGTATTAATGAATGTGAGGTTGAAGCAGTCACAAGTACGGTTTTAATTACGTTAAACACAACAACATTTTTTATTAAATTTTTGTTTGCAATCAGTTCATCTATAGTTGGCACTGACTATGTGGGCAGCTTCCTTAATGATGCACAACAATTGATACCGATGATAAAAAAAAAAGACGTCAGCATAAATGATCTATAAATGGTGTTAACTATTCTTATTGTATTTACGTTGAGGCATCCCATCGATTAGGGTACTGTAACTGGGGAGCGCCTCGGGATCCTCCCAGGTGATCTGGAGGATGCAGCCGGGTGAGAGAAGCCAGGGCTTCCTGTCCGAGGCTGTCCTCGTGACCCGACCCCGGATAAACGGAATACGACGGAACGGAGCAGACGAACGGACCTCGTCCTTCGTGGCTTTGATATTTGGCTGCACAACCCTAAAAACCAAATCAGTTCATCTGTAGTTGGTACTGAGGAACTTTGAACAGTCACGTTCAAATCCCTTTCAGTGGTTTGGGAGATGATATGTTCATAAAAGTGTTACAGAAGCACAGACAGACGTAGAGTCAGACGTACAGCCCTTCAGCTCACACTTGGTGAGCTGAAGCCGAAAAATGACATTTTTTATCTTTAGTGTCGACAGATGATTTTGACTCGGTCATTTTATAAGCAGCCCGCAGGCTGAAATCGTGTGGGCACCCTTGATGTAGATAATCAGTCTGTGCAGTTCTTTACTTTCTGTAACACTGATTTGGTATTTCCTCTGAGCGGACCAGGTAAGTACCGGCTACAGACCTGTAATTGTTTTCGTAGAAGCATAATTACCCCATTAGCTGAGAGTCTGTTACCTCTCACATTTTTTCTCCCATGTCCTCTTTACTTCCAACCAGACGTTTGCTTCAGAAGCTACTGAAGTGAGATGAGTAGATTATAGAGACGTTGGAGGACGTATTACCTCCCCCTTGCTGAACAGATCAGGTTTCAGACATTTACCAACAAAGCGTACATGAAGGAAGTCTTGCAAGGCTCAGAATAACACCACAGCACCTGGTGATCCCCACACAGGAAACCTGAGGTCATTTCCCCTCTTTCAGGGGAATGCAGACACACTCCTCCTGCCAGCCACGCGCCCCCACATCCTACTGAGCTAATTACAACCTGTAAAAGAAATGTGTCTGTGTGCACACCTTTTTTTTATTTTCTCACCAACACTGAACTTAAACGAGAATCGTATTGAGATTCATTTGTAAATGCATAAACAAAACCTAGAATCGCATAAAACCCCCTAAAAGGGGGGTTATATAAAAAAAAAACCTAAAAGGGGGTTTTATGTGATAAATAATTCTACAGCGTTTGTTATTCTTTATTTCCACATCAACACGTATCCAAAGATTATATTTACACTGCTATTTGTGGTCTTTATGAAAATTTACGCTGTGTAGTGTACACTTCTAGTGGGTGGGGCTAAGGGAGGAGCCAGAAGAGGGAGGGATTTAAGTGTCAAAAATGGGATTGAACTTGAATTAATGCTTTCATAAATCTTTTTACTAGTGAACAGCACTTTTTATTCCATAATAAGATGTACCATGTTTATCTATACAACGGTCTCTCGATATAGTATAACGGACTTCATATTTTTCTGACGTCACTGTTTTGCACACTTTTTAATATAATTTTGCACTTTATTAACACTTTATTTTCTGCTTCCCAATTGACACATTGTGTTCCGCGTGCTGAGCAGCTCTACATACAGTCGATCGTTGCCTTGGCAACTTGCACCAACCTAGTGAAACTGCTTTTTGACACCCATTCCGTTTCGTTGTCTTCCGCTCATCCGGGGCCAGGTCGTAGGGGGGGCAACAGCCTCAGACGGGAACCCCAAGCTTCTCTCACCTCAGCTCACCCGGAAGGATCCCGAGTCATTCATCGACCAGCTATGAGACATAGTATATCCACCAGGTCCGAGGTCTGCCTCTTGGTCTCCCCCCGGTGGGACATGCCCGAAACACCTCACCAGCGAGGCGCTCGAAGACATCCTGACCAGATGCCCGAACCACCACATCTGGCTTCTCTCACCCTGGAGGAGGGGTGACTCGACACCGAGCTCCTCCCCGATGGCAGAGCTCCTCACCCAATCTCTGACTGAGAGCCCAGCCACCCTGCAGAGGAAGCTCATTTCGGCCGTTTGTATCTGCGATCTCATTTTTTTTGGTCACCACCCACAGCTTTTTGACACCCACTGTTCACAAAAACACACGCCTTGTTGGTAACTTCTGGTTAACTTCTGGTCCGCGGGCGAACGCTCTACCACTGAGCCACTGTCTCCCCCCTAAAATGCAAACCCATCTTATTTAATGTAGTTTTTTTCTCAAGTGGAATCAAGCACTTCTCAACAAGGTAGCATGAATCGAAGCGGAGCATCTCGACGAGGCAGGACATCCCAACATAACAACAAGCGCCAGGGCAGCCCAAGAACTTTGTGCCCCTGTTGGTAAAAGAGTAAATTATTTTGTGAATTTCACTGTAAAACTATAAATCAATGCGTATGCTATAAGTTAAGAATTATTACGCCTCAAAAGCACAATACCCCCTTTTGAACAATCTAAAATCTGCCCTCAACGAGCACCTGCAAACACTTGACCAGCTATTCCTCCATCATTATTTTTGGCCCGGTTTCAAACAATGCCAACACATAAAACCCACCGCAGTCATTTAGCTGCAGTTCTGACTGGCTGGGGTCCAACTAGCACGCGGGGCAAACCTTCAGAAAACACTGAAACCTCTAAAGAATGTGACCATGATCCATGAAACAGCAAAGGAAGAGAAAAAAAAAAGACAAATAAATACATTATCCAGCCTGCGGGCTGTGTCAAGGCAAACTTCCCAGATGCTAAACGGGACGGAATGAAACGCTTTCAGCAGCTATAATAGTTAGTGTGACAGAAAAAAAATTATGTAAAAATAACCAGTTGGTGGTAAAAACACAGCAGGACTCTTTAGAGACCAAATCACTTCCTGCTCTGTAGAAATACCAAGAAAAACAGAGTAAACTACTCATTTCTAGCCAGAAAAAGTCTGAATTTTACGTTAAATTTGGTCAAAATTAAAACCTGATCATAAACCTTAAAAAACTTTTTTTCTGTTTTAGATTAAACTATTTAAAAACGCTGCTAGTTTATTCAACATTTTCACATATGCCCACAGAGGTGGTTTTAGCCTCTCGAACCACTGAAAACATTTTAATGAAACTGCCCACAATTACTCAGTACCAACCATCAATGAACTAATCAGCTTTTCAGTCATGGAAGTAAAAAATTTAAATATTTGAATCAAAACCGGGAGGAGCTCGGTGTCGAGCCGCTCCTACTCCAGATCGAGAGGAGCCAGATGGGGTGGTTCGGGCACGTCCCACTGGGAGGAGACCAACGGGCAGACCCCAGACCTGCTGGAGAGACTATGTCTCACAGCTGGCCGGGGAACGACTTGGGATCCTTCCGGGTGAGCCAGAGGATGCAGCCGGGGTGAGAGAGGCCTGGGCTGCCCGCTTGAGGCTGTTGCCCCCGCGACCCGACCCCGGAACAAGCGGAAGATGACGGAACGGAACGGATAACAAAATCTTTTCTCATAAACTGAACATTTCTTACTCTTAGTTACTCTTTTTTAAACATTCATCAAAGTTGAAATTGGGAGATATCACGTTCACGAAAGTATTACAGAAGCACAGATGCACAGGCAGCATGAGTGTTTAATGCCTCCTCCACATTCTGCAAGCACAGGCTTAGAATAATATATTTATTTAACTCAGCCTATTATTTTTTTACAGTGAACATCAACCATTGGCTCATCGCATATCAATCCCAACAATTTCCTGGTTTCAGTGACAAGGAACGATTCCTATTGGTCGAGACACAAAACTAAGAAAAAGTCAGAAAAGATCAAGATGGGTCTTAAAAATTGCCCAAAGTTGACGTAGTTTCTTGTTAATCAGTGTTATTAAATATTATTTTAACCATCAACACCTTCAGATGATCCTCAGTCAACCCTTCAAAACGATCTGGTTAAAAAAATCCAAGTGGAAAAATGGGAACCAGTCAGGACGCGACTTAATCACACAAAATATTGTAAATAATCCCAAAGATTCTGGAAATATTCTTATATAAACAAAAAAAACATGAGCAGAGTCAAGTCTTTGTCTTCTTTAGTTATTAAACTCACCTCTTTGGGCTTTTTTTCACATGTTTGATATAAAGTAGCATCTTAAAATGTAAACTAGGTTACTGGTTGTGTAGGATCAGAAAGTGGGCGTGGTCTGACTGGAGAGGCGTTCGTGGAGAAGTAAAGCCCCTCCAGCTAAACTCCTCTCTAGGTTTTAACTGGATGGGTGTGTCTGTGTCTCTGAAGCGGCGTTGGCTCTGCATCAGTGTCTTATTCACACCGTCATCATCATGACGAATGTTGTGCGTATCTGATTCATCATGTGGGTACGCAGGGCGTGATAAGACGGCGAGGTGTGAACGGAGAATGTTGGTGACTAAGAATCAGGAAGCTGCTCCGCCTTAATGATTGTCTGAGTTGTTTATTTTTTTTTAACTATATTTTTGTTCCATTGAGGATTTTAAAAGGAGTTTAGAGACGTTATGGAAGATATTTAGACGTACTTTTTGAAGCACTACTTTTCAGGTTTTCTCTGTTTAGGAATTTGCTTCAGTGCAAATTTTGCAGCTTTATTTCCTACATGGTCCTGTTTTCTGCGTCCCAATTGATACATTGTGTTCTGCATGCTGATTGGATGTTCATACAGTAGAGCAGAAGATGCACGTCATTCACAAACTAAGCTAAACAAATTTTCTGAAGATAATTTTTTTTGCAGACCTCAAATAAATGTATCTATTTTACGTTTTTATTTACAATATGAAGTTCATTGAGATGATTGTGTTGTGTTATAAACTTATAGAAAAAGTCCTATGGTCACCAGCTGTGGGTGATGACCGAAAGAATGAGATCACGGATACAAGCAGCCAAAATGAGCTTCCTCTGTAGGGTGGCTGGACTCTCACTCAGAGATCAGGTGAGGAGTTCTGCCATCCGGGAGGAGCTCAGTGTCAAGCTGCTCTTTCTCCAGGTCGAGAGAAGCTAGATAGGGAGGTTTGGGCATCTAGTCAGGATGCCTCCCGAGCACCTTGCTGGTGAGGTGTTTTGGGCACGTCCCACCAGGAGGAGACCAAGAGGCAAACCCTGGACAAGCTGGAAAGAGTATGTCTCACAGCTGGCCGGGGAATGACTTCGTATCCTCCTGGGTGAGCCGGAGGATGCAGCTGGGGTGAGAGACGCTTGGGGTTCCCGTCTGAGGGTGTTGCCCCTGTGACCCGGGCCCAGATAAGCGGAAGACGACGGATGGAATGGAACAAAACGTCACATCTAAATTTTGCTATGGCAACAGTGAACAACCAAAAATCTAAATAATTTTTTTATGTTAAAAATGGTCAAATAGTTACATTTTTTCATGTGAAATGTTTTTTTTTTTTCCTTTTTAATTTGTATGATTAGCGTTGATGGTATTTTATTGATATGTTGTACAGCGACCGGACGTGCCCCGAATCGTATGTTTAAAAATGCATATTTCTATTATTGTTATTTTATTTCTATGAAGCTGTTTAAGGTCTCCTGACTGCTGGATTTTTCTGGCCTGTAAAAACAGACATGGCAATTGTTTCATTTTTTTCTGGGAGTAAATACTATTAAAAAAAAAAAAAAGATCAATTGTAGCCGAATCTTTGTTTCAATGTCATTTCCAGTTAGAAGTTTGAAAAGTTTCCATTTGGTTTTGGAAATTAAAACCAAAGGGAAATCCTGTCATTTTAATTCAATTAAAAATGTCACTGTTTTAACTCAAGTATCTTTTTTTTTTTAAGGTTTTTACTTTGAGAATTTTTAGTTTCTTCAGAAATACTGAAAAAAGAGGGTTTTTTTATCTTAAGAATAGTTTTATGAAAAAAAAACAACTCTATAATTTAGTCACATTTTTGTATGCAGCATTTTGATTGGTTGTTCAAAAAACAAAAAGCATTTTTTTAACCATGGAAATCATTTTTAAAAAATACAAGTTTGGATTGTGGTTAAAAATATTAAAAACTTCAATCATAATCAGAATGAAACAAGATTCTCCGAATGAATTTCCATCCAGATTTACATATATAGCGTGTACTGATGTAGTTATAGCTCTATTACATGTTAATTAAACATGATTAAATATAAGATTCATAAACTCATTGATTTTTTTTCTCATAGTTTTGTCCTTTTGATTCGTTCAATGAGCTTTTTTCTTCTAACGGGATTCTTTTCATTTATTTGATTTTCACAATAAAACATCTTCATGATTCATTATGAATAAACCAGAATAAACATGAATAATGTAGTTATAAAAGGTTTTAAAGTCTCACCAGGCAGATCGTTGAAGTCTGGTCGCACCTTTGTAACTCCCTCCCGCTCACAGATCCGGACTGGGACCAGTTCAATCTCTCAGATGGTTCAGGAAGGTTTTTTTTTTTTTTCTCCAGCTGGAAACTTTTCCTGTCTTTCTTCCTGGCTGTCCTGGATCCTCTGTAGAGGATCTGCCGGCTACTTTTGTCCTACTACTGAGGAAGTTACTGGTGATCCTCCTCCCACTAAAACATTCCTCCCTGCCTCCCTCTCTCCCTCTCTCCATCCCTCCCTCCCTCCCTTCTTTTCCTCAAACCCCTGCACAGAAATCTTTCAACACACACTTTTATCTTTATTTTCTGTGTGTAAGATGTAAAACCTGGATCCTGATCATCAGAAAGAAAGAAATGCAGAAAATGGTCGGATTAAATCAAATTAAGCTGATTTTTTACTTTGAAAAATACAGTATTAAAACTTTTTAAAAAATCTGCCTTCTTAAAAAAACTTTGTTTTTAGCTCAATACCAAGCAAGCAGGCAGCACGGTGGCGCAGTGGGTAGCACAGTGGCCTCACATCAAGAAGGTTGCGGGTTCAAGTCCTGGGTGGGGACGAGGCTTGGAACACTGTCCTTTCTGTGTGGAGTTTGCATGTTTTCCCATGTTTGTGTGAGTTTCCTCCGACCCTCCAAAAAACATGCATGCTAGGTTGATTGGCCGGTGCCAAATTGCCCCTAGGAATGAGTGTGTGTGTGGCCCTGCGACAGACTGGCGACCTGTTTCGGGTGTACTCTGCCCTTCGCCTTAAATTAGCCGGGATGGGCTCCGGCACCCCCCGCGACCCCGAAAGGTATAGACGGATAAGAAGATGACTGACTGACCAAGCAAGCAACGAGTTTTACACCAGATAGGTGGTGTGAGTCATGGGGGGAGCAGTGGCAGACTGACTTCTCTGTTGTTTCTAGGTTTTCGTAGCCACGTGCTGAACGTCTCCATACTCCTCAGCCTGCTTGATATCGATTTTAATACCGATTTTGACAGTTGCCCACCGCCTGTAGCGGTCAGAGATTACCAACTTGAGATCTGCTGTGTTGATGTTGCACGAATTCGAAACCCTCTTGCAGACATCTTTGTGCCGCAGGGCAGGTCGTCCAGTTGGCTGTGTTCCTGTGCCGAACTCCCCATAGAGGATGTTTTTTGGAATGCAGCCATCGTCCATCCGGCATACATGGCCTAGCCAGTGCAGGCGCTTCTATGAGAGGATGTGAACATACTGGACCTGCTCGTCTGGGTCAGGACGTCCACAATGGACGCTCAAAGATGCTTCACATGTACGTTATTCATTCACGCCATACCAGGTAATGGTAAGCTAATGTTGTAGCCACGGCAGCCCTGGAGTAAACTGAAAGAAGTGAGGCTGCCATTTTTGTGCCATTGTCCCATGTACCATCACCAACCAATCACACACACCATCCAGACTAGACGATGTGGGTGAAGTGTCTCGTCCGGGGACACATCGACAATTTGATCTTAATGGCCGTCCCACTGTAGCACCTGGGGTTCCAGCTGTCTCCCATCCAAGTACAGCCCAGACCTAGCCTGCTTAGCTTCTGAGGTCTGACGGGATCAGGCATTGGCAGGCTGGTATGGTTTAGTTTCCTCTTTTGGAAGGTAAACAGTGACCAAGTTCCACTGCTGTACAGTAGGATGCTCGGTACGCTCGCTCAGTGAACCTTCATCTTTGTGTTGAGAGTCAGCATGAGGTTGTCCCTCAAAAAAGACATAAAATTTAATATAGTAAATTAAACTTTTTTTAATGATGTGCATCAACAGGGCAAATTGCATGATTTTTATAGTTTTATTCTGCATGTTTTAATCATCTTAATTATTTTTTTTACTTCACCTGCTACGAAGAAGTGAAGCAGTCCGTGATTGCTTTATAAGAGGCAGCTGGGGGAAGAGGAGGGCAGACCAGAGAGGATAGCCAGAGAGAAGAAGCGGCAACCAAGAGACAATGGGGAGCCCCCTTATGGACAATCCAGGTGGCATTGCACGGGGGCGTGTCAGCCCGCATCCCGCCATGCTGCGAGGGACAAGGCTACTCCTGAAAGGGACACAAGGTGTCTTTCATGGATCCCACTGGGGAAGAAGGTTCCCGCAGTGGCAGGACCGGATTAGTGGGCCTGTAAAGGGTGGACCCGGGACGATGGATGGGCTCATAAAGGTTGTGGTCAGGGACATGGCGGTGCCGGTGGGCTAAACCCCATAATGTGAACTCTAGTTTAAGGACTGCCATTTTAGTGAATTGTATATGTTAAAACTGTTTTATTGTCTGTGCCTCTGCTTCCCTGGCGCTCCCTGCCCGGTCCTGAACCGGTGGTTTGGTTACATATGAAAAAATAATATTTTCCCTCAACAGTACAATGAGTGTAGCAGTGATTGTAACATAATGAGGTCATCTAGACGTGAGGAGTTTATCGTGACATGGATTTAAAAGGGGTTGATGTACTACCTGTAACTTGTATCTCGTTTGCTTTTTTTTTGCAGAAAGGAGCAGCAGTTTTTATGCTTTTACAAATGAGAAATGCAGAAAATCAAATTTGTGTACAAAATAATTAAATAATGCGGTTAGATGAGTAATAATTTGATGCAACGACATCGAAACAAAATGTCTCGGCCTGCCCTTCGTCATAAACCTTATTTAGAATTGATGTTTTGTCTTTTTAATTACTTGGTTAAAGAAGTTAAATGTGTAAGATTTTTACATTTTGTGATCTCAACTTTTGTTATCTTGTACTTTGGTACGTGACCCTGCAAACCAAATCAGTTCATCTATGGTTGCTACTGAGTAACTGTGGGAAGTTTGATCAAAATCTCTTCAGAAATCAGCCGAACACTAACAGCTCCTTCCACCGGATGACCCCTCCAGAACTTTCGAAGCCCAGCTATTTCTTTACTTTGCATTTGAATAGAAAGTTTTTGGAAATAATTTTTTTATATTTATATAGATGAGCATTTACAGTCTGTGGGTTTAAAAAAAATGGGGAAATTGTTCAATATGTAACGTGTTATTTAAATATTTTAGAATTGTAGTTACTGTAGTTTGTAACTAATTACACATAAAATAGAGTGACTGAGTTACTACCTTTGATACTTTTTTCCGTTCCGTCATCTTCCGCTTGTTCCGGGGTCGGGTCGCGGGGGCAACAGCCTCAGACGGGCAGCCCAGGCCTTTCTCACCCCGGTTGCATCCTCCAGCTCACCCGGAAGGATCCCAAGTTGTTCCCCGGCCAACTGTGAGACATAGTCTCTCCAGCGGGTCCGGGGTCTGCCTCTTTGTCTCCTCCTGGTGGAACGTATCCAAAACACCTCGCCCGCGAGGCGCTCGGGGTCATCCTGACCAGATGCCCAAACCACCACATCTGGCTCCTCCCGACCTGAAGGAGGAGCGGCTCGACACCGAGCTCCTCCCGGATGGCAGAGCTCCTCACCCGATCTCTGAGTGAGAGCGCAGCCACCCTGCGGAAAAAGCTCATTTCGGCAGTTTGTACCCGCGATCTCATTCTTTCTGTCACCACCCACAGCTGGTTACCATGGTGAGGGTAGGAACGTAGATCGACTTGTAAATCGAGAGCTTTGCTTTTCGGCTCAGCTCTCTCTTTACCACGACGGACCGATGCAGCGTCCTAGTTATTGCTGATGCCGCACCGATCCGCCTGTCGATCTCCCGCTCCATCCTTCCCCCACTCGTGCCAAGACCCCGAGATACTTAAACTCCTCCACTTGGGGTAGGACCCTGTCCCTGACCCGCAGGGGGCATTCCACCCTTTTCCAGGTGAAGACCGGTCTCGGATTTGGAGGTGCTAATTCCCATCCCGGCCGCTTTACATTCGGCAGCAAATCGATCCAGTGAGAGCTGGAGATCACGGTCCGATGAAGCCAACAGAACCACATCATCTGCAAAAAGCAGAGATCCGATCCTGAGGTCACCAAACTGGATCCCTCCAACGCCTCGCCTGCGCCTAGATATTCTGTCCATAAAGGTGATGAACAGAATCGGTGACAAAGGACAGTTTGTCACCCAGTAGTTAATTTGTAACTAATTCATTTCATTAGTCGGATTCTCAGCACTGGTTGCTAGACTAAGTGTTAACTCACAGAAGAGAATAGAAGACATTGAACCACAAGGGAGTTCCAGTTCCAGTCACACCCGATTCAAGATGAGGACACACACAGACAATTAAAACACAAGTTACAGAGTCAGGAGACTGAAAACATGCATCCATCATTAAGCCATGTCTGTGTCCGGTGACTTCATTTTCAATGTGGAATATAATTTTTATGTGGAATTGACCCGGTGCACGTTGGCTTGTCCTCGTTTCACCTGAACTACTGTTGTATGCTTATGGACTTCTAGTAGTGCTCCATTGAAACGCACACTTTGATCCACATATTCATCGCAAGTCTCACTTTGTGCTGGAGATTTGGTCATTTTTTTTGAAGGTCTTTGTTCACAAAGTCAGTAGATTTGCAGTTTAATTCAAACAATTTCCATCCAGAAATAGAAATACTGTACACAAAATTTTAAACGTTCCAGAATGCAGGATTAAAATGAACTTTATAGACTAGCATGTTATATTAGAGACTATATTTAATGTAAGTCAGTCGCTTTCTTAACCGTCAATTCCTGCGAGGTTGCAGGGGGTGCCGGAGTCTATCCCGGCCGATTCAAGGCGAGGGATAGGGTACACCCCGAACAGGTCGCCAGTTCATCGCGGGGCCACACACGTACACTCATTCCTCAGCCAATCAACCTAACATGCATGTTTTTAGAGGATAGGAGGAAACCAGAGAAAACCCACACATGCACATGGAGAACATGCAAACTCCACACAGGAAGCCCAGTATTCCAAGTTTCGTCCCCACCCGAGACTCAAACCCCCAATCATCTGGCTGGGAGGCCACTGTGCTACCCTCTGCGCCATTGTGCCGCCCTCTATTTAAAGTTCATAGTCCATAGTCCTGGATGGGAACAGGCTTGTAACACTAGCCTTTCTGTGTGGAGTTTGCATGTTCTCCCCATGTGTGTAGAGGTTTTCTCTGGTTTCCTCCCACCCTCCATAAACATGCATGTTAGGTTTATTGGCTGTTAGAAAATTGCCCCTAGGAATGAGTGTGTGTGTTTAGTTATGTGTGTGGCCCGCGATAGACTGGTGACCTTTTCAGGGTGTATCCTGCCTTTTGCCTCAAATCCGCCAGGTTAGGCTCCGGTCCGGCACTCCCCACAACCCTGTTAGGAATAAGCAGTTCAGAAGAAGAAGTAAGTTTTCCACAAAAATCTATCCAATTAACTTTTGAGGGATATTGATTCCTCTTCATACTTTCTGTTATTGTCTTGCACATTTTGACTTTTAAAACTTGCGAGAGTCAGTCTTCTTGTTTTCAGGAGAATTCTTTTGGTTCATTAAAATTTATTTTTTTGTTTCACCACATTTACACGCAGAGAAAGTAAACACTGTGTTTTTTTACTGCTATGTTCAATCTTTAACAGATGAATCCATCCTTGGTTTCTTTAAATGCACGGGGAAGTACCAGCTAGTTCTGGCAAGAGTGAGATCTTAGAAAGCAAGCAGTCTGCACCAAGCATTGAAGAGTGCACAATTTTTATGTATATATTTGATATGAATATACATGTGTGTTTGTTATATGTTGTGTTTTTGTTTACGTCTCCTAATTGCAAGAATCGAGTTTGGATTTTCTAATCGAGTGACTCCTGATTGAGTCAGAAGAGTTGGACTGAGTAACAGAAAGACGTTTTTATAGGTGGGGAATGCAAGAAATGGTCCAATCAAATCAAATTAAACCATTTTTTTAATTTCGGAAAGACAAAATTATTTATTTTTCTTTTGAAATTTAGCCTGTTTGACTTTTCCTAAAATGAAGAAATGAGTTAAACATTGAAAACTCTTTGCATGAGGTTTCCCTCTTGAACTTTCTTTGCTCTAGACTCAGGAGTAATTATTATCTAAAGATCCATTGAAGAAGCTTAAGCTCACATAGTGTAGCATTGTGTTAGCTCGCTTGCTAAATAGTAGAAAAAGTTTCAAAAAAGTCTTCTGGACAGTTAAATCTTGATCGAGACGTTTCGACTTCCATCCGGAAATCATTTTCAATCTGAATGAAATGGACTGAAAACTGGATCTATTTATACTAACCTGAGTAAAAGGTAAAAAATAGTAAGGCAGGGCTCGACCAATGAGCCTGTGTTACCTATGATGGCCGTGAATGGCTTCTATTGTAACCACAGACCAGTAAACGAACCCTATTATAAAAATGCTAAAAGCCTAGTGAATAGAAATTCCTGCTAACGAGAGGCGTGAAACTGGGTCACGAGGTGTCATCTTTAGTCCATGGCTTCAAAAGGCTGCTGTAAATCCCGGGTAAAACGTATCTAACGCCTCCACTCCGATTCAGAGAGGGACTCTCTTTCATCATAAAGATGGCTTCCTTCACACCTCTTTCAAACCATCCTTTCTCTCTACTTAGAATCTTCACCTCACTGTCCTCAAAAGTGTGTTTGGTGGATTTAAGATGCAAATGTACAGCAGACTGTGGACCACTTGAGGCTTCTCTTCTGTGTTGGTAAAGTCTCAACACAGAAGAGAAGCCTCGAGAAGTTGCTGTGTTAAAGTGCACAACAAAAACGTTATCATGAGCTGCACTTTAAAGAAATGACTGTCCATAAAAAGTGGGTTAGTTTACTGGTTGTTGCCATCCTAGCTGTAACCAGCAACCCCATCGCTGGGTAATGTCAAAAAGTAACAGCGGCTTTTACACAAACACAAATAGGAAATGCAGAAAATTGTCATGGTTCCCTCGCCCATCACCAGAGGGAAACCGGAACATTGCCTCATCTGCTTGATTCAAGACACCTGAAGGTGGTTGAACAGCTGCCTTATTGAAATGCAGTCTGTCGGGTAATCAACCATTCGAGCCAGATCTTCCTGGCTGCCCGACCATGAGAAATATTAGGAACATTGACCCTAGAATATTCCACTGAACTTGGTGTTTTTACGTTTCAGCTTAACTCGATGCCTATTAAAATAAACATGTTTGTTGCGATTGGGTCCTCCTCCTCCTTCTGCACCCACTTCGTGACAAAAATAGAATGTTTGTATGCGAAATAATTAAAGTACACCGACACCGCATCACACTAAATTTTTCCACCTGCCTCACATCGGAAACTGTATTGATAATGAATGGTTGATAACCAGGGTTAATCAGTAAAATGTGTCTTCTTTTTCGAGATTTCCCTTCACGGGGCACCACAGCAAGTGAGATTCTACCATCTAACCCTATCTCCTGCATCCTCTTCAGTCACACCAACTATCTTCATGTCTTCCTTCACTGTATCCATGAACCTCCTCTTTGGTCTTCCTCTAGTCCTCTTTCCTGGAGGTTCTAAACCCAGCATCTTTCTTCTGATGTACTCTCTCTCTACTCTGCACATGTCTAAACCATTTTGTAACTCTGACCTTTTTGATCCTGACGTTTAATCTGAAAAGCAAATCAATTTAAATGACAATTAATATTAAAAAAGCATAAAAATATTTATTAGCCTAACATTTCTCACTTTTCACTGATCTTGGTTATTTTGGTAACTTGACCTCAGTAAGTGGTATTTTCTATAATTCCTATTGCCCATCTCAGAAGGATAAAAGCCCAACCCTGAAATTTAGATATCACTCCTATTCCTAACCTGATGGTGTTTTCCTACACTAAATTTCATGCCTTTGTGTTATAGATACAACATACTATCTAATCAGATAAGTAACGTAGATATTAGGGCCTGTCTGCAGACGGAGACGTAGAAGACCATCTGACAAACAAAGCTTTTCTTGTGTTTCTAATCACATTAGGAAGTCAATTACAGTCCACCACATATGGTACATCGTATACATGAACTACAATGTGACCTTAAACCGAGACGTAATTACTTACCGAAAACTAAATTATTTGTTCTTTGCAAAGGTCTTTCAGAAATAAATTGTGTGGCACAAGCTGTAATAAATACAAATACACTTGAATGGTTGTGTGAGAAGCAAATTTCCCCAAGTTATATTTACTCTTATAA
Organism: Neostethus bicornis; assembly: GCA_902685375.1. Classification (NCBI taxonomy): domain Eukaryota; kingdom Metazoa; phylum Chordata; class Actinopteri; order Atheriniformes; family Phallostethidae; genus Neostethus; species Neostethus bicornis. The sequence continues at coordinate 12,868,340 of LR738541.1, read as the reverse complement.
CAAGGTATTAAGGAGGAATGGTAAATGGTCAATTCTGTAGTTTTACTGATTTATGGAGGTTTAAGTTTAAGTTACATCCCAACTAAACGAGATATTTCTTTATCCAAGAAACGCTTTTGATCATAATGACCAAATTTTGCGGAGTTTCTTTTTTAAAACATCACATAAGATCAACCTCTAAAGGAAAAGAGGTGAAGAGGCGTGTGCTCGCAGACTGGAACGGGAGGAGAAAAGTATCAGGTGTGATAGAAGAGTTTCAGAAAAAATGAAAGGAAAAGTGTACAAAACCGTGGTGAGACCGGCCATGCTGATTGGTCTAGACACAGTAGCACTGAAGAAAAGACAGGAAACAGAGATGGAGGTAGCAGAGATGAAGATGCTGAGGATCTCTCTGGGAGTGACCAGGATGGACAGGATCAGAGGAACAGCACATGTTAGAGGTTTTAAAGTCAGAGAGGTCAGACTGAGATGGTTTGGACATGTACAGAGGAGAGAGAGAGAGGACATCAGAAGAAAGATGCTGGGTTTGGAACCACCAGGAAAGAGGACTAGAGGAAGACCAAAGAGGAGGTTCATGGATACAGTGAAGGAAGACATGAAGATAGTTGGTGTGACCGAAGAAGATGCAGGAGATAGGGTTAGATGGAAGAAACTGACTTGCTGTGGCGACCCCTGAAGGGAAATACTGAAAGAAGAAGAAGAATGAAGTTCGACTTCAGCCTATTTTGTGATGCTTCATATTTAAAAGTCCGTTCCGTTCAGTCATCTTCCGCTTGTTCCGGGGTCGGGTCGCGGGGGCAACAGCCTCAAACGGGTAACCCCGGCCTCTCTCTCCCCGGCTGCATCCTCTAGCTCACCTGGAAGTATCCCAAGTTGTTCCCCGGCCAGCTATGAGACATAGTCTCTCCAGCAGGTCCGGGGTCTGCCCCTTGGTCTCCTCCCGGTGGGACGTGCTCAAAACACCTCGCCCGCGAGGCGCTCGGGGGGCATCCTGACCAGATGCCCGAACTACCCCATCTGGCTCCTCTCGACCTGGAGGAGGAGGGGCTCAACACCGAGCTCCTCCCGGATGGCAGAGCTCCTCACCCGATCTCTGAGTGAGAGCCCAGCCACCCTGCGGAGGAAGCTCATTTTGGCCGCTTGTACCCGCGATCTCATTCTTTCGGTCACCACCCACAACTGGTGACAATAGGTGAGGGTAGGAACGTAGATCGACTTGTAAATCGAGAGTATTTATTATTTAAAAGTCTTTGCATCGTTTTAATTATAGATTAAGTCATTTTTAAAACTTCTATTCAACATTTTTTTTTTATGAATTGACTGTTATTTTGCAAAAATGATGACTTTACCGCCATAAAAGTAGTTTAATGTCTTCTGCTACTTATTCAAACTTAATTAGTGTACGACAAAATACCATAGGGCAAAATGCCACACGGACAAAATGCTTATCAGAAAAGTGCACAAAAGGCCACAGGCCGTTTTTCCCAGCAATGAAATTGTTTTTTTTTTTTTTTTTTTTGTTTTTTTTGGGAGCCAGCTTAAGCTTGTGAAGTTACGTCATTGGCTTGTGAACAGGCTGCATATAATATAGATATTTTATATTTGATTAATTATACATATTATAATACATAATTTACTCATTTTGAATTGAAATTGACAGAATATCAAACTCAAGCTGTCCTGCACTTGATAAATGAAGGACAGTCTTTATTTCCCATTATATTTTAGAGTCTTAACTTGACACGTGTTGGATGTTATTAGGGTCCTAATAAACCTAACTGGAACAGAACAGCATGTGCAGAGATGAAGCGGTCTACTTCCAGTTTTACAACTAGTATGAAAATGAGATCAAATTTACTATCCGATTTTGGTTCCCACTTCTGTGACTGTCCAGTTTTATTAAAGGAATGAAGAATTGGCAGAATAGCCTGACAAATATTTATTCCTATTTGTATGACATTTTGTTGTGTTTTTGTTACACGCATGTGCAGAATTTTGAGAAAAAAATCTTTTGAAAATGCTTTACAATTTAAGAGAAAATTATTTCCTAAATTGTTTCATACTTTGAGAAAAAAATAAAAATCATTCCCTGTGTTTTGCATACATGACATAATCATTAAAATTATTCAGTTTTGCAACTGGTATGAAAATTGGATACATTTAACTATCACTTTCTGCTCCCGATTTGCACGACTATCAAGTTTTGGAACAGGAATGAAGAATTTTTTTAAGTTGATGTTAATCAAGGAAATAAATAGGTGTTGCACAGGGAGGTGTGGCATTTTGTCTGTGTGACATTTTGTCTGTGTGGGATTCTGTCCTGTGGCATTTTGTCCAGACACCAACTTCACACTGGAGGTAGCAGGCTTAATACTAGGAGTCCCTGCTTTTTCAGTTTCTCTTGCCGTCCCAACTCCCTCCTATAGGTGATCACCTCACCTTTTGGTTTTTAAATGACAGTGCTCAACTAACCACGATGGCAACTAGCATTTAGGTCAGGGTTGTTTTTTTTTTGTAACAGTCCAGAGCAATGGAGAGTGTGGAAAAGAGGTGAAGAAGCATGTTCAGGCAGGCTGGAACGGGTGGAGGAAAGTATCAGATGTGATGTGCGACAGAAGAGTTCCAGCTAGAATGAGAGGAAAAGTGTAGAAAACCGTGGTGAGAGCGGCCATGCTGATTGGTCTAGACACAGTAGCACTGAAGAAAAGACAGGAAGCAGAGATGGAGGTAGCAGAGATGAAGATGCTGAGGATCTTTGTGGGAGTGACCAGGATGGACAGGATCAGAGGAACAGCACATGTTAGAGGTTTTGGGGATAAAGTCCGAGAGGCCAGACTGAGATGGTTTGGACATGTGCAGAGGAGAGAGAGAGAGATTTGGAAACACCAGGAAAGAGGCCTAGAGGAAGACCAAAGAGGAGGTTCATGGATACAGTGAAGGAAGACATGAAGATAGTTGCTGTGACTGAAGAAGATGCAGCAGATAGGGTTAGATGGAAGAAACTGGCTTGCTGTGGCGCCCCCTGGAGGGAATGAGGAAAGAAGAAGAAGAATATTTGCTAGAAAGGAATCCTGTTTTTCTGAGTTTTTAGGGACATGTTCAAATGCTGACTGCTGGACTCCTGCTCTTTCTTTTAGCCTGAGACATGTTGAAATTAGAAAAAGGAGGGAGTTCACAGTTTCAAAAATGGAAGTGAAACCAAATGATTATATTCATAAACTTTTTTTGGCAGATATTACATTGTCTTAATGCTATTAGATCATTTCAACCCACAAACACAAGCTCCCTCTTTAACAAAAAAATGTAATGTAATTCTTTTCAAGTCTGTATTTTTTTTCATCGGTCTTTAATCTTCAGCCCACTTCAATGTAAATCCTTTAAAAAGATTCAAAGAATACTTTCTGATTAAAGTTAATTTCTTTTTCTCTTCAGAAGTCTTTTGAAAAGAAATTGTTTTACACATAAAAACCACAACAAACATCACCCCTAAACCTTGTGATTCTTGTTTTCCTAGGTCCTGTGACAGCTGCTGGAATGTCATTTGCTCCGGTCTGACCCCTCAATTACTTACAACCCCCTAATTATAAATTCTAATTTTACACACCGAGGCGTGGTCCCCTCCGACTGCGTGTAACAAATTAGAGGATAAAATCTTGTCAATTCACAGAGGTACGGCATCATCACCCCTTTCTCTTCTGGAAAGGTTGGACTCATTCGGTCTTGAAACGACTCTCTTTTTCAATTTTCACAAACAAGCTAAAAGGGTTACGCTGAGATTTAATTTGGAGCTGCACTTTAAACTTCATTTTTAATTTGTGGTTTTGAAACACCTGAGTGAGATTAACTCTAACAAACATCATGCCCCTGAGCGGGAGAGTAATGAGCCAATTAAACAGTAACATGCTGCCTTTCAAACAGATGGAGGTCTGAGTCCTAGTAAAAAAAAAAGATTTTTTAATCTGATGCATCATGAGCAGAAAATTTGGCATCCAGGAACAAAAAATTGCTTCATTCTCTAGAAAGGAGAATTTATTCTGAAAATAGATTAAAAGAGAACATATTATGCTGATTGTATTTTTTTTAATCTCTTGGATTCCTTTTAAGTGAGTCTATGAACTCTTTAGTTCCTCAGGAATCCAAAAGTAACAGCAAAGATTTCTTTATATAATCTGTCACTTTTCTATTCCTGCTCAGTTGCTTCGTTTTGGTTCAGGTCAATCTGTTACGTTTTTTTTTAGTCTGTTATGTCACATCTTTTCAGAGGAAATCCCTATAAGAGGAGAAACAATGGCTGACTTGGGTGTGGCAGACATGGACATAAGAAGAAATCATTCATCCCTCAATGGGGAAATTTGTGTGCTGCATTATACCGCAGCAGGCTGCCACGACGGTGCCAATGGTGGGAGAAACAGGGGGTTAGGTGTCTTCCCCAAGGACACATAAACATAGAAATGAGCCCAATGGGATTTGATACCGCGAACTTCTGGCCCAAGGGCGAATGTTCTACCAAGAGTAGACCCCACATTGGCTGCTGCAGACCTCTTTTGGAGCAGTATTCTTACCTTCAGACAAGAATGCTGTATGACTCTGAGCAGCCAACTGATTGGTCAAGCTGTTTGTGGTTTAATATTTTATAACTGTAAAATCATGCATGATGAAAAAAAGATTTTAGATCCTAAACAAGGTACAAGCTCAACGTTGTGGAGAAATTTTAGATTAAGAAAAAAAAAAAAATGAACTAGATGGACATCTTACGTATGAATTATTTACGTATGAACTTTTTAATTAACTTTTTGAGTCCTAATTTTCTTTATTTGATGTAACCTTAAATTATGTACCTATATAGAAAAAATAAACACTCAATGAGCAACGTTCCGTCTCATTTTTTATGTGTCTGAGTAAACACACAAGCTTCCTGAGCAGAAGTGGGCGGAGCAAAGAATTTGACTCTTGTGACGTCAGCAGGAGTGAGGCGCCAAAATCCACAGCAACGGTTTGAAGCAATTTGTTTCAGAAAGAAATTAGAAAGATATATGCTCTAGAGTTTTGAGTCATTTTACCATCTTTAGTTTGAATTGAGTTTCATTTTTTGCGCTTGATTGGTTTTCTTGTGCGCAATTAATCTGCGAGCAGTGCGCAACTGCGCGGGCGCGCACTTAAGCGGGAACATTGTTGATGAGTCATGTCCTTGATTAGTGGTTTAACTTCCGTTCCGTCATCATCCGCTTGTTCCGGAGTCGGGTCGCGGGGACAACAGCCTCAAACGGGCAGCCCAGGCCTCTCTCACCCCGGCTGCATCCTCTAGCTCACCTGGAAGGATCCCAAGTCGTTCCCCGGTCAGCTGTGAGACATAGTCTCTCCAGCGGGTCCGGGGTCTGCCCCTTGGTCTCCTCCTAGTGGGACGTGCCCGAAACACCTCGCCTGTGAGGCGCTCGGGGGGCATCTTGACCAGATGCCTGAACCACCCCATCTGGCTCCTCTCGACCTGGAGGAGGAGCGGCTCGACACCGAGCTCCTCCCGGATGGCAGAGCTCCTCACCCGATCTCTGAGTGAGAGCCCAGCCACCCTGCGGAGGAAGCTCATTTCGGCCGCTTGTACCCACGATCTCATTCTTTCGGTCACCACCCACAGCTGGTGACCATAGGTGAGGGTTGGAACGTAGAGCCTGGTTACCATGGTGAGGGTAGGAACGTAGATCCTGGTTACCATGGTGAGGGTTGGAACGTAGATCCTGGTTACCATGGTGAGGGTTGGAACGTAGATCGACTTGTAAATCGAGAGCTTTGCTTTTCGGCTCAGCTCTCTCTTTACCACGACGGACCGATGCAGCGTCCTTGTTATTGCTGATGCCGCATCGATCCGCCTGTCGATCTCCCGCTTTATCCTTCCACCACTCGTGAACAAAACCCTGAGATACTTAAACTCCTCCACTTGGGGCAGGACCCAAAGGTTTAACTCTGAAAAAAAAATAGGCACTAAACACCCTACGAAAAAAACGTATTTAAAATGTCTGGATAATTATATTTACTATAGTTTCTTTAGTTTGAAAAGTAGGACATTTTTTTTTAAAAATGTATTAAATATCAAACATCAAATCGATTTTACGATATTAACAAAAAAATTACCATTTAATAATTTTGACGATATTGTGCAACTCTGTTCTAAACTCTTCTGATAATCATATGAGACAAAAAAAACCAGTAATATTTTATTCAAAGATATCAAACCTCACAACAAGAATGTTGTGGGTTCAAGTCCCACGTGGGGATGAGGTTTGGAACACTGGCCTTTCTGTGTGGAGTTTGCATGTTCGTGTATGTATGGGTTTTCATCAGGTATTCCGGTTTGCTCCCACCCTCCAAAAACATGTATGTAAGCTTGATTGCCCCTAGGAATGAGTGTATGGCCCTATGGCAGACTGGCAACCTGTTAGGGCGTACCCTGCCCCTCACCTCGAATCAGCCGGGTTGGGCCCTGGCAACCCCGTAAGGACAGATGGCTAAGAAGGTAACCAACATGTCACTGCATCATGTGCTCAGAAACAACAATGTTATCGTGATGTTTAAGCGGGACGTATACTAACCAGATTTGACCAGAACAAACTCAGCATGAGTTAAACAACAGATCATGAGAGCTGGGATTTAAATGGAAATAAACAGTACAAAGGAAAGGATTCTAATTAAATTAAGTGGATAAACAAGGGCTATAGACCCTCTTCTCTGCTATGTTATCTTTCCATTGCTAAATACTGACATGAACCTTGTGACTGATCACCTGTCCTGCATGACTTGCCTTAAAGAAGATAATGTATATGTTTTATGTCTTTGGTTAAATCTATGCATATAATACTCTCCAAATTTGATCATAATATGAATTACTTTATTTAACTCAACGGCACTGCCCTGGGCGGCTGCCTGCTGCAGTGCTCCCTGTTACGTGAGCGTTTGATTTCCAACTTTTGCTGACTTTCTGTCTCTTCTTCTGGTTATGTTTTGTCTCTTTCTGAAGATTTCAATTTGAGCGCACTTTGGACGTCATTTTGGACATTGTTTGTGTCGGACAGCTGATTTAATAGAAGTGCAACCAGCTGCTGGCTCTGGGAAGGAACATCCGGAGTTGGTTTGATCCTGAGGGAGCTGGGGAGAAGAGTCGATCTGGAGGAGGTGCGGAGAAGGAGACTGTCTAGAGGAGGTGCTTTAGGCCCAGTGTTTTTGCAATTTCCATGGAGACGTCTGGTTGGTCGTTTGAGGAACTGGAGGTGCACACTTGGACCGAGTGGAACACAAAGAGGCCAGTTTTGTGTTTTTCACTACGGCCTGGCTTTGTGACCCATTCAGGATTCCAGCTTTTGGATTGCCAGGTTGGACACAGTGCAACCGGACTGAGACGCTGGTGGATAGGGGCGAGGAGGCATCAAGGTGTTAAACTGCTGGTGTTTGCACTGCAGCATTCAAATTTGGCCATTGGGGAAATCTGAGGCCCCTCAAAGCAAAAGACTCACAATGACAAGTTAATCAATCAAATGAAACTTAAATGCCAATGGAATTAAAATTCAAATATTTAAAGTGGGCTGCACAGTGACTCAGTGGTTAGTACAGTAGCCTCATAGCAAGAAGATTAGGGGTTCAAGTCCCAGAATGGGTGTGAGAGTTTAAATACTGGTCTTTCTGTGTGGCATTTGCATGTTACTTGTGTATGTGTGTTTTTTTCCAGGTACTCCAGTGTCCTACCACCGTCTGGAAACATTTCAATTCAGTTTTATTTGTTTAGCCCAAAATCACAGAATATCCGTCTCAATTGGCTTCACAAGAAAAAGAGGAATGTATTAACACAGATACACAGCAAGAAAAATAACTAACAAATGCTAACTAAACAAGACTAGCACATTCATGCCCTTAGACTATCCTTCTCAGTGAGGAAAAACTCCTAAAAAACCCATCAGTGGGGAAAAAATGAGAAACCTTATGGGGATCCACATGAAAGAGAGATCCCTCCCCCGGGACGAGCAAACAATGTGTCAAAGATAACCAAACACATGCGTGTTCGGTTATTAGACTGTAATAAAACTGCTTCTATTAATGAGCGTGTGTGGATGGTTGTCTGTGTGTGTGGCCTAACAACAGACTGGTGACCTGTTCGAGGTGTAGCCTGCCTTTTAGAAGCCCGGTTTGTTTAGGCAAAAACATTTACATTCATGCTGCTTTTTTCTTTTTCTTTTTTTATCAGTATTAACAGTGTCCTGGACTAAAAATAACTATGTGCACCCCTGAAAATAAAACAAATTGAAAAACCCACAAATATTTAGCCACTAACTCGTACAGATATCAAAAAAGAGGCAAAAGCTAACTATTTTAAATATGTTTAAACGACAACGTTCAGTCAGGGGAAATGATAGAAAATAGTATTTCACGGTTAAATTGCTCAGTAGTAAACATCAGATGCCAAGAAGAGCCCTAACTAAACACATGAGGTCACAACTTAAGAAATGATGGATTATGAATGATATTGTGATGCTTCTTTAGCTTTTAGTGGAGACAATGTGCTTGATGTGAATGATATATGTGATCCTCGTGATACCGTGAAAGTAATGTCACATGAACTTTTTAGAGATCAAAACGTATGGACAGTGTGTTTTTCTTTTTTTCTTGTCTTTATTCAAGCAGTCAAGTTTAAATCATCTCTGTCCCCTGAGATGAACTGTAGTGCGTATGAGGTAGTCTGTCGTGATGTACAGTGTGTTAGAACGGTGCAGGACGTGTAAAGACTGTAAGACAGTGGTGAGGTGTGCTGTAGGTGTGACGGAGGAGTTTAGAGACAAGGTGGAACTATATCAGATTCAAAAACAGAAGTGAAAATGAATCTTCTTCTTTCTGCATTTCCCTTCAGGGAGCGCTACAGCAAGTCAGTTTCTTCCATCTAACCCTATCTCCTGCATCTCTTCGGTCATGCTTACTATCTTCATGTCTTCCTTCACTGTATCCATGAACCTCCTCTTTGGTCTTCCTCTAGTCCTCTTTCCTGGTGGTTCCAAACCCAGCATCCTTCTTCTGATGTACTCTCTCTCTCTCCTCTGCACCTGTCCAAACCATCTCAGTCTGGCCTCTCTGACTTTAAAACCTCTAACATGTGCTGTTCCTCTAATCCTGTCCATCCTGGTCACTCCCAGAGAGATCCTCAGCATCTTCATCTCTGCTACCTCCATCTCTGCTTCCTGTCTTTTCCTCAGTGACACTGTCTCTAGACCAATCAGCATATCCGCTCTCACCACGGTTTTGTACACTTTCCCTTTCATTTTATCTGAAACTCTTCTGTCACACATCACACCTGATATTTTCCTCCACCCGTTCCAGTCTGGCTGCACACGCTTCTTCACCTCTTTTCCACACTCTCCATTGCTCTGTACTGTTGATCCTAGATACTTAAAATCTTCCACCTTCTTTATCTCTATTCCCTGTAACCTCACTTTTCCATTTGGATCCCTCTCATTCACACACATGTACTCTGTCTTATTCTGACTAATCTTCATTCCTCTTCTTTCTAGTGCAAACCTCCACCTCTCCAGCTTTTCCTCCACCTCTTCCCTCCTCTCACTACAGATCACAATGTCATCTGCAAACATCATTGTCCATGGGGATTCCTGTCTAACCTTGTCTGTCAGCCTGTTCATCACCATAGCAAACAACAAAGGAAGTGAAAATGAATAAACATTACAATAAACTTTTTTCCTGCGAAAATCGCAATTCCGAGCTAAATAAAAAGGGTAGCATGCTTATCTAAATAGCTGATAAGATAAGAACTACTATCCCACAAAAACGCAGTACTCCGCTCTATAAAACTACCAGGAATGATAGTTCACTACATTTTACCTTAAATTTGTGACCTTGAACTTTCCGTTCCCTTACGTCGTCTTCAGCTCATCCGGGGCTGAGAAACCAAATCAGTTTGTCTATAGTTGGTACTGTGTAAGTCTGGGCAGTTTCATTAAAATTCTTTCAGTGGTTTGGGACACATAATGTTTATATTAATTTGTGTCATTAAGCCTTGTGACCCTGGCTTTTGGTCACATTACTGTGGCCATCTATAGTTGATACTAAGTCATGTTGGCAGTTTTATTTATTAGTTTTATTATTCACTTCAGCATTCCTTCAGACACTCAGACCTACTGACAATTTGAACTCACTCATCAGCCCACTCATTAGCCCATCAAAAATGTTAGCCAAAAAAAAAACAAAAAAGAACATTCAAAACGCTCCTGTAACCACACGGTGACCCGTTCTGTTACGTCATCTTCCGCTTGTTCCGGGGTCGGGTCGCGGGGGCAACAGCCTCAAACGGGCAGCCCAGACCTCTCTCTCCCCGGCTGCATCCTCCAGCTCACCTGGAAGGATCCCAAGTCGTTCCCCGGCCAGCTGTGAGACATAGTCTCTCCAGCAAGTCCGGGGTCTGCCCCTTGTTCTCCTCCCGGTGGGACGTGCCCGAAACACCTCGCCGGCGAGGCGCTCGGGGGGCATCCTGACCAGATGCCCGAACCACCCCATCTGGCTCCTCTCGACCTGGAGGAGGAGCGGCTCGACACCGAGCTCCTCCCGGATGGCAGAGCTCCTCACCCGATCTCTGAGGGAGAGCCCAGCCACCCTGCGGAGGAAACTCATTTCGGCCGCTTGTACCCGCGATCTCATTCTTTTGGTCACCACCCACAGCTGGTGACGATAGGTGAGGGTAGGAACGTAGATCGACTTGTAAATCGAGAGTTTTGCTTTTCAGCACAGCTCTTTCTTTGCCAAGATGGACCGATGCAGCGTCCTAGTTATTACTGATGCCGCACCGATCCGCCTGTTGATCTCCCGCTCCATCCTTCCCCCACTCGTGAACAAGACCCAGAGATACTTAAACTCCTCCACTTGGGGCAGGACGCTGTCCCTGACCTGCAGGGGGCATCCCACCCTTTTCCGGGCGAGGACCATTGTCTCGGATTTGGAGGCGCTAATTCCCAGATAATCCAAAAAATTTTAATCCCCTTTTCATCTTCCCATTGTGAAAATATTACAAAAACATTACAAACTCCAAAAAAAAAAAATCTGCTTCAGGAAAAAAGGAAGTAGCCTCATGGAGATCCAGATGAAGGAGTGATCCTTCATGAGTGCATAAAATTAGTATGAAATCCTGAAAAGCGATGCAGTTGTTTTCTGTTGGGTCAGACTTACCTGTTTGCAGGCATCGTGGGAACGTCTAACAAGGTGCTAATTATTTAGCAAAAAAAGAAAAAGTTGGGTTCCAAAAACAACCTGCAGGCTGTATATTCTTTAGTCATTATTTTTGTGGTGTGTATGGTTTGGATAACTACAGTTAAGACATGTCTGTTGCCTCTCATATGCAGAGAGGTAAAAGAGGATTTCTCAATAACAGTAAAGAATAAATACAATTTTTAATTACAGCTACAGATCTGTAAGGAAGGGGGGGACATGTGCATTTCTTAACAGCCCGCCAGTACTCTCCAGATGAGGACCAACCATGGTTTGGGGAGACATACCAAAGTCCTGAGCTCAGCTCAAGTGCAGAAGCTTTACAATACGTCGACAGTGTTATTTTTACAGGGTCATACTAGCAAACCGAACGTCTCTGCATCTGTTCCTCTATTTCTAACCCTGAACAAACCACAAGCTTTTGTTCTTCTCTTCTTGCATCAGCTTCTTACAAGCCCCTAATTTCTAAGGTAGTATTTACCCCCGCTGTGGCTCACCAGGCATTTCACTTGTAATGATAAATACACATACAGTATGAAACCCAGTAAGTCAGAGTGTAGCCATTTACCCGTAAATCCCTGCTCCTGTGTGTGTCTGCTTGGCTGAACACATGTTAGTGGCTGAGTGAATCTGTCAGGCTGAAACCTTCACAGGAATTGGGGTCTTTGGCCATCGGGCTGATAAACAAGCCTGTGACATAATCTGGAAACACTGATACCATTCATGAGTCTCATCGCCCACAAAACATTCTGCATGCCAAGCAAATCTCACACATATAAAACAAATTCCTTGTGGTTGGTTGGGGTTAGTCAGCTTTCATGGAGGGAAAGTGGTTGTTTAGTGGAATATCATGATGATGTCTCACTAAATGTTTCGAGGGTCTGGGGGGAATTAAACGACTGGTGCCACTCTGGCTTTGTCTTTGTCTAACCAACCATGTCGGGAATTGGATGGTGTTAAATTTCACTAGGGGAGAAAAGATCATCGTATTTGATGGTGTAAAGTATTCTTAAATATTCTCCATACTTGGTACTGAGTAACTGTGGGCCTTTTCCATTAAAACCTGTCTGCAGTTTTGGACATGTCATCTTTACTAGAGTTTTACAGAAGTACAGATGGCCTGATTTCTTGATGCCTCGAGGCAAAACAATGAAAATAAACAGTCTAAAGCTCAAACAAAACTAGGTCTGGGGTCTGCCTCTTGGTCTCCTCCTGGTGGAACGAAACACCTCACCGGCAAGGGTGGCATCCTAACCAGATATCTTGCTCCTCTCGACCCAGAAGAGCAACAGCCCTACCCCGAGCTCCTCCCAGAAGGCAGAGTTCCTCGTTCTATCTCTGAGAGCTCAACCACCCTGCAGAGGAAGCTCAGTTCAGCCGCTTGTATTCGTGATCTTGTTATTTTCTTCGCCACCCACAGCTGGTTAAGTGCCCTGGTCACACCCCCAAACTCTCCTGGAGCAACGACATAACTGTTCGTTACGGTTTAACAAAAATTAGCTCCCATTAAAACAATGCCACTCGGTCACCGCTGATGTTTGTCGAGGGGCCCTCCTACCGCTCCCATAGTTTAGAGCTGTACAAAATATTGCGAACAGTGAGGAGCGGTCCATTTCTGCCCTGGCAAAGTTCACCCCATTCTACCAATGACCAGTAAAAGCTTGGCACTGCTAGACGCAAGTGGGGTAGATGCTTCAGTGGAAGCCAGCGCCCGTGTTTTCAATTTTTTTTTCTCCCCCATTTTGTGCACAGTGGCTAGTGTTGTCAAAATTCGGTGCTCCTTCCCAACGTTCAAGGAACGCTCCAGTAAAGTTCGGGCAGTGTCACCGGATCTTTACTTTAGGTGGTTAAAGGGCAATCTGTAATTGTTGTTTTAAAAAAAACATTTAAAGAAGGAATGTTCTTTAATCAATTCTCATCTCATAGCACATATAGATGAACATCTGGACAGCTCAGAAATGTGATATTTGCTGAAAAAAAACCAGTGTATATTCTTATTTTGGTGCTTTTGCAGCCAGAACAGTACTTCCACCCTGTGACAGGCTGGTGACCTGTTCAGGGTGTACCCTGCCTCTCGCTTTAAATTAACCGGAATAGCTTCCAGCACCCCTAAAGAGTCCACTAGGGAATAAGCAGTTCAGAAGACGAACAAACGAATACTGCTCCAAGTTGGGACTGAGCATGAGCAGAGCACCTGCAACAAAGAGCGTTCCTGCTTATTTTAAAATGTGGCCCTTGTGGAGAAAATTTTTTTTGGCCAAGAACAAGCTAGTGTTCAACTAGCATCTGAAAAAGTGATGTTTGGAAACAGATCATAAACAATAAATATGAGGATTTTGTTGTTTCATGATCTTGATCAATATTAACATAAAAATCAATTTTATGTCTCCACTCACAGAATTATTATTTTTACTCATTTCTACAAATAAAAAAATCTAAGAACAATAACAAAAAATTATTTACTTCTTCAAATAATAAAAACTATAATTTAATCTTAATTCATGTCATTGTTTTTTATGGGAAGTTTCAGAAAAACTCTCTCATATTATTTAGAGTGAAACACCGCCCTCTAGTGATGAAATATGGACGTACAATAATTCCCGTAAAATAAAAAGTATTTTATTTGATGGTTAAAAAGTTAAAGAAATTTGTTTTAGTTTTGATACTAGATATAATAATGTTTTTATAAACATACATTTATTTTTTTTGTAAAAAATACTAAAAAGATTTCCAAGTTTATAGTTAAATTTTTTTTAGCCCTGTTGTTGTTACATGCGCACTTTTGACAACCTGAAAATAAAATAAAAGTCTATAAATTTATGTAGATTTTTTAAAAATATTTTAAACTAAATGTAAGTTTTGTTTAATGTATTACTTTATGTTTTTTTACGTTTTATTTTCTGTGACGTATTTCCGGAAGTGACGACAGAAACCAAACGGAAGTGACGACAGAAACCAGAAGTACTCGTGAAGAAACCCCTCATGTTTTGGTTTGAAAACAACAAGCGTGACTTTAATGGTTTTAAAACACAATAAATACAGATTCTTTTGGAAAATAATTCAGTTGAATTCATTTTTAGGTGTTTGGGAATCACTTTAAAGATGTCTTCATTTAGAAAAGCTTTAAAATCCAAACAGAGAAATCATCATGAGAGATCTCAGGTGAGAAATGAACTAAAAACTCTGGTTTTAAATGTAATTATATCTTTTTTATTAACATATTTTTTTTTCCAAACAGCCTGGTTTCAGAAAAAATCTGGGTTTACTGGAAAAGAAGAAGGATTATAAACTCAGAGCAGAGTAAGTAATTCATTCAAAAAAAATATATATTTTTTAAACTCAATAATAGTGCATTTTTAATGATTTTTTTTTAATAGTGATCATCATAAGAAACAAAACACTCTGACTGCTTTAAGAAAAAAAGCTCTGGAAAAAAATCCTGATGAGTTTTATTATAAAATGATCAGCTCCAAACTGGAGGTAAAAATATTTCATACTCAAAGAAAAGCATCTGATTTGTTTCTGTTCATTTCAATAATTTTTATTTTTAAGGATGGAGTTCATGTGAAGAGAAAAAAGAAAGAAGAGGATGTGGTGACAGAAGAACAGAAAAAAATGATGAGAACACAAGACATCAGATACATAGAGATGAAGAGAGTTGCTGAAGCTAAGGTATGGAATTAAAAAAAAAAAATCACATTTGGGAAATCCGAGACCATGGTCCTCGCCCGGAAAAGGGTGGAATGCCCCCTGCGGGTCAGGGACAGGGTCCTGCCCCAAGTGGAGGAGTTTAAATATCATGGGGTCTTGTTCACGAGTGGGGGAAGGATGGAGCGGGAGATCGACAGGCGGATCTGTGCGGCATCAGCAATAACTAGGATGCTGCATCGGTCCGTCGTGGCAAAGAGAGAGCTGAGCCGAAAAGCAAACCTCTCGATTTACAAGTCGATCTGCGTTCCCACCCTCACCTATGGTAACCAGCTGTGGGTGGTGACAGAAAGAATGAGATCGCGGCCGAAATGAGCTTCCTCCGCAGGGTGGCTGGGCTCTCACTCAGAGATCAGGTGAGGAGCTCTGCCATCCGGTAGGAGCTCGGTGTCGAGCCGCTCCTCCTCCAGGTCGAGAGGAGCCAGATGGGGGGGGGTTAGGGCATCTGGTCAGGACGCCCTGAGCGTCTCGCTGGTGAGGTGTTTCGGGCACGTCCCACCAGGAGGAGACCAAGAGGCAGACCCCGGACCCACTGAGAGACTACCTCTGACAGCTGGCCGGGGAAAGACTCGAGATCCTTCCTGGTGAGCTGGAGGATGCAGCCGGGGTGAGAGAAGTCTGGGCTTCCCGTCTGAGACTGTTGCCCCCTGCGACCCGGCCCTGGATAAGCGGAAGACGACGGAATAGATCTCCGAAGGGAAATTTGAGTACTACAGTGTAAACACCTCGATGCCCCTCTACCCTTTTCCACCGGCATCTCAGTCAGGTCACAATGTGCCCAACCTGGCAACCCAAAAGCTGGAGCCTGGAATGGGTCACAAACCTAAGCCGTAGTGAAGAACACCAAACAGGCTTCTCTGTATTTCACTGGGTCCAAGTGAGCGCCTCCAGTTCCTTAAGCGAGCAACCGGACGTTTCTATGGAAACCGCAAAAACACCAGGCCTGAAGCCCCTCCTCTAGACAGTCTCCGTACCTCCAGAACGTCTCCTCCTTCTCAGCTCCCCCTGGAGCAGTTATACAAAACAAGCGATTATATTTTTTAAAAACCTTTTAGCGAGTAATACTAAACTTGTTTAAACGGTGGTCTAACATGATATACGTCGCTGTGGTGAAATAAAATCTTGCATATTTTTTCCATCTCATTCAGTCCATTTTTAATTATTTTTTTTCTTTACTTTCATCAGAAAATTGACCGACTGAAAGGAGAACTCCATCTTCTGGATGCAGACAGTAAAGAAAAAAACAAGCACACGTTTTTTGTGGATTCAAAGAAGGAAGGTAAAATCTGAGTGTTTTTTTTTTTTCACCTAAAACTATTCGTTTTAATAAAATCAACTGTTTGGATGTTCTGACCATGTTTAAGAATGATTCTCACATCAAAACATCCCATCTGTCGTTATTCTAACCCAAACTCAAAATGGATCTTTTCAAACAATCTCACAGTTAAACCATCCAGTTTATTCAGTTAGGTTTTTACGTCTTATTGATGTTTTTATCCTCGTTTACATCTGGTTGATCATGAAATACAGTGTCCTTGGGTGACCTGAAAGGAGCTCCGTGAAGCTGGCCCCTCTTAAAAATATATGTAAACAAAAAATATGTCAGCAGTTTGTGCTGTAAAAATTTTTGTTTGTGCTATTTTAGTTGTTTTTTTTTTAAATTTAAGAAATACAATTTGATGATCTACATGCCTATTTCCGGCTACAATTAGGTGACACCTTTATTTTTACTAGAATGAGGGGCTGGATGACGTTATCGCCCAAATCGTATTTCTTAAAAAAAAAAAAAAAAAAAAAAAACTAAATTAGCACAAACAAAAATTTTTACAGCACAAACGATTGACAATTTTTTTTGTTCATTTTTGTTTACATATTTTTTTTTAAGAGGGGCCAGCTTCACGAAGGTCCTGAAAGGCGCTTTAAACAAAGTTTACAATTAAATTTTAAGCTTTTTTTTTTTTTTTTTGGCAAATATCTCATTTCAAATATCTCAAAAATCAAATCAAACATTTTTCATGACTGTTGGCTTTTTATTCAATTTTTTACTCACATCAAAGTTTATTTCTTTACATTATAGAAACAAATGATGATAAAGTTTTCAGCGTCTCTACACACACGTTTATACAAATCTAAACTTTAGTATTCTAACATTTAAATCATGCAAAATAATCATAAAACTTACTTATTTGTTTGAATAACAACCAAGATGAAAAAGGTCTGTTTCTGCTTTCTTCCTCCGAGTCTAAACAGAGTCACCACATTACCTGCACTGTATGATGTCATCCTGAGGTGTTTAGGGGGGTTTTGTAAATCTGAGTGTTTACTGGACAGATTCATCGGCCAAGAAATATCACCCCACAAAATCTCTTCCACAGACTGCTTAAAGATTTTTTTTGTCTTGCAAGTTGAGGCGTTTGACCTCGCAGGTCATCTGAACACGCCTCCAGAACTGCTGCAACGCGTCTACAACCGGCCCACTCTGAAAACTCTAGAAACTAAAAGCATCCAGGGGGCTGTGGACCCTCGTAGTCAGCAGGTATGTAGTACAAGCTGAGAATCAAAGAGTTTGAATGTCTTTAATTCTACTTGAATTATTTCTGTTTGATTAGGTGTTGGCACGGCAGAGGAAGCATCAGTATAAGATCCTCTCTCAGAGAATCGACAGAGAAAAGAAAATGTTTGTGATCAGTCAGAAAATCCAGACGCGGAAAGACCTGCAGGTGAGAATCCTTCAGCAATAAGAACATCTGAGACTCAGTGCTGGGCGGTGGACCGGCTCATATGAAAAAACAACTGATAGTTTTTATAGAAAATTTAATGAAAGTAAAAACGGTCAAATGGTCTAAACGACAGAAACACACGTGTCGGTCGCTTGTGTCTCGGGAACACTTTTTATTGCAACACATGCGTTGCTAAACGCGCATGGGACAGAGCACAGGTTTTAATGTAGACGGTGAATTCCAGATGATGTACCCAGGGACGGATCCACTGGGGGTTTGTGCGAAGCGCACGCCTCCTCTTTTGGTCCACAAAACAAAAAAAGAAGAAAGTAAATAGGACTAGTCAAGCTATCCGCTTGCAGGGTCAACGAATGGGCCACCAAAATGCAGGAAAATGAGTTTTATTTTTCAAAATGTTCTGGGGGAGAATGCCCCCAGCTCCTCCTGTACTGGCTTTGTCAATGACCTCATGCCCCCCTATTAGAAAATCCTGGATCCGGCCCTGGTACATTAAGAATAAGCAACCGTCCAACACCGTTACACCCCTGCTGTATTCATTAACTTTGAGTTAGACACATCGAAGGGTGTAAATCGGTTTATCTGATGGTCATTTCAGAATAAAAGAAAAAATAAAGTGATAACGCTGAACGTCACTGATGCAAGTGAAATAAAGTATGATTTCAAATTAAAAGGGTATCTTTTACCAGCTACTGCTGTTTGGAGGTACCGTAAGGCGCACCTAAAAGTCTCAAATTTTCTTCAAAATGAGCGGTGCGCCCTATCGTGCAGTGCGCCCTATCTGATTTGTGATTTGCGGACGTATTAGAGAACCATCAGGCGGACGCAGTTGAGAACATGAGAATGTTAAAGGGTGAAGTGTGTGGGTGGATTATGTCTAAAAGAACAGGTGTGTGCTTTATGCAGAACATTGCTGTTTTAACAACACTGAAAATAGAAAAGAGACACGCTTATGAAGCTCAGTTTAAACTGACGGCGATCAGCTGCGCCAGGTGAGTTACGCCACAGTTTGCCAGTGGATTGTAGATGCTTGGACTAACATGTCTGCTGCACTGTTGTCCGAGCTTTCCCAAAAGTAGGCATCATTTCCGAGGAGCTGCACGGTTCAGAAAGTGACTCTGACAGCGTGGAAAGTGAACCTGCGAGGTTGGATTTAGAGCAGCTGTTAGATTCTGAAACAGAGGATGAGGACTTTGATGGATTTGATAAATGACTTTATGACGACTGTAACTAATATTTAAATAAAACCAACCAAACTCAGTTTTACTCCCGGATCTATTTTAAAATACGCACGTGTGTGTGCGTATGCGCGCGTCTATGTGTATGTGTGTGTGTTGTTGTAAGGCGGACTTACGTAGTAGAGGATATGTATATAAAACCCGCGCCCTATCATCAGGTGCGCCTTATGTGTGTGTTAAATACAGAGCACGCAAAATTTGGACTTCTTTTAATATGGTGCGCCCTATGGTCGTGAAAATACGGTACTTTGGATTTAAAAGACTCGGACCAATCATTTATGCATGTTTTTAAAAAAAGTTAGAAACCCATAAAACTGTTAAAAATGTGTAAAAATCTCATGATTTCTTTTCTTGGTCAAAACCGCCCAGCACTAGTTTGCCTTCCAGTTTTACATCCAATCATTTCTTTAATGAATCTTTCTGTTTTAGGATAAAAATAAGAAGGTGAAAGTAAAAAAGGAAACTGTGACTCACGCAGCGATCTACAAGTTTCAGGCCAAGAGGAAACGCTGAGCCAATCAGAACGACCGAATGTTTTACTGCAGAAATAAAAAAAAATTTATTCCATCTTTCAGTGCAAATTTTCATTCTTTTTCAAAATAAAGGTCAAACTTTGAAGTTAATTTTGTTCCTGAAGAAAATGAAGTTGTTTTAAAGTTTCAGACTCATTTATCAAACTTTTTTAATGTTAAAACTGGACTGTTGCTTTAACAGCCACTAGGTGGCGCTAGTGTTCTTTGCTTTATGATGAAGTCATCCTCATTGGATAAAATCATAAAGTTATTTTATCAGATATTTTGATATTAAAGTCAAAATGAGTTTATTTTTCTGTCTTTTAAAAGTTTTTGACCAATCAGATAATAAGTGAGTTTTAAACCAATCAGAATCAACTTGAGTCTTTTTTTAACTCATGGATTTAAATCTCAGTTTGAAAAATTAAAATCCAGCTTTTTCTCATCTGGAAAATATTGTCTGAATTAAAGATGATTTAAAAAAATGGATCAAACAAACTTTTAATAATAATGTTTTAATAAAGCACCATCCGTTCTTCTGTAACGACGAAGAAGTTACAGAAGAACTTTGGTAGACCCTTCTGAGGTCTCCCAAACCTTTGATTGGATTTACATAAAATGTGCCCACAGTTACTCAGTACAATCTATAGATGAACTGATTAGGTTTGTCCATCCAAAGTTCAAGATCACAAAAATTAAAGTCACAAATTCTAATTAATGGGATATCTCAAAATTATTGGAGGAATTTTAAAGAAAATGTACACAGGTATTCACTACTAACTATAGATGAACTGATTAGGGTCTCAAGGTCATGGGACCAAACGTCGAGATCACAGACCTCAACTTTTGATATAGGACGGAATGAATGAAACCGGGTCGAGTCTGGCATCAACACCACACTGTAATTAGGTGGTGGGTTTTTAACCAACCGCACAGTAAATCATCTCTTGAGTTAAACAGGACCCCCTTGAGGGGTGTTTACCGAGCCCCCTACTCTCTGTTTACTATATTACTCTTTTATCTCGTCCAATCTTTATCAAACTTGCCAGCAGTGCTTGGACTTAACTGAAAAAATTAAATAGACTTGGTCTCACTGTGTAACAAAATTACCCGCCCACCGCAGAGAGGGTGAACCTCAAATCTGCAAGGTCAGACTGTGTCCTCCAAAGAGTGAAAGTGACAGTCTTGTGGTTCAGGCTTAGAAAATGGTGCAAAAACACAAATAAGGTCTTAATATTGCAGTTTGCACGACGAGTTATTGGACTTTTATTGCTGCAAGATCTTCTATGCTGCTTTTAAAAGCTCAGTTGGGGGTTTCACGTCTGATTTTTGCAGTTTTGGGGTTCTGTTTGTGTGCATTCATACAGACACAAAAATACGTAAATTGAGGGTCACTATCACAGAGGATTGTCACACTACCTTGGTGGTGTGAGGCCCAAACATCCCCCAACCTCTTGTACAACCGTTCTGACCTGTAGTGTTTTGTGCATTCTAAAGCTGCACAACACCGGACCAGTAGAAACTCCTATGAGTGGTGAAAAATGGAGGGAAATCAGTGGACTGCCTACACCACCAACCAGTCAACAATATCCTACATGACCTGCACTATCCAGCCCACGATCACTTCCACCTGCTGCTTACAAGGAGAGGGTACTCATCCAACCAGGACAAAAAGAGTGAAGACAGCCACCTCCCCTACTTACCCGGACTACCAGATCATCCTCTTCAACAACCGAATTGGATTGTTACATATCACCCCTTCATACCATCCAGACTGCTCCCTACCTGTCATGAGGATCCCCTCACCTGCCGTTAGAGGGAGCCCTGGAGTTTCTCTCATCATCCTGTTTAGAGATACCTGAGGATGATTAGTCCGATGACACACCTGTGGATCCCGGTGTCTATTTAAAAGTAGTCTCCCCCTCATTTTCATTCATACCAGCCAAGTCGCCCTGACCGCCTGACCATAAGTTTAATCTTAGAACTTTGATCCTGAGTTAATCCTGTATCCTTTGACTTTCAAATTTACTGGACTTTTTGGTTACTAAATCCTGTTTTGTTGTCCTGCAATTGGGTCCTCCTCCTCCCACATCCCCAATTCCTGACATTACACCTTAGTCACGTCTAAAATAACTGCAGCACAATAACATTAAGCTTCCCACTAGACACCTGCACACTGCGGTCAAGTGAGCCACGGTCCACTTCGCCGGTCACACGTTGTATGTCTTAGTTTTGCCTTTGATTTATCTCTGCTGTGCGTCCTAAACCGTTCACTTGTTTTGTGTCATATTAGTGTTATTTTTTGGGCCGAATGGAAAGTTTTTGCCCTGTTTACTGATAATTCTTGGATTGAAGGAATCGATGAAGGAATAAATGGATGAATTTTTATTATTAGAAATCCTGCCTTAAGAATTTGTTCACATCAATGAATTTTCTTCTCCTCCATCTTTTCCCTTCACCCCCATCCTTCCGTCCTGGGTGCCCTTTGTTACTGCGTCACCGTGCTGAGACAGAGGGCCTTGAACCAAGACCCCAGCGCCTACTGTCCATAAACCGAGGCCAGGAAGGTTGTGGGTCAGTGAGGAGAACCCAGAGGTTCAGGACCCTTCTCTCTGGCTACGCAACCCAATCACAGACGAACCACTGTTCCTCCTCAAGCTCTCCTTTCATTCCCCCAGCAACGGGACTCTTACGCTTCAGGGTGGGGGGGGGCAGCGGATAGGGAAGGTTTGACCTTCTCATTTTAAAGATACGGACAGGCACGACTCAGAAAACTCATAACTCATTTCACTACTCGTACATGCCACCCCGAAACTTAATGACCCTTTAAGTTTGTTAACGAATACTGACTTTTGGAACGCGAATGGGCGGTAGGGGGCTTCGGGGTGCATCCACACAGCTGCAGGGTTGGTGGGTGGGATGGTGACCCTGCTGCAGAGTGAAAGTCCAGCCTGGTTAAGAAGAAACACACACAAAAGATCATTGTTTAGTCCCAGTAATGATTTCCAGTTAGTTTTAATCTCACCACTCGAGCTTTCAGAAGAAAGAAATAAAAAATGTAGAATAAAATGATGTAAAAACATTTCTATGTAGATTTTATAAGTTTTTTTTAATGTTTCTGCCCACACGGTTTTTTATAAACAGAATATTTCCAAAAACCAAAGAGGAATTTCAATTTCAGCTCCTCGGTACCAACTATAGATGAACTGATTATCTACACATGGTGTTAATTGGTCAAAATGGGACAAAAAAAGTACATTTATTTTGTTATATTACTGTTACTGTACAATTGCTCCCTCCTCTCGCTACCTGCTTAGTCCTAATTTTACAACCCTACATAAATATTATTCAAGGCTGGAAATAAAAGAAAAATTTTATTTTACTAGAAATTTCCTTCTAGATCCGTCTCATTCCGTCATCTTCCGCTCATCCGGGGCTGGGTCGCTAGGGCAACAGCCTCAGATGGGAAGCCCAGGCGTCTCTCACCCCGGATTCATCCTCCAGCTCATCCGGAAGGATCCCAAATCGGAGGGCCCGGCCAGCTGGAGGGACATAGTCTCTCCAGCGGGTCCGGGGTCTGCCTCTTGGTCTCCTACCGGTGGGATGTGCCCGAAACACCTCACCAGCGAGGCGCTCGGGGAACCACCCCATCTGGCTCCTCTCGATCTGGAGGAGGAGCGGCTCGACACCAAGCTCTTCCTGGATGGCAGAACTCCTCACCCGATCTCTCAGTGAGAGCCCAGCCACCCTGCAGACGAAGCTCATTTTGGCCTCTTGTACCACACACAGCTGGTGACCATGCGTGAGAGTAGGAACGTAGATCCTGGTTACCATGGTGAGAGTAGGAACGTAGATCCTGGTTACCATGGTGAGAGTAGGAACGTAGAGCCTGGTTACCATGGTGAGAGTAGGAACGTAGATCCTGGTTACCATGGTGAGAGTAGGAACGTAGATCCTGGTTACCATGGTGAGAGTAGGAACGTAGAGCCTGGTTACCATGGTGAGAGTAGGAACGTAGATCCTGGTTACCATGGTGAGGGTAGGAACGTAGATCCTGGTTACCATGGTGAGGGTAGGAACGTAGATCCTGGTTACCATGGTGAGGGTAGGAGCGTAGATCCTGGTTACCATGGTGAGGGTAGGAACGTAGATCCTGGTTACCATGGTGAGGGTAGGAGCGTAGATCCTGGTTACCATGGTGAGGGTGGGAACGTAGATCCTGGTTATCATGGTAAGGGTAGGAATGTAGATCCTGGTTACCATGGTGATGGTAGGAACGTAGATCCTGGTTATCATGGTGAGGGTAGGAACCTAGATTGACTTGTAAATCTAGAGCTCTGCCTTCGGCTCAGCTCTTTCTTTACCACGATGGACCGATGCAGCGTCCTAGTTATTGCTGACGCCGCACCGATCCGCCTGTTGACCCGCTCCAACCTTCCCAAACTCGTGAACAAGACCCCGAGATACTTGAATATAGTGAGCTAAGCTAAACTAGCAATATTTAAACATGCTAAAAAAAACCTTTAAATAATTTGATTTTGCAAAATATTTATTTAAGTATAAAAAATCAACGCTTCACTAACCCCTAGTTTAATGAATGTTCAGCCAATTAGCATGCAGAACACAATGCATCAATTAGGATGCAGAAAACAAAGTAATTTAGAAAATAAAGCTGCTAAAAAAAATAAATCTACGTCATGTCGAGGCTGCTTTAAGAGGAGCTCCTTTAAAACGAGTGACCGTTTTAAAAAGTCGTCCTGCATTCAGAACCGAGGTTAAGGACAGAGCTAATCGATCCAACAATTACAGAGGAGTAGGAGACGAGGATGGAGGTAGCTCGGGGTGAGGGGCTGTACCTCCACATGTGAGGGTTTAAAGGGGGGGATGAGAGACAGTCTTTATCCGTGGATCCCCTCTCTCCTTTAAGATGAAGCAGGGTGTCAGGGGGCTTTTGAAGTGGTGAAAAGAGGAAGGACAGAGGAGGGGAAGAAAGATGGAGACATGTGAAGGAAAATCTTTGCACATACAGCTGATGTGTGTGTGTGTGTGTTTGTGTGCATGTTTGGGCTTCTGTGTGTGTGTATGTGTGTGTGTAAAGTCGGGCTCGTGCAATAAGGTGGGATCACAGAGCGTCCTTTTTAAATTGCCACTAATGAGCCCTGGCTGGTGAGAGCTACTCGAATTGATTAAATTTGCATGAGAGCCTAAATCATGACAGGGGCCTCATACATGTGCACCCCGCCTCTAGGTACACACACACACACACAGAACCCCTGCCATGCCCCCACCTCTGCTGCAAACCCACAGGGGGTAACTTCTGTACAGAGAGAGAGAGAGGATGCACAAGGGAAGGTGTGTGTATTTGTGTGCTTGATTCTGTGTGGGTCTATCTGTGTGTATATCTGTGTGTGTGTTTATGGACGTGCATATTAGGGGCGAAAAGGTACCAAAAATATCCCAGTTTGGTACGTTTCTCAATTTTGAGATCACAGTTTAGATAATGTTTGGTTAAGTTTTGGAAGAAAATGGCCATTTTTTGTGTGTGTGTTTTTAATACACTACCTATTTGTGTTAACGTTATACAATAAAATAAAATAAATGCAAAGTGATGCTTGGAAATAGGTTTGTAATTTTCTCAAAATAACAACAAAGAAATGAAATATGAAATTTTATGACTTTTAAAAAAAATGCTTGTAAACATTGAACAATTTTTCATACAAAAAAAGTAGCACGAAAAGTTTGACAAAATACGCTCTTTGACCCTTAGCTTTATGACCAGGCACGGGCAAACTACGGTCCGTGGTCCACATGCGGCCCATCATACGTTTTAATACGGCCTGCCGAACTTGGAAAATTAAAAAAAGAAACCTTGTTAGTTTTTTATTTTCCCTGCAATTCCGATGTTTCCTCAATAGATGGCGCACTGTTGTGATATGGAAAGGCATCAGGCCCAAATCACGCACGTAAACAAGCGTGTTAAATGTTAAAACAAGCAAAATGTTACATCAAACGCTTAGATTTCAGACCTAGCGCCGCTAGATTTGAAATGTACCGGTCTAAATGTAATATTTAGCGCGCTTGTTCAAAATTTAGGGCGCCATTTTATCGGTCTAATTTAGCGTTTACCAAAGCATGCCATCCAATAATAACAGAATTCAAAGATGGTCAGACAACCAGGGTGACCTGCCTGGAAGGGATGGTACGACCCGACATGGAAGTCTGGGGTGATTTCTCTTAAATAGATGGCAGGGTCCACAGATGTGTGGAATCAGGAATCAACCTCAGGTGTCCCTAATAAGGTCGATGAGGAACATCCAGGGCTCGCTCTGGCGGCAGGCGAGGGGATCACAACAAATCTGAGGATACCGTTGATATTTCAGAAAATACAGGTGGCTAGCATCAGACGCTAACCCTAACCTCCCAGACTAGGTCGTCCCAGCTCACTGGCGGTTTGTTTACGTGAATGAATCTAAACTCAATAAAAGCAACAGAATTTTTTTTTCTCACAAAATGTATTCAAACAAGATGCTACGCCCACCTGCAGTGTGTGTTGCTGTGCACGTGTGTATGCGGTCACAGGCTACAAATAAACGGGAAACTTGTGTGTGCATGGCAGATCGTAAACACACACAAATCCTTCCTGCACAGTCTGGTACAGAACATTTCAGCACGATATCTATGTATGTATATCTATGTATATATCTATGTATTTGTGTGAGTGTTTGTTTAGGTATATGAATGTGTGTGTGTGTGCGTGTATGTGTTTCTGTGTGTGTGTTACCATCTGCCTGAGTATTTCTGTCAGTCCATCATTGTGTGAACGCAGTGTGTGTGTGCCTCGGGGACGTGTTCATTACGTTTTAACTACCGGATCTGTCCTTGTCTCTGTCTGTGGCCCCCCAACACACCCTTATTGCCCCCTTCCATCACCCAACACACACACACACACACACATCCATACACACACATGCAACCGCCCCATCGTCTCATTGTCTGCCTTGGATTACGTGCATGTTTATTAATGCATGTGTGTGTTTGCATCACAAGAGAGTGTTTGTGAGACAGTGTCTGTGGTGTGTTTGAGTGCGAAGGTGTGTGTGTAAAGGTGTGTGTGTAAATACACAGTGTTGTGCATCTGACTTAAAAAAATGTAACTAGCTACGTTACAAACGACCTCTGAAAAGTAACTGAGTTAGAAGAAGAAGTGTGTGTGTGAATGTTTCTGTGTATAAGTGAGTGTGTGAGTGGATATGAGTCTAAGCATGCATGCATGCGTGTGTGTGTGTGTGTGTGCTTTTAAACACGTGTTTTCCTCTCTCAGACTTTGAGTTTCTCTCCTTACAAACTAAGTGATAATGTATGAGAGTTTCTCTGTATGTGCACGTGTGTGTGTGTGTGCATATCTGCTCTTACCCTTGCTCGTATCGAGATTTTGGAGCGTGTGTGTGTGTGCACATAACTGTTAGGATATGTGTGTGTGGTGGTGATT
Source organism: Neostethus bicornis (assembly GCA_902685375.1). Classification (NCBI taxonomy): domain Eukaryota; kingdom Metazoa; phylum Chordata; class Actinopteri; order Atheriniformes; family Phallostethidae; genus Neostethus; species Neostethus bicornis. Next base: position 12,841,411 of record LR738541.1, on the reverse strand, counting down.
GCAGTAATCAGATAGAGGTGTTAATCAGAGTTTGTTCGTCAGTGGTCTGATGAGGACCGATGAGGTCTGCTGATTGTGACGCTCCGATCAGTCTGTCATTATCCTGCTTTTTATTGTTGTTTTTTTTTCCCCCCTCTGAAACGCCACACTCACACACACTCACACACAATGCAAACAAACATGAGGAGGTGACCAGATCGGGGCTCAGTTTTCATCATGGTGATGCCACATTCCAGCGGTTTGTCTGATACATTGTGATTGGACGGATCCTACACACGTGTGCACAAAACTGGTAGTATGTATCCCAAATGCATGCTGAGCTGCACTTTAAACACATTGAAGTGCTCCTTGGCACTTTTTTTTTCTTATCTCCAGTAGTCCCAGGGACGTCTGGGCCCATTGGGAATTTAACCAGGTTCTCCCGGTCGAAAGACGGTATCTCTACCACTAAGCCAACGACCCCATGGGGCCAAGAAATGTACATTTAAAAAAAAAAATTGTATTCTTTCATACTTCAGCCAACAGAGTATGCAGGAGGCATTAAACACCTTGGCTGTCCGTGCGTTCATCTGTGCTTGTGCTTCTCAAAACAGTTTCAGAACAGCTGCTTGGTGGTGCAGAGTTGGATGGGAGAGTAGCTGGAATGGCAGCCTGGTGGAACAGAGTTGGAACGCCGCTGCGTGGCAGTTACACGTGATAGTTGGATCTGCACTGAGCGGAATGTGGATTACCGTTTAAAAGCTCCAGTGAATCATAATAAGATCTCAAACTGTCTCTAAAAGCTCCACATGTTGATCCTTCACTGTGGTGGAACAACACCAGCAGTCCACCATCTTTAGTTCCATAGTGAAGCTGGGTATGTTCAGACAGGAATCACTGATGATGTCACTCAGAAGATCCTGTCTTCATTCCTTCTGAACATCTCCACACGTCGATGAAGACTCCACATTCCTCACTGATGGAGGAGATCATCTCTTAAAACTGAAATAAAAATATGGAGTGCTACAAAGACTTGCTGCCATCACGGGACATGCATTTTTCTGGACAAAAATGTATTTAAATGCACGCTGTAGTGTAAGCTTGTCAAAAATTTTGAAAAATTGCAACGCAGAGAAGAGTGTGTTGCAGTTCCATCATTAATAGATTAAATTGATTTCTTTTGAATTTACAGTTTAAAATGATATGTGTGAGTGTTTTTTTTTTTTAATTAATTTTAAACAACTTTTTTCTTGTTAACAGAGCTCTTATGCTGCCATGCATCTGAACAGCTATAAGCCAAATATTGTAGATTCACATGCATGGGAGCGACAAAGCAGCAAAGCTGGTGTTTGTAGGGAAGGGGCCGGGTCGCAGGGGCAACAGCCTCAGACGGGAATCCCAGGCCTCTCTCACCCCGGCTGCATCCTCCAGCTCACCAGAAAGAATCCAGAGTCGTTCCCCAGCTAGCTGTGAGACATAGTCTCTCCAGCGGGTCCGGGGTCTGCCTCTTGGTCTCCTCCCAGTGGGACGTGCCCGAAACACCTCACCAGCGAGGCGCTAAGGGAGCATCCTGACCAGATGCCCGAACCGCCCCGTCTGGCTCCTCTCGACCTAGAGGAGGAACGGCTTGAACTGAGCTCCTCCCGGATGGCAGAGCTCCTCACCCAATCTCTGAGTGAGAGCCCTGCCGCCCTGCAGAGGAAGCTCATTTCAGCCGCTTGTATCCGCGATCTCATTCTTTCGGTCACCACCCACAGCTGGAGACCATAGGTGAGAGTAGGAACGTAGATCGGCTTGCAAATTGAAGGTTTTATTTCTATTTTAATTTACAAGACTTGTAAATTGTGGCAAAGATGTGGTAAATTTTATCGTTCTTTTTTTAGTCATTAAATCCTGTTGTTAATATTTAACATCAAACATTTAGATGAACCACTAAGAGATCCGACTCATGGCTGAGAAAAGGTGAAGTGTGACACATCGAAACAGAAGGAGAGATCGGAACAAGTCCATAAAAGAAGGAGAGATCAGAAAACACAAAAGACAAGAATGAATCCAGAGAGCTTTCTCATTAACTATGCAGAGCATCTTGGCTCCTCTCCCACACCTCCCGGCTCATCATCGCCTGGGCCATGGCTGCCAGCGAACCCCCCCATCGCCTACCAGCCCCTATAATCACACCCGCAATCACAGTCCCTAATTAGGTTAATTAATTTGTATCAGCCCTTGTAGGGACTTGGCTGATGAGACAGCTATAATAGCATCAGCAACCCCTGAAAAGAGGAGGGGGATTAAAAAGATCTGATGTAAAGCGTGTCTGTAGCAGGAGTGAAATATAAACCATAGGGTCAGGATATCCTCCCCCACAAATGACTCTCAGATGTTTGTTTCAATCCAACCCCAACACACCCACCTCCCCTTCTCTCTTGTTATTCTATTGGGGTGATACCGACACGGTGACATATAATCAGGGGTGCACGTAATTATTTTGGTTCAGTACTCTGAAGAGCACAATCAAAACGCAGATTTTTTGGTTGATATGTTGGTGTGCAAGATCCAGTGGCGGGCTGTCAGAGCCAGCAAGGCCTTCTCTGCTGGCCTAACTTAACCAGACATCATTATCGTAATTATAATAAAAGTCAATTTCATTTTAAATGGATTTTTCCGAAATATAAATATATTTTTGTAGTGTTAGGTTAAAGTTTTTATCCAATCAGAATTCAGCTAGCTGGTGTCGCCAGGCTGTGTGAAATCTGCCCGAGGCCTTCAGAATCAACAATGTGGGCGTCTGCGGGCTGCAAGGGAACGGGCACGTGTTGTGATCTTGCCAAAATCGCTTCAACGTGTTTGATTTCATGACGGCAGAAGTTCAAAAAACAAGTTGAGATTCAAAGAAATTGATGTTTTTTTTTTTTTTTTTTTTTTTTTTTTTTTTTTTTTTTTTTTTTTTTTTTTTTTAGATGTTTCTTTTTATGGCACTTTTTGTCCTGAATGTAGTGAGTAGTACGGAAGGCGGAATTCAAATCGCTGGGCGTTAGCACCCAGATCAGGCATCGGAGCCTTTATTGCCCACATTCGCTCAATCCCCAAATCAATGAAAGAGTTTTAATGAAACAACCCACAGTTATTCAATCCACACTATAAATGAACTGATTTTTTTTTTTTTATGGTTATGCAACCAAAGGTCAACATCACAAAGGATGAGGTCTTAAATGCTCGTGAAAACATGGTTCCGTTCCGTCATCTTCTGCTCATCCGGGGCCGGGTCGCCGGGGCAACAGCCTCAGACGGGAAGCCCGGGCTTCTCTCACCCCTGCTGCATCCTCCAGCTCACCCGGAAGGATTCCGAGTCGTTCCCCTGCCAGCTGTAAGATATAGCCTCTCCAGCAGGACGATGAAAACATAGTCAGTTCATCCATAACAGGTTGAACAGACAGACCAAGTGCTCAAACAAAATCAAAATAATGTAAATTTTTTACTAAACTTTTCATTTTATTGAACTAAAATAAACATTTTTCTTCTTTTTCTTTTCATCACGTCCAATTAAATAATTGATACTTCAAGACTTTATCAAAGCAAAACGTATCTCAGATCCTCAAAAGATCAGGAATTTGTTTGTTTGTATTATTGTAGAAGGCAGCGTGAAGTCGATTTTTTTTGCCCCAGAAAATGCAGGACACTTGCACCAGGATCGTCCACTGATTACAATGTCACCTCTGCATATTGTGTCTTTATCGGGACCACGCCGAGCTCACGGTGGATTGTGATTTCTAAGATTGTGCTTTTAGCTGCCTTTCTCTATCTCTCTCTTTTTTTTCTCCCCAATTGCTCTCCCGTGTTGAGTTTCTGTGCCTCGGTATCAGTCGCAGGGATGTGATTAGGAAGCCGCGAGCTCACGGCGATAGGGAGGTGTTCATATCTCGCTTCTAATCTGGAGCCCGCTTTGCATCCCTGCATGTAAATGCAAAGAAGGCAACACTTTCTCTCCATGTATGCAAACACGCAGCCTTGGTTTTGTTTTTATACCTGTGTTTACAAAACTCTCCACACTCACTCAGTGCCAACTATAGATGAACTGATCTTGTTTTCAGTTCGTCCATCTAAGGGTAAAGATGACAAAAATTTCATTGTGTTAAGACATGGGTGCAGAAGAAGAAGCAGGACCAAATTGCAGGACAATAAACATGGTTTATTAAGTATGGCAGTCCAGTAGCGCTGAAAAGGAAAAGACGTGGTTTAGTGCAGGCACGGGCAAACCATGGCCCGCAGGCCACATGTGGCCTCTTAAATGTTTAAATCCGGCCCGCCAAACTTGAAAAAATAAAACAATAAACTTTGTTACTGTTTTATTTCCTTTGCAATTCTGATGTTTCCTCACTAGATGGCACACTGTATGCTATGGAAAGCCATCGGGTCCAATACACGCATGTAAACAAGCAAAATGTTACATCAAGTGCTTAGATTTCAACCCTAGCGCCACTAGATTTGAAATTTAACGCTCTTGATGTAACATTTAGCGCTTGTTTAAAATCTAGCGCCATTTTATCGGTCTAATCTAGTGGTTACCAAAGCATGCCATCCATCTGATCCTGTTCCGGTCACTCCGGCCACAAATGTTAGAACTCAATGTGGCCCGTGAATCAAAAAGTTTGCCCACCCCTGGTTTGGTGGAACGTCTTGAGGTTATTGTCCAAAGGCAGACAGCCTTTATGAAGGCTGGTGCTCAAACACCATCAGGTGTCTCAAATCAGGCAGATGAAGAAAAGGCCCGTGCTCTTCTGGTGGTGTGCGAAGGAACCATGACGGTACCCCCCGCCTCAACGACCACCTCCAGGTGGTCAAGGATCTATGGCAGACTTGACTTGCAGTCTGCTGCGGGGCCACATACACAGTCAACAATCAACACACACACACACACACACACACACACACACACACACACACACACACACACACACACACACACTCATTCGTAGGGCCAAATTTCATGGTAGCCAATCAACCTACGTAATATGCATGGTTTTGAAGGGTGGGTGGAAACCAGAGAAAACCCAAACATTACAGGGAGAACATGCAAACTCCACACAGAAAGGCCAGTGTTGGCGTCGGCCTACTGGTAGAGATACCGTCTTTCGACCGGGAGAAAGTGGTTTGATTCCCGCTAGGCCCAAGCCGTCCCTTGGACCACAGAAAAAAAACAAAGAATGAACAGAAAATAAAAACCCTGAAAAGACAGGACACAAAAAAAGAAAGAAAGACTAGTATTTCAAGCCCCGCGTCCTACTACGGGTTTTTAGATTTAAAACATAAAAACATTTTTAACGTCTAACGTGTACATTTTGCCGTCCACTATCTTCAAGGTTTTAGAGTTTTAGTTACTTTTGTTTGTAACTAAGGAATTCCGTGTAGTCCGTCATTCATCCAGGAGTGATTCATAGTAGAAAAAGTTTCAAAAAAGTCTTCTGGACAGTTTAATTCTTGATCGAGACGTTTCGACTTCCATCTGGAAATCATTTTCAATCTGAATGAAATGAACTGAAACTGGATCTATTTATACTAACCTGAGTAAAAGGTAAAAAAAATAGTAAGAAAGGCTCGACCAATGAGCCTGTGTTACCTATGATGGCCGTGAATGGCTCCTATTGTAACCACAGACCAGTAAACGACCCTACTATAAAAATGCTAAAAGCCTAGTGAATAGAAATTCCTGCTAACGAGAGGCGTGAAACTGGGTCACGAGGTGTCCTCTTTGATCCAGGGCTTCAGAATGCTGCTGTAAATCCCGGGCAAAATATATCTAACGCCTCCACTCCGATTCAGTGAGGGATTTTCTTTCTTCACAAAGATGGCTTCCTTCACACCTCTTTCAAACCATCCTTTCTCTCTACTTAGACTAAGGAACTAACTAAGGAACTAAGAAAATTACTTTTGTGTGACTGAGTTTTTCAGCCAGTTTATTTTTCGAAAAATGTCATTTAAAACATGACTAAGTATATTTTTAAAGTCAGACGTGGGCGTACATGTGTGTGTGAGTGTGTGTAAAAATAAATAACACCACTTTTATCCCTAAAAACACTTTTCAAAACAGTGTTTTACGGAACAAAACGAACCAATCCAATGATTAAAAAAAATCCTACCAAATAAAATAAACGTGTGTTTGTAGGTGTGTTTTTATATGTCTCAGTGTTTTTGTGTACTCGTATGGAAGTGTGCACGGTGTGCTTCTGTGTATGTGTTATTTGTGCATGTGTGTACATTTGCGTTTATGCACGTGTATGAGCGTGTGTGTGTGTGTTTGTGTCCTCACAGCTAAACAGCTGTAGCAAGGCTGCTATCAGATATTTATAAGCAGCTGATGAATATGTATGAGCGGTGAGATGGGACTGATGTTTGTCCTCTAAGAGGGGATGAAAGGAGAATATGCTTCCTTCCCTGAAAGATCATGTCAGGGTCTCATACAGCGCTGGAGTGAGTGGATAGGGGGGCTCTGGATTGGGGGAATCCATCCAGACAGAATGTGAAATCCCATAAAATGCTATTTCCACAAAGCTGTGTTAATCTAATAACTGGAAGTAAATCCAAGCCTGCTGTAATTCAGTGTTTACATACATTTCATTTCAGAAAAAAAGGATTTACAACATATTTTTATTATGATTGGTGTAGATTTAAGATTTTGAATACTTAGGATCAACAGTCCAGAGCAATGATGAGTGTGGAAAAGAGGTGAAGAAGCGTGTGCAGCCAGGCTGGAACGGGTGGAGGAAAGTATCAGGTGTGATGTGTGATAGAAGAGTATCAGATAAAATGAAAAGGAAAGTGTACAAAACCGTGGTGAGAGCGGCCATGCTGATTGGTCTAGAGACAGTGTGGTGAGAGCGGCCATGCTGATTGGTCTAGAGACAGTGTGGTGAGAGCGGCCATGCTGATTGGTCTAGAGACAGTGTGGTGAGAGCGGCCATGCTGATTGGTCTAGAGACAGTGTGGTGAAAGCGGCCATGCTGATTGGTCTAGAGACAGTGTGGTGAGAGCGGCCATGCTGATTGGTCTAGAGACAGTGTCACTGAGGAAAAGACAGGAAACAGAGATGGAGGTAGCAGTGATGAAGATGCTGAGGATCTCTCTGGGAGTGACCAGGATGTACAGGATCAGGGGAACAGCACATGTTAGAGGTTTTAAAGTCAGAGAGGTCAGACTGAGATGGTTTGGACATGTGCAGAGGAGAGAGAGAGAGTACATCAGAAGATGGATGCTGGGTTTGGAACCACCAGGAAGAGGACTAGAAGAAGACCAAAGAGGAGGTTCATGGATACAGTGAAGGAAGACATGAAGATAGTTGGTATGACCAAAGAGGATGCAGCAGATAGGGTTAGATGGAAGAAACTGAGTTGCTGTAGCGCCCCCTGAAGGGAAATGCCAAAGGAAGAAGAATCAGAATCAGATTGAATTCATCCTGGTTATCTCATTGTCTTCATCCATTCATTATTAATACAGTTTATGTTCCAGGGCAGGTGGAGGCATGTCGTTTGACGTCTCCATGTTAAATTATTCTTGTTTCTATAAGTAATTTCTCAGCCGACGTAACAGCCGGGTCAGAGCTGTTACGTTTGATTAAAATAAAGGCTGTAACTTAGATTTTTACCATGTTACGTCTCGTATGGTCTAGGGTTAGGCCGACACGTAGACCGATGTTATAATCAATCCCTGGGAGTGGAACAACAACTGAAGAATGAGGAAAAGTCGGGTGTTGAAAAAAATAAACTATTTAGTTACATTCAATCTCAACTACTGAAAAGCTTCTTTAGGGAATACTGCAGATAGGTACCCTCTCAGCTTGGCACCAGTTCAATCATGACCATCCTCTCGACCCACTCCTGGACGAACAGCCGAGCTCCTTCTCCAAGAGGCTCAGACAGCTCCGCTCGAGAACATCTCGTTACCGGAGGTCTTTTTTTCCGTACGTGATCGGGCTCTACAACGACTCAATTAGCAGATAGGAAGTTGTTGCTGTGACACACAAATTTCCCATGTGTGGGATCATTAAAGTATATTCTGATTCTGATTTATTCAGCCAAATAGCAATCATCTGTAACTGCCAACAGGTGGGGAAGGTTGGGAGCCTGGGTGGCAGAGGAAAGGGAAAAACACAAGAAGTCGTAAAAACAAAAGCCAGACATCCCCGAAATGGCTTTGCTCATAATAACTAACAGACAAAACCACTGAAACCTGCATCTTGTGCCTCCTTATCTTTGTCTGATTTTCTAACCTTAAGTTGTTACATTTATCTGTCTTGATTTTATCTTCTCAGGTTTTTTTTTTTTTAAATATTTGTTGTCCTTGTCCGTTTTTTTTTTTTTTTTTTTCCTATAAGGGTTCAGCTGCCTGCTTTCCTTCTTCTTCTTCTTCTTCTTCTTCTTCTTTCGGCTTTTCCCTTTAGGGGTCGCCACAGCAAGTCAGTTTCTTCCATCTAACCCTATCTCCTGCATCCTCTTTGGTCACACCAACTATCTTCATGTCTTCCTTCACTGTATCCATGAACCTCCTCTTTGGTCTTCCTCTAGGCCTCTTTCCTGGTGGTTCCAAATCCAGCATCCTTCTTCTGATGTACTCTCTCTCTCTCTCTCCTCTGTACATGTCCAAACCATCTCAGTCTGGTCTCTCTGACTTTAAAACCTCTAACATGTGCTGTTCCTCTGATCCTGTCCATCCTGGTCACTCCCAGAGAGATCCTCAGCATCTTCATCTCTGCTACCTTCATCTCTGCTTCCTGTCTTTTCTTCAGTGCTACTGTTTCTAGACCAATCAGCATGGCCGCTCTCACCACAGTTTTGTACACTTTCCCTTTCATTTTAACTGAAACTCTTCTATCACACATCACACCTGATACTTTCCTCCACCCGTTCCAGCCTGCTTCTTCACCTCTTTTCCACACTCTCCATTGCTCTGGACTGTTGATCCTAGATACTTAAAATCTTCCACCTTCTTTATCTCTTCTCCCTGTAACCTCACTTTTCCATTTGGATCCCTCTCATTCACACACATGTACTCTGTTTTACTCTGACTAATCTAGGAAAGCTGCCTGCTTTCCTAACCGGCTCAATCCAGGCTTGAACTATTACTCCGTCAATCTTAATTCTCTTTGTTGAGTGAATCTTCTGCCCGGTGAATCCTCAGCTTTTATAGTAATAAGTCTGTGTGCCTTCCACCAGGACTGTGAGTTCATCTTCAGAGCCAAACGCTGCTTCAAACAAACATGCTTTTGTCATTTTGAAATTGAATATCCAGTAAGAGCCGCCATCCTGATTCTCCATCGCAAACATTTGGCCATGCACAACTGACCAAATAGTCCCTGGTAAAGGTCATCACGTAGAAAGACGGGATCAGAGAAGGCAGCGCATTGGAGCAAATGGCAGAGCATCAGGACAATGTACCTTTTAATGCTAATCACTGAGTCATCTATCAGAGTTAATATGGGGGTGCTAAGCAAACTGTACATGCATTAGACCTCTCCAATTATCATAATGGGTTGGTTTTTAATATAGTTAATCGTCTGGCATGACCTTCCCCATTCACTGAGCAGGTACATGAACCTGGCTGATGGGAAATGGACGTATTTAGAGACTAAATAACCATCGGGGGCCTTTTAGCCCTCATACGCATGTTAAACTAAAAAAGTTAGAAGGAAGGACAGACGCGTATGTGACAAACAAGATCATTTAGAGGAAAAAAAAGTTGATGATAAAACGAAGGCCAAACTGACGTGAACGATGAAGAATGGATGTTATTGTTGTTTTGGTTAAAAGAGAAACACAAAAACTGTCTGTTTTCTACATTTTGATCATAAAATCTTCTTCACATCTGATTGTGATGATGTAGGAGGACCGGGTGGGCACAGTAAAGTGCGTCAGAGTGGGAGCGATGTGGTGTCAGTGGGGCGGCTGGGTGGAGAAGGGGCAGAATCTGAAAAATGCGAGTCTAATGAAGACGGGGAGGGGGGTGTAACATTTTGGTTTTCTCTGAGTCTTTGTGGTCGTGGACAAATGATCCCAGGAGCTGGACAATAATGTTTTTTATGGGACTCTAAATGTTGAGCTCAACAAGGTCAGAGTAGGAGTGTAATGGCCAACACGTGGCCAGGCCTGAACTCCAACGGCTCTCCAGTTGGTCTGGGGTCCAGAGGGGAGGAGAAGAAGTGGGAGGAGAGCAAAGACTCACCCCTCTGGTTCTCCAACAAGTCCTTACTTTGTTCCTATGAGAGACAAGGGCCACTCAGAAGATAAAGTACCTAGATAGACACACTGTGTTGGGTCTTGTAAACTAGCCTGGTGCTGATCTGTTCCTGGATGCCCACGCTTTGGCATCTGGGGAACAATAACCCCTTCCTGGTGAAAACAAGAATCCTTTCTGAGTCTGTCTTGTCAGATTTTTACTGTCTATCTCTCTTCTGTATGATTTATCTACGAGTTATGAAACAGAAAGGACTTCTCTGTTGTCTGATTTTTTTTTTTGCTCCACTGTGACGTGAAGGAACTTTGTGCATCTAAACTGAAACAAACTGAAATATTATGTTAGAATAACTGAGTTCAATCAAATATTTTCTCTTTTTTATGCAGCAGGTTTATTTTTTGGATACTTTAAATGTCATTATTGTTGTTTTCTGCCTAACATTTGGTGTAAAATTGTGCAGGGAAGCCTGGACTTCCCTCACCCTGACCACATCTTCTATATGGAAGAGTTCACATGCGAGCTGTGAGACCTCGTACAGGTCTTTAACAGGTCTCACAGACACATTTTCCAGCAGGTTTTAGGCGTACGGCTAGGTGAAACACACCCAAAAACCTCATCAAGATTAATTGACGTTCCGTTCCATCATCTTCCGCTTGTTCCGGGGTCGGGTCGCGGGGGCAACAGCCTCAAAAGGGCAGCCCAGGCCTCTCTCTCCCGGGCTGCATCCTCTAGCTCACCTGGAAGGATCCCAAGTCGTTCCCCGGCCAGCTGTGAAACATAGTCTCTCCAGCGGGTCCGGGGTCTGCCCCTTGTTCTCCTCCCGGTGGAACGTGCCCAAAACACCTCGCCCGCGAGGCGCTCGGGGGGCATCCTGACCAGATGCCCGAACCACCCCATCTGGCTCCTCTCGACCTGGAGGAGGAGCGGCTCAACACCGAGCTCCTCCCAGATGGCAGAGCTCCTCACCCGATATCTGAGTGAGAGCCCAGCCACCGTGCGGAGGAAGCTCATTTCGGCCAGTTGTACCCACGATCTCATTCTTTCGGTCACCACCCACAGCTGGTGACCATAGGTGAAGGTAGGAACGTAGATCCTGGTTACTATGGTGAGGGTTGGAACGTAGATCCTGGTTACCATGGTGAGGGTAGGAACGTAGATCCTGGTTACCATGGTGAGGGTTGGAACGTAGATCCTGGTTACCATGGTGAGGGTAGGAACGTAGATCCTGGTTACCATGGTGAGGGTAGGATCGTAGATCCTGGTTACCATGGTGAGGTTAGGAACGTAGATCCTGGTTACCATGGTGAGGGTAGGAACGTAGACCACTTGTAAATTGAGAGCTTTGCTTTTCGTCTCAGCTCTCTCTTTACCACGACGGACCGATGCAGCGTCCTAGTTATTATTAATTAATTGTTAATAACAAATGATTAATTGACATCCTAATTGTTGTGGACACTCACTGATTCGTTTGTCACAAAGCGGTGTGCAGGCGGAAGGAGGAGGACCCAATTGCGGGACCGAAAACATGGTTTATTTGACAATGGCAGTCCAATAATGCTGTGAAAGAAAAAATAAAGTTTCAATGGCATGTAAGAGGTTAATGTTCAGAATGTGTTTCATGGTCAGGCAACCGGGGAGACCGGGCTGAAAGGGATGGTATGAACCCACATAGAGGTCCAGGGTGATAGCCTTCAAATAGGCAGCAGGGTCCACAGCTGTGTGGCATCAGCATAATCACCCTCAGATGTCTAAATCAGGGTGATGAGGGAAGGCCCAGGGCTCCCTCTGGTTGCAGGTGAGGGGATCATGACACTGTCAGTTAATCTCTCGGTCTATCCTTCCCAAATACGTACAAGACCCTGATAACCCAAGCTCAGTTCAGCAACCGGGCAGCCTGGGACAAAAGCACCCGCACATCATTGACTTTATTTTTTGAGTATGCACAACATGGCGCTTGTTACCTCTCGATGTCATGTTTAACTTGATGTTTGAGTATGATGTCAACCTTTCCTTTAGCCTGATATTCTGTAGAAAGTGGATTTTCCTGAAACCCTCTCTGTACTGTACTTTACTGTACTGACAGTTGTTACAAAAAACATCTCGAGAGACGGATCCTGCCATCACCATGTTTGACAGAACAGATGATAGCGTGTTTCAGGCTGGATGGATGCCTATTTAAACCTTATGAAAAACATTGTCAGAGAATTTTTTTCTGCTGTTTTTGTCCAAGCTCGTGTTGGAGACGGAGATAAATGGAAATAGAATAAGTTTAAATGGCTCTTTGGTCAGATTTTGACACTTTCAGAAAAGAAATCGGGCATAAAAAGTGATTTTTTTTACCTCATTCAACCAAATCAGTTCAGAGTGTGGACTAGAGAGTGTGGAAAAGAGGTGAAGAAGCATGTGCAGGCAGGCTGGACCGGGTAGAGAAAAGTATCAGGTGTGATGTGTGACAGAAGAGTTTCAGATAAAATGAAAGGGAAAGTGTACAAAACAATGGTGAGAGCGGCCATGCTGATTGGTCTAGAGACAGTGCCACTGAGTAAAAGACAGGAAGCAGAGATGGAGGTAACAGAGATGAAGATGCTGAGGATCTCTCTGGGAGTGACCAGGATGGACAGGATCAGGGGAACAGCACATGTTAGAGGTTTTAAAGTCAGAGAGGTCAGACTGAGATGGTTTGGACATGTACAGAGGAGAGAGAGAGAGTACATCAGAAGAAGGATGCTGGGTTTGGAACCACCAGGAAAGAGGCCTAGAGGAAGACCAAAGAGGAGGTTCATGGATACAGTGAAGGAAGACATGAAGATAGTTGGTGTGACCGAAGAGGATTCAGGAGATAGGGTTAGATGGAAGAAACTGACTTGCTGTGGCGCCCTCTGAAGGGAAATGCCGAAAGAAGATGAAGAAGAAGAGCTTTACAATTTTTTTTTTAATTAAATTAATGTGGAGAAGGACTGACACACTCAGGCTGTCCGTACTTTTGAGCATCCATAATACTTTTGTGGAGGGACATCTCCCAAACCACTAAAGGGATTTTAATAAAAAATGTCCACAGTGACTATGCACCAACTATAGATGAACTGACCTGTTCACAATATAAAAATGATTGGCTGAGGTTTTTAAAGTCCCATAAAATCTATGTTCCAACGTTCCAACCCTCACCTATGGTCACCAGCTGTGGGTGGGGACCGAAAGAATGAGATCGCGGGTACAAGCGGCCGAAATGAGCTTCCTCCGCAGGGTGGCTGGGCTCTCACTCAGAGATTGGATGAGGAGCTCTGCCATCCGGGAGGAGCTCGGTGTCGAGCCGCTCTTCCTCCAGGTCGAGAGGAGCCAGATGTGGTGGTACGGGCATCTGGTCAGGATGCCCCCGAGCGCCTTGCAGGCGAGGTGTTTTGGGCACGTCCCATCGGGAAAAGACCAAGAGGCAGACCCCGGACCCGCTGGAGAGACTATGTCTCACAGCTGGCCGGGGAACGACTTGGGATCCTTCCAGGTGAGCTAGAGGATGCAGCCGGGGTGAGAGAGGCCTGGGCTGCCCGTTTAAGGCTGCTGCCCCCGCGACCCGACCCCGGAACAAGCGGAAGATGACGGAATGGAACATCTACATTTTAAAAATAATTAATTTTTACTGTAGACTAAGTTGTAAGCGTTAATCCCAGCACCACATTTTCAAACCCCCTTTGTTATCAGATGAAGGGCGGGGTACACCCACCTCAAGTCACGAGTCAGCCATTTTCACTTCTAGTTTCATTAAAAACTCTTGTTTTGGACTATTGAAATATTTCCTGAGATTTCGTCTCCCGTTCCGTTGGCCGTGGCCTGTTTATCTACGTCTAACTTTAACCACTTACCATATATTTTATAGAGACGGCTTTGTTTGTTTTTTACACTCCTTTTTTCTTTTCTTTCAAGATAAATAAAATCAATTGAGTGAACTGAAGCGAAGCCTTGGAGGAAAGATGCTCCTGTTGAAAGAAGTCTGCATAAAAAGACTCGATTGCACATCAAAATCAAGGATCTGTTTCCTTCAAGACAGGAAATAAATCTGAATTCTATTTAAGATAAAACACAAAACAGAATAACTCTGTTGATGTCTTAAAATGATTTTATTTGTTAACCGGTAGTTACATTAGATTTGATTTGATCAGAGGTCGTGGTAATTTTACGTTATTTGAAAACATTGATTTGTCAGTGAATATTTACAAGAATAAACAGCCTATTTGAGTGTGAATGGGTTTCAGAGGAAGACCGAACAGATGTTTGATGGGACGGAGCCTCTTCCTTTGTCTCATGGACCTTATACTCACATTGTAAATAAATGAACCCACACTGTGTCTGTATTCCCCGAAGAGACGCCGCATGTTGCCTGTTAGAACGGGTCGAGACACGAGACAGCTAATCGATGGATCAATCATAACATTTCCACTTCAAATCAATTACGCTGGAGCTTCCGATCCATCTCCGAGCCTTTGTTTTAAAACCCTGTTACTTATTTTTTTAACAAAATAATCTCCAGCTCATGGAAGAGAGGCAGAGACGGTTTGTACTTTCAAGGTTAAAAAACAGTCGTCTTTGGAAACATTTATAACCAGACCAGTTAGAAACAGAAATGATGAAGTCTATTTTCTGATTTCTTCTTGTACTTAGCTGTAGAGATCTTAATTAATAATTAATTAAAGGGAAATATTGTGATTTTATATGTAAAAACATGTTTAAATTTAATCATTGTTATATTAGATTTATGCGATCTTGGTACCAAGAACTGAAAAACCACGCCTTTGTTTTGTGTTGCTCCTTTTAAATGAAATACTTCACACCCCTCCCCCACACCTTGTTTCTAACCTGCGCGACCATAGACATAAACACACTAGACTTTGTAGCTTTACCAAAAAAATTCCATTCAGATGTTCAGGCATCTCGTGCCCCTGACAGAAATGTAAGTAGGACTGAACTTGTTGGCATCCCTCTTTTTCTCGAGACAATGGAGTCTACACCTGGATGCTTATTTATTTGTGCATCAATGAGCCAATGCGGGAGCTGCAGCACCTACCACACTTGCTGCAAATGTGATAGACGGTATGAGTCATGGGGGGAGCAGTGGCAGACTGATTTTTTTGCTGTTTCTGGGTCTCTGTGGCCTCGCACTGGATCTCTCTGTTCTCCTTGGCCTGCTTGATACCAATTTTGACAGTTGCATGCCACCACAGAGGTCACTGTCTGGAGATCTGCTGCGTTTAGGTTCTAAGATTTCAGATCCCTCTTGGAGGCATCTTTATATTACAGGGTAGGTCGTCCGGCCTTGTCAACCTGGTAGGTCATCCAGGCAATATGGGGTCTACAATTTCAGTCATCAGTCAGTCATCTTCTTATCCGTCCATCCCTTTTGGGGCTGCGGGGGTGCCGGAGCCCATCCCGGCCAATTTAAGGCGAAGGGCAGGGTACACCCCGAACAGGTCACCAGTCTGTCACGGGGCCACACACATACAACCATCCACATACACACTCATTCCTAGGGGCAATCTGGCACCGGCCAATCAACCTAGCATGCATGTCTTTGGAGGGTGGGAGTAAACCGGAGTATCCGGAGGAAACCCACACAAACACGGGGAAAGCATGCAAACTCCACACAGAAAGGACAGTGTTCCAAGCCTCGTCCCCACCTGGGACTCAAACCCACGACCTTCTTGCTGTGAGGCCACTGTTCTACCCTACAATTTATATCTATGTATTCCACACCCAAGTCAGCCATTGTTTTTCCTTATATGGTGATTTCCTCTGAAAACATGTGACGTAACAGAGTAAAAAAAAGAAACAGATGGACCTGAACCAAAACGAGGTGTCTGAATAGGAACATAAAAGTTTTTATGAGTGACTACAGACCTCATAGAATCACAAAAAAATATATCCAAGAGTAAATAGTATTGTGCCTTTGGCTGAATATGTTCTTTTTAGCAGTCCAAGCTCTTCTGCCTGTCTGCTGTTGAGAGGATCCCTCCTTCAAGTGGACCTCCATGAGGTTTCATCTTTTTTTTTTTTTTTTTAACACTGCCAGTTTTTTTCTGACCACAAAGGACGGTACAAGGGTAGGAAATTATAAGCTGATTTGCTTAGTTTAAGAATTGGCTATTGCTACAAGTTAGTTTATCTAAGAACTGATTTTCATGTATTTATAAGTATTTTTTTAGTTGTTTTTGGTTTCAATTTTACGTGTGAAGCCCTTTGAGATAACTTTGTTCGGGTATCGTGCGAAACAAATAAAACAAATTGAATATTCTTTTAGGAATTACCACCAACAGCTGATGGGTCATTAAGAAGGGATAAATTTATGTTTTGTGTTTGACTCAGTGACTCTGTAACACAATAAAAAACTCAGCTACATTTTCAGGGAACAATTACAAGTTAAAAAGAAGAAAGAGACAGAGAAGGAAAAAAGTAACAAAGAAGTATCTTTGTTCCCAATCTGCACGCATGAGCTTTTCTGAATTCCGGCCTTTCAGATGGCTGAAGTGCGTAGGCCCTGCTTCCAACGCGTTTCCCCCCCCTCACCGGCACAACGGCCGCCATTCATGAGGCTACGCTAGTCGCCGGGACATCTGCACCTCAGCTTCTCTGAAACAATCACACACATGCACACTCTCACACGTACACACACACTGGTAAATGCCAGCGGTCAGAGATGACTGTTGTCTGCACACGCCCATCTGTGGTTTTATGTGAATGGAGTCTAAAGCAGGAGAGGTCTCTGATACAACAGCAAGCCGGCAGCGAGGGGGGCACATAGCTTGGTGTGCCTGGGTGTGTCACAGGGCTGTATGGGTGACAAATCAGGGGTCTAAGCAGTGACGTGGATGAACCAAGTGACCTCAGTTTGTTGTATTAAAATATTAAAGTTTACTCTCATTGCAAGGATACCTTAGAAAGTTCTCTTCCGTCATCTTCCGCTTGTTCCAGGGTCGGGTCGCCGGCGCAACAGCCTCGAACGGGCAGCCCAGGCCTCTCTCACCCCGGCTGCATCCTCCAGCTCATCCGGAAGGATCCCGAGTCATTCCCTGGCCAGCTGTGAGACATAGTCTCTCCAGCGGGTCCGGGGTCTGCCCCTCGGTCTCCTCCCGGTGGGACGTGCCCGAAACACCTTGGCCGCGAGGCGCTCGGGGGGCATCCTGACCAGGTGCCCGAATCACCCCATCTGGCTCCTCTCGACCTGGAGGAGGAGCGGCTCGACACCAAGTTCCTCCCGGATGGCAGAGCTCCTCACCCGATCTCTGAGTGAGAGCCCAGCCACCCTGCGGAGGAAGCTCATTTCGGCCGCTTGTGCCCGCGATCTCATTCTTTCGGTCACCACCCACAGCTGGTTACCATGGTGAGGGTTGGAACGTAGATCGACTTGTAAATCGAGAACTTTGCTTTTCGGCTTAGCTCTCTCTTTACCACGACGGACCGATGCAGTGTCCTATTTATTGCTGATGCCGCACCGATCCGCCTGTCGATCTCCCGCTCCATCCTTCCCCCACTCGTGAACAAGACCCCGAGATACTTAAACTCCTCCACTTGAGGCAGGACCCTACCCCTGACCCGCAGTCAGGGTTAAACCAGTCAGGTAAAAGTTAAACCGTTAAAATCAAATTAAAGAACGAAAAAAATCTCCTCCCAACTTCTCATTCATGGTTTCCTCAAACTGGCTTTCCGGCTGGAATTTGACACCCTTGGGTGCTGGGCGTCAGCACAGAGGTTCGCTGAATAAACATCCGACGCTGAGTAGGAGCAGAAGCATCGCTGTTATTGTTCATGCTTAATGCCGAGCGGCAGCATTGTTGTTTGCAGAAATAAACACATACATATGTAATAAAGCTGCGAGGCAGCGGGACAAAACCAGCTATTGTTACGGATGGTCTCACAGACCCCCACCAGTCAGGATCGAAGTGGATTCCAGCTCGGAATGACTCCTGCTTACTGTGAGGAATCCAAACCAACATGCTGAATCCCTGCTGCACGTTACGGCTGTTTGTTATGTTTTATTGTTTAAAGCCATCTGTTGGACATGTTGGTATTTCTGTGATTGTTCCAAGTTGATGGATAGTGATGGAGAAAGGGGAGGGGGCTGGACTTAGTGTCACATGAGAGGTTTGGTGTCTCTTGCGTGTGCATGTGTGTCCAGCAGACGTCGATGGCGGTGTCAGGGCTGAGTGATAACCATGGTCTTTTCACCACCAGTCAGATGGATGTGATGGATGGTTACCGGCCCCTCAACGTCCCCTCCGATCCCCCATTCTGTCTGGAAATCTGAGCCGGGCTGCTCGATATCCTGGGGGTTTAACATGGCTGTATTTATTAGACAAAGGTTATGAACACGCGACCAACGTGCTTCCATGACACTTTACCCAAAACATTTCAGGGATTTGAATAAAACTGCCCACATTTACTCAATACCAGCTATAGTTGGGGCTCAAAAATGTTTATTCAAAGGCGGTATTTCCTGAATTAAACCCTTGAAAGCCATCATTTTTCATGTTTACAGAATGTTGAGACATTCAACACACGGGCCGTTCGTGCTTCCATAACACAAGAGCAAAAAAGTTTGAAAAAAGTCACAGGATTTTAATGAAACCGCCCACAATTACTCAGGTTTTCAGGGTCATATGACCAAAGGTCATGGTCAAAATGGCAAGACATTTTTTTAATGTTAGCAGTCTGACCTCGCAGGATTGTTTTCTCCATGATCGGCAGAAACTTTTTTTGTTTAACCCGTTCGTTCCGTTCCGTCATCTTCCGCTTGTTCCGGGGTCGGGTCGCGGGGGCAACAGCCTCAAGCAGGCAGCCCAGGCCTCTCTCTCCCCGGCTGCATTCTCCAGCTCACCTGAAAGGATGCCAAGTCGTTCCCCGGCCAGCTGTGAGACATAGTCTCTCCAGTGGGTCCGGGGTCTGCCCCTTGGTCTCCTCCCGGTGGGACGTGCCCGAAACACCTAGCTCGGGGGGCATCCTGACCAGATGCCCGAACCACCCCATCTGGCTCCTCTCGACCTGGAGGAGGAGCGGCTCGACACCGAGCTCCTCCCGGATGGCAGAGCTCCTCACCCGATCTCTGAGTGAGAGCCCAGCCACCCTGCGGAGGAAGCTCATTTTGGCAGCTTGTACCCGCAATCTCATTCTTTCGGTCACTACCCACAGCCGGTGACCATAGGTGAGGGTAGGAACGTACCCACAATGTTTAACCCATTGTTCCTTTTTGGTCGGGACTGGACGTGATGTCTCGTGGTCTCGAAATGTGTAGTCTTGAAAACAGAGCGTTGGCAGCAGGGCAACCACTGTCTGGTTTCTATTTTCTGGGGACCATACAGCATGGTTTATGTCCTTTTTTCAGCCTCAGAACTACAAACATGGAGGACAGAATCTTGTGTTCATGTCACGCCGACATCTCTGTTCTCTGATTGGTCAGACGTTTTCTGATTGCTGCAATCGCAAGATATCACCTGCAATTTACGACAAGTTGAAAAAAACTGAATTGAACAGAAGCTTTACGTAGGGCCAGCCTTCCAACCTGTGCTCGACAAAAGCCAACGTCTCCCAAACCACTGGTTGGCTTTTGTGCCAACTTTTGTCCAACTGTGACCAAAGATAAAGGTAAAAAAAAAAAAAAAATCTTGTTTTTTGGAAAGTTAAGACAATAGGCTCACATGATACATTTTGGTGACATATTTGGAAAAAAAAAGTGAAAACATAACTCATATGACGACTTCAATCTGGTTGTGACATCACCAGCTTGTGATGTGAATTCGACCAATAAAGTAGAAATTAGAATTTAGGACAAATCAATACTGACACATTGACTTTTTTTCTTATTTAAAAATCAAAAAGCGTGGCACCTTTGAAGCTGCTGGGGGAGACAGAGGACGGTGCGAGGATTTAAAGGGGGGGATCTAATCCATAGCCCCATATATGACCTTTGACGTCTGGGGGCATTGGGATTATACTTGGCAAAAAAATCCTCTTGGTCTCTGGTTAATGATCTGTGGGGCGGGGTGGGAGGAGCAAGTGGGAGGAGCCTGGAAGACGTTTCTGAGACCAGGTTAAAAGTCATCAATACCAAGCCAGTAAAGAAGGGCCGAGTGAGGAGGGGAGAGAGAACAGCTCATTTTAATAAGTTTTCTTACGTACTGTAGATACACACACACACATACATGCACGCACCCACAAATATGGCTCAGTGAAGGATCGCTCAGTGAATAGGCCGCGCCAATGGTGGGAGAAACAGGGGGTTAGGTGTCTTCCTCAAGGACACCAAGACATGAGCTCAGTGGGATTCGATCCCGCGAACTTCCGAACAACTTCTTGTCCAAGGACGAACGTTCTACCAGCGAGCTATCGCCTCACTGTACAAGGTGCTGTACAAGCAATCTTTTTACCATAGAAATAATTTTAAGAATTAAATAATAGATTTTTTTTTGTGGGCGGCTGGTCAAAAAAATGCACTTGTGTTCTTGAGCTGACTTGGATGTGCTTGGTTACTGGGTAGATTTGATTCCGAGGCAGGCTTTAGTCATCGGCAAGCTTGGGCAGGCTGTGATCCCGAACAAGCTTGGGTCCTGGGCATGCTTAGAAAGAACAAGACAACAGACGACCTGACAAAAGAATGAGGGGCATCAGGGTTTGCTGTGGAAGGTTGGAACAAGGTGGAAACGAGACACAAGTGCAAATATTTTGAGGATCTTGTTAAAGAAATTGGGACAAAATTCAGAACAAAAGTGAAGAAAAATAGTCCAATAAATAACTATCTTTATTTTGTTTTATTAATCTTCAGATTGTCCATTAGTCAAAATAAACATGGGTGACTTCTGGTTCATATGTTGCTTTTCTCTCCAGCTGAATACGTCCGATTGTAAAGAGACCCTGAATCTTTTTGTGCTTTCGGGCTGAGATGACCTTCCTTATTTTTTACTGGTATGTGTATCTTTTCCACAAGGCCACGACTTTTCTTCTCTCTTCTGCAGTAAACCTTGTTATTGAAGTCAAACGGCTTCGCTCTGCCTTCACTTTAAACCACAAAAGACTAACATGAAGGTAAAAAGAAAGGACAACCTTTAACATGCGACTGCCATGTTCGTTTAGGCACAACAATTAGCCTTACGACCTTGTTACCGAGCGCCTGATGTGGTCCTAGGAGCTAAAAAAAAAATACGGTTAGTTTTATTTGGATGGCAAAATTTGGAAAACTATTTCAAAGGTCTGTCCTTATCACGTGAGTTGTGTAGTTAAAAAAAAAAGAACCTGCAACAGGTGAAATACACAAAGTAATTAATTGCTTCAATTATAATTATGATTTATTATAGATGTTTTAATCCTGTCTCCAATGGTGGAACGTAACGAAGTAAATGTACTTCTTTACTGTACTTAAGTAAAAAAAATTGTATATCTGTACTTTACTTAAGTAAAATTTAAGACCGGTACTTTTACTTTTACTTCACTACATTTTTAGAGCAAATATCTGTACTTTTATTTCGCTACTTTTTAAAAGTGTGTTTTACATTTTTTGTTACATTTTCGTTCAGAAATTTGAAAAATACACAGTTTTTTTTTTAGTGCATATTGAAGCCGCATCGTCAAAATCAAAAGAAGCAGTTAATCGGGAGAAGAAGTCATGAATCGAGAAACATTTTCCGCATTCGTTCAAAAACCTAACATCAAATATAAACAAATTAAAAAGAGTCAGAAGATCGTTGTTCGTTGTGTTTACTTCTAAATAAAAAGTTGAGCCATCATTACACAGAGCAGGGGCGGATCTAGAATTTTCCAAAGGGGGGTGGGGCTTTGACAAAGCCAATATATAGTGACTGGGGGCCTCCCCCCCAAAATATTTTAAAAAATAAGTGTCATTTTCCTCCATTTTGGAGCCCATTCACTGGCCCTTCTAGGGGATAGCTTGACTTGTCCCCTTTCCTTTTATTTTATTTATTTATTTATTTTGTGGACCAAAAGAGGCAGGAGAGGGGGGTCACACCCCTGCAGAGTATTTATCCTGGTTACCATGGTGACACCCTATAGCACAAAAAATAACATTTGAATTATGATCGAATACTTTTCCTTTTTACTTAAAAAGTAAAATTTACACCAACTACTTTTGTACTTTTACTTAAGTAGATTTTTTTTATTGGTACTTTTTTACTTAAGTAAATGTCTTGCCTAATTATCTGTACTTTTACTTAAGTACAAAAAGTGAGTACTTCATCCACCACTGCCTGTAGCGTTACTCACTCACACACTGTCGACTTTTCTTTGACCAGAATCAACATTTTCAGACTTGAATGTCTTGTTTCGGCACTCCTAAAGTAAAATTCTTCAAAGAAAATAAAATGTAGTTAAGACACTCTTCCACTAATCCGGGGCCGGGTCGTGGGGGCAACAGCCGCAGACGGGAAGCCCAGACCTCTCTCGTCCCGGCTGCACCCTCCAGCTCACCCAGAAGGATCCCAAGTCATTCCCCCAGCTGTGAGACATAGTCTCTCCAGCTGGTCAAGGGGTCTGCCTCTTGGTCTCCTCCCGGTGGGACGTGCCCGAAACACCTCACCAGCAAGGCGCTCAGGAGGCATCCTGACCAGATGCCCGAGCCACCCCATCTAGCTCCTCTTGACCTGGAGGAGGAGTGGCTCGACACCGAGCTCCTCCCGGATGGCAGAGCTCCTCACCCGATCTCTGAGTGAGAGCCCAGCCACCCTGCGGAGGAAGCTCATTTCGGCGAATTGTACCCACGATCTCATTCTTTCGGTCACCACCCACAGCTGGTGACCATAGGTGAGGGTAGGAACGTAGATCCTGGTTACCATGGTGAGGGTAGGAACGTAGATCCTGGTTACCATGGTGAGTGTAGGAACGTAGATCCTGGTTACCATGGTGAGGGTGGGAACGTAGATCCTGGTGTGGTGTGAGGCCTTTTAGGCCTGCTTGTTTGTTTTTTTTCTCCCCCAAAACTCACAGATGCTGGGTGGCTTCTAACGGGAGGATTGGCTGATTGCTCCCAGCTGCACAGACTTACCGGTGGCTATAAAAGACCTGGTGTCACCCACAGTCTCTGTCAGGTCTTCAACGATTCTAGTGGTAAACTGACCACCTCTAAGCTGAGTCAAATTTTGAGATCAGACTAATTTTCTTATTCTCCTCACAGGAACCTTCAGCCCTTCCTCTTGGCTATCCAGCACTGCCTGAAGCCGTTATCTCTCTGCTGTGGATTCCTTTGTTCAACACTTAATAAACTGTTAAACCTGCATTTGGATCCTCCTCATTCCCTCTCCTACACAACAGAAGACCTGACCAGAATGGATCCAGCGGGTTCTGCATCACCCTCAGTGTCAGAGATTCTGACCCGACAAGGAATATTCCTGGGACAACAACAACAGGCCATAAAGGCCCTTATGGACGAAAATACTCAATTAAAAACACAGTTACAGGCTTTAACAGACAAAGTAAATAATCTAAGTTCTCTTTTTCTGTCCACAGCCTCGGCACCTCCTTCAGCTATGCCCAGCCCACTCATGGACCACCATATTACGGACCCGGAACCTTTCCATGGAACCCTGGGGAAATGTCGTGGGTTCCTCTTGCAGTGTTCAAATGTCTTTGCTCTAAGACCGCGGACCTTCGAATCAGACAAAGTTAAGAATTTGTACATTGTGGGTCTTCTTCGGGGCAGGGCACTGGAGTGGGCCGAGGCCGAAGACGCGGCAGCCCCCCTGGCTGATCGCTCAACATCTGATTTTCTGAGTTTATTCAGAACCATGTTCGAGGTGCCGGACCGGGCTGGAGATGCCTCCCAGCGTCTACTCCACCTTTCCCAGGGAACTCTATCTGTGGCGGAGTTCTCCATCTCATTCCGGACCCTAGCAGTAGAGGCTGGCTGGGGACAGAAGGCACTAAGAGGGGTGTTCCTAAATTCCCTGAATGATCCTCTGAAGGATGAGCTAGCTGGCAGGGGGACCCCATCCACATTGGAGGAACTCATTTCGCTGGCAATACAGTTAGACAACCGTCAAAGAGAGAAACGATATGAAAATACCACCCGGGCCCTACACCCTACTCCAGTTCACAGCCATCGACAGCCTTCCTCGGTCTGCCCCCCACCTAGGGCATTTGCATCTGTTCCACAAGAGGCTAAGCAGCCTTCCACAGAACCAATGCAGTTGGGACAGATGCATCTAACCAAAAAGGAAAGAGAGGTTAGACTAAAAGAAGGGAGGTGTCTCTATTGCGGGTCGAGAAGTCACTTACTCTCAGCTTGCCCTTGTCGCCCAAAAGACGGGGCCCACCGGTAGACCTAGGGTTACGGGTGGGCACAACTAGATGTCATGGTACCCCTAGGCTTATGATTCTTGTGACACTAACCTCTGGTTGTTCCTCTTCTTTTCCGGTCGAAGCGTTGGTGGATTCCGGGGCCGACGGCAACTTCATCGACGCAGATTTTCTCCGTCAGTGTGGATTCCAGTCCCAACCACTCGGAGAACCCATTAATGCCACGGCGATCGATGGACACGTTATCACCAGGGTGACCCACCAGTCCTCCCCGTTGGAGATGGTGGTATCGGGTAATCACCGTGAGCACCTTTCGTTTAACGTTATTTCTTCACCCGGCTCACCCCTTGTGTTAGGTTTCCCCTGGCTTAGGTTGCACAATCCACAGGTCGACTGGCAAAACCGGCGTATCGTCGGGTGGAGCAATCAGTGCCATGCAACTTGCCTCCAATCTGCCGTGACAACCGTCTCTTCTGACACGGTAGGCTCAATCGACCCGGTGGATGTTGCGTCTATCCCGGCAGAGTATCATGACCTCAAAGAGGTCTTCAGTAAGGAGAGGGCACAATCTCTCCCGCCTCATCGGCCATATGATTGCGCCATCGACCTCCTCCCTGGGGCAACCTTACCCGCCAGTCGCCTGTACAATCTGTCTGCTCCAGAGAGGGGGGCGATGGAGAAGTACATCAATGAGTCCCTGGCGTCGGGGCTTATCCGCCCTTCCTCGGCACCCATAGCAGCGGGGTCCTTTTTTGTGGGTAAGAAGGATGGTTCCCTCCGTCTGTGCGTCGATTATCGGGGTCTTAATAACATCACTGTTTGCAACAAATACCCGTTGCCCCTCATTAATTCGGCGTTCGAGCTACTTCAGGGAGCCCGGGTCTTTACAAAACTCGATCTGCGTTGCGCCTACCATCTCGTCCGAATGCGGGAGGGGGACGAGTGGAAGACGGCGCTCAACACCCACCTGGGCCAATTCGAATACTTGGTCATGCCTTTCGGGTTAACTAACGCTCCCGCAGTCTTCCAGGCATTCATTAACGATGTGCTCCGTGACTTCCTTAATCGTTTTGTCTTTGTTTATCTGGACGACATTCTTATTTTTTCGCCCACTGTTGAGGAGCACATCGTCCATGTCCGTGCGGTACTCCAGCGACTCCTTGAGAATCGTCTGTTTGTAAAGGCTGAGAAGTACGAGTTCTATTCTCAGTCCGTCAACTTCCTTGGTTTTATTGTACACGCTGGGCAGGTTTGCCCGGACCCCGAAAAAGTTAGCGCGGTGGCTGAGTGGCCTCGACCCAACACCCGTCGCAAACTACAACAATTTCTGGGTTTCGCAAATTTTTACAGGCGTTTCATTCGCAATTACAGTCAGGTAGCTCTTCCCCTTACCCAGCTTACTTCCACAGCCAGACCGTTCGTTTGGTCTCCCCAAGCAGAGGGTGCATTCACTGAGCTTAAAAAGAGGTTTACCTCGGCCCCCGTTCTGGTCCAGCCCGACCCCTTGAGGCAGTTTATTGTGGAGGTGGACGCCTCGGATTCAGGGGTGGGTGCTGTGCTGTCCCAATACCATCAGGAGGATGGCAAACTCCATCCCTGTGCCTTTTTCTCTAAGCGTCTCTCTGCAGCTGAACAAAACTACGATGTGGGGAATAGAGAACTGCTCGCAGTCAAACTGGCACTCGAGGAATGGAGGCACTGGCTCGAGGGCGCAGAACACCCATTCGTGGTCTGGACAGACCACAAAAACCTCGCTTACATCCAAGCAGCTAAGAGACTCAACTCTCGACAGGCCCGGTGGTAGCTGTTCTTTACACGCTTTAATTTTACCCTCACTTACAGGCCGGGCAACCGCAATACCAAACCTGACGCCCTCTCCCGCCTGCATGATGGTCATCAGTCCAGATCGGAGCCGGAGCCCATTCTACCCCCCTCCTGCGTCATTGGGGCAATCACTTGGGAGATCGAGACTGCAATAAGGGATGGTCTGCAGCATGATCCGGACCCAGGTACTGGCCCAGCTAACCGTTCGTATGTGCCATCCTCTGCCCGCTCCCAGGTTCTCCTATGGGCACATGCATCCCGGTGGTCCTGTCACCCTGGGATTCGCCGTACAATGGCGCTTCTTCAGCGGCGGTTCTGGTGGCCAACGATGGAGGCAGACACTAGGAATTTTGTCGCTGCCTGTTCTGCCTGTTCCCGGGGCAAGGTCCCTCATCGTCCTCCTGCGGGGCTGCTCCATCCCCTACCGGTTCCCAGTCGTCCCTGGTCCCATATCGCACTGGACTTTGTGACCGGACTCCCTCCCTCAGAAGGTAACACTGTTGTGGTCACGATTGTGGACCGATTCTCCAAAGCTGTACATCTGGTGCCTCTTCCTAAACTCCCTTCAGCCTTGGAGACTGCCCAGCTCATGGTGACCCATGTGTTCCGTCTGCATGGTATCCCTCTGGACATAGTCTCTGACCGGGGTCCGCAATTCACATCAGCTGTTTGGAAGTCCTTCTGTAAGGCGCTGGGGGCTTCCGTCAGCTTGTCATCTGGCTACCACCCCCAATCCAACGGCCAGTCGGAGCGGGCTAACCAACACCTGGAATCCACATTACGGTGCGTGTTGGCCTCTGCCCAGTCCACGTGGTCGTCTCATCTCCCGTGGATTGAGTATGCCCATAATTCCCAAGTTAGTTCCTCCACAGGATTGTCCCCGTTCGAGGCTTCTCTGGGTTACCAACCCCCATTGTTCCCGGATCAGGAACAGGAGCTGGCCGTCCCTTCGGTGCAGCTCCATATCAGACGGTGTCGTCGGATCTGGAGGAAAACTAGGAGGGCCCTCCAACAGGCCTGCGGCCGGGCTCGGCGCCAAGCTAATCGCCACCGTCAGCCAGCCCCAGCATATCAGGTTGGTCAGTCTGTCCTTCTGTCTACCAGGAACATTCCCCTCAGGGCAGAGTCTCGCAAGCATTCACCCCGCTTCATTGGCCCTTTCCGGATCCTGCAGCTGGTCAACCCGGTCTCGGTAAAGCTCGCCCTGCCCTCTTCCATGAAGGTACATCCTGTGTTCCACGTCTCTCAGATCAAACCGGTTTCTACCAGTCCCCTCCAGCCTCCTTCTGCTCCCCCTCCACCTCCTCGCCTTGTCGACGGCTCGGATGCGTACACGGTCAACCGTCTTTTGGATGTTCGTCGCCGAGGTCGGGGTCTACAGTACCCCGTGGACTGGGAGGGTTATGGCCCGGAGGAACGGTGCTGGGTGCCCCGTTCAGCGATCCTGGACCCTGGCTTGGTCCGGGACTTTCACCGCCGCTTTCCGGACAGGCCTGGTGGTCCGCCAGGTGGCGTCCGTAGAGGGGGGGTACTGTGGTGTGAGGCCTTTTAGGCCTGCTTGTTTTTTTTTTTTCTCCCCCAAAACTCACAGGTGCTGGATGGCTTCTTACGGGAGGATTGGCTGATTGCTCCCAGCTGCACAGACTTACCGGTGGCTATAAAAGACCTGGTGTCACCCACAGTCTCTGTCAGGTCTTCAACGATTCTAGTGGTAAACTGACCACCTCTAAGCTGAGTCAAATTTTGATATCAGACTAATTTTCTTATTCTCCTCACAGGAACCTTCAGCCCTTCCTCTTGGCCATCCAGCACTGCCTGAAGCCGTTATCTCTCTGCTGTGGATTCCTTTGTTCAACACTTAATAAACTGTTAAACCTGCATTTGGATCCTCCTCATTCCCTCTCCTACACAACACCTGGTTACCATGGTGAGTGTAGGAACGTAGATCCTGGTTACCATGGTGAGTGTAGGAACGTAGATCCTGGTTACCATGGTGAGGGTAGGAACGTAGATCGACTTCTAAATCGAGAGCTTTGCTTTTCCGCTCACCTCTCTCTTTACCACGACGGACCGATGCAGTGTCCTAGTTATTGCTGATGCCGCACCGATCCGCCTGTCGATCTCCCGCTCCATCCTTCCCCCACTCATGAACAAGACCCCGAGATACTTAAACTCCTCCACTTTGGGCAGGACCCTGTCCCTGACCCGCAGGGGGCATTACACCCTTTTCCGGGCGAGGACCATGGTCTCAGATTTGGAGGCGCTAATTCCCATCCCGGCCGCTTCACACTCGGCAGCAAATCGATCCAGCGAGAGCTGGAGATCACGGTCCGATGAAGCCAACAGGACCACATCATCCGCAAAAAGCAGAGATCCGATCCTGAGGTCACCAAACTGGATCCCTCCAACGCCTCGGCTGCGCCTAGATATTCTGTCCATAAAGGTGATGAACAGAATCGGTGACAAAGGTGACAATTAATTCCATAGAAATTGATTAAAAAAAAAAAAAAAATCAATTTATCAAAGGTTTTTGAGAAAAATCAACTCCAGAATGACTTAAAGGGCAGTTGTAAAAATGTGTGTAAATAGCTGTTTAAATTGCTAAATAATGTTTGTCAGAAAACAGTTTTACCCTCTTTTATTTAAAGTTAGTCAGCACACAAAACACACTCCGTCAAACGGGACGCAGAAAAGAAAACATGTAGAAAAAAAAAGCTGGAAAATTGGACAAAAACAAAATCACCAAAAAGGTTCGGTGTGTTCTCGTGAGGGAGCAGTGTATTGATGTAATTTCATGGCATCCAGCTCACTGAATTGGTCATAATTGCTTCCATTGAGTGTCTGTTTCTTCTCATTGTTGGCGACCGACTGAAACATCTGTGTGCAGCTGCCTGAAGGCAAGTTCCTGAGATATTAGTTCTCCTCTCTCACAACTGTTAGTCCCACTGACAGACACCTGAGGCGATATAAAATGTCGCTCAAAGCCATGAAAGAGGGAGACGGACTCCTTCTCTTCTTCAAACCACCGAGTGAGGAGCAAAAGAGGTGCGGTGGGGAGGAGAGAGAGTCACTTTCCAAAGCCCCCGCGCATATGGGGGCCACAGCTCGGAGCCGACATGAAGGGAAAACCCATATAGCTACAAGGTCCGGTATCATAAATAACACAAGAGTTCTCCTCTCCTCTCTCTCTCTCCGTTTCCTTCCCTTCACCGCCGGAGCGTTTCATATGGAAACGAGCTGTTCTCTGTGTGGCCACATTGTTGCCCATCTTTCAAGTGGCTCAGAGGAGGAAACCTTGAGGTAGAGGAAGAGAAGGAATATTTGATGAAAAAATGCATTATTCTGGTTTCTTTCCGTATCTCTAACTCCCATTTCTCTGCCACTCTCGGTGGGAGAGGAGTATTTATTACATAAACGTTGAGAAAACGAAGAGGCTCCAGATCTTTATCCTGATGGATTGTTAAAATAAAAGTAGGAAAAAAAGACAAAATGTCTAATTACAACAAACTAATAGGATATTGATTAAGTTCCTAAAACGTCCACTTTTCTTTAGAAAAAAATTAAACTTTTTTTGCTCTTAAGAAATACAACAGAATTCTTTAAACATAGAAGAAAATGTTTGGTGATTTAAAAACCAAATTTGTCTTCTCAATTTTTGGATGCAAATGTGCCAAAAACCACTGTTTCTTTTGTAGTCATTGGAAGACATTTTTTTTTACAACATTTTACAAAGGATTGCTTCTTTATGTGTAGTTTTTAATGACATTTTTAAAGTTTGCTTGCATGTTGACACCCAGAGTTCAGATCTGGTCACCTTCAATTTATTCATCCAGTGGTGTGAGGAGAACCATCTGCAACCGAACGTGGCCAAAACAAAGGAGATGGTAGTGGACTCCATTAGGAGGGGGTCCCAACCATCACCGGTCTGTATTGATGGATTTTTTGTGGA
Source organism: Neostethus bicornis (assembly GCA_902685375.1). Taxonomy (NCBI): domain Eukaryota; kingdom Metazoa; phylum Chordata; class Actinopteri; order Atheriniformes; family Phallostethidae; genus Neostethus; species Neostethus bicornis. The sequence goes on along the minus strand of LR738541.1, from coordinate 12,811,158 downwards.
GATGGTCCCGTCATACAGATTCTTGACTGGTCCACCAAAAAGGGCCTGAGTAGACTGTACCACCTCAGAAAGCTCAGGTCCTTCAACATCTACAACAAGATGCTCTCCATGTTTTACCATGCCATCATGGAGAGTGTCCTGTTCTTTGCTGTGCCCCCCTGGGGAGCTGGTATAAAAACAAAGGATGCCAACAGACTGAACAAGCTGGTAAAAAAAAAAACTTTAAGTGCGGTTGGCTCACCCCTTGCCTGCATGGAGGAGGTGGCGAGGGACAGAATGAAAGTTAAACTGTCATCAATCATACTAAATCCCTCCTACTTCCTCCATGAAAATGTGGACTATCTGAGGAGCAGCTTCAGCAACAGACTCCTGCAACCCCGCTGCTCAAAGGAACGATATGGAAAATTTATTTCAGCCGTCCTTCGTCAAAATATTTAACCTTTCACTTTCAAACCTGTAATTACTAGACATTCACAACGTATGAATGTAACACTGCAGCATGAAAATTTCCCTTTGGGGATAAAGAAAGTATATTCAATTCTGTTCATCACCTTTATGGACAGAATATCTAGGCGCAGCTGAGGCGTTGGAGGGATCCAGTTTGGTGACCTCAGGATCGGATCTCTGCTTTTTGTGGATGATGTGGTCCTGTTGGCTTCATCGGACCGTGATCTCCAGCTCTCACTGGATCGATTTGCTGCCGAGTGTGAAGCGGCCGGGATGGGAATTAGCGCCTCCAAATCCGAGACCATGGTCCTCGCCCGGAAAAGGGTGGAATGCCCCCTGCGGGTCAGCGACAGGATCCTGCCCCAAGTGTAGGGGTCAAGATGCTGACATCTGGTCAAGATGCCCCCCAAGCGCCTCGCGGGCGAGGTGTTTTAGGCACGTCCCACCGGGAGGAGACCAAGGGGCAGACCCTGGACCTGCTGGAGAGACTATGTCTCACAGCTGGCCGGAGAACGACTTGGGATCCTTCTGGGTGAGCTGGAGGATGCAGCCGGGGTGAGAGAGGCCTGGGCTGCCCGCTTGAGGCTGTTGCCCCCGCGACCTGACCCCGGAACAAGCGGAAGATGACGGAACGGAAATATTTAATTCAATTCTAAATCACTTTAAAACTATGTTCTCATTTCAAAACTGACTCAAGAGTGACCAAAATGCAGCCAGCGAGGCAAACAAGCAGCATGTTTGCAGTTACTTTTTCTTAATAACTTTGGTTCTAAAAATGGGAAACTTTTGATTACTGGAATGTTGACTAAACGCAAAGATTTCAGATGATGTCAAACCAGATTTTTCAATTTTTAAACAGTCATTAAATTTTATTTTTTACCAGCTTTACATTGTAAAAAAAATACTGTTTTTCACATGCCTTTTTAAAGACACTTTTTCAGCATTTTTAGATAAAGAAAAGTTGTTTTTTAGCCCGTTACGTGCTGCTGTGCCCTTTAGAACTTTTTTTTCCTCATAATTGTCTTTTAAGTTGATTGTACGCTGCATTCAGACAACCCTTGCTCACTATTTAAATGCTCCTCTGCGTGTGATCCGTTCAATTCCAACCCATAAAGCAGACTGCTGGAATGAAGCATCAGCATGATGATAACAGGGTCCAGATCTGATCACCTTCTAAATCACATGTAAACCCTGTTCTAGGCTGCACGGTGGCGCATTGGGTAGCACAGTGGCCTCACAGCAAGAAGGTCGTGGGTTTGAGTCCCGGGTGGGGACGAGGCTTGGAACACTGTCCTTTCTGTGTGGAGTTTGCATGTTCTCCCCGTGTTTGCATGGGTTTCCTCCGGGTACTCTGGTTTCCTCCCACCCTCCAAAGACATGCATGCTAGGTTGATTGGCCGGTGCCAAATTGCCCCTAGGAATGAGTGTGTGTGTGGATGGTCGTATGTGTGTGGCCCTGCGACAGACTGGAAACCTGTTCGGGGTGTACTCTGCCCTTTGCCTTAAATTAGCTGGGATGGGCTCCAGCACAAACAGCAAACCAGAAAGGGATAGACGGATAAGAAGATGACTGACTGACCCTGTTCTAATGTTAAAACTGCACCAACAGTGACCAAAAATGCAGCTAATGGCAAATAAGCAGCATGTTTGCAGCTTTTTTTTCTAATCAAGCTGTCATTCTTAAGATGGGAAGTTTTTATTTACCTGGGGTGTCGACCAAATTTTGAGATTTTAGAGTCTACTATGTATTCAGAAAAAAAAAGATCAAGACCACTTCATAACGTGAAGTAAACCAGACTTCATAAACTCGTCACACACATCTTTTAAACGTCTGTCTTTATGGTGTTTTTACTATCAAAACATCATTTTCAGATGAAAAAAAAGGCGTTTTATCTGGTCTTTTTGTGCCTACATGAGTTGTCAAGGATAAATTTTGACTCCTATAATTGTCTTTTTCTGTGCGTGGATGTTGAACACCACTTTTTATGTTTAAAACCCTGAAAAAAAAACTTTTTTTGTGCTTATGGGTCATTTTTTACTCCTTTAATTTGCCATACCGGTGCTCAACACCACTTGAACATGTTCGATGTGCAGCTCAGCATGCATTTTAACATTGCATCTGCACTCTCTCTTTAAACTGAACATGGGATCTACATGATAATGTGACTCTGCATCGTGGTGTGACGGTCCGTCATCCAGACAATCCTGTTGTTTCCATAATTGCCAGCATTGTTTTTTCGTTTGTAATGTCATTAATAACAGGCGTGTAATACGCTTAATGTTATTTATCTGGCAGATAGCTTGATGCTGCTAATCCTCATTCATTTGCTGTGGATCAATGCAAATCCGTTATGTGAGTGGAATCCCCTCCCCTTCCACTCTTCCTAATGTATTTTCCACCATTAACCAGCTATAATCCTTACTAATCATCACTAATCCACATCTTCTGTGTGTGACGATACTTCCCTGATGAAGGAGGACTTGGTGGAGCAGAACAGAGGAGATGAAAATGAACTGTGGTAGATTTTAGGTTACATTGTTGGATTTAGCTGCCTTTTTTTAATTGCTATTATTTTGAGTTTTAAATAAATCTATCTGCATACGAAGCAGGAAAAAAATACACCAAGTTATCAAGAAATAATAACAAGATCGAGTTTATTAAATCGGAAGCATTTGGAGATCAGCTGTGGGTGGTGACCGAAAGAAAGAGATCACAGGTACAAGCGGCCGAAATGAGCTTCTTCCGCAGGGTGGCTGGGCTCTCACTCAGAGATCGGGTGAGGAGCTCTGCCATCCGGGAGGAGCTCGGTGTCGAGCCGCTCCTCCTCCAGGTCGAGAGGAGCCAGATGGGGTGGTTCGGGCACCGGGTCAGGATGACCCCCGAGCGCCTCGCAGGCGAGGTGTTTCGGGCACGTCCCACCGGGAGGAGACCAAGAGGCAGACCCCGGACCCGCTGGAGAGACTATGTCTCACAGCTGACCGGGGAACGACTTGGCATCCTTTCAGGTGAGCTGGAGGATGCAGCCAGGGAGAGAGAGGCCTGGGCTGCCAGTTTGAGGCTGTTGCCCCCACGACCCGACCCCGGAACAAGCGGAAGATGACGGAACGGAACTTTTCTGTGTTGTTTTTTTAATGCAAGTTAGTTGGATTTTTTTTGGAAGAACTATAATCTAATCTATAATTCTTCAAATTAAACATTTTAAATGGCAAACGACAAAATATAGAATCTCAATTGAAGATTAATAAATTTAACATTTGGTCAATAAAATGTTGCTACTTACTGGATTTTGTTTCTTCCCAAAATCTCACTAGTTATAAAAAGTTTTTCAAGATGACTAAATGTTATATCTTTGATCTTTCGGGAAAAAAGTGCACTTTTTTTGCTAAATATGTTAATTAGCAAATACAAAAATTACATCAACCATCTCAGATAATTTGGCATCCATTGGTCTCAAATGCAATGGATGCACTTGAGACCATCCATTGGTCTCAAATGCATCCATTGGTGGCATTTGAGACCTACTGTATGAGGACCTATGATTCTGTATGAGAATCATAGGTCCTCATACAGTACCTATGATTCATTTTCTGACAACATTTAGTCCATAAATTTTAGGTTCAAATTTTAATGAATACACAGCAAATAAAAAGTCAACGTTCAAAAGTTTGTTTTGTTATTTTGAAGAAAAAATGAGTTTAAGATTAAAATGCAGAAGAAGAAAAATTCCAGCTGTGTGGCGGGATGTTACTAATGCTAACATGACTGAATGTTTTCTTTTTGGTCTTTCATATATATTTTATATGATTTTTTTTTAAACACATCCCATGAAAGTTAATTTAAACATGAAGATGGACCATTTATATGTTTTGACGTTAGTTTGTGAGTCTTTTGTGTAATTTTGTAGTTTTAGGTTCAAATCTAGTTGTTTATTTCTATTCACATGAAATCTTCAAATTGTTAATTTCTCATCTCTTGTTTGGATTGAAAATGTTCTTTTATAAAAATATCTACGTTCTTTTGCAACATTTTTTCAAATCCTTATGTTTTGTTTTTTTTATATAAAGAAGACTAAAATAAATAAGTTGATTAAAATAATAATAAAATGTCGTAATGAAAATATAAAGTTTCATCCTGTCAAATTGTAACAGAAAAAAAGTATTGTATTATTTAAAATTATGGGCGAATACTGGATTCTGATTGGCTGCAGGATGTCCATTACTTTTGGATTATGTGCTCCTCTGAAAAATGTTTCGGTTAAATAACATTGGTGTTCAATATCATCACGACTGCCTAAATGCCAACTTGTGACCAAAACAATAGAAGTTTAAATCAATCGTTACCATGATGGTCATATTTGTCACTACTGTAATAAAGTAGAACAAAAACATAAGAAATTGTTTTGTTTCAATTGATACTTTTGGATTTTTGCCACAATAAAAATAATCTTAAAAACAAAAATTTTGCATCCACTTCTTGAAATAAAAACACAGTAAAAGGTACTTTTTTGTTTCTCGGTTTCGAGATTCTTTTTTGTCACAATGCGAGCACGGTGAGATTTTGTCAGACTCTGGCTGTAAGTATAAAAAATACAATGTTGAAATAAAAACAGAACAAACCTCAGATAAAAAACATCATAAATAAACATTGTACAGTGAGACAACATGAGTGGTTTTAGATGATCATTCACAGAATCATTTACAGTGTAAAATTAAAGTAACGGTGCAGTATTATAGTGATTATTGTCGTTACTGTAAAGTGTCCTTAGTGCCGCTCAGTTAGAGACTTAAGTGGGGATGGAAGGCAGGGGGTTGATTGCTTTCACACTGGTTGTCTTGATGATCCTGAACCAGGTTCTGAGTGCAGCCCTCACCACTAGGACTGGGTCCGTTTTGTCCTGTGTAGTGCGGATGCCATACCACACAGTCATGCTGAGAGCCAGGATGCTCTCAATGGTGAAAACAGGAGATTTTATTTCACTTAAATAATCAAATTAAACTTTATTTATGAAGCAGTTTTCATAAATAAAATGTAACACAAAGTGTTTTACAAGTTAAAAAACAAAATAAGGACAAGCCGAAGACGAACAACCCACTTACCCACACACACACATTCATACTGTACATGTACAAATACCCACAGAACACACACCCTCATACATGTACACAGGGATACATACACACAAGCTTAAAAATACAATAGGCTGGATGCAGATGTCTAAGGTGCCTCTGAAGCAGGAGCCGAGGCACACCTGCGATCACCGGCCATGATCCAAACCCCCAGATAAGAGACGAAGCTGGAGCCAGATCCCCACCAAGGCCCCATAGCCAGGACCAGCAGCCAGAGATGACCACAGGTTCCTGCTGCAGAGACCCCCAGTTGAGCATATGTCATAAGTCATGAACCAGCTAAAGGTTCACTGTTTTTTGGTCAAGTATCCACAGCATCAAACGTCAACGAAGAATTCGTCATTAACTGTGTAAAAACAAAAAAAAGTACCTTTGATCGAGTTAATATTTGTGATTTTCTGTCTAAAATTCCCATGGCACGGCGCTCTTTGAGGTCCATATTCTGAAATAGAGGACGATAACAGACACCTGGTCAGGTTTACCCTCTAAACTGAAAGCAGTGAAACAAATTTTAAATCTATCATATTAACATATTAATTTTCGGTCATACTGAAAAATAATGATTCAGTTTTAGGGTAACCTTCCTCATGCTGATGGGGATGCACCCTGCTCAGGTCACCAGTCTGTCTGTTTGTTTAAATTAGCATCAGTTAAACTGAGATTTTTCTTGTGATTTTAGACCTTTTATTTCAATCATGCATAAAAAAATAAATTTATTAGATAATATTTTAAACTCGGACTGAATTGATGATCATTGTTTATTAATATTTTTTATGAGTAAAAGATTTTAGTGAAAAACATTCTGAAGGTTTTGTTCGTTCAGGTTGCTGTTCTCTCATTTTTCAGCAGGTGGCGCATTCAGCCTGCATTAGCGGATCCACATCGTTGCGCTTTTTTTGGGGGGGGGCCTTTTGCACCTTTTTTAACATCGCAAAAAAGAGGGGATCCACTTTTTCCACATGCAGTTCGGATCAGAGCTTCTTTAAATTTGTTTCTTTGTTTTTACAAAAAAGAATAAAAACAGAGTTAAATTTATTTTTAGAGAAAAACGAAGTGAAAAAAGAAAGAAAATCAGAAGAAAACGTGTCATTAAATTTTCACATGATTGTTAACTGATTAATTAAAATCAAATGGAGTTTTTTTCTTTTTTAACAAAATAAATTGATGATCAAATAAAAAAATTCCAACTGCAGTGTTTTTTCTTTCCTTTTGATTTAAAACAAGTGTGCAAAAAAAATGAACAAATTAAAAAAGAAAGAAGTTTTAATAGTTTTTTCTTCATCTTTTTTTTTTGTAAAAACATAAATCCAAATAAATTCTGCACATTTTTCTTTTAAATCTTCATGATTTGATTTTAATTTGTTAAATTAGCAAATATTTCTGTGACATTCTTTTTTTTTTCCACCTAATGTTAAAATTTTCTTCTTGCTTTTCACAAATAAAAATGTAGAAAAGTTTCATTTGATTGAAAAAAAAAACATATTTTCTTCTGTTTTTTAGCCTTTTTTTTCGAAAATAAGAAAAACAAAATGATTTTTTTCTGATATTTAAAGGCCTTTTTTCACTTTAGAAGCTTCTCTTGTTTCTTTTTTTTCCAACCTGCAGGTTTTTGTCTCTTAAATCAAAGTTTTTCTCCAAAATCTTCATTTTTATGTCAGAAAAAATCTTTCAGTTTTATTCAGATGACTTTAAAGTTCATTCTAATGCAGTAAATTTGGTGAAAAACACTGAGAAAAAAGTAAAAAGGAGGCAAAAAAACGACATGATTTGTGTCAATATTGCACAATTTAATACTGCGGTTACACAAAGTTGTGAAAACGTCACAGAATGTGAAGTTTGCAGAAATTGCCTGAGGGGAGAAAAAAAAAAAAAGCTCATGTCAGTTTCTTTTTTGTTCACATCTTCTGTTTAAAAAAAAATCATTATTGAGACAAAAAAACAACCAAACTTTATTCTGTTTTTTTTATTTCTTTTCTTTTACCTTCTTCACCTCCTTGTTTTTGGATTTAATGAAGACAAAAGACCATTTCTTGTATATATGTTTTATGTAAGTAATAAAATATTACTATAACATAAATATAAATGTGACTTTTTTTCAGTCTACATTTAGCAATAAACATACAACCAATAATAAAAAGCCAAAAAAAAAATTCACTGCAAACAAAAACCATTACAGAGCTGGACAAAAAAAAAGACACTTTAAAGAAATAAATATATATATATATAAATGGTCAGATTCATAAAGGAAATCATATTAAAATATCTTCTTGGAATTAGTAAGTGTACAAAACTGCCCGAAAAGAAACAGAAAAAAAACAAAGAACAACAAGTTTACATATTTGACATATTTACAGATCCAAAAAAAAAAAAAAAAAAAAGTCTGGCAACATTTTCTCTAAAATCATTTTTTTAATCATTATTATCATTTTTCTTGAAAAAAAAAAGAGATTTTTTTCCCTCTTTTATTGAATAATCTGCTGATTTTTATCAGAAAATAAATAAAAATAAATTAAATCAAGTTATTTTTGCAACCGAATGAAAAAAATCCAGTGTTTTTTTTTTAAATTTCTTATGATTTAAAGAATCAAATCATTGAAGCGTGTTTTTTTTTCAGCAGATTGAGATATTTTTAAGGTAAAAAAATGAAAAATGAAATGTTAGGACGCGTGCAGAGATTCCTGAGATTTTGATTTTTTAAATTTGACCGATTTTACTTGAAATGTTTGGGATGAAAATCATTTAAAACCTGCTTCATAAAAAAAAGACAAAAAAAAAACAATCATATTAACAACAAAAGAATAAGTGCTTCATGCAAAAAGAAAAAAAAACATCAGAAATAATAATTTTTATGCAAAGATTCTTTTAAAAAAGAGACAAAAATTGTCTTTTTTTGCTAAATTTGAAGATGGAAAATATTTGAAGATTTTAAGGCAGCAAACAGAAACTCAAACGTTCTGCTGCTTTTTTCATTTTCACTGAAATGTTTTGGACATTTTTACATCATTTAGATAAAAAAACATAAAAAAGTCAAATAAAACAAACATTTTTATGAGTTTTTAGAGCAAATTTGACAAAATAAATAAACCATCACTAACTTTCGGATGTTTTTTTGTGCAGAAAAAAAAGCACCTTTAGGATGTTTTAATGAATTTTCAGAAGAAATTCTGCAAAATAAATAAACTTAAATCAGTTTTTTTAGTTTTTTGAAGAAGAAACTTTGCAGAAATAAATAAACAAGAGGAAGTTTTTCTCTAAAAAAACAATTTTAGAGCAAAATCTTGCACAAATAAGCAGTTTTTAGAGGAAATGATGAGAAAATAATGAAAATAAAAAAATATTTTGATGATTTTTATGAAAAAAAAATCAATAAGAGGAAGTTTTTACAGTAAATTTTTCACAAAGAAAAGAAAAAAAAGATGAAAAAGTTAAAGTTTCTCCAAAACTAAAGAAATCAGAGTCACTAAAGAAAAAAAGTGAGATTAGTTTTAAGAAGCTGGAGAAATAAAGAATGTTTCCAGTGTTTTTGGAGGGGTTTTTTTACGCGACTGATTCATATAATTTAGCTAAACATCTTTAAACGCGCAAAATCAGTAAAAGTGATTTTTTTTTTTCATCAAATTTCCACTAAAAGCAAAAAAAAATGTTTTTTTTTTTCAAAGTTTAAACACTGTAAACTCCAGAGTTTTTTTTTTTTTTCTGTTTTTGATTCACTGCACAGGACTCTGCAGTGTGCGGTGCAGAGGGGGGGTCTCTGCTTGAGAATAAACATCCTCCATATTGGGGTGCGGGACCCCCACTGGTGTCATTCTTTTCTCTTTCTGTCTTCTGTTACAAAACCAAACGCGGACAACTTCTTTCTCCAGCTGCAGAGTTCCTGCTAAAGTGCTGATTTCATGCGCGGATGGTTTTGGGCATTTTAAGAAATGATTTTCTAAAGCTCCTTTCACCCCCACCTCGATGGAGGTCCTCTTCTTTCTTTTCCTCCCCTGCGCTGCTATCTTGTCCAAATTGGTTGGACTTCCTGTGTTGGAGTCTGTCTCCTCCAGCCACTTGTTAAGCAGAGGTTTAAGTTTGCACATGTTCTTAAAGCTCAGCTGCAAAGCCTCGAACCTGCAGATGGTGGTCTGGGAGAAAACATTCCCATAGAGGGTCCCTAAAGCCAGACCCACATCCGCCTGTGTGAAGCCCAGTTTGATCCTTCTCTGCTTAAACTGCTTTGCAAACTGCTCCAAGTCATCAGAACTGGGCGCGTCCTCGTCCGAGTGGTCCTGGTGGTGGCTGAAAGCCTGCTGGGGGGATTCCAGCTGGTTGTCATGACTACCAGAGTCATCGTGGAGCGGATCCCGCATGTTGTGGTGCAGGGATCCGGGTTGCGGGCTCAACATGGCGTTTAGGTTAGTGTATCCAGGCTGTGAGTAGACCAAAGACTGATGGTTGGATGCAGGAGATAAGGGGGACAGATGGTGCGTGCTGCTGGGCGCCCAGGACCCGTGGTGTCCGCTCTGGGTCTGCTGGTGGACCAGGTGGGATCTGTGATGAAAACCGGAGCTCAGATCATCTCTGGCCGCCTGCACGCTGGCTTTGTGCTCCTGCTGGATGTGCGCACCGGTGCTGGACCAGTCGGTGTTGGAAGTGGGGAGCCACTGGTGGTGCGTCAGGCTCATGGGGTGCCCCGTGTTTGTGGCCGCCAGACCCTGCAGGTACTCATGGTGCATCATCTTCTGCACCTCCCGGTAGGTCGTTCCCTGGTGCATCCTGTCCGAGTCCGGATGCATGAGCGGGTTGGAGGGTAAGGAGTTATTCCGCGGGATGTACTGAGCTGTTGTCGCCATGGCTACAACTTCCCAAACTGCCGCGCGTTCTGCTGCGAACAGGCTTTAGACGCAGAAAACTGATCTGGGAGGTCTTAGGAAGAAAGGAGGGAAGACACGCCCACCTGCTGCCAGTGTATTGGCTCATACCCCCCCGCGCTACCCCCAATGAGGAGAGAAGACACACACACACACACACACACACACACACACACACACACTCACACTCACACTCACACACACAGAGATAAACTAATCCAAAAACATAATTATTCCTCATTAAATAACATTGACTTTTATTTTATTGCTTATCTTAAAACAGAGGTGGGCAACCTGTGGCCCGCTGACCACATGCGGCCCCCCAAACCCTTTAATCTGGTCCATCAAATCTCAAGAGATTCTATGAAGATAGCTGTTTAGATTTTTTGTTTCTGCAATTACAGGGTTTCACAATAGGTGGCGCCACATTGTGGTGTTGAGATGCATTTCGGGAAAATTGGAATTCTTAAATTATTCTGGCGAAATCGAGTTGTTGAGTTTACAAGAAGAAAATAATGTTTTTTTTACGCACATTTTTTTACGATCATCTGAATTAAAATATACAAACGCGGAGAAAAAATTCCTTCGTCAAAAAATGCACGAATAAAGAAGTAAAAACTTTAACGGGTTAAAAGTTCTCATTTAACAACATTTTTTTAAAAAAAAAGTGTGTAAATAAAGTCTTTGTTGGCTTAAAAAAAACATATTTTTTGGTGAAAAATCTTTTAAATATGTGTCTTCAATTTGACTTGTTTTTGAAGCAGTGAATTCCCCCTCCTCTCGCTCTTCACTTTGTCACGCCCCCTTGCACAAGTACACGACACAGCGTATATTACATGTGCGGTGCAAAATACAAGCCAATCAACTCACACATACTAGAACAAAGTCCTGCTCTAGTTGGAATGTGGGCGTGACGGACAACAAAATCCACGGCCAAGAACTTGGTTTGCATGAAATAAAAAAACAATAAAAAAATATTGTTTAAACGTGTTAAAAACCTTCAAAATAACCAAAACAAACCATTTTGTTCATTTAAAAACATATCCTTTATAAAAAACAACAACATATTTTTACTTGTTTTTTATCATAAAAACTTAATTTAAAGGACAAAAAAAGAGAATATTTTTCATTCTTTGGCTAAAAAAAGGGACTTTTTTAAAAACATCATAAAACCCATAAAAAGTCTATTTTATATAAACAAAAGTATAAATTATAAACTTCTTGATTTGGATGCAGATTTTTTTTTTTGATGAACTTGGTCCCTCATCTACTGGTTTGAGGCTCGTTCTGCTGATTTTGCATCAGTGTAACCGCGTGGGGGAGTGCGGGGATCTGTGTGAAGGTGCGACCCCCACACTGTACCCCACATTTAAACACACACACACACACACACACACACACACACACACACACACACACACACACACACACACACACTTTTCCATCCACCTACAGATATTAAATGATCAGATCACTCCTTTTATTTGGTGTGTGTTTGAAACTTAAAACAGTCTTTATTTTTTTCTAAACCCATCAAACTTCTGTTATTTTTTATTCTTAATTAGGAATAAAAATAAACATAAATAACGTGTTTCTTCTATTAAACATTTTATTGAATCATTTAACTTCATTATAAATTTTAATGATCTATTTTAGGTTCATCTTTAAAAGCCAGACTTTTAACCCGATCTGTTTTTAGTTCATCTTTAAGAACAGAATTCTTTACTTTGTTCAACACAAGAGGTTTTTAATTTAAAACAACAGGCTTCATTTTGAAATGATTTACTTTGTGGAGCGTTTTAAAGAGCAGTGAGGTGGATAGAGAGAGAGATTCTGTTTCTCCTTCCTCTCCTGGTTGATCTGATTATTTTTCCCTTCACGTTTTGTCCCAATAGCAAATTACCAATTCTATGAATTGCAAAGCAGCCTGAGAGACGCTGAGGGCTTGGTGAGGGGGGGTGTTCAGGGGGTTTTGGGGGGTTCTTGGAGATTGAAAGGGATCTTTTGCAAACACAATCACGTTCTTAAATGGAAATGCGAGGCTTTAAACAAATCTTACATCTCTCCTCTTTTCCATTCGAACCAAAACTCCGCAATCAAGCGCGTGTTCCGCACAATTTTGGAAGAATTTAAAAAAAAAAAAATGGCAAACAGATTTTTTTTAAAAAAATCATTTACTTTAAAGCAGTATTTTGTATTTTTTCATTTGATTTTATCTTTTTTTTTTTATCTACAGAAGGATGTGTTCATCTTCTTAAGAGGTGAGTTTTCTGCTTCATGCGTGGACTGCGTGGCATGTGCGTGCGTGGAAAATGTGCAGCGGGTCACAGGTGCTTGTCACACCCTCACACCCCAAACCCACACTCCACACCCCCTCGGAAAGGCGTGGTTCTTTTTTTTTTTTTTTTTTTTTTTTTTTAGCCCTTCGGGCTAATGGAGGACTGAATGATTCAACATTTTTTTTTTTTTTTTAAGAAAAGTATCTCTTTTTTTTTTTTTAATCTAAAAGAATTTTAATTACCATAATTAAAAAAAGACGTGGATTTAATGTATTTTTAAAATTTTTTTTGTGATACAAATTAAATTTTAAGCATGAGTAAAATGTAAAAAAAAATCTAAATGAAGGAATAAAAATGTCATTTATAATAATTTTTAGTGAAAATATGAACATTTTTTTTCTATTTGACTCATAAAAATTTATTAAAAATTGTGTTTTTTTCATCAATGAATAAATTTCTGTTTTTTTTAATCAAAATCGATATCATTCATTTTAAGATTTTTTTGAAAGAAATGTTTACATTTTTAAAACTTTGTTTTTTGCTGTAAAAAGTGTTTTTTAAGTTTTTTGAAAATTTGTTTGTTAATGTTTTTCTTAATAAACTGAAAGAATTTGCTTTGAAATGCAGATTATTTTCTGTAGATTTAAGAAAAAGAGGCATAAAATGCAAAAATATGAATATTTACGTGATTAAACTTTATTTTTTATGAAAAAAAGACACATTTTTTGCTGCCAAAAAAACTCAGAAATATTTCCTAAAAACATCAACACTAAAAACAATTAAATAATTACATAAAAATAATAAGTCATTAAACCTAAGACTCCGCCCATCGAGTAAATTTGTGAACTTGACATGTTGTTGCATGACCCTGAATACGTAATCAGTTAATCTATAGTCGGTACTGAGTAACTGCGAGAAGCTTCAGTAAAATCCATGCAGTGGTTTGCGAAATATCGAGTTGAAAAAACTTTGTAACTTTAACCATTGATTCTTGATTCTTGATCTCAAAACCCCAATCAGTTCATCTCTAGCTGGTACTGAGTATATGTGGAATAGTTTCACTAAAAATCTTTCAATGATTTGCGATATATTGCATCGACACGTTTGTGACTTGATCTTTGGACTTAGGCATCGAATCAGTTCATCTACAGTAGGCGTTGAACATGAGTCGTTTAGAGAAATTTTGTATTCACAAGAATTTTTGACCTGTTCTTTTGGTTGCGTAAAACTGGAAACCTAATCAGTTCATCTATAGTTGGTGGTGAGTAATTGTTGGCAGTTTCACTGAAATCCTTTTAATGGTTTTTAAGGGACTGAAAATGAGCATAAAATTCTGATTCTGCAGAGATGTTTCCAGGTGATGGGGTGAGAGGGGGATGCGGGGAGGTGAGGAGATTGGGGGGGGGTGTCCCATGCAATCCTATGCAACACCCCCGCCCCCCCCCCCCTTAACTTCCCTCTGGGTTATAAAAAGCCTCTTCCTGCCACACAGAGCGGTTCTGTGTGTTTTCAGCAAAGATCTGCTGCTGGAAAAAAAAAAAAAAGGGTCCAGATGCTTCGGCCTCTTTTGTGAAGAGGGTCGCCTTGTGTGCGCGTACACGCATTTTTGCTCACGCACGTGTTTCCATGGTGCGTTGAATGAAAGACATCCCATAGCTGAAAGATGAGCGACAGGAAGACAGGATGAAAAAAAACTCCAAGTTTAATGACCTCCTGACAGGGAGAGGGGGGGGCGGTGTCCCCGAATAATCCCCCTTTTATTCTACAGTTTATGACGTCACAGGAAACTTTTAGGTTTAACTTTATTGTGGTTTAAAAAAATCAATTAGAATGTTTATTCAGACATTTATTTATATTTTATTCATTTTTTTATGTCTTAAAACTTTTAATCTCTTCAAAAAAAAAAAAATCATAGTTTGGTCAAATGAACTAAAATAATTTATAAATGTGAAGATTTTCTCTTATTTTAAGCTAAAAAATGACTAAACATTAGAAATAAATCACATTAAAACATTAAACATATTTAATCTGATTAAGAATAAAAGAAATTTATCAAAGAGAAACACATTTTTTTTAGTTTTATGCAACACAAAAAAATTAAAATGAAGTTTTCCTATTGAAAAAAAAATCATCAAATTGGACTTTTCTTTGCTGTTTTCTTTATTTTTAGGTGGATTATTTTACTTTTTATGACTTTGTCAGGATTAAGATTCATAATAAAATCCAGAAACTTTTCAGATCATTAAGATTCTTTTTTTTTTTTTTTTTTTTGATAGACATGGTTAATGGGCCCTAAATATGCATTTTAAAAAACACTGTTTCTTTTTTTTCTGAACCATCCCGCATGCTCAGGTAACTTTTTTCTTTCTTTTTTTTGGTTAATGAACTTCTGGCTCTTCTGCCAGCATCCCCCTGAGAATGCGAGTGGAGGGGTGGTAAAAGATGGAGGGTTTTTTTCTTGTGGTGAAAGGTGCGAGTTTCTCCATCTTTCTCTGGCTAATTAGGTGGGGTCTGAACTGAAGATTCATGAATATTCATGAGAAACTCCTGCGCGCAATTAGCAGAGGAGAAGAGTTCCTAACTTCAATCTCCCAAACAAGACGGATTTAAGGAGGAATTGAGGAGGGGGGACCCTCTTTTTTTTTCACCAGTCTGCCTGTGACCACTTCATCTCCATCTCCATGCTGGGAAAACATCTAATCCAATTAGATTAGAGAAAAAAAAAACTCTGCAGTGGCTCCTGAAACATTTCTGAATTTCTCTGTTTGACACCTGAAAAAAAAGATTTAATCAGTTTTAGTTCTGAAACTTTTTTTTTATCGACTTTATCTATGCATTCGACACCAAAATTCTGCAAACGTGAAGTATCCTTAGTTTTTGCTGGCATGTTTCAGGAGGTAGGGTCATGTTTATGTGTGTGTGTGTGGATGAAGCAGCTGCTGGAAGATAAAAAGTGTGGGTTTAAATAGAAAATAATATTATAGGCACTCGTCAAATGGAATTTTATTGGATTAAAAAAGGGTTTTGTGCTTTTGTGGGTCTTATTCTTTCCTCATCTCCACAGAAAGTCAGTTTCTTCCATCTAACCCCTTAAGTCGATCGCGATCAACTGGTCGATCACAAAGGCATTTTGAGTAGATCGCATGGCTTTGAAAAAAAGTAGAAAAAACTTTTGAAAAATGGTGTCAATCTAGTGGCTTTTCTTCTGTTACTTGAGATTTTTGGAGTCTGTGACGTGAAATCACGTTGTTAAGCCTGTTATCAATAAGCAGCCCGCAGTGCTGCTTTGGCCCCTCCCCCTTGCAAAGCGCTGTGAGTGTGTGTGTATGTAACAAATGGTGTTGTAGGGGTCGTTACAGCAGGCTGGAAACGATTAGTGGGGTTTGTGATGGTAACATAGGACTGGTAGATCTCAGGAGGTTTGATATTTGTAAAGTAGATCTTGAGACAAAAAAGGTTGGGGACCCCTGATCTAAACCTATCTCCTGCCTCCTCTTCGGTCACACCAACTATCTTCATGTCTTCCTTCACTGTATCCATGAACCTCCTCTTTGGTCTTCCTCTAGTCCTCTTTCCTGGTGGTTCCAAATCCAGCATCCTTCTTCTGATGTACTCTCTCTCTCTCCTCTGCACATGTCCAAACCATCTCAGTCTGGCCTCTCTGACTTTAAAACCTCTAACATGTGCTGTTTCTCTGATCCTGTCCATCCTGGTCACTCCCAGAGAGATCCTCAGCATCTTCATCTCTGCTACAAACATCTCTGTTTCCTGTCTTTTCCTCAGTGACATTGTTTCTAGACCAAACAGCATGGCCGCTCTCACCACACTGTCTCTAGACCAATCAGCATGGCTGCTCTCACCACACTGTCTCTAGACCAATCAGCATGGCCGCTCTCACCACGGTTTTCTACACTTTTCCTTTCATTTTAGCTGAAACTCTTCTATCACACATCACACCTGATACTTTTCTCCACCCGTTCTAGCCTGTCTGCACATGCTTCTTCACCTCTTTTCCACACTCTCCATTGCTCTCGGTTGTGTTGTGTTGTATTAATTTAACATTGTGTCTTTTTTGAGCTCAGAAAAGCAACATTCACAAAAAACAAGCTTGAGTGAAGAACATGCACTAAAACTGTTCTTACATAGGATGTGGGCGTGGTCGAGAACAAAACTTGTGTCTTAGAACAACCTGTATTTAAATACCCACTGTTTACGCGACGAAAGAGCTCACAAATAACCGTTAGGTATGTTTTTTGATGTGGTAGAAACTTTAAAAAGTGCCATTTTGCAATAATATTTCCGTCTTTAGTGAATCAAACAATAACTTTATTGCAAATTTATTGAATTAAAATGACAATAAGATCATAATTTGCGACAGAAACCCTTATAATTTGTTCCACCAAACTGAAGTAAGATTTAAAAAACCCAGTTTTCAAAGTCTTCAGGTGACCTACAATGACGGATTGTCCTCATGCAGAGGTCATGATGTTCCAATAGATCTGTGTGTGTCATCATGAGTGAAACTTTACAGAATTTAAAGTCTGAGAATGAAGTTTTAATGTCTCTTGTTCACCCTGCTCTCTGTGGGATGCCCCTTCCGTCCAACTAATCGACACAGTAGTGAAACTTTATTCTTATACATGCATCCTAATTTCATTTTCTTCGTTGGTGTCTGTCTTGTTTATAACTGGTAACATATAAATGACGATGATGTAAGGATAACCTAGTTGTGTATCTTGACTGTCCAAAAATGGATGCATCGTAGAGAGCCTGTGGGAAAGTGCAATGGTACCAGCTCAAATTCAAAATGGTTAAAGTTTTATCGATGCTCTCTTTTTGTAGATAAAGCTAATAGAATGACCTCGGAAGGAGCTAGCAGAGTTTTAGTTTACCTGGCAACATTGGCAATATTGGCTGAAAAGTGATTGGTCGAATGCTTGAAAGTGAAAACGGACTCTACTTACTGTATGTCGAGCTTTCCCACCTGCGTGGTACTCAAAGTGCTTTACATTGCAGCCCACATTCACCCATTCATGCACAATGGGGATGCTGCCAGGCAAGGTGCAAACTACCCATTGGGAGCAATTGGGGGTTCGGTGTCTTGTTCAGGGACACATCTGCATGAATGCCGGGTGGGGTATCGAACCAGCAACCCTTTGGTTATGGGGTGGACGCCCTTCTCACTGAGTCATTCTTCCCCCTCAAACACTCTATAGCATAAAATTGGAAGAAAGCCATAAAATAAAATATATTTTTAATTATTAGAGGACAAAATGTAATTAAAACCAGAATTAAATCTAACCCTAATCCAGAGGCAGTGGCTCTGTGGTAGAGCGTTCATCCCCCGGACCAGAAGTTAACCGGAAGTTTGTGGGTTTGATTCCCACTGAGTTCACGTCTAGGGTCCTTGGAGAAGACACCTAACCTCCCGTTTCTCCCACCATTGGCGCCATCATTGGTGGCAGCCTGCTGCGGTGTAATGCAGCACACAAATTTTCCGATGAGGGATCAATAAAGTATACATTATTATTTCAATTCAAAACATTTTTTTTGGCCTGAACGAAGCCGTTCGTTGTTCACTGTCGTATTTAACATTCGTAACGTTCAGATTTTAGTGTCTCAACTTTTTGGACCAGACCGAGTGAAAAAGAACATCATAAAAAAATAAATAAATGTGCACTATTCTAATTGGAAGAGAAAGGGGCGGGAGCTCTAACACCACTTGGTGTCCATCTCTGCACGCTGTTACTCAATCCACCAGCCAGTCTACCCACAATCCTCTGCTTTGAATTCAAGGTGATTCTTCTCCCCGACTCCCTCCCGGATGCCTCCATAAAGATGTTTATGTATGTATGTGCGGAGGGGAACACGACGAGGAGGTTTTTCAGGGGTTAGGGGAGATAAGCAGAGGAGTTTGAGGCCGGTGAATATGGATGGGGTCCCTGCTTTCAGAAAGCACCGCTGATAGAGAGGTAAACAGCTCCTGGCTAGGAGGTGGGGGGGGTGATGGATGATGCATCCCCTCCTCTCTCTGTCTTTCACTCTGCATCTTTAGGGACATCTTTAGTTATTCCTTTACATGATGATTGTTAGGATTTTAGATGATGAGTTTTAGAGTTGGAGACCGCTTCATTAAAACAGACTTCATCACTCCTGTCTGGATGAAGTTCATCTGCTACATCTAAAGAATATAAACTACGTCATGTAGAATGGGAGTGCACGCTGGGCCTTAGATCATTGGTTGCAGACACTTGTAAACAATTCAATCAGTAATTCTTGTTGATGCAGAGTAAATAAGGGATTGGAATAAAACTACCCCACAGTTACTCAGTACCAGTTGTATATGAACTGACTAACTTTGTGATATAGGTCAGGTGAAAGCATTTTTTTTTTTCAATGCCTTGATTCATACTTAATCTTGTTCCTCATTTCTTTTTTTAAAATTAAAGTTGTGCTTTTGTCTTTTGTTGTTCTTAGTTTAGGTTATTGGTTTTTTTTGTTGTTCAGAAAGAACTTGTAAATAAAAGCACTTTTTTCTTGTGAATCAGGTTCACGTGAATGGTGAGTCTTTCGTTGTGGAGAAAGAAATTTCTTGAATTACAACTTTTGATAATTCAGTATTTCATCAATAGCATGACTTTAGGGGAGGCGGTGGCTCAGTGGTAGAGTGGTCGCCCTTGGATCTTAAGTTAATCGGAAGATCGACGTTTCGATCCCCACTGAGTTCACGTCTAGGGTCCTTGAAGAAGACACCGGAACCCCTGTTTCTCCCACCTTTGGCGCCGTTGTGGCAGCCTGCTGCGGTGTAGAAGTGTTGCACACAAATTTTCCCGGTGAGAGATCCATAAAGTATCTTCTTCTTCTCCTTTCGGCATTTCTCTTCAGGGGGCGCCACACCAAGTCAGTTTCTTCCATCTAACCCTATCTGCTGCATCCTCTTCAGTCACGCCAACTATCTTCATGTCTTCTTTCACTGTATCCATGAACCTCCTCTTTGGTCTTCCTCTTGCCCTCTTTCCTGGTGGTTCCAAATCCAGCATCCTTCTGCCGATGTACTCGGTCTCTCTCCTCTGCACATGTCCAAACCATCTCAGTCTGGCCTCCCGGACTTTATCTCTAAAACCTCCAACATGTGCTGTTCCTCTGATATACTCATTTCTGATCCTGTCCATCCTGGTCACTCCCAGAGAGTTCCTCAGCATCTTCATCTCTGCTACCTCTATCTCTGCTTCCTGTCTTTTCCTCAGTGCCACTGTCTCTAGACCAATCAGCATGGCGGGTCTCACCACGGTTTTGTACACTTTTCCTTTCATTTTAGCTGAAACTCTTCTGTCACACATCACACCTGATACTTTTCTCTACCCGTTCCAGCCTGCCTGCACACGCTTCTTCACCTCTTTTCCACACTCTCCATTGCTCTGGACTGTTGATCCTAGATACTTAAAATCTTCCACCTTCTTTATCTCTTCTCCCTCTAACCTCACTTTTACATTTGGATCCCTCTCATTCACACACATGTACTCTGTCTTACTCTGACTAATCTTCAAACCTCCACCTCTCCAGCTTTTCCTCCACCTCTTCCCTCCTCTCACTACAGATCACAATGTCATCTGCAAACATCATTGTCCATGGAGATCCATAAAGTATACATTGTTATTTTATTGCTTTTATGCTGTGTAAATACGTTATATTGAACATTTTTTTAACAAAATTGAAAGTTTTTCCAAAGTTTTTCACATCTTGACTTTATTCACCAAGTTTGTTTGGTTTTAAATCATAAGTTTGTATCTTTTAGAAGAATTAAAGTACAAACTTTATCTCACTTTTAACGTTCAAAATCTGGATTAAAACTAGAATTTTTTTTTTCAATAACTAAACTCAAGTTTAGTTATGTGTAAAAACTAATGAAACTAGTTTTTGGTAAAAATTGAATGCAGACATAAAAATATTCAATTAATCAACTTTCTGCTTGTTTGGGTTTATTTTTCTATTTTTTTTAGAGTCAAAACCGTTTTTTTTCTCCCCATTTTTAATATTTTTCTCCTGATAGATTTGGAGGCTGAGCAGCACGCTGGCATCGAGGCCGTAGCCGCCATTTTTCTTGTTTACATCATTTTTAAAATACATAACTTTATCTTTTAAGGATGAGAATTATTTCCTGGTGGAGTCACCGGGCCATTCTACCACAGATTGGCTAGTTGGAAACAGCCTGACCAATCAGTTGGCTGCTCAGACGGACGTAAACCAGGTGAGGAGTGAAAAAAAATCAAGGAAAAATCACAGTTTCAGCCAATTAGAAAAAAACAAACGTTAGTTTGACCAAATTGATTTAATATCGTTTATCGTCCAAGTTTATTGAGCACATAAAATCCTTTCTGAGCCTCCACACTGCATCTCTGTCATGTTAAATAAAGTTTTCTTTATTTAGAAATTAACATTTTTTTACGGAATTATATCTCATACGTTCCCCCTCAAAGACCCGGACCTCCTCAGGGGAACACTTGATTGCTCTCTTGGCCACAACACACACACATCCACACACATCCACACACTCACGCCTGCATATCCAACACACACACACAGCAAAAAACTTCCACACTTAGACCCTCCGCAAAGTTATTAATGAGCTGTTTAATTTTAATTAGATAGTAATTCATGTTAATGCCTGTTTAATGGAGGGAAATAATTCCCCTCGGTCACTCGGGGTCTTTCTGCTTCGTTTACCGGCCCCTCCAGTTATGCTGCACGCTTTCTTAGCCAGCTGTGAGGGGGAAAACAGAACGAGAGGCTGAGAATGACGAAACACACACACATGTATGCACACATTCAGACACACACATACTTATACTTACAGACTCACACACAAAATTCTCTAATCTAAACGCTTTCATTCAGATTAAATTAAAACTCAGATGATATTTTTTAGGAGCAGACATATGGAGAAGTTTCTGATCCGGCCAGATGTGGAGGTCCAGTTTTGATCCGGTCTGACCTGGTGGTTCTGCTGCGTACCCAGAAAAGGTCCCTTAGGGTTCAGACTGTCTCAGTTCCGTCTGGGAGATAGTCTAACAGCTTCATGCTCATTGGTCAGATTGAGTTAAAAACCAATGAAAAGCTTTTAATCTTTGATTGTCCAGTCTGAGTGCTTCCTGGTTGTGGGTCACCGTGAGGAGCAAACAGACACACAGAGAAACGATTCAGAAAAACCTCAGAAACTTCAGGGATTTGGAAGATTAGAACATTTCAACAAAAAGCTTGGATTATTTGTAGATTAAATCCATCTTTTAGTCTCCTCAGCGATGCTAAAAGTCTAACCTGTCCTACATACTGTATTTTTGATGAAGTTTTCAACATGTCTTAAACATCTCGGAGTTCTTTACTTTGTTCAACTTTTGTTGAGAAAAGTTTCGTTCCGTTCCGTCATCTTCCGCTTGTTCTGAGGTCGGGTCGCGGGGGCAACAGCCTCAAGCGGGCAGCCCAGGCCTCTCTCTCCGCGGAATCACCTTGAATTCCCTTGCATCCTCTAGCTCACCTGGAAGGATCCCAAGTCGTTCCTCAGCCAGCTGTGAGACATAGTCTCTCCAGCAGGTCTGGGGTCTCCTCCTGGTGGGACGTGCCCGAAACACCTCGCCCGCGAGGCGCTCGGGGGGCATCCTGACCAGATGCCCAAACCACCCGATCTGGCTTCTCTCGACCTGGAGGAGGAGCGGCTCGACACCGAGCTCCTCCCGGATGGCAGAGCTCCTCATCCGATCTCTGAGTGAGAGCCCAGCCACCCTGCGGAGGAAGCTCATTTCCTCCGCTTGTACCCGCCATCTCATTCTTTCGGTCACTACCCACAGCTGGTTACCATGGTGAGGGTGGGAACATAGATCGACTTGTTTGCTTTTCGGCTCAGCTCTCGCTTTAGGAAAAGTTTTCTTTGAAAATAACATAAACGTCTCAATCTCTGCTTTTGAGACCGGCTGTCCTGACACAATCCTGCATAAAGTTTTCTACTAATTCAAAAACCTGTGCCGTCCAGTGCTGCTCGGAGTTCTTTACTTTGTTTAAAAAGTCTAAAAAATTCAATTAAAACAATTGAATTAAATTAATTAACCACAAGGTCTATGTATTTCTTTGATTTTGAGCCTGTGTCTCAGAATCTTTTGTCTTTCCTCGTCACTTTTTTCAGACCTCCTAATTGGACAGTCGCATAGCAGCAAAGCTATCAGTGTTTGTGTGTTATGTTGACATAAAATCTTTTTATTTCCAGCAAACTTCAGCAAACAAGTGAAAAATAAATAGATTTGATGTCTGATTCACTTTCAAAGTCTTTTTCTGGACAAAATTTTCAAAACAAGTTGAACAAAGTAAAGAACTCCAAGCAGCATTGAACAGAACAGGTGTACTGTAGGACAGATTGATGCAGAACTCCATCCCTTACTGGCGACCTATTCGGGTTGTACCCTGCTTCTCGCTTTAAACAGCTAGGATAGGCTCCTGCACCCCCCGTGACCCTTTCAAGGATAAGCGGTTCAGAAGATGAAATGCAATGAAATGATTGATGCAGGTTGAGTCCTACTGAAGGCCTAAATGTGAAACGGAAGGTCCCCCAATGGGTTTTAGGGTGTTTTTTTGTGGATATGTTTGCCCAGCCTTGTCTATCTTCTCATTCTGCTGTTTTTTAGTGGGTTTGCCCACCTCCTCTTTTTCTCCGCTCCCAGCAGGTGCCCGTCCTCTGCTAACATTTGTTATCTCTAATCCTGCAGGTTGGGCGTACAAAAAGAGCGTAGTAAACTCTCTCTCTCTCTCTAAGACCTAATCCCACCACTCGTCCTGCTCTCCCTTTTTTTTTTTTACTCTACACTATCTGTCTTTTAGGCTGCAGGAGAGAGGGGGGGTACACTTCATTTCTCTGATTGCCACGCTGCTTTTTTATCAGGTTTTTGGTTTGTGGGCAGGGGTCTCTTTTTTTTCTGGTCCTGTTTCAGTTTCTTTATAGGTCCTGGTTCTCTCTCTCTGTATCGTTTACAGTCATTTTCTGGTAATTAAAAGCGAGCTGCTGCAGGATTTTGGCCTGCAGTGAAACAGCAGCCCTGATGAATAATTCTACGAGAGAGAGAGGGGCGTTCTTTCAAGTCGACTCTTTGTTGATTTACCATTAAAACCTGTAACACACACACTCCCTTTTACTCTCTCTCTCAAACACACACACATACACACACAAATACACACTTTAGGTCCTTTTCTCCACGAGGTCTCACAATTACATTTATGAGTGTGTGTACAGTCACCTTCTTATCCATCTATCCCTTACAGGGTTGCCAAAGCCCATCCCGGCTGATTCAAGGTGAAGGGCAGGGTACACCCTGAACAGGTTGCCAGTCTGTCGCGGGGCCACACACATACAACCATCCATACACACACTCAGTCCTCGGGGCAATTTGGCACCGGCGAATCAACCTAGCATACATGTCTTTGGAGGGTGAGAGGAAACCGGGGTACCCGGAGGAAACCCACGCAGACATGGGGAGAACATGCAAACTCCACACAGAAAGGACAGTGTTCTAAGCCATGTCTCCACCCGGGATTTGAACCCATGACCTTCTTGCCGTGAGGCCACTGTGCTATGCACTGCGCCACGGTGCCGCTCGAGTGTATGTGTGTTTTACATCGACGTCTGTGTGTGTTGCATGCACCGCTAGAAATAAACAAACTTTAGTATTCGAATGATTTTCATTCGTTGACAGAGACGTTTGTTAGTTTTTCATTCCGTCCGTCATCTTCCGCTTATCCGGGACTGGGTCGCGGGGACAACAGCCTCAGACGGGAAGC
Organism: Neostethus bicornis; assembly: GCA_902685375.1. Classification (NCBI taxonomy): domain Eukaryota; kingdom Metazoa; phylum Chordata; class Actinopteri; order Atheriniformes; family Phallostethidae; genus Neostethus; species Neostethus bicornis. The sequence continues at coordinate 12,786,638 of LR738541.1, read as the reverse complement.
ACAGCCTTCTCTCACCCCAACTGCATCCTCCTGCTCACCCAGGATGATCCCAAGTCGTTCCCCGGCCAGCTGTGAGACATAGTCTCTCCAGCAGATCCGGGGTCTACCTCTTGGTATCCTCCCGGTGGGACGTGCCCGAAATACCTCACCCGCGGCACGCTCGGGGGGGCATCCTGACCAGATGCCCGTGCCACCCCATCTGGCTTTTCTCAACCTGGAGGAGGAGCGGCTCAACACCGAGCTCTTCCCAGATAGCAGACCTCCTCACCTGATCTCTGAGTGAGAGCCCAGCCACCCTGCGGAGGAAGCTCATTTCGGCCGCTTGTATCCACGATCTCATTCTTTCGGTCACCACCCGAAGGTGGTGACCATAGGTGAGGGTAGGAACATAGATCCTGGTTACCATGGTGAGGGTAGGAATGTAGATCCTGGTTACCATGGTGAGGGTAGGAACGTAGATCCTGGTTACCATGGTGAGGGTAAGAACGTAGATCCTGGTTACCATGGTGAGGGTAGGAACGTAGATCCTGGTTACCACGGTGAGGGTCGGAACATAGATCCTGGTTACCATGGTGAGGGTAGGAACATAAATCCTGGTTACCATGGTGAGGGTAGGAATGTAGATCCTGGTTACCATGGTGAGGGTAAGAACGTAGATCCTGGTTACCATGGTGAGGGTAGGAACGTAGATTCTGGTTACCATGGTGAGAGTAGGAACATAGATCCTGGTTACCATGGTGAGGGTAGGAACATAGATCCTGGTTACCATGGTGAGGGTAGGAATGTAGATTGACTTGTAAATCCCGAGCTTTGTTTTTCGGCTCAGCTCTTTCTTTACAACGACCGACCGATGCAGCGTCCTAGTTATTGCTGATGCTGCACCGATCCGCCTGTCGATCTCCAGCTCCATCCTTCCCCCACTCGTGAACAAGACCCCGAGATACTTAAACTCCTCCACTTGGAGCAGGACCCTGTCCCTGACCCACAGGGGGCCTTCGTTTGTTAGTTTTAATAATAATAATGAACGAACGCGTGTTTTTTTTTTTTTTTTTTTACAGAAAAAAAGAGAAAGTTTGAGCAGTTTTAACCCTGGCTGGAGGGGTGGAATGGAGGCCAAAAGAGAAGCATGTCATGTCATCTGGCTCAGTAGTTATCCCCCAGTCAGTTATACGGGCTTCAGCATACTGAACAGCAAACACACACACACACAGAGTAAGTAAACAAACAGTATTTTTCACACTGTCACACTCACATGGACACAGTCATGCACTGAAGAGATAATGGTGGCCAGAGGCGGTGCGCTCTCTCTCTGAGGCAGCCAGTGTGCTCTGGTCCTTACTGTCTGTTACATTTGATCACCATCATCCAACTGCAACGGACAGCCTGCAACATACACACACGCACACACACACACACACTGCCAGAGGATATTACAGCCAGCCTGACACCTCTAAATAAGTGTTTACTCTTTAGTGTCTATGTGTGTGTGTGAATATTTGCCTATGTATTTTATTTGGCTGTGTGACTGCCTGTGCATCCATGACATTGTGTGTGTGTGTGTGTGTGTGTGTGTGTGTGTGTGGTGAAGTGAGCATGTGAAATGTATCCAAAAAAATCTTTTGTTTCTGATGGAATTTTTTGATGTAAAAAAATGAATCTAAATTAAATAAAAAAGTTTTTTGAATTTTGTCTCAAAAAGTTTTTATATATCCAGATAAGTGTGTGTGTGTGTGTGTGTGTGTGTGTGTGTGTGTGTGTGTGTGTGTGTGTGTGTGTGTGTGTGTGTGTGTGTAAAAACATAGAAGGTGCATAAAAACTATCCAAACAAGATTGAGTTGTTGAACAAAATTTGTTGAGTTTGAAATTTGGTCGCATGACCTTGATAGTTCATCTATAGTTGGAACTGAGTAACTGTGGGCAGTTTCAGTAAAATCCCGCCACTGTTTTTTTCACAATAACTTTCTTGTAAACGTAAGTTGGATGAAACTAATCTTATTTTTTGTTTTAAAATGTAGGTTAAAAAAAATTTGTCTCGCCTAGAAAAAGAAAAATGGAGGATATATATTTTTTTTTTCAGAATAAAATGTAATAAAAAAGGATCAAAAGTTGTTTAACTTTAGTTTTAATCCATTTATTAGCCAAAAACGTACGCTTTAGTGTCTTTGTAAACGTTAGATTTTACCATCTACACTTTAAAGAAGTGCACGTCGATCTCGTGCAACTGAATTTTAAACTGCTTTAATTTTATTTTTAATTTTTAATGATAAAGATTAATCTATAAAATACATAATGATGGACTTTAAAGCCTTAAAACATCTAGAATAGTTGAAAAGAACAACATGGATGACCCATGTCCAAAAAAATAACCATTAAGGACTTGGAACACTTTTATGAACACAATATCTACCAAATCCTGAAACTATTTGAATAAAACTGCTCTCTGTTATTCAGTACCAACTATAGATGAACTTAAGGGACTCTATCCAAGTTATTACAATTTTCTATCATTGATAACAAGTGCACTTCAGTCCTTTGAACTCTACTAAAAATGGCTGTTTTTGTAAAAACACACTATAAAGTCACAAAAAATGATAGCAAAGAATTTAAAAATCGTACATGCTATATATGAACTGCACTTTTGGAAACTATCTACAGTGTAGATTCTCATTCTCATTGACACGTTTCCTGTTTTGAACACTCACTGTCTCTTAATGAACTTTAATAGGAAATCACCTGAAATGATTTAAATTTCACAGATAAAAATTTCTTAGTCCCAGGAGGCGTTGGCTCAGTGGTAGAGTTTCTGTATTTCAACCAGGAGAACCTGGTTTGATTCCGATTGGGCCCAAACTAGGCTGAGGAGTCTCCCGTGTTTCCATCAGGATGAAGACTTCTTTAGATATTTAGCTGTAGATTAGAATAAGTTAATATTTAAACAATAATCTTTGACACATTGTTTGCTCGTCCCGGGGGAGGTATCTCTCTTTCATCCGGATCTCCACGAGGTTTCTTATTTTTTCCCCACTGATGGGTTTTTTAGGAGTTTTTCCTCACCGTGAAGGAGAGTCTAAGTGCATTAATGTGCTAGTCTTGTTTAGTTAGTATTTGTTAGTTATTTTTCTTGTTGTGTATTTGTGTTCATACATTCCTCTTTTTCTTGTGAAGCCCATTGAGACGGAAATTCTGTGATTTTGGGCTAAAAAATAAAATTGAATTGAATTGAAAATTGAAACCGTCCCTAGGACCACAGAATGGCAAAAAATGAAGATTTCTTACTTTTTTACAGCTAACAGTTCAAATTTATCAGATGAAAAGAACCAATCAGCAAGCTCGAAAAAACTATGGTCTTTAGAAGTGAACGACTGTTAGTCGAAAATGACAGAAACTTTAAATGTGTCCTCATTAAAACCCGTGAGACGATGCGTCTAAACTCTTAATTTTTACGTCTAGATACTGTTTATATTTATTTAGATTATTTTTATTGCATCGTGTTTCTATCAGCTGTCTAACAATCGAAGGAGCAGAAACATCGTGTCTGTGTGTGTCGAGAGATTTTTAATAAGCTAGAAAAAGAGGGGGTACAGTAAATCCTTCATCTGAGCGCGCTCATCTCTCAGACCTGGGGGTGCCACGGGATGATTGACAGGCCTCCTTTCACCGGCGCGGTCGGACGCGGGGCGGATTAGGGCCGTCTCGCCCTAAAGGGCCATTGTGGCTCCACGTCTCCCAGCTGCTTCACCACAGCCAAGGAGGGGTCTCCCTCTCCCCTCTCACACATGAGTGTGTGTCTGTTTATTAAGGCAATCTGCTCTGTGTGTGTGTGTGTGTGTGTGTGTGTGTGTGTGTGTGTGTGTGTGTGTGTGTGTGTGTGTGTGTGGCGTGGGTTTCTTGACCTTCTGTCATAATTCTGTTAGGAGAGCAGAGTGTGTGGAAAGTGTTTGTTTGACTGTCAGGATTTTTACACTTCACTATATTCAAACCTTAAAATGACTTTTTCTAACTTCAGGGAGAATTTTTCATCGTCAGCATTCCTGTTCAGATCTCTTCTGAGATTTCACACACACTCTTTCAGCGAGAATTCACCGGAATTTATGCATTTTTTTTTTTTTTAGAAAGTCAAACATAAGTAAACAGTATGATCAACATGCATCTGATTAAAAATCCAGAATGTCACGGATCAGGATGGCGTCACATGAATTAAGATTTTCTCTCAAAATTCTGCCAAATATTGAATTAAAACTGACAGGATTTCCACCAAATGATCTTTTCTAGTTTGAAAAACCAAGTCCTCTTTACTGGTGTGGTTCAGAAGAACACCATGAGGATCTTAAACAACCCAAACTGGTTAACTGAGTTGTTAAACTGTTCAATTTTAGGTTTAAAAGTCAATGAAATTCTTTGAAATCTTCTTTCTTGGGTACAGATGTGTCTGTTCTGTCGTCTTCTGCTCATCCGGGGCCGGGTCGCGGGGGCAACAGCCTCTGGCAGGAAGCCCAAGCTTCTCTCACCCCACCTGCATCCTCCAGCTCACCCAGAAGGATCCAGAGTCGTTCCCCAGACAGTTGTGAGAGTGAGACATAAATGTGTCTAGGGCTGAAACAACTAATCGAATTAATCAATTATATTCGATTATTTAAATAGTTGTCAACTAATTTAGTCATCGATTAATCGTTTGGAAAGTTTTTGCTGTCAACAGCACATAATATTACACAACTTGATTGTTTTTTTGTGTATTTTTACTCATGATAACCTAGGCCATTTTTCTCTGAACAAGGTTAAATTTTCAAATCTAAAACTGTTAATGATTTCTTGTTTTTAAATGTGATCCTGGATGGGTCAACAGTTTACAATTTTATGTTTTTTTAGCCAGTTCTATAAAACACATTTTATGGGTGCTCATGATTTACTTTTACTGTATACAGTAAGTAGATTTATTATTTTATATTTGCTGTAGAAATGGTAATATTCTCCCTCTTTATTTCACAGAAAGATTAACATTTTTAATTATTAGAATGAGCCCAACGTGTTGTCTAAGTGGTTATGAGTTGTGTTTTGCATAACTACATTCAATAAAATGCCAAAAAAATATTATTTATTAAGTTTCCAATTTTACCCGATTAATCGATTAATCGAGCCAGTAATCGCCAGATTAATCGATCACCAAAATAATCGTTAGTTGCAGCCCTAAATGTGTCCATTCGTTTTATTATTGTCTTGAAATTAAAAAATGACGATAAGACACAGAAAATATTCCTCTAAAGAAAAAAAATGAATGATCAGTTCATCTATAGTTGGTACATCAGCAAAAGTTGCCAGTTTGATTAAATTTCCTTCAGAACCACAGGAAATGCTTCATTCAGAAAAGGGTTTCAAAAGCACAGACGGGCTGACGGAGGTCTTTATAAAACATGATGTGTGTGTAAATTTTATTCTGAAAATTCATTAAAAAAAAAGTGAAAATTTAGAGAAATAAAAGATCAATTAAAAAGTTGCAGCAAAACAATTAAAAATTGCAAATTATTATTTTTTTTGCAGCCTTCTCTGTAAAAAAAAAAAAAAGAAAGAAAAAAAAGCCCAGAATATTTCTGGGGTTAGGACAGAAAAGAGTTAACTCAGGTGAAAATGAGCGGGTGGAGGGGTGAGCGGTGAGGGGTGGAGGGGTGAGGGGTGAGCGGTGGGGGGAGTTTAGAATAATGTTTATCATTATTATTTGCAAAGACTGTGTGGATTTCGTCACCTTCGCTGCATAATAGCCTTAAATAATTCAGAGAAGTTAGAAAAACCTCATCGTGCTCGGAAACGGTCTGAAATCCACTGAATGTCTGCACATCGATGACGGTGACCAACGGAGACGGATCAGCCTCTACCTGCATGACAACGAGGTTCATTTGATCCTGTTTTATTTACAGTTTGCAGTATTTTTAGACGTTTATGAATTAAACAGGTTAAAGTCGTCTGGTTTGTGTGGAAAGAAAAAGAGCAAACGCTCTACAGGCGAATCAACACCGACAGCATGACCTTTACAACCTTTCTGCTCTTCCCTGGGGTTTCCTATCCGGTTCCAGAGGGGCCTTGTAGGGAGTGCCATCATGGGGGATCCCTGAGGGTTAGACGACCCCTGGTGAGGATGGGAGGTGGCATTGGTGCTGGCATGGAGATCTGGTTGCAAAGCGGTTGCCAAAAGAAACTCTCACAGGTAATTAGGCAGCTGGAAAGAAGCCGGTTTAGACATGTTTAAAACGTCATGCTGGAAGAAGAGTTCGGAGGAATGTTAGCGTGTGTTTTATCACGTGTATCACGTAGAATCAAATTTTTAAAAGTCTATAGTTTTTAAAGGTTTTGTCAACATTGAAAACATACATGAAGAGTTTTTCATGCAAATCTGAGCGATCCGTATTCGGACACTATTTGAACCCGAGGTTGTTTTCGGCCAACTGTGATCTCCGAATGTTTATTTTTTGGTTTCACATTTCTGCAGACAGATTCATATTTGAGACCGTGCTGTATTTGTGTAGGAGGAGTTTCCTGCCACATTTAAACGTCTCTGAAGGGATTTTCTTGGATTTTTTCGGATATTATTGGAATGCTTGGTTGGTTTTGGTCGTGGATTTTGTTAACCACCACGCCCACATTTGAACATAAGCAGGTGGTGCGGTTAGAGGTGAGCAGAGCTCAAGCAATAAAGTCCCTCAAACTTGTTTTAGAATGTAAAGAAAAAAAAGGCTTTCGAAACAACACAGTGTTCGAATAGTTTCCAAATTTAAAGTGAACCTGCTTGATTCGGACAAAAAAAAAATACAACTACAGCAAAGCTGCTTATTTGTTTTTTGGCAAAAAAAAGGTAGCAAAAAGTCAAGTTCACAATAATAAAGTCACGAATTTGATTTGAAAACAATATCTTGCTCCAGTGGGTCCAAGGTCTGCCCCTTGGTTTCCTCCCGGTGGGATGTGCACCTCGCCCGCGAGGCGCTCGGGGGCATCCTGACCAGATGCCCGAACCACCCCATCTGGCTCCTCTCGACCTGGAGGAGGAGCGGCTCGACACCGAGCTCCTCCCGGATGGCAGAGCTCCTCACCCGATCTCTCAGTGAGAGCCCAGCCACCCTGCGGAGGAAGCTCATTTCGGCCGCTTGTATCCTGGATCTCATTCTTTCGGTCACCACCCACAGCTGGTGACCATAGGTGAGGGTTGGAACGTAGATCGACTTGTAAATCGAGAACTTTGCTTTTCGGCTCAGCTCTCTCTTCACCACGACGGACCGATGTAGCGTCCTAGTTATTGCTGATGCCGCACCGATCCGCCTGTCGATCTCCCGCTCCATCCTTCCCCCACTCGTGAACAAGACCCCGAGATACTTCAACTCCTCCACTTGGGGCAGGACCCTGTCCCTGACCCGCAGGGGGCATTCCACCCTTTTCCGTGTGAGGACCATCGTCTCGGATTTGTAGGCGCTGATTCCCATCCCGGCCGTTTCACGGAGCTATTGGATGCTGCCGGGGAGAAAGAGGCATGGGCTGCCCGTTTGAGGCTGTTGCCCCCGCGACCCGACCCCGGAACAAGCGGAAGATGACGGAACGGAACAATATCTTGCTTTAAATCCACTGAAGGGATTCACAATGAAACTGCCTACAGTTACTCAGTATCAAGATAAACCCTTTGGTTTTTCAGTGTCCTGCGACCAAATTCAATGATATGAAGGTCAAGATCAAACACAATAACTTGACTTCTGTGACTTTGATCTTTAGTTTGCAGGATAATGCAAACATAATCAGTTCATCTATAGTTCGTACTGAGTAAGTGTAGGTAGAATAATTGAAATCCCTTCAGTGGTTTTGGAAGATGTCTCCATCACAGACTCATGGACAGTCTGAGTGGTTAACTCGTCCTCCACATTCTTTGGGCAGAGGCTTTAAAAAAAAAAAAGTGCGGCCCTGTGTATAAAAAATATTTGATAGATTGATGTTTGCGTCTTGTTCTCTGATCAGACGGAACAAGACGAGTCCTTGAACCTCGATCTGATTCGTACAAAGGGTGAGAAGAGTTGCCCTCCTTCTGAGCACGTCCCTGTCGTCCCGTCGGAAAGAGAAGTGGATCACTTTCAGTCTCTTTTCTCTCCGTCTGATAAAAGACGAGCTGTGATCCCTTCAACAACAAAGAGGCAGAGCCGCTTGTGTTTGGATGAGCCTCCTTTTTTCTCCCCTTACCCCTCGTCTTCTAACCCCCTCTGATCTCTGTGCCACCACTCTTCCTGCTCCGCCACTGCTCCTCCGCTCATCGGCCTCAGTGATACAATCAGGATTTGGAATTAAAAATCAGAAAGTGTCCTTGTCGGAGAGACGGAGGACTTTGATGTTTTCTCTGAAATTTGAAATTCATATGTTGTCACACTTGATTTTTTTTTTTTTTTTTTGGGGGGGGGGCTTCTCAGTGACTCCCCTGTCTTTTTTTTTTCTTATCATTCACTATTCAGTCAGATAAAAACAGAAGAACAGGGACTAATAAAAAAATGTCAAAGTGTTAACGCTCCTTTTTTTTTCGTTTCATTTTTTTATGTTCTTACTTAGTTCAGTAGGACGTTCAGATGTGATGAATCATTTAGTTTGCTTTTGATTGAAGGTGGAGGGGAGCAGGTGGGGGGATGTGGGGTGAGGGTAGAGTGTGGGGGTAGAGGACAGGGACTGCACGAACCGGAACAGACACAAACTTTCATGTCGTTTTAAAAGATTTTTGTTCCAAATCAGAGCTGTTTGACAGAATGAAGGAAGTTTGTCTGCAGATCACACACACACACACACACACACACACACACACACACATACACACGCATGCATGGACGCACAGACATAAACACATCTACATAGTAGAGCTGAGCAAAATTACTTAAAAATAAAACCTTAAAATCTTCATATTTCACACAGACAAACACAGACGTAGAGACACTCACACACTTACACAGACACATACACGCACAAATGCATGAATGGACACATGCATGCACGCACGCACACACACACACACACACACACACACACACACACACAGACATAAACCCTTACACATCCTCATAGTAGAGCTGATCAATATGACCCAAAAATAAAATCTTCAAATCTCCATATTTCACACAGACAAACACAGACATAGAGACACTCACACACTTACACAGACAAATACACACCAATCCATTTAAAGATTAGTTCCAGATCTCTGAGATTCAGCAGTGAATTTTGTCACTAGTTAGCAGCATGCACATACTCGTTAACTATCTCACATTCTATGGGCACTTTTATTTTACTAGTAAAACAAAAAATCAGGGAATCAGCGCCTCCAAATCCGAGACCATGGTCCTTGCCTGGAAAAGGGTGGAATGCCCCCTGCGGGTCAGGAATAGGGTCCTGCCCCAAGTGGAGGAGTTTAAGTATCTCGGGGTCTTGTTCACGAATGGGGGAAAGATGGAGCGGGAGATTGACAGGCGGATCGGTGCGGCGTCAGCAATAACTAGGACGCTGCATCGGTCCGTTGTGGTAAAGAGAGAGCTGAGCTGAAAAACAATGCTCTTCATTTTCAAGTCTATACACGTTCCTACCTTCACCATGGCAACCAGGATCCACGTTCCTACCCTCACCATGGTAACCAGGATCTACGTTCCTACTCTCACCATGGTAACCAGGATCTACGTTCCTACCCTCACCATGGTAACCAGGATCCACGTTCCTACCCTCACCATGGTAACCACGATCTACGTTCCTACCCTCACTATGGTAACCACGATCTACGTTCCTACCCTCACCATGGTAACCAGGATCTACGTTCCTACCCTCACCATGGTAACCAGGATCTACGTTCCTACCCTCACCATGGTAACCAGGATCCACGTTCCTACCCTCACCATGGTAATCAGGATCTACGTTCCTACCCTCACCATGGTAACCAGGATCTACGTTCCTACCCTCACCATGGTAACCAGGATCTACGTTCCTACCCTCACCATGGTAAACTGGATCTAAGTTCCTACCCTCACCATGGTAACCAGGATCTACGTTCCTACCCTCACCATGGGAACCAGGATCTATGTTCCTACCCTCACCATGGTAACCAGGATCTAAGTTCCTACCCTCACCATGGTAACCAGGATCCACATTCCTACCCTCACCATGGTAACCAGGATCTAAGTTCCTACCCTCACCATGGTAACCAGGATCTACGTTCCTACCCTCACCATGGTAACCAGGATCTACGTTCCTACCCTCACCATGGTAACCAGGATCCACGTTCCTACCCTCACCATGGTAAGCAGGATCTACGTTCCTACCCTCACCATGGTTACCAGCTGTGGGTGGTGACCGAAAGAATGAGATCGCTGATATAAGTGGCAAAAATGAGCTTCCTCCACAGGGTGGCTGAGCTCTCACTCAGAGTTCGGGTGAGGAGTTTGCCATCCGGGAGGAGCTCGGTGTCGAGCTGCTCCTCCTCCAAGTCAAGAGGAACCAGATGGAGTGGTTCAGGCATCTGGTTAGGATGCCCCCGAGCGCCTCACTGGTGAGATGATTCAGGGACGTCCCACCGGGAGGAGACCAAGAAGCAGACCCCTGACCTGCTGGAGAGACTATGACTCAGAGCTGGCCAGGGAACGACTTGGAATCCTTCCGGGTGAGCTGGAGGATGCAGCCGGGGTGAGAGAGGCCTGGGTTTCCCGTCTGAGACTGTTGCCCCTGCGACTCGGCCTCGAATGAGCGGAAGACGACGAAACGGAACAAAAAAATCATACGATTGACTTTTTAAAAACCAAATATTCACACACTGAGAGTCACACTGAGTCCCAAATGATTGTAACGATGACGCATGGATTCCATTTGTTTAATAATCTAAAACACACTGATTACTCACACACTCATACCCAAACACAACAATACACACGCACAGGCATGCAGACACACGTACACACATAACCCTTTTTAGTGCCTGATTTTTTGTAATTTTCTTCTAAGTTGGTAAAAAGTCCTCAGTAACAATGAGCAGGTTGAGGAAGGGGTGTGGATGAACAGGATGGGGGTACAGAGCATGGTTTCAGTGTGCTACCATCCTACAGAACTCCATAAAGCTTCAGTTTTTACACTCTAAGGTGGTCGGTTCTAATCCTACGTTTAACACCTTAAAACTGAAACACAATCAAATCTCTCTTTCTCCCCCTCGCTCCTCTCTTTGTGACAAATGGGTTTTAATAAAAGCTGACGGAGCGATAAAACCAATGCGTCCCATGGCCAACGATCGCTCCAGCCCGGTGTGTCTTTGACATATTTAAAACACACTCTTAATTCAGCGTCCTGAGAGAGTCTGACATCACTACGTCTGCTTCGGGTTATTAAAATTATTATTATCGCCTCACGTCGTCGTGTTGCTAAAAAAAGAAACAAAAACAAGAATAAGTTGATGCGAATACGTTAATCTATGAGCCGTCACCACCTCTATAAATTTGGGACCTCGAGCTTTGGTTGCATGAAACTGTAAATGGAATCAGTTCATCTATAGTTGGTACTTCTGCCCTCAGTTGTTTTGAAAATATCAAACTCACAAGAAATTAGTAAAAAGTTTCAAAAAAGTCTTCTGGGCAAAGAACACTACATTGGGGAAACGAAGCAACCACTCCACAAAAGACTTTACCAACACAGAAGAGAAGCCTCATGTGGTCCACAGTCTGCTGTACATCTGCATCTTAAATCCACCAAACACACTTTTGAGGACAGTGAGGTGAAGATTCTAAGTAGAGAGAAAGGATGGTTTGAAAGAGGGGTGAAGGAAGCCATCTTTGTGATGAAAGAAAATCCCTCTCTGAATCGGAGTGGAGGCGTTAGATACATTCTGCCCGGTATTTACAGCAGCCTTTTGAAGCCATGGACTAAAGATGACACATCGTGACCCAGTTTCACGCCTCTCGTTAACAGGAATTTCTATTCACTAGGCTTTTAGCATTTTTATAATGGGGTTCATTCACTGGTTTGTGGCTACAATAGGAGCCATTCACGGCCATCATAGGTAACACAGGCTCATTGGTCGAGCCCGTCTTTACTATTTTTTTACCTTTTACTCAGGTTACTATAAATAGATCCAGTTTTCAGTCCATTTCATTACAATTGAAAATGATTTCTGGATGGAAGTCGAAACGTCTCGGTCAAGAATTGAACCGTCCAGAAGACTTTTTTGAACCTTTTTCTACTATGGATCACTCCTGGATGAATGAGGGACTACACGGACTTCTCACAAGAAATTGCAACCTTAACTTTTGGGTCGCATGAGCCTGAAAAAATCCTCAGTAATCAGTGTATGTGTGAGTAGATTCAAACTTAATTACTTCAGCTATAATTTGTACTGAGTATTGGTGGGCTGTTTCATCTAAAGCCCTTCAATAGTTTGAGAAATATTGCGTGTTACAGATGCACAGAGAGCCCGAGTGTTTAACGCCTGGTGGAGATAGTAAAACAAATAGAAAAGAATCATAAAAACAGACTGCGTTTGGCAGGACGGCCGTGCCAACAATAAACCCCCCACCCCATAAAACAGTTTATTCCATTGACCCTATTAGTGGATATTAGTGGGGGTGGGTTCCCATCTTTTCCAAGGGAATCTTTCCATAAGGAATAACCGACATGGAGGACTTAACCACGCCTATCGCACAACGTTAGAAAGCATTGTTTAGATGGATTACAGGGCAAGGAGGGAACTTAATCCCCTAATTTTTAATCTCTCCTGATTCCAGAGGGATAGATAAGAGAGCAGGGGGGCTTTCCTGATTTAGCTTGGGTAGGTGGGTTACAGACATGAGGAACAGAGGAAAGGGGGGGTGAAGGTTTCTTAACAAAGGCCAAAGGAGACCACGGGTACAAGATGAAAAAAAATAGACCTTTTTTTTTAATTATTATTAAAAAAAAAGCAGTGGAATCTTTGAGAGCATTTATATGAATGAATAGATAAGATTTAAAAACATGTTTTTTAATGGTACTAACTAGTGGTGACAGTCTATTAAAAAAATTAATCAAATTAATTACAGGGTTTTCTAATTATTTGATCGAATTAATCGCATTTTAACGTCATTTTTGCTAAAGGTCTCCTGATAGAATTTGAATTTTAGGATATTAAAAAAAAGATACTGTATGACTAATCAATTGAATCCAGTAAGAAGAGAAGATTTTAAATCCACTTTATTATTGGTGAACGGTGCCTCTTGAGGCCATGTTCATCATTAAAAAAGTAAAACAAGGGTTAGGGTTCGTTAGGGTTCGTTCTTATCTTCAACGATAGAAATTATTCTTCAATCAGCAGCAACACACTTTGCGATAGTATTTGTTAATTTCTCTGTTGATGATTTGCTCATTCGCTTGCCAGCTGTGGGTGGTGAGCGAAAGAATGAGATCGCGGGTACAAGCGGCCGAAATGAGCTTCCTCCGCAGGGTGGCTGGGCTCTCACTCAGAGATCGTGAGGAGCTCTGCCATCCGGGAGGAGCTCGGTATCGAGCCGCTCCTCCTCCAGGTCGAGAGGAGCCAGATTGGGTGGTTCGGGCATCTGGTCAGGATGCCCCCCGAGCGCCTCGCAGGCGAGGTGTTTTGGGGCACGTCCCACCGGGAGGAGACCAAGGGGCAGACCCCGGACCCGCTGGAGAGACTATGTCTCACAGCTGGCCGGGGAACGACTTGGGATCCTTCTGGGTGAGCTGGAGGATGCAGCCGGGGAGAGAGAGGCCTGGGCTACCCGTTTGAGGCTGTTGCCCCCGCGACCCGACCTCGGAACAAACGGAAGATGACGGAACGGAATGGAAGCTTGCCAAAATTCAGCTAGCTTTATTTGGCGAAGCGAGCTCCCGGTATCACAACAGAGAACCTTGCCTGAACATGTTTTGTGTTTAGATGGTATGTCAGACTGGAGTTGAAAAAACTACATATTACTACTTTTTTTTTTTATTGTCCCTTCTTTATTATTTTTGTATAAAACCTTGCCGTTCAGTGGCTCGAATCAGGGGCGAATCTAGGATTTTTTAAAGAGATAGGCGGGAGGGAGACGGGGTGTGAGGAGGCCCGCCAAAGCACATTTTGAAAAATAAGTAATTTTTCTGTATTTTGGTGCATATTTTGGGTCTGGGTCTCCTCCCAGCAGGACATGCCTGTGACGGCTCATCAGTGAGGTGACCGAAAGGGATCCTAACCAGATGCCCAAACCACCCGATCTGGCTTTTCTCGACCCGGAAGAGCAATGGCTCTACTCCGAGCTCCTCCTGGATGGCCTTTTTGACTTTGATAGGCTGTATCTGTGGTTTCGGGCAAATTTGTGCAAAAAGAAAAAGTTGACGCCATCCCATCGAAGAATATGTCCTGGTTTTCAGAAACTGTGGGCACGAACAAGCTGGGTGCCTTTTGGCTTTCTTTAGTCTGTGGACTAAAAGACCATCAAAAGTTTCTAAAATTCAAATATCTTGAGGTGAAATCATCTTAAAATGAGCAGAAATAGAAGCCTGTTTGTGGACTGTGAAATCAGACTGTAGCACGATGGCGTTTTCTGTCAGAATATTTCTGCTTTGTCACTTCATCCCCTCACGCGCGTGTCTGGGCGTGTGGATAATTCCTCAGACAGCTCATGGTGACGGGCTTTTGGGACGAAGGGATAAGTTGTCTGGGAGCTCATCCCTATAATCTGTGAAGGATATACAGGGTTTCTCCAGGCGGGATACAAGGGCTGTTCACCTGCAGCATTAGCTAAATAAGATTAGGAGCCGGACTGAAACCCAAATAGTCCCAGGAGTAAAAAAAAAAAAGTACATCTGAGCCTATGGAAGAACACACTTTTGCAAAAAAAAAAATGAAGTTAATACAGAGAGTTATTTTTTTTTTTTTTTTTTTTTAGGTTGGACTGGATTATTTTTCAGAATTAGCTGTGAGGCAGTAACTGAAGAAGGAAAGATAGAAAAAGAAGGACAAACACACAGTTTGGAATGATTGTGTCCGATCTGGAAGTAACCTTGGGCGGCTTCCAGAGAGTCTGAAAGAGTGAGTGAGCGACGGGGCTCTGGATCCGAGCCAAGCCGAGCTCTTTGTGCCAGCCACATTCCAATCAGCCACGGATATTTATACTCCAAGCCTAATTGAAAGGTTGGCTTGTGAACCATCTGTGTGCTCACACACGCCGACACCCCCCTCTACACACACGCTCCTTGGTGCATCTCCACACACTGGAAGCTTTGACCCACAGACCAGAAGCCAGCTGACAGTACAAGAGGCCAAAAGCAGCACCGCTGTGTTTGGTTAAGGTTGTGTTTCTGTGGTTTTTGGACTCACCTTCTTACCAGGTTACGTAGAAAAGGATTCGGATTTTGTGATCCAACTAACCAACTCCATATAATGTAAAAAATATTAAAATTTGAAGACGGTGGCTCAGTGGTAGAGCCACCAGAAGTTCGCAGGTTCGATTCCCACTAAGTTCACGTCTAGGGTCCTTGGAGAAGACACCTAACCTCCCGTTTCTCCCACCATTGGTGTCGTTCTGGCAGCCTGCTGCGGTGTAGTAGTGCAGTACACAAATGTCCCCGGTGAGGGATGAATAGAGTGAGTAAAAAAAAAATTAGTTAGGCAAAGAACTTTGGAAATTATATATCGTGCAATGACCAATGATCTTCTTCCTAACATACAGTGTTTCTTCAAACTTCGGAACAATCGCTACAATCTTAAAGGTTCACTTCTACTTAAAGTGAATAAAGTTAGAACAAATTTGAGACAAAAATGTTAATCTATTTTTGGAGCAAGACTTTTGAATAATTTAGATGTTCAATTTAAAACAATCAATTCCTTCAGTAAATTAAAAAAAAAGTTAAAACATAGAAAGATTCAAGACTTTAAATTGTTGTACTAAATACCGTAAAATGAACCTTTTATTTTGAACCTTAACTGCTGAGTTTGTTAGATTTGTCTGATGTGCAGGATGGGCTTCTAGCAGCAGCTTCAGACACGTTCTTATTTGGCTGTTAAGATCCTAATGAGTTGTCTAATGATGTTCTTTTAAATTTTGACAATTAAATAAATTATTTCTTCATTCAAAATGTTCAACAACCACATTTTATTACTATATTCATTTCTTTTGTCTTCCTTAAAGTCTATTTCTGCAAATTAGAACATCGTTAAAAGGTTAAAGAGTTTGATGGAGAGCGTCAGAAATAATTTTTGATACCGTTCCTTTGAGCAGCGGGGTTGCAGGAGTCTGTTACTGAAGCTGCTCTTCAGATGCCCCACTTATCCGGGGCTGGGTCACGGGGACAACAGCCTCAGACGGGAAGCCCAGGCTTTTCTCACCCCGGATGCATCCTTCAATTCACCTGAAAGGTTTCCAAGTCGTTCTCCAGCCAGTTGTGGGACATAGTCTCTCCAGCGGGTGCGGGGTCTGCCTCTTGATCTCCTCCCAGTGGGACGTGCCTGAAACACCTCACCCGCGAGGCGCTCGGGGGACATTCTGACCAGATGCCCGAACCACCCCATCTGGCTCCTCTCGACCTGGAGGAGGAGTGACTTGACACCGAGCTCCTCCTGGATGGCAGAACTCCTCACCCAATCTCTGGGTGAGAGCCCAGCCACCCTGCGGAGGAAGCTTATTTCAGCCGCTTGTATCCATGATCTCATTCTTTCGGTCACCACCCACAGCTGGTTACCATAGGTCAGGGTAGGAACGTAGATAGACTTGTAAATCGAGAGCTTTGCTTTTCATTCTTTTCAAATTTCTTTTCAAATTTCCAGGTCGTCAGTCAGTCAGTCATCTTCTTATCCGTCAGTCCCTTTTGGGGTTGCGGTGGGTGCCGGAGCCCATCCCGACTGATTCAAGGCGAAGGGCAGAGTACACCCTGAACAGGTCGCCAGTCTGTCGTGGGGCGACACACATACATTCATTCCTAGGGGCAATTTTGGCACCGGCCAATCAACCTAACATGCATGTCCTTGGAGGGCTGGAGGAAACCGGAGTACCTGGAGGAAACCCACACAAACATGGGGAGAACATGCAAACTTCACACAGAAAGGACAGTGTTCCAAGCCTCGTCCCCACCCGGGACTTGAACCCATGCCCTTCTTGCTGTGAGGCCACTGTGCTACCCACTACGCCACCGTGCTGCCCCAGGTGTTTCACTAAAAATATTTGGGTGCATATTTGGCTGAGCTCCAATGTGAACTCCTCCTCATAAGCCATACTTTCCTCCTCATACTTGTAAGGACAGTTTACTGTCAGCTAACTTATTCTTTTTTTTTACTAAAACCTCGTTTCACCCTCAGTAAGCTTTTTAAACGGTGCGTACGAGCAGCATGGGAACCTGACTTTTTCATCTGGATCTAACAGTGACATAAACCTGTACCTGTACTATGCAGCTGAAAAAAATTGGCAGGTGATAAAAGTTGTTTAACACCGCTATGAAATAAATGA
Source organism: Neostethus bicornis (assembly GCA_902685375.1). Classification (NCBI taxonomy): domain Eukaryota; kingdom Metazoa; phylum Chordata; class Actinopteri; order Atheriniformes; family Phallostethidae; genus Neostethus; species Neostethus bicornis. Next base: position 12,769,197 of record LR738541.1, on the reverse strand, counting down.
CGAAATGATTGATTATGGCCTCCGGCTGAAAAGAGAGGGAAGCTCAGAAAACCAGTTGGTGTGTTTTTTTTTTTAGTCGTGAACATTTTCTCACAGTGCATTCTTCACATCACTCACTCACTCTTCTGAACTGTCACTGTATTTCATCCCAATGTAGAACGTTTACTCATCAAGACGAAGAAATGCTTGAAGCACATGTTTAATTAAACGCTTGATGGTTCAACGCCATGCCATGGGCACACGGGTGCAGATCATTTTTTCGGTCTGACTCTCACAGGAGCACTTGGTGCTCGATAAGCGGAACGGCTAACGAAGGTGTAAATGTTTGAATATGTTGTAGAAAAAAATATTTATTCAATTAAAGATGAACTAACAAAAATTACTCAGCGCCAACTGTAGGTTAACTGATCAGATTTTCAAGGTTAGGTGACCAAAATTCAGTTTAAGCCATGGTTGATATTTCAAACTTGTAGATCAGGTGGTGAAGGCACGGTGGCGCAGTGGGTAGCACAGTGGCCTCAAAGCAAGTAGGTCATGGGTTCAAGTCCCATTTGGGGACATGGCTTGGAATACTGGTCTTTCTGTGTGGAGTTTGCATGTTCTCCCATTGTCTGCGTAGGTTTCCTCCCACCCTATATGCATGTTAGGTTGTTTGGCCGTTGCCAAATCGCCCATAGGAATGGATGTGTGGATGGTTGTATGTGTGTGGCCCTGCAACAGACTGGCAACCTGTTCAGGGTGTATCCTGCCCTTCACCTAGAACCAGCCTGGATGGGCTCCAGCATGCCCCACAACTCCGTAAGGGATACATGGTTAAGAAGAAGGTCAGGGGGTGTCATTTCGTTCAAGGTCTTGAAATGAACTCATTGCTTGTTTTAAAAAACGGGAAGTTTTTTATTAATTTAAATGTAAATTTTTCAGTTTGAGACAAACTTATAGACGTTTGTCTTTAAAATTCTTCATGACTTCATCATAAAATGCTTTTAAAAACCCATAAGCAGGGTCCCGCATCTTCATAATCATTAGAAGCATCTCAAAACATTCTGCTACAAAAAACCCCCCAAAAAAACGATGCAAATCCATATGAGACCTGAAAACACTCAACAACAAAACCCAGCTCAACGGTGGGCAAACCAAGGCCTGAGATCCACGTACTAGATCCAGTGTACTATTTAATCTGGCCCATCAAGTTTGTTTGGGTGAGGTGTTTCAGGTACGTCCCACCAGGAGGAGACCTACAGGCAGACCCCGGTCCTGCTGGAGAGACTATGTCTTACAGCTGGATGGGGAACGACTCGGGATCCTCCAGGTGAGATGGAGGACGCAGCCTGGGTGAGAGAAGCATGGGCTTCCCGTTTGAGGCTGTTGCCCCTGCGACTCAGTTTGTTTGATTTACTTAAAAAATGCTTAAAGTTGTTTTTTTTTCTTACATAAAAATAACGTAAGAATTTTTTTTTATTCTTCTTACAATAGAAAACAATAGAAAATTGCATCTATTGTTAATTTTCCAACAGATGCAACAGCATAAAACTACATGCAAAATGTTGAGTTTTGGAATAAAAATCTAAATTAAAAGCTCTTTATGACACGTTTAAAATGATATTTTTCTGTTATGATGTAATTTATAAAAAAAAATACAGTGGATCTGCTCCTCTGGTCACATTTTAGGATCATATGTGACCCACAAGTTGGAAAATTTGACCATGTTTGTTTAGGGTCACATCGATGGGTATGACATATTTTATCTCAGTCTTTGAAAACCATATTTAATGACATCGTACGGCACAGGAGAAAACCGTTTTTTACACATGCTTTTTAAAGATTGCAATTGTTTTTAGTAAAAAATGACAGTTTTGTTAGTGTGCATGTCTCGTGCACCTCCGATTTTAACAGAAATGCTAACAACAGTTAGCTTTTGCTGCATTTCTGCATTTCTATGAATGCAGAAGAGGCTCATGGGATGAGGGTAACTAAAGCATCTGATTAATGCACAATTAGTGTTGTGTTTTGTCAGTTAACAGGACGGGCTGATGGAGTTTTGCAGTCGGCGTGTCTCCAGCTGGCCCCGCGCATGTCTCTGGGACGTGTTACACTTTTTCTGCCAGCTGGCACAGAAACACACCACCATGTTCATTCATGACGGGCATTTCCAAAACTTGTGAAAAACCCGGGGACATCTGAATGCTCCTTTCAGGAGAAAAAAAAACAGAAGTAAGAAAAGAGACAACTACATTTACAATGTTCTAAGCCAAGGACGTTCGGGGCAACTTTGAATGTTTAGTCTAAATGATGCCCAAAATATTTTCACGTGTGTTTGTCTTTTTCTGTTCCTGTAATTTATTCAGAAAGAGGCGAAAATCTGCACCACACACACCGTTTGAGTTTATTTCTACTTCTAAATGCATCCTGTGTGCTGCATGCCAACCAAACAATGGAACAACAAAGAGTTGGTTTTTAGATTTTTTACTTTATCATTTTTGTTTGTTTAAAAATTATGAGAAAGTTGTTAAAAATTGTCCTAAAGTTAGTTTTTTAGTGATGATTAAGGATGTTTTTATTCCTCCACCTGCAGAATGTGGAGGACGCTCATCTGTGCATCTGTAACACTTTTGTAGACTTCATACCAACAAGACCGTTCATTCCGCTCCATCGTCTTCCGCTACAGCCTCAGACGGGAAGCCCAGGCTTCTCTCACCCTGGCCGCATCCTCCAGCTCACCCGGAAGGATCCCGAGTTGCTCCCCAGTCAGCTGTGAGACATAGTCTCTCCAGCAGGTCCGGGGTCTGCCTCTTGGTCTCCTCCTGATGGGACGTGCCCGAAACACCTCACCAGCGAGGCGCTTGGGGGGCATAATGACCAGATGCCCAAACTACCTCATCTGGCTCCTCTCGACCTGGAGGAGGAGCGGCTCGACACCGAGCTCCTCCAGGATGGCAGAGCTCCTCACCCGATCTCTGAGTGAGAGTCCAGCCACCCTGCAGAGGAAACTCATTTCGGCCGCTTGTATCCTGGATCTCATTCTTTCGGTCACCACCCACAGCTGGTTACCATGGTGAGGGTAGGAACGTAGATCCTGGTTACCATGGTGAGGGTAGGAACGTAGATCCTGGTTACCATGGTGAGGGTAGGAACATAGATCGACTTGTAAATCGTGAGCTTTACTTTTCGGCTCAAGTCTCTCTCTTTACCACGACAGACCGATGCAGTGTCCTAGTTAATGCTGACGCCGCACCGATCCGCCACCAACGCAAGACCCTGAGCTACTCAAACTCCTCCATTTAAGGCAGGAAACTGTCTCTGACCCGCAGGGGACATTCCACCCTTTTCCGGGCCCACCACCCACAGCTGGTTACCATGGTGAGGGAGGGAACGTACCAACAAAACCATCAAAGAGATTTTAATTAAACTTATAAAACTCATAATAAAGTGGACATTATTAGGTTTTTAGGGTCCTGTGATCAAACGAGAAGATCACAAAAGTCAAGGTTATGTTTAAAAACTTTAGACATACGACTGCTTCACGTAGACCTCAACCATTCAGTTCATGAAGCAGGGCTTCGGTTTTAAAACTGTGACTTTTTTTGGGCGTTTTTGTTCTTTTTTTGGCTCTTTTGCTGAAAATAGATCATTTCTACTGTTTTGACTTTTTCCTATGGGTTAAGGTATCTACTGTATGTTCTGTTATCCATAGTTGGTACTGAGTAAATGTGGGCACCTGTTTGGATGAAACTGTATTCACAAGAATTTTGCACCTTGATTGTTATCGGAGAGTTAAATTGTCTTGTAAATAAAACGTGCTGAATAAATGAATTTGCTTTGCTTTTGTCTTTGCATGAAAACTTAATCAGTTCATCTATAGATGGTAGCGAGTAATAGTAGGGAGTTTAATTAAAAAACCTTTCAGACAAACAGGCAGCCTGAGTTCTTAATGTCTCCTCCGTGTTCTGTGGACATAAAAAAAACCAAGAAAAATGTGACAAAAAGCATGACGTCTCACTCAGAAATGTATTTCAGCGAGCCGTACAAATGAAATATCACCTTTAAATAAACAGTTTTTAAAGCTAGAGTGTGTATTCCACAGTCAGCACGGAGCCGTACGGAGCCTCAGATTAGTTGTATACATTATGGAAATGGGACATAGTGATGCAGCATGTGAACAGAGTCAGCAGCTTCAGCAAATCACTGGGCATTTTACCAGGAAGCAGAACCATCGGCATGCTGCTGGGGAACAGGGACAGTCTGCCAAATGCAAAATCATCCTCTGTTCTTCTGTGGCGATAAATCAAAACGCCGAACAACAATTAGCACTCCGTTGACACTCTATTCACATCCAACAGTTTATCCAGGACGTCAGCCAAGCGGCGGAGAACCCACCGGATCGTCTTGCCAAGTGCATCTGCTATCATCAGCTGTGGAAATCCATCCACTTGTTGTGTAAGCTTGTGAAAACAGGTCTACAGGTCCCACTTAACGCCAATAAACTGTGTCGGGTAATAAATTGCAGGCGTTGCAAATCTGTGGGAAAACACAAGAGACAATTAAATCCCAGCTGATCAGATGATTCCAGAGATATGAACCCGCTGCAGGTCAAACATACACAAACGTGTCCTCTTCTTTACATTCAATAGAAAATTATTCGCCGTGAGCAATTGTTCATACTTCAATAACAACAGAGATAAACAACACTCATCCGGTCTAATCTCTCCACGGACAACCAGCTCAATCAATTAATTACCTAGACTGTGCGTTTTCCTCCGGGGCATTAGCAATCATCTTTAAATATTAATCTGACTTTGTCCAGGGACTGATAACACGCTCTGTTGTTGTCTTCTGTGGAGTGAGACGTACCGATTTAAAGACGTTTTAATAAAAAAAAACAAAAAAAAAACAGAAAAGGAATCTACGTTCCTACCCTCACCGTGGTAACCAGGATCTACGTTCCTACCCTCACCGTGATAACCAGGATCTACGTTCCTACCTTCACCATGGTAACCAGGATCTATGTTCCTACCCTCACCATGGTAACCAGGATCTATGTTCCTACCCTCACCATGGTAACCAGGATCTACGTTCCTACCCTCACCATGGTAACCAGGATCTACGTTCCTACCCTCACCGTGGTAACCAGGATCTACGTTCCTACCTTCACCATGGTAACCAGGATCTACGTTCCTACCCTCACCATGGTAACCAGGATCTTCGTTCCTACCCTCACCATGGTAACCAGGATCTACGTTCCTACCTTCACCATGGTAACCAGGATCTACGTTCCTACCCTCACCACGGTAACCAGGATCTACGTTCCTACCCTAACCACGGTAACCAGGATCTACGTTCCTACCCTCACCATGGTAACCAGGATCTACGTTCCTACCCTCACCATGGTAACCAGGATCTACGTTCCTACCCTCACCATAGCAACCAGGATCTACGTTCCTACCCTCACCATGGTAACCAGGATCTACGTTCCTACCCTCACCATGGTAACCAGGATCTATGTTCTTACCCTCACCATGGTAACCAGGATCTACGTTCCTACACTCACCATAGCAACCAGGATCTACGTTCCTACCCTCACCATGGTAACCAGGATCTACGTTTCTACCCTCACCATGGTAACCAGGATCTACGTTCCTACCCTCACCATGGTAACCAGGATCTACGTTCCTACCCTCACCATAGCAACCAGGATCTACGTTCCTACCCTCACCGTGGTAACCAGGATCTACGTTCCTATCCTCACCATGGTAACCAGGATCTATGTTCCTACCCTCACCATGAAAAGCAGGATCTATGTTCCTACCCTCACCATGGTAACCAGGATCTACGTTCCTACCCTCACCATGGTAACCAGGATCTACGTTCCTACCCTCACCGTGGTAACCAGGATCTACGTTCCTACCCTCACCATGATAACCAGGATCTACGTTCCTACCCTCATCATGGTAACTATCATCTACGTTCCTACCCTCACCATGGTAACCAGGATCTACGTTCCTACCCTCATCATGGTAACTAGGATCTACGTTCCTACCCTCACCATGGTAACCAGGATCTACGTTTCTACCCTCACCATGGTAACCAGGATCTACGTTCCTACCCTCACCATGGTAACCAGGATCTACGTTCCTACCCTCACCATAGCAACCAGGATCTACGTTCCTACCCTCACCGTGGTAACCAGGATCTACGTTCCTATCCTCACCATGGTAACCAGGATCTACGTTCCTACCCTCACCATGGTAACCAGGATCTACGTTCCTACCCTCACCATGGTAACCAGGATCTATGTTCCTACCCTCACCATGGTAACCAGGATCTACATTCCTACCCTCATCATGATAACCAGGATCTACGTTCGTACCCTCACCATAGTAACCAGGATCTACGTTCCTACCCTCATCATGGTAACTATCATCTACGTTCCTACCCTCACCATGGTAACCAGGATCTACGTTCCTACCCTCATCATGGTAACTAGGATCTACGTTCCTACCCTCACCATGGTAACCAGGATCTTCGTTCCCACCCTCACCTATTGTCACCAGCTGTGTGTGGTGACCGAAAGAATGAGATCCCCGATACAAGCGGCTGAAATGAGCTTCCTCTGCAGGGTGGCTGGGCTCTCACTCAGAAATCGGGTGAGGAGCTCTGCCATCCGGGAGGAGCTCGGTGTCGAGCCGCTCCTCCTCCAGGTCGAGAGGAGCCAGATGGGGTGGTTCGGGCATTTGGTCAGGATGTCCCACGACCGCCTCGCTGGTGAGGTGTTTTGGGCACGTCCTACCAGGAGGAGACCAAGGGGCAGACCCCGGACCTGCTGGAGAGACTATGTCTCACAGCTGGCCGGGGAACGACTCAGTATCCTTCCGATTGAGCGGGAGGGTGCAGCCAGGGTGAGAGAAGCCTGGGTTTCCCATTTGAGGCTGTTGCCCCAGCAACCCAGCCCCGGATAAGCGGAAGACGACAGAACAGAATGGACTTTAAAAGAGGGTTTTATACTTTTGCAGTTTAATAATTGCACAAATGTGGGCGTGGCCAAGGACCAAATCCTCAGCTTCGAACTTGTCGATCAAATAATAACTAAATACTGGATTAATAAAAGCAAACTGCTCAAAAATGAATTTTCAAAATAGAAAAACATAAAGATGTGCAAAAAAATATTCAAACATGACAAAAAAATCCAAAAAGTTGTGTTTGAATCTCACTCCCTCTTAAAGATTGACTTGGAAACAAAGAAATGAACCAAAAAAAAACTGATTTTCTGTCCAGTGGGCGGCTGATCTGCTGAGTAAGAGGTTGCCTCCACAATAAGTGTTCAAAGGAGTTCTTTGGAATGAGTTGGAGCTAAATTAATTATGTCCTTTGATCTGTTTTATTAGACTTGTCATAACTTCAGTGTTAATTTGGGCCTCCGTTCAGGCAGCGCTGCAGGTGGAACAACCTGCACAAACCGCTCTGTTTGTGAAACATCTGCTTTAATCTGAGGGGATTTAAAAAAAAAAGGAACATGAGAGTAAATAAAATGAGTTTTTATCTTCGGACCACCGATGGGGCAAATAAACATCACAAACAACATCTGAGTAAAACCAGCTCCAGAGGATGATTTCTGTCTCCGTTTAGGCTGTCTTTAATAATTAACTAGATCAGTTTATTTATTCCTTTCTATCACAGAGAGACCCAGGTGAGTTGCGTCCCTCCTGGGAGGGTTTCACAGGGGAGTGGAAGATTTTTCTCTTTTTACACTTCCATCTCTTCCTTTGCATCTGTGTTTGTAGCCCAAAACAAAGGAAGCCGAGAAAAAATACTCAGATTTGGCCTGTGTCCACTTTACCTGAAGAAAATCCAGCATCAGCATATTTTTTCAGAGTTCCACGGGGCCGAAAGCAAAGAACTGGGACCTGGAGGGATGGTGGATGCAGCTAATTGGCTCATGTAGTTCAAATAGCCTAATTTCTATTTTCTTTTAAACAGATCATAGACATAAAAACTCTGCTGCATATTGTAATTGTCTGAAATGGTCCATTTAATGTCGGCAATGTGCAATTTCTAGATCACAGATCTCCTCTTCGGGCGATGATCAAAGACTCCTTACTAATGCAATCTATACAAAAAAAAAGCAAATGCAAGGACTTAAAAGTGGTTTAAAATACGGTGCAGCTGAGACGCTTCACCACCAACGCATGCTGTTATTTTCACTCCGGTTTTTTTCTTTATTTATTACAATTTCTTTATTAAAAAAGATTTTTTACCCACAAACATTCTGCAGTTTGCACAAATCTAAAATAAAATGGATCAAAACTGATATTCTGTCGTTGCCACAGCAAGTCAGTTTCTTCCATCTAACCCTATCTCCTGCATCCTCTTCCTTCACTGTATACATGAACCTCCTCTTTGGTCTTCCTCTAGTCCTCTTTCCTGGTGGTTCCAAATCCAGCATCCTTCTTCTGATGTACTCTCTCTATCTCCTCTGCACATGTCCAAACCATCTCAGTCTGGCCTCTCTGACTTTAAAACCTCTAACATGTGCTGTTCCTCTGATCCTGTCCATCCTGGTCACTCCCAGAGAGATCCTCAGCATCTTCATCTCTGCTACCTCCATCTCTGCTTCCTGTCTTTTCCTCAGTGCCACTGTCTCTTGACCAATCAGCATGGCCGCTCTCACCACACTGTCTCTAGACCAATCAGCGTGGAGTTCTCAATAAAAAAACAAAACAAAAACTATTCCCTAAATTTGAATGAAGTTTTTTTTTTTTTTTTTTTTGTCAAAATCAAACTGTTTTGACTCTATTTAACGGTACTGACGGCTCTAAGATTGTATAATGAAGCTGTTACATTGAAATTAGGAGGAAAAGTAGACGAAGCTAAACCAAGGATGATTTTCCGTACCGTTCCTTTGAGTAGTGGGGTTGTAGGAGTTTGTAACTGAACCGGCTCCTCAGGTGGTCCCCACCAGGACATGTGAGAGTACTGTAAGACTGTCCTAAAATGTGCTGTAGGTGTGACGGAGGAGTTCAGATTGCATGTGGGACTAGATTAGGGATCAGCTCCAAGTCCTTTTTTTTTCCTAGTGTGACAGAGGCTGACAAATGAGAAATGGCTATAAACTATCAGGTATTATGTAGAGAAAGAAGGGAACAAGTGGAGGTTTGTGGTGGAAAGAAGAGGTGCAAATGTTTGCCGCAATAACACAGAGTACGTGTGTGAACAAGAAGGAGGTTGAAACCGACACAAGCAGTGCACCACCTGGCAAATTTGTCACTTGGTTGCTAAGTCATAAAAGGCAGAAAAGAGGTAGAGGATGTTAAAGAAAGAACCTCAAAAATCACAGAGGGTGAGGAGCATGAGGATAAAGAAGATGGAATTTTTTAAGTCCTTTGGAACAACTGTTTAGAGCAATGGGGAGTGTGGAAAAGAGGTGAAGAAGCGTGTGCAGGCATGGCCTGGATTGGGTGGAGAAAAGTAACAGGTTTGATGTGTGATAGAAGAGTTTCAGATAAAACAAGAATAAGTCAATATGACGGCATCAAACAAAATGCTTCCACCTGCCCCATTTCAAAAATTGTACAAATGAAACTATTCACAAATACACAGTACTAACTATAGATGAATTGATTTGGCTTTCAGAGATATGCGATCAAAGATCATAAAATTGTAAAATCTTACATTTACGACGGTGGCTCAGTCGTTAGAGCATCGCCTGTGGACCAGAAGTTAAACAGAAGTTGGTGGGTTCGCATCCCACTGAGTTCACATCTAGGGGCCTTGGAGAAGACACCTAACCCCCGTTTCTCCCACCATTGGCGCCATCATAGGTGGCAGCCTGGTGCGGTGAAATGCAGCACCCGAAATTCCCGGTGAGGGATTAATAAAATGTATAATAATTATCACACAAATCTTAACAACTGATTATTCAGATATTTTCACTGGTTTGGAATATTTTGCATTCATAAGAATTTGTAAGCTTTTAAGTTTTAGGATCAACAGTCCAGAGCAATGGAGAGTGTGGAAAAGAGGTGAAGAAGCGTGTGCAGGCAGGCTGGAACAGGTGGAGGAAAGTATCAGGTGCGATGTGTGTTAGAAGAGTTTCAGTTAAAATGAAAGGGATAGTGTACAAAACCGTGGTGAGAGCTGCCATGCTGATTGGTCTAGAGACAGTGTGGTGAGAGCGGCCATGCTGATTGGTCTAGAGACAGTGTGATGAGAGCGGCCATGCTGATTGGTCCAGAGACAACGTGGTGAGAGCGGCCATGCTGATTGGTCTAGAGACAGTGTGGTGGGAGCGGCCATGCTGATTGGTCTAGAGACAGTGTGATGAGAGCGGCCATGCTGATTGGTCCAGAGACAACGTGGTGAGAGCGGCCATGCTGATTGGTCTAGAGACAGTGTGGTGAGAGCGGCCATGCTGATTGGTCTAGAGACAGTGTGGTGAGAGCGGCCATGCTGATTGGTCTAGAGACAGTGTGGTGAGAGCGGCCATGCTGATTGGTCTAGAGACAGTGTGGTCAGAGCGGCCATGCTGATTGGTCTAGAGACAGTGTGGTGAGAGCGGCCATGCTGATTGGTCTAGAGACAGTGTGGTGAGAGCGGCCATGCTGATTGGTCTAGAAACACTAGCACTGAAGAAAAGACAGGAAACAGAGATGGAGGTAGCAGAGATGAAGATGCTGAGGATCTCTCTGGGAGTGACCAGGATGGACAGGATCAGAGGAACAGCACATGTTAGAGGTTTTAAAGTCAGAGAGGCCAGACTGAGATGGTTTGGACATGTGAAGAGGAGAGAGAGAGAGTACATCAGAAGAAGGATGCTGGATTTGGAACCACCAGGAAAGAGGACTAGACGAAGACCAAAGAGGAGGTTCATGGATACAGTGAAGGAAGACATGAAGATAGTTGGTGTGACCAAAGAGGATGCAGCAGATAGGGTTAGATGAAGGGAAATGTGAAAGAAGAAGAAGAATTTGTGAACGAAACATTTAGTAACATGACCTTGAAAAACCCAATGGGTACTGAGTACCAAGGGCAGTTTAAATAAAAGCCCTTGAGTGGTTTGTATGATATTGTGTTCACTATTGTGTTACGGACGCACAAATGAACAGAAAGCACTTAAAGCCTCCTCCACATTCTGTGGGTGGAGGTACGAGGAACAAAACTGTGGTTAAGATTGAAGCAGATTAACAGTATCGATCACAAAAGGGTGAGCACATAAATTTGCATTTTGAGTATATAAATTTGCATTTTGAAAATGCCTAAAAAAACAACATTAAACCTTTTGTGATTTTAAAATCATTTTAAAAGTTGAAATTTTTTGAACACCTGCAACTTTTTTTTTTTAGATTTGACTTGAACTTGTCTGCGGTTTGATTTTTGTGGGTAAAACCTGCACAAACAGGGCACCAAATCACAAATTTGTCATTCAGCTGCCAAATCCTAGAAGGCAAGAAAAGAGGTAGAGCAACTTAAAGAAAGATGAACAGAAACACCTGAGGGTGAGGAGGAAGAGAAGCCGAGATGGGCTAAAGCATAAAGAGAGAGGAAACACGGGGGTAAAAGAACATGTAGGATGAAGCAGTGGAGGGAGATAGAAAGCAAGAGAAGCAGAAGAGGGAAGAGACTAAAATGAGGGAACAGAAGAGGCTTGATATGATTTCAATGGAATGTTTGTTGACAGAGCTCCGTGGCCTGGGGCCTTGGGATAAATGATTGAACACTGCGCCTGTCAAAGCCAGAGGATTTCTGTGGGCTTGTGTTTCTCTCCTCGCTCCATCGCTGGAGGGAAGGTAGCAGCTAGCTAATTGACACAGAATTAAGCATGAAATGCACTCAGCTGCCATGGCCGGCCTCTCCATGCTGCAGATAAAACACACATACGCTGCGTCAAGATTAAATCAAACACATGCAAATGTACGAGAGTAAATACATCAACACGAGCAAACAAAGAAAACTAAGAGAAACATTATGCTAGATAGTTCCTTTTTCACTCACACCGCAGGTTGATTTTGACATTCTTACTCCCACACGCTGCAAGTGCACACATGCACATCCGCAGCGGCAACGGAGGACATGCACGCAGTACATCAGTAAACAGGAGAGACTTTCCCGGTGACAAATTGCTCCATGGGAAAGTAATCCTTCAAGATTAACAGTGTCATTCTGCGCCACACCTAGCATATTACGCTCTGGGGGCTGCGAGGCTGCTCGCAAATGGCTTAGCAGGCATGCACTAACCGCTCGGAAAAAGCAAAGCACATGACAAAGAGACTCAAATGAGAAAAAAGGACATAGTTACAATCCAGTAAGACAGTCAGAGGTACAACAAAAACAAATAAAAAGAGAAAGAGAAAGCAAACGACTTATATGTGAAATAAAACGTTGAAAACACAACATGTAGTTTTATTGTAAATCTGTTTACATTTGTTTGTTTGTATTTTTGTATCTCAGAGATGCCAAGTTTTTGGCTTCACAACGAGGGAGATTTGGTCAGTTTGGTTGTAGACCTCGTCCCATTTCTGTTTTAATAAGTCTTCTTTAAGTTTATTTAGAGTTTGGTCTGTCACTCGCCTAATATATCTGAATGTTTCAGAGTTTTCTTTGTCATCAGTTATAATTTTATTTTGAAATATAGCAAAAACTAGTAGGTGGTCACTTATATCACTGACAAGAAGGCCACCAACAATTTTAGCTTCAATATTGTTTATAAAGATATTATCTATTAGAGTGGAGGAATCAATCGTTATCCTGCTGGGTTTATCAATAATTGGTAGTAACATATTTGAATGCATCATATTTATGAAATCAGTTGTTTTCCCATGGGTAGTTGCTTTAAGCAAATTTATATTTAAATCTCCACATATTATTAATTCCTTTGTGGAATATCCATTTATATTTATAATTTCATTCATTTTTTCATTAAATGTATCAATCGGTGAACCAGGTGTTCGGTATACACAAGTAACATGTACATTTTTTGTTTTTTTGAATTCAATTTCGACAGTGATTAATTCCATTATATTGTGAACAGATACTGATTTATCTTCAATGATTTTACAGTTAAAGTTTGAGTCCACATAGAGGGCAACTCCACCTCCTTTTTTGTTGTTTCTGGTGACAGTAAATAGTTCGTATCTCTCTATCTTTACTAGTGTTAGAGGGTGCTTTAGCTCGTCCAGCCACGTTTCAGATACGGCTATAATATTAAATTTACCGTACATATGCAGTAGGTCTTTGATTTTTGATATGTTCTTCCAGAGACTCCTAATGTTAATATGTAGCACTGAAAAGTTTTTCTCCAGTTTAACGTTCTCTTTAAATTGTTCGCTTGTGTAATAGTCACAGCTTAAGTCCAAGTTATTGTAGAAATATAATTCTGGATCAAGTTGTTGATCAATACAAGTCATAGTTTGTCTTGTGTTCAGTGCACATATGTTCACCTGTCTCCTTTTCCGCGATGCGTAATCCGTGCATCATCAAGCGCTCTTTACAATCTTCCGAGAAATCATAATCCTTTTTTAAAGTAACATAATCCAAATAATTATTCATACGGATTCAGGTCTTTCAGCTCTCTTATCATGATCACTTTCGCTTCTTCTGGCGTACCATTGAGTTTAATCATCACTTGCCCGTTCCGAGTCCACGTAGCTTGTATTTTTTTCTGTTTTCGCAAGTTTCTTGCATGTCTTGTGATGTCTGCACGTCTTTTTGTTAAGTGTTCATTCAGATATACTCCCGTGCCTCTTAACTTCTTAGCTTGTCGTAATAGCTCTATTTTGTGTTTCCTGTTAACAAAACGCACAATAATATTTGGTTTTGCGTTTTTTTCCTTCTTCGGAAGTGTGTGACAAGCGGATATGTTCTCTGGATCAACTTTTATGTCTTTATTTGCCAGAAATTGAATGACTTGCCTCTCCAGAGTTTGTTGCTCCTCTGGCGTCGCGTTCTCCTCTTCGGCCTGTGCTGTAGCGTTAGCATAGCTGCGGTGTCTAGTTTCCAGTCTACTCACAATAATATCCTCCATCCGAGTATACTGTTCCAAGTCATCAACTCTTCGTTCCAGTCCAGAAATAACGGCGTCTTTCGTCTTTATTATTTGCTTTAATTCTGCCACTTCATTCATCAGGGCTATTAGCTTCTTTTGCTGCTGAACTACTGTAGTCATTTCTTCCGACATAAAAGTCAGCGATTTGCGGATCTCTTGTAATTCTTCGTCAATGGCAACTTGTGACTTTCTTGTGACTTTCTTGGTGCCATAATTTCAGAAAATCAGGAGCAAAAACACACAGAATTGGTGGCCTGAGTGAGAGCCCAGCCACGCTGCGGAGGAAGCTCACGATCTCATTCTTTCGGTCACCACACCATGTTTTTTTTTAAATTAATTTGTTCATTACTTTTTTGATTCCCGGCCTTACGATCTATTGATCAATGCACAGGTTGATCAGAGCTTTTGCTTCCAGAGCTTCAGTTTTAAATAACCTGCATCGCCGGCTGAAATCCAGCCGGTGATGAAGTAGAACACAAGGTGTCTCATCTCATTAAAACCTGGAGAACAACAAAAGCAACATGACTAAGCAGAACGGTGCTGAAGGAGGGTTTTAAAAAAAGATCCTGTGGATGTTCAGTTATGAACCAGGCAGACGACTTCCTCTCCTCTGGTCTCTACTGACCATCCGAATGCCCTTGTGAAGGAGTTTAAGACAAGAACAGAAAGGTAGCGGGTCAAAGTGCCAGCTCCATCTTGCTGACTACCAACCAATCAGAAGGGATCCTGTACGGGCTTGGAGACAACAGAGGGAGGAGGTGAAGAAGAGGAGGAGGAAAAGCAAGGGAAGAAGGAGGGTGGGTGGACTGCGAGGCGGATCCCCAGGGTCAATTATCCCAGAGAAGGAGCTAGTGGAGCCAACACTCTGCATCTCATTTGCAAGGCAGCAGCAAAGGTGCACCTGAGCTCAGCTAGCGAGCATCCTGCCAGAGCACCGAGGCAATTAATGTCTCCTCTCAGTGACACGTGCTGCTCAGTGTGACACTGGTTAGGAAACAGTGGGCCGGGCCAAAAAAGAAGACCTGAGTTATGTCTCCAGTCTTCCCACAGAGACTCATTCTAAGAAGTCTGCTTCATGTTTCATCAGTAGAAGTTCGACACGTGCACCGATAAATCCTCTCATGCAAAAACAGAAACAAACACACATCATGTCTGGATGAGCATTCAGAAAAAAAGGCTCCATCTTGTTTTGTTGTCTCGTGTGTCTTGTTAACACGCAAAACAAACGCGGGGAAGTTAATCAGCTGCTGATATCGTACACCCGTCAGAGAAACAGGAAATACTCTGTGGGATTAAATACTTTCAAAACGCACGAAGACGATGCAACAGAAATAAGAATATGTCGTTACCTTGTATCGCCCACTATCACTATCCAGGCTGATTCTAGGCGAGAGGCAGGGTACACCCCGAACAGGTCACCAGTCTGTTGCAGGGCCACACACATACAACCATTCACACACATACTCAGTCCTAGGGGCAATTTTGTAGCGGATAATCAACCTAACATGCATGTTTTTGGAGGGTAGGGGGAAACCAGAAAAACCCCCACACAAAGACGGGGAGAACATGCAAACTCCACATAGAAAGACCAGTTTTCCAAGCCTCGTCCCCACCCAGAATTAAAACCCTGACCTTCTTGCGGTGAGGCCGCCGTGCAGCCCACAATACCAAATTATTAAACTAATTTTAAAAAGCCAGGATATTACCGCCTTTAGACCCTGAAAAAAATCTTCTTGTTAGCTTTCCATTAGAAAAAAGAAGAAACCTCATGGAGAACCATATGAAGGAGAGATCAGCCACCCATGATGGACCAGCAGTGTATCAGGAACTGGATTAAAATATCTAGTCTAGCTTTAGAACTATATATGTGATGGAAAGGAAGGCAGATGAGCTTCATCCTGGAGGAAAAGCGTGTCACCCAGGGACAACTAGGTTCCCTCAATCTGGTCAGAGCCTTGTAGTAAACCTGCCCCAGGAGGAATGTTTTAATTCTAACCTTTAAAGTAGAAACTCTGTCACCCTCTCTGAAATGAGCTGCATCTTTCCGTTCCGTCGTCTTCCGCTTTTCCAGGGCTGGGTCACGGGGGCAACAGCCTTAGATGGGAAGCCTAGGCTTCTCTCACCCCGGCTGCATCCTCCACCTCCCCCTGAAGAATCCCGATTTGTTCCCCTATGAGACATAGTCTCTCCAGCAGGTCCGGGGTCTGCCTCTTGGTCTCCTCCCGGTGGGACGTGCCCGAAACACCTCACCAGCGAGGCGCTCGGGAGGGATCCTGACCAGATACCCGAAACACCCTATCTGTCTCCTCTCAACTTGGAGGGGTAGCAATTCGACACTGAGCTCCTCCCGAATGGCAGAACTCCTCACCCGATCTCTGAGTGAGAGCCCAGCCACCCTGCATGTAGATATAAAAAACTGCATCTTATTACTTTTAATAGAAAGAATATTTTTTTGTTTCTTCACATCTGGAATTTCTTTGTATTTAATAAAGTTAATATACCTGATTAAAAAAATCTAAACTTTGAGCCTGGAGTGATGCTTTCAGTAGTGACCCATGTCTTAGAACCTATATAATATTCATACGAATGATCGATATTATACATATTCTAGATTTATCAGAAGGATATTTTCATCCAATGCTAGAGGCGGAGAAATGTCAAAGGTCTTTGCAAACATTAGGAAAAAAAAATCCTCAGATGGTCCAGCGTGGTCATCGGAGGTAACTCGGATCAATAATGAAATCATCCTTTGTATCTCTTTTAGGTTCATTGTTCAAACTATTCCTCAAGATTGCAACTTTAAATCTGATTTTATTCACATTTCTTGACATGTTTCTCGTAAAAATTCCCAATTCTACTAAATAAAATTGACTATTTCTGAACTCAAACATCTCCTAGATACAATGTGGTGACAATTTGTACATAAAAACTCAAGTATTGAGGTAAAAAAGTCTTCTTCTTCTTCCATCATTTCCCTCCAGGGGGCGCCACATCAAGTCAGTTTCTTCCATCTAACCCTATCTCCTGCATCCTCTTCGGTCACACCAACTATCTTCATGTCTTCCTTCACTGTATCCATGAACCTCCTCTTTGGTCTTCCTCTAATCCTCTTTCCTGGTGGTTCCAAATCCAGCATCCTTCTTCTGATGTACTCTCTCTCTCTCCTCTGTAGATGTCCAAACCATCTCAGTCTGGTCTTTCTTACTTTATCTCCTCTTCTGTATAAACTCTTCTGTCACACATCACACCTGATACTTTTCTCCACCCATTCCAGCCTGCCTGCGCACACTTCTTCACCTCTTTTCCACACTCTACATTGCTAAAATATAATTGAATAAGGAGGGTGTTTGCTGGTAATTATTTTCTACTTTGTTAATCAATCTCACTGTTGTTGGGTTTTTTTTGTAATAATTGACGTAAATAAGTACGAGAAATAAATACAAGTTATTTTCAAAAACAAGAAAAGTGACTCATGGTTTCGGCAAGTTTTCACTTTGGACATTTCGGCAACAATTTTGGATATTTTTGTCCTTCAAAACACGTATGGTATTTATACAGTATGAAATTTCCAGCTAAATGTATAATCAATGCCCACGAGAGACTGGTGACCTGTCCAGGGTGTACCCTGCCCCAAGCCTCGAGTCAGCTGAGATGGGCTCCAGCACCCGCGGCCTCCTGAAAGAAATAGACGTTTTTTTGTTGTTGTTTTTTTGTCTTTTCAATGTTTGTTTGTTCTCTTTTTTTTTTTTAGTCAGCCAGTAGTCCAAAGGATGGCTTGGACCCAGTGGGAATCGAACCAAGTTCTTCTGGAACTCACAAAAACTTTACCACTGAGCCAACGTCTCCTGAGACCAGGGATGGACAGTTAAGAAGCTCACTGACTGTATAATTAATTTTAATTAATATCATCACCAATATAATCAATATATTTAATTTGACTGAAGTTTATTGATAACTTATTGACGTCAAATCCTATTTCATTTTGGTTTTGATTGATTTCAAATCTAGTTGTTCTTTTTTACCCAAAAATCCAACAAAAATCAAAACAACAACAACCCCCCCACCCCCAAAAAAAAAAAAAAAAAAAAAAAAAAATTAAGTTCATAAGGGTCAAAGTCCCAAAAACCAAAACCTTCCACATACAACTGCTTTAACCTGGTCATCATCGACTTCAACCAATCAGTGCAGGCGGAGGAATTTAGTTCAGTGACTTGACGTTGACTTCTTCTTGTTGCTTTAGTTTTAAAGCAGACCTCCAACCCAACATGCGATGTGTGTTTAGGGAGTGTGTTATTAATGCACCCATGTCTGTAAGTGTGTTACTATGTAATCATGCAGGACCTTGTATATGACCCAATAGCTGCAGGGCATGCAGTTTGCAAGGCTAACGTGGGACTCATGAGTGCCATTCATTGCACTTTGGCATCAGAGGGATACGCACACACACACACATATTCACACATCCATCCTTCCGATCACTGCTCACTACAGCTCACACTGAAACGCAGTGTATCCCTGACCATTCCCACTCATCTGAGACAGAAATAGACATTGCTTTGCTTCTCTGCTCATTCTCACAGCCAACTTGTAGTTGACACACAGCGGATGAGTGACTCTTTCCTGCTGCTCCACTACTGAGGTGCAGTTCCGAGTTGTCGAGCTTGCCACAGAGAGAGAGAAAAAAAAAAAAGAACATGAGAAGCTGGATTTGGTTGGCCATGCAGAGGTAGAAAGAAAGCATATGTGCAGACTCGTCGCACACACACATACTCACAGCAAAGCTCACCGGCTTCTGACAGAAGCAGAATTATTACAGTAAGGTGGATATTATCCCTCTGAGACTTCATTTACCTCCAGCAAATTCACACTTTCTATGTTTTACTGCGCGTCATAATCCGAGCAAACCCATCTCACACACACACACACATGCATATGCACACATATAACTATATCAGACACTATTTTTAT
The DNA here is from genome assembly GCA_902685375.1 of Neostethus bicornis. Taxonomy (NCBI): domain Eukaryota; kingdom Metazoa; phylum Chordata; class Actinopteri; order Atheriniformes; family Phallostethidae; genus Neostethus; species Neostethus bicornis. The sequence continues at coordinate 12,750,197 of LR738541.1, read as the reverse complement.
GTCCATGAGCATTGTCAGTGTTATTATTGAAATCATTATGGGATGTTGATAGGAGTCAGATGCTCCCCTGCAATCCCGCGTAGCTCGGAATTGTCGGAACGTCTAATATAACGTTCCCAAAGCTTCTTTATCCAAATCCAAACACACACACACATTTCCGACTTCAAGGAAATCTTTTTGAATTTTCCAGCTTGTATTATTGTTATTATTGTTATTGTTATTAATGTTATTGTTGCGGATGATGTGGTCCTGTTGGCTTCATCGGACCGTGATCTCCAGCTCTCACTGGATCGATTTGCTGCCGAGTGTGAAGCGGCCGGGATGGGAATTAGCGCCTCCAAATCCGAGACCATGGTCCTCGCCCAGAAAAGGGTGGAATGCCCCCTGCGGGTCAGGGACAGGGTCCTGCCCCAAGTGGAGTAGTTTAAGTATCTCAGGGTCTTGTTCACGAGTGGGGGAAAGATGGAGCGGGAGATCGACAGGCGGATCGGTGCGGCATCAGCAATAACTAGGACGCTGCATCGGTCCGTCGTGGTAAAGAGAGAGCTGAGCCGAAAAGCAAATCTCTCGATTTACAAGTCGATCTACGTTCCTACCCTCACCATGGTAACCAGGATCAACATTCCTACCCTCACCATAGTAACCAGGATCTATGTTCCTACCCTCACCATAGTAACCAGGATCTACGTTCCTACCCTCACCATGGTAACCAGGATCAACATTCCTACCCTCACCATAGTAACCAGGATCTATGTTCCTACCCTCACCATAGTAACCAGGATCTATGTTCCTACCCTCACCATGGTAACCAGGATCAACATTCCTACCCTCACCATGGTAACCAGGATCAACATTCCTACCCTCACCATGGTAACCAGGATCTACATTCCTACCCTCACCATAGTAACCAGGATCTATGTTCCTACCCTCACCATAGTAACCAGGATCTATGTTCCTACCCTCACCATGGTAACCAGGATCAACATTCCTACCCTCACCATGGTAACCAGGATCAACATTCCTACCCTCACCATAGTAACCAGGATCTATGTTCCTACCCTCACCATAGTAACCAGGATCCATGTTCCTACCCTCACCATAGTAACCGGGATCTATGTTCCTACCCTCACCATGGTAACCAGGATCAACATTCCTACCCTCACCATGGTAACCAGGATCTACGTTCCAACCCTCACTATGGTCACCAGCTGTGGGTGGTGACCGAAAGAATGAGATCGCGGGTACAATCGGCCGAAATGAGCTTCCTCCGCAGGATGGCTGGGCTCTCACTCAGAGATCGGGTGAGGAGCTCTGCCATCCGGGAGGAGCTCTGTGTCGAGAGGAGCCAGATGGGGTGGTTCGGGCATCTGGTCAGGAATGCCCCCGAGCGTCTCCTGGGCGAGGTGTTTTGAGCACGTCCCACCGGGAGGAGACTAAGTGGCAGACCCCGAACCCGCTGGAGAGACTATGTCTCACGGCTGGCCGGGGAACGACTTGGGATCCTTCCAGGTGAGCTGGAGGATGTAGTCGGGGAGAGAGAGGCCCGGGCTGCCCGCTTAAGGCTGTTGCCCCCGCGACCCGACCCCGGAACAAGCGGAAGATGACGAAACGGAACGGATTGTTGTTATTCTCATGCTGGTATTTAACCAGTAAAGGTCACTGATAGACTTCTTTTGTTGTGCTGTTTGAGGTCTCTCTCTCGACCATTGTGTTAACAACTCATTAAAAATTGAGCGAAGTAAAGCCGGCCAGGAGACATTGCATATGTTTGGAAGCATTATTATTATTAAATAATCATGTTTGTCTCCCAAATTGAGGGTGACTCACGCCACAATATCAGTAATTAGATAAATTATTGATGGGTGAGCGAGAGGGTTGCTGGTGGAAATGGATTTGCCAAACTCAATTACTGTCTGTTTCATAGAGTGGCCCCATTAGGGTTGTCACTTCTACTACCAAATGGCAGTGCTAATAAAACTGCAACCAGCACTTAACCGCTTAATTAATAGTAAGATTATTAATATTTTAATTACAGTGGATTCATTACCCTTTGAGCCAAGAGGGAAGTGAGTAAAGAGCAGAAGCTGGTTGGAATTAAAATGTCAAACGCCATGTTTTACTGTAACGTCATAAAGAGCTTCAAACACAAGACTTACTCATACAATTTAAAATCAAACAGTTTCGCCGGATTAAGACCTCTTCTTCTTCTTCTTCTTCTTCTTTCAGCATTTCCCTCCAGGTGGCGCTACAGCAAGTCAGTTTCTTCCATCTAACCCTATCTCCTGCATCCTCTTCAGTCATACCAACTATCTTCATGTCTTCCTTCACTGTATCCATGAACCTCCTCTTTGGTCTTCCTCTAGTCCTCTTTCCTGGTGGTTCCAAACCCGGCATCCTTCTTCTGATGTACTCTCTCTCTCTCCTCTGCACATGTCCAAACCATCTCAGTCTGACCTCTCTGACTTTAAAACCTCTAACATGTGCTGTTCCTCTGATCCTGTCCATCCTGGTCACTCCCAGAGAGATCCTCAGCATCTTCATCTCTGCTACAAACATCTCTGTTTTCTGTCTTTTCCTCAGTGCCACTGTCTCTAGACCAATGAGTATGGCCGCTCTCACCACACTGTCTCTAGACCAATCAGCATGGCCACTCTCACCACACTGTCTCTAGACCAATCAGCATGGCCACTCTCACCACACTGTCTCTAGACCAATCAGCATGGCCGCTCTCACCACACTGTCTCTAGACCAATCAGCATGGCCGCTCTCACCACACTGTCTCTAGACCAATCAGCATGACCGGTCTCACCACACTGTCTCTAGACCAATCAGCATGGCCGCTCTCACCACACTGTCTCTAGACCAATCAGCATGGCCGCTCTCACCACACTGTCTCTAGACCAATCAGCATGGCCGCTCTCACCACACTGTCTCTAGACCAATCAGCATGACCGGTCTCACCACACTGTCTCTAGACCAATCAGCATGGCCGCTCTCACCACACTGTCTCTAGACCAATCAGCATGGCCGCTCTCACCACACTGTCTCTAGACCAATCAGCATGGCCGCTCTCACCACACTGTCTCTAGACCAATCAGCATGGCCGCTCTCACCACGGTTTTGTACACTTTTTCTTTCATTTCATCTGAAACTCTTCTATTACACATCACACCTGATATTTTTCTCCATCCGTTCCAGCCTGCCTGCACACGCTTCTTCACCTCTTTTCCACACTCTCCATTGCTCTGGACTGTTGATGCTAGATACTTAAAATCTTCCTACTTCTTTATCTCTTCTCCCTGTAACCTCACTTTTCCCCATGTTGGTAAAATATTATGGTAGAGTTCCTCATTAGGATTAATTAAAAAGGACTTTCAAAGGGTAAGGGAAGGGTAAGCGTAAGTTTCTTATTGTTAAATTTAGGGTTTCTTTTGTTAGATCAGAAATCCAAAATTTGCCCCAAAAAGCTGAAAAATACATCTCTTCAGCTTCAAATTCTCGTTTAAATCTTGTGCATTCCCTCTTCCTCTCGCTCCTGTGGTTAGTACCACCTCCTTGGTTAGGCCCGCTGTTTACGGCACAGCATAAACATTGTTTGAGGTCACAAGTACAAGTACGCTCACTGCTACTGCAAAGGTACTCCATTACTTATCTTAAAATATAGGTGTGACAGAGAACAAAATCCATGGTAGAGAACAACCATGTTGTCACATGGAGGAAGTGGAGATGCCCAGTTTAACCAGCAGCAACCACCAGCATTACACCGCAGTAGGTTGCCACCTATGACGGCACCAATGGTGGGAGAAACGGAGGATTAGGTGTCTTCTCCAAGGACCCTAGATGGGAACTCAGTGGGAATCAAACCTGCGAACTTCTGTTAGCTTCCGGTCTTAATGGCGAACGCTCTACCACCGAGCCACCGCCTCCCCAGGTTTTGTCGGGGTAGTCAGGGAGTTTTATATTATAAAAGTCTTGGATTAATGGAATAAATAAAATAAAATATGGGTATTTTAGTGTCAGGTTTTCTTAAAGGGGTTGCAGCAGACAGTAAACAGTGTGACAAAGTGAAAAAATAAATGACTTGTTTTTTTTTTTTGGTTCAGTATGCATCGGCTCTGCCTCTCGAGGGGATAAAATGACTCTAATCTTTAATATGAATTAATCAAATTGTGTTTTTTTTTCTTTGCAAACAACCTTTAAAAGCCTGCAAACAAAAGCAGGAACAACGCCGAGCTTTGGTTTTCCTCCAGCGATGCATGGAAGACGTTTCCCAAGACATTTGCTGGGTTTTCTGCATCCTGTCCTGCAGCGCTTCAGGCCCGAACAAAACCAACCAAACACCTCATACAGTCTGCAGATTAAAAAAAAAGCCCACATTATTCATTAATTTGATCAAGTCTTTATGTACATGGCATTATTAATCAAGCTCCCTTGTGACATTTGAGCTCTTGTTTGTTCATTTGTGTCCACAGAACGACTGAGCTTGTAAGTGGATCATTAAGAGGCATCACTTTGGCCTAGATTTGACAATGAAGCAGAGAAAGTGCACATTAGCCAACGGAAAAGGTTAAACGTGGTAAAATGAGAAAAGAAATGTGGCGAACAAATTGGGAAATTAGTAACGTTCTAGTGAGGAAAGTCTCAAAGGACCAGGAGGCGATGCATGGCACATGGTGACGTGCAGCTGGGTGGTAATTAATATCACATGTTTAGAAAGACAAACTTATTCCAGGAAACATACATGACTGTAATTTAAAGGGAGGCTAGGTTTGGCTCTGCTTTTTGCAGGTGATGTGGTTCTGTTGGCTTCATTGGACCGTGATCTCCAGCTCTCACTGGATCGATTTGCTGCCGAGTGTGAAGCGGCCGGGATGGGAGTCAGCGTTTCCAAATCCGAGACCTTGGACCTCGACCGGAAAAGGATGGAATGCCCCCTGCGGATCAGTGACAGGGTCCTGCCCAAAGTGGAGGAGTTTCAGTATCTCGGGGTCTTGTTCACGAGTGGGGGAAGGATGGAGCGGGAGATCCACAGGATCAGTGCGGCATCAGCAATAACTAGGACACTGCATCGGTCTGTCGTGGTAAAGAGATTACAAGTCGATCTACGTTCCTACCCTCACCATGGTAACCAGGATCTATGTTCCTACCCTCACCATGGTAACCAGGATCCATGTTCCTACCCTCATCATGGTAACCAGGATCTACGTTCCTACCCTCACCATGGTAACCAGGATCCATGTTCCTACCTTCACCATGGTAACCAGGATCTACATTCCTACCCTCACCATGGTAACCAGGATCTACGTTCCTACGCTCACCATGGAAACCAGGATCTACGTTCCTACCCTCACCATGGAAACCAGGATCTACGTTCCTACCCTCACCATGGTAACCAGGATCTACGTTCCTTCCCTCACCATGGTAACCAGGATCTACATTCCTACCCTCACCATGGTAACCAGGATCTACATTCCTACCCTCACCTACGGTCACCAGCTGTGGGTGATGACCGAAAGAATGAGATAATGAATACAAGTGGCCAAAATGAGCTTCCTCTGCAGGGTGGCTGGGCTGTCACTCAGAGATCGGGTGAGGAGCTCTGCCATCCGGGAGGAGCTCGGTGTCGAGCTGCTCCTCCTCCAGGTCGAGAGGAGCCAGATGGGGTGGTTCGGGCATGTGGTCAGGATGCCCCCCAAGCGCCTCACTGGTGAGGTGTTTCGGGCACGTCCCACCGGAAGGACATTAAGAGGCAGACCCCGGACTTGCTGGAGAGATTATGTCTCACAGCTGGCCGGGGAACGACTCGGGATCCTTCCGGGTGAGCTGGAGGATGCAGCCGGGGAGAGAGAGGCCTGGGCTTCCCGTCTGAGGCTGTTGCCCCCGCGACCCGGCCCCAGATGAGTGGAATGCATGTTTGAGTAAGTTAAATATTGTCCCCAGCCATGGGTTTATGTTTTTATATGTATGCTATGACATAATAATTATAACCCCCCAAAAAATCACAAACTACTTAACCAGTCCACGTGGTACCTCACCATGTGCTGTGGGGGGATGAGGTGGTAGTCCAGCCTCCTAGCCAGTCAGCCATGGTTTGTATTTGGACTGTGATGGAGGTGTGTGACCCACGGTGCGATGCTAAGGTGGCACTGAGTGTAACTTTGCATCCTTTGGGAAGGTGAGAGAATGACCCCTTGAAGATCCAGCTGGGAGCCCGGAGGAAAAAAGGACCAGATGTGTGAGTGTGTGTGTTTTGCCTTTTAGTGTCTCCATGTGTACTCACTGCCAGCTAGAAACAGCTGGTTCCCACCATCTGCTGCTCCTCTACATCGGCACTAACAGAATGAGAATAAACCAAATGAACGTTTTATCCTGACTTGAATTATCCCCCATTTAAACCATTCTAAATGTAATTTTTAATTTGTTTGATCAAACTGTAAACTTAAAGAGGTTTAAATGTCGGTTAAAATGTAAAAACACCTGTCGTGTTCAAACACAACTAAGATTTTATCGCATCCGATGACAGAATGTAGGGAGGTCATAATAACTCCATTCCGTCGTCTTCCGCTTATCCAGGGCTGGGTCACGGGGGCAACACTCTCAGACGGGAAGCCCAGGCTTCTCTCACCACAGCTGCATCCTCCAGCTCACCCGGAAGGATCCCAAGTCGTTCCCCAGCCAGCTGTGAGACATAGTCCCTCCAGCAGGTCCGGGGTCTGCCTCTTGGTCTCCTCTGGTGGGACATAGCCCAAAACACCTCACCAGTGAGGCGCTCGGGGGTATCCGGACCAGATGCCCTAACCACCCCATCTGGCTCCTCTCGAACTGGAGGAGGAGCGGCTCGACACCAAGCTCCTTTCAGATGGCGGAACTCTTCACCCAATCTGAGTGAGAGCCCAGCCACCCTGTGGAGGAAGCTCATTTCGTCATTAAAAACTTGATCTTAATTTTAATCTGTGCTTCCATAAGACCACCACACATAGACCCTAATCCTACAGGTTGTGATCGAGAGCAGGTGGAAGCTCGTTGTTTGAAGCCTTAAATGATCTGATTGGGATTTTCAAAATTTGCTTTCATAATTTTGCATTATCTTGAAATTAAACCATTAGAAATGTTATTTTCAATTTGTCTCATCACTTAAGAAGGAGCTGGTGGAGAAATGTGCACACACACAAGCATATGCACACTGTGTCACACTGTTTGTGTTCCTATGAGAAATTCCATTGTTTATAGTTAGAGTGTGTCTCAATTTTCCTTCTTTCTTAAACATTTTTTTCACTGTTTGATCCAGGGTAGATGTAATGCTCAACCATGGCCAAGTAAAACTGGACCCACAAGTTATTATTCTGCTTTTTTTTACCAGTAAATAGGGAAAAAAACACATGAAAAGGTGCAAAAGTGGGTTAAAATGAAGTTGGTAGACCGTTCATTTCACACCTGGGCCTTCACTGTACTCCATCTGCATCAATCAGCCTCTCAACTCTACTATTTTATGGTCATAAAATCCCAAGAGAAGAGCAATGCAGACATACACATGCATGCACATGACAGCAGAACGGACTCTGAGGGTCTTCATAGAACCTCCATTGATTTTACCAGTGGTGGATGATGTACTCACTTTTTGTACTTAAGTAAAAGTACAGATAATTAGGCAAAAAATTTTACTTTACTAAAAGTAAAAGTACCAAAAAAAAAATCTACTTAAATAAAAGTACAAAAGTAGTTGGTGTAAATTGTACTTTTTAAGTAAAAAGTAAAAGTGTTCCATCATAATTCAAATGTTATTTTTTGTGCTATAGGGTGTCACCATGGTAACCAGGATAAATACTCTGCAGGGGTGTGAACCCCCTCTCCCGCCTCTTTTGGTCCACAAAATAAATAAATAAAATAAAAGGAAAGGGGACAAGTCAAGCTATCCCCTAGAAGGGCCAGTGAATGGGCACCAAAATGGAGGAAAATGACACTTATTTTTTAAAATGTTTTTGGGGGAAGGGCCCCTGTCACTATTTTGGCTTTGTCAAAGCCCTGCCCCCCCTTTTGAAAATTCTAGCTCCGCCCCTGCTCTGTGTAATGATGGCTCAACTTTTTATTTAGAAGTAAACACAACGAACAACGATCTTCTGACTCTTTTTAATTTGTTCTATATTTGATGTTAGGTTTTTGAATGAATGGAAAATGTTTCTTGATTCATGACTTCTTCTCCCGATCAACTGCTTCTTTTGATTTTGGCGATGCGGCTTCAAGATGCGCTAAAAAAAAAAAACCTGTGTATTTTTCAAATTCCTGAACAAAATTATAACAAAAAATGTAAAACACACTTTTAAAAAGTAGCAAAGTAAAAGTACAGATATTTGCTCTAAAAATGTAGTGAAGTAAAAGTAAAAGTACCGGTCTTAAATTTGACTTAAGTAAAGTACAGATACACAATTTTCTACTTAAGTACAGTAACGAAGTACATTTACTTTGTTACGTTCCACCACTGGATTTTAGCCTACCTGGCAACAAATACTGGCAGAAATATGATCGCTTTTCTATGTATTTGGAACCAGCAAGCCAATTGAGAAAGCCATAAAATAATAAAGATCAATGTCCAAAATATGATGAAGACTTCTGTGATTACAATATTTTTTGGCTATGAGAATTCTTTAATTCGTTAAAAAAGAAAACGATTGTATTCAAACATAAAAAAATAGTAGATTCATTATTAATCTATGAAGTTTGGGTGGAGAAGTTTGGGTGGAGAAGTTTGGGTGGAGACGGTGGCCGCGTGGTTAGCGCGTTCGCCCGCGGACCGGAAGGTCGCGGGTTCGCGTCCCACGGAGAGCACGTCTAGGGTCATTGGAGAAGACACCTAACCCCCGCTTCTCCCACCATTGGCGCCGTTGAAGGGCAGCCTGCTGCGGTGTAAGGAGTGCAGCAAACAAATTTCCCCGGTGAGGGATGAATAGAGTAATTCAAAATAAACAAAAAAAAAAGTTCAGAGTTCTTTAAAAGCCAACGTATACGTGCTGTCTTTTCCCTTCGGTTGTTAACTATTTGCTCCAAGCGAGTTTACTCTATCAAAAGCACGGAGGGGCAAAAAGAAGGATGTGGAAGTTGGAGGGAGGTGGGGGCGTAGGCTCACAAAAAATCCAACCAAAACAAGACACATGAGCACACGGTGCTAGTGTTAATTAGGGAGCCGATATTACAAGATAAATCAGATATGGAGGGGAGGTTAGAGGCACAGGGTGATGAGGCAGGAGGAAAGAGGGAGAGGCAAAAGAGAAACTGAGAAAGAGAAAATAAAGGGAGGGCAAAGTGTTGATTTGTGAAAGGCCTTAGGGCAGACTGGAGGGCAGAAAGGGGGATGATAGACGGGTTAACCAGAAGCTGATCAAGCTTCTACAGCTCTACCGCTTTCATCAACGCTCGAAAACCAAAATAGCAGAAAAAAAATCCTTTGGTTGCACTTTTATTTGCTTCAAAGTTAATCTTAAACATCACAAAGGCAATAAAATCTAGTGTCCTCGATGGAAGATCTGACCAGTTAGCAGCAGCTACTCTTAAGACCGAGACGAAAATAAGGGTTGTTTTTTTATCTTCCAAATTTCCATGCTAATCAGCAAAAAAAAAAAAAAGTAAATTAAACTTTAGTTTTTATTCATCTGTGCTCCTGATCGGACCTTCATCTTGATCAAATCCATCTGCTGCATCCTACAAACATGTAATTTCTTCTTCTTCTTCAATGTTCTTTAATAAAGAACATTGTTTTTTATTAAATTTTTTTGGTCCTGTCCTGATCTAGGGTTCCGTTCCGTTTGGAACGTAGATCCTGGTTACCATAATTAGGGTAGGAACGTAAATCCTGGTTACCATGGTGAGGGTAGGAACGTAGATCCTGGTTACCATGGTGAGGGTAGGAACGTAGATCCTGGTTATCATGGTGAGGGTAGGAACATAGATCCTGGTTACCATGGTGAGGGTAGGAACGTAGATCCTGGTTACCATGGTGAGGGTAGGAACGTAGATCCTGGTTACCATGGTGAGGGTAGGAACACAGATCCTGGTTACCATGGTGAGGGTAGGAACGTAGATCCTGGTTACCATGGTGAGTGTAGGAACGTAGATCCTGGTTACCATGGTGAGGGCAGGAACATAGATCTGGTTACCATGGTGAGGGTAGGAACATAGATCCTGGTTACCATGGTGAGGGTAGGAACGTAGATTCTGGTTACCACGGTGAGGGTAGGAACGTCGATCCTGGTTACCACGGTGAGGGTAGGTACGTAGATCCTGTTTACCATGGTGAGGGTAGGAACATAGATCCTGGTTTCCATGGTGAGGGTAGGAACGTAGATCCTGGTTACCATGGTGAGGGTAGGAACGTAGATCCTGGTTACCACGGTGAGGGTAGGAATGTAGAACTATCTACAACATAAAGGAAAAATATGGATGAGTGAGCAGATACTAACTATAACCAACCACAACCCGATGTTGACCCTGACCACCATGCCAGCCCGCACGCTTTCTAAATAAGACCTTTTACCTTGTTTCTCTCTAATCTCTATTCCCTACACTTTCATCAAGATGAAGCTCATCTTTTACCTCCCAAAATTTACAGAGTAGCACTGATGGCAAAAAGCATCTAATCTGTAATCGGAGGGATGCGGAGGAGTGCAGCGATGCTAATGCGAGCAGACCCCGCTGTTTCTGAGAAGACATTGCTGGAGGCGAAGGGATGAGCAGGAGGAGGAACCCACACAGCTCACTCGCTCCAAACATAGCAGAAGGTACGAAGCAAGGCACACTGTGTGGGCCCCATTATTTTTATTCCCCATTCTCTTTTTTTACCCCATCTCTCCTTTTAAAGACGGCGGGATTTTTCTCCTCCTCCCTGACATAAAAGTAAACAACGTTGCCTGCAGGCACAATTTTCCCGGCAACACAATAAAATGTGCAGTGAATTTATGATGGTCATCCATTAGCTCTTACCAAGGAAACATCACCCGGATCTGTCGTCCATCATTATAATAGAGGGTTAATGCACCGAATTTACATAAAAAAGTCATATTGTCTGCATGAATTATTTATACCCTCAGCTGTTTTTTCCAATTTCTCCCTTTTTTTTCTCTCCGTTTGTCCTCTGGTTCGTGTTCGGTCCAGAAAAAAATCCAACAGTAAATTCTGTAAAAAGTCCCGCTCCACTCTGTGTTCCTGTTTTTTTTTTTATTTTTTAGCATTTTTTCAGTTTGAATTCTTCTTTTTTCTGTCTTTTTTTGGTGACTTTGATGAATGAGAAGTCACCAGTGTTCAATGCTCTGATCTTAAAACCCAAACTGTCACAAATGCATGAGAAATCCTATTAAAAAAAAAAATCAAAATTATTGTTTACATTTGAAAAAACTATTTAAATGATCTCAAGACTTTAAAATTAAAGATTTTTTTTTAAGTTTCAACCACTTTTCTCACATCAAAAATATACCTGAAGTCTTTTCATTCTTGTATGTTTGGCTAGTTTGAGGAGGAGACAGTGGCTCAGTGGTCAGAGCGTTCGCCCGCGGACCAGAAGTAAACCGGAAGTTTGCAGGTTCGCATCCCATTGAGTGCACGTCTAGGGTCCTTGGAGAAGACACATAACCCCACGTTTCTCCCACCATGCTGCACTCCTACACCGCAGCAGGCTGTTGTCTGTTGGTGGGCAGCTTGCTGCGGTGTAGGAGTGCAGCACACAAATTTCCCCGGTGAGGGATGAATAGAGTGCGTTGAAAAAAAAGTTTACAAACCATCTCGTCCTGTATTCAGATTCTATTTGATTTTTTTTAAGATGAACCTCAAAGTGCGGCTCATAATTTTTTTATACAACTTGAAAATTCAAACTTAAAGAGCTTTTTTTTCATGTGACAAAACCTTAGACTTTAAACAGTACTTTTAAAACACTCCTGGACCCAAATAGTGACCCAGATCACCCCCAAAATGTAGTCACTTCTTCATCTTCTCATTGTGAAAATGTCCTTAAAATTGAATAAAAATCCAACCCTAACTTTTTGAGGGGACTTAAAGCGTTGATGTCCCGTCATTTTTTGTTTTGTTTGGATTTGCAAACTTTTGGTCTTCGTCTGGCTTTCAGGATGTGTTTCTTCCTGGTCTTGTGTTTCCCACAGCTGAGATTCTCTCCTCATCCATGATTGTTTATACCTGTGATCCCCTCTCTTTTGTTTTAAATAGTGTGTCTCCCCTTGTCTTGTTGTGCCAGTCTGTTTGCTTCCATGCCACATCCAAGAAAATTCACATACGTAGCATCTCTGCATCTGTGTCCGATCAAGTCCATATGCCACAAATGGAAATGCAGAGGTGCATTGTAAATATACATTACACACAAAAACAACTTTTTGGAGATAATTTACAGATAATTTTTAAATATTATTTGCAAATTAAACTCTCCTCCTTGAGCCACCACCTTATGGTGGTGGAGGGGTTTGTATTCCCCAATGATCCTAGGAGCCATGTTGTCCAGGGCTTAATGCCCCTAGTAGGGTCACCCAAGGCAAACAGGTCCAAGGTGAGAGGCCAGAAACCGTGGCTCAAACACCCCTATGAAGTTACCAAACATGGCAAAGTTGCCCTTGCCCGGCCGCGGGTCACCGGGGTCCCCCCCTAGGAGCAAGGCCCAAGGGTGGGGCACGAGAGCAAGCGCCTGGTGGCCGGGCTTTTACCCATGTCCATGGACACGAGACATGGACCCTTCCAGTGGACTCACCACCTGCAGAAGGGGCCATAGGGGTTGGGTGAAGGAGGAGATGGGTGGCAGCCAACGACGGGGGACCCTGGTGTTCAGATCTGCGGATGCACATTGTACTGAAAGTACATTTTTTTTTTTATGTTTGAGTAAATTGCAAGCTCTTCCTTGTTCTTGGCCACACCCACATTTTAACCTAAGCAGGAATTGGTTCTGCAGCAGCAAAGCTCTGATAATCTAAAGTATTTACAGTGTGTTTGCTGCCAAAAAAATATGTTTAAAGGCAGGACTAAGTCTGAAATTCAAAGTGGCAAAAGCAAAATTGAAAATGAATAAATGTATTTTTAAAGCTTTTTTATGCAAATTGAATTTCTGCGTTAACAAAAGACACCGTGTTTAAATAATACGAATTATAACCCCATAAAATCACAATATCTCCTCTTTAAGCAAAGTCTGATCTTAGTGCCAAAACCAGAGTGATCAGAGCACCAGTTGCTCTGCTGTAATTGTATTATTGTGATATCATAAGCTCATAATGAAGGTTTCCTCAGCGTTAACAGTTTCCTCTTAGACCCCGGGGAAAGACTTCGTGATTGAGCAATTATGACAAGCTCAATTACTGTCGTCATATTATCATAGCTAATCCAGCTCCAGCACACAGCGCCTTCCTCTGCAGGATCACAGCTTCTCACAGCGCCGAGGTGAGAAAGTGCTGCTACTGACACTCTTTCTGCTCCCGTGAAGCGAATATACGGCAAATATGTCAATCCACCGGTGCCTGCTTCACTTTCTATCCTCAGTGTCTCTGGGATGGATGTCTTAATTTTTTTGTAATTCCGTCTGACAGTGCCACAGGCACTCTGCATGCTGAGCTAAATTTGTGACGTGCCTTGACAGAGTGCAGTTTTTGTGAGTTATCTTCTTGTTTGGGATGGCTAACATGCTTCTAAGCAGCTATCAGTGAGGCATCAGATCTTCCCGCTGTGCACTGAAGCATGCAGTCTGGAGACTGGAAGAGGAAAGTAGCTAAAAGCTATTTTTTTTTACTTTTACATCATGAATAAGTGACCTTGGCATCGTGTAACAGGTTGTAATAGAGAGCTGCAGGTGTTGAGAAAAGTTGAAGATATGATTCTGACACTGTTAGAGATTTATAGAGAAAATATTGGTATGGATGAACTTTTATGGAAGGGAAAACTGGTCAACTACGGTTGCACTTTGCACCGAAAGTATGCATTCATGTTGAACGTGGCAAAAACTGATGAGCTGATTATAGATTTCAGTAAAAATTTATTCATCCATCTGGTCATCAACATTGATGCTGAAGACATCCAGGTTGTTCCTTCTTACAGATATCTTGGTGTGGAGGTGGAACAAGGAGGACCCAATTGCAGACAGAAAATATGGTTTATTTGAATTTGGCAGTCCAATAATACAGTGAAAAGAAAAACAAAGTTTCAGTGCCATGGCAAAAAGATTGTCAGGCAACCAAGGGATGGTATGACCCGACATGGAAGTCCGGGGGGATTCCCCTTAAATAGATGGCAGAGTGCACAGATGTGTGGAATCAGGAATCATCCTCAGGTAACCCTGGTCAGGTTGATTAGGAACATCCAGGGCTTCCTCTGGCGGCAGGAGAGGGGATCATGGCATCTTGGAGTGCATCACCACCACAAACTGAATGGCTCAGTCCAGGATAATGTACAGTATCTAATAAGAAAGGCCATGGTTGGTTTTTCTTCCCATCTGTGGAGACTGTGATGGAGAGGACGATGAGGGGCCTAGTGTAGGCTATCCTCTCAATAGTGGACACCCTCTACATGGGACTCTGTGCTCTCAGAGAAACAGTCACAGTGGAAGGCTTCGTTCTCTGTCCTGCAGAACTGAGAGATTCTGGGTGTCTTTCGTCCAGCAGCCATTAGACTTAAATCTCAGACGCTGGATGAAGCTCATGGTGCTCACTGCTCTTCTTCATGGACTCTACTTTTTGTTTTTAAGACTGTGCTCCCAAACACTTAAATTTCCCCACGAGGGGATGAATAAAGTTTAGATTGAATTGTATTGAAGTAGTTAAGTTTCGAACCCAAAATCTCCAAAATTACCAAAGAGATTTTAAAACGACTGCTCACAGTTCAATTTTTTTGTCTTTTCGGGGTTTTATTTCTTACGTGTCTTTTTTGTGGTCTCAGGGACGGCTTAAGACCAGCGGGAATCAAACCATGTTCCCCTGGTCGAAAGACGGTATCTCTACCACTAAGCCAATGCCCCTTAGGACCACAGTTGCTCAATACCGTTGACGTAAACAGATAACATTTGTGAAAAAGGGCAGGCGGAGACATCCGTCGTCAGCCTCGGCGATTTGTTCTTTTTTTTTTATTGAGATGCAATTTTGCACGTTTAGCCACTGATGCGACGTAATTTTTCTTCCTTCTCTAATTATTCTTAATAACATTTTTTATCAGTTCTCACTGTATCGATTTGCTGCCGAGTGTGAAGCGACCGGGATGGGAATTAGCGCCTCCAAATCTGAGACCATGGTCCTCGGCCGGAAAAGGGTGGAATGCCCCCTGTGGGTCAGGGACAGGGTCCTGCCCCAAGTGGAGGAGTTCAAGTATCTCGGGGTCTTGTTCACGAGTGGGGGAGGATGGAGCGGGAGATCGACAGGCGGATCGGTGCGGCATCAGCAATAACTAGGACGCTGCATCAGTCTTTCGTGGTAAAGAGAGAGCTGAGCTGAAAAGTAAAGCTCTCGATTTACAAGTCGATCTACGTTCCTACCCTCACCATGGTAACCAGGATCTACGTTCCTACCCTCACCATGGTAACCAGGATCTACGTTCCTACCCTCACCATGGTAACCACTATCTACGTTCCAACCCTCACCATGGTAACCAGGATCTACGTTCCTACCCTCACCATGGTAACCAGGATCTACGTTCCTACCCTCACCATGGTAACCAGGATCTACGTTCCTACCCTCACCATGGTAACCAGGATCTACGTTCCAACCCTCACCATGGTAACCAGGATCTACGTTCCTACCCTCACCATGGTAACCACTATCTACGTTCCAACCCTCACCATGGTCACCAGCTGTGGGTGGTGACCGAAAGAATGAGATCGCGGGTACAAGGGCCGAAATGAGCTTCCTCCATAGGGTGGCTGGGCTCTCACTCAGAGATCGGGTGAGGAGCTCTGCCATCCGGGAGGAGCTCGGTGTCGAGCCGCTCCTCCTCCAGGTCGAGAGGAGCCAGATGGGGTGGTTTGCCCGAGCGCCTCATGGGCTGGGTGTTTCGGGCACGTCCCACCGGGAGGAGACCAAGGGGCAGACCCCGGACCCGCTGGAGAGACTATGTCTCACAGCTGACCGGGGAACGACTTGGGATCCTTCCGGGTGAGCTAGAGGATGCAGCCGGGGTGAGAGAGGCCTGGGCTACCCGTTTGAGGCTGTTGCCCCCGCGACCCGACCCCGGAACAAGCGGAAGATGACGGAACGGAACATCTTTCACTTTATAACTGATCAATTTAATTCCTCTATGAGTATGATCGATGGATTAAATAGAAAACTCCTCCTAAACCACCTTCACACAACTTATCAGGAAAGTAAACTAATCCTTCAGTTTAAAACAAAGTATCCCATGATGCCAAGAAGTGCTGAGAAGAACAGAAGCGGGTCAGCTTACTGTACAAATAGGATGGCAAACAAATTTGCATGTCAAAATTAAAAATCAATGCATTCCAGCTCACCTAATGACCAATCTCCCCAACACCACTCTGATTAACATTCTGGGGAGTTCAGTAGAAAATGTTGGAGCAAAGCATTAATCTCTCTCAGCAAAAAAAGCTCAGATCCTCTGACAGGTGGGTCAAAGTTGCCGTTTAATCTAGCCCATAATTTCTGAAATCTGCTGACAGAGTGTATTTTGATACATTAAAAAGCGGCAGTGTGTGAGGAAGCTCAAAGCGCGACACCTCAGCAGGAAGTCTGTGGCACAGCACTCCAGGTTATTGAGGAAAATTTAGTGGAATCTGAAGAAAAAGTTAAACTGAGCCTAAAGAGTCGGCGTGGGTAAAGTTTTACAGTTACCAGCCTCAGGATAACAGGACAGTCTATGGACAGGCTGACAGACGAGGTCAGATAGGAATCTCCATGGACAATGATGATTGCAGATGACGTTGTGATCTGTAGTGAGAGGAGGGAAGAGGTGGAGGAAAAGTTGGAGAGGTGGAGGTTTGCACTAGAAAGAAGAGGAATGAAGATTAGTCAGAGTAAAACAGAGTACATGTGTGTGAATGAGAGGGATTCAAATGGAAAAGTGAGGTTACAGGGAGAAGAGATAAAGAAGGTGGAAGATTTTAAGTATCTAGGATCAACAGTCCAGAGCAATGGAGAGTGTGGAAAAGAGGTGAAGAAGCGTGTTCAAGCAGGCTGGAACAGGTGGAGGAAAGTATCAGGTGTGATGTGTGATAGAAGAGTTTCAGATAAAATGAAAGGAAAAGTGTACAAAACCGGCCATGCTGATTGGTCTAGAAACAGTGCCACTGAGGAAAAGACAAGAAGCAGAGATGGAGGTAGCAGAGATGAAGATGCTGAGGATCTCTCTGGGAGTGACCAGGATGGACAGGATCAGAAATGAGTATATCAGAGGAACAGCACATGTTAGAGGTTTTGGAGATAAAGTCCGAGAGGCCAGGCTGAGATGGTTTGGACATGTACAGAGGAGAGGGACCGAGTACATCGGCAGAAGGATGCTGGGTTTGGAACCACCAGGAAAGAGGACTAGAGGAAGACCAAAGAGTAGGTTCATGGATACAGTGAAGGAAGACATGAAGATAGTTGGTGTGACCGAAGAGGATGCAGGAGATAGGGTTAGATGGAAGAAACTGAATTGCTGTGGCGCCCCCTGAGGGGAAATGATGGAAGGAGAAGAAGAAGAAGCCTCAAATAATCCTAAAATGTAGCCATAGAATCCACACTTTGTTCTGTATCCTAATCACAGTCTGGAGTAACTCTGGGCAGATTAAATAAAATCCTTCGCTGGTTTGGGAGATACCGCTTCCGTTCTCTTCCCCTCATCCAGGGTAGGGTCGTGGGGGCAGTGGTGGATGAAGTACTCACTTTTTGTACTTAAGTAAAAGTACAGATAATTAGGCAAAAAATTTACTTACGTAAAAGTAAAAGTACCAATAAAAAAAAATCTGCTTAAGTAAAAGTACAAAAGTAGTTGGTGTAAATTTTACTTTTTAAGTAAAAAGTAAAAGTATTCGATCATAATTCAAATGTAATTTTAGTGCTATAGGGTGTCACCATGGTAACCAGGATAAATACTCTGCAGGGGTGTGACCCCCCCTCTCCCGCCTCTTTTGGTCCACAAAAAAAATAAATAAATAAAATAAAAGGAAAGGGGACAAGTCAAGCTATTCCTTTGAAGGGCCAATGAATGGGCACCAAAATGGAGGAAAATGACACTTATTTTTTAAAATGTTTTCGGGGGGAGGCCCCCAGTCGCTATGCATTGGCTTTGTCAAAGCCCAACCCCCCCTTTGGAAAATTCTAGATCCGCCCCTGCTCTGTGTAATGATGGCTCAACTTTTTATTTAGAAGTAAACACAACGAACAACGATCTTCTGACTTTTTTTAATTTGTTCTATATTTGATGTTTGGTTTTTGAATGAATGCGAAAAATGTTTCTCGATTCATGACTTCTTCTCCCGATCAACTGCTTCTTTTGATTTTGACGATGCGGCTTCAAGATGCGCTAAAAAAAAAAAACTGTGTATTTTTCAAATTCCTGAACAAAAATGTAACAAAAAAATGTGAAACACACTTTTAAAAAGTAGCGAAGTAAAAGTACAGATATTTGCTCTAAAAATGTAGTGAAGTAAAAGTACAGGTCTTAAATTTTACTTAAGTAAAGTACAGATACACAATTTTTTTTTACTTAAGTGCAGTAACGAAGTACATTTACTTTATACATTTACTTCACAGAAATTTGTGAACTTTCGATTGCATCACCCTGAAAACCTAAATCAGTCCACCGTGTGCCGACCTTGGCCAGTATAAGTTTATTTATTTATTTTTGATATTTTATTTTGCACCCCAAATGCATGTGTTTTCTGTTACTTTTTTGCAGAACCTGAAGTTGAATACTGAGGAGAGAGAGAGAAATGAGTGAGAAAGAACAAGGAAGATAAAGATCTATAGGTACAATATTCAGTATCACAACCAACCTGCTGTTCCGTTTCGTTCTGTCATCTTCCGCTTATCCGGGGCCGGGTCGCAGGGGCAACAGGCTCAGACGGGAAGCCCAGGCTTCTCTCTCCCCGGCTGCATCCTCCAGCTCACCCGGAAGGATCGCAAGTCGTTCCCCGGCCAGCTGTGAGACATAGTCTCTCCAGCGGGTCCGGGGTCTGCCCCTTGGTCTCCTCCCGGTAGGACGTGCCCAAAACACCTCGCCCGCGAGGCGCTGCACCCCATCTGGCTCCTCTCGACCTGGAGGAGGAGCGGCTCGACATCGAGCTCCTCCCGGATGGCAGAGCTCCTCATCCGATCTCTGAGTGAGAGCCCAGCCACCCTGCGGAGAAAGCTCATTTCGGCCGCTTGTACCCGCGATCTCATTCTTTCGGTCACCACCCACAGCTGGTGACCATAGGTGAGGGTAGGAACGTAGATCCTGGTTACGATGGTGAGGGTAGGAACGTAAATCCTGGTTACCATGGTGAGGGTAGGAACGTAGATCCTGGTTACCATGGTCAGGGTAGGAACGTAGATCCTGGTTACCATGGTGAGGGTGGGAACATAGATCCTGGTTACCATGGTGAGGGTGGGAACGTAGATCCTGGTTACCATGGTGAGGGTAGGAACGTAGATCCTGGTTACCATGGTGAGGGTAGGAACGTAGATCCTGGTTACCATGGTGAGGGTGGGAACATAGATCCTGGTTACCATGGTGAGGGTGGGAACGTAGATCCTGGTTACCATGGTGAGGGTAGGAACGTAGATCCTGGTTACCATGGTGAGGGTGGGAACATAGATCCTGGTTACCATGGTGAGGGTGGGAACGTAGATCCTGGTTACCATGGTGAGCGTAGGAACATAGATCCTGGTTACCATGGTGAGGGTAGGAACGTAGATCCTGGTTACCATGGTGAGGGTGGGAACATAGATCCTGGTTACCATGGTGAGGGTGGGAACGTAGATCCTGGTTACCATGGTGAGGGTAGGAACGTAGATCCTGGTTACCATGGTGAGGGTAGGAACGTAGATCCTGGTTACCATGGTGAGGGTGGGAACATAGATCCTGGTTACCATGGTGAGGGTGGGAACGTAGATCCTGGTTACCATGGTGAGGGTAGGAACGTAGATCCTAGTTACCATGGTGAGGGTGGGAACATAGATCCTGGTTACCATGGTGAGGGTGGGAACGTAGATCCTGGTTACCATGGTGAGCGTAGGAACATAGATCCTGGTTACCATGGTGAGGGTGGGAACGTAGATCCTGGTTACCATGGTGAGGGTGGGAACGTAGATCGACTTGTAAATCGAGAGCTTTGCTTTGCGGCTCAGCTCTCTCTTTACCACGACGGACCGATGCAGCGTCCTTTTTTTTTTTTTGTTGGTCAAAATCAGTAGTTGCCGTATGTAAAATGTTTAATAAAGAACACCTCCTTTGGCCATGGAAACTCGTCGGGCGGAGCTTCAATCTTCTTTCGACCAATCATCGCGTTTTGTTGTCGTTCATAAAAATGAAATGAAAAATAAAACATAGATTCTCAATGCAGGGCTAGTTTTTTTTTTTTTTTTCTGTTCACTTCTTAGAGATTGGAACATTTCTTTTTGTTTCACTGACAGATCAATTTGCACTTATAAAGCTGCTGTGGAGCGAGGCTGCAGTGTGACTACACCTCCGCATTGTGCATGAGTAACTGGTCACTGGTTCATTTGGAATCAACTTTATACTTTTATGAACTTTTAGGTTTCAAATTAGAGCTGATTAGAAAATATCTCTTCCTGTTTTTTCTCAGTCAAATAACATTATGTGTGACTTTAACAGGTTTTACCTGCAAAATGTTGTACGTCTGTTAAAGAAACACTAGAATTTTTATTTGTAAAGTATTTGACAAACATCCTGTCGTTGGTTTTATCGCCCATTGGCAGTAAGGTGTCATACCTCCGGCCCAACCTGGTGGAAATAATATCACTCACACTGAGAGATCATCGTGTCAGGGTCAATTGTCCTGCAAAAGATGGGGACATGGGAGACGTATTGATTTTTCATTTTGTCGGGGTAAGCGAGCATGTTGTGGCTGAGCGCGGGTGCAATGAGGCACAAAAAAGCTTTCGGAGCCGCACGAGCTGAAATAAACCCTGGAAACGATGGAAATGAAAGTGTTTACTTATGTTTATGTAATTAAAATGATAAAATTTAATTTTTCACTCACAATTTAAAAAAAAACCTTACAAAATCATCAAAATAATCTATTACATTTGCTAAATCAATGAACATTAAAAACACTTTTTCTAGTTTTGAGAAATTAATTGTGATGCCAGTTCGCAAAGTGGGTGTGTGTCGGATGTGGAAAGAGGAGGACCCAAATGTAGGACGACAAAACAGGATTTATTAACCAGAAGTACAGTAAGTCTGCAAGGCAAAGGATTAACTCAGGATCAAAAGTTCAAATAATATACCTAACAGAGTTTAAAGATGCTACTGGTCAAACAGCTGGGACGGAAGACCTAGCTGGCTGGAATGGAAGCTGTCGGTGACGACGACAACCCGACAAAATTGTCTGGAGTGATTGCCTTTAAATAGGAAGCAGGATCCACAGGTGTGTGTTATCAGACTAATCACCCCCAGGTGTCCCTAATCAGGGTGATGAGGGAAGGTCCAGGGCTCCATCTAGTGGCAGGGAATCATGACCATGTGGTTGCTGACGGCATTAAGGAATTGTCATGGCAACAAGTGTGTGCCTTTGTCTTATATTTTTATTGTAATACGTACCCCAAACTTTTTCTTCTGTCTCGAATAAAGATACGTTTTACTTTGCGATATTCTCACCCTTCTCTCACCCGGGCTGTATCCTAGGTCACCCGGAAGGATCACGAGACATTCCCTGCCCAGCTGTGGAACATCGTCTCTCCAGTAGGTCCTGAGTCTGCCTCTGGGTCTTCTCCTGGTGGGACAGAACGCCTCACTAGTGAGGCACCCCTCTGGGCGGCAACCAAACCACCCCATCTGGCTTTTCTCAACCCAACAGAGCAATGGCTCTACTTGGACCTCCTTCCGGCTGGCAGAGCTCCTCCCTCTATCTCTGAGCAAGAGCTCAGCCACCCTGCAGAGGAAGATTGTTTCAGCCTCTTGTATTCATGATCTTGTTCTTTCGGTCAACACCCGCCTGGTGACCGTGGGTGAGGGTAGGGACGTAGGTTGAGTTTTAATTTCTTAACTTTTTGGCTCAGCTCATCCGATCAGTTCATCTATAGTCGGTATGGAATGACTATAGCCAGTTGCAATTGGAATCTGCGGTTTTAGAGATTTAGCATTCAGAAAAGTGTAATGGAAGCAGCAACATCCTGCGTACTTAATGGATTTTAATGAAACTGCTTAAAGTTCCTCAGTACCAAATATAGATGAACTGATTAGATTTTCAGGGTCATGCCACCAAAAGGTCAATGTCAAAAAAGTTGAGGTCACGAAATTTGTAAAAAAATTGTTTCCTTCAATTTTTACACATTGAGAGCCAGCTGGATTCAAAACAAATCCAAATCATTTTATTGGAATTTTTTGGCTAAGAATCATGAAATAAAAGTGAGCCAGCATCTCTCTGGATCAGGATGAGTCCAAACTAGTAGGAACCCGTGTCGGACCCTGCAGAACGGAAATGTTTCTCAGTGGCACAGATGCAGCGCCTGCCTGACAGCTACAAAAATCAAACAACCTCTTTGAACTGTGTGATGTGTTCGTTTCCAAACATCTGAAGTAGCTGATCACTCCACAGAAGATGGGCTGAGATAAACGGCCCGAGTGATTCCGTCTCTGGCTCTCCAGCTGAAGACGTCAGGTTGGGTCTTAACCTGGTGTGTAACCTTGGAAACGTTCTTCTAAAAGTCAAACACAAGATATCCACACCTCATTCCTGAACATGACGGGGTTAACAGCTCTTCTGTTCAGTTTGTCTCCTGCATACGCTCGGTTTGGATGACCGTGCGTGCACCTTCATCCCAACACTGACGACCAATACAAACCGCTCCAACCATAAATCTAGCAGCGTTATTCTCCGTGTGTATGTTTCAGGGAACAGAATGAAAAAACTCAGGTGATGAACTCATCAGTAAACCGAACTTCTTTCTCTTAAAAGGATGTGTTTGGTTTTAAAAATATAAAGTTTGGATGTAGAGGCAAGCGAGGCTGAAGGGGAGAGGGCGTTTTTTTCAGGTCAGAGTAAAATAAAACAAAGTTTTCGAAAGTTTTTGTGGAGCAAAGTTTATGTTGAAGAAAGATCCAAAATTCATTTTAAACGCATCCCAGTCAACTCTCGGAGCCACATCGTGGCTGGAAGAGTTGGTTTGGTCCCGGGGGAGCTAAGGAAAAAGAGACGATCTGGAGGAGCTGAGGAGAAGGAGACAATCTGGAGGAGGTGCAGAGAAGGAGACAATCTGGAGGAGGTGTGGAGAAGGAGACAATCTGGAGGAGGTGCAGAGAAGGAGACGATTTGAAGGAGCTGAGGAGAAGGAGACGATCTGGAGGAGGTGCAGAGAAGGAGACGATCTGGAGGAGGTGTGGAGAAGGAGACAATCTAGAGGAGGTGCTTCCTGTGTTTTTGCGGTTTCCATGGAAACGTCGCTTTGCTCGCTTGAGGAACTGGAGGCGCTCACTCAGACCGAGTGAAATACAGAGAGACCAGTTTGGTGATCTCCACTGTGGCCTGGCTTCGTGGACTCATTCCGGACTCTAGCTTTTAAGTTGCCAGGTTGGACACGGTGTGACCAGACTGGGACGCCAGTGGATAGGGGTGAGCGGGTATCGAGGTGTTTACACTGCAGCACTCAAATTTACATTCGGGATCAATAAAATATATTCTATTCAGTCACGTTCTTAACCTGTCCATCCCTTTGGGGTTGCGGGTTGTGCCGGAGCCCATCCCGGCTGATTCAAGCCAAGGAGCAGGGTACACCCCGAATAGGTCGCCAGTCTGACGTGGGGATATTCAATTCTATTCAATTTAAAATACATAAGAACAACATTTTAAAGAATTAAAACAAAACAAAGACAAAGAAGAATAAATTGATACCAAGGCGTCAAACAATATAACTCTGACAGTTCTACATCACAACTGCATCAGTTTATCTATAGTTGGTACTGAGTAACAGGGCCATTTCATTAACAGCCCTTCCTTGGTTTCGGAGATATGATGTTTTGAAGCAGCTGTAGTGTTTAATGCCCCCTCCAGCTTCTGTAGGCAGGGGCATAAACAGAACACTACTTAACCCAGAAGGGTTTTTAGTTTCCGTTCTGTTCCGTTCCGTCATCTTCCGCTTGTTCCGGGGTCGGGTCGCGGGGGCAACAGCCTTAAACGGGCAGCCCAGGCCTCTCTCTCCCCGGCTGCATCCTCTAGCTCACCTGGAAGGATCCCAAGTCGTTCCCCGGCCAACTGTGAGACATAGTCTCTCCAGCGGGTCCGGGGTCTGCCCCTTGGACTCCTCCCGGCGGGACGTCCCCAAAACACCTCGCCCGCGAGGCGCTCGGGGGGCATCCTGACCAGATGCTCAAACCACCCCATCTGGCTCCTCTCGACCTGGAGGAGGAGCGGCTTGACACCGAGCTCCTCCCGGATGGCAGAGCTCCTCACCCGATCTCTGAGTGAGAGCCCAGCCACCCTATGGAGGAAGCTCATTTCGGCCCTTGTACCCGCGATCTCATTCTTTCGGTCACCACCCACAGCTGGTGACCATAGGTGAGGGTAGGAATGTAGATCCTGGTTACCATGGTGAGGGTAGGAACGTAGATCCTGGTTACCATGGTGAGGGTTGGAACGTAGATCGACTTGTAAATCGAGAGCTTTGCTTTTCGGCTCAGCTCTCTCTTTACCACGACGGACCGATGCAGCGTCCAAGTTATTGCTGATGCCGCACCGATCCGCCTGTCGATCTCCCGCTCTATCCTTCTCCCACTCGTGAACAAGACCCCGAGATACTTAAACTCCTCCACTTGGGGCAGGACCCTGTCCCTGACCCGCAGGGGGCATTCCACCCTTTTCCGGGCATGACCATGTTCTTGGATTTGGAGGCGCTAATTCCCATCCCGACCGCTTCACACTCGGCAGCAAATCGATCTAGCGAGAGCTGGAGATCACGGTCTGATGAAGCCAACAGGACCACATCATCCACAAAAAGCAGAGATCCGATCCTGAGGTCACCAAACTGGATCCCTCCAACGCCTCGGCTGCACGTAGATATTCTGTCCATAAAGGTGATGAACAGAATCGCTGACAAAGGGCAGCCTTGGCGGAGTCCAACTCTCACTGGAAATGGAATCGACACACTGCCACCTATTCGGGTTTTTAGTTTCAATTTTTTAATTCAGTAAGAAATTAAACTGCGTTTCGATGTGCTGTACGGTTACCAACCTGACTTGGAAGTGAAAAAAATTTTGTTTTGGGTGAGACGCATTTAGCAGGGTTTTTAAAATAAGAGTCATTGCTTGAATTTTAAACTAGGCGTCAAAAAAGCATCTAAATTTTTGTCATAAACGAGTTCTAATGAAACCTAATAACACTTTGGGTTTTCCAAAAGTATCAAGAGAGATATTTAATATTTCAAAGAACTCTTCTGCTCGTTTGTACGAATCCTTTCTGAACTCAAACGGGTCAAAACAGTCAGTCTTCCAAATGAAATAAAAATCAACCAATCCAGCAATAAATCAAACTCTAATCTTTTCATATCAAACTTTGAAAAGAGTCCAAGATCACAGGAGTCGTTTCACACACCTGCTAGGCATGTCAGTGTTTGGGTAAGGCTGGGTATGTTCTAACAAACACGTGCACCTGTGGTACTTCCTGCCGCTAACGCTGTAAGCGTTCCAGAGCCTTCCAGACACAGGGGGTGAGAAGGTGAGAGAGAGGGCGACCCAGCAGCTGCTTACCTTGGTTGACTTTGACACCTGTTAAAAAAAAAAAAAGGTGTGAATCTTGCTCGATCGCAGTGGAAAGAGAAGCTGATGCAAGTGAGTGGTAACAGACAGCGGTGGTGAGCCATGAGGGCTTTCAAAGATGACACTGAGGGGGTGAACAATACGCTCCCCGCCTGCCTTACATCCCAAACTGTATCAGTAATGTATTCTTGAGGTTCTATCTGATGACTACTGGAGGCTGAAGCGGTCTAATGTGTAAAATCTTTGGTCCCATTATCTGAAAAAACACGATCAGTTTAAATATAGTTGGTACTGAGTAACTGTGGGCAGTCTCATTGAAAGCCCCTCAATATTTTGAGAAATATTGGGTTCAGAAGAATCCACTGGGCCAGCGTGCCACACTCATTTTTTGAACCCATTTGCAGTCCTTTTTATATAAACCAAGCTCAAATGACCCTGAAAATATTGTCAGTTAATCTACTGTTGGTACTGAGTAACTGTAAGAAGATTCACTCTAATCCCTTCAGTTGTTTTTGGGAAAAAAGAGTTTTAAATGACTTTGTGACCCGTTTTTTTTTTTGTGACTGACTTTTGGAGACATGACTCTGAAAACCTAATCAGTTCATCTAAAGCTGGCACTGAGTAACTGCTATCAATTTAATTTAACTCTTGTCACAGGTTCTGGAGTTGTCATGATTACAGGATGTTGTAACCTTAACTTGGTCGCTTCATCGCTAAAAATGTAACCTTTTCATTTATAGCTGGTACTGAGTAACTGTGAGCAGTTTCTTTAGAATTCTCTCTATGGCTTGGAATGCACTCACGTGCACGAACTGCCGGAGTACCCTGATATTATAATAACACAATAATAATACATTTTATTTCTAAGGTGCCTTTCTCTCCGGTCTAGTATCCAAAAACCATTTGAATGCCAGGTTGTTCTTGGCCTTGGATTTTTTTCGATGCCATGCTCATATCCTAATATAAAGAGGAAACAGCCTGAAAACGGGATTTATGAGTTGTGAATCATACATGGAGGGCGCGGGACGAAGCGGAGACTAATTGTAACAAACGGTGCAAACATTATAAGTGTTATTTTTTGTCTACTGATGCCTAAAAAAAAGAAACGAGTAAATTTTTTTGCTTATGTCATAAATTAATAAAAACTTTAAGTTTTCTTTGGATTGAATTTGGGTTTTAATAATTGCTATCTTATTATAAGGAATGCTACACAATGCTTTAAAATCAACATGATAGTGTGGGCACAAAACAGGGCAAATAAAATGTAAAAAAAAAAAAATCAATAACGGAGCCGGAATAAAAAATAGAAATCGGAACACAATTAATTTTTTTTTTTTACAAAAATGTACAGGAGCGCTTTTTAAACTCTTTAAACTTTGAGTGTCCTAAATAGTGCTATATACGTAAGTTCCGTTCCGTCGTCTTCTGCTCATCCGTGGCCAGGTCACAAGGGCAACAGCCTCAACCGGAACCGGATCCCAAGTCGTTCCCAGCCAGCTGTGAGACATAGTCTCTCCAGCAGGTCCGGAGTCTGCCTCTTGGTCTCCTCCTGCTGGAATGTGCCCAAAACATCTCACCAGCGAGGCGCTTGGGAGGAATCCTGACCAGATGGCCGATCCACCCCATCTGGCTCCTCTCAGCCTGGAGGAGGAGCTGCTCGACTCCGAGCTCCTCCCAATGGCAGAGCTCCTCACCTTATATCTGAGTGAGAGCCCAGCCACCATGCAGAGGAAGCTCATTTCAGCCGCTTGTGTCCGTGATCTCATTCTTTCGGTGACCACCCACAGCTGGTTACCATGGTGAGGGAGGCTACATAAGATGCAGCATCTTTAAACATTAAGATGGTTTAAAACTGTAAAACATTTTTTTTGGATTGATTCAGATCAGTCAGACAGGTGTAAAATTTCCGGTCGTGCATCGTCTAAAATCCCACAAATATTCATCATGCATTTAATTTTGAAATCAGATGAGACCCAAACAGTCATTTGCTGCTTTCCTTCATCTAAAGCCCACTTGTGTCCCATCCACGTCTAAAACCCACTGTTTGATTCATTCTTCGTGGGCTTCAGAACAAAACATCCTCCAACTTTATCTCATAGCACAGAATAGATATGATCCCCTTTAAAGCAGTTCACATCTAAAGCTCAGTGCAGCGAGCACTTGAGCATCAATTTGTCACATTTATTTTGTGCAGAGTGACAGGGTGTATTACCCCGGTGAGCCGCACACAGCCGGGGAGTGCGTGTGAATCTGTTTATCTTGTCGCTTGTGCTTATTTTATGTAGATTTGGAAGGTTTTGTGACATAAAGCGCTGATGTTTACTGGTGGAGAAAAACTCTTTGTGTCGTGTACTGACACTGGCTCTGATCGCAGCTGATCACAGCAACAAGTGCGCGTTTGAGACGGCGACGTGGGAGTTGCACCAAAAATATAAAAAGCCAATGTTTTATTCTAACTGTTCAATTCGATTTTATTTGTGTACCCCAATATCACAACACGGTCATCTCAAGAGGAGAGAGGAACCAGAGATGAGGCGCAGGGTGCAGGATATGAAGGCCAGGAACCAAGCAAAGGTGATGCAGACATATCAAGGACTAATACTAGGACCGTAATGAAGGCAATGGCTTAGTGGTAGAATGTTTACACTCGGACTGGGAAAAGCTGGTTCAAATCCTTTGGGGAAGACACATAACCCCCTGTTTCTCCCACCATTGGCAGTATCCTCACAGCAGTGCAATGCAGCATTGAAATTTTTTCATTGAGGGATGAATAAAGTTCGTAAAAATTCAAATTATTAAAGAGTGCTGGAGCCAATCCTAGAAGAGTTATTTTAAAATGATAAACAAGGATGCTAGGTTTTGCAGTCGAAGATCTGAAGGTCGAGCATGACCCCTCTGAAGGCCAGAGGGCCGCTGAAGCCCGTCCTCCTCCTGGCCGAGAGAAGCCAGATGGTGTAGTTCGGGCATCTGGTCAGGATGCCCTCGAGCGGCTCACTGGTGAGGTGTTTTAGGCACATAAAGCCAAGAAATCCAAGATATTGAACAATAGTTTAAGTACTTAGGATCAACAGTCCAGAGCAATGGAGAGTGTGGAAAAGAGGTGAAGAAGCGTGTGCAGGGAGGCTGGAACGGGTGGAGGAAAGTATCAGGTGTGATGTGTGACAGAAGAGTTTCAGATAAAATGAAAAGAAAAGTGCATAAAAACCGTGGTGAGAGCGGCCATGCTGATTGGTCTAGAGACAGTGTGGTGAGAGCGGCCATGCTGATTGGTCTAGAGACAGTGGTACTGAGAAAAAGACAAGAAATAGAGATGGAGGTAGCAGAGATGAAGATGCTGAGGATCTCTCTGGGAGTGACCAGGATGGACAGGATCAGAGGAACAACACATGTTAGAGGTTTTAAAGTCAGAGAGGTCAGACTGAGATGGTTTGGACATGTGCAGAGGAGAGAGAGAGAGTACATCAGAAGAAGGATGCTGGATTTGGAACCACCAGGAAAGAGGACTAGAGGAAGACCAAAGAGGAGGTTCATGGATACAGTGAAGGAAGACATGAAGATAGTTGGTGTGACCGAAGAAGATGCAGGAGATAGGGTTAGATGGATCCACAAGAGAGAAACAAATGAAACTGCTTACAGTTACTAAGTTGAACTGGTTTGGTTTTTATGATCAAAATGAGTCAAAAATTCTTGTGATATATTTCAAACCGCTGAATAGATTTGAATATATCTGACCACCATATTTCATCTATTGTTGAACTCTATGTTCTCTACACAATAACGATGACTTAATCTATTGGCCAATATTCTGAGTGTTTCCTCAGCTGCGCCTCAAACCACTCCGTACCCCAAACAAGAACCCTTTTAAAACTGTGTCCGAACAGAAGCTACTTATTTATAAAGAGAAGGTAAGTCTAACATTATGTTTGCTTTCTATCTGATGGTTTAAAAAGCTGAGCCATCATTTGCTTGCTGGTTTTCATTAGTAAGCCTTTAAAAGATGGCAGCGTGCATCCTGCAAAGCCACTGTGCACGTTAGATTGTGCACATTTTCTGCCTGACTGAATTTCTGAATAAGCTCCGGTGATGTCTGCCCTCTATCACCAGGTCAGGGGTGCTTTAAAACTCACAGTGTGTATGTGTGTGTACCTGTCCAGCCGGGGTCTGCTATAAAGTCTTGTTAGTCTGTGTGTGTGTGTGTGTGTGTGTGTGTGTGTGTGTGTGTGTATGTGGGGTGCTTGTGTTTAATAATGCATGGCCGGGAGCCCAGGACGGGCCCTTTGATAAAGTACAGATCCGCAGCACATGCATAAGCAGCTCCAGCCATATGCAGAAAGCGGAAATTGATGGTGGAGATAAAGTCTGCTGCAGCTTTGGGTGTGTGTGTGTGTGTGTGTGTGTGTGTGTGTGTGTGTGTGTGTGTGTGTGTGTGTGTGTGTGTGTGTGTGTGCGTGAACATGTGTGATTGTGTAACAAAGGAAGAGAACGAGGCACATGGAGATTTATGAGTTGTATCAATGTTCATATGGAAGTGTTTGATCAGGTGGCAGTAGTGAGCTCTTAGAGCGAGTCTTCGCGTTGTGTGAACATGTTGGTACTTTTGGCAACGTTTGATTAGCTGATCCGGTCCAAACAGCGATATATGGAAATATGCATGAAAAACAGAAGCCGAGGAATGTGTGAATATGCTCAGGAGCCATAAAACTGTGAGTGAAATGAAATGAGATTGTGTTTGGAGCAGAAATGCATCATGACCTGCTTTGAAGATTTTCTGAGGGCATGAGGTGTGTCTCCACCTCTGTGCAGGTGCTCAGGATCATTTTCTCTTAGTTTTTTCTTTTTTTTTAAAGTTCTTATAATCTATAAGTCAAAATGGTCAGGGGTCAGTTTGCAGGTCAAAGATCCAGGTTCTATTTTTTTCTCAATTCAGCACAACTTTATCACAAACAAGAAGAAAAGAAAATTTCCAGATAAATGCAGTCGTTTCTGAGTTATATTTTTCCTTTTATAAATGCTGTGCATTTTTCTTTTAATACCTCTAACTACAGATTATAGGAAACTCATTACACACTCAGTACCTACTGTAGATGAACTGATCACATTTCAGCTTCATGCAAGCAAAGATTAATGTCACAAATTACAAATTCTTGTGAATGCAATAGTTTCCAAACTACTGGAAGGATTTTAGTAAAACTACTGATTGTTACTCGATAGTAACTATAGATGAACTGATAAAGTTTATGACGTAGGGTAGGTCGTCAGTCAGTCACCTTCTTAATCAGGGTACACCCCGAACAGATCGCCAGGCCGCACACATACAACCATACACACACGCGCACAACCATTGCCAGGGGCAATTTTGTAGCAGCCAATCAGATTAATATGTATGTTTTAGGAGGGTGAGAGGAAATCAACACACACAGGGAGAACATGCAAACTCCACACAGCAAGACCATTGTTCCAAGCCTCATCCCCACTCAGGACTTGAACACATGACCTTCCTGCTGTGAGACCACTGTACTACCCACTGCACCACCGTGTTGTCCCGTGGCAGACCGTCAACTTATTCTTATTAGTCATTATTTTTAGTCTTTTTTCCAATTTTCTTCAACAAATTAATCTAACGTCTTCTTTTAAACGTCTCAAACAATTTAAATTGCAATAAAATTGTGTTTAAAGTCTGTCCTGGTAAAACTAGGAACACAAAAGATTAACCTCTAACTCCGTACTAGTATAAGGGCAGGCATGGGCAAACTACGGCCCGCGAGCCATGTGCGGCCCGTTAAAGGTTTTCATCCAAACTGCCAAACTTAAAAAAATTACATAAATAAACCTCATGTGTTTTATTTCCCTGCAATTCTGAGGATTCCTCACTAGATGGCGCACTCTAAGATATGGAAAGCCATCTCGGCCAATACACGCACGTAAACAAGCATGTTAGATGTTAAAAACAAGCCAAATGTTGCATCAAGCGCTTAGATTTCAAACCTAGGGCTACTAAATATGCGTTTTTAAGCGTCATCGCACTAGATTTCACAGCTAGCGTCACTAGATTTTCAATTTTACGCTCTTTATGTAACATTTAGCGCTTGTTTAAAATCTAGCGACATTCTATCGGTCTAATCTAGTGGTTACCAAAGCATGCCATCCATCTGATCCTGTTCCCTCTGGTCAAATGTTAGAACTCAATGTGGCCCCGCGAGTCAAAAATTTTGCCCACCCTGTGTAAGGGCCTCAGCAACGCATCGGCTGCCCAAATAAACCGGGGCTTTGTAACTGGCATAAATGTTGCAGATTCATGATGAAATAATCTAAAATAATGTGCTGATCACACAAATATATTTCTGTCTTAAAGCTTCTGCCAGTCGCATTTATAGAAATGCAGCCCCTGTGAAATCTTGTGTATAGAGGAAGAAAGCAGAAACAGACTTTTTACCATCCCTATCATTGTTTTATGTGAACATAAATTAACAAAAAAGAAGGTTTTGTTTTAATATTTTAGGATGTCAATATTTCAAAATTTAAGTTTAGATTTCTCTGTTTTTTTTAAATGATACATTTATTACGACCTTTTGTTGACGTCAACAACTTTATTGTGATTTAAAAACCATAATCAGTTGGACCCTAACGACACAAGCCTTGTATCTATAGCTACTGTTATCTTTTATTTTCACCATCTGCCATCTTCTTTTTTACCTACTCCACATCCTGCCCCGTGTCATAAAGAATAGACAATCAGATATACACGAAGAGGGAGAGAAACCCCTACCTCTTTTTGTTACAGCTTTAATTTACTTTGTGCATTAATATTTCAGGGCCCTCTGCAGGCTTGGAGTAGGAGCCGCTGGGAGCTGGCGTGTGTGTTCGTGTGTGCGTCACGTTCAGCTGTAGGAGGGGAGATGATTAATATTTCAGTGGACCTTATTGGAGACCCCTGTGCCAACTCCAAACCACAATGGCATGGAAGGTTCTCCAACTCAAAACTTACTGCTTCAATCTTTTTTTCCACTTCTGGTCTTAAAACTTTCGGGTTACACTTCTCACTACTTTATTTTTTTTTTATGTTTCAGATAAAATTAAATGAAATTTGTTGTCATATTAATAATAATTATTAATATTGCTGATCATAATTGTTACGTTTCGTTCATGCATGTTTGAATAATTTACTCCTGTTACGCTAGGAAGTTCTTGGCCATAAATTTTGTTCTCCAGCATGCCCCCATTTTAACACAAGCAGGAAGTGTTTCGGCGCATGCACTCTGCTCACGCTCAGTCCCAAGAGGAACTGTCGGTTTTATCTTAATTCACCAATGGTGACCATGGTGAGGGTAGGAACGTAGATCCTGGTTACCATGGTGAGGGTAGGAACGTAGATCCCGGTTCCCATGGTGAGGGTAGGAACGTAGATCCTGGTTACCATGGTGAGGGTAGTAACATAGATCATGGTTACCATGGTGAGGATAGGAACGTAGATCCTGGTTACCATGGTGAGGGTAGAACGTGGATCCTGGTTACCATGGTGAGGGTAGGAATGTAGATCCTGGTTACCATGGTGAGGGTAGGAACGTAGATCCTGGTTACCATGGTGAGGGTAGTAACATAGATCATGGTTACCATGGTGAGGATAGGAACGTAGATCCTGGTTACCACGGCGAGGGTAGGAACATAGATCATGGTTACCATGGTGAGGATAGGAACGTAGATCCTGGTTATCGTGGTGAGGGTAGGAACGTAGATCCTGGTTACCATGGTGAGGGTAGGAACCTAGATCCTGGTTACCATGGTGAGGGTAGGAACGTAGATCGACTTGTAAATCGAGAGCTTTGCTTTTCGTCTAAGCTCTTTCTTTACCAAGACAGACCGATGCGGCATCCTAGAGATCTCCTCAGAGATCGGGTTAGGAGCTCTGCCATCCGGAGAAGAGCCGCTCCTCCTCCGGGTTGAGAAAAGCCAGATGGGGTGGCGCTCCTGAGCGCCTAGCTGGTGAGGTGTTTTGGGTACGTCCCACAAGGAGACCAAGAGGCAGACCCCGGACCTGCTGGAGAGACTAATTCTCACAGCTGGCTAGGGAACGACTCGAAATTCTTCTGGGTGAGCTGGAGGATGCAGCTGGGGTGAGAGAAGCCTGGGCTTCTGGTCTGAGGCTGTTGCCCTCACGACCCGGCCTCAGGTAAGCGTCTTGTGTCTGCTCGTTATCGATATGCGTTATCGGTACGCCTTCGCTAAAGATTGGTCCAGAGTAAAATCGTGTACAAGGTTCGTCGTACTAATGTGAAACTTGCCAACTTCTTGCTGTTTTGTGTAAATCTTATAACTTTTTCAACAATAAAGAATAAATGTGAAAACATTACTGTTGAAAAAAAAAAGGGAGAAAACTGTAGAAGTTTTACCGAATTGAAAACATTTTTCATATGCAAAATCATCCGGTAAAATACGATTGCATTCCAGAGTAATCCATGATGGCGCTGTGAAAAAAGACCAATAAGCAATTTGAAGTAGTCGGGATTGGGCTTTTGAATTTGGGCGAGGATGATGAGGATACAGAGGGGGGGCTTTTATCACAGATCAGTTGGTCTCCGAGCGGGGTCGCCCAGGCGCTGCATCAGGGGAACCCAGCAGGACGCCATATTGAAATGAGGAGCCATCCCTCAGGCTCTCAGCCACCCCATGACATTTGGGCGTGTGTGTATGTGTGTGGCGTGTTTAGGGTGAAGGGTGGGGGCTCGTGTTTCCGCCCAAACACCCGATTGCCTCCGCTCCCCTGCTACTTCACCACCTCCTCCGATTGGACCCTGTTTCTCATTTGCCTATTCATTTAAAAGCAGAAAATACCTACTGAGATCCAATATGGGGTTGAGGCAGGGGAGCATGAGTGGGCCCTCAGCGGGGGTGAAAAACACAGCAACAACATGATGAAGAAAAGAGAGGGAGGGGATCTGGATTCTCAGACCTCCGACAGAAAACGGCTTCAAATGACTTTTTGCCTCCTTCTTTTCCTCATCACCTTTTCTGTCATGTTTTGCTGTTTCCATGTTTTTCCTCTCTGATGCTCTGCTCATCGAGGCGGCGTTGAGACTAGGAAGTGTGGTCCACTTGACCCGGCAACCAGAGTCGTGTGGGGTTTGGGATGCCCACATGTGGGCATCACAAACTGTGCTGGAGGTTTAAAGAAACTCTTATTTCTACTTCAAATTCCCCGAAATGACTAAAGGCAAGAAAATCAAATGACTTTTGAAACATCAATTGAGTTTTTTTTTTAATATTAATTTGAAATCTTTATTTGCTGTGGCCGTATGGTTTTGGTATCGCTGTGTTCAAACTGCACACGGCAAAACGCCCAACTCGTCCATTTCCTATGTTAACTTTATGGAGGTCTTCAGTGTGTCTCTATCTGGCAGCAGTTCTGTGATACTTTATCAAGAATTTGGTGAAGAATGCAATCGTGAAATGGCAAACACATTGCTTTTGAAGCACTCGTGGTCTGAGTATTTCTTGCTGTAATTTGTTTGCCAGCGCAACACAAACTTTGCCATAGAGAACAGACTTATAATCATGTGGACCATAAACCACTTGGACTACAGAGATATCAATAAAATAAAGGAACAGCATTGGTGAGGATAGTTTCCTATCATCAGCATTAGCTATCATAAGCATAAGCACCTGAGTCCGTTCCATCGTCTTCCGTTTATCCAGAGCCAGGTCGCGGGGGTAACAGCCTCAGACGGGAAGCCCAGGCTTCTCTCACCCCAGCTGCATCCTCCAGCTCACCTGGAAGGATCTTGAGTCATTCCCCAGCCAGCTGTGAGACATAGTCTCTCCGGCGGGTCCGAAGTCTGCCTCTTGGTCTCCTCTCAACATGGAGGAGCAGCGGCTTGACACCGACATTCTCCCGGATGGCAGAGCTCCTCACCCAATCTCTGAGTGACTGCCCAGCCACCCTGCGGAGGAAGTTCATTTCGGCCGCTTGTATTCACAATCTCATTCTTTTGGTCACCAGCTGAGGGTGGGAACATGGATCGACTTGTAAATCGAGATCTTTGCTTTCCTCCTTGAACCTCCACCTTATTGTGGTGGAGGGGTTTCCGAGCCCCAATGACCCTAGGAGCTATGTTGTCCGGGGCTTAATGCCCCTTTCAGGGTCACCCATGAAAAACTTGTCCTGGGTGACAAAGCGCGGCTCAAACACCCCTATGAAGAGATCAAGCATGGCCAAGTTGCCCTTGCCCAGACTCGGCACACCGGGGCCCCTCTAGGAGCCAGTCCCAAGGGTGGGGCATGAGAGCAAGCGTGCGAGGGCCGGGCTTTTATCCACGGGGCCCGGCTGGGTTCAGCCCAAACTGGAGATGTGGGCTGCCTTCCAGTGGACTCACCACCTGCAGGAGGGGCCATAGGGGTCGGGTGAAGGAGGAGATGGGTGGCAGCCAATGACGGGGACCCTGGCGGTCAGGTCCTTGACTGCATTAGCTAGCTCTAGGAACACCTGAGTCTACTGTCTGATTTGTCTGTATGTGTGAAACGCGTTTATATTTTAGTTCAGTGAACATGTGCTAAAAGCGGTGGTCTTTCACATCTACCATCGCTCAAACAAACGCTGGTAGTCGCCACCAAAACAAACTTTGTGACTTGAAGACAGATCAACAAGAGGCTAACATGATGTATCACAGCTCTGGTAAGATATGTAGCAGATCTGGCAACCACGTCCACTTTGTACTGTATGTCCAGCACATGTGAATGTGAGGACGGCAACATGAAAGTCACCCGTTTTGGCGTGTACGATGTGAATGCGGCTATTTAACCAGATTTAACCAAAGACTAAATCAATTAATCGAAGATTCAAAACAATTTTAAATCAATAACAAACAAAGACAATTCCTGCTGTAGTTGTTTTGCATGATACCGTACTGAAATTAAATGGTTTGATGACTAAAACTGGTCCCGGTACAGATCCCTGTGGAACACCAGAATCGATTGGAACAGCTACAGAGAAGAAGGTAAAATCTGGAATTCTGATTAAAATCCATATTAAGATAGTTTTTGATGGGATATTTAAGTTTCAACTGATTAACTTGTCATTTTTATGCATTTGGTTCCAATTAACCAAATTGGAAAGCCTTCACCAGTATACAAGAAGACGTTTTTTCACAATGTCGAACACTATTTGTCCACCTGCTCTCTTTTATAGTTGGTATCAGGTACTGTATATGTGGCCACTTTGAAAAGCACCACAGTAGTTTAGGAGATATAGCATTTAGAAGGTTTCGGGCTTTTGATCACTTCACCCTGACAACCTTATCAGCTCTGTAATAGATACTGAGTAACTACATGGTTTAATTAAAAGCCCTTCACTGGATTTTGATATTCAGCGCTCACAAAAGTGCCATAAACAAAGAGGGTTGCCCACATGCTGTGAACATGGGCATAAAAAAAAAACACAAATAGAGTTTAGTAGAAACTCAGTTAACACATTGTACTTATATAGCGCTTTTTCCAGGACGCTCAAAGATAGCTGTCTTGGGGAAAACTGCTAGGAACACGGCTGCCATTTTTGCACCATCGGCTCCTCTGACCCCCACCAACCAATCATAGGCGCATTTTCCAGACTAGCCAACATGGGGGAAGTGTCTTGCCCAGGGATACAATGACAATTTAACTATTAGGGTTCCAGCGGTCTTCCATCCAAGTACTACCCAGGCCCAGCCTTCCTAGCTTCTGAAGTCTGACGGGATCAGGCATTGACAGGCTGTTGCGGCCACTTTAAACAATCTAAACCATTGTAATGTTCAACCCTTCTTCTTTTATTTATTCAAACTAAAAACCAACCTGTAATGGAAGCTGTTAGTACAAACCCACATTAACCAGCTTTCTTTTAATCTACAGAGAACCAGATTAACACTCAACCTAAAAGCTGCATTTTAATGACGATCTAAGTGCTTCTAAAAACAAACAAATCCATTTAAAAAGTAAACTTTATCACATCATTTGAATTCTGTTCCTCATTTAAAGTTTCGGTTCACGCTGGTTTTCTCTGTTTAAATTCAATGTGAATATTCAAATGGTAGAGAAGCAGAATTTTGGGGCACATTGTCCCAAACACAGCAATCAGAAGATGATCTCCACGTCTGCTAAAACGCTGAACAAGTGAACCCCAAAAATGAGCTTCTCCTGCTGAATACACTCTGGTAGAATGAGGGAAAACGAACGCCCAATGGACACAAGGAAAAAACTCGATGGCTATGTTCCGTTCCGTCATCTTCCGCTTATTCCGGGGTCGGGTCGCGGAGGCAACAGCCTCAAACGGGCAGCCCCGTTTCTCACCCCGGCTGCATCCTCTAGCTCACCTGGAAGGATCCCAAGTCGTTCCCCGGCCAGTTGTGGGGCATAGGCTCTCTAGCGGGTCCAGGGTCTGCCCTTTGGTCTCCTCCCGGTGGGACATGCCCGAAACATCTCGCCCGTGAGGTGCTCGGGAACCACCCGCTCCTCTCGACCTGGAGGTGAAGCGGCTCGATGGCTATGTGTTAAACAAAATGCTTTCACTGTTTTTGGAGATAATGTGTTCACAATAATTTGTAATCTCGAACTTTGGTCACATAACCCTGAAAACCGAACCCAACCTGTTTGCGTAGGCATGAAAAGATGAGGTCAAACTGTGACGAGGTGAGGGGCTAAAATGGGCACCTATCCCCTGTAAGCCCACCTTATTGGTGTGCAGTGACCCTGGACACGAGCCGATTGTCTTTGCTCCTTATCATAATGTAGGCTGTGTTGTCTTCTCCATTACACCTCGGCCATTCAATTAGCCCCCATTAGCATAGTAATAGAGCGCTGCATCACCGAGGTCAGAACTGACAAGGAGAGCGGTCAGAGGAGGTGAGACGCAGCAGAAAAAGAAATGTCAATGGCCTCAAATGCAAAGTAAACCTCTTTTAGAAGATGAGACCAATGTCACAGAAAAGTGACGGTGGGATGCGGAATCAAAGAGATCCCACCTGCAGAAATACAGATCTGGAAAAAAAATATTTACTCATTAAATATCAGTGAAAAAAACTCTGAAAAACAATTTGATGAGGTCTTTTCTCAAAATGTCAATAAAGATTTACAACCACCGGCACAAAGTGTAGTGATTTCCGATGATGAGTGTTGTGTTGCAAACAACGACCAAACAACACGACTGTTAGTTTTAGAATTTTGGAGGATTTTTAAAATGAAATTTTTGCGATAATCAGTTTGTCAGTTGATTTAAACATAAAAAAAAAAAAAAAAAAAAAACTCCTGAAGGTTGTTCAAAATTACTTTGTATTAAGCAGATAAAAATATCCAGAAATCTTGTGAAAAAAAAATATACAGTATATATACAGTGGTGGTCAAAAGTTTACATACACTTGTAAAGAACATAATGTCATGGCTGTCTTGAGTTTCCAGTTATTTCAACAACTCTGATTTTTCTCTGATATAGTGATTGGAACAGATCCTTCTTTGTCACAAAAAACATTCATGAAGTTTGATTCTTTTATGACTTTATTATGGGTAAACTGAAAATGTGACAAAATCAGCTGGGTCAAAAATATACATACAGCAATGCTAATATTTGGTTACATGTCCTTTGGCCATTTTTACTTCAATTAGGCGCTTTTGGTAGCCATCCACAAGCTTCTGGCAAGTTTCTGGTTGAATCTTTGACCACTCCTCTTGACAGAATTGGTGCAGTTCAGTTAAATTTGTTGGCTTTCTGACATGGACTTGTTTCTTCAGCATTATCCACATGTTCTCAATGGGATTTAAGTCAGGACTTTGGGAAGGCCATTCTAAAACCTTAATTCTAGCCTGATTTAGCCATTCCATTACCACTTTTGATGTGTGTTTGGGGTCATTGTCCTGTTGGAACACCCAACTGCGCCCAAGACCCAACCTTCGGGCTGATGACTTCAGGTTTTCTTGAAGAATTTGAAGGTAATCCTCCTTCTTCATTGTCCCATTGACTCTCTGTAAAGTATCAGTTCCATTGGCAGCAAAACAGGCCCACCGTGCTTGATGGTAGGCATGGTGTTCTTGGGGTTAAAGGCCTCACCTTTTCTCCTCCAAACATATTGCTGGGCATTGTGGCCAAACAGCTCAATTTTTGTTTCATCTGACCACAGAACTTTGTCCATGTGATCAGCAGCAAACTTTAGTCGAGCCTTAAGGTACCGCTTTTGGAGCAAGGGCTTCCTTCTTGCACGGCAACCTCTCAGTCCATGGCGATGCAAAACACGCTTGACTGTGGACACTGACACCTGTGTTCCAGCAGCTTCTAATTCTTGGCAGATCTGCTTTTTGGTGCTCCTGGGTTGACTCTTCACCCTCCTGACCAGTTTTCTCTCAGCAGCAGGTGACAGCTTGCGTTTTCTTCCTGATTGTGGCAGTGACAAAACAGTGCCATGCACTTTATACTTACAATTGTTTGCACTGTTGCTCTTGGAACCTGCAGCTGCTTTGAAATGGCTCCAAGTGACTTTCCTGACTTGTTCAAGTCAATGATTCTCTTTTTCAAATCTGTGCTGAGCTCCTTTGACTTTCCCATTGTAGCGTTTGTGGGTGTTTTTATCCAATGAGCCCTTTTTAAATGGCCTCAGAGAATTCACCAGCTGTAGTCACTCATAATCACTCACAAGAAGTTAAGAGGTCATGCTATGAAGCTCATGTCATTGACACAACTTTCTAAGTCTCCAAAATTGCTCATTCATGTTGCTGTATGTATATTTTTGACCCAGCTGATTTTGTCACATTTTCAGTTTACCCATAATAAAGTCATAAAAGAATCAAACTTCATGAATGTTTTTTGTGACAAAGAAGGATCTGTTCCAATCACTATATCAGAGAAAAATCAGAGTTGTTGAAATAACTGGAAACTCAAGACAGCCATGACATTATGTTCTTTACAAGTGTATGTAAACTTTTGACCACCACTGTATTTGATGCTGGAACGCAGGAAATTAATTCAGTTTAAATACAGTTCATCTCAGTTTCAATAAAATCTCTTCAATATTTTAAAAGAATTTATTATTCACATTAATTTTGTTGCAGGACCTTAAAAATCTAACACATTCATATATAGTTGGTACTGAGTAACTATGAGCAGTTTCTCTGCCATCCAGTGAAAATCAAAGAAAATGATGAATGATTGAAAAAAAGAATAAAATTGAACTCTGACAAAAAGAATGAGATCACGGATACAAGTGGCCAAAATGAGCTTCCTCTGCAGGGTGGCTGGGCTCTCACTTAGAGATCGGGTGAGGAGTTCTGCCATCCGGAAGGAGCTCGGTATCGAGCCGCTCCTCCTCCAGGTTGAGAGGAGCCAGATGGGGTGGTTTGGGCATCTGGTCAGGATGCCTCCCGAGCACCTCACTGGTGAGGCGTTTCAGGCACGACCAAGAAGCAGACCTCTGGACCCGCTGGAGAGACTATGTCTCACAGCTGGCCGGGGAACAACTCAGGATCCTCCTGGGTGAGCTGGAGGATGGAGCTGGAGTGAGAGAAGCCTGGGGTTCTCGTCTGAGGTTGTTGCCCCGGCGACCCGGACCCGGATGAGCAGAAAAGACAAAACGAAACAATTAAAATTGAAAAAATAAAATCTTCTTCATCAGACTGGTGACCTGTCCAGAGTGCACCCCGCCTCTTCCTTTATGCTACTTTGGATAAGCAATTAGTTTTAAAAATGGATTAATTATGGGATGTTTTTTAGAAGACAAGTAGCTGATATTTTTCTCAAAGAAAACGTTGCTACTTCATACTGAGATGAAGATTTTTATCCTTTTTTTAGAGAAACTGAAACTTTTAACCATTTTTTTTTATCCGTTTCTGCCGTCATTCCTTCATCGTCCTGCTGTGTGACTAGAATATTTTCTTGTTTAAAACTTTTCATTTGCATTTTATTTTTTCTGTTTTTTTAAATTGATCTTGTGTTAAAATTTAAAATATCAGCACATTTTTTTGGTGAGATTTTCCTTTTCTGTTATTTTATTGCTTCATTTTCCGGTTTGTTATCAACTCAGTTTTTCCTCCTGTAATCACTTTCTCTGAACGCTTGTGAGTTTTAAAGACTTGTGGAGACGTTTAAGTTGTTGTTTGGCGTTGCCAGGACGCGTGGCAAGCCTCTTGTTTCCTGTCTGCGTGTCGTCCATGTTCCTGGCACCAGTGATGGAGAGAGAGAGAGCGAGGGCCAAAAGAAGAAAGACGAGGAAACAAGAGAATGCATGCAGATGTAGGACCCATCTCGTTTACAAATATGCAAATGTTGTTGCCTTTGTGATATGCAAATGAGAGATTACAGAGAGCTAATTAGGGTCAAAAGAACTGTTCACGTCAATTAGAGGAGAACTAAAAAATAAAAAAAACCTCACTGGCCTGCAGCCTGAGACGCTCGCTGTGGATATCCTCCTTAAAATAAAGACATAAAACAAAAAGAAATAAAAAGACATCAAGAAAAACATGAGTGGATTTTAAATTAAAATGAAGACAGATAATTCTTCCTAGTTTTATCAGCTGGTTTATTAACTTTCTAATCGGCCAAAAAAAAGCTTTTGATTGGCTCTGATCTGCAACGTACAGAAACGCACTGCCATCCAAACCATGACTCTTCACCTATAGGTAGACAGAACGCAGAATGATAACTGGACTCTACGCATGGATCTCTTTTCTACCTGCGTTGATTCAAAAAGTGTTTTGAATTTAAAATACTTTATTTATCCCCAAAGGAAAATTTGAGTTCTGCAGTGCTACAACTGTTGTGAATTGCAAGTAGTTACAAGTTTGAAAGTGAAAGGTTTTTAAATAGTCTAATGGAGGACGGCCAAAATGATTATCTATACCGTTCCTATGAGCAGCGGGGTTGCAGGAGTATTTACATTGCAGCTCACGTTCACCCATAAACAGGTATGAACCTGATGGTGGATGCTGCCAGGGAAGCTGGAAACCACCATCAGGAGACATTGGTGGTTTGGTGTCTTGCTCAGGGACACCTGGGCATGAACTCTGGGCAGGGAATTTTACCAGCAACCCTTCAGTTACAGGATGGTCGCACTACCAGCTGAGCCATCCATCCCCATTTGGATGGAACATTTTTCATCTTTTTTAGTTCTGTGTAATTTATAAGTAGAAATAAGTCGTGTTTTTATTTTGCATACCAGTAATTAGAATGTTTGAATATTTTTTTGTCATCTTTTTTGCTTTCTTCTATCTTTTGTCTTCTTCAGGTAGTCCCACGGCAGCTTGGGCCCAGTGGGAATCGAACCAGGTTCCCCCGGTCTAAAGGGGGGAATTCTACCACTAGACCACTGCCTCCTGGGACCAGAATTTTTGTATATTTAAGTTTAGGTTTGTATAAATGACTGTGATTTATATGAGGAAGAAAATCAGTCTGTAAAATGGAATAAAAAGCCATCAGTTCTATTAAATAAACATTATTCAGTCTTTTCAAATGAACCAATCAGGACAGACTTTTTTTCTACATATTCTAATTATTTAGTTAAAAACAAACGTTGGACGTATTGAAAATTTTATGTCTTGTAAAAGCAAACGACAATTAATTTAAAAAAAAAGCTCAAATAAGCCAAAACATTTCTGTTTAATTCTGAAAAATTTGTTCCTAAAATCAAATAAACCAAAAATTTAAAGAATTTTGTCGTAAATTTTTTATATTTTGCTTTATTTCCCCGCCAGCAGTTACTCAGTACCAACCATAAATTAACTGATTAGTTTTTGAAAGTACGGCAACCAAAATTCAAAGTCACAACAGTCAGTCAGAAATTCTTGTGAACACGTCGCCACAAACCACTGAATGAGTTTGATAAAACTGCCCACGACTACTCAGTACCAACTATGGTTGAACTGATGGGTCATGCACCCAAAAGTCAAGGTTCCAAACTTATAGGACAGGCGGAAGCGTGTCGTCTGACGCGGTAACTTATTCTTGTTTTTCCACAGCCGCTACAGATTCATCCACAAGCATCAACGTTCATTTTTATGTGTTTTTCTTTTATTTTTGTAACAGAATTTAGAAAATAGCATCTCATTCAAATGGAAACATAAATTGTATGTAACGTCCCCCCGAAAACAGGACCTATACGTACATTCCACACCTCGAAAAAACAGGGTATAAAATAGCTCAGAGTATTTTCTCTTGTTCCCCTGCCTCTTTTCTCTCCATCACGTCTGTTGGTGTGTCTGTGGTGCACGCTGTAGTGAACGCTGTTATATTTGCATCCTAATGACCCCTCCAGTGGACCCAGGGGCCGGGCCCTCTGCACTGCCCAGAGATCAATTAGGGCCGAAGCCCGGCGTCTGCTGTGCCCATTATACACCCAACCAGGTCTTCCTCTCAGTGTCGTTTCCTCCGTTTTCCCACACGTCCTTCACCCGAACCTTCACACATCGCACCTTAGCAGCAGTTTACACATGCACAAAAACACACACAGGCCAATCTACCTGCACAGAAACACACGTACTTACTCCTGAAAGTCTCAGTGCAGAGGTGAAGGATAGATGGGATTGTCCTTGTGTTTTTTTCACCATGCTGCAGTGCAAAGCCCAGAAAAGACCAGATTTGGAAGTATGTGTCCTTTTTATGCAATCAGTGTTTTTAAAGTTTGACTGCTCGCTTGTTACACTTCTACAGAAGCACAAGGACTTATGGGAGATGAGGAACTGGACTCAGTAAAGCATGGTTTTACGTCATTCATGTTGCATGAACGCTTTGTTCGATTCAATTTATTCCTACAGTCAACTTTGTCTGAAAAAGTGGTCAGTCTGG
This sequence comes from Neostethus bicornis, assembly GCA_902685375.1. Taxonomy (NCBI): domain Eukaryota; kingdom Metazoa; phylum Chordata; class Actinopteri; order Atheriniformes; family Phallostethidae; genus Neostethus; species Neostethus bicornis. The sequence continues at coordinate 12,705,550 of LR738541.1, read as the reverse complement.
TTGCCAATTGAATCAACTTTATTTGAAAAGCAGCGCAAACCTGGACCACTGAAAACATGGACTTAGAGCAGGGGTGGGTAAACTACGGCCCACAGGCCATACAAGGCCAGTTAAACAGTTTAATCCGGCCCGCTGAACTTTAAAAATTAAAAAAATGAACCATGTTAATGTTTTATTTTTCCTGCAATTCTGATGTTTCCTCACTAGATGACGCCAAAGATACAACAACACTGCTCCCATTAAAATGTTAGTGTCTCTGTAATGCGCACGCTGTCAAAATAAACAGTGTGCACAGATATAGAAAGCTATCAAGGCCAATACACGCACGTAAACAAGCATGTTAGATGTTAAAATAAGCAAAATCTTACATCAAGCGCTTAGATTTCAAACCTAGCGCCGCTAGATTTGAAATTTAACGCTCTTGATGTAACATTTAGCGCTTGTTTGAAATCTAGCACCATTCTATCGGTCTAATATAGAGGTTATCAAAGCATGCCATCCATCTGATCCTGTTCCGGCTCCTTTGTCAAATGTTAGAACCCAACGTGGCCCGCGAATCAAAAAGTTTGCCCACCCCTGACTTAGAGCATAGGTGTTTCAAACTCCCGTCTTTATTATCCAAGTTCTCTTCTCCCTACTCTTTTTTGAGTTTTGTAATTTGGTGGAATGTGGGGTATTGATGGAAATAACCCAAGTGGAGGAGTTTAAGTATCTTAGGGTCTTGTTCACGAGTGAGGGAAAGATGGAGCGGGAGATAGACAGGCGGATCGGTGGGGCATCAGCAATAACTAGGACTCTGCATCGGTCCGTCGTGGTAAAGAGAGAGCTGAGCCGAAAAGCAAAGCTCTGGATTTACAAGTCGATCTACATTCCTACCCTCACCATGGTAACCAGGATCTACGTTCCTACCCTCACCATGGTAACCGGGATCTACGTTCCTACCCTCACCATGGTAACCAGGATCTACGTTCCTACCCTCACCATGGTAACCAGGATCTACGTTCCTACCCTCACCATGGTAACCAGGATCTACGTTCCTATCCTCACCATGGTAACCAGGATCTACGTTCCTACCCTCACCATGGTAACCAGCTGTGGGTGGTGACCGAAAGAATGAGATCGCGGGTACAAGCGGCCGAAATGAGCTTCCTCCACAGGGTGGCTGGGCTCTCACTCAGAGATCGGGTGAGGAGCTCTGCCATCCGAGAGGAGCTCAGTGTTGAGCCGCTCCTCCTCCAGGTTGAGAGAAGCCAGATGGGGTGGTTCGGGCATCTGGTCAGGATGCCCCCCGAGCGCCTTGCGGGCGAGGTGTTTTGGGCACGTCCCACCGGGAGGAGACCAAGGAGCAGACCCCGGACCCGCTGGAGAGACTATGTCTCACAGCTGGCTGAGCAACGACTCAGGATCCTTCCGGGTGAGCTAGAGGATGCAGCTGGGGAGAGAGAGGCCTGGGCTGCCCGCTTGAGGCTGTTGCCCCCACGACCCGACCCCGGAACAAGCAGAAAATGACGGAATAGAACGGATGGAAATACTTTTGTTATTTTACCCGCTCAAAATAAACTTTTCAATCAATCCACAAACCTGATCCACTGTTGGTTTTAATTTATTTGGGTTCGTTGTGTTGAAGATCCACATAAAATTCTTCAGTAGTTTGACACCCACGACTTAAAGGATCGTTTCCTGTGTCCCATCCAACCCAATCTCCCCAAGTCTGTGTGGTAATCAAAAGTGACCAGAGGTGTACAAATGAAGGCCCGGGCTCCATGTGACGAAGCTCATTTTGGCAGCTCATATCTGGGATGTGTTGGAACGTAGACTTTTTGGCTCAGCTCTCTTTACCTCAACAGACCGATGCAATGTAATAAGCGTTTGCTTCAGCCGACACCTTTTCGGTCCCTTGGTAAAATACAATTAAAAAAATAAATAAAATAAAAAAATGTAACTTTCTTTAATGTGAATTTACAATGTGACCGAAATAAATAAATAACTAAAAAAAATAGTAATAACGTCCTAATTATTGTTGGATCGGTGCGGATCCATCCTTCCATCATTCATGAAAAGACACAGAGATGGTTTACTCCCCCTCTGAGAACAAATTAAGTTTTTGGTGATTAATACGTTACATTTTTATATAATATTTAAGTCAATAAGACTTTTTTGGATGTTTTTCTGCGTCACAGCTGTTTGTGCGATAGGATTCTTTTCCACCACTGGATTTTTTGTTGAATGAAGACGTCTAATCTTGAGGAAGAGCTCGGTGTCGAGCCGCACCTCCTCCAGGTCGAGAGGAGCCAGATGGGGTGGTTCGGGCATCTGGTCAGGATGCCCCCCGAACGCCTCTCGGGCGAGGTGTTTTGGGCACGTCCCACCGGGAGGAGACCAAGGGGCAGACCCCGGACCTCCTGGAGAGACTATGTCTCACAGCTGGCTGGGGAACGACTCAAGATCCTTCCGGGTGAGCTGGAGGATGCAGCCGGGGAGAGAGAGGCCTGGGCTACCCGTTTAAGGCTGATCCCCCCCGCGACCCGACCCCGGAACAAGCGGAAGATGACGGAACGGAACGGAAAGACGTCTAATCAAGTTTTTTTTAAAATCTGTAATTCCTGGGCTTTTTTTTCCAGCATTAATTCAGTATAAAAAATATAGGTTTTATAATAAAAAAAATAGTTATTGAGAATCTAATTGGTGCAAATAGAGTGGCATGGTCGGCCACTGGAATATGTTGTTGGTTCACAAGATGATCCACTCCGCTAGGTGATGGACCATCCCAGTGGATCTACAACCATCTTGGAGAAGCAAAAAAAAATCTGATTTTCCTGCTGGACACCGTAGATGCTTTTATTTGTGTATTTGTGTAACCATGACAACAAACATCCTCACATCTGTCACATAAACACAACGTCTGACTTCTAGTTTTGACATGTGCGGACCTTTGCACGATACAGATTTCCAGTCAGTGTGTATCGGTCCTTAGACGGGCCCCTCGGCCTGAAGCTGGGGAGGACCCAGCCCCCTCTGGCCTGCGGACTCGACCCCCGCTGCTTGTTCTCTCATCTCTCAGAAGCTGTCAGTCAAAAGCCACAAATGGAGGCTGAATGGGAAAATATGTCTGAGTCGCCAGAAGGACGATGTGGAAGAAATGTGGGGGTAAATCTTTCTGTTCGTCTTTCACAGAGAACACCTGGCTCAATGAAAAAAAAAAACACTACCAGATTACTGCCGGATGGTTCAGTGGTGTTGATGAGGTTTTATTATTTTTTTATTTATTTTGTGTCGGCGTTTTTATGCAAATTTGATGACTTAAAAAAAGTAAAGCATCACTCATTTACGGGTTGATCACTTTTTGGCAGGAAGTCATTTTTTTGCACACCCGCTAAAAAGGTATTAGCCAATAAACAAGTAACACTAGGCGGTAAAATTTTTCTTTGCCAAATTCTATCCATCCATGTCGTTAGGTAGAGGTCTGATAGAGCCGGAATCTGAAAAACTGAAGGCATGTTTGTCAAAATAACACTTTTTTTCAGTTGCCACATTTATCAAGATCCCACTTTGGGCACGCCTAAAAGAGATGGGTACACACCTTTTCATAAACGCCTCACAGACTCTCGCATATTTTCTGAGAATATCTGAACTTCCTCCGCAGGGTGGCTGGGCTCTCACTCAGAGATCGGGTGAGGAGCTCTGCCATCCGGGAGGAGCTCAGTGTCGAGCCGCTCCTCCTCCAGATCGAGAGAAGCCAGATGGGGTGGTTTGGGCATCTGGTCAGAATGCCACCCGAGCGCCTCACTGGTGAGGTGTTTTGGGCACGTCCCACCAGGAAAGAGAGCAAGAGGCAGACCCCAGACCTGCTGGAGAGACTATGTCTCACTTGTGGCTGGGGAATGACTTGGGATTCTTCCAGGTGAGCTGGAGGATGCTGCTGGGGAGAGAAGCCTGGGCAGCCTGTTTGAGGTTGTTGTCCCTGCGACCCGGCCCCAGATAAGCGGAAGACGACGGAACAGCACCTGAAATTTACCCGCGGACTTTAAACTTTAATAAATTAGGACCATTAAACTTTAATAAATGAGGACCATCACACTGTCTGTTGTCGTCCTGTCAGCCAATAAGGTAAAGTGAAGACGTTCCGTTCCGTCATCTTCTGCTTGTTCCGGGGTCGGGTCGCGGGGGCAACAACCTCAAACGGGTAGCCCAAGCCTCTCTCTCCCCGGCTGCATCCTCCAGCTCACCCGGAAGGATGCCAAGTCGTTCCCCGGCCAGCTGTGAGACATAGTCTCTCCAGCGCGTCCGGAGTCTACCCCTTGGTCTCCTCCCGGTGGGACGTGCCCGAAACACCTCCTCGCCTATGAGGTGCTCAGGGGGGCATCCTGACCAGATGCCCAAACCACCCCATCTGGCTCCTCTCGACCTGGAGGAGGAGCGGCTCGACACCGAGCTCCTCCCGGATGGCAGAGCTCCTCACCCGATCTCTGAGTGAGAGCCCAGCCACCCTGCGGAGGAAGCTCATTTCGGCCGCTTGTACCTGCGATCTCATTCTTTCGGTCACCACCCACAGCTGGTGACCATAGGTGAGGGTTGGAACGTAGATCCTGGTTACCATGGTGAGGGTAGGAACTTAGATGACTGATTTTTATGTGAAGACTAATTTTTCAATAAACTACCATAAAGTTTGCAAAATACTCAAATAAAATTGGTTTTTAGCATATGTGAGATTTTTTTTTTTTTTTAACATAATTACCAGATGATTAATTATTTTATAGAACATAGTCAAGCACCATCTGGTAAACTGGAGAGGTGTGGAAATGATTGGACTTTAGGGGAATGTTGATCACTGTCATTGATTCTCACTCCTGAATTCAATCAGATCAATAAAACATCTTTAGATCTGCTTAGCCATGTGTCAACTGTCACTCCGTACCCTTCCCCTTTATTTGTGCTCCAACACATGCTCGCGGAGCACAGATGGTAAGCTACAGGGTCCGAACAGCTGAACAAAACAAGCTTAGCTGAAAACCTAGAGCTTCATCAACTAGTTTAAAATTAGATTTACAAAATATTCATTTTGAACGGTGCAATTATACAAATTTAAGCAAAAAACAATCAGCATATTTTAACAGTTAAAAATCAGGAAATAAAATTAGCACATGAAATTTCTATGTATTGGTCACCCTCCTAAAAAGGGGCAGAAATGGGTCTTATATACCAACATGGTGTGCCAGGGGGGTTCAAAGTGACCATTCACGGAGAGGGTGACAACAAACATTTTTATAACTAAAACCAACACAATAGTTGGCGTTCAAAAGACGTGCATGAAAAAAAAAATCCTTTAGAAAACAAGTGGCGTAAAAGTCAGTCACTCGCCTTCTTATCTGTCCCATTCTGGGTGATTCAAGGCGAGGGGCAGGGTACACCCTGAACAGGTCACCAGTCTGTCGCGGGGCAACACACATACAACCATCCTAGGGACAATTGGGCACCGGCCAATCAACCTAATATGCATGTTTTTGGAGGGTGGGAAGAAACGGAAGTACCCAGCAGAAACCCACGCAAACATGGGGAGAACATGCAAACTCTACACAGAAAGGACAGTGTTTCAAGCCTCGTCCCCACCTGGGAATTGAACTCACAACTTTCCTGCTGTGAGGCCCCTGTGCTTTCCACTGCGCTACTGTGCCGCCCAAAACAAATTTAGGAACTTGCCCAAATGTAAACACATTAGATTTTTTCATGTTTACTTTTCCGTCACATCTTCTTCTTCCATCATTTCCCTTCAGGGGGCGCCCCATCAAGTCAGTTTCTTCCATCGAACCCTATCTGCTGCATCCTTTTTGGTCACATACCCTCTGCTTTATCAGGGTTCCAAACCAGAAAAGTGAGACATCGAGTAACTAAACTGTATTTAAATTGTGTAAACTTTAATTGTGAAGTTAAAAAGTTCAAATAAAGTTGCTGTAAAAATAATAAAATTAGAGAAAATGTGAGTATTTTCTTTAACGATGTATTACTGGTTTATTAAAGTTTATTTTAATGTGTTTTTATGTAAATTCTTAAAAGCAAATACAAAGTACATTAAATATATTTTTAAAATATAAATAACGTATCGGTGCAGCTCTGCATGTGAAACCATCAACTTTTCCACACGCATGCCTACACCCAAACACAGAATCTCACATCAGACTGAAACCCCCTTCCCAAAGAGCCACCCTGAGACCCCTCCACACCCCTTTCTTCCCTCCCACTGACCCCCTCAGCGCCGGACCATTGTTTACTTTCACTCTCCTCCACAGTCCTGCTGGTCTGGGACGAGGGGTGGGAGTGTGTGTGGGATGGGCGGGGGGCACGAATCGTTACATTATTGTCTGGTCCTCCAATACGCCCCCCTCCCGACCCGGCCTGACCCCATTCACAGCACTCAAAAGCACCATCTGTATCACCCAACAGTCAGGGAGCGGGAGAGGGAGAAGGGTGAGGAAAGGAAGAAAAACAAGGTAGAACGAAGGAGAAGAAGGTTTGTGAGGGTGACAAACATTCCTTATTAAATTTTTAACAAGGAATGTTAAAAATTGTTACATTTTTAAGTCTTCGAATGGAGATAAAGTGTGACCATTTTTCGTTTCCAAGCATGGCAATGTAAAATATCCAATTTTTTGCTTTTCTATTCTACGTTCCGTGAACCTCCGTACAAATGACACAGAGCCCTAACAGGTCCATTAAAATTAGCAGAGAATTAAAAGTTATTTTACATTTAAAGCATTTTTTTTCATCTTCTGAACTGCTCATCCTTAATTTGGACTCAGGGAGTACTGGAGTTGCTCCTAGCTGATTTCAGGTGAGAGGCAGGATACACCCCAAACAGGTCGCCAATCTGTTGTGGGGCCACTCACACACACACTCATTCTTAGGGACAATTTCCTTGATGGCCAATTAACCTAAGATGAATGTTTTTGAACGTTGGGAGGAAACCAGAGTACCCGGAGAAAACCCACACATACACAGGAAGAACATGCAAACTCCACACAGAAATACCAATCTTTCAAGCCATGCGCCTGCTCTCAGACTCGAACCCTGACCTCCTTGCTGTGAGGATTTTCAAGTATCTATTTTCTGGACGTTCACAGAAATGAACAGACTTCATAGGAATTAATCAAAAAATAAAATGTTTCTATTGTAATTTTTCAAGCATGAAAATGTAAAATAGCTACTTTCGACGTAGCTATAATATTTTTTATGGGTGTTCATTGAAATAAATGGAATCCATAGAAATAATTTGAATAATAAACGTCTTTATTCTGCGTTAATTACGTTTATCGTAAGTCTACAAACAAAACTGATTTCAGAAGAAGTCACAGGCCAGCCAGGAGTGCAGAATTCTGAACGATGACCACCAAAAAGCAGTTGTCCCTAAGAGGTATCAGTTGCCCGACCCCCAGTCTGCAGACAGCCAATCAGTACACAAGACACAATGCATCAATTTAAAAAAAAAAAACAATATGCTGCAAACTTATATCAAAAAGTAATTCAAACAGAAAGGCCATGGTTTGTCCAGTACGTTAAAACGGATCACTGTCCTGTATCGTTTTTTTAAACCAAGTCTCTGTTTTTTCAACAATCTTCTCAGTCTTTGCTTCTAACTTTGTGTCTTTTTTTTCTCAGACTTCTCAAAGTCCTAAATCACTCGTCCCCCCCATGACCCGCTTCTCAGCCCCCCACCTCCATCCTCTCCATCTTGCCATGGTGAAGCATTCCACGGTCTGGCTGCATAGATTTTTTTTCCCATGGGGCCGCAGGTGAAACTGGGACTCAACTCTTGTGTCCACCGAGGGACGCCATCTGTCCACGTCGCCACACGCTGGAGGGAAAAGACCCCCACTCTCCTCCTGTCCCCTCCATCCATCCCTCCTTCACACCAAGCTAGATCACCAGGAATGTGCACACGCTCCCCCCCACCCCCCTTCACCTCCACATCTCACCAAAACCCCCACTATGTTTCTCTTTTTTCTTCTCACCCATTCTACCCTCCGTCCTGTCACTAATTTATCCCGCATCCCCCTCCTCCCACCTCCTTTCGCTTCGCCTACACCAATCCCTCTCTCTCTTTCTTTCCGTCTCTAATCAATCATCCATTTATGACACCAGCAGCAAATTTATTAAATTAATCATACGTTTGTGATGATCCTGGTGAGAAGAATGGATACCGTTTTAATTGACCTCTAATTATGCGTACCAGTGCGTTGGTTTGATCTTAGAAGAGAATGAACTGACTTTGACATTTTAGACCATGAGGTGATGACACAAACAAAAACTTTACAAGATTAGAACATATCAATGACGTGTTATCGATACGACAAAACAACGCGTATCGTTTTTCTGATTTTTAAATGCATGGGTTCTTTGTTGAAAAAACAAAATGCACATTTTGTGGCTTCACTATTTCGCAAATAGTAAAAATAGGTCGTTAAAATGTTGAATAGTAACGTTTTATTTCTTTATTAATTTAAAAATGTTGCTATTTTACTATTTTTTGCTTCAGAACATTTTATTTTGTTATTTTCTCATTGATTCGTATTGTCAATTAATTTGTATAGAAATCCACAAAATGTAAAATATCTGTTTAAAAAGTTAATTATTTTACGTTTTTGTAGCTTAAATTGTCAAATAGGCACCACGACAGACTGGCGACCTGTTTGACCTGAGATAGGCAATCAGCCTATTCTGGCTAATCGCCTTCAATTAGCCAGGATAGGCTCTGGCATTGTCCGGAACCCCAGTAGGGAATAAGCAGCTCAGAAGACGAAACTAAAGAATGTAAAATAGTAACTTTTTTTTAATCCATTTATTTTTACAGTTTAAATCATTTCAATTGGCATTAATAAAAAAAAATAAATAACTGTGCGGAAATCATATTTATTTTTAAAAAATAATTCCCACACTTATGAGACACCACTGTAAATTTTATTGAAATATCTAATAAAAATAACCAACTTAAATGCCACCCTATCAGACATATGATGCCCCAATGTGTAGACCTCCTGGGGTGTGTCTGGGAACCCCGTGTAGGGTGTCTGCAGACCCGGACTCAGCCAGTTTGGCCAACGGTCGGACAGTAAGAAAAAACTTTCACGTGGGAACCCCAAAACAAACACAGCAAAGTGTAAAAAAAAACCCTCCAAACTGTCACAGAGTGGGAGAGGAAAAGGCCCCTCCTTGTACCCCCTTCTTTCGCTCTCTTCACCCTCACACTTCCCCTTAGCTCTCCCCTCCCACAATCCGGCCTCACGCTTCAGTCTGCCCCCCCTACTCCCACACACACACACACACACACACACACACACACACACACACACTCACATTCAGAAAATGTCCAGACGGACATGCACAAAGATACTCAGTCATTTTACCAAACCCTCCTTTGAAAGTTCACACGGACACACACACAATCCCTCTAACGCAGACATACACACACAATACATACGTATGTATACACAGTACAGGTGCCGGAATCTAAAGACCTTCAAAGTCCTCTTTGCTGGCCTAAAAGTGTCTGAATCGCAAACTACTATCAATTTTTTTTGCTCAGTAATATGTATGAAATATTTCTAAATGGTCTGACTGTTTCCTTCCATGGCTTTTCTGTGGAACTCTGCTGGTTCTAAATGTGTATTTTCGGTTTAAAGAAATCGATCAATCACGTTACAGCTCGGTAGACTGAATTTACACTGAGTACTTTGACGTCCATTCTACTGACTTTTTCTATACAAAAAGAATGGCAATGAAACTTGAGCTTGAGTTGGATTCTAAGCTGCTGTTTCTGGACTACAGAGGCCATGTATCGTATGCCTCGAGGCGGTACGTCATCTGCATCTTCAGACATACTGATTGGAAGAATATCGGAAATGTTTGGTTGCTGTAAAACCTATCAAGCAGCGAACTATAACTTAAAGAGAAAAACAAATCAATTTGAAGGCTAAGTTTGTTTTAAAGACAGACTGTTCAAAAGAAGTTGAACAAAGTAAAGAACTGATCAGCATGGGACCGGGCAGGTGCACACATATGTAGAAAACTTGAGCAGAAATATGACAGAATAGGTTGGACTTTTTGTGATGCTGAGGAGAGAAAACAATGGAGTTTATGTACAAAAAAATCTAAGTTTTTACAGAATAAAATGTGGTTGTATTATTCTGTTTTATTGATGCAGATGGAACACTACTAAAGGCGTAGGTATGAAATGCGTAGACACATCCTCAGACATGACCACATAATCATACTTCCACTCGCCTGCTCGCTGAACGACCCTATGGAGCGAAAAGAAACGGAGGGAAAGAGAAAAGTGAGCAAACCGAAAACTAAAGTGTCCCCATTTTCTCACCGTACCCCTCTAACAAAGAACCAGGCGGGACAGCAGAGGGGTAGTGGGGTCCCCCCCCTCGCACTCTAACCCACCGGGGTCATCCCTCCACTGACCCCGCCTCAGTTGTTTCCCATCACTCTGTCAACTCTGATTGTGACTGACTGGTTAAATGGCTGAAAACCAAAATAGATGGGTCAGGGTGAAAAAGAAAAAGATGGAGGGCGAGGATTTGGGAAGAGAGATGGAAGGTTGGAAGACGACCCTCCAACCACACACACCCTGTCTCTTTTTTTTCTGAGATAGCCGCCCGCTATCTGACCCAAATAAACAATGTGTCTGAATGAGAATAAGAGGAAGAGCGCCACCTTGGTAGAAAAAAGTCACCAAGGACTAAAATAAATACAATAAACCTAGAATATTCTGTTTTGTTTTCATTTCCAAATAACCGTAAACGGTTAATAAACACACAAACAACGGACATAAGGTTTTACATTTTGTTCCAAAATTGCACTAAAGTCTAACCAAACCACAACCAAAAAAATTGAAGTACACACTGAACCAGTGTTGTTTTCGTCAACAATGACGACAACGAAATGATTTCGTTGACAAAGCTTTTTTATGACGATGACGTAACAATAACTAAATAAATGTGACTTTTTGGTGACGAAAATGTGACGAGATGTTTGCAAGTTTCTGTTGACGAGACGAAAATGTAACGAAATGTGCGTCAGACTTTCACGTTTCTGTCTGAGAAAAGAAAAAGCGCAGCGGCACTAACGCCAACCACTGCTTAAAATGCATTCTAATGTTTACTTTGTTTACAGGGGTTTTTAAAAGATGTCATTTTCAGTGGTGGAATGTAACGAAGTAAATGTACTTCGTTACTGTACTTAAGTAAAAAAATTGTGTATCTGTACTTTACTTAAGTAAAATTTAAGACCGGTACTTTTACTTTTATTTCACTACATTTTTAGAGCAAATATCTGTACTTTTACTTCGCTACTTTTTAAAAGTGTGTTTTACATTTGTTTGTTACATTTTCGTTCAGGAATTTGAAAAATACAGTTTTTTTAGCGCATCTTGAAGCCGCATCGCCAAAATCAAAAGAAGCAGTTGATCGGGAGAAGAAGTCATGAATCGAGAAACATTTTCCATTCATTCAAAAACCTAACATCAAATATAGTACAAATTAAAAAGAGTCAGAAGATCGTTGTTTGTTGTGCTTACTTCTCAATAAAAAGTGAGCCATCATTACACAGAGCAGGGGCGGAGCTAGAATTTTCCAAAGGGGGGGGGTGGGGCTTTGACAAAGCCAATATATAGTGACTGGGGGCCTCCCCCCAAAACATTTTAAAAAATAAGTATCATTTTCCTCCATTTTGGCAGCCCATTCACTGGCCCTTCTAGGGAATAGCTTGACTTGTCCCCTTTCCTTTTATTTTATTTATTTATTTTTTTTGTGGACCAAAAGAGGCGGGAGAGGAGGGGTCACACCCCTCCAGAGTATTTATCCTGGTTACCATGGTGACACCCTATAGCACAAAAAAAACCATTTGAATTATGATCGAACACTTTTACTTTTTACTTTAAAAGTACAATTTACACCAACTACTTTTACTTTTACTTAAGTAAATTTTTTGCCTAATTATCTGTACTTTTACTTAAGTACAAAAAGTGAGTACTTCATTCACCACTGGTCATTTTTAAGTATGCATAAGTTACAACGTTCCTCACTCACTGAAGAATTTCTATTTATTTTACGTTGTTTTACAATGTTTGTTGTTTTGCGCAAGTTAAAGCTCGGCAGAGTTGGGGTTTTTTTTTTTTTTTTTAACAAATAACCTGCATCATTCTCAGTAATAATGCCACGATTGTTAAAGTAAGACTTGTTTACACTAAAACTAGACTAAAAATGTTCTAAGTCTCCCTGACGAAAAGTCTTTTTACTTGTTTTTCTTGTTTACGAGTGGGGGAAAGATGGAGCGGGAGATCGACAGGCGGATCGGTGCGGCATCAGCAATAACTAGGATGCTGCATCGGTCCGTCATGGTAAAGAGAGAGCTGAGCCGAAAAGCAAGTCGATCTACGTTCCAACCCTCACCTATGGTCACCAGCTGTGGGTGGTGACCGAAAGAATGAGATCGCGGGTACAAGCGGCCGAAATGAGCTTCCTCCGCAGGGTGGCTGGGCTCTCACTCAGACATCGGGTGAGGAGCTCTGCCATCCAGGAGGAGCTCGGTGTCGAGCCACTCCTCCTCCAGGTCGAGAGGAGCCAGATGGGGTGGTTCGGGCATCTGGTCAGGATGCCCCCCGAGCGCCTCGCAGGCGAGTTGTTTTGGGCACGTCCCACCAGGAGAAGACCAAAGGGCAGACCCCGGACCTGCTGGAGAGACTATGTGTCACAGCTGGCCGGGGAACGACTTGGGATCCTTCCGGGTGAGCTGGAGGATGCAGCCGGGGAGAGAGAGGTCTAGGCTACCCGTTTGGGGCTGTTGCCCCCGCAACCCGACCCCGGAACAAGTGGAAGATGACGGAACGGAAGTCTTTTGGGTTTTTGTTGACTAAAACTAAAACATATTAAGATGACAAAAACGTGACTAAAACTTAATTAATTTTCGTTCCAAAGACGAAGACCAAAACGAAAACTCAGATGGCTGCCAAAAACAACAATGCAATGAACCTTAATTTTTGAATATCAGTTCTCACGGATGACCTATCGCCCACTGTGAACGCCATCAGCACATATGAACACATTTCATTTCTGAGTAGTTTGTTACGGAGCACATTTCCCCCACAGTAACCCTAATGGTTTCACTATCTGACTTAGATAAGTGTTTAAAGACTGATCAATTATGCAAGCATATCCATTCCCAATGCTCTGTACCAATCAAACAGCTAAATAAGCCCGGATAGACCTTTTGCTCTAATTGGACAAATGGCTTGCTTAATTGATCATTGATTGATGATCAATCAGGAACATGTGTTCCTGTTCTTTACAAGGCAGGTGATTGAAAACCAGCTATAAATCCAGTCAAATAGTTTGACAAACATCAATGAGGTCTGGTCACTTCACTGGAGGAAAAAAAGGGAGTTAAGAGATGAGTAAAAGGGTTTTTTATGACTTTGAGTACAAATGTGGAGGAAGTACTAAGCGCTTGTTAAGCTGTACATGGGATCATCGGCGCTTCTGGAACACGTTTGAGAATGAAATATCTCCCAAACCACTGTAAGGGCTTTAAAGGGCCCATCTCATGCAAAATAACTCTCTTCACATTGTATCCTCTGCACATACACACGCAAAATGTGGGGTTTGCAACATGCATTACACCATAGTTATGAAAATATATTGATTTGGTGGAGCGCAGTCACAGACCCAGAACTATGAAAGGCCAGGTATCGCTCATCCCCCTGCCCGTCCTGAGAAAGAACAAGCTCCGCCCTCTGCTCTCACTGAGCCGCTATTCCTCCTTCCATCTCTGAGCCGGAGGGGGAAGGCAGGCGTAAACCCGTGCGTAGCGGTTTGGTAGCGTCTGAAATAAGATTTTATCATGTCGATTCATCAAAAAAGCGTGTTTAAAGCAAGAAAATAAAAAAGACGCAGAGCAGCGAACCAGCCTGTATATCGGACGTTGAAAGCGAGTTTGTGAGGGCGTAAGGCCGGAGTGGAGGCGGGTGAGGAGGGCGGGCGGGTGGTGAGGAGGGAGGGGGGCGTGTGCGAAGTCCGTCCTGGCTACGTCAAATGCGTCATACTTTAGACATCTGCTCATTGGTTGTTTTGTCTGAGCGTACCAGAAGTCCACAGAAAAACGGGCTAAATCAATCTAGAAAGCCCTTTGGTGACATATACAAGGCCTGGACATCACTCTTACAAGATGGAAAACTCTAGAAAGTCACTTTTGCATGAGACGGGCCCTTTAAATGAAGCTATCGACACTTGTTCAATATTAAGTAGAAAACCTGATATGTTCAGAGTTATACAACCAAAAGTCAAGATGACAAATTCTTGTTAACACTATACGCCCAACACTTCTTCTTCTTTTCTTATTTCCCTTCAGGGGGCGCCACAGCAAGTCAGTTTCTTCCATCTAACCCTATCTTCTGCATCTTCTTCATTCATGCCAACTATCTTCATGTCTTCCTTCACTGTATCCATGAACCTCCTCTTTGGTCTTCCTCTAGTCCTCTTTCCTGATGGTTCCAAATCCAGCATCCTTCTACCGATGTATTTCGGAACACACACCTCACTCTGCATCGCGGAGAAGGTGATTGGCTGCAGCCTTCCATTTCTCTATGACCTGTACGTCTCCAGGACTCGGGGGCAGCTGACGCTTCCCACCCTGGGCATGGACTTTTTGAGTGACTCCCCTCGGGCAGGAGGCTCCGGTCCATTAGGACCAGATCGTCCCGCCACAAAAACAGCTTCTTCCCTCCTGCTGTTGGTCTTATGAACACTTTATAACACTAGTACCACAGCAAGTTCCTAGTCTCTGATCCTCTTCATTGACCATGGCAATAAAAGCATTTCTGATTCTAATTGTGCCCTCAGTTTCTCAATATCAACTATAGATGAACCGACAAAGGTTGCGATAAAGCCCAGGCAGACGATAACTGTTATCGACTTACTCTTTTGATCTTCAGATGCTCCTTCAAAATAAAACATTAATAATAAAAAGAACTACATTAAACCAAAACAACAAGAAAACAAACATGTTTCATGCAAAAGAAAACAGGCATGAAAGTGAAATGGACAAACGAGATGAAAGGATTTAAACAGGTTATTTGTTTCTGTCTCCAACACACTGGATTTATTATCAATTATCAGTCAAGACACCTGTTTAAAACAGAAAAGCATGTGTACAGATACAGAAACATAGGAGCTCCTCAATGACCATCCTGTCCCAGAAGAATAGCACGATGTCATTGTGGCTCCGCTTTGATCTGAGGAGGAGACACTTCACCCGGGCTTCGCCCTCAGGTACCCATCCTCACTGAGCCAACGCCATTAAATATGAAACGCTAAGACAAAAGAAGGGAGAGCCACTCAGGGCCTTTGAAGAGACACAGAAGCGATGGGTGTCGTGAGTGAAAATGTGTGCAGACAGAAGGCCAAACACACACATTATCATTTTTTGTTTCTAGATCACGTCTGTGAGCTTTACCACAAAGGAACACGGTTGGTGAAATTAGATCTAAAAGGCTGGATATGGTTTTAATGAACATTAAGAAAGCTGAGATTAAAGCTTTCGTTAAGGTTGTGAGACGTTAAAGTAAAAGTAGACGGTCTCCATGGCAACAAATGATGAGAATAAACACGACTAATTGGGCAATTTAATTTACTCAGGGATGTCCTTTTGTTTTCTTTGCGTATGATAGGTGGGCTAATGAAGGATGGTGTTTCAGGTTTCCAAACGCTTTCAGAATACTTTTTTGATCATTCTTGTTTCATTTAAGATAAGTGCAAAGCTTTTTTTTTGCAATAAAACCCCATTTCATTCCAACTATTTTGAGCATATGGTTTGAACATGTGCAGAGGAAAGAGAGAGAGTACATCGGTAGAACGATAATGGCTTTGGAACCACCAGGAAAGAGGTCTAGAGCAGGGGTGCCCAACCTTTTTTGTCCCAAGATCTACTTTACAAATATCAAACCTCCAGAGATCTACCAGTCCCATGTTACCATCGCAAACCCCAACAGATCGTTTCCAGCCTGCTGTAACTACCCCTACAACACGATTTGTTACATACACACACACTCATAGCACTTTGCGAGGGGGCGGGGCCACAGCAGCACTACGGGCTGCTTATTGATTACAGGCTTAACAATGTGATTTCACGTCACAGACTCCAAAAATCTCCAAAAACAGAAGAAAAGCCGCTAGATTAACACTTTTATTAAAAGGGTTTTTTTTTTTACTTTTTTTCAAAGCCATGCGATCTACCCATAATGCCTTTGTGATTGACCAGCCGATCGCGATCAACGTAATGGGCATCCCTTGTCTAGAGGAAGACCAAAGAGGAGGTTCATGGATACAATGAAGGAAGACATGAGGATAGTTGACGTGACTAAAGAAGATGCAGCAGATAGGGTTAGATGGAAGAAACTGACTTGCTGCTGCGCCCCCTGAAGGGAAATGCTGAAAGACAAATGCACACACTAAAACGACCATTTTTATAAAGGTAAATGATACCTTGCCGGCAAAATCAATATTTTTTCAAACAACCCTAACGAAAGGATTTTAAAATAAAAAAATTTAAAACAGAAAAATGCATGTACTTTTACATTAGATTCTGTACACTGAGAATTCCAAACACACTTTTGGGGAGTTTTTTTTTGAAGGTGCAACTGTGCGGACTAATACTGCCGCATAATACACGGGTCGGGTACGCTCAGTTTTTATCCCTTCGCACTAAAATGTGTGTGAGATATCTCCCAAGCCACATGAGGGATTTCAATGAAGTCCCCCAAAGTTACTCAGTACCAACTACAGACAAACTGACTAGGTTTTGGGGCTCATGCAACCAAACATGAAGGTCACATATTCTTGTGAACGCAATATTTCTTATACCACTAGAAGGTTTTTAATGAAGCTGCCCTACTCAGTGCCAAATATGGACGAACCCAATGCATCACCTACTAGCTGAGATATTTTCCCATCAGTGATAAATTTTGATAACATAACAGCAAAAAATCACAACCATTCATGATAATAATAATGCATTGTATTTATATAGTGCTTTTCGGGACTCTCAAAGACGCTTCACATGTGATCATTCATTCACTCCATACCAGATAATGGTAAGCTTCTGTTGTAGCCACAGCTGCCCTGGGGCAAACTTACAGAAGCGAGGCTGCCATTTTGCGCCATCGGCCCTTCTGACCATCACCAACCAATCGCACACACACCATTCAGACTTGGCAATATGGGTGAAGTGTCTTGCCCAGGGACACAACGACTATTTTAATGATGAATTCAGTTTAATTTGGGGTAGATAAAGTCTTATTGTTTAACGTCTTGGCGTTGACTTATTTTGCATGTGTTTGTGTAACCCCTCATCTAATGGCTTAGAGACAAAACGTGAAAAACGTACGGTATTTCCTGTTGTCACATAACTACTTTTCAGCAGAAAACGCCGGTGTCCTGTTGATCTGAGCTACCCATCAAGCTCAAGTTATACTAACTTGCATTTCTAAGCATGGCCATGTCTCAGAAACGTCTTCCCATGGTTTTACTACTAATGCCAAAGTCTAGTTACAATAATCATATAAATGATTCTCCCAATTATTTAAAGACAATTGAAAGTCATCATAAGATAAAATCCAAAGTTTGATTTAACATTTGAATAAAGGCTAAAACAAAAAGTCCCCATTCCTTTGAGAAGTGACGAGGTGACACAGACTGATGACCCGCCCTCTGAGTCCGTCTCAGACCAAATGACCCCTATCAGATAAACTTCAGTGTGCCGTCTTTGGAAAACAATCAGCAATGTGCTCCTTTCTGACCTTTAGCAGCTCGGGTAGCTCAGTCCAATCACGGAATATCGACATTATCCACCACACACCATTTATAACGCCGGCTGTGGACGTCCGGTGAAAATACCAGCAGTCAGGTCCGGTTTTGCCTAAGTTGATCTCTTTGGGTCGTTCGCACAATCCTGTTGGTACAAGTTAGGTGATTAGATTTAGTTTTGGTTAGTTTGGTTTTATAGCCCAAACTACGTTTAGCAGTAAACCACAAATCCCAGAATGCTTTGCTGATGTTTAAGCCACCAATCACCAGTAACAATAAACACTCTCTCTCTCTCTTATGTTGCCAGCTTTTACTGCAACCTAGTACTTGCACTATACAATTTTGTATAGTTGCATTGTTAAGTCGGGTAAGGGTAATGGGTCCAATAAATAAGGGTCCAATAAGGTGTTCATTAGCCTATAAGGAACACAGCGAAGAATTGGATCATGGCCCGTATTGATAAGTCAAAAAAAGTCTCTGAGAAGCAGAGAGTGATGAGAAGAGTCAAACTCACAGACCAGCTCCACTGACCTACAACACGATCTCTGTTGCAGATGGTGTCGTGCATCGTTCTACTATTCAACTCACTTTGCATAAGGAAATACCGCAATGAGCGTAATCTATAAACACTCATTTCTGCACATATGTCACAAACAGAGGTGGTTAAAATCTGCTAAAGCACGTTATGACAAGCCAGTTTCATTTTGGAATAAGGTGCTGTAGATTGGGGAAGGATGGCTCGGTGGGTAGGGGGACCGCTCCGTAACCGGAAGGTCACATGTTCGATCCCCCACCCAGAGTCCATGCCGAGGTGTCCTTGAGCAAGACACCGAACCCCCAGTTGCTTCTGATGATAGTGGTCTGCGCCTTGCATGGTAGCTCCCATCATCAGGAATGAATGTCGTGTGTGTGTGAATGATTGTATGGAGTGAATGAATAATGCATATATATGTGGAAAGCATCTTTGAGTGTCTAGAAAAGCGCTGTATAAGTTCAATGCATTATTATTATTATTGATGAAGTTATTTGGACATAATAAGGGGCGCTATGCGTGCTAAAAGGAGAGCACAGCATTCCAAGACTAACACTTTCTACCCACAGTAAAGTTTGGTGGTGGTTCCATCATGGTGTGGGACCAGTGCAGGTACCTGGCTTCCAGTGAGTATCAGCAGATTATTGAGAGGAATGTTCAAGAATCAGTGATAAAGTAGGATTTGCGACGGAGCAGCATACTACGAAAGACAACAACCTAAAACACTGTATACATTCTACTAAAGCTTTCATGCAGAGTAAAGAAAACAAAGTTCTGG
The DNA here is from genome assembly GCA_902685375.1 of Neostethus bicornis. Lineage (NCBI taxonomy): Eukaryota > Metazoa > Chordata > Actinopteri > Atheriniformes > Phallostethidae > Neostethus > Neostethus bicornis. Next base: position 12,686,388 of record LR738541.1, on the reverse strand, counting down.
GATGGCCGTCTCAGTTCCCAGAAAATCTGTAGTGTGATTTAAAGCGAGCTGTCCATAAAACCTCACAGAAGTGGAAATGTTTAGAAAAAAAATGGTCAAAAATACCAGAAACCAGAAGTTCATTGAAAATTACAGTTTTTAGATGTTATTTTTGTAGAAAGGAGGATCTACTAGTTTTTCTGCCCAAATTTATGCACCTCCCTACTTTTCTTTGAGTAATTATTGCACCCTTTCTGCAAATCTTATCACTGTTGTTTCACTTCTCAATTATCAATATGTTTCCTGCTAGATTTAACTGAAATTTGCTGATTCAATCAATCATTTATAAAAAGACATCTTGAAAACGATCAGTGGTGGCACAATGGCCTCAGAGCAAGAAAGTAAGTGTTCAAATCCCACAGTGGGTGTGAGGCTTGAATCACCCATCTTTCAGTATGGAGTGTGTATGTTCTCCCTGTTTTGTTTTGGGTTTTTTTTCCCCCTCACTTGTTTGTTTCCTCTCACTCTCTGTTACAGATCAGGGGAGGAACGCAGTTCAATAAACTAGAGCAGGGGTGCCCAATCTTTTTTGTCCCAAGATCTACTTTACAAATATTAAACTTCCTGAGATCTACCAGCCCCATGTTACCATCGCAAACCCCAACAGATCGTTTCCAGCCTGCTGTAACTACCCCTACAACACAATTTGTTACATATGCACACACTCATAGCACTTTGCGAGGGGGAGGGGCCACAGCAGCACTACGGGCTGCAATTTATTAAACAACAAAAAGTGTCCACATGGAATTGGGGATGAATCAGGTGGGACTGGGTGGCAGAAGAGTTCCATGAGGATTCTTGAAGAACTGAGGAAATGTCGAGGTGAACCTTGTCTCAAATAAAAAGGTGTAAGTGGATGCTGGTGAACCTTATCAAGCCAGTCCTCCAATCAGCAGCCACCACAGTCCAGCAGCTGGGGATGCATAGAGCAACTGAAAAGCAAACAATACACAATAGGGACACCTGTTCAGGATGTACCCTACCTCTCGCCTGAAATCAGCCATGATAGGCTCCAGCACCTGTAAACCCACTGGGGATATACGGTTAGGAAGATGAAAATGGTCAGCGCTTTACGTTTGAGTTTGTGTGTGACTTTTTAAATATGTCTACATGTGTGTGTCTCTTTAAGGGCAAAACTATTTGTGTTTTTGCATGAATGTGTGATTTAGTTTGTGTGTGTGTTTTATTTGTGAAACATTTTAACAATCTGCAGACCTTTTATATTTAATTAGCAGCAACATGATTAATCTGGCTTCTGTAGGGAGGTGTGTGTGTGTGTGTGTGTGTGTGTGTGTGTGTGTGTGTGTGTGTGTGTGTGTGTGTGTGTGTGTGTGTGTGTGTGTGTGTGTGTGTGTGTGTGTGTGTGTGTGCAGATCTGTGCAGAAAGCCTTAAAACTAAGGACAGATTTACAAAGTTTTTTCCTTTCTCTGGCAATCGCAGGATCTAAAATAAATATCTCAAGATTTAACATGTTGTTTTTCTCTTAAATGAAATTTTTTATATCTGAAAAACATCATGCACAGAAATAAAAAGTTGAATTTATTTGAACTGATTTTGCAGCTCATTAAATCTCATTCAGAGTGACTGAGTGAGCCTCTAGTGGTCATAAGGTTTAGTTACAACAACACACACACACACACACTCAAAAGATTTCCATCCAAATCTACTGCTAACAAAATGATGAACCTGAGATTTTTCTCTTTTACCCCCTTACTCGTCTAATACTGTGTGACTGTCCTTTTGTTTTTATGTCTGTCTGATGTGTATCAAATAGGACGGACAGGAGAGGACAGCCAGAAATCTACAAGGTGATGTAGATATATTGAGCTCCAACGCCCAGGGCAGGAACATGGTGATCTTCAGGGCTTGGTCTGACGCTTTATAAGCACGTGGAGTTCCTGTACTCATCATTGAAGACAACACACTTTAACAGAACCGATTTTATTTTGAAAAAGTTTCAAAAATTTTGAGACACCTTTCGTCCAAGATCACGCTCTTCTTTTTTATGGTTATCAATTTAAAGGCATATCGGTCATTGTTCGATAACCAATTGGAAAGTTACATTGTTTAACTACGTTCCCACCCTCACCACGTTAACCAGCTGTGGGTGGTGACCGAAAGAATGAGATCACGGATACAAGCGGCCGAAATGAGCTTCTTCCACAGGGTGGCTGTGCTCTCACTCAGAGATCGGGTGAGGAGCTCTGCCATCCGGGAGGAGTTCGGTGTCAAGCCGTTCTTCCTCCAGGTCGAGAGGAGCCAGATGGGGTTGTTCGGTCACAACCAGGATCTACATTCCTACCCTCACCATGGCAACCAGGACCTACATTCCTACCCTCACCATGGCAACCAGGATCTATTTTCCTACCCTCACCATGGCAACCAAGATCTAGGTTCCTACCTTCACCATGGCAACCAGGATCTGCGGTCCTACCCTCACCATGGTTACCAGCTATGGGTGGTGACCAAAAGAATGAAATCGCGAACACAAGCGGCCGAAATAAGCATCCTCCGCAGGGTGGATGGGCTCTCACTCAGACTTCGGATGAGGAGCTCTGCCATCCGGGAGGAGCTCAGTGTCAAGCCACTCCTCCTCCAGGTCGAGAGGAGCCAAACAGGGTGGTTCGGGTATCTGGTCAGGATGCATCCCAAGCGCCTCGCTGGTGAGGTCTTTCGGCCACGTCCCACCGGGAAGAGAGCAAGAGGTAGACCCGGACCTGCTGGAGAGACTATGTCTCACAGCTGGACGGGGAACGACTCGGGATCCTTCCAGGTGAGCTGGAGGATGAAGCCGGGGTGAGAGAAGCCTCGGCTTCCCTTCGAAGGCTATTGCCCCCAGCGACCCGGCCCCGGATAAGCAGAAGACGATGACGGAACGGAAAAGAAATTAAATAGAAAATAACATGAACTCTTGTTGGGTATTAAAAACAAAGCTGCAAAGTTGGGATTTGATGTTTTTACTTTTCATACAGTTACAACGCTCTCAGGTACCAACTATAGATGAACTGAAAAGTTTGCAATGCAGGGTGGGCCGACGTTTGACATTTTTCGTTTCTCATGTTTCTGCAAACTAAATGATGAAGATGGAACAGAGCAGCTCATCGGTTTATGTTTTTTATACTCTTTTTTTTTTTTTCTGGATTTTTTTCAGACAGGTATTTTAAATAAAAGGTTTTAGAAACGATTCCATTTGGTAAATTTCCTTTTTTCACATTGACAAAGCTGAGCTTTCTTCAGAGCTTCGTCTTGCTTTTTCTCTTCCTCCGTTTACCTCGTTTTCCTACCCAGCTTGTTATGCAGATTCCCAGATTTGCCTCCTTCAACATTCAGACCCACAAACACGCATGCACAGACACACACGCTGTCTCCGGCTCCCTAGGGGCACTGGGGAAGGGCAAAGCGAAGATGGAAATGAATTCAGCCATGTTGCAAGTGGCAACGCAAATCTGCATCTGTAATTACCCCCAGAAACACACAAGCAGCTTTCCTCCTTCTGCCCTCACCCTCTCTCTCTCTCAATCGCTTTCTTCTTGGGTCTCCTTCCTTTTTCTCTCCATACCTCTGAACTCCCTCTTCTCCACACGTCTATCTCACACTCTCCATCTCAAAGGCTTCCTAAGTGATGCTTGGTGGGCCAATTAAGGTGAGAGAGGGTACAAGTGTGTGTGTGTGTGTGTGTGTCTTCATGCATGCCTGAGTATATTTATTAAATCTCCAAACACGTTTTGTGGTGCTACTCGTGTCCAAAACGTCTCTTTTTCTGCATCCATATCACTCAGCTTCGGTTCACTGTGATGTTGTCTTTTTGTGTGGTACGGTCGTGGAACTATTGACGAGTTTCTAATCAGTAAACAAACACAAAAACATCACATCTGGTCCCAAAAAAAGATAACACACTGTTACAGTGTAATAAATCTAAAGTTGTGTTTTAATGGCACGCTAATTTTAAAACTAGAAAGACTTTCATAAGAAAAAATGGGCAGAAATATTAATTAACATGAATATTTTTATGACTTTTTTTAAGCAATTATTCTTTAGTTTTTCAACTCTTTAGAAAACTTTATGTTTTTGAGAAGTAGTCGCTAATGGGTTACTCCAAATGAACCTGTGTACGAATTATCCCCGATCCATGACCTGTTCCGTTCAATATTTCTTGTTTGGGATCCACGGGCTGCTTTGTATTCAGTCCACACACACGCTAAGAAAATTTAACATCTTATTGTCAGGATCCCTCACCTGCCGCCAGAGGGATCCCTGGATGTTTCTATTCAAACGATTAGGATTACCTGAGGATGATTCCTGATTCCACACATCTGTGCACTCTGCCATCTTTTATAAGATCGGGTCTTACTATCCCTTCCAGCCAGGTCACCCTGGTTGCCTGATAATGTTTGAACTTTGTTTTTATTTGGGACTTTTGAAACCTCGAGTTAATCCTGTGCTTCTTGCTTTACAGACTTTACAGTCCTGCATTTGGGTCCTTCTCCTTCCGTCCTCCTAAAACCCTGACACTGACGCCCGTTAAATTGTTTGTATGGAAACTTTTTGGCAGCCTCGTCCAATTTATTGACAAAGGTTGGTGGATAAAACTGATGTGAACAACGCTTCGGCCTAATATCCATGGAAACACGCCAAATATGCCCGTTTGTAGCGACATCCCCCCAGTGTTTCACTGTTGCTCCAAAATCACTTGTCACTACGACATTCAAGCAGCAAAAAGATTTTCTAGGTTTTGAACTGTGAGTTTTATACAAAGGTGTGGCTCTTTTGTGGATTTTTCTTCCATCGCTGGAGGCGCTTTAAGTGGAATTACAAAAAGATGTTCAATAAAAATCAATGCAAAAACGAACAGGCTGTTTATTCTGTTTCTTTCATTTTAACTTTTAAACAAAATACCAACTGGTAAATATTTTCAAATCCTCGCAGACGATGAAAATCATACGAAGAAATTTGTTTGTTTGCAAGTTTTAAGTTGAAGGTTGATAATCTTTCTATTCAGGAAGAAAACCGGGGATTAAAGTTGATTAAAACATTTCCCGTTCCGTTTCGTCATCTTTCGCTTGTTCCGGGGTCGGGTCGCGGGGGCAACAGCCTCAAACGGGTAGCCCAGGCCTCTCTCTCCCCGGCTGCATCCTCTAGCTCACCTGGAAGGATCCCAAGTCGTTCCCCGGCCAGCTGTGAGACATAGTCTCTCCAGCGGGTCCGGGGTCTGCCCCTTGGTCTCCTCCCGGTGGGACGTGCCTGAAACACCTCGCCCGCGAGGCGCTCGGGGGCATCCCGACCATATGCACGAACCACCCCATCTGGCTCCTCTCGACCTGGAGGAGGAGCGCCTCGACACCGAGCTCCTCCCGGATGGCAGAGCTCCTCACCGAATCTCTGAGTGAGGGCCCAGCCACCTTGCGGAGGAAGCTCATTTCGGCCGCTTGTACCCGCGATCTCATTCTTTCGGTCACCACCCACAGCTGGTGACCATAGGTGAGGGTAGGAACATAGATCCTGGTTACCATGGTGAGGGTAGGAACGTAGATCCTGGTTACCATGGTAAGGGTTGGAACGTAGATCCTGGTTACCATGGTGAGGGTTGGAACGTAGATCCTGGTTACCATGGTGAGGGTAGGAACGTAGATCCTGGTTACCATGGTGAGGGTAGGAACGTAGATCCTGGTGACCATGGTGAGGGTAGGAACGTAGATCGACTTCTAAATCGAGAGCTTTGTTTTTCGGCTCAGCTCTCTCTTTACCACAACGGACCGATGCAACGTCCTAGTTATTGCTGATGCCGCACCGATCCGCCTGTCGATCTCCTGCTCCATCCTTCCCCCACTCGTGAACAAGACCCCGAGATACTTAAACTCCTCCACTTGGGGCAGCACCCTGTCCCTGACCCGCAGGGGGCATTCCACCCTTTTCCGGGCGAGGACCATGGTCTCGGATTTGGAGGCGCTAATTCCCATCCCGGCCGCTTCACACTCGGCAGCATATCGATCCAGCGAGAGAAACATTTCCCTTTAATAACTTTTAAAAATGTTACACTTTTGGTCTCAAGTGGCGTTGGCCTAGTAGTAGAGATACCGTCTTTTGACCTGGAGAACCTGGTTTGATTCCCACTGGGCCCAAGACGTCCTGGGACTTTTGGAGATAAGAGATAAAGACACTAAAAAAAAAATGTTACACCTTCCATTCATAACACTATGCTTGCCTTTAAATCTTCCCACTCCTTTTGAGCATGATGGCATGGATTTTCTTTTTTTTTCGAGCAGTTTGGTACAGGATAGAGTGGCCATTCAGCTGCTCGCATCATCACACACTCCCTCCATTAACCACATCACACCCGTCCTACAAAAACTCCACTGGCTCCCCATTCCATACCGCATACAATAAAAAATCCTGCTCTAAGCATTCAAATCATTACACAGCCTTGCACCTCCATACCTGCTCGCTCTCTCCGCTCCTCCTCCTCTATTCAGTTTTCCTCCGCCCATCTTGTCACTATGAGGAGCAGAGCTTTCAGCCGCTCTGCTCCTCGTCTCTGGAACTCCCTCCCTCCTGACCTCCGCAACACTAACACACTCTCACATTTCAAATCTGGATTAAAAACTCATCTTTTTCAACAACTTATTCTCTTTCTTAAATCTATGTTTTATACTGATAATTTTTTAATTTGTATGTATTTAATATTTTATATTGTTTTTAACTTTACTGTATTTCTTTATATTTTTATTTTGAATTACTCTATTCATCCCTCACCGGGGAAATTTGTTTGCTGCACTCCTTACACCGCAGCAGGCTGCCCATCAACGGCGCCAATGGTGGGAGAAGCGGGGGTTAGGTGTCTTCTCCAAGGACCCTAGACGTGCTCTCCGTGGGACGCGAACCCGCGACCTTCCGGTCCGCGGGCGAACGCGCTAACCACCCGGCCACCGTCTCCAAATAATTTAAATGTGATGTATTTAAATGTGATGATGTACGGCGACCTTGAGTGCCGAGAAAGATGCCTTAGAAATAAAATGTATTATTATTATTGGGTTTGGTTATTATTATGTTTTTTGGAGGTAGTGGGGTAGGGTTCGTTTGTTTTCTTTTGGTGGGACCCAACGTGCTGGTTAGAACTATGTTCATTGTCTTTTTTAAATGCATTTCTACCAGGCAATGTTTGTTGAAGTCATGCTCAATAAATAGATAAATAAATGATACGTATGGTCAAAGGTGTGAAAAAAAATTTGGTTGAACTTGAAACAAAAGATGTTTATTTGTTACCAAAATTTGTTAAAGTAATTTACCATAAAAACAGAAGCGAAGTAGTGCCATTGGTAAAAAACAAAAAAAAATATGGAAGCGTTTCTTGTTACAACACAATGCACATCTTATAAAATAAAAACACTTGTGTTTCTTATTGTTTTCTAATATTTTATGGAACGATTCGTCCTGTCAGTGAAACACTGAGGTGATGTCGCTTTTCTTTACTTGCTGATCTGGGAAACTAATTTGTGAATTCTCTGATTCTTTGCAGTGAAAGCGTGTCTTTAGGTTAAAAATGTTTTTTTAAATGCATGTTTCCATCTAAATTTATCATTTAATGACCAGAATGTTGACTTTTTTGTCTGTTTTGAATGAGAAATTGATCAATTTGTCCAACTCTATCTGTAAAAATGCTTTAAAAAACATTGGATTTTGATCTCGAGAAAAATAAATTAATTTTTCATCAATTAAATATTGTAATTGGGCTTTAATTTCTATTTTAAGCACTCATATTGTCTGTACCACTCTTCTAGATTTCTGTATTTATCTTGAAAAGCCAAAGTGTTTCTAAATGATCTTTTCATCATAATTAAATTGCTCTAAATCTGAACGTGTTCTTTAATAAGAGACGAACATCCAGCAAAAAAAAAACCTCCTCTTCCTTCTTCATTATTATTTTCACAGGATTCATAAGAAACACTTTGCCTGCAGATATGACCGACATCCTCATGCCGGTGTGATCGTCGACATCTCGTCGTCTTCAATTTAACGACTTGAAATTAAAACCTTAGTAAGGTTTTACAAAGAAACTGCTTTATGAGGAAAAAATGTGGGGTTTAAAATAGAAGTTAGTGCAAAATTATGAAGGTGGACTTAATTTTGGAGGTTGTGCATGGTCACTTAGGGAGGGGGCATGAAAAAAAATCTATAAAAACACACACATGTAATAACATGGATTTACATGGAGTTTGAGCCAAATCTTTTGTTTTTTTATGTAAATCTTAAGGGATTAAGTGCTTAAAAAAGTCTGATTTCAAAATAAAAGTGCAATAAAGAATTCACTTTTTTGTTTAGTTTTATTTTTTATTTTACAGCTTATTATATTTAGAAAAATAGTGTCTTAAAGAACAAATTTAGGGCCCGATATTCTATTTTTAAGACCAATACGAGGGTTAATGTTCCGTCTTTTCATCATGAGTAGGTTGTATTGTATTTCAGTTGTTGGTGTAAATCTTTGGAATAACCTGGATCAGCAGTTTTGTAAAGCATTGAAACAGTTCAGCACTTTATATATATAAAAAAATTATTATAAAATCATTTGTAGAAAAAGAACTCTAAAGATGGACACTTTAATTTCATGTAACCTGCTGTACAATTGATTTTTTTTATTTTTAAAGAGTCAGGAGCTCAATTACACTAGTTTAAATGAGTTAGGGGCATGCATCATAAGCTTTGTCTTAAGCCTGCTCCTTTTCAGACCTTGTATTTATTGTTTTCTTTTCTTTTATACCGTCAGAAAATGCGTAAATGTGTGGAAAAAAATGAACTACTTCTACTAAAAAATGTCTGGAAAGTTTTTGTGTAAAAGTGTCATAAATAAATATTTAGTAGAATTAAGATAAAGAGAAAATTGATGATTTAATTTGACTGGATTCTTCAAGCACACACACACACACACACACACACACCAGGAGAAAAAAATGCATGCATAAGTAGAAAAAATGCATGCATTAAACTGCTTTTTTAAAATGTAAAGATAATGTGAACAAATTAGAGCCAAAAAAATAAATAAAAAATCTGCTTGTTTTTCTTAGTTATTAGAAAATTGGACTCAAAATCTCAAAACCTACAGATTAATTTGGGTCTCCCCCAAAAAAAGTGTGTTTATTATACATTTGGCAGCTACGTGAGTCCCTCTTATTGATTATTAAAGAGACAATAACAATATAATCAGTCATTAATCTTCGACAAAATGCATTTAAATTTTTGGACAAAAGTCCAGGATTAATTATAAAATTTATTAAATGCCTCAAAATTAAAAATAAATAAATAAAAAAGAACCAGGTTAAAAATTCTGAGTGATTTTAACTCTTAAACGACCAAATGATTAAAATCTGTCCAGAAATCAAACTGAAAGACTGAGTGTTTGAACAAAGTGCTCTGCTATGTGTGTGTGTGTGTGTGTGTGTGTGTGCTGGGTTCTGGTAGAAAGTGAGAGGGGGTATTTTATTATTCACACACGGCATAATAAACCAGGCACGCTCCGTTAGTAACACTTAAACTCCCTGTGCGCTAGTGGTTAGCCACTAATGCGACAGCAGTGATTTGGACGTGTCCTATTAATAGTGCAGTGGGAGGTTTCCATGCATGTTAATGATGGGATGTATTAGCTATTAATAGAACCATACCAGGGTCTCTGTGTGAGGAAGGAATATCTGTGAGACCTTTTAAAGTCACACTTGGTCACAGTCTCTGCATGTAGAAGAGTCAGATTGGTGCATCTCTTCTATCAGTTTGATAGTTTTGGGATAATTTGACCAAATATTACAGCAAATAAATAATTTCATATGATTGGATGTGAGCTACCAATCATAGCTACGATTGGTTCAAAGAAAATAAAGACATATTGTCAAAAATAAATGATTATTCAGTTTGATGCTTTACTTTTTTTTTTAATCTGATGTGAGTTTGAAACATGTTTTACGTCATTAACTCAGGTTTAATTATTGATTACAGGAATTATATTTTTTTAGCCAGCTATTCAATTTTATTTTGCAGCCCAACATCACAAAAATTTTGTCTTAATGGGTTCACATGAAAGATTGAGAAAGACGAAAAATAAGAAAATAGAAATGCATTATAAACGTAAAACACAGCGAAAAGCTAACTAATAAATACTAGCTGGAAAATTTTAACACAGTCCTGCACTTAGACTCTCCTTCACGGTGAGGAAAAACTCCTAAAAAAAAAAAAAAAATCAGTGGGAAAAAATAAGAAACCTCATGAGGATCCACATGAAAGAGAGATCCCTCCCCGAGACGAGCATCCAATGTGTCTAAGACTATTGTTTAAATATGATCTTACTCTACAGTTTGATATCTGAAGAAATCAGATGTTCTTCAGATGGAAACGAGACGGTTAAACAAGCACAGAGGCCTCCTCAGCCTGGAGAGGCTCTGGACGGAGATGAGTAGACCGGCTAATCCTGATGAAATGAAGATAATGATCGTATTAGTGTGGTCGGGTCGTCGTGTATACCGTATTTTCACGACTATAGGGCGCACCATATTAAAAGGCGCAGTCCAAATTTTGCGTGCTCTGTATTTAACACACACATAAGGCACACCTGATGATAGGGCGCGGGTTTTATATACATATCCTGTACTACGTAAGTCCGCCTTACAACAACACATACACATAGACGCGCGTGTGCACACGCACACACACGTGCGTGATTAAAAATAGATCAGGAGTAAAACTGAGTTTGGTTGGTTTTATTTAAATATTATTTACAGTCGTCATAAAGTCATTTATCAAATCCATCAAAGTCCTCATCCTCTGTTTCAGAATCTAAATCCAACCTCGCAGGTTCACTTTCCACGCTGTCAGAGTCACTTTCTGAACCGTGCAGTTCCTCGGAAATGATGCCTGCTTTTGGGAAAGCTCGGACAACAGTGCCAGCAGAAACGTTAGCCCAAGCGTCTACAATCCACTGGCAAACTGTGGCGTAACTCGCCCGGCGCTGCTGATTGCCATCAGTTTAAACTGAGCTTCATAAGCGTGTCTCTTTTCCATTTTCAGTGTTGTTAAAACAGCAAAGTTCTGCATAAAGAACACACCTGTTCTTTTAGACATAATCCACACACACACTTCACCCTTTAACGTTCTCATGTTTTCAACTGCGTCCGCCTGATGGTTTTCTAATACGTCCACAAATCACAAATCAGATAGGGCGCACCGCTCATTTTGAAGAAAATTTGAGACTTTTAGGTGCACCTTATGGCCGTGAAATTACGGTAGCCTTATTTTATGTTAACCTGACTCAGGTTAACGGGTCATTGTGCTAAATTTGATTGGCTGTTGATTTCACTGTGTGTGAAATCAGGAACACATGGAAAACCTGCAGGGACCCGGCCCTCCAGGAACTGAGTTTGACACCCCTGCCTTACACGTTGTAGTTTTATGCATAAAAACAGTAACACAAGCGGTCAAAGTGGCCAAAAACAAAAGATTTTCTTATAATAAATTAAAAACAAGGTTCCTGACGAGGCGTGGAACACCGGTCTTTGTGTGTGGAGTTTGCATGTTCTCCCATGTATGTGTGGGTTTTCTCCATCCACTCTGGTTTCTTCCCACCCTCCAAAAAACGCATGATAGGTTGATTGGCCGTGACATAATTGTCCTTAGGAATGAGTGTGTTTATGGTTGTATGGTTTTGGCCCTGCGACAGACTGGCGACCTCGCCTCTCACCTCGAATAAGCCGGGCAGGGGTCTGGCAATCCCTGCCACCCCATTGGGGATGGATGGTTAAGAAGATGACTGACTGAGGGTTTTTTAAGTCCATGTACTTTAGATGACCATGATTTGTTTTAAACCTGTGAGGCGTACCATGCTCTCCTCAAAACTCCAAACTATGTCTATGAATATTAAAAAGATACTTGTAAAGATCATTTTTTCTTCATTTCAGTTGTTCGAGAACACGTTTAGTTATTTTTTTGCAACCAAAATTATGTCCGAGATGGATGACTTAGGAAACTCACTCTGAAGAAAACACCACAAAACAAAACCAAAAAAATCTTTAACCAAAAATGTATCTCTCTGATTTTTTTTTAACTTTTTCACTAAACATTTGTCTTCTTCACATTTTCAAAGAAAACAAGTGCTGCTCAGAGATTATGGAGGCAGTAGAAGCTGAGATTCTCCAAAAGTCTGGTTCTCTTTCTTTTTAAAACTTGATTTTTAACCAATTCCATTGAACGAATTGTAATGTTAAAGTTACAGTTACTCAGTACAGACTATAGATGAAATTACATGGGGTACAGGTGTTTGGGTCATGCAACCAAAGATTAAAATCACAAAAATCAGAATTTTGGAATTTAAAAACCATCCACATGCAGAAAATCGAAGTCTGCTTCGATCTATCGATCGCATCATTTAAAATCGACTCAGCAGGGGCAGATGATTCATCGGACTGGGATTCTCCAAAATTCTGTTTTTCACACTTGGGACTGTTTGAATAAATATCATTTCAAAATAAAGTTGAAGAAAATCATGGAATTTAGTCTTTGTTTTTAGAAAAAACTGAAAACATGTTTGAATTGAATTCACAATGATATAAAATGATCCATATCATGATTTTTTTTCTTGATCATCAACAGTTTGTCACATTGATTTTAAACTTTTAAAGATTTGTGTCACAAAAAAATGTTCATCTTAAAAATTATAGAGGTTAAATATTTATTTGAAAATAAATCAGAGTGAATCATTTGCTTTTTTTAAGGATTAATTTGTCACCAAAAAACCTGAGAAATAATTTGTTTGAAAGCATATTTTTTAACCTTATATGTGATTTTTTTTTGGTGAAATTTGTGCATCTTCACACAGAAAAATCAGAACTAGTGAAGCGATGGAGGCAGAAAGAAGTTAGAAAAAAAAAAGATGGTGAAACCTTCAAAGCTAGAACGATGTGGTGGGATTCAGCGGGAAGTTCGGAGGTGTACAGTACTCCTCCTCAGCATGGATATTTAATGGCCTGAGACTCCGAGAGGACCTGAAGATTCTCCTCTCTCCCTCCCTCTCCATCCTACATCCTTCTGGTTCTCCACCTCCTACACCGCGATCTGCACAGAATCCTTTCCTTCTTTGCACATCAGCGCTGGAGACGGTGAGAGCTTAGAGGCATCAAGGAGAATTTTAGAAGAGCAGAAGTACGAGTGAAGATGTTGGAGTTTCAGTAATTAGTTGAGTTAGTTAAAGGTGGAATGAAAGGTCGTTAGGAATGAATGTTTTAAAATCTTACTTAAATAAGGGACATTGTGATTTCGTGGGGTACACAAAATCAGAGAAAAAAAGAACATGTTTAACCTCGAAATATATAAAAGATGAATAGAAATGTGTTTCATTTTGTCTTCTGAACCGCTAAGCCCTACTGGGGTGCCAGGGATGCCGGAGCCTATCCCATCTAATTTCAGACAAAAGGCAGGGTACACGCCAAACAGGTCGCCAGTCTGCTGCAGGACCACACATTCAGACAACCAAACACACACACTCATTCCTAGGGGTAATTTCATGACGGTCAATCAATCTAAAATGCATTTTTTTTGGAGGGTGGGAGAAAACCAGAGAAAACCCACACATACACAGGGAGAACATGCAAACTACACACAGAAAGAACAGCAATCCAAGCCTCGTCGCCACCCGAAACTCCAAAAAAATTCTCAGTTAAAAAAATAATTTTTTCTTGTTTCAAAACACGCATTTTGTTAACTCAAATCAGAAATAAATCAGGAAAAAAAACAACTTTTATTGACTTTTATATTACATTTTATTGATGCTGACTTAGTCCTGTCCTCATGTTGTGCACGGCACAGCGTAAATCATGTTCGAGGCTGTAAATTTAATGTAAAGTGCATCAAAGTTGTTAAAGCTTGTGCATATAAAATAAAAATAACACTTTTTCATTGAATAAACTGAAATGTGAAACACAGAATGCACTAAAAACTCTCCCTGCTTATGTTAGAATGCGGGCGAGGTGGAGAACAAAATCCAAAGCCAAGAAGAACCCTGCACTAAAAAAAAAGCTCAAACATGTAATAATGGAATAGAAAAATAGAAACAATTTCAGAAATAAAATACTTTTTTTTAAAACCTATCTTCAGTGACTGGACAAAAAGATCTTGGTTTCTGATTCTAAGCCTGTGTAACTCTTTGTGTCTCCATCTTGAGTCGAGTCGTTCCTCTTTAGAATTAGTCAAGTATGTTCAGTTCAAAGCGACGTGTATCATTTTAACAGTCTGTCCGCTCGTTGAACACGTGTGGAGCACTCAACGTAAAATGATTATCAAAAATACATGTAGAACATTTTAATAAAAATGAGAAGAAAATGAATAAAACTTCCAGCACCGATCCTCTCACTCAATCTGAATCTAGTTCAAACACAATGATTGGTTCCAGGGGGCGTTGGCCTAGTGGTAGAGATCAGAGGTGTCAAGTAACGAAGTAAGACTACTTCGTTACCTTACTCAAGTAGAAAATCTCGGTATCTTTACTTTAACGAAGTAATTATTTTTTTGTCTACTTTTTACTTTTACTCACTACATTTTTATGCAATTATCTGTACTTTTACGTCGTTAATTTTATAAAAAGTAGTCGCTACTTTCTCCATTTTGTCACCGTTAAAAAGCCGCGACTGTTTGTAGGAGTTTTTTTTTTTTTTATGAACCCTGAATGCATCAAACAAAGGAACAGATGCTCTACATGCTGCCTCTGGGAAACATAATCAGAAAACACAGTATTAATTTTCACTGTTACGCAGATGATACACAATTGTACTTATCAGTCAAACCTGACCAGAGTGACCATATAGAAAAACTTAATACCTGTATCAGGGACATAAAGACTTGGATGACAATCAATTATCTCCTTTTAAACTCAGATAAGACTGAAGTTATTGTAGTAGGTCCTAAAAATCTGAGAGATGTTTTTACTGACCAAGCAGTCTTCTTCGACGAAGTAACTGTGGCCTCTGACCTCACCGTTAGAAACCTAGGAGTTTTATTTGATCCAGATTTATCATTTAAAGCTCACATAGCACAGACTTGTAAAACTGCATTCTTTCACCTTCGCAACATTTCTAGAATCCGAAATATCTTATGTAAAAGTGATGCTGAAAAACTCATCCATGCATTTGTTACATCGAGATTGGATTATTGTAACGCTTTGCTCGTAGCATGCCCTAAGTCTTCCCTAAAAAGTCTTCAGCTGGTTCAAAATGCAGCAGCACGACTATTAGCAGGAACTCATAGAAGAGATCATATTACTCCCGTGCTAGCGTCTCTCCATTGGCTTCCTATTGAGTTTAGGATCAAGTTTAAAATCATCTTACTAACCTACAAGGCCCTAAACGGCATGGCTCCATCTTACATTAGTGAACTTATAGTACCTTATCAACCAAGCAGAACACTCCGCTCACAAAATGCAGGGCTGTTGGTGGTTCCTAGGATTTCAAAAAGTACAGTTGGAGGTAGAGCCTTTAGCTACCAAGCTCCAGTTTTATGGAATAAGCTCCCAGCTCAAGTGAGAGAGGCAGACAGTGTTCTTACATTTAAAGGGAGGCTTAAAGCATTCCTGTTTGAACAAGCTTATCAACAGGCCAGATAGAAACAGTTTCATTTAGCTGATATAATTAATAGTTGGCTGCTAGATAGTAAAAGCTGGGGAAAGTATGGTACATTGGGGTTCTGTCCTCTAATTCTATCTACTATTCTCTGCCAGACTGTCTTGGCTCTTTCCCCCTACCCCCTACTCTAACCCTCTACCCTAAACCCCTGGCTTGCTATCTCATTCATTGTTCTAAATTGTCTGATTATTTAGAATTACACTGCTAGTTGGTACAATACAATTCACATGTTGTCCACCTCTCTCCCTCCTCTCTGGGAGAGAGCCCCATCCAGGACTCTGCGTTCCTGTCCTGGGCATGGCCACACCGAGGAGACCTCCGCGCTTCTTCATCCCCGCTCCATCAGGACGAAATCCATCTACTCATCTCTGCCGTGGGCATCGCTGGGCTGAGGAGTCTCCCGTGTCTCCATCAGGATGAAGAACATCTACTCATCCCCGTACTGGACATCTCCGGGCTGAGGAGTCCCCCAGTGTTTCCATCAGGATGAAGAACATCTACTCATCCCCGTACTGGACATCTCCGGGCTGAGGAGTCCCCCGTGTTTCCATCAGGATGAAGAACATCTACTCATCCCCGTACTGGACATCTCCGGGCTGAGGAGTCCCCCAGTGTTTCCATCAGGATGAAGAACATCTACTCATCCCCGTACTTGACATCTCCGGGCTGAAGAGCCCCCCGTGTTTCCATCAGGTTGAAGAACATTTATTGACTTCTTTAGATATTTAGCTGTAGATTAGAATAAGCTAATATTTAAACAATAATCTTTGACACATTGTTTGCTCGTCCCGGGGGAGGGATCTCTCTTTCACGTGGATCCCCATGAGGTTTCTTATTTTTTCCCCACTGATGGGTTTTTTAGGAGTTTTTCCTCACCGAGAAGGAGAGTCTAAGTGCATTAATGTGCTAGTCTTGTTTAGTTAGCATTTGTTAGTTATTTTTCTTGTTGTGTATTTGTGTTAATACATTCCTCTTTTTCTTGTGAAGCCCATTGAGACGGACATTCTGTGATTTTGGGCTATACAAATAAAATTGAATTGAATTGAATTGAATTGATTGGCTGAAAGGTCCAGTCAATCATTACTTTGGGCCGAGTAGGCCCGCCCACAGTCTTTGAAAGAGCAGGAACGTTAGTTTGCGTGTTTAAGACTTGTTGCGGGCTCGGAAATCATAGTGTTTCTGATGCTGCAACACTGAACTTTGATTGAATTATCAGGTTTTTTTTTTAAAAAAAACAACAGCAAAGAAATATTTTATTATTATTATTTTCAGTCTTAGGTTATTGTAAACGTCTTTGCTGAAAATGTTGTAGATGGTATTTTTATAAAAATAACTTTGATCTGTGACGCACTATTTTATCTTTAGAAACAAAGCTAATTGAACTGATTAATCCATAAATAGTAGTGGATGAAGTATTTGTGCTTAAAAGCATCCAAAATGTTATTGATTAGTTTATAAAGACTGACTGAGGAGATTAAAACTACACATCGCTTAGATTTTGTATCATGTAGATGTTTGGGTTAACATTAAAAAAAACCTTATATGTACACATATATATGTAGATATGTATATATATAAATTTATATATACCGTCTCCTAAGTCCCGCCCCTACTGGTTTCTTTATGGGTTTCTTAAAATCTTATATCTCTGGTTATTTTTTCATTTTTACAGTTCTTAAAATTTTAGAAAAAGAATCCAAGGATTTTGCCTCCTGTGTGTTTCCTTCACTCCCACTGCCTTACGAGTGCATGTAAAGGGTGTTATTTTGTCAATGGGCGTGGTTTTACTGGGTGTACGATATTTTTGTAAAATACGATAATTTTACGTCATTAGTATGATAATCCAGC
Source organism: Neostethus bicornis (assembly GCA_902685375.1). NCBI lineage: Eukaryota > Metazoa > Chordata > Actinopteri > Atheriniformes > Phallostethidae > Neostethus > Neostethus bicornis. The sequence continues at coordinate 12,668,859 of LR738541.1, read as the reverse complement.
CCCTCCTACCTGGAAAAAGCTGCCCAGGCTGTATGTGGCACTCCCATGCTTACCAACTTGTTAAAGACTACTCAGCATTGCCTCAAAGAACTTTGAAAACTAGCTGCCTTCAAGGCTTGAAAAAGCCTTTTGGTCATTTTATTTTCATTTATTTATTTATTTTTTTACATTGAGTGTGTTTGTGTCTGCTGAAGTTGGTTAAATTAGGTGATGCAGAGTGAAGCTTGGTAGCTGAAGGGACGTTACATAATGCCCTGCTTATGATAATACATTTGATTGTGTTCATTAATCGATTTTCAATAAAGATTATTAAGAAATAAATGTTTCTGATTCATAAAGTTTAACACCAAAACACTTTAATTTATTATCATATTTTCTGCTCCTTAAAGCATGTGATAATAGTTAAAAAAATATGTTCATACGCTTTTGTTAACAAAATTCCTTTTTTTCTGAAAATTACTTTTACTTTTTTTACTTTAAGTAGTTTTAAAATAGGTTACTTTTTACTTTTACTTAAGTAGAAAACTTGAGTTGATACTTCTACTTTTACTAAAGTAGTTTTTTAACTCGGTATTTATACTTCTACTTGAGTAGAAAATGTTGGTACTTTTGACACCTCTGGTAGAGATACAGTGTTTCAACCGGGAGAACCTGGTTCGATACTGGCTAAGCCCAAGCTGTCCCTGGTACCGCAGAGAAGACACGAAAATGAAAACTCTGAAAAGGCAAAAAAAAAAAAAGATTTGTAACAAATACTAATTATTTTTTTTATGTTGTTGTTTCAAGACAGTATAGATAAAAAAACAAAAGAATGGTATCAATAATAAAAGCACCCATCGTGATCCATCACCTTAGGCTGAATTAGATCAGTCTGCTTTGCTAACAAACCCTTCATTTCGACAATTAAAAATAACCCGGACCACCTTCAATCGGTGTAAAGAATGGAAACAAGATCAAAACAACCGCCATCTTGGGAAATTAAGATCTAATTTAGAATATTTTAGAACTATTTTATGGGACGGACACAAACCTGCTGAAAGTGAAAAGTGTGAAAATTAAAAAAATAATTTCACACATTTGATACTGAAAGTATTTTTGTTTTCATTTACTATTTATTGGGCGAATAAGCCCCTTGAGATGGGTGGACCTCAACATAACATGCATGTTTTTTGACGGTGGTAAGAAACCGGAGCACCCGGAAGAAAACTCACATATTCACAGAGAGAACATGCAAACTCCACACAGAGAGCCCAGTGTTTTAAATCTTACCCCTACCCAGGGTTTGAACCCACGACCTTCTTGCTGAGAGGCCACTGTGCTACCCACTGCATCCCCATGCCACGACCAACATGTCACCATTTAAGGAATATTATCACACCTACGCTAAACTTTTCAAGGACAGTCAGCTATGATGGATCCGTGGCGCTTGCCCCTCTTAAAAAAATATATAAACAAAAAATATGTAAATTGTTTGTGCTGCGTTTGGGCTGTTTTGTGCTGTAAAAATTTTCGGTTTTGTACAATGACGTCCAAGATGGTGACGTCCAGAAATAAATGAAGGTCTGGATGACGTCATCGTCCAAATTGTATTTCTTAAAATGAAAATAACTAAAATAGCACAAACAAATTTTTTAACAGCACAAAAATAGCACAATCGATTAACACCATTTTTGAGAGTTTTCTCGCATTTTTAAGCAAAATGAGTGGCTGGATGACGTCATATTGACCTATAAAAGAATCGTAAATGTCTTTTTTAAAAAACAAAAAACTAAAATAGCACAAACTAAAAATTTAACATCACAAAACCGCACAAACGATTGACATATTTTTTTTTTGTTTATTTTTTATATTTTTTTAAGAGGGGCTAGCTTCACGGAGCTGGTTATAATCAGTGAGAAAAAATATGAACTATATTTAAGTACATCACAGGATAAACTAAACACATAAAAAATAAGTAGCTCTTTTCAGTCAGAGCCAAAAAAAATATATAAAAAAATGAAACATGTTTATATGTTCAGGATTTTTTACTTTTTCACCATTTTCATCCAAATATTGGAATTATTTCTAATAAAAAAGCAGATTCTTCAACTTCAGGTAAAAGTGCATCTGCTGAGGTCACGCTTCCAGTCATTAATGAACGAACAGGAAGTTTTTATTCAAGCATAAACTTTTAATCTGATTGTTTATTCAGTTTGGGAAACACTGCAAGGCAAGGATGGAAAAATAATGAATGACCTGCACTTTTCAGACTAAAATAAGAAAAATAACTAAACAGAAAAATCTTAAACGCCTGTGCACGGTGTCTGTTTAAATTAGAGCATATAGAGTGTGTGTGTCATGACATGCATGCTTGAAAGATGAATGATGTGTTTGATTCAGACACAATAGTGCCACATGAGAGCACCGGATGGGGTGCACGGCCAGGATGTGCATGTGTGATGGGGGTGTTCATGTCCCGGTATTGAAATTTAAATATGCTGTGGATATACAAACCCGTATGTCAGGGATCAAGGACTCGCCGGGTTCCAACACAATCACTTCAGTCTGCAGACTACTCATAAATAAAAGAGCAGAGCTCCACTTTTTATCGCTGCTTTTTAATTATTAAGATCGAACCACAGAGGTTATCGTGCTCTGCTCTGCTTGCAACTAATGAGAGAAAAAAATAGTACCATTTTTCTTGTGAGTACAGTACGTCGTTAAAGTGGAAATACAAGAGGTGTTTACGTCTTTGATTGGTTGATGTTAAATAAGCAAAAGTAAATTTGAAATTATTGCAAGGACATTTCTGAATGACAACTTGTGATTAAATCTGATGCTTTTCACTTTTTATTTCCGTTCTGTTTCGTTGTTTTCTGTTCATCTGGGGCCGGGTCACAGGGGCAACAGCCTCAGACAGGAAGCCCAGACTTCTCTCTCCCCCAGCTGCATCCTCCAGCTCACCCGGAAAGATCACAGAGTCGTTCCCCGGCCAGATGTGAGACATTGTCTCTCCAGCGGGCCCGGGGTCTGCCTCTTGGTCTCCTCCTGGTCGAACGTGTCCAAAACACCTCACCAGCGAAACGCATGGGGGGCATCCTGATCAGATGCCCGAACCAGCCCATCTGGCTCCTCTCGACCTGGAGGAGGAGCGGCTCAACACCGAGCTCCGCCCGGATGGCACAACTACCCACCCGATCTCTGAGTGAGAGCCCTACTACCCTGTGGAAGATGCTCATTTCGGCTGCTGGTATCCGCGATCTCATTCTTTTGGAAACCACCCACAGCAGGTGACCATAAGAGAGGATAGAAACGTAGATCCTGGTTACCATGGTGAGGGTAGGAACGTAGATCCTTGTTGCCATGGTGAGGTAGAAACGTAGATCCTGGTTACCATGGTGAGGGTAGGAACATAGATCCTGGTTACCATGGTGAGGGTAGGAACGTAGATCCTGGTTACCATGGTGAGGGTAGTAACGTATATCCTGGTTACCATGGTGAGGCTAGGAACGTATATCCTGGTTACCGTGGTGATGGTAGGATCGTAGATCCTGGTTACCATGGTGAGGTCAGGAACGTAGATCCTGGTTACCATGGTGAGGGTAGGAATGTAGATCCTGGTTACCATGGTGATGGTAGGAACGTAGATCTTGGTTACCATGGTGAGGGTAGGAATGTAGATCCTGGTTACCATGGTGAGGTCAGGAACGTAGATCCTGGTTACCATGGTGAGGGTAGGAACGTAGATCTTGGTTACCATGGTGAGGGTAGGAACGTAGATCATGGTTACCATGGTGAGGGTAGGAACGTAGATCCTGGTTACCATGGTGATGGTAGGAACGTAGATCTTGGTTACCATGGTGAGGGTAGGAACGTAGATCCTGGTTACCATGGTGAGGGTAGGAACGTATATCCTGGTTACCGTGGTGATGGTAGGATCGTAGATCCTGGTTACCATGGTGAGGTCAGGAACGTAGATCCTGGTTACCATGGTGAGGGTAGGAATGTAGATCCTGGTTACCATGGTGATGGTAGGAACGTAGATCTTGGTTACCATGGTGAGGGTAGGAATGTAGATCCTGGTTACCATGGTGAGGTCAGGAACGTAGATCCTGGTTACCATGGTGAGGGTAGGAACGTAGATCTTGGTTACCATGGTGAGGGTAGGAATGTAGATCCTGGTTACCATGGTGAGGTCAGGAACGTAGATCCTGGTTACCATGGTGAGGGTAGGAATGTAGATCCTGGTTACCATGGTGAGGTCAGGAACGTAGATCCTGGTTACCATGGTGAGGGTAGGAACGTAGATCTTGGTTACCATGGTGAGGGTAGGAACGTAGATCATGGTTACCATGGTGAGGGTAGGAACGTAGATCCTGGTTACCATGGTGATGGTAGGAACGTAGATCTTGGTTACCATGGTGAGGGTAGGAACGTAGATCCTGGTTACCATGGTGAGGGTAGGAACGTAGATCCTGGTTACCATGGTGAGGGTAGGAACGTAGATCCTGGTTACCATGGTGAGGGTAGGAACCACCAACAGTTTCTAAACTACCAACAGGAGTTTAGAAAAGTTTCTCGTTATTTCAGGGTTTTTTTTTTTTTTTGTATTTCGAAAGTGTGTAGATTTGATTACAGTGATTAATTAATTAAACTCATCTTACAGAAATATTTTTAATGCAATAAGTAATTAAGCTCGGTCAAAGGAGTTATACACTATATGTACAGTAAGGTTTTGAAATTTCATGGTCCTGACCGTCGGTTGCTTGATTTCGAAAACCTCATCAGTTCATCTATAGAAGCTACTGAGCAACCTCAGATGGTTTCAATAAAATTTCTTAAATTGTTTTTTGAGTCTGAGGTCCACAAAAATGAGGAGGCATGAAGCCCGAGTGGACACACTCTGTGGTGGATGCATAAATACTGAAACAAAATCTGACCAATTAATTAAAACAAATCAAACCAATTAATTTATCAAAATATGGATTATTTTCCAAAACGAGCGAGCAGCATAAATCTGACTGTGTTAGAAAATAATAAATGTTTTCCTCCAGAGTGATGCCATGGTGGGAAATTTACTAGTAATACCGTGAGCCACAGGTGACTAGATTCATCACGAAGAGCGAGGCTCCAGAAAGTGAATTATCATGACGGTGAACCCCCACATGCACACTGTAAAGCAAGCGAGCGGGAGGAGGGGGCAAAAAAAACAAAAAAAAAACAAATGTTAGGTGAGGCACATTTCCTTCCTCATTAATTTTACAGGGGACACTTATTTGTGTTCCCTCTGTTCATTAGTCAGCTGTGGCTGACATGGTGGGCCACCATCGTCGGGAGATGTTTGTAACCATGGTGGAGGAGATGTGTGTTTGTGCTAAAAGTGTATTACATACTGCCTGTTGTCAAAGAAACGAGGCATTTAGGAAAAATGGTAAAGGAGAAAAGCGGTTCGGATACAGGGTGGAAAAAAGGGGGGGATTTTCTGGTAGTTTCACCTTCATCGATTGCTTGGTTTTAATCGGGCATAACAAATATAACTTCCCTTGAATCGAATTCCCGAGGTAAACCGTTATAAAACTAACCTTGTTATATTTATTGACAGGACATTGAAATAAATATTAGAGCCATATGGGGAAGGGGGGGTGAGGTGGGACAGAGGAGGGGAAGGGTTAGAGGTTCCAATCCATTGATTTTTTTGTGGAAAATAAAATAAAAAAACATAGTAGGTTTCTAACAAAGCAAAGCTCCACTCCTTTTTTATCCTGCCTCCCTTTTTTCTTTTCCATCCCCCCCCTTCTCACTCTCCTTAGCATATTAGGTGGGGAATAATGTGAAAAAATGCTTAGCACACGGGAACGAGGCCGGTGTGCAGACGTGGGAGTGGGTCCCCCGGGGGTGCGCTGGAGCCCCTAACCCATAAATCCCGGCTCTGGTGCAAACAATCAATTTTCAATTTTAATTATTTACCATGGCTTGCTGGACAGAGGCATTTATTTTCCTGCTCTGTCTGGATTAAAAATTAAAAATTAGGAGATTAATACGTATTTGGTGAAGCATGCAAAAATACAAAAAAAAAAATCTCTATGACGTTTATTATGTTCCATAAAAAACGGGAAGGTTTTTGTTCTCAATGAGTCAACTTCATAAATTTGCATTGAGAGTCACGTTTTATTCGGCCATCTTGCCCCCAATATGAGTCTCCACGTGCTGGGGTCGTTTTTGGGAAAGTGAAAAGGATTGTGTGTGTTTATCAAACCTGTACGTACGGTTTGAATCAGAATCCATTCAAATGTGCAGGTCAGCATTTTCTCTCCGAGGTTTTTAAGCCTCTGTTCTCTCTGTCGTTTCGATATTTCATGTGTAAATTTAATTACATAACCCGGAGCACGCGAGCCGAGGTGTCCCCTGTCAAGCTTTCATTCACACCAAGAGTCCATTACGACCGGCGTCTGAGGTAAACAAAAATGCAAGGTGTCAGGTAAACCGAAGCAGCTCTGAAACATCACATATTTATTTTACAAAACAAGCTGAATATAAATTAATTCAACAGAAATAATTGATCCTCCATGATTCACGTCTCCTTTAAAAAAAAAGGAAAAATTGCATCACTTTTTTAAACAGAACCGATTATATTTTGAGAAGGTCCAACAAGTTCACAAGAGCGTTCATCAAGACCGACATGTCAGGTTCATAACGTTTTACTCAAAACATTTCAAGAATTTGACACCTGAAAATCAAAACAATTTAATAATACTTATTGTTAACATGTTCCAAATTCTCTTTGGTCTTCCTCTAGTCCTCTTTCCTGGTGGTTCCAAACCCAGCGTCCTTCTTCTGATGTACTCTCTCTCTCTCCTCTGCACATGTCCAAACCATCTCAGTCTGACCTCTCTGACTTTAAAACCTCTAACATGTGCTGTGTCCTCCAAACACAGACTGCAGCGCATTGTGCGCTCCGCAGAGAAGGTGATCGGCTGCAGCCTTCCATCTCTCGAAGACCTGTACGTCTCCAGGACTCGGGGGCGTGCAGGTCGGATAGTAGCTGACCCTTCCCACCCTGGACATGGACTTTTTGAGCGACTCCCCTCGGGCAGGAGGCTCCGGTCCATTCGGACCAGAACGTCCCGCCACAAAAACAGCTTCTTCCCTTCTGCCGTTGGACTTATGAACTCTTTATAACCTGGATCCCCACATCTCTTAGTCACCTCCCTCTTGTCACTTCACTATCTTTATTATTTTCTATTATTTTCTATGACATTGCACTACTTTTCTTTTTCTTCTGAGCACTCTTAGTTTTGTAAAAATTATTATTATTTTTATTTATTTTATTTTTATTATTTTTATTTTATATGTTTGCACACCAGTACCAGAACAAGTTCCTAGTCTCTGATGTTTTTCACTGACATGGCAATAAAAGCATTCTGATTCTGATTCTGATTCTGATTCTCTGATCCTGTCCCTCCTGGTCACTCCCAGAGGGTTCTAGGACATTTCAGCCTCGGACATTTGGGCCAAAAACCTATTTAATGTAGAAAATTGTGATATTTTATGTAAAACATAGTGATATTTTGTAAATAGCCTACGTTGCAGTTTCTTGGCCCAAATGTCTGTGGCTGACATGACCGTTCACCCAGTAGGACAGTTATTAATTCTGATATTTTTTAAAAATTCTGATATTTTTAAAAAATTCTGATATTTGATGTAAAAATTTTAGCGTAAATAAACAGTTGCACTACAGATTAATTGCTTTTAGTCATTTTTATCCCATGGCTCAAATAGCCTAGCCTTGGTTGCAGTTCTTCAAATGTCCAGGGCTGAAATCTCCGAGTCAACGTGGCTCAAATATCCTAGGTTGCAGTTTTTTGGCTCAAATGTCCGAGGCTGAAAAGACCGTTCACCCTCCCAGAGAGATCCTCAGCATCTTCATCTCTGCTACCTCCATCTCTGTTTCCTGTCTTTTTCTCAGTGCTACTGTCTCTAGACCAATCAGCATGGCCGCTCTCACCACACTGTCTCTAGACCAATCAGCATGGCAGCTCTCACCACGGTTTTGCACACTTTCACTTACATTTTAGCTGAAACTCTTCTATCAGCCTGTCTGCACATGCTTCTTCACCTTTTTTCCACACTCTTCATTGCTCTGGACTGTTGATCCTAAGTACTTAAAATCTTCCACCTTCTTTATCTCTTCCCCCAGTAACCTCACTTTTCCATGCACAACCATGACATGACAGAAATTATTCTTGTAAATTGATCAGTTAATCTATAGCTGGTACTGAGAAACAGTGAGCAGTTACATTCAAATCCTGCATTCAACAAATGTTACGAAAGTACAGACGTACGGATGAACGGGTGGTCGAAGGTTTGTGAAACATTTGTGAACTCCTTCTTTGTGGTTGTATGTCACTAACTAACTCATCCATAGTTAGTACTGACTAACAATAGATAGTTTAATTTAAAGCCCTCCAAACTCCTGGACAGCCCAAGAGCTTCAAACCTCCTCTACATTCTTTAAAGTTCACATTTCTGAACAAAAAAAAATACAATGTTTATCTGTGTACAATCAGATAAGAATTATTACCCCTTAAAGCACCCCCTCTTTAATTAAGAGAAACAATTAATCTCCAATGACCCACATCTCCAGCTGCATTGTGTTGAAATAAGAAGCAACACCTTCCTTTTATTGTCACACTTTTCACTGTGATGAAGTCTGGATAAGAGTGGCTCTAATGTGGCCATAAATTCCAGCCTTTCTGGAGTGAAGGCTTTAATGCCGATCAATGTGGAGCTGCAGATGATCTCATACACATGCTCCGCGTTTCTGCAAAATGTTTTGTGTATTAAATATTTACGTCGTGTGACATTTCTTTCTCGTCCTAGTGTTCGGTCCCAGAAAGCCACCCACTGTTAGAAAGTTAGAATAAAGATGTCAGATCACGTTAGCACTTTTTAGATTACATTTTTTTTTTTCTTCTCTCCGTTTTGTTCCGTTTTAGCCGCAGTGGGATTCAAACATGCATTAATTCAAAATTATTCTGATGTATTCTAATAGGAGAAAAATTTCATTTACAGAACAATGTTTTGGCCCAGAGAAGGATGTGTAGATGAACCTTCTGATAACTTTTCATCTGATAGAAAAAAAAACATGAGAATATTCTGGAGGTAAACAGGAGGCTTATCAAACTCTGGCTGGAATAATCCTCTAAGTGCAAAGAAACAATAAATCTTTATGAATCAATATTTGACAAGCTTGAATATCAAACCTGGCTGTTTTATTTCTAGGATGTAAAAACAGTGATGGGTATCTCCTCGATCTTACATGAGAAAGTCAAAAGCAGTATTTAAAACTAACACAACGGCTCATCGCTTTAATGGGTTTCACCTTTCACAGTCTGGCTATTTACAGTTTAAATACATTTCCATGCGAAAAAATGACAAATACGAAAATCTATAGAAACGACTACAATCCACGTAAATGAATAGAGAAACAAAATGTGACATTTTTTTACATTAAAAATGACTGCCATTTAATTTCTGTTTGAGATGCAGAAATAAAATTACATCCCCAAGTAGATATTATCGTCCTGCTTCTAAAACTGAAAAAAAAAAAAGAAATGGAGTCTCGGAGCCCTTAGTACGGGCTGTCCGATCTTTGTACGACCGGAGCCAGAGCTTTGTCGATTCCATTTCCAGTGAGAGTTGGACTCCGCCAAGGCTGCCCTTTGTCACCGATTCTGTTCATCACCTTTATGGACAGAATATCTTGGCGCAGCCGAGGCGTTGGAGGGATCCAGTTTGGTGACCTCAGGATCGGATCTCTGCTTTTTGCGGATGATGTGGTTCTGCTGGCTTCATCGGACCGTGATCTCCAGCTCTCGCTGGATCGATTTGCTGCCGAGTGTGAAGCGGCCGAGACCATGGTCCTCGCCCGGAAAAGGGTGGAATGCCCCTTGCGGGTCAGGGACAGGGTTCTGCCCCAAGTGGAGGAGTTTAAGTATCTCGGGGTCTTGTTCACGAGTGGGGGAAAGATGGAGCGGGGAAAAAATTCTATCTGTTACAATTCTCTCGCAAGAAACATTTATTTTGGGATTTTGTTTCCCTTCAGCCACCTGCACCATTAGTGTTTTGGTGCAATTAAGGCAGATCTGATTGACCTGTATACATAGTGGGCTGCGTTCCAAATATCTATTTTGAGTTTTGCACGGGACGCATTCCAAGTATGTGGAATTTTTTTTTTAAAAAGTAGGCAGTTTTTAATTCAACTTTAAAGCATATTTAGCCAACTTTCACGACATTTTCATGCAGCTATTTTAATGTTGCCACGCCCACATTACTTTAGAATGTGGGCGTGGCAAAGGACAAAATCCATGCCCAAGAACATTTCAGTGTTTAAATAGTATCCAAACACTTATAGCTTGAAATTTCTCAAACATGCATGAATAAAATAGAAAACCACCTCAGGATTTTTTTGTTGTAGAAATAATGTTTAAACATGATAAAAATATCCAAAAGTGGATTTTTTATAAAACTATTTCTTTATGATCTCCTAGAGGACAAAAAAAAAAAAAGAAATTTTGCCAGCAAACACGTCAAAAAAGTCAACGGAGCCAAATGAGGTTGTGGTATTCTGATTCATAAAGGAGGAATAAAGCGTTAGCCTGTGGCGGTGCAGACAGGTAGACACGCAGAGGAACAAAGATTCAAATCACCGTCAAGCTGCTGAAAGAGGAGAAACCAGCGGATGGAGAGGATCTGAGCGTCGCACACAGAGTTTTACTTCAGAGAAATGAGTTGTTATTTATCTGCTGGCTGCTAAACAAATAAGGAGACCCCCACCCGTTCTCTGATTGTCTCCGTAGGGTGCTGTCAGCTCCCTGTACATATAGCCATGAAGCTCCAGCGGTGCTCTGCTAGCTCGACATCTTCCTCAAAAGATTTTTATTTTGTTTATTTACTACTTTTAAAATTCCTAAATGTCCTTCACATTGTTGGAGTGTCTCGTCTTCCCCGCGGCACGAACGGGAACAAGACAAAACCTCCAAATTCAGAGTAAATCACATGGATTTTGTCACTGCTCATGCTTTAGAAACAATTTTGTAAACACAGTATTTTGAAAACGACAAAAGAACATTTGATGAAACTGCTTACAGTTACTCAAAACAAACTATAGATGAACTGATTCATTTTGCATGGTCGTACAAGCAAAGGTCAAGTTCACAAAAGTAGAGGTCACAAATTGCTTTGAATAAGATACCTAGAAAACAAGTAAAAAAATATAGTAAAACTGCTCAATACCAACTGTAGATGAACTGATTGGTATTTAGGTCAAATATAATAGACAGGCGAACACGTCTGACTCCTTCAAGGGCTTTGGTAACATGGTAAATAGCCGTCCTCAGCCTATAGACTAAGAAAACCTCGGCAGAAGCCTTTCTTTATGTCTAAGGCTTTCGCCACCCGAAGGCGAAAGCCCACTTAAGGGGGAGACGGTAGCTCAGTGGTTACAGCGTTCGCCCGCGGACCGGAAGTTTGCGGGTTCGCATCCCACTGAGAGTACGTCTAGAGTCCTTGGAGAAGACACCTAACCCCACCATTGCCGCGATCGTGGGCAGCCTGTTGCGGTGCAAGGAGTGCAGCACACAAATTCTCCCCAGTGAGGGATGAACAGAATAATTCTTTATAACACAAGGTTAAGCTCAAAAAGTTTGAGGTTGCAACTTTTTATTCAGTTGCTACTACTACGTCCAAACCTAAGTCCAAAATCAAAATAGTTTATCCATTGTCACGATGTGGAAGTAGGAGGAGCCAAATGCAGGACAAAAACAGGATTTATTAAAAGAAGGCAGGATCCAAAAGTTCAAATGACATACTGTAGCTCAGTCAGAGTTCAGGGAACAAACTTATGGTCAGGATGACGATGACCTGACCTGGAACTCCGGGGTGATTGCGTTTAAAAAGGCAGCAGGTAGAATGATCCACAGGTGAGTGTTACCCGACTAATCACCTTCAGATGTCTCTATTCAGGGTGATGAAGAAGGTCCAGGGCTCCTTCTTTTGGCAGGCGAGGGGATTACGACATCCATGGCGATAATGAATAACCACTGGCAACTTTATTACAATCCCAACAGTGGTTTGGGAGATATCGCATTTACAAAAGTGTTACAGAAGCATGGACACACGGACGGGCTGAGTTCTTCTCACATAAAAAAGCGATGGGTCGGCGATGCATCCTTCTAAAGTAAATTTGAGCGCAGCTCGTGCGTCTTTCTCACTCATTGAGCATCTTTCATCTCATGTTTGGGGCTTTTCAATTCAATTCAATTCAATTTTATTTGTATAGCCCAAAATCACAGAATGTCCGTCTCAATGGGCTTCACAAGAAAAAGAGGAATGTATTAACACAAATACACAACAAGAAAAATAACTAACAAATGCTAACTAAACAAGACTAGCACATTTATGCACTTAGACTCTCCTTCTCGGTGAGGAAAAACTCCTAAAAAACCCATCAGTGGGGAAAAAATAAGAAACCTCATGGGGATCCACGTGAAAGAGAGATCCCTCCCCCGGGACGAGCAAACAATGTGTCAAAGATTATTGTTTAAATATTAGCTTATTCTAATCTACAGCTAAATATCTAAAGAAGTCAATAAATGTTCTTCATCCTGATGGAAACACGGGGGGCTCTTCAGCCCGGAGATGTCCAGTACGGGGATGAGTAGATGTTTTTCATCCTGATGGAAACACTGGGGGACTCCTCAGCCCGGAGATGTCCAGAACGGGGATGAGTAGATGTTCTTCATGCTGATGGAAACACGGGGGACTCCTCAGCCCGGAGATGTCCAGTACGGGGATGAGTAGATGTTCTTCATCCTGAAGGAGACACGGGAGACTCCTCAGCCCAGCGATGCCCACGGCAGAGATGAGTAGATGGATTTCGTCCTGATGGAGCGGGGATGAAGAAGCGTGGAGGTCTCCTCGGTGTGGCCATGCCCAGGACAGGAACGCAGAGTCCTGGATGGGGCTCTCTCCCAGAGAGGAGGGAGAGAGGTGGACAACATGTGAATTGTATTGTACCAACTAGCAGTGTAATTCTAAATAATCAGACAATTTAGAACAATGAATGAGATAGCAAGCCAGGGGTTTAGGGTAGAGGGTTAGAGTAGGGGGTAGGGGGAAAGAGCCAAGACAGTCTGGCAGAGAATAGTAGATAGAATTAGAGGACAGAACCCCAATGTACCATACTTTCCCCAGCTTTTACTATCTAGCAGCCAACTATTAATTATATCAGCTAATTGAATCTGTTTCTATCTGGCCTGTTGATAAGCTTGTTCAAACAGGAATGCTTTAAGCCTCCCTTTAAATGTAAGAACACTGTCTGCCTCTCTCACTTGAGCTGGGAGCTTATTCCATAAAACTGGAGCTTGGTAGCTAAAGGCTCTACCTCCAACTGTACTTTTTGAAATCCTAGGAACCACCAACAGCCCTGCATTTTGTGAGCGGAGTGTTCTGCTTGGTTGATAAGGTACTATAAGTTCACTAATGTAAGATGGAGCCATGCCGTTTAGGGCCTTGTAGGTTAGTAAGATGATTTTAAACTTGATCCTAAACTCAATAGGAAGCCAATGGAGAGACGCTAGCACGGGAGTAATATGATCTCTTCTATGAGTTCCTGCTAATAGTCTTGCTGCTGCATTTTGAACCAGCTGAAGACTTTTTAGGGAAGACTATCTTATCATTATCGCTCCGACTTAAAATTTTTGCGACCGTCGCAGGATTTTCTGAAATCTACTCCGAGTCGGAAAGGTCGCAGGATTGTCTACTGATCACATACAGATGAGCGCTTCACAAACGACCAACCATTGGTCGATTCAATAACAGGTATAGGGTGACGTTTAACAGAAGAACGGCGTGCAGTAATCTGTAGATGTTCCGTAGAAAATGTACCGTTAATCGACCGGTTTTGAGTGATCGCAGACACGTCATCATCAGGTGTCTCTTATCACCTGGCAATAAATTGCAGATCACTATGATAGTCGCAGGATTGTCTACCGACAATCGAAAGCATTTCATACGCCGATAAAAAGTAGGCATGAAAATTTAGATTCTTTTGTGTGTAAAAAGATAGAAAAAAAAAGAAGGAAAAAAAAAAAAGACGTGTTGTGCTTTGCTGTACAGCTCAGGATGCCATCATGAAGACATGGCATCAGCTTTCCTGCCTCGATATACTGTACAGCGTAGCATTGTGTTACCCGCAGCAACAGAACCAACCAGTCCCTTTAATATGAGCAACACCTTTCGTAACCCCTCCATCACAAGCGATTCCTACAAATGCGATTTTCCTGGACGACGATGCATCTTCTTTTTATGTGAGTAGCCTTAAAGGCATAAAATATCCAGATGGAAGATTAACCCTTTTATATATGAGCTGAAACAGGCCAGTGGACTGATGATCTGTACCTGGTGTACCCCGCCTGCTACCCGACCATCGCCTCTAACATCCCCACAACCGAGAGATGAATGAATGGCACAGAAAATGACTGAAATAAAACAGGAATATGAACATTTTTAAAGAGACTATGTCTCACAGCTGGCTGGGGATCGACTCCGGATCCAAGTGAGCTGGAGGATGCAGCCGGGGTGAGAGAAGCCTGGGCTTCCCGTCTAAGGTTGTTGCCCCGACGATCCGGCCCTGGATAAGCGGAAGACGACGGAACGAAACGGATTTTTTTTAAAACAAATTGATCAATATTTGAATGAAACCAACTTTATTTTTAAGTTTAACACGTTCGTAGTAAAACAAAGCCTGTGGCGTGATTCTAAAACATCTGGCTGAAAAACGGATGAAATCTTTCTGTAAATCCACTCGCTCTCCATCACAGCCCGACTTAAACGCCTTAAACGCGCCCCCCTCTCCCTCGTGTCCTGAAACCTTTGACCCCTGACACCTGTGTGGCTACAGGATACGGAGGTGAAAGCGGAGGTGGATAAAGCTTGACCTACCTCTCATGCGTCTGAATGCAACTCAGGTCAACAGTTTGACCTTTTGGGCCGGGGGGGAGTTATTGGGAGCTATTGACCCCGGTGACAGGCCACTTGACCCTGCTTACCCCTGGTCTCAGGGAGCTTTGATTGGTCAAGGAGCCCGTGGCTGTGGCCCACCCTTCCACCATAGCCAGGGCCGAGCAAACGAGGTCAGGGCAGCCATGCAGGGAGATTTATGTCCCTGTGAAGCTCCAACAACCTTCTGGCTCTCAGTTCGTCCTGCAAGCTGAGGATGAATGATGGAATACAGCAACGCCTTCATGTTGGTTTTTTACACCTCGGTGCAAAGAGGAGGTTAAGATGTGAAAAGAGAAAGTAACGTCTCTGTTCTGCAGCTTGAAGATGGTTTGAAGCTCAATTGTCTTTGTTTAGCTCAACATCAAAACACAGTCGTCTCAATGGAAAGAGAGGGGCGACCCGTCAAAGACACCCCACTAAATATTACTGTAGAATATGAAAAGAAAAGGTGTGATAGATAATATTATGGATGGTTTGTAAAACTCCTCGTGACACACTTTATAGGCTTATCTCAGACAGACATTAACACTAGAACCGCCACAGCTGTCAATATGACTCCACGTCACTTTAATTTGCTAATTAGAAAAAATAAAACAGGTTGATTGTTTATGACTTTTAATATAAACATGTTTTAAATTTCATCATGTGTAGTTTTTTCTATTCTAAAAATGAACATTTCAAAATTTATACACATTTTATCTCCTGTAACCTGCTGCACCCCGAAGCAGCTGGGAAGGAAGCGTGCGTTGCCATAGCAACAACTTCAGCCGGAAGTTGTTGATATGTTGCTACGGCAACAAATACATTACTATGTCCTCACATAAGTTTGTGTGTATGTGTGTTTATATTTGTGGAGAGAGACAAGGAGGACTCTGATGCCATGGTGGAGACGGTGGCCGCGTGGTTAGCGCGTTCGCCCGCGGACCGGAAGGTCGCGGGTTCGCGTCCCACGGAGAGCACGTCTAGGGTCTTTGGAGAAGACACCTAGCCCCCACTTCTCCCACCATTGGCGCCGTTGAAGGGCAGCCTGCTGCGGTGTAAGGAGTGCAGCAAACAAATTTCCCCGATGAGGGATGAATAGAGTAATTCAAAATAAAAAACAAACAAAAAAAAATTACAGAAACATTTTAGAAAGGCTGAGTGAGATAATATGGAAGAGATACCATAAAGAGGGTAAGAAAATTCTTGTCTGAATAAAGTCTGCCATGTTTTCTAAATAAGTCTTGAAAGTTCAGGTTAAAATATTGGGACATAGACTATTGCCCATTTATAACGAGGACATTTTTGAAGCAGCAGCGCAAAATGCAGAAAAAAGTAGGCTATTGATGAATTAGATCATTTTACTTTGGTGTTTGCTTTTTTATTCTTGGTTTTAAAAATATTTGACATTTTATCATTATTATTACTTTAAAAATTGAGTGTGTAAAAGTTTATTTACATCATATAGCAGCGCATAACATAATTACCTAAGCGTCACATTGACGGTCATGGCGCTTGCAGGTAGATTTAGAATGTGGCGGTCCTGGTGTTAAACAAGTTTTCTAACCTTCAAAGATAAAAAAAGAAGTTTAAATAGGGCAGTGGTGGAATGTAATGAAGTAAATGTACTTCGTTACTGTGCTTAAGTAGAAAAATTATATATCTGTACTTTACTTAAGTAAAATTTAAGACCGGTACTTTTACTTTTACTTCACCACATTTTTAGAGCAAATATCTGTACTTTTACTTCGCCATTTTTTTAAAGTGTGTTTTACATTTTTTGTTACATTTTCGTTCAGGAATTTGTAAAATACACAGGTTTTTTTTTAGCGCATCTTGAAGCCGCATCGTCAAAATCAAAAGAAGCAGTTGATCGGGAGAAGAAGTCATGAATCGAGAAACATTTTCCACATTCATTCAAAAACCTAACATCAAATATAGAACAAATTAAAAAGAGTCAGAAGATCGTTGTTCGTTGTGTTTACTTCTAAATAAAAAGTTGCGCCATCATTACACAGAGCAGGGGCGGTTCTAGGATTTTCCAAAGGGGGGTGGGGCTTTGACAAAGCCAATATATAGTGACTGGGGGCCTCCCCTCCAAAATGTTTTAAAAAATAAGTGTCATTTTTCTCCATTTTGGTGCCCATTCACTGGCCCTTCTAGAGGATAGCTTGACTTGTCCCCTTTCCTTTTATTATTATTTTTTTTTGTGGACCAAAAGAGGCGGGAGAGAGGGGGGGGGGTCACACCCCTGCAGAGTATTTATCCTGGTTACCATGGTGACACCCTATAGCACAAAAAATAACACTTGAATTATGATAGAATACTTTTACTTTTTACTTAAAAAGTACAATTTACACCAAATACTTTTGTACTTTTACTTAAGTAAATTTTTTGCCTAATTATCTGTACTTTTACTTAAGTACAAAAAGTGAGTACTTCATCCACCACTGAAATAGGGACGGTTAGAGGCCATCAATGAGTACTCATTGAAAAGACTCATATTGGTTTTGAAATAGTGATATACGTAGGTGCAACCCTAAGCTGGAGAGGTGGATGTTTGAAGATTAGTCAGAGTAAAACAGAGTACATGTGTGAATGAGAGGGATCCAAATGGAAAAGTGAGGTTACAGGGAGAAGAGGTAAAGAAGGTGGAAGATTTTAAGTATCTAGGATCAACAGTCCAGAGCAATGGAGAGTGTGGAAAAAAGGTGAAGAAGCATGTGACAAAAGAGTTTCAGCTATACTGAAAGGGAAAGTGTACGAAACAGTGGTGAGAGCGGCCATGCTGATTGGTCTGGAGCAGGGGTGGGCAAATCCGGTCCTCGAGGGCCGGTGTCCTGAAAGTTTTCCATATGTTCTTACACCTTCACTCCTGATCCTGTTAATTGAGTCACTGTGCCAAATTTTATTGGCTGTTGATTTCACTTTTTCTGCATCAGCTGTATTGAACCAGGAACACAAATAAAACCTTCAGGACACCGGCCCTCGAGGACCGGATTTGCCCACCCCTGGTCTAGAGACAGTGTCACTGAGGAAAAGACAGGAAACAGAGATGTTTGTAGCAGAGATGAAGATGCTGAGGATCTCTCTGGGAGTGACCAGGATGGACAGGATCAGAGGAACAGCACATGTTAGAGGTTTTAAAGTCAGAGAGGCCAGAGTGAGATGGTTCGGACATGTGCAGAGGAGAGAGAGAGAGTACATCAGAAGAAGGATGCTGGGTTTGGAACCACCAGGAAAGAGGACTAGAGGAAGACCAAAGAGGAGGTTCATGGATACAGTGAAGGAAGACATGAAGATAGTTGGTGTGACCGAAGAGGATGCAGCAGATAGGGTTAGATGGAAGAAACTGATTTGATGTGGCGACCCCTGAAGAGAAATGATGAAAGAAGAAGAAGTAGAAGAAGGTGCAACCCTAATATTTCGAAATGAGTCCATTGTTCATGTTCTAGATGAGATCTGTGAGCAGACTCTGAATGTAAAAAACCAAACATTTTTCTCTCTTTTATCTAATTGTTTCAAGCCTTCAACCTTCCGATTACTTTTTAGGTCACTGGGGAAGAAGAGGAATGGAGTGCAAAGATAATGACCTCACAACTCCGATCGCTCCAACTTTCCCCAACCAGCAAACTACCCATAAGTCACCTTGTAGCAGCGAAGCTTACTAATTCCCCCTCATTCTTCCTTCAGCTCCATAACATATAAATAAATAAGTGCTGAACACACATATCAATCCATCTCCCCTTTGCACGGCCCTCCTTTAAAGCTCTGCTGTGGGCTTTTACCCAAATGGCGCCGGGGCCACCGGTATCATTTATAACGGGACGGCGGCGCTAATGCAGTGCGTGGTTCAGCCAGGATGTTTTATTCATGCTGTTTTATTATTAGGGCTCCACTTAAAAAGGTGAGGCGCTCTCTTCTCCTCTGGCCGCTGACGGAGGCGCGAGCTTTATCTATCACCCTGACAAGAGCGTCTTCCCTGGGAAGTCTTTCAGAAAACTTCAAACAGCCTCGCTATTGATTTCTCCCCCTCTCCACCTGGGCACCGGCATACATCTTCCCCCCACTGTGCAGGGAGATGGAGGGGCGCAGGGAGGTGGTTTGAGTAGAAAGAAAAGTAAGAAAGTAAAAAGGATGGAAAGTAAAAAAAGACTCAGAGATAAAAGCAAAAAGACGAAGGCAGGCCACTGGATTATAATACGGGTGACCCCACTTTGCTGCACTGCTTAAACTCTTAAAAGCAGATAGGCGTGGGTGTTACATAATCCACACCTCACACAGACTTATTGGTGTGTGAAGTCTTCCAGACACAAAAATCCCAAACAGGAAGTGCTCACCAAAGACTGATGGAAGTTTTGAAATAGTGATATTGGCGCAACCCTAAGTTGGGTTGCGCCAATGTCACTATTTCGCCAAGCATCAACACTTGCTTAGTCCAAGAATTACGCAATTCCAATTAAATGTAATATGGTCGATGAGGTGGTGAAGGTGGAGATGTAGAACCCCAAAACACAGCTAGTTTGAACCAGCTTAATCAGGGGTTAAAAAAGAAAGGGATGCATGTCCAGCCGAAAGCCTTCCTGGGTTCGTTTGTGCATTCTCAAAGACTTGGCAAGACCAGATGCAAAATCCATTGAAGGGGAACCATTAGGCTGACGGACCAGACATGGAAGGACGCCATCATTGCTGCAGCAGGAGAGCAGAACAGCATAGGACCTCGCAATGGCAAGATGAACACCAGAGGGAAGACGAGACACAGGTGCTGTCATCAGGGTGCTGCCATTGGAACCAGGCGTATAGGATCATGACAGTAGATTAAATCTAGAATGTCAGTCACCTCCTTAACTGTCTGTCGGGGGTGCAGAAGCCCACCCGGCTGATTTAAGGCAATGGGCAGGGTACACCCCGAACAGGCCACCAGTCTGTCGCGGGGCCACACATACAACCTTACACACACACAGTCATTCATAGGGGCAATTTGGTACCGGCCAATTAACCTAACATGCATGTTTTTGGAGGGTGGGAGGAAACCGGAGTCAACCCGCACAGACACAGGGAGAACATGCAAACTCCACACAGAAAAGGCAATGCTCCAAGTCCCAGACATGGAAGGACGCCATCATGGCTGCAGCAGGAGAGCAGAACAGCAGGGGATCGGACAACGGAGAGATGGATACCAGGTGTTAAATAACCAGGGGGAAGACGAGACACAGGTGCAGTCATCAGGGTGCTGCCATTGGGACCAGATGTGTAGGATCATGAGGGAGGAGGATCATGACAGTAGATTCAATCTGGAACGTCAGTCTCCTTCTTAACCGTCTATCCCTTACGGGGGTGCCGCAGACCATCCCGGCTGATCCAAGGCGAGGGGCAGGGTACACCCCGAACAGGCCACCAGTCTGCCGTCCATACACACACACTCATTACTACGGGCAATTTGGCACAGGCCAATTAACCAAGCATGCATGTTTTTGGAGGGTGGGAGGAAACCGGAGTACACGGGAGAACATGCAAACTCAACACAGAAAGGCCAGCGCTTCAAGCCTGGTCCCCACCCGGGACTTGAACCCCATGACTTTCTTGCTGTGAGGCCACTGTGCCGCCCGATCTGGAACGTGAACATTTATAATATTTTTGTTAGTAAAAGTTCTAATTTTTCAAGTGCAAATTTTTCTATTTTAATTAGATCAGAATAGATGTTATTTTTAATCAGGGGTGTGGGTTTCCTATTGTTGGAACCCCTCCCGGCGCTCTAACACGGTATGAAATCGATCGCACAAAACCCCACAGGAGAAGCAGTGAGGAAGCCATTGATTGACACGTTTTTCTCATGTCAGACAGAAGAACATGGCGTGGCAGTGAACCACCTGCCGTCTGTTCCACCTGACGCTCTCACCTCTTTCCTAGAGAAATACCGCATTCCTGAACCAAAACAAAAATAAGACCACATGCATTCTGTGTATCCCTCTAAAAGCGCTGCTTGTCAGATTTAATTGTCATGTTTTAGCTTACATCCTAATCGGCGGCGCTAAGAGTCTCAGAGCAAAGAAACTGTCTTCCAGCAAACATCTTTATCACTTCAGAGTTTTTCTAAATCCCCACCGGATCTGTCTGAGCCGTGATGTTCTACAGCAGAGAAATTTGACTTTGTGTTTTTGTTGTTTTCAGTCAAACATCATCTAACCGGATCGTATAGCCTGCAGCCATCTCACCCCAGCCGAGGAGGCTTCTTTTCAACGGGGCTCAGTTCTCTCTTTAACTCCATCGATTCTCGTTTGCACTTTGGTTCGAGAGGAAGCACACCTGACTGCCATGGTTGCGTGCCTGATGTTGGGTGCCCTCAAAGAAGCATAAATTAGCACCCTTCTACAATAGCGCCCCGAAGCAACCTCCCGGTGCGTTACATCAATATGGAGCGAGAAGCAAGCTGTGAGCGTGTGCTGTCAGAGGCCAAATGTTTGTGAAGAGATGCCACTCTTCAGTAAATGATTGTTAAAAATCTACCATCAGCTTTTGTTGTTTGTTTCCGACTAATTTATCAGTTGCCGATTGGCATCGATTTCTATCTGAAAGTCTTTGCGCCAGACTTTAGTCACTCATATTGCGGCCGTTAATATTTATAAAGTAGTTCCAAATTGTTTGTTTCCTTTCTTCCATGGCTTTCTTGATGGGTGTGCTGCTTCTAAACATTTGACAAATTAAAGAATTTGACCAATAGGATTACAGCCAGCATTTGTTGCCAGGTGGACTAAAATCAGCTTCTGTAAAAGCTTTCAGAGTCCAGTTTTCTGTCTCTCTCTGTCCAAAGTGAACAGCAATGAAACTTTTCTACATCTGTAACTTCCCGATTTTCCGACCTGCTTATTAAAACCAATAAACATCTTTAGTGGCCGTGTCAATAGAAGCGTTATTTCATTGCCGTAAAATAAATCTTAAAAATTTAGCAACTGAAGGAGGAAAAACAAACAAATTTAGTAGCAGCTTTAAATATAAGGCCTTCTTCAAGACAATTAGAAGAAAAATAAAGTTGAACAAAGCAAAGACGGGCTGCACGGTACCGCAGTGGTTAGCATGGTGGCCCCAGACCAAGAAGGTCAGGGTTTGAATCCCAGAGTGGGGGCAAAGCTTCAACCACTGGTCTTTCTGTGTGGAATTTGCATGTTCTCTCCGTATATGCATGGGTTTTCTCCGGGTACCCCGGTTTCATCCCAATCCAAATTCCAAATCATTGGCCACTACAAAATTGTCCATAAAAATGAATGTCTGTGTGTGTGTGTGTCGGTGTGGCCCCCCAACAGACTGGAGACCTGTTTGGGGTGTATCCTACCTATCGTCTGAAATCTGCCGGGATAGGCTCGGCAGACTTGATTTACCGTGATGTCATGATATAATATTGTAATAAAATCTCTTCTCTCAGTGAAACACTGAGATGATGTTGCTTTCCGTTCCGTCGTCTTCCGCTCATCTGGGGCCGGATTCCAGGGGCAACAGGCTCAGGCGGGAAGCCCAGGCTTCTCTCATCCCAGCTGCATCCTCCAGCTCACTCGGAAGGATTCAAGTCGTTCCCCGGCCAGCTGTGAGACATAGTCTCTCCAGCGGGTCCGGGGTCTGCCTCTCGGTCTCCTCCCGGTGGGACGTGCCCGAAACACCTCACCCGCGAGGTGCTCGGGGGGCATCCTGACCAGATGCCATCTGGCTTCTCTCGACCTGGAGGAGTAGCGGCTTGACACCAAGCTCCTCTCGGATGGCGGAGATGATGTTGTTTTTTTTTTCCTCAAAAGTGGTCAATCTACGATTCCGATACGCAAAATGATCCGGTATGTGAGTTTTCTCTATCTGTGGTTCTGGATGTGAGGTAGCTTCATGGTATGGGCTAAGCACCCTCTGTCCTCCTTAAAAATCAATCCTCCCTCTATTTCTCTCCTTAAGTGGTCAATAATTTTTGTTTTTTTTCCCAGCGAGCTCCACCTTTTAATTCAATTGTTCAATTAGAGATAAGATCACGTCTAATTGTGGCCACAGGGATTCTTGTTTGTGTTGTTAGCTCATGCTTTACGGAACGACCTGCATGTTCGACCCGGTTCCACCCACTCATCCACTTTTATTTCCCTGCAAGGACGAAGAAATTGATGTGAAACTTTCAAAAATGAATTTGGCCACGTGACCACTCCACCGGCATCATTTATAACTCAGCTCTGATTGGCTCTGACAAAACAATACCCTAAAAACACACCAAAGTAAATTATAGTCTCGGTAAATGGCCGGTGGAGGGTGGGGGGTAGGAAGGAAATGGCCACCCGGTGGGGACACGCCCGCTGGAACGCCGCCAGACTCCAAACAAAGTAATGTGCTTTTGATATTAATAACGGAGATGATATTGATCCCCCATCAGGATGGGTTAAAAAAGAAAGGTGGGGGTGTCTCCTTCAGGAACCAAACCTTCCTGCTCCCAGCTGCTGAAAAGCACTTCTCCTGAGGGTCCATTTCATCTGAGGGTCTATAATCATGTGAAATGGATTCAATGGAAAGACGATGCTTGTGTCGGTGACAGAGAGTAGAGGTTCGTAGTGAGTGTGAGGGGGGTTCAGTACCTCTTTTTTCTGGGTTAGAAGCAGCTGTGTACATCTTAATAAGTTAAAGCTTCATCAGCATAAAAACAAGCTTTAGTTTTAGTTTATAAACCATTTAAAGTTCAATGAATTTTTTAGAAAAATTGTAAAATTATTATTTTTTAAATTTAAAACCATTTTTTTATTTAACGGTAAAACTACAAAATGTCTATTTGAAGGCCTAGTGTTTGTGTTTGTTTATGTTTGTGTGTGCACGAGATGTGTGTTTAAGTATGTGCATCTCTGTAAGTGAATTTGTGTGTTAATGAAGAAGTGTGTGTTTGTGTAAATGTGTGTGAATCTGTGGATGTGTGTGTGTAAAAGCGTGCATACATTTGTGAGTATGCACGTATGATTGAGCGTTTGCATGGAGACTGGCGTGTGCACATGTGAGCAAACTTCAAAAACAATTTTGCCTGCCTCCCGGATGGCAGAGCTCCTCACCCGATTTCTAAGTGAGAGCCCAGCCACCCTGCGGAGGAAGCTCATTTCGGGCGCTTGTACCCGCGATCTCATTCTTTTGGTCACCACCCACAGCTGGTTACCATGGTGAGGGTAGGAACGTAGATCCTGGTTACCATGGTGAGGATAGGAACGTAGATCCTGGTTACCATGGCGAGGGTAGGAACATAGATCCTGGTTACCATGGTGAGGGTAGGAACGTAGATCCTGGTTACCATGGTGAGGGTAGGAACATAGATCCTGGTTACCATGGTGAAGGTAGGAACGTAGATCCTGGTTACCATGGTGAGGGTAGGAACATTGATCCTGGTTATCATGGTGAGGCTAGGAACGTAGATCCTGGTTACCATGGTGAGGGTAGGAACATAGATCCTGGTTACCATGGTGAGGGTAGGAACATAGATCCTGGTTACCATGGTGAGGGTAGGAACGTAGATCCTGGTTACCATGGCGAGGGTAGGAACATAGATCCTGGTTACCATGGTGAGGGTAGGAACGTAGATCATGGTTACCATGGTGAGGGTAGGAACATAGATCCTGGTTACCATGGTGAGGGTAGGAACATAGATCCTGGTTACCATGGTGAGGGTAGGAACATAGATCCTGGTTACCATGGCGACGGTAGGAACGTAGATCCTGGTTACCCTGGTGAGGGTAGGAACGTGGATCCTGGTTACCCTGGTGAGGGTAGGAACATAGATCCTGGTTACCATGGTGAGGGTAGGAACATAGATCCTGGTTACCATGGTGTGGGTAGGAACATAGATCCTGGTTACCATGGTGAGGGTAGGAACATAGATCCTGGTTACCATGGTGAGGGTAGGAACATAGATCCTGGTTACCATGGTGAGGGTAGGAACATAGATCCTGGTTACCATGGTGAGGGTAGGAACATAGATCTGGTTACCATGGTGAGGGTAGGAACGTAGATCGACTTGTAAATTGAGAGCTTTGCTTTTCGGCTCAGCTCTCTCTTTACTAATGTTTTATTATTTTGTGAAGACGGCCAGAACTTTTTTTTTCGTCCTCGAACATGCTTCTAGTGTTTCTTTGCTGATAATTCTGTTGTTTTCTTGTGGCTTCACAAGTTTCTTCCTCTCAGTTTTTTTTTTTTTTATTTTTTTTTTTTAGCATTCCTCTTATTGAGGACTAGAAGATCTCCCTCCTTGCTTCCACTTCCACCAGCCTGCTCATGTTTTTGTCTTCAAACTGCACTAAAAAAGCAAGTCTTGTAAAATTGCCTTCCAGAAACTGTACGAGCCACGCTGGTCAGACAGCATTTATCTGGAAAATTTATATCAGCACTGACAAAGTGATTTTATACAACCTGAAAAATGACACCGCCTCAGGAGGTTTTCCACAAAGTGACATAATGGGATTTCACATGAACTGCAAATTAAAGAAGCCATAAAAAAAAATATTTCAAATAGAATGAATTATGAAGATGAAACACTGAGTTAAAGAGACAGATTCAACATGTGGAAAAGTAACAGAAAAAAAAAAACTTTTTAGAGCATCTTTGATCATATTTCACAACTTTTTTTCTGTTTCTTTGCTGCCAAAATGGAATGTTTAGACCCCAAATTGTTCACCAAGTGGGCAATACAAATAACATTTAAAAAAAAAACTCCATGTGCTTCACTCCAGCTGCAGAAAACTGTTCATTCACAGCCATAAATTTCTGCCCCTTTAAGACAGTGGCACTGATTCAAAGACTGGAAACAGAGATGGTGGTAGCAGAGATGAAGATGCTGAGGATCTCTCTGGGAGTGACCAGGATGGACAGGATCAGAGGAACAGCACATGTTAGAGGTTTTAAAGTCAGAGAGGCCAGACTGAGATGGTTTGGACATGTGCAGAGGAGAGAGAGAGAGTACATCAGAAGAAGGATGCTGGGTTTGGAACCACCAGGAAAGAGGACTAGAGGAAGACCAAAGAGGAAGTTCATGGATACAGTGAAGGAAGACATGAAGATAGTTGGTGTGACCGAAGAGGATGCAGCAGATAGGGTTAGATGGATGAAACTGACTTGATGTGGCGACCCCTGAAGGGGGAAAAAGTCCATATATGTTCACGCTGGTCCTCATTCATTTAAGCTGCATATGCCAAAATTCAAGTGTAAAGCTGGTTTACGACCAAAACGATGTGCTCACTCAGATTAATCAAAACGGGGTGAGCGTACAGTATAAACATTACTGCACCGGAGCGAGAGATTGTGTAAATATACACACAAAATTGACTTGAGAAATTTGTTGGGTTTTTTTGTTTTTTTTTTGTTTTTTTTTTCAAAAAACGAATCAGAAAGCCATCAGCCAATAAGCATGCAGAAAGCAAAACTACAAAATTGTACTTAAACTAATTAATGAATCAATTATTTTCAGATAATGTTCAACACTGAAAGATGTTTTGGTTAAATAACCTCAGGGATTTGGATTATTGCACCCACCTAAATGCAGGTGGGTAACCACAACAGCAGAAGTTAAAAAAAAACTAGCAGTAAGTCGTGCTGGTTATTTATTACAACGGTACTAAGATAGAAGAAAAATTTGAATTATTTATTTTGTTTTGTTTAATTTTACACTTTTCAATATTTCTTGCAATGAAAATGATTTTATGGGTCCTTGCATGCGTTGGCCTAGTGATAGAGATACCATTTTCGACCAGGAGAAGCTTGTTCGATCCCCTCTGGGCCCAAACCGTCTCTGGGACCACAGAAAAGACGGGAAAAAAAAGACAAAAAAAAAGATTTTCGGGAAAAACCCTGACTTTTTTGTAAGCAAAACTTTGCATCATCTTCTGGACAAAAACAAGCAGTAAATGTTGTGTTTCACTTGGAAAGTGTATTTATTTCATTTACGTAACATTTATCGTTTGTCACTTTATTCAGCTGATAAGTCGTGGACCGGCTAAGTAATCATGGTAGATCCAGAAGCAACCGGCACTACAGCTACTCCATCAGTACTTCTTATAGAAAAGATCTGATTATTTAAACAGCAAATAAAATAAAACTTCCCGACGTCGGCATCTGGCGTTGACCTTGGCTGAGAAAATTTGGCCAGTAATACCCGTCAACCAGATCACCACTCACCTTGTCAGAGGGACCAGACAGGACAGGGTAAGAAAAAATAAGGTAAATAAGAAAAATAAAACACTTATATTCTTTGGTAATTTTTTTTTAATGACCATGGCCTCCGAGGCATCCATTATCCAAAATAAATAGACACAACTGTCCGAGACCATGTCCATGATTTTAAGTACTTGGGATCAACAGTCCAGAGCAATGGAGAGTGTGGAAAAGAGGTGAAGAAGCGTGTGCAGGCAGGATGGAACGGGTGGAGAAAAATATCAGGTGTATTGTGTGATAAAAGAGTTTCAGCTAAAATGAAAGGAAAAGTGTACAAAACCGTGGTGAGAGCGGCCATGCTGATTGGTCTAGAGACAGTGTGGTGAGAGCGGCCATGCTGATTGGTCTAGAAACAGTGCCACTGAGGAAAAGACAAGAAGCTGAGATGGAGGTAGCAGAGATGAAGATGCTGAGGATCTCTCTGGGAGTGACCAGGATGGACAGGATCAGAGGAACAGCACATGTTAGAGGTTTTGGAGATAAAGTCAGAGAGGCCAGACTGAGATGGTTTGGACATGTACAGAGGAGAGAGAGAGAGAGTACATCGGCAGAAGGATGCTGGATTTGGAACCACCAGGAAAGAGGACTAGAGGAAGACCAAAGAGTAGGTTCATTGATACAGTGAAGGAAGACATGAAGATAGTTGGTGTGACTGAAGTGGATGCAGCAGATAGGGTTAGATGGAAGAAACTGACTTGCTGTGGCGCCCCCTGAAGGGAAATGATGGAAGAAGAAGAACTGTCCGATGCTATGTCCGCAAAATGAAATCTGCTAAACAGTAATTCCACAAAAAGTATAATCCTGTTACATTGTGGGACCAGTACATACATGTCGTAATTTGAT
This sequence comes from Neostethus bicornis, assembly GCA_902685375.1. NCBI lineage: Eukaryota > Metazoa > Chordata > Actinopteri > Atheriniformes > Phallostethidae > Neostethus > Neostethus bicornis. Next base: position 12,640,797 of record LR738541.1, on the reverse strand, counting down.
TGGAAAGAATTAAAACCTCCCAGTGTAAAACCAGACGGGTGTCAGTGTTAGAGACAGTCTTACCTCTCTTCCTGTGATATTAAATATTGAGTCAGAAATGAGCTGGAAGGTGTGTGTAAACGCTAAATAATGGAGAAGCTGTATTGGTCTGGGTCAGAGCTCTCTCCCTTCCTCTGTCTGATACATTATTAAATGAGGATGCACTTCCCCATCGCAGCAGGAGAGAACAAGGGGCAGGGGGGCACCCTGTCTTCTCTGCAGGAATGGTAGAAAGGGGGACTAGAAGGAACGAAGGAGGGGGTGAGGAATGGGTGCACGTTCATAGAGTAGGAGGTGGGCATGCCAAGCAAGGGGCAGGAAAGCAAACGCAACCCAGCGCTTGGCACCCCTCCCAATCTACATTACGCACACACAGACTCCTTGCAGAAGTACCCAGAGCCCATTTGTACTAATGACTCTCAGTGCCTAATGCACTTTATGGAGGATGAGGTTGGGGATTCATTTAGAAGGAGGGAATGGGTGGGGGAGGTGTCGGGACAAAGCACTCTGCCATACCGTTTCCCGTCCGACTGTTTTAGTCGGACAATTTTTTAGCGGGCAGGTTAGCCAGTGCTAGCGATGGCGGTGATGCCATTCATCACTGGAAAAATAAGGAGGCTTTCTGAGCTGCTGAGAAGCCCACATGCACAAACAGCAGGAAGTGCCCGGGCGACTAATCAAAGAATTGCAAATACAAGGGTGGTGCCAAACGGGGGGGACTCAATGAACGGGGGAAAAGTTCAAAGTTTGACAAGAATTTCACCTACTTTTAAGTTAATTTTTTTTCCCACACTCTAATATACATTGGATTATAAATAACGTCTTCAAAGAATGGCTTATCTTGAAGCGTTTTTTCATTCTGGTACACCATGGGCACATAAATATAAGGCACAGGTCATCTTACTGGTTACTCGACCTCTTGACCATTGATTTTCTCTGTCTGCTGTTTTGTTTCCATGTTCTACTGAGTGCCTCATAGCCTTGAGTTTGAACTCTGCGTCCTGAATCTGTCTCCTGAAAAATGTCTTTTTTTTTTTAAATATACTTTATTAATCCCTCCCTGTCAGAGTAAGACAGAGTACATGTGTGTGAATGAGAGGGATCCAAATGGAAAAGTGAGGTTACAGGAAGAAGAGAGAAAGAAGGTGGAAGATTTTAAGTATCTAGGATCAACAGTCCAGAGCAAAGGAGAGTGTGGAAAAGAGGTGAAGAAGTGTGTGCAGACAGGCTGGAACGGGTGGAGAAAAGTATCAGGTGTGATGTGCGACAGAAGAGTTTCAGATAAAATGAAAGGGAAAGTGTATAAAACCGTGGTGAGAGCGGCCATGCTGATTGGTCTAGAGACAGTGGCACTGAGGAAAAGACAGGAAGCAGAGATGGAGGTAGCAGAGATGAAGATGCTGAGGATCTCTCTAGGAGTGACCAGGATGGACAGGATCAGAGGAACAGCACATGTTGGAGCTTTTGGACATAAAGTCCGAGAGGCCAGACTGAGATGGTTTGGACATGTGCAGAGGAGAGAGACCGAGTACATCGGCAGAAGGATGCTGGATTTTGGAACCACCAGGAAAGAGGACTAGAGGAAGACCAAAGAGGAGGTTCATGGATACAGTGAAGGAAGACATGAAGATAGTTGGCGTGACCGAAGAAGATGCAGCAGATAGAGTTAGATGGAAGAAACTGACTTGCTGTGGCAACCCCTGAAGGGAAATGCTGAAAGAAGAAGAAGATGAATCCCTCACACGGAAACTTGTGTGCTGCATTTCACCGCAGCAGGCTGCCACCTATGACGGCACCAATGGTGGGAGAAACAGGGGGTTAGGTGTCTTCTCCAAGGATCCGAAACGTGAACTCAGTGGGATGCAAACCTGCAAACTTCCGGTTAACTTTCGGGTAACTTTCGGTCCGCGGGTGAACGCTCTAACCACTGAGCCACCGTCTCTCCCACACTTTGGGGTCCCATTTTGGGGTTCTTGTACACACACAAACACACACACACACACACACACACACACACACAAGTGGTGTATGACTGGAATTCCAATAGTGGCATTTTTACTGTAGTTACTTCGGCAACGCTTATTGACTGCAGTAGCCATTTTTAACTACACTCAACAAAAATATAAACGCAACACTTTTGTTTTTGCTCCCATTTTTCACGAGATGGACTTGAAGATCTAAAATTCATTCCAGATACACAATATTACCATTTCTCTCAAACACTGTTCACAAATCTGTCTAAATGTGTGATAGTGAGCACTTCTGCTTTGCTGAGATAATCCATCCCCCCTCACAAGTGTGCCACATCAAGATGCTGTTCTGACATCATGATTAGTGCACAGGTGTTCCTTATACTGCCCACAATAAAAGGCCACCCTGAAATGTGCATTTTGTTTTTGCTTTATTGGCGGTCTGGGCACTCAGAACCAGTCGGTATCTGGTGTGACCACCATTTGGCTCATGCAGTGCAACACATCATCTTCGCATAGAGTTTATCAGATTGTCTATTGTGGCCTGTGGAATGTTGGTCCACTCCTCTTCAATGGCTGAGCGAAGTTGCTGGATATTAGTGGGAACTGGTGCACGCTGTCGTATACACCGGTCAAGCACATCCCAAACATGTTCAATGGGTGACATGTCCGGTGAGTATGCTAGCCATGCAAGAACTGGGACATTTTCAGCTTCCAAGAATTGTGTACAGATCCTTGCAACATGGGGCCGTGCATTATCTTGCTGAAACATGAGGTGATGTTAATGGATGTATGGCACAACAATGGGCCTCAGGATCTCATCACGGTATCTCTGTGCATTCAAAATGCCATCAATAAAATGCACCTGTGTTCTTCGTCCATAACAGATGCCTGCCCATACCATAACCCCACCACCACCATGGGCCACTCCATCCACAACAATGACATCAGCAAAGCGCTCACCCACACGACGCCACACACGCTGTCTGCCATCTGCCCTGAACAATGTAAACCGAGATTCATCCGTGAAGAGAACACCTCTCCAACGTGCTAGACGCCATCGAATGTGAGCATTTGCCCACTCAAGTCTGTTACGGCGACGATCTGGAGTCAGGTTAAGACCCCGATGAGGACGACGAGCATGCAGTTGTGCTTCCCTGAGACGGTTTCTGACAGTTTGTGCAGAAATTGTTTGGTTATGCAAACCAATTGTTTCAGCTGCTGTCTGAGTGGCTGGTCTCAGACGAACTCGGAGGTGAACCTGCTGGATGTGGAGGTCCTGGGCTGGTGTGGTTACTCGTGGTCTGCGGTTGTGAGGCCGGTTGGATGTCCTGCCATATTCTCTGAAACGCCTTTGGAGACGGCCTATGGTGGAGAAATGAACATTCAATGCACGAGCAACAGATCTGGTTGACATTCCTGCTGTCAGCATGGCAATTGCACGCTCCCTCAATGCTTGTGGCATGTGTTGCATTTTGCTGTGAGACAAAACTGCACATTTCAGGGTGGCCTTTTATTGTGGGCTGTATAAGGGACACCTGTGCACTAATCATGATGTCAGATCAGCATCTTGATGTGGCACACTTGTGAGGTGGGATGGATTATCTCAGCAAAGCAGAAGTGCTCACTATCACACATTTAGACAGATTTGTGAACAATGTTTGAAAGAAATGGTAATATTGTGTATCTGGAATGAATTTTAGATCTTCAAGTCCATCTCATGAAAAATGGGAGCAAAAACAAAAGTGTTGCGTTTATATTTTTGTTGAGTGTATTATTTATCCATATAAAAAACTGCAGAAAAGTTTCTTTTTAATTAATTTCAATTACATTTTTTAGCCCAAAATCCCAGAATTTCTGTCTCAATGGGCTTCACATGAAAGATTCAACACAGCAAGAAAACTGACTAAAAATGCTAACTAAACAAGACTAGCACATTTCTGCCCTTCGACTCTCCTTCACGGTGAGGAAAAACTCCTAAAACACACATCAGTGGGGGAAAAATAAGAAACCTCGTGGGGAACCACATGAAAGAGTGGATTTTATGCTGACTGCTCAGCCCATCACATACATCACATCCTGTCCCGACCAAAATGGAACAAATGGTTAAGTCAAAAAAGAACCTACCCACCGTGGAGCGAGTGAACCCTGATGCTGCGAGGTCAGACTGTTTCCACAGAGAAAAAGATACAGGTAGTATCAGACTAGGGCTGAAACAACTAATCGAATTAATCGATTATAATCTATTATTGAAATAGTTGTCGACTAATTTAGTCATCGATTAATCGTTTAGAAAGTTTTTGCTGTCAACTGCACTTAATATTACACAACTTGATTGTTTTTTGTGTATTTTTACTCATGTTAACCTCGGCCATTTTTGTTTGGTACTACACCTCTGAACAAGGTTAAATTTGCAAATCTAAAACTGTTAATGATTTCTTGTTTTTAAATGTGATCCTGGATGGTCAACAGTTTACAATTTATGTTTTTTTAGCCAGTACTATAAAACACATTTTATGGGTGCTCGTGATTTACCTTTACTGTATACAGTAAGTAGATTTATTATTTTATATTTGCTGTAGAAATGGTAATATTCTCCCTATTTATTTGTTGTTTATTTTGAATTACTCTATTCATCCCTCACCGGGGAAATTTGTTTGCTGCACTCCTTACACCGCAGCAGGCTGCCCTTCAACGGCGCCAATGGTGGGAGAAGTGGGGGCTAGGTGTCTTCTCCAAGGACCCTAGACGTGCTCTCCGTGGGACGCGAACCCGCGACCTTCCGGTCCGCGGGCGAACGCGCTAACCACGCGGCCACCGTCTCCACCATTTCACAGAAAGATTAACATTTTTACTTATTAGAATGAGCCCAACGTGTTGTTTAAGTGGTTATGAGTTGTGTTTTGCATAACTACATTCAATAAAATGCCAAAAAAATATTATTTATTAAGTTGCCAATGTTACCCAATTAATCGATTAATCGAGCTAATATTCGCCAGATTAATCGATTATCAAAATAATCGTTAGTTGCAGCCCTATATCAGACTAAGAAAAGAACATTGGAAACAAAAATGTGTTGATGGGAAGGTGTTGAACAACATGCCTCCACCTGCTGTGTGTCACAAATTTGATCACTTCACCTGTAGTTGATGTTGAGTAATTGTTGGCAGTTTCATTAAAATCCGTTCAGTGATTTGGGAGAATTTAGCCTTCATAATAATTTCATTAGTCATTTAATTATTCTACTTGTCATTATTAAGCTTTAGTATTTGCTCATGGGGACCCTCCTTATCTTGGTCTGTGGGGTCATTGCTGTGGGGGTTCGTCTGGTCCAGGTGGTTAGGGTCTTACCCTGTGGCTCCAAAATGGACCCCGGGCCATTTTGTGCTTCTGCAACTGACACAAACAAACATTTTCTTTGTTTATCTGATGCATCCATGAACTCCGAATGGGAAGTTACTATTTCTGACAAAAGTTTCCACATCCTTTGAAGAGCATAGAAACAGGGATGCAAACCCTGATGAGGGTCCCACGTTGAGATTCAGAGACACCGCCTGTTTTTTTTCTGGATTCTTTCCTCTGCACAAGGGAACATCGGTGCAACCAGTGTTTGTGTCTAAGGATGTGGAAAAAAGACCCACCGGCACTGGTGACAAACGCATACAAGCCTGTTCAAGTACAAACTAACGCTCTCTTTTTCTCTCTTCAACAAGTAAAGTGAATCAGGGTAATAAATAAATAAGTCATAAAGAGAAGAGTTGTTTGATGTTACCTTGTGCTGCCTGAGGCCAACACTCCACTAGAGATCTCTGCCACCTTTGGCACACACACATGCACAATCTCCCCAGAGGTGACTATCATAACAGGTCGAGAAGGAGGAGGAACAGGTTTTCTGCCCAAAAGGCTCCGTGGACCATCCAGGAGGGAGTTTCTCCACACGCTAAACCCAGGCATGGGGTGTGTGTGTATCAGCAGGTGAGGCGTATTTTCTACTCTGCTGGAAGGAACCGGTGACATGCAAATAAATGTATGTAAATAAAAACTCTGGAGAGAAATCCACAAAATTTGAAGAGGAAGAAACTGTTATAAATCTAGTTCCTCACCAGAATGCACTTTATTTTTTTGTCCATGCTCGTTTTACAATTTTTTTTTTAATGTTTCAGTCTAGGGCGGGGTCATCAAAAAATGTTTAACGAGGGCCACTTTTTCAAAAAGTCTTTTTTCCCTTTTGACACAAATTTTCAAATAAATGCAGAAAAAAGTCATCAGGAAAAAATGATTTAAAAATAAGTAAATGATTTCGTCTTAAAAAATATGAGGAATTCTCTTTTGCTTCCGTTCCGTTCTGTCATCTTCCGCTTGTTTCGGGGTCGGGTCGTGGGGGCAACAGACTCAAATGGGATGCACAGGTCTCTCTCTCTCCCCGGCTGCATCCTCCAGCTCACCCGGCCGGAAGGATCCCAAGTCGTTCCCCGGCCAGTTGTGGGACATAGTCTCTCCAGCGGGTCCGGGGTCTGCCCCTTGGTCTCCGTCCGGTGGGATGTGCCCAAAACACCTCTCCCGCGAGGCGCTCGGGCGGCATCTTGACCAGATGCCCGAACCACCCCATCTGGCTCCTCTCGACCTGGAGGAGGAGCCACTCGACATCGAGCTCCTCCCAGATGGCAGAGCTCCTCACCCGATCTCTGAGTGAGAGCCCAGCCACCCTGTGGAGGAAGCTCATTTCGGCCACTTGTACCCACGATCTCATTCTTTCGGTCACCACCCACAGCTGGTTACCATGGTGAGGGTTGGAACGTAGACGCTTGCCCATTCATGAATAAAATGTTCAAACATGGTGAAAATGTCCAAAAACTTCATTTCGCATGACAACAATCCTCAAGTGGAGTGTTTCACCGTGCCCCGCTTTATTGGCCATCCATAAACTCAAGGATAATTTACCCACTTTTACACCATTATCTATACTTTTAGATCGAATTTACTGAAGTTGGTAAAGTTGACCGTTGGCATATTTAACTCCATAATCTTCATCAGCGTACTACCTGATCTACTCGGCGGGTATGATCAAATAAACACAAGTACTTAACTGTTATTTTAGTCTTTATTTTTGCCTGTTGGCACCGGTGAAAGAGTCTTTTAGCTGGCATATGTTAGAATGTGTGGGATTTAATCTTCTGTGCCTCACAGCCGGGGCCTTGTTAAATAATGTAAGATTCACAGGGGCAGTCTGTGGCTTCATTTTACATTTGCCCTCTTAAAATATTTGCTCTTTATGCCAATGGCATCACGGAGATTTGTTGGCAAACCCTCCCCTCCAAAAACCGATGATGACAAACACTGTAGAGCTGTAAGATTTTTACTGCAACAGGCATTATTATAATATCGTTAAACCCTGAATGGTGTGATTAAATACTGGAACAACCAGGGCAATGAGGGATTTACAGTGAAATCTTATTTGTGAAGCAATTAACGGTAATATGTTGACTGTGAACCTCCCAGCATGGGATTTTATTGTTATTTCAAATAGGATTGAGTACGTTGGTGTGGTTTAGTCACTAATAGAAAACAATAATAGATCAAACTCACCGAGGGATGTATCGACACACTCCTACCCTGCTGAGATTCATGTACACAGTCAGTAAGAGAGCAGGTCGGAAAAAATTCCATTATACGCTGATTAAATGGAATACGGAGAGTTTATTCTAAAATGCTTGGTTTCAGTGTCTCTAAATATTAAAGAACTAACTCTTACAAAGAACGAGACTTAGAACGCTGGCTTTTCAAGAATCAAGAATACCTTAACTAGTTCCTCCTTGGGGAAATTGCAGGAATTTCTGTGTGGAGTTTGTATGTTCTCCCCATGTTCACGTCGGTTTTCTCCAGCTACTCCGGTTTCCTCCCACCCTTTAAAACCACGCATGTTAAGTTGATTGGCCTCCTGTCCCCAGAGGGAGCCCTGGATGTTCCCAATCAATCTGATTAGGATCACTTGGGGATGATTCCTTATTCCACTCAACTGTGCACCCTGCCATCTCTTTAAGGGGCATCTGGTCGGTATCCTGACCAGATAAAGGCCTTCTCGAAGGCTCATGTCTAACGTGACATTACGCGTCCTGTGATTGGATACTCATTTGGAGGAAGCGGAAGCAGGACCAAAGACCTTTACAAGAAAAAATTGAAATATCTACTCGTCATTTTAACCCACAATAATGGCAGAAGGAGGGGAAACCACAGATTTGGTTGCAGAAATACTTGCGAGGCCATTTTCAAGATGAACTTTTCAAGAGAAGCTAGATCTCATAAAAGGTGTCCAATGTGTCCCTGTGTCCAATGCTTCTGTGGAGCGGTCATTCTCCGCCTTAAAGTGAATTAAAACATATGCAAGAAATACGACTGGACAGACACGACTTTCAGCATTGGCCTCCATGTCGATAGAAAGGGATTTATTGTTGGAACTGAAACACACAGACAAACTGTACAACTGAGTCATTGATGTCTTCTTAAGGAAAGTAAGGAGAATGGATTTTGTTTTGAAATAAGTGTTTTGGGGAACAGCCGTTTTTGGTGAGTGCGACCATTTTATTTATTGATTTATTTTTATATGTTTTACACGCGGGTTTATGTACTCTTAAAAATAGCCTGTGTTGAAAACAATTAAGGTGATGCAACATCCAGCAGTGCATACGTGTGCTTCCGTATGTAATTTCTCCAGCCGTGGTGTCATTAATGATGGTATTTGAGGGATATTTATTCAAATCGGACAAAGTAGCACGTCACCGAAGGCCTAGGTGTGAAATGCACGGACCGCCACTGCTTTACACACATTAACTTGAATTGTGGCTTCACATGAAAATGCCTCAAATTCTCAAACAAGAATATAATGCATAAAATAAAAATAATAACTATATGTGTATGTGTCTATACACATACATGAGTCATCTGCAAACAATGTGAGCATCTAAAAGGACACGAGTGTTTAGGCGGTGACATCAGGTCAGAGGGGTAGATGAGGTTAGCGTGATGTCATTCAGACATATCAGGAAGTTCATGACCATCCATACAGATGGAGATAAAAAACAAACACCAATCAGACCGGAATATTGGGGTCCTGTCTGAGATGGACTTTTCGAGTCGTAATTTGGGGACGTCGAATTTGGCCATAACGTCTGCAGGGGTGGGAAATGTAAATATATATAAATAAATATCGTGTTATCAAGAAAGTAAATACACAAATACTTTGTATGTACAAAAATGGGGACATAATTGTGTATATTTTGTGTATAGGTTTTCCACAAAGCTGTTTATGTTAACTACGTGTATCATTTTGAGCACATGCTTGTTTTTCTTTGAACAAAAATAGTATTAATGTGTAAGCAACACATTTTCTACGTGCTCTTTTTATACGGACGCAAACACACAAGTAGAAAGCTGCCCAAAGGGTGATTGAAGTGCTGACATTTTAAGGCTACTGAAAACAAAAAGCTAATAGGCAGCACCACGTGCCTGAATCGTGTCTGGTTCATGTTTAACAAAACAAGGTCACAGAGGTTGTCAGGCCATGAATTCCATAAATAACTTGATAATGGGATTTTAAAACAAGCCGTCCAGCTTCTCTCACACCCTCCCATCCGCTTGCAACGGCCCGTGTGTGTGTTTGCATGAGCATGCATGTTTGTGTGTGTGTCTAGAAGCAATATTAGAATGCAAATGGATTCACACCGCATCCTCATAAACAACGGTGTTCATTTAACCCCCGACCCCTGCATTTAACTGCCCATCAAGTCATTTGTGTTGGGCGAGACACATGGAAGAAGGTTGAAGGAGGCCAACAGGGTTGTGCGTGCATGTGTGGCTCAGCAGGAACACTAATGTGAAGACCTGTGGGTGTGAACACTTTTATGTGCATTTTTAGGAATGACTTTTTCATCCATACATTGCAGATCGTGTGCTTGTTTGTGTGATTTTGTGCATCAGTGTGTCTGAAACATGCACGGTGTGAACGGTGCAGAGTTTACCGTTTGCGATGCTCAATTAATCTTGTCAGTTTGCATTTACAGGAAAGCTGAATACCTTTTAACGTAGACTTAGTGTGTCACTGTCTCTTCTTCCATCCATTAAAAAGCCAAAGATGCAGAGTCCATTAAAACCTGCAGAATGGAGCAGGACGAGCTGCACTCAGCACCAAGAGAGAGTCATATGTAAATCTCAATACCGTCAAACGTCCTACACATTTTATTGTGGTATACAGTAATATAAGTTTGGTACAGAAGGCTGTTTCTTTCACTGTTTTTTTTTTCTATTTTAATTTTTACTCACTCTATTCATCCCTCACCGGGAAAATTTGTGTGCTGCACTACTACACCGCAGTAGGCTGCCATGATGGCGCCAATGGTGGGAGAAGCAGGGGGTTAGGTATCTTCTCCAAGGACCCTAGATGTGAACTAAGTGAGAATTGAACACGCTTGGGAGATGGTGGCTCAGTAGGTAGAGAGTTCACCCGCAAAACGGAAGCTTGCAGGTTCACATCCCACTGAGTGCACATCTAGGGTCCTTGGAGAAGACCCTAACCCTTCGTTTCTCCCACCATTGGCGCCGTCATAGGTGGCAGCCTGCTGCGGTGAAATGCAGCACAATAATTTCCCGTGAGGGATTAATAAAGTATTAAAAAAAAAAAAAAACCTCCGGTTGACTTTCAGTCCGCGGGCGAAAGCTCTACCACTGAGCCACCATCAGGAATCTGATTGGACGTTGGTAATAGGTTCACCAGAAAAAGGAAACTTCCCTCTTATTTCGTTTGGCAGCGAATAACAACATATTTCCTTTGAGTAAAACTTTCTAAATATTGTCGTTCTGGCTTTGAATTCTCAACTCTGAGAATCATGGTTGACACAGACCGTTCCTTGGTTGGTTGACGAGATTCTTTGAAGCAGGTGGGTTTTTCTGAAGCAGGCGGGTTGTCCGGGGCTGGCGGGTAATCCAAGGCAGGCGAGTATCTTAAACAAAGGAAAACAAAATATAAAACCACAGGGAAGAAAATTGTCGTTGGTTGACGAGTTCAATGACTTCCATAAAAACTTCTAAAAAGTCTCAGTGTAGTACCGAAAAATCGCTAGCTATCACTCGGTCACCATTGAGACGACTTACTGAGTCTTTGGTTACAATGAACAGTCATTGTCCTGCATTCAATGGGGGGTGTGGGACACATGGGCGTCCTGTGCTTCTTGAAAATTTGCCAGGCACTTTATTAAAACTCCAGCCAGCTTCCACCACCGCCCGGTCTACACTTCTTGTCCTTACTTGTTGGCTCCAGTTCTGGAATACTTCTTAAACTTTGACTTTTCTCTTCTTGGAGTCTTTTTTTTCCCTGCCAGCGTTGCTGCAGACACCTTCAGTTCAAATTAATACTCAACGGATTCCTCCGTTTGAGTCCTCCTACTTTCAACTCCATGTTATTGATATTGTAAAATAAAAGCATTTTATTCCTCTATTTATTTCTAGTTCACATTCTGATGAAAATTTTCTAATGGTTTGAAGGAAAACATTGGGAAGAATTTAAAGAAAAAATGCAAAAAGACAGATTCCTGATATACGCAATCAGACTGGGGTTTGTTTACACTCCGTGAAAACAGTCTGATCTTGCAGCATTGCGGTTATTCACAACAACGTCTTTTCCTAACCAAATTTGGTTTCTTTTTTTTAGCTACCAAACTACAGGCTGGATTACTGCAATGCCCTCCTTGTAGGGATCCCATACAGGGGTTTACAAAAGCTCCAGCACATCCAGAACTGTGCTGCCCGGATCCTGATAAGGAGGCGCAAATATGACCATATCACTCCCATCCTCAAATCCCTCCACTGGCTACCCGTTAAATACAGAATTCAGTACAAGCTCTGCCTCCTCACCCATCAGTGCATACACGGCACTGCACCTGTTTATCTCCAAGAACTCCTAACCCTCCACACCACTGTCCGAGAACTCCTAACCCTCCACACCACTGTCCGAGAACTCCTAACCCTCCACACCACTGTCCGAGAACTCCTAACCCTCCACACCACTGTCCAAGAACTCCTAACCCTCCACACCACTGTCCGAGAACTCCTAACCCTCCACACCACTGTCCGAGAACTCCTAACCCTCCACACCACTGTCCGAGACCTGCGCTCCTCCTCCTCCTCCTACTGCCTGCATCAACCAAGGACCAAACTCTCCACTATGGGGGACAGGGCCTTCCAGGCAACTTCTCCACGGCTCTGGAACGGTCTTCCCGAGAGCTTGAGGGCTCCACAGAGCGTTGAGGTTTTTAAGAAAAGACTTAAGACATTTTTATTTCTAAAGGCTTTTCAACAAAGTTTTTAGTGTTTTTTTGTGTTGTGGTTTTATTTAATTTAGCTGTTTGTTGTTTCTTTTGGTCATTGTAGCACTTTGAGATCTCCACTGGAGATAGAAAGTGCGTTTACAAATAAAATTTATTATTATTATTATTACTGACGTGGCACAGACGAACGATTACAACACGTCACTGCATCATTTATGTTGCCAGACTGGCCGGATATTTTCCACTCACTGCAACCAAAAACTAACACCTACAATCCCTGACACAGTTGCTGGAGTGGAATCAAGTTGAGTGGAGGCACTACGTTGTGCCAGGGGCTAATAAAAGCATTAAATTGTATCTGAATCTTTGGTTAGGTAACATTCCTACTTCCTACATACAGTCCTTGGTTAAAGACGCTAATAAGAGAGTCAGTCAGAGAGAAAAGAGAAAGAATGAGCAGCTCATTTTAAAGACCCTCAGCCACGTTCGGCCCCCTGTCTCTTAATCCTGAGCGTTTGTCGTGGCTAATTATGGTGGACAAGCCTTTTTATCGAACCTGCTCCTGCCATCAGCATTAGGATGCATGAGCAGCGCCTGTTGTTTTAAACGCTCTCATTAACCACACAAATCAGTGCTGTTGACAGAGTGCTTTTGAATTAAGCGTCTCGCCCCCACCACGTGCACGCCGTGCTCGCAGGGCCCAGGACAAGGAGCAATTTATAACACCATTAGCCACACTCGCCGAGGTTACAGGCATCAAAATTGTTCCCGTCTAATTATTCTTAATGGATCCAGGGAGGGAAAGACGCTCAGGACAGCTTTTTCATTAGCCCTCAATCAGGAGGGTCGGGGGGAGAGAAGAATGGGGCGGGGGGCAAATGTAGCGCTCTGGCAAACGGGAAATCAAAAATAATCATGTTTGCTTTTTTCATAAAACAACTCGAATGCATAGATGGAAGAGGGGGTGGTGAGGGGAGGTGGGGGGTAGAGGGAAGAAGCAATGCTGGTACATTAGAAGAGTTTTTACTCCTGTTACACACACACACGTATACACACACATATACATATAAACGTACACACACTCAGATACACATAGACTTAAACACATTCGCATACACACTTAGGCACATGGACGCATACACAGATATATATACACACACAGGGAGATACAAAAAAGTACAGAAACACACACACAAATTTACATTTACAAAAAGAAAAAGATAGAAACACACACACACACACACACAGATTCCCACACTTTTACTCATACAGTCAATCACAACTACTCTTACACACACACGCATATACACACAGACTATATAAACACACATAGACTTACAGTAACACACCGAAACACACACTGAGATACCCTCAGACACTCATATACACACTTATATACACAAACACACACACCTATGCACACACAGATGTATTTAGAGACACACAGACTCATACACATATTGCACACACAAAAAGATACACACATATAGACACACTCTAACATAATCACACACCAATGGCCACAAACGCGCAGGCACAGACAGGCATTCTCACACACACACACACGCACACATATGCACACACATACACAGACTGGCACATGTACAGAAACACTTATAGACAGAGATGTACGCAGGCAGGCTCACACATACACACGCATATACACATAAACACACACAGACTCATGCAAAAACACAGATGCAAACATGCACAAACACACATATTCATACAAACACACTGTCATGATCCTCCTCCATCCTGGAGCGTTTCCTCTTTCCAGATCTAGCCCTCTGCCCTAATTCAGCAGACCTGGTCCCAGATCCCCTCTCCTTGATGTCTGCACCTGTGTCTCGTCTTTCCCCTGGTTATTTAACATAATATACAGAATGGGGGGATCTTGCAAGTTCCCCATTGTGGGACTAATAAAGGGTTTCTTGAGTAACCCCTAATTTCTATCCACCGTCAGATCATCCGTTCTTTTGCTCTTGTGCTGCAGCCATGATGGTGACCCTCCACGCCATCTTCCAGGCTTCACATGCCCACCCCTGTTCCCTAACCCCTGATGAACTGTAAAAAACTGGTTTAAACTGGTTATGCATCTGGATCCTTCATCTCCACCTTCACCACCTCGTGACACAGACAAAAGCTACCACTGTTTGTGTTTTTTTTTTTCTTCTGCTTTTGTAAGTTTTTATGTAAAGTGGATTTTTAAAAGAAAAAAAAAAAAAAACACTATTATTAAACATTCTCACACGTGTAAGACACACACACACACACACGCACACACAGAAACTCATGCACATGAATAGTTTATTTGCTTTTACTGCTTCACACAAATCTCTCTGTAAACTTTTGCTTCTGAGACGGTGTCGTATTTAATGAATGAGGACGTGGAGCTGAAAAAGGGAAGTGTGTATGCGTGTGTGTGTGTGTGTGTGTTGGGGAAGCCCCACGACAAAATTAGTTGCTGCTAGTAATGATGCAAAAACTACTCTAAAGCTAAGTTAATACATCACCTGAGTGATGCCCATCAGGAGCCCATCCCGGCTGATTCAATGTGAGGGGCAGGGTACACCCCGAACAGGTCGTCAGTCTGTTGCAGGGCCACACATACTGTACACAACTGTACACACTCATTCTTGGGGGCAATTTTGCACCGACCAATCAACCTAACATGCATATTTTTGGAGGGTGGGAGGAAACTGGAGGACCTGGAGAAAACCCGTGCAGACACGGGGAGAACATGCAAACTCTATACAGAAAGACCGGTGTTTCAAGCCTCGTCCCCACCCAGGACTCGAACCCACGACCTTCCTGCTGTGAGGCAGGAAGTGCTACCCAATGTGCCACCATGCCACTCATTAAAACTTGATATTTTTAGAATATTTTTAGAAAACTATGCAAACGTTCCGTTCCGTCGTCTTCCACTTATCCGGGGCTGGGTTGCAGGGGCAACAGCCTCAGACGGGAAACCCATGCTTCTCTCACCCTAGCAGCATCCTCCAGTTCACCTAGAAGGATCCCGAGTAGTTCCCCGGCCAGCTGTGAGACATAGTCTCTCCAGCGGGTCTGGTATCTGCCTCTTGGTGTCCTCCCGGTGGAACGTGCCTGAAACACCTCTCCAGCTAGGTGCTCTGGAGGCATCCTAACCACATGCCCGAACCACCCCATCTGGCTCCTCTCAACCTGGGGTCTGCCTCTTGGCCTTCTGCCGGTAGGACGTGCCTGAAACAGCACGTGACTGAGACAGCGAGGCGCTCGGATGCAAACATAAACATAAACCATTGAAACATAAATGTTAATGTTTTTTCAACCTTAATTCTTCGTAACGTGTTGATTTTCTGTGTTACAGAAAAAAAAACGGATGTTCTATAGTGACTGGTTACATGTACAATCCGTTACTCCCAGTACTGTCTGAGTTCTTTGTTCTTTGTACATGAAACACGAAGCCATGAGGCTCCACCACATCAGCTATCTCATCTGAAACACCGAGCAATTAAATCCCCCCAAAGAGTGCTCCATCATACTGTATCACTGTATCTGTCATCTCACCGCCGCCGCAAAAGCAGGAAGCCAAATAGTGAGTGTTAACCATCTTTTTACAAGCCATTAGGCGTAAGGACATTACCACACCACGTAATCCCTTAACGAGGACTGACATATGCGAGGGAGGCAGTTAGCACCTAACATTAAGACGCAGCAGCCCACTGATGAGATGGGACATTGTCCATGGGGGAGGTATCAGTGTTAATTAGGAGATAATCGGCTGTGCTCTACATCTCCTCTCACCATGATAACCACCCTCCCTCCCTGCTCTCTGAGAATGATATGGTATGGCCTATTATTACCGAGAAGACTGGTTCTCTCAGCTGGGAGGAAATAACTAGGAACACATGGATATGGGACGGCATGCGCGGGACATTAATCACTCTCCTGCTGGGCTTTGCTCTCAATTACTTCCCAGATTGGAGATAAAACTTATATTAGGTGACATAAAAAGCCAGAAAGGTAGTCTTATGTATGTTATATACATGTAAAAACACTGATTATAGAAACATTTAAAGACAATAAACTGATGACGCTTCGTTAGGCAGCTCCGGACCTGAGACAACTCAACCAACATGACTACGGTGGTCAAATATGACGGTGGGAGTTTTAACTTAACCTGCAATAAAAAAACACCTCATTATCCAGTTTATAGATTTTTCTCAGACAGATTTAAACACTTTCAAAGTTCAAATCTTTATGGAAAAATAATTTGGAGTTAAAACAGGATGGCAAAACCCTGTGCCAATGAGTAGCACTGGCATCTCACAGTAAGAAGGTCGTGGGTTTGAGACCCGGGTGGGGACGAAGCTTGAAACACCTTTTTGTGTGGGGTTTGCATGTTTTTTCCGTGTATGTGTGGGTTTCCTTCCACTCTCCAAAAACATGCATGCTAGGTTGATCGGCCACGACACGATTGCCCCTAGGAATGAGTGCATTGGTAATGGTTGTATGTGTATGGCCCTGCGATGGATTGGTGACCTGTTCGGGGTGTTCCCTGCCCCTCGTCTTGAATCAGCCGGGATGCTCTCTGTGGTACTACTATCTGTGGGAGTGTGACTAATCATAACCTGCTACCAAAAAAAACATTCATCTCTGTTTGATATTACTAAATGGAGTTACCAACCAGCCAATAGGAGGCTTGCAGTTCTGCAGACACAAAAAATCTTATCCCTAGAATCATTTTGACCTCAGTGTTTGTTTACAAGCAAAAAGTTGCAGTTCAGTCGGGAGTTTAATTTCATGAAAAATGGCTTCCAAAAAGCAGTTTTAGCTCCATGTCTAATGTGTGGAGAGGCGTGTGCAGGCAGGCTGGAACGGGGGGAGAAAAGTATCAGGTGTGATGTCTGACAGAAGAGTTTCAAACAAAATGAAAGGGAAAGTGTAGAAAACCGTGGTGAGAGCGGCCATGCTGATTGGTCTAGAGACAGTGTGGTGAGAGCGGCCATGCTGATTGGTCTAGAGACAGTGTGGTGAGAGCGGCCATGCTGATTGGTCTAGAGACAGTATGGTGAGAGCGGCCATGCTGATTGGTCTAGAGACAGTGTGGTGAGAGCGGCCATGCTAATTGGTCTAGAGACAGTGTGGTGAGAGCGGCCATGCTGATTGGTCTAGAGACAGTGTGGTGAGAGCGGCCATGCTGATTGGTCTAGAGACAGTGTCACTGAAGAAAAGACAGGAAACGGAGATGTTTGGAGCAGAGATGAAGATGCTGAGGATCTCTCTGGGAGTGACCAGGATGGACGGGATCAGAGGAACAGCACATGTTAGAGGTTTTAAAGTCAGAGAGGTCAGACTGAGATGGTTTGGACATGTGCAGAGGAGAGAGAGAGAGTACATCAGAAGATGGATGCTGGATTTGGAACCACCAGGAAAGAGGACTAGAGGAAGACCAAAGAGGAGGTTCATGGATACAGTGAAGGAAGACATGAAGATAGTTGGTGTGACTGAAGAGGATACAGCAGATAGGGTTAGATGGAAGAAACTGACTTGCTGTGGCGCCCCCTGAAGGGAAATGCCGAAAAAGAAGAAGTCTAATGTGTGTACGACCAATCACCACGCACAACACATTGCGTTCATTGTGATTCAGATAAGGTTGTGTTGAAGAGAAATAAAGCTGGACTGAAAGAAAAAAAATAAATGCAAACTAGCTTGGCTGCAAAAGGCGACAAACCACTTTACCTTCAGCAGTTACCAACTGCCTTTGAAGAGAACTTTCTTGGAATTTAATCACTTGTTAAAGTAGAGAATTCAAACCTGGTGATTTTTTTGAAGGAGTCAAACATCCAACGTGTTATTTTGAGGAAACAAAGACATAGACATAAAAGCCGTGTTTTTCACAACTAGATAAAAAGGAACGTGGAACATGACATCAACACGTTGGGACAAGTACCATCATGGATGCTCGTCGTTCGAAGTGAGGAAGGTTTACGTCACAGTAACGAATGCTGTCTTTCTTAAGATTATCTCGTTCACAACACGTAAAAATGTTGTAGCTACATTGTAAACATTATTTTTGAAATTTCAGATCATTCATTATAGTCAGTCAGTCATCTTCTTATCCGTCTATCCCTTTTGGGGTTGCGGGGGTGGCCGGAGCCCATCCCGGCCAATTTAAGGCAAAGGGCAGAGTACACCCCGAACAGGTTGCCAGTCTGTCGCGGGGCCACACACATACAACCATCCACACACACTCATTCATATGGGCAATTTGGCACTGGCCAATCAACCTAGCATGCATGTCTTTGGAGGGTGGGAGGAAACTGGAGTACCTGGAGGAAACCCATGCAAACATGGGGAGAACATGCAAACTCCACACAGAAAGGACAGTATTCCAAGCCTTGTCCCCACCCAGGACTCGAACCCATGACCTTCTTGCTGTGAGACCACCGTGCTGCCCATTCATTATATATTTTAGAAAAATGTCGACAGTCAGTTAACTATGTTATGTGTCGTGATCCCCTCGCGAGCCCTGGACCTTTTTCATCACCCTAATTAGGGACACCTGAGATTGATTTCTGATGCCACACACCTGTGGACCCAGCTGCCTATTCAAGGGCAATCACCCCAGTTTTCCACATCGGGTCATCGTCGTCTTCACCATCCTCCCTGACGATGAGTTACATCCCGGAACTCTGTTGTATTATCTGAACTTTTTATCCTGAGTTAATCACGTGCCCTTTGCCTGGCAAACTTACCTGAATTCTGTTCAATAAACCTCGTTTTGATGTCCTGCATTTGGGTCCTCCTCCATCCCCAAACCCTGACAGGTATATGTATTAAGTTGAGGACATTTCCGATCAGGTTTCATTGATCAATGACGATGAATGCCCCGATAAACTGTTTTCAAATTGAAGACAAATGACTTTTAGAGCATCCTCATGATGTTACGAAGCTTGCTAACTGTCTGCTTTGTGGACGCCCCATCGACACATTCAGATCAATTTTCTAAACTGGGACTTGATCTTTGTGACCCTGACCTTTGGTTGCATTACCCTAAAAACCTAATCAATTCATCTACAGTTAGTACAGAGTAACCGTAGGTACTTTAATTAGAAGCCTTTGTCTAGTTTGGAAGACATTGTGTTTTAAAAAATGTTGCAGAAATCAAGGCTAAAGGAGTCTTGTTTAAATTTGGTGACGTTCCGTTCCGTTCCGTCATCTTCCGCTTGTTCCGGGGTCGGGTCACAGGGGCAACAGCCTCAAGCGGGCAGCCCAGGCCTCTCTCTCCCTGGCTGCATCCTCTAGCTCACCTGGAAGGATCCCAAGTTGTTCCCCGGCCAGCTGTGAGACATAGTCTCTCCAGCAGGTTCGGGGTCTGCCCCTTGGTCTCCTCCCGGTGGGACGTGCCTGAAACACCTCGCCCTCGAGGCGATCGGGGGGCATCCTGACCAGATGCCCGAACCACCCCATCTGGCTCCTCTCGACCTGGAGGAGGAGCGGCTCGACACCGAGCTCCTCCCGGATGGCAGAGCTCCTCACCAGATCTCTGAGTGCGGAGGAAGCTCATTTCGGCCAATTGTACCCGCGATCTCATTCTTTCGGTCACCACCCACAGCTGGTGACCATAGGTGAGGGTTGGAACGTAGATCCTGGTTACCATGGTGAGGGTTGGAACGTTTGGTGACGTCAACTTTTGATATATAAACCGATGTGATGACCCTGAAAACTTAATTTGTTTCTGGTGCTGAGTAACTGTAGGCAGTTTCATTAAATTCTATTCAGTGGTTTGGAAGATTTCACATTGACAAGAATTTGTGACCCCGAGCATTGTGATGGCGATCCTAAAAACCCAATCAGTTCATTTATAATTGGTACTGAGCAACTATTTTCATTCAAATCCCTTCGTGGGCTTGTGAGAGTCAAACATAGGTGGGGGCATAAAGACACAAAATGGTGTGACCCGAAACAAAGACAGGACTTTTGTGTTTCTGCGGTAGTGAGGTGGTAGAGTGTGATGTAAGCGGGACACATGGTGAAGTTTCCCAGGCCGTCCTTTCTGACCTGCAGGGCATCCGCGGGCACTCAGAGAGACACAATCGGGGTAAGCATCTCTCGTGCTTCTCAGTTTTGGCCTTTGGCACTTTCTGTCACGCTGAGAAACAAAAGAAAAGCACGTGCTAGACTGCACACCGTTTGCACATATGTGGCTGGGAACATGTGAAGGAGGAAAACCTCGTGGAGACCAACTGTTACGGTCTGGTTTAAAAATGAGAAAAAAAAACCACTCACCAAATGTTATTAATTTAAAAAGAAAAAAAAATACTGAAAAGGACTTTTCTGATTCACCGGTGATAACTGGACCAGGATAACGCGCCCGACGCCCCCGGGCCACAGGGATGCGTGGTGTTGGACAGGGCAGAACCATGCCTTCCAGCAGAGCCGCCCAATCAGGTTAAATTATCCTCTCCAGGAGCCGGAGCGACACGTCAGGGGGTATTTGGGTTGGATACAGCAAAGCTTCGTTCGTTTGGTCAGTCCATGCCCCGAAGACAAATGCCTCAGTTTCTACTTTTGATAGGTCGGAAGATACGTCCATCTCTTCATATGCCCACAGGTAACGCAGCGCCAGTGGGAGTGAGTGTAAAGCTTTTGGAGGAATCTCAACACGGACGTAAAACACTCAGATTAACCTCTGACTTCAGGCTGGATTTAAATCAATAAAAACACAACATTTATTTACATCAACCTGTTTCTCTGCATTCACCGCGGCCAATCAGGTTCATTTAGACTGTTCTATGAAGATAGATATAGTTTTTTTTTTTATTGTCTTGATCAGAACAAATGGCTGAGAATTCATTTTTACATTGAATTAGGATTGATTTAATAACTCAAACAAAAAATAACACAAAGTTGATTCCGTGGCGTCAAATCAAACGTCCCGGCCTATTCCGAGTATGTGGGAAAACTAGTTGGAAGCATTAATATGAATAGGCCTTTTGAATTCCGTGACTTGGAAATCCTAATAAGTTAATCTATAGATGGTACTGAGTAAATGTTGGCAGTTTCAATAAGGATTCTGCACGTCTCTGGTGAGAGCAATGCCTCCCTAAACTGCCCATATTTACTCAGTATCAAATTTAGATTAACCGTCACCATGGTAACCAGCTGTGGGTGGGGACCGAAAGAATGAGATCCCAGACACAAGCGGCCAAAATGAGTTTCTTCTGCAGGGTGGCTGGCCTCTCACTCAGAGATCGGGTGAGGAGTTCTGCCATCCGGGAGGAGCTCGGTGTCGAGCCGTTCCTCCTCCAGGTCGAGAGGAGCCAGATGGGGTGGTTCGGGCATCTGGTCAGGATGCCCCCTGAGCGCCTTGCTGGTGAGGTTTTTTTGGGCACGTCCCACTGGGAGGAGACCAGGAGGCAGACCCTGGACCAGCTGGAGAGACTATGTCTCACAGCTGGCCGGGGAACGACTCGGGATCCTTCCGGGTGAGCTGGACGATGCAGCCGGGGTGAGAGAGGCCTGGCCTTCTCGTTACCTCCGCGACCCGGCCCTGGATAAGCGGGAAGACGATAGAACGGAACGGTTTTCAGAATCATGCGATCAAAGATCAAGGTCTTAAATGTCACACAGACCATTCCTCAGTAACCCACTTTGTGATTTAGGGTAGGCGGAGGCTTAATTTTTACCTCTCGACTGCATGGACGAGGTGCTTTGGGATGTTGAACTCCCCCAAACTCTGACCTATGCAGCAAGAGTTTTACCGTGCGTACTTTGCTCATGCTCAGTCCCTTTCCTCAGGGATCTCTCTCCCTCCCTACATGCACCCAGCAGGTGGGACTAAGGTGGTGCAGGTGGGATGCCTAGTGAGACGAGGGGGGATTCAAAGTGTCAAAAAGAAACCGAATCTGAATAAATCTCTTTAAAATAAAAGCAGCATGACTTTGACCAAATTTCAAAACACCATTTTTTCTGTTTGATCAAAGGTAACTGCTCCATCCAGGCCCAGGCAGAGAGCCAGCAGAGAGTGTTCGCGCCCCTGGTACTCCAGCCAGGCCCAGACAGAGAACCAGCGGAGGCACCCTGGTGCTCCGTCCAGGCCCAGGCAGAGAACCAGCGGAGGCACCCTGGTGCTCCGTCCGGGCCTCGGCAGAGGAGCAGCAGAGGCCCTATCTTGAGCTTTTTTTTTGTCAGCTGCAAACAGCCAGACAAATCAGTTGACTTCTTAGAGTCACACAGATGTGTGAAAAAACTAAGAGAGACGAAGCAAAACAAAAAATGAAGGACCATTGTAGTGCTTCGCTCTTAGCTCGTTGTAGATGTTAAGATCGTAATATCAATCCAACATGGAGACATCCTGCTGCCGTACCGGCGATAGTAAACAGTTTGGGTTGATTTCATTCCCTTTGCTTTTAGTTCTCATTTTAAAGCAACTTATGTTTGAAGTATTCATGAAAACTTTGAAAAATCACTGAATTCTTTGTCATTTTAGCAGAAAATGAACCTTACAGAAATATTGTAAAGCTCTGAACCACATAATGCAGATCTGGCCTTGTTTCTCTTTCTCGTTCCGTCCTATCTCGGACTCTTTCTATCTTTTGTTTGTTTCAAGGTGTCACAGAAAGTCATTGAACTCTGAGCCTGACGCTCTATTGTGCTGCACAAAGCAAAAAACCTTGATGGGAAATGTTTCTGCTAGGCTAAAAGAAGCAGTCAGACATTTTTTTTTTCTGCCGGAATGTTTTGGTCTAGTTTGACCGCAGCATCACAGCTGAACAAAAAACTGGGAAGTAAGAATGAATAAAAAATCCACATAAATTCTCTTAAATCCTCCTAAATAATCCCAAAAGCATCTTGGTATTCAAGAACTTGTACACTTAAAGGCTACAAATGATCGTAATAAACGCTTGATTGGTTTAAAAGGAAATTCCTCTGGCTTTAATTGAATATTAATCAGTGCTTTTCAGTGAACGCAGGTCTTCATTAATTGCAAAGCTTTTCTCTTAGATTTTTTTTTTAAGTCAAATTATTTCTTAAAATGTTTCTGTGATTGTGAGGCAAACGCCTGAGCGGGAGCTTCAGACTTCACTCACCCGAGCCACATTTATTAGCTCTGGATCAGTAATCAAAGCCTTGCAATTCTAATGACATCACAACAGGAAGATTTAATAATAAAATGTCAAGCTTTAAAAAGAATTTCTGCAAATTTTGATGACAAAACATTAAAATTGTCAGGAGAGTAGTCTGTTCCCCCTCTGTGTCCTGTTTCCCCCCTCCCTCTTGTCTGTGTGTGTGCAACAAGTCACACCTGAAACTCATCGACTCATCTGCTGGAGCATAAATGGAACAATTTTTGACACACTCTTCGCTAGATTGTTATTTTTCATGATTGTTATTTTTCAGTGTGATGAGGTTTGAGTCACTGGTCTTTCTGTGTGGAGTTTGTATGTTCTCCCCATGCGTGGATTTCCCCAGATTGCTTCGGTTTCCTCCAACCCTCCAAAAAACATGCGTATTAGGTTGGGGACCACCGCGAAAACGAGATGTCTCATCTCAAGAGATTCACCCTTCTAATAAAATAATTAAGAAAAAACACTTCAGGTGTGTTTTTGATGCGGGAATAATTTGAAGAAAACTCAAAATAGTTCATTTTTTCTTGTTTTTGAACCTAAAATTTGACATTTTTTAAGTCTAAAAAGTGAATGTGTGCATTTAGAGAAAATAAATCTGTATTTACGTACGTTTGTGATCGTGTACGAAAGAATAAATGAACAAGTTGTTTGAAAAAAAAGTCAAAAATCTAGAAAAAAAGTGTAAGTCGAAAAATCACAGTGTACAGTCAAACTGTATAGAAAAATTTTAATGTCCCTCAATAAATTTTTAGCTATATTTTTACCACAAAATTAACTCATTTCCGGGGTCATTTTCTCAAATTGAAAATTGGCTAATTTTAGTAAAAAAAAAAACAAAACTTATGCGCAGTTAAATCAATTTTTTTGCACATTAACCAAAGATGTTTTAACAAAGAAAAAAATACCTCCAAAATATATATATATATATTTTCTTTTAATAAATCAAGAAAAATTCACAAAGCAGCACAAATGACCGCTTTTGGCTGATTTGTGAACCATTTTTAGCTGATAAAACTGAACAAAAACAACTGGCAAAAAGTGCTAATAGTTTAGCATTTAATGACAAATAAAAACATCACTATTATATCTCCAAACAGCAGAAAAAAAACTCATGAGAAAAAAGTTTTCTCTGGCTTTGATGATTTTTCTCCATTATTTTCCGTGCATGTGTTTGACTGAGCATGTGGTTGAACAATGGAGTCATGAGGTGTGACAGGGCACTCCGGGGGGCACGAACCCATGCCATGTCCATCCGCTTCTCTGTCCACGAGGCCACAGCACATCCTGACAGGGTCCCGCTATCTGTTTCTGCGTAATTTAACACTTCGTACTCTGGATGAAGCTCCAGACAAACACGGACTGCTCACATGTCTGATCGAGTCTACTCGTAGATCTTCTCTGGCTGACCCTTTGTGTCCCGTTACTTAAAAAGTTCCTGGCTAAGTTAAATCCTCTGGGGCCTCGTTTATGAAGAATTGAGTAGATTTGTTCGCTGAACAAGTTTTTACACCTGAGAAACTTGGGATTTGTCAAAAACACAGTGGCTCTCTTTAAACGTCATGAGCTTCATAAATCCCACCTACGACAAATCTCAGGCTTTAAAAACAGAAAATTCATCCTGCCCCTACACCGCCTCAGGATCTCCAAATATGGATTACAGTCATGACATGATGTATATACAATGGTCCTCAAATGAGCCTGAAATTACTCCTGTGTAATTGTGATTTTTTCACAGGTATGTAAAATGGGTGGAGAAAAGTATCAGGTGTGATGTGTGATATAAGAGTTTCAGTTAAAATGAAAGGAAAAGTGTTCAAAACCGTGGTGAGAGCGGCCATGCTGATTGGTCTAGAGACAGTGTGGTGAGAGCGGCCATGCTGATTGGTCTAGAGACAGTGTGGTGAGAGCGGCCATGCTGATTGGTCTAGAGACAGTGTGGTGAGAGCGGCCATGCTGATTGGTCTAGAGACAGTGTCACTGAGGAAAAGACAGGAAACAGAGATGGAGGTAGCAGAGATGAAGATGCTGAGGATCTCTCTGGGAGTGACCAGGATGGACAGGATCAGAGGAACAGCACATGTTAGAGGTTTTAAAGTCCGAGAGGTCAGACTGAGATGGTTTGGACATGTGCAGAGCAGAGAGAGAGAGTACATCAGAAGAAGGATGCTGGGTTTGGAACCACCAGGAAAGAGGACTGGAGGAAGACCAAAGAGCAGGTTCATGGATACAGTGAAGGAAGACACGAAGATAGTTGGTGTGACTGAAGAGGATGCAGGAGATAGGGTTAAATGGAAGAAACTGACTTGATTTGGCGCCCCCTGGAGGGACATGATGGAAGGAGAAGAAGACGTGTGAGCGCTTTCTGATCGTTTCCTCTCTGCTTCAAAGGCTTGATTTCACTGTTCTCAGGTCACTCAGGTTCTGTCCATAAGATTTTTGTGCGGCAGGTCTGAATTTGTCTTTAAATTACTCAAAAATTCACGCACTCTTCCACTTTAATAAACCACTTGATTTGTGTATAGGTTGTCATGAGGTAAGCATGTTATTTGGGTGTGAGCATGCTTTAGAAATCAAAGCCTTGATCTTTGCCTAATCTGTGTTCTTGTCCTGGTTTTCACTAGACGTAGGAGGCCTTGATGCTCGATGCATCCACATCACCCTTTCTGGTCTTGTGAACCTCACCTCAACCTTTGTACCAACCATTTCAATCAGGATGAAGCCCAGGTCCAAATTTCTTCAAATATAAAGCAATACGGTTGCATTAGCTGATATTTAATGGGCAGTACTATCTACATTGCACGTCCGACCTGAGAGGGGATCCTCCTTCATGTGGATCTCCAGATGGTTTTTTTTTGTAGGTTTTTTTTTTTCTCACCTAGAAGGGGAATTTAGAGGCAGGGTTGTTCCGGTCAGTTAGTCACCTTCTTAACTGTTTATCCCTGACAGAGTTGCGGGGGATGCCAGAGCCCATTCCGGCTGATTCAAGGCAATGGGCAGGGTATACCCCAAACAGGTCACCAGTCTGTCGCGGGACAGGATTGTTCCAAGTTTGTTTAATAGTTTACTCTTTGTGAATATCATGTCTCCCAAACCACCACAATGATTTTAATAAAACTACCAACAGTTACTCAGGACCTTCTTTGGATGAACTGATTACGTGAAAACCTTGCACATAGGGTTGCTTCACCCTGGATTTTACAGAGACCTCAAGCATTCTTTGTTAATCCAGATTAAGAGCTAATTTTTTTGTATTTTTCATTCAGTTTACTATTTGACACTCTTTAGATTAGTGTTGTTTTTTTTTTTATTAAAAAAATAAGACTTGATCAAATATGGTTAAAGCAGATTTTAATTTGTTTCCACACGTTCCGTCGTTCCCAAAACAGAATAATGCCAAAGCTAAACTAAATCTTTTAACGTTGTTGGAGTTTATTTGATGTCAAACTGCATTTCTTGACTTCATTGCTTCTCCAGGCACAACCTCTCCGCTCTCTTTTCTTCCACCTATGACAGTTTCCTGTAAAACACGCTTGATCCTCGGCCTAAGCTCTCCGTCTCTGCTGAGCTCCTCTGCCCGGCCTTCTTCTCCAAGCACCCTCTCCCCGTGGCTCTCTCATCTCATCGCTCTGTTTGACAGCTTCATCTGATCCACGGGACTTTTCAACTCGTATATCTGGCATTCTGCCCTGCCCACAGGACTCTAAATCCCACGGTTCATCTTCTTAGGTCTACCTTCTCCCAGCTTCCTCCTCCCACTGGTTCTCACTGTGTGGCAAAGCGCTTTCTTTTCACTCCTGACTGGAGTGCAGGTAAGACTCTGAGGGTTAGTCTGCCCGCTCACACAATCCTGTAAAGCAGGAAGACACGATGGAGGAGAAATGTTTGCAGTAAATGGTGTGTTACTGTGTAAAGCAACATGAGCTCTTTCACCTCTCGATGTGACGCAGTTACAAAAACAAGGGACAAACAAAAAGGGACGAAAACTGACTTTAAAACAAGAGCCTTTGTTTTGTTTTAGTTTTCAGATACGTTTAGTCAGGTCTTTGTTACCCTAAAGGTGCAAATGAGGACCTAATTATAACCAGCATTTTGTATTAGTGAGGACGGAACCTAAAGTGACCTGAGGACAGTGAAATCAAGCCTTTGAAGCTGAGAGGAAATGATCAGAAAGCACACATGCATCTTCTTTTTTCAGCATAACCCTTCAGGGGGCACCACAGCAAGTCAGTTTCTTCCATCTAACCCTATCTCCTGCATCCTCTTTGGTCACACCAACTATCTTCATGTCTTCCTTCACTGTATCCATGAACCTCCTCTTTGGTCTTCCTCTAGTCCTCTTTCCTGGTGGTTCCAAACCCAGCATCCTTCTTCTGATGTACTCTCTCTCTCTCCTCTGCACATGTCCAAACCATCTCAGTCTGGCCTCTCGGACTTTAAAACCTCTAACATGTGCTGTTCCTCTGATCCTGTCCATCCTGGTCACTCCCAGAGGAATCCTAAGCCTCTTCAAAAATTTGATGATAATCGATCTGACTAATAACCTGCACAATTTTTTGGGGAAACTCAACACCATTGTATTTATGTTAGTGATTAACTGATTGCTCGTGGAAAGGAGAATCAGTCCCGATATTTGGAAGTTCTGTTAAGAATGGGTCCAACCAATAATTGATGAATATATTTGGAATTTTAATGTACTTTTATCAGCATCATTCATCAGGTGGGAGACAGTAGCTCAGTCGTTAGAGCGTTTCCCTGCAGACCAGGGAGTCAACCGGACGTTCGTGGGTTTGCATCCCACTGAGTGCATGTCTAGGGTCCTTGAAGAAGACACCTAACCCACCATTGGTGCCGTCGTGGCAGCCTGCTGCGGTGTAGGAGTGCAGCACTCAAATTTCCCTGTTTAGGGATGAATAGAGTGAGTTAAAAAAAAAATATTATGATGGTTTTAAAAAACTAAGTCATCCACATCCTCCAGGGGGCACTACAGCAAGTGATACCCCTCCATTTGACCCTGTCTTCTGCATCCTCTTCTCTCCCATCTACTCCCTTCACGTCTTCCTTCACAACAACCATTCATCTAGTGAAGAGGGTGGATGGCCGAGTTGTGCTCCGGTTGTGGGGGTGTTTATCGGTGCCACAGCCTCCAAATATGATTTATTTTGGAACATATTGAAAAAAAGACTTTCAGAAAATGGGTAGTATTTTAAGTGAACAAGAGTTTATTTGTGGGGGATGTTTTGTTCCAGACCGTCTTCCTCCGGGTCGGCTGACAGTGAGTGTTCCTTACTGTCTCTAGAACCCAAACAACATGGCTGCTCTAATCACAGCTTTAACAGCCAAGAATAGTCTGGGGCTGACCACATCCTCCCCCTTCTGGTCATCCAGACATGGCCCTCTGTTCCTACAGGCCAGACACTCCCCCCCCAACCACCCACTTTACCCAGACAGAGTCCCCTTTGCCCGTATACCCCCCGTTAAACCACTCTTCACCTCCCATGTCAGCAGGCCGTGTCTATCATTTTGAATCCGCCCATCTTTTCCCGCTCTCGCTCGGCGGGCCAAAAGGTTAATAGGGACAGAAACAATGGTCCGGTACAGACACAACAAACAATGGCTCGTGGGAGCAGTTTGCCTCTCCCACCAGTCCCTCCATCTGGTTCTTCCCTCTTTACCCTTTTTTTTACACACGTTCCCTCGAACGGATTCTACCTGCTATTAATTAGCTTTAACTCTTTGACCATCACGTGTATGCATTTGTTTTTTAATGCCTTCGCCCAAAGAATGTGGAGGAGGTGTGACGCATTTGGTCAGAAACACTGAATGCGATATCTCCCAAATCAATAAAGACCATTTAATGAAACTGCTCAGTACTAACTATAGATGAACTGATTAAGCTTATAGGGTCATGCGATCAAAGATCAAAGTCACAAATTCTTGTGAAAGCAATATCTCCAAATTAGACAACTTTTAATTAAACTACCCATAGTTACTCAGTACCAACTATAGATTAACTGAAGCAGTTTGGAGGTGACAAAGCATCATGTTTGATGTCTTGGCTTTGGCTTGTTTTTATTATTTTTTAATTAAATTTATTTTTCTAAATTTAAATTGACTTAAATTTGCGTTTCACGAGACAAAGACCTGCCAAACATTCGGGATGAGAATAGTAAGAGACCGACGGGCTAGAGGTGAGAAAAGAAAGATGGAGAAGAATACAATGAAGTGGCTTAACAGCCTGATTCTTCCCAAATCCATGCGCACTCTCATACTGCGAGTCAGAAAGAGACAGACTCTGATCTTTGCTTTTCTGTTTGCTCAGCAACCTCACCACAGCAGGGAGACGGTGACTGAGAGAAGGGGGCCAAACGTGTGGGTGGAGGGATACTGACGGGTCAGCAGAGGTCACAATGTTCATTTTTTTTACCCTGTTTTTCTAAAGCTTTGTCTTTCCGAGCAGCAGTGTGAGTTCGTGTGGATTTCTCTTTCACAGACAGATTAGTGATTAGTAGACAGATATCGATACAGAACCGTGAGACATGCATGTAAACAAGATTTTCTTATGATGTACAACGTTGTAAAAATAGCCTTCAATGACCATCGTGAAAAATGTTATGTCACATCGCTGATGGACAACTACATGAAGAACGCACAATGCAGACAGATTAATAGATACCACTTTAAACACCTGAAAATGAGGGTTTATGGTAGCGTACAAATACAGCCATAAAAACAATGTGTTGACACGTGTGCATTCACAAACAAGATGTTTCCACAGTTTGTTTAATAGGCTCCATGAAGCCAAACTGACAAAGAAAAAAATCTTGGATCATACAAAGAACATAAAGTACAAAACTGTTCCCGGTCTAGATTAAACTTTGGGTAAACGAAGTTACAGATTTTTCCAAATCACTTTTAAACAAGATTAGTCCATTTACAGCACATTTAAAATGCAGATGTTGAGCAGAGCACAGAAGATACCTTTGGACAGACGGTAGCATGCTGCATTTTGCAACTTCATGAACAGCCGGCCACTTCGGATGTGTAGTTCACCAGTCTGAAAGGAATTCACTCATTTGGGAAATTGAACAGACACGAGCTCGGCTAAACTAAAGGTTCTTTTCCAAAAGCTAAAAAGGACTTCAGTATGAAATACCCCAAAAAGAAAAAAAAAATCTAGTTCAATATCTTTCCTCAGTTTAAAACTTGGCAGGAGGTAGGTCAGTCAATGACTGAGGGGAAGGAAAAAAAAATGGAACGAGCCCCAGATACTTTAATATAAAAAAAAAACTCAGAAAAAAAAGGCTAATGAATTATATACAAATAGACAACTATTTTAAAAAAAAAACAACATTTTTTTGACGCAAAGTGTTGTCAAGAAGTAGCGTTGATTTAAAATATTTCTATGGATGTCATTTAAAAATGGCGTCGATAGATATTGATAAAAATTCCATTAAAAAGTTATATTTAGCATGCATTAAAACAGCTTTTTATTAATGACAAAAAGCGTAAAATTATAAACGTATGACTGGGGATTTTGAGACATATGACGAGAAAACCTAAAACCACAAAATTTTTCGTCCACACACGCAGCATGAAGCCCCGCGAACCATTTGCGGCTCATCAACGCGCAGTTTAATGTGAATATCTGCCTGAGTACCCGATCTGCCTTTTCTTGGACTCAGAAAAGTTGATGGAGTATCCAAAATTTCAGTCTTGCTAGTGTTAAAAGAACAAAAACAACAAGCAGTGCCACACTGTTTACTGTCCGCTATGTTCCTTGCATCCAATCATGTGGTAGCTTTGTTAACAACGGTATGTGTTCTACATCGTTTGTTAGTTTGTGATAGGAAGTTGACTTTGGGTGTTTTTTAATTTCATCTCAGGTTTAAATGTTTGTTTGTTTTTTTTTTGGATGACCCAGCAGGTTGGTTGTGATGCCGGGTTTTGTACCTACAAATTATCTTCAGTTCAGCCTTTATTTTTGGTCGATCATACCCTTTTTTCTCCCCTAAGTATTTCCTGCCAAGTCTAACAAGAAAGACACAAAAACCATAAAAACTCTAGGATGCAACACAAAATACATTTCCATTCCATCGTCTTCCGCTTATCCTGGGCTGGGGTTGCAATGAGGTGTTCCGGGCACATCCCACCAAAAGGATCCCGAGGTGTTTTCTGTCCAGCTGTGAGACATAGTCTCTCTACGTCTGCCTCTGGGTCTCCTCCTGGTGGGACGTGCCCAGAACGGCTCACCAGTGAGGCGTTCGGGAGGCATCCTAACCAGATGCCGAAACCACCCCATCTGACTTCTCTCAACCCGTCGAGCAATAGCTTTACTTTGAGCTCCTCTCGGGTGACAGAGCTGCTTACTCTATCTCTGAGTGAGACCCCAGCCACCCTGTAAAGGAAACGCATTTCAGTCACTTGTACCACTGATCTTGTTCTTTTGGTCACCAGCCATGAACCTCATCTATGGTCCCCACCTAGGGTCCCCAGGTATGTACTGTATATGTATATATTTGCCCATGTCTGCACCTGGTGCTGACCTTGTTAGAGCAAATCTGTCCAGCAATACTTGACATAAAAAAGACAACTTTTTTCTGATGACAAATCATTAAATTAAGAAGGGCTCAAACACTGACGTTAATAAACCATTTTGTTACATCTATGTCCACATATTTACAAGAACAACTTCTGCCTAAGAGTGCTTGATAGAGATGTGAATAAAAATCTATGAAAAAGTGGTCTTTAAATGACGAGCATTGAAAAATAAAACGTACAATGACCCCGTAAAAAACGTTCAACGTTCTGCATGCTGATAACCACAGAACAACCAGATAGATAGATATATTTTTAATATGGGGTGTCCCTTTCCTCCTTGTCCCTCCATCCCCTTTTTATTTTGTTCTTCCATCCCGTTTCTTTTTTCAGAGTCAGCAACAAAATGAACGGTCAAGAAAAAAAGATCGGGAGAAAAAAAAAAAGACTATCGATTAGCCTTCAGAGCTCCACGTGGGCCACTTTAATCGATTAGGAACGAGAGAACAGCAAAGCACCAGCCATGTTCACTCTCTTCCCCCCTCTCTCCTTCCGTCTCTCCGGGGTCCTTTGTCCATGAAGAGACTGATATAATGGCCCTTTGAGAGGGAGAGAAAGAGGGGAGTCAGGAGATGGAGGAGAAGAGGCAAGGGACAAGATGGAGAAGGAAAGGAGGGGGGAGGAAGATGATGATGACGGGGAGTTGGTGGGGTGACGGCTGTCTGGGGACGGAGCGTTCAGGCCTTGCAGCGTGGGGGGAAGTATACAGAGGTATGGTGGAAAATAGGAGGAGGAGGGAGGTAAAGAAAGACACCAAGGCAAAAAGAGAAAGTCTCAATGACAAAAGGTTGGGGCAGCTGGGCTTAGGGCGACAGGGACCAAAGGGAGCAGCAGGATAATCTGCTAAAGCCCAGAAAGGAGAGATTCAGCATGCGCGCCACCCTCGTAGGGCCTAAGAGCAAATTTGCACATAAATAAGGAGCCAACTTTGCTTTGAACAGGAGGTCGAGGGAGAAGCATGAGAAAGGGAGAGAATCAGAAATACAGCTGCCCGCCGGCTGGTGGCAACCGGACCCAAAGTTCACCACTTTAAGATCCACAAGGGAGGCTGTTTTTTTCATGTTTGAAAAAAAACTAAGCAAAGATATTTATCATTTATTCTCCCTCCACCTTAGTTTTTTATTCCTCTCTTTAGACGCAGGCCCTCAGCGTTCATAGTTTGCTCCTCAAAGACGTTTCTCTCCGGTATGTAGACATCACTAGACTCAGGGGACTGAACTGTGGATTGTTGGATGATAAATCTCATATTTGATGCTAAACTAATAACAAACAGCGAGATATCCAATTAGCTTACGTTAAAATAACAACTATAATTATTAACAAAAAATGGACAAGTGAGGTTACAGGGAGAAGAGATAAAGAAGATGGAAGATTTTAAGTATCTAGGATCAACAGTCCAGAGGAATGGAGAGTGTGAAAAAGAGGTGAAAAAGCATGTGCAGGCAGGCTGGAACGGTGGAGAAAAGTATCAGGTGTGATGTGTGATAGAGGAGTTTCAGATAAAATGAAAGGGAAAGTGTACAAAACCATGGTGAGAGCGGCCATGCTGATTGGTCTAGAGACAGTGTGGTGAGAGCGGCCATGCTGATTGGTCTAGAGACAGTGTGGTGAGAGCGGCCATGCTGATTGGTCTAGAGACAGTGTGGTGAGAGCGGCCATGCTGATTGGTCTAGAGACAGTGTGGTGAGAGCGGCCATGCTGATTGGTCTAGAGACAGTGTGGTGAGAGCGGCCATGCTGATTGGTCTAGAGACAGTGGCACTGAGGAAAAGACAGGAAACAGAGATGGAGGTAGCAGAGATGAAGATGCTGAGGATCTCTCTGGGAGTGACCAGGATGGACAGGATCAGAGGAACAGCACATGTTAGAGGTTTTAAAGTCAGAGAGGCCAGACTGAGATGGTTTGGACATGTGCAGAGGAGAGAGAGAGAGGACATCAGAAGAAGGATGCTGGGTTTGGAACCACCAGGAAAGAGGACTAGAGGAAGACCAAAGAGGAGGTTCATGGATGCAGTGAAGGAAGACATGAAGATAGTTGGTGTGACTGAAGAGGATGCAGCAGATAGGGTTAGATGGAAGAAACTGACTTGCTGTGACGCCCCTTGAAGGGAAATGCCGAAAGGTGAAGAAGAAATAACTGATGCACTTACATACAAGTTTTTGAAGGCACCGGAGCCATGTTGCTTGTGAACTTTTGAGAAAAAAAACACTTTTTTTTTTTTTTAAACCTAAAAACATTATTTTGGCACCAAAATCACATTAAAAGTGGTGTTTGATGATTTGTGCAAAAATAAAACTACTTTTTTCTATAACGTAAACAAGAATGCAGCATTCAAGGACCGTTTTGTTTCACACTAAGCTGCCCTGATATGTTGTGATCCTTTAAATACTGAGATTTTTCTTATTTTCTTTAGGTCTCGTATGAATTTGAGGTGTTTTATTTTGTAGCAGTAATGATCCTGATCACTGATAATGATGTGAGAACCTGCGTCTGGATTTTTGCCAGCTAACAATTTAACGTCTCTCCAGCAGGTTCGGGGTCTGCCTCTTGGTCTCCTCCCGGTGGGACATGCCCGAAACACCTCACCAGCGAGGCGCTCGGGGTGCATCCTGACCAGATGCCTACACCACCCCATCTGGTTTCTCTCAACCTGGTCTTACATATGGCCGGGGAACGAATCAGGATCCTTCCGTGTGAGCTGGAGGATGCAGCCAGGGTGAGGGAAGGCTGGGCTTCCCGACTGAGGCTCTTGCCCCCTCCGACCCGGTTCCGGATAAGTGGAAGATGACGGAACGACCAGAACAATTTAACTTTTCCAGAACGTTCTGAGAAGATTCTTCAAAGGTTAGCAGAACGTTCCTTAAAGGTTACTTTTGGTTCTCTAAAGGTTAAAATAGAAAGTTTCATGGCAGTTATGAAACAATATTTTTTTGGTTTTTAGAACGTTCCTCTAACCTTAATTTTAACCATGACGTTTGGAATTTGTTTCTCTCAACGCTCTGGGAAGGTTAGGTTTCAACATAACCACCGACTAACGTTTCGGGAACGTTAGTTTTTGGTAAAAACAAACCTTTAGAGAACGTCAGACTAACATTCCCTGGAGGTTCTCTGTTTGCTGGGTTACACATCCAGCATTTCGCTTGTTCTTGTGAAGTCATGAAGCTGACGTGACGTGTAATGAGCGAATCATTTATGTAGATCCATTACTCGTTATGTATTTTTAAATGTACAAAACAAAAAAATTCTCTGTGATGGACTGGCGACCTGTTCGGGGTGTACCCTGCCACTGGCCTTAAATCAACCGGGATGGTCTCCAGCACCCCCCCGAACCATGAAAGAGATAGATGGATAAGACGGTGACTGACTGAAAAATTCTGTTCTGCGTTTGAATATTTTAAAGACAAACTGATTTTTTCCATTTGGTCAAAACTTTCAAAACATATAAAAAAAATCTTCTTATTTTTAGAATACCAGCCACAATATCATTCGTTTGTCTTTGACTGTAACTATTTTTTAATATCCAGTCACTATCCAGTCATGTATACCTTGTTTAGCCTTCTTAGTGTCTACTCCGGTGCACCATCGGTAAGTTGACCAAAAAAAAAAAATAGATTTTCATCCCTGCTTTTTGAGCTAAAAAAGTGTATGTTTACCCAAAAAGTCTCACTGAAATCTTGAAATTAGCAGCATCTTTGGTCTCCTGGTTTACATTGACCAGTTTAAAATCAATCCCCCGCTTGTTTATTTAATACTTGGATATGTTAAGCATCGTTCCTTCATCCACACCTACCTCCATCATTCAACATTGATTTCCTGCATCAAACACCCGAGAAGAACTCGCCAGATAAACAGAAAGTGATTTATTTTATTTTCTCACTTTTTTTTCTTAAAAATTATATTTAACTCGTGATCATTTCTGATTTATAAATATCTTGCATTTTTTTCTAAGAAAAATTATGAGAAAAAAATAGAATCAAAGTTTGAAGACACTTTATATTTTGACTTATAAATTGTTAAATAGCTCATTATCTTTGCACGAACTTTGTCAGTTTAATCTATAGTTGGTA
This sequence comes from Neostethus bicornis, assembly GCA_902685375.1. Classification (NCBI taxonomy): domain Eukaryota; kingdom Metazoa; phylum Chordata; class Actinopteri; order Atheriniformes; family Phallostethidae; genus Neostethus; species Neostethus bicornis. The sequence continues at coordinate 12,604,690 of LR738541.1, read as the reverse complement.
CTGAGTATTTGTGGGCTGTTCTATAAAGATTCCAATTGCTTTATAAATGAGACCAATCTGTCTTTGGTTGCAGGACCCTGGAAATGTAATCAGTTAATCTATAGTAAGTACTGAGTAATCGTTAATAGTTTTAATAAAAGCCCTTCAAGTGGTTTGCAAGCACAGTCTGGCAAGCACAGACAGACGCATGGACAGCATGGACAGCTGGATGGCCAGATGCTTTCTCTGCATTCTTTTGGCGGATGCATTAAAGGTACATTTTACCAACACTCACTTAATGTTTAAATATGAGGTATCTTCAAGTTAAATTGAAGTTTTTGGTCCAGCTGCATGAAAAGATGCTTGTAAATGAGTTCTCGCACAGACGAGTGATTGAGGACTGAGTTGAGAAGGTGCAGGTACTCATCGATCAGCCTTGGAAGTTATGAACTAGCTGTCATTTCCCTTTCATGAACAGTTCAATAGCTATTGACTGCAGATGAAAAGCATGTGCAAGTACAGCCAAACAGGAAAAGGAGACGGAGAGAGGAGAGCAGGAGAGCAGATTGGCTGCCCTCACACAAACTGTCATCGGTGCCGAGACGCACAAAGACAATAAATTCCCACCCGTGTCTTTGTGCTGCTTTATTTTATGAAAGCCCAGGATGGTCAGAGAAATAAAAGCAAACATGGAAATCCCTGTAAACACACCATATGTCCAGCAGAGCATATGTCGGCTGGGTTGAGACGTGATCAAATCCCAGTAAAGCACAAAGAAGGAGGATAGAGAGATGTAGGAGGGAGTGTGTTTGCGGGTTGAGGTCTTTAAGTAAGTGGCAGGGATTTGTGGAAGTGGCGTGTGGCCATGTCTCTGCAAAGAGCTGGAGTTGTTGAGTTGGACATTGATAGGCGTGTGTTGCCCACTGAGCACCATCCAGATACACAGACGCCCTACCAGGCTCAGATAAAGGGAAACTTCTGGGCCTCCCTAATCCCAGCTCATCCGTGTTCCACGTTCTGTAGCTCTCGACCATGCTTAGGAGAATTTCACGCCGGAACGCTAAAACCAGTCGGTGTAGTAAAGGGATAAAGCCGTTTGGAAACAGAATGAGAAACCTTATGTCCCTGCGGCCTTTTCTGAAATGGTCCCCTACTCCCTAACTCCACCCACTGCTTATTGGTTTGCAATCAGTAACCAATCACAGATGAGCGGAAATGACCCATTAAAAAAAAGTACGGTAAGTGTGCTGAGACTGCTGACTTAGAGACACGGAGCCACACACTCCGGAAAGCAACATACACGTTTGAAATAACCACTTATCTTTTTTAGATTTACAATTGTTAACTTTTTATTTACGGGCTGATTTATTTGGTTAACATGAAAACAAACATCTAATTGTAAGCGTAGGTCAGGAACGCAAAGCTGCTGAAAAAGTTGTGACTGAAAGAAAGACTAGGTCGTCGTCACAGCGTTGAACAAGATGCCTCTACCCGGCCTACGGGACACGACAAGCTGTACAAAGAATGAACGGATGAGGTTAAAAATAATTCCGTTCGTTCCGTCGTCTTCCGCTCATCCGGGGCCGGGTCGCAGGGGCAACAGCCTTAGACAAGAAGCACAGGCTTCTCTACTCTCGGCTGCATCCTATAGATCACCCGGAAGGATCCCGAGACGTTCCCCGGCCAGCAGGTCCGGGGTCTGCCTCTTGGTCTCCTCCTCGTAGGACATGCCTGACACACCTCACCAGCGAGGCGCTGGGGGGCATCCTGACCAGGTGGCCAAACCACCCCATCTGGCTCCTCTCGACCTGGAGGAGGAGCGGCTGGACACCGAGCTCCTTCCAGATGGTAGAGCTCCTCACCCAATAATAATAGTGCATTTTCTGAAAATATCTCAAAGTAGGTTTAAGCAGTCGTATGTGGGGTTTTAAATTTTGTCCCCGCAGCCTTTGTGACCTCTTTGTAGAAAAAGAAAAGGATCAAAACAGACGCTTCGTTGTCCCATTTAAATGGAGTGAATGCACATCCGTTTATCTCCAATCTTCAAACATCAACCAGTCCATGAACTTCCATTTTAAATTGTTTATGAGTTGTTCTTTCCACCAATACGTCGACGAGAGGGAGAAAAAATCTATTTTTGTTGCAGATCGAGGCACAGACTTGGGGTGGAGGGAAAAGGAATGAAAGGAAAACAAATAGGAAATGAAAGAGAGAAAAGGATAGAAGGTAGATCACAACCTCCCCCAGCATTTTACTTTGTTTTACAGGGGCGCCCACTGAAAAGAAAGCAAACTTTGAACTGCTGCCATCTGATGCCATCCTTCTTCCAGAGACATAGGCATTTCGCCGCAGGCGCAAAAGGGAGCAAATCCACACCAGAACTAAGTCTCCCTGAAGAATGGCGAAGCAGGAAGACAACAACTAAGCATGTTAGTTTCACCTCAACGAATATGTATGTGTGTTGGCAGGGGAATGAAAGATGAGTGGCCTTTTGCAAAAGCCAGACAATTACAAGAGAGCAGCGGCGTTGTGTGCTTCACAAATAGCTCTTTTCCCAGGAATCACAAGTGATGGGAAGCAAATGTGAAAGCTGCTATTGGCTTTTTGTGATGAGCAGAAGAATGTGGGTATTTACTGCATGTTATCTCAAAACCCAAACACATTAGGGGCTATTCAACCCATTGAGGACTTGAATCTTTTAGTCCATTCATTCTGGGCATTTTCATCATTCTGGTTGTCTTTAAGGCAAATTATCCTCCTCAGATTGGTTTTGATTCTATATAGTCTGACAATCTGCATGATGAAATACGCCACTACGGATGAAAATCCGTGAAGAATGCACCATTAGTTCAAAATCACCCTCTGTTTCATGCTTTGTGTACACAGCTAAGGTATAGTTTCTTTGTTTTTTTGTGGGTCTCCAGTTGCCTCCCTGTGGCCTCTTCTCACATCCTAATTACAAGATAGATAGGTCTCCATGAGAAGCGTATCGCCAGCCTATCTGCACCTCTGTGCTTAAGCATACAACTGTCTACTGAGCAGTTTCCTCCAGCTTTGATAGCAACTGCATCAACAGCAGGACCTAATGGGGTGCATGACCGAGAGAGCTGAGCGCTGGCCTTTCATATGCATCTCCCCACTGCATCGCAAATCACACACAGTATTACCGTGAGCCTGGGAGAGAGGGCTAAGCTACACAAAGCTAGCAATGTTTGGTCACGTAACATCACAGCAAATGGGATTTACAACTTTGTGTCAGTGTGTGTGTACGACTCTTCGAGCGTTGTCACGTGTATTTGTTCAGAATAGAGGTGTGTTTCAGTGATGACATAATGTGGGTTCGGAGAAGTCCTTGCAAGTACACGGTGAGATGTTGTTTACTACTTTTCCTGCCACAGGAATGCATGACGGCATCTGACGGGACGGGCTGAAACTATGAATGGGAGTTGGGTTTATACGGAGGCTAACTGGGGAGCTGTTTAGTTTTATGTTAATTGAAGAGGCTTACACACAACTCCATTGACAGTGAACATGCCCTTCAAGGTGTTCTTTGTGGTTCAGCACTTCTGTCAAGACAGAGGCAGTCATTTTGCTTCACCTTTATTTATATGCTTGACTACTCAGAACATTATAGAACACCGTGGGGCCCGGTAATAGATGTAGAAGGGGGGAGGCAGACGCGTGCATGGGAGGTCAGATATCTCTCAGACTATGCAACCAGGTGTCTGCACCAAATGCCGTCCAACCAATGAGGGTAAAAAACAAACGGAGTAGGAAAAGAGGTAGAAAAAAGAATGCTTTCTTGCGTTTTATGCAGAATTGCAAGAAAACAAGTAAAAAAAAAAAAAGTCGACGTCAAACGTTTGAACAGTATTCCTGGTCTGAATTCCTAAAATTCTTTCTATGTGAATTTTCATTGGCAATGGCAGTAAACAGTAAACCACCGACCCTGTATCACAAAGTTTATTGTTTAGTGACTTGTAATCTTGATCTTAAGTCGCATGACCCTAAAAGCCTAATCAGTACATCTAAAGTTGGTACCGAAAAGCTGTGAGCAATTTCATTAAAAAAATTCGGGAGTGAAGAAGCATGTGCAGGCAGGCCGGAACGGGTGGAGAAAAGTAACAGGTGTGATGTGTGATAGAAGAGTTTCAGCTAGAATGAAAGGGAATGTGTCCAAAACCGTGGTGAGAGCGGCCATGCTGATTGGTCTAGAGACAGTGTGGTGAGAGCGGCCATGCTGATTGGTCTAGAGACAGTGTGGTGAGAGCGGCCATGCTGATTGGTCTAGAGACAGTGTGGTGAGAGCGGCCATGCTGATTGGTCTAGAGACAGTGTGGTGAGAGCGGGTATGCTGATTGGTCTAGAGACAGTGTGGTGAGAGCGGCCATGCTGATTGGTCTAGAGACAGTGTGGTGAGAGCGGCCATGCTGATTGGTCTAGAGACAGTGTGGTGAGAGCGGCCATGCTGATTGGTCTAGGGACAGTGTGGTGAGAGCGGCCATGCTGATTGGTCTAGAGACAGTGGCACTGAAGAAAAGACAGGAAACAGAGATGGAGGTAGCAGAGATGAAGATGCTGAGGATCTCTCTGGAAGTGACCAGGATGGACAGGATCAGAGGAACAGCACATGTTAGAGGTTTTAAAGTCAGAGAGGCCAGACTGAGATGGTTTGGACATCTGTGTAGAGGAGAGAGAGAGAGTACATCAGAAGAAGGATGCTGGGTTTGGAACCACCAGGAAAGAGGACTAGAGGAAGACCAAAGAGGAGGTTCATGGATACAGTGAAGGAAGACATGAAGATAGTTGGTGTGACTGAAGAGGATGCAGCAGATAGGGTTAGATGCAGTGGCGGCTGGGGTTTAAAAAAACTGGGGGTGGTGAGGCACATTTTTCTTTGGAGATTCTCTATGGATTTTTAACACATAACAAATATTACACTTTGTCATTTTTTTTGTTTTTTTTGCCATGATTATAGGGGAGGCACTTCCTCCTCTGCCCGCACGTCACTGGCAGCTCATAGCTAAATGATTGGTTCTCTTAACAGACTGATAGAGAGGAGAACCTATCAACCCCAAAAGTGGGAGGGTCCCTGGCGGGATTATAGGGCAAGCTTATATCTAATTGATTAGTTCACGTCACAGACTGACAAAGACAACAACCTATCATTGTGTTTTGGGGCGCAAAGACCTGCGCTCCGCGGGCTTGGTTATGGTTTACAATACAAATGAATAGAATGAAATTCCGTTTTTTTTTTTCCGGAAACCACGTACACACTGTTGTTAAAATGCAAATAATCTTCACACAAGACAGTTTTACATACTTACAAACATAATGTTTATAAATTTTTTTATTGTTAGTTTTGGTGATCAGGACAGGGGGGCAGCGCCCCTACGCCACACGTCACCAGCCGCCACTGGTTAGGTAGAAGAGACTGACTTGCTGTGGCGCCCCCTGATAGGAAATGCCAGAAGGAGAAGTTTCATTAAAATCCCCTCCGTGGTTTGGAAGAAAATACGTCCACAAAAAGTATAATAGATGCAGAGCCAGCCTGCGTGCTTAGTGCGAGGTCACGGGGTCTTAACTGACCTCTACAATAATGAAAATAAAAGTTGATCCGGATACAAACACACAGGCTGAAGTTTTCTGTCTGTTCTTTCATTGGGATTCATGAACACACTTGAAGCCTGTTTTGATGAGTGGGGTCTGAGTGTCAGCGCTGTTTCATGTTTAATTGGTTGGGTATACATCTCCAGACAGAACTGGACAGGGTTTCCCAGTCCAAGATCAGAGGGCTGAAACATCAGCACAGTCTTCCATCACACCGCCGAGGTCACCTGTCACTTAACGTCCCTCGGCCACTGTGCATGTTTGATTCGGTTGACACATTAACAGACATCTGTGACATTTAGTTGTGGATGCTAAGACGACTATGCCCTTTAAACTCCATCTTCGCACTCTACAACCTTTTGATCCAGCCGAGGTGGCAACAGGCTACGTTTTACAAGTGTAATCACCAATTAGTCAGTGATTAAAATGCATTGGAATCAATTAGTGCTTAACATAAGGTGAAGTTTAAACATAGAGCAGTTGCAATTTTTGCTCAGCGCCACAATAGACCCTATTAATCAAATGCATGGGAAGCTAATTATGCAACCGCCACATTAGCATCAGCACTTCTGCGTTTTATGGAAATATTGAAGCCGTTAGAAGCAAATGTTATTTTCTGTCAATAAAACAAGAAGAAAATCTCTCAGTAAGGAAAAAAGAGATGCGACGCGACTGAATAAAGTCAAAATGCTAATATTAGCCTGGCAGAGAAATGTCAGAGTAGTGAGAGGTGCCACCTGGCTACAGTTAATCATGTAGGTTAATTGAGGTTTCAGAAGAGCCAGGTTTGGTAGATACGTCTCATGTGGCTGCTCACCACCAAGTCCCAGTGTGCCATGGTAAAAAGCTAGACTCCCACCCCAATTACGTAACAACCCATTATTCTCACAGTATGACCTAGAGGTAATTGGAGGGGATGCCACTTGCTGGTACAAGCTGGAGTGGGCAAGGTTAAACATTGTTTTCACTATCTTACAAACAAGATAAAAGAAGCATTTAGTCATTGAACCTACAAGAGAACAATGAAATTACAGTGTCAGTGCGTCCGGATCAAGATGAAGATGGACAAAAAAAAAAAATGCACACGAGCAATAGATCAGGAGACTGAGGACGTGCAGCCATATTTGCGATGCTTCCTTACTAACTGTATATAGACTGGATTGAAGTGGTTAAGGAAGGCACATGGACTTGGACCTATTTGGCCTTGACCTTTGGCTGCATTACCCTGTAATTCTTATCAGTTCATTTATAATTGGTACTGAGAAACTGTGGGCAGAATTGCTAAAATCCCTCCAGTGGTTTGGGGGAAACCACTGACGGGATGTCCCCTCATATTGCAATCACAATAGAGTTAAAGAAGCACAAATGTGTGAACAGTCCAACTGCTTTAATGCCTCCCTCAAATTCCATGTGCAGACCAGGTGAAATAAAAACAACACCTGGGATGAGACATTTGGGCAAATAGAGTATGTGAACACAAATAAAGAAATAAAGAAGGTGGAAGATTTTAAGTACTTAGGTAACAGTCCAAAGCAATGGAGAGTGTGGAAAAGAGGTGAATAAGCGTGTTCAAGCAGGCTGGAACGGGTGGAGAAAAGTATCAGGTGTGATGTGTGACAGAAGAGTTTCAGCTAAAATGAAAGGAAAAGTGTAGAAAACTGTGGTGAGAGCGGCCATGCTGATTGGTCTAGAGACAGTGCCACTGAGGAAAAGACAGGAAACAGAGATGGAGGTAGCAGAGATGAAGATGCTGAGGATCTCTCTTGGAGTGACCAGGATGGACAGGATCAGAGGAACAGCACATGTTAGAGGTTTTAAAGTCAGAGAGGCCAGACTGAGATGGTTTGGACATGTACAGACAAGAGAGGCCAAGTACATCGGCAGAAGGATGCTGGATTTGGAACCACCAGGAAAGAGGACTAGAGGAAGACCAAAGAAGAGGTTCATGGATACAGTGAAGGAAGACATGAAGATAGTTGGTGTGACCGAAGAGGATGCAGCAGATAGGGTTAGATGCAAGAAACTGACTTGCTGTGGCGCCCCCCTGAAGGGAAATGATGGAAGAAAAAGAAGGAGGAGTGTGAACACAACATAAGAGTCCACTGACAGCAGTGAGAATCTGCCGTCCGGGCTAACAACTCAAAAAGTAGTGTGGATATTGGGAGGAAGGGTAGGATGCCAAGCCTCTGGTATGTGCCGCCTCACAGGGGAAAATCAGAAAAGCAATCCAGCCGGCGTCAACGGAAAGGTAGTCAAAATGACATCTCCAGCTTTGCTTTGGGAACAGACCAAGCTCTTTTAAAAACCTTGAGCTTTTTCAGCCAATACTTGCACATCAATAAATCGTTGGGCAGTTGAATCAAATTCCTTTCAAAGCAGGGACCATCTTTGACAACATCAAATCTATTTTACAAAGTAGTTCGGAAATGGGAGCTAATCTGCCTCTTAGAGCATGAATGGCCACCAAACTCCTGATCACTTCATGGTCACTTCTGAGTAATAAGTATCCTTGCCACCCCAACGAGCAGGTCCACGATCCTGAATAGAATAGCTCAACCCTCGTCTGCGTGGAGGAGGTGTTAAGGGACAGAATGATGGAAAAACTGTTGTTCATAATGCTGAACCCCTCCCACCCCATCTATCAATCTGTGGATTACCTGTAGAGTTGCTACAATAACAGACACCTGCAACCCTGCTGCTCAAAGGAACCGTACAGAAAATCATTTCTGCCGTCCTCCCTCAAATTCTTTAACCTTTCAACCTCCAGAGTTTAACTACCACTGTATATGTCCACTACAGTTTCCATTAAATTGCTGGTTTCTTGTTCCTTGTGTTCTTTTTTAGGTACTTTTGTTTGCAATTGATTGGGGATTATTAAAGTTTTTTTAATTCATTTCAACCTGACAACTTTTTTGATACCTTAGGAGACTTCACAGGCCAATTAGTAGAAACCCAATGATTGGTAATCAAAATTAGTGTCTTCCTCATCTTCGAAAGACAGCTCTGTTAGACACACACGAAAACCAACTTTTCACCCAAATCAAACCTTTTGGCTTGGCAAGCCAACCCATCAATGAAACTGCAAAGTCCTTCTAATCACTGGACTTCCTCAAAGTCCATTTTACCACCAATTTGTTCACCTCTGAGCAAGGGCCAGGTTGGCAAATCAATGACCTGAAGGTTCAGTTTGACCCGAGGTGAGAGTATACACTGATATGGGTCTGGATCCTGAGCACTCGCACAAACTTGCTCGTCGAGCAATAAAGATGATTTAGCGCCGGAACTCTACCTGCCCGCCACCAGTCTTTGGTTTGTGTGCCTTTTGATTAATCATGGGCCGTGGGGATTTATTGTATGGGGGATATTTGCCTCAGCGATTTAATAATGGTGGAGGGGGGACATAATTAATCAAAGAGCGTCCAAACATGCTCCCCTTCAAAAAAAAAATTGTAGAATTAATGGCTATGAATATGTATATTTGTTTGGGAACCATAAGATGTATCTGTAGAAAACACTGCTCCGTTTTCAGTCATCTATAATCTGAATGTGCTACTCATGGGTGGCCGGATCAGCACACGGACATGTGTGTGAATGTGTTTGCTTGTTTTATATCATTTTATTCAGTTTGTACAGTAGAAACAAGACAAGTAGTGGCACGCGTACGTGTGCAATTACCTCATATCTGTCTCTGCTTCTGCTCATGCAGGTAAGAAAAGCTCCCTCCCTCTCTCATCATGTACAAACAGCCTGGCACTATAGAAAAATAATGATGTGCCGTCCTGTTGGCTCATTTATCAGCATGTTTTACAACAGGCGCCGGGTGGAAGTAATTAAACTCTGCCATCATTACAATGAGCCAGGCCCCCTCTTAATAGACACCCAATGAGACACTAGAGCCTCGCTCCAAACATTTCTATCTCTCTTCCTTTCTTCGTGTGTGTGTGTGTTTGTCGGCAATTCGCTTGTTTCATGTGAAGTTTTAATTAGAGAAGAAACAAAGCTGATAAGCAATTGAGAAAAAAAGGGAGCAAGCGAGTGGATTACAGAAAAAAGGATGAGGAATAAATAGAGACCAGATAGATAGAAGTCACAAACGGAAGAAAAATGGATTAGGAGGACAAATAAATCTACACAGATGGTCCAACTCAAAAGATTTTTGTACGAATTCAATAAAAGCACAACCTGATCTTCTTTAGTAAACAAGTTATTTTGAAGCAACATCAAAATGTTGAAAAGAGGGTAGACAATGGCTCAGTGGTCAGAGTGTGATTGGAAGTCAACTAGAAGTTTGCGGATTCGGCTCCCCAGACTTCAGACTAAAAAAACAAAATATCTATAAATAGTAGAAATAACAACAAAAACAGTAGAAATAGACAACTGGGTGATTTTTACAGAATAATTAACAGTGATTATTGCTGTTAAATGGGGAGACGGTGGCTCAGTGGTCAGAGCGTTCGCCCGCGGACCAGAAGTCAACCAGAAGTCAACCGAAAGTTTGCGAGTTCGCAACCCACTGAGTGCATGTCTAGGGTCCTTGGAGAAGACACCTCACCCCCGTTTCTCCCACCATTGGTGCCGTCATGGCAGCCTGCTGCGGTGTAGGAGTGCAGCACATAAATTTCCCCGGTGAGGGATGACTGGAGTGAGTAAAAAAAAAGTTTAAATTTCTTTTTGGACGTCTCATTGAAAACCAAAAACTTTCTTAAAACAGCAGGTGTTTTGTGCAGAGTTAACTTTTTGGAGGTTTTTATCATCTTTTAACATTATTCTTGCGTCAAAAACACTCGACAAAACACATACATACTTTTTAATTGCAAAATATAAAGGCAACATTTAGCACTCGGGCCGTCTGTGCTTCTGTAACACTCTCTGCAACACTTTTGTGAAATGCACCAAAATAAGAGCATAAAAGAATAAATCAATGTGCTTGACATTGTTTTTCAGCCTTAAACAAGATTTGTGTTACCATTGCATGCTTTCAGAGTGAGAGGAAGGGGCCGTTCAACGTCAAAATTAGAATTGAAACTAAACAAATATGCGTGTGCTTGTTTTTAGGGAATATTGCATTTCTGAGTCAAGGACGCTATGTTTATCTGTGTTTGTTGTGAAATAAAAATTATTACCTCACACCGCACAGTGAACCCTGTTCTACGTTTCCAAATTCATAAAGAAATAATTTTTTCTTTGGATCAGAGTCAACGAGCAGATCCGATTGGTTCGCTTAGACTATGATATGTTTAACCTAATCTCTCTAATTAAAACAATAATGGGCACTTTTCTCAAGGATACACCAGCTATTAAGATGTCTGATCAGAGATTTATATTAAATCGCTCTCCAGTTCAGTGTAGACGCTGGTTTCTTTACCATACCTGCACCATTTAGTATCACTTACAGCTCTAATGGCACAATTACCCTTCACCACCAGCAGTAATGGTGCTCTAAAGGAAGCTTTTGACATAAAGCTGATGTTACGACCCTCATACAAAGTCCATCCACCTCCTGCTCCCACGTCTGCACACGGTCCCTCAGAAGCCTCTGATCACTGGCTATTGATCAGACCCATAACCCCTAACGTGACCCCTACCCACTCTCTCTTATGTGGCTTTTACATTCACCGTCCTCTCATCTTAATCCCAGGATGGGTTCAGTCTGGTTCCGCCAATTAGTTGGTCTGAGCTTGGTGTTGGTGGTACCAGTGAAGGCGGCAGCAAACAGTACCCGGGGAGGCTGTAAGCATCCATTAGTGGTTAACCGTTCCCACTCATTTTTTTCTTTCCCAAAGCTCTCTCATTAGCGCAGCGAGGCCTGACAGGTAAACAGCACTAATGGGAACGGCCTATCAATAAACGCCTGGTGTGTTAACAGAAAGTGCTAGCAAGGGGACCAAACACACAGACCAGTGATAAACAGGAGGAGGGGTTAACTCTATTATTAATACACCTATAAACATGGTGAGGCAGGTTATTAGAGGTACGACTGTGGTTCCGGAACATTCCAGCAGAAGGTGAATACAGTGTTCCCTCGCTTTAACGCGCCTCACTTTTTGTTTTCTACCTGCATTTAAAATGACAAGAAGAAGCCAATGAGGGGTCGAAATGACTCATTAATCCCATGTCAGGTTCATGACTTCAGATTAACAAAACCAGATTTACTGAACCAGAACAGGTTCACATGAGATCTGGAATTGAATTGAAAATACTTTATTTATTCCCGAAGGAATATGTGATGCTGCAGTGCTACAATCATGAAAGTTTAAAAGTTGATGGAGGATGGTAGAAATGATTTTCTGTACCGTTCCTTTGAGCAGCTGGGTTGCAGGAGTCTGTTGCTGAAGCTGCTCTTCAGATGGTCCACAGATTCATGAAGAGGGTGGGAGGAATTTAGCATGACTGATGATAACACCCATTCAGCAAGAGTTGTAGTTTCTTTAGGACTCGTCAGCGCATGGAGACACACTTGTTGATTTTTAAAACACATATTAATGTGGGAGACCGAGAGGCAGACCCCGGACCCGCTGGAGAGACTACGTCCTACAGCTGGTCGGGAGCGACTCGGGATTCTTCTGGGTGAGCTGGAGGATGCGGCTGGGTGAGAGACGCCTGGGCTTCCCGCCTGAGGCTGTTGCCCCTGCAACCCGGCCCCAGATGAGCGGAAGAAGACGGAACGGAACAAAAATATTAATGTGAGAAAAAAGTCTTTTTTTTTTCCTTTAATCTTTGAATCACATGTTGTGGAGAAAAGGTAAACTGGTTTTGTCATACACACATACACACACATGCACATACCGATGTTCGGTTAACAGTTTATTTTGAAAAAATCGTCCGACACTGGTCGTCTTGACCTTGACTTATTTTTGTTTTGTTTATGCATCAAAATAGGAACGTAAAAGAGTCCACTCTTCACATTGTGTTTTCAGCCTGAAGTAAGATTTACTGTACTCTGTGTCCTACACACACGTAGGGGGCAGGATTAACCTAGGAGCGAGAGGACGGGGGAATTCAGTGTCAAAAGCAAAAAATTAATTAATCCCAAAAAATCTGGATAAACATATGAACAAGTTTATTTAAAGGCAAACAAATTTCTGAGCTAATAAAATTAGAGGCGGATCCAGGGCTGGGTTGTGAGAAGTGCACGCCCCCCCTCCTTTTTGGTCCACAAAAAAAAAAAAAAAAGAACAAAGAAAAGGGGACTAGTCAGCTATCTCCTGGCAGGGCCAATGAATGGGCCACAAAAATGTAGAGAAATTAATCTTAATTTTCAAAATGTTCTGAAGAGGTTGCCCCCGGCCCTCTCATACTGGCTTTGTAAATGACCTCACTTCCCCCCTTTAGAAAATCCTGGATCCGCCCCTGAAAATCTACCATATTTCTCTAGTCAATGGAAAATTTATCCCATAAAAATACAAGACTTCCACTTTAAAACGACCGTTATCATGTTATCATCATCATCACCTGCCGTTACTCGAATAAGATTTTTCTGTGTTCGTGAATGTTTACGTGTTGTTAGCGTGAGCTGCAGGACGTCTAACAGGAAGCCGTGGAGAAAACTAGAAAGTAGAGACTTAAAAAGAGTGAAATAAAGTCAAATTAAGAAATAAGCTAAGTGAGGGAGGATTGAAGGGCTGTGGGGGAATGGGGGCGATATGAGAGGGATGTTATTTATATTTGGGGTGGGTTCACTGTGAGTTCACCTTAGCATGAGACGTCCCCGAGCGGTGACAACAGCCTCGCTCTGTGTGCAAGCCAACACCACCACCGGAGAATGTTCTTTTCTCAACACAAATATGTGCATCTGTGTGTCTGATGTGAGGGTCAACTGGTGGGTAGTAACATCTCAGGAAGTACAAGGTATGCAGGAAAAGTGCTCCACGATGTGTAGGGGCCTGTTACCGAGGCTTTGGGGGCACTAAACCAGCGGTATGAATTGTATCTAATCATTCAGTCTCTGCTGCCCACATTTATCCCAGCCAGACGGATGTGCACAGATGTGCAGGGATGTGTGTGGGTACGTGGGTCTCCATGCAATCCTCCTTCTTTGATGTGTTTATTATTTTGTGCTTATGTGAGCATCTGTGCACACATCTTCATCCATGTGTGGTGTCGTGTAGCACATTTTTTTTTATGTTTAAATCTTTAAGGGGATTCTGGATGGACAAAAAGAGTGAAACGGGGGGAATTTTATCCGCTACTGTTAAGCAGGACTTTGTTGAAATCCTGTCTGTAGCTTGAGGTTGTGAGGTCTTTAGATCTCATTAGCCTGCCTCAATAAACAACTTCTGATCTGTAGATTTTCACGTTTACCACTTCATACCCTAATTGTTTATATTTCTTTTCTTGCAAAGAATGTACCGTAATTTACCGACCATTAGGCGCACTGTACGAAAAGGCGCAGTCTCTGTCACACACCGCCTTACAACACACACGCAAGCATGCAAATGTGGGTATTAAAAAATAGATCGGGAGCAAAACTGAGTTTGGTTGTACTTTATTTAAGTAGTAACGATACTAAACAAACACATTACCGGTAATAGTCTTTATTCAAATCCGTCAAAGTCCTCATCCTCTGTTTCAGAATCGAACGGCTGCGCAAAATCCAACAGAGCAGGTCCACTTCGCTCCTCGCTGTCAAGGTCACTGTCTGTACTGTGCGGCTCCTCAGAAAGGATACCAGCTTTTGCGAAAGCTCGGATAACAGTACCAGCAGACACGTTAGTCCAAGCATCTACAATCCATTGGCAAACTGTAGAGGAACTCGCCCGGCGCTGCCTTCCACCCTTCGGTCATCCATCGCTCCCACGCCGCTCACACTTCACTCTTTAACGTTCTCATGCCTTTTCTTTTAGGTCCGCCTCGCGGGCACCGCGTTTTCTTTTAGGGCCGCCTTTTCTCACACACAAGGCGCACCGCACGAAAAGGCGCACCGCTCATTTTGGAAGAAAATCTAAGACGTTTATATGCGCCTTATAGCCGTGAAATTACGGTAAGTATTTTGATGGCATTCTTTTGATGTCAAAGACACAAAAGAATCTTCTGTGTGAAGTTTCCGTGTTCTCCCCATGTATGGGGGTTTTCTCCAAGTGCTCCAGTTTCCCCCCCACCCTCCAAAAACATGATTGCCTCTAGGAATGAGTGTGTGTGTGATTGTATGTGTGTGGTCCCACCACAGACTGGCGACCTGTTCGGGGTGTACCCTGCTAGAATCAGCCAGGATAGGCTCTGGCACCCCCACAACCTAAAAATGGTGTCAATTGTTTCTGCTACGTTTGTGTTGTAAAAATTTTTTGTTTGTGCTGTTTTAGTTTTTATTTATTTTGAGAAATACGATTTGGACGATGACGTCATTCAGACCGTCATTTATTTTCAGGCGTCGCCATCATTGATGACGTCATCCTATAATAAAAAACTAAAATAGCACAAACGATTTCCACAATTTTATGAGTTTTTTCACATTTTTAGGCGGAAGGAGGGGCTGGATGATGTCATCGTCCAAATCATGTCTTTAAATTAAAAAAAGTAAAACAGCATTGACTTATTTTTTGTTTATATTTTGTTTAAGAGGGGCCAGCTTCACGGATCTCCCGAAAGGGATAGACGGTTAAGAAGGTGACTCTGTAAATGAATCAACTACTACAATAATCTACAGCTGCAGGATTATATATCATAAAGTATAATACACCATGTATGGTAAACATAAAGAGTTTAACATTATTAATGATTATTTATACTTTCTATGTGCAAACCTTTCTGTGTTTTCCTCCCCCGTCCTGCATTAGACCTCCTCTGGTCTAATTACATGAACTGACCTCCCACAGTTCGCCTGAGCAAAGGCCCTCTAAAGATCAATATTCATTCTTTTAGATCTGTCATCTGCTTTTGACACTATCGACCATGTTCTGGGTCCGCTCTCCCCCTCTGTTTTTTTATTCATCTATTTACCCACTCCTAACCCCGCCACCCCGTTTGAATTTGCTCTTCACTCATCCATATGTATAGGTCCAGCTACTTGGAATATGGCTTAACTGTGTTTTTAAATCTATTTTTCTTTTCTTGACGAATTATAAAGAGTTCAGGAGGAATATGGAGTGGGACGCAGAGCTGGTGGACTCCTCACCATGGTAACCAGGATCTAGGTTCCTACCTCACCATGGTAACCAGGATCAACATTCCTACCCTCACCATGGTAACCAAGATCTACGTTCCTACGCTCACCATGGTAACCAGGATCAAAGTTCCCACCCTCACCATGGTAACCAGGATCTACGTTCCTACCCTCATTATGGTAACCAGGATCTACGTTCCTACCCTCACTATGGTAACCAGGATCTACGTTCCTACCCTCACCATGGTAACCAGGATCTATGTTCCTACCCTCACCATGGTAACCAGGATCAACGCTCCTACCCTCACCATGGTAACCAGGATCAACGTTCCTGCGCTCACGACTGAAAGAATTAGATTGCAGATACAAGCGGCCAAAATGAGCTTCTTCCACAGGGTGAATGGGCTCTCACTCAGAGATTGGTTGAGGAGCTCTGCCATTCAGGAGGAGCTCCCGTTGAGCCGCTCCTCCTCCAGGTCGAGAGAAGCCAGATGGGGTGGTTCGGGCATCTTGTCAGGATGCCTCCCGAGTGCCTCGCTAGTGAAACGTTTCGGGCATGTCCCACCAGGAAGAGACCAACAGGCGGACCCCGGACCTGCTGGCGAGACCATGTCTCCCATCTGGCTGGGGAATGGGATCTTATTGGGTGAGCTGGAGGATGCAGCTCGGGTGAGAGAAGCCTGGGCTTCTCGTCAGACGCTGTTGCCTCCATAAGTAGAAGACGACAGAATGGAACAGTCAAGGTTCAGGATAAAATAAAATGCAAAATGAGGCAATTTAATTTAACTTATTTCTTGTAAATGATGATCAGATGGAGAAGAATGCGTCCAGTTTGAAAAAACCATGTAAAAGGTAAAGTTAGAGTTTGTACATTACTTCATGTTACATGATCGTGTGATGACAGACTTAAATAAGTGATATTTTCAGATGAGAAATTCATTAACTCGACTTTATGAACTTACATAATGCCAGCAGCGATCTGACCTCCGTCCCATTTGGGACGTTTGGTCTCATAAAAGCTGTTTTCTAAAACTATTCTCAGTTAGAAGGTCAAATGTTAACGTGAAACCTCCCAGATGATCAGAACTTCTAACACGTTCGGTCAAAGTTCAGCTCGCTTAAAGGCACTCATTTAAACAGAAACATTTATTTTTCTCAAAATGTTTAAAAAGTGAAAACTATGGAAAAATTGTGCATCTTTTGAGGTGTTTAAAGAAAAATATGGAAAACTGTAAAGAAGACATTTTATGGCCCGGAGCACAATGATTTTATCCAACCAGGGGAATCTCGGTGTTCTTACCGAACTCTTTTCGTACCGGATATTGAGTTTTCGACCGAATAATTCATTCCAGCCACTTATTAACAAGTTAACTCACCTTGGCTGGGGGGAGGCGGTGGCTCAGTGGTTAGAGCGTTCGCCCGCGGACCGGAAGTCAACTCGAAGATCACGGTTTGCATCCGTCTAGGGTCCTTGGAGAAGACACTTAACCCCATGTTTCTCCCACCATTGGTGCCGTCGTGGCAGCCTGCTGCGGTGTAGGAGTGCAGCACACAAATTTTCCTGATGAGAGATGAATAGAGTGGGTAAAAAAAAAATTAAATGCCACCAAGCCAGAGTAAATATCAGTAAAGCAACAAGAAAAAAAAATCTGTACAAATGCAGCTGGTCAGCATTCAAGCACCCTGTTTCTACTAAATCAGATCAAAGTAAATCCATGAGAGCATCCAATGGAGTGTTTATGGGATGGAATCTAAGGCTGGATTCAGTCCAACTTTTTATGCTGCATTTTTTTTTAATTATTATTTTAATTATTGTTTATAAGAATTTTTCAAAATAATTTTTCATTAATTTGCCGCTTACTTGAGGATATTTTACATAATTTATAATCAAGCAGCAATTTGTTTTTGTTAGATTTTCCCAATTAAATAAATACAAAGAAACAAGAGTCGAAGGGTTTTGAATCAGCCAGACTGTAAACTCAAAACAGGGGCACTAAGATTTTTGAACCCCTAAAACTTATCTCTATACAGCTACAAACCAATTACTGTATCTATGGCGGCACGGTCACGCAGTGGGTAGCACAGTGGCCTCACAGCAAGAAGTCGTGTTTTCGAGTTCCGGGTGGGAACAAGACTTAAAAGACTGGCCTTTCTGTGTGGAGTTTGCATGTTCTCCTGTGTATGTGTAGGTTTCTTCCAGTTTCCTCCCACCCTCCAAAAACATGCATGCTCGGTTGATTAGCCACCACACGATTTCCCCACGGTGTGTATGGTTGTACGTGTGTGGCCCTTACAGACTGGCGACCTGTTCCCAGCACCTCGCCTCGAATCAGCTGGTATGGGCTCCGGCACCCCACGCGACCCCAAAAGGGATAGATAGTTAAGAAGGTGACTGACTGACCCATTCCATAGCTATAAATTTTGTTTTAGTTTTTTATACTCTACTCATCCCTCACCGGGAACATATTTGGGTGCTGCACTAATACGCCGCAGCAGGCTGCCACGACGGCGCCAATGGTGGGAGAATTGGGGGGGTTAGGCGTCTTCTCCAAAGACCCTAGATGTGCACTCAGTGGGAATTGAACCTGTGAACTTCTGGTAAACTTCCTTTACCACTGAGCCACCGTCCTCCCCCGTAAACATAGACAGACAGATAGAATATTATGGAACATAATTGGATTAAAGTTTTCCACCCAACTTTTTTTTTTCTAAATGATCTTTTAAATCTCTTTTCCCAGGTTTCCACTCATGAGGTTTTTTATTTCCGAGTCGGCGGCAGAACGGGGTAAAAGGGCAAAAAGTCTAAAGACCAAACTAATTTCAGACCCTCATCTTTCAACCTGTAGTGCATCACTGACTTCGGCGGTGCCCGGTGGCCTCATATTCTCCACAGCAGTATTATTGTAGATAAGCACCACGTGGCTAATGAACAGAGAGAGGGTTTGGTGAAGGTCAGTCTCTTCATTTAGGGGTCCTCCAATGAGCTGGCCCACTCTGCACGGCTAAGCGCATCATCAGAATAATTCCAAGGACCCACCGTTTTAAAAGTCTTGCATCTTTTTTTTTCCTCTCTGTTCCCACCCACCTTCCCGCTGTTGCCTGGCATACTTTTACTTCATGACTCTGATATTCTCCTTCATCTGAATTATGTTGATTTCCTCGTTTCTTCCTGAAAGGCTTTTAAAGGTCTCGGCAATTATCCGCGCGTGGATGTGCTTAGAGTAGGATACTGTCCATCCTGTGTCTGCTGATGATAGGGAAACAAGATTTAACACAATCAGAGATGCAAAGCAACACCGGATAGGGGTGCTGATGTGACCGGGTGTCGGCCAAGGTCATGTTCATCTGCATGATTACGGGAGATGAATTCTGACCTGACCTCTGGATTATGGAAGCTGCTGGAATGTGTGTGAACATGTTTTTTTTTTTCTGAGCTGCATTAAATTCACAACATTTTAAAATAATAACTTTTAAAAAAGTCTAATTTGAATTATAATCTTCAAAATTTTTAATTAAAACACATGCATAAATAAAAAAATGAGTCTAACCGTCTTGATGATTCCCTGAAGTCTCTAATCTAATGAGGTTAAATGGTATTTTTGCCCCCTTTTGTCCTGCAGAAAGGGGAGACAGTGAGGGTCTGTCTGCTCTATACTGCTACCTACTGGCTGTGCATGCATGTGTGTTTCCCCCTCCATATCACCCCGAAACATCCATCAGAACCAGATGGAGATCAATTACTGGTTTGCATAAGAACAACAAAATTAAGTCAGATTTAAAAACTAAGAATAAAGAAGAAGATTTTTTATGGGTTTTTTTTTTATGACTTAAATCAAATTTTTAAATATTTGACAGTAAAATTAACAAAATAAAAGTGCCTTAATGTGTTTTATTAAAAATGCAAGCTTTCCTAATGATTCGTATTTCACATGATTTATTTAAATTAGTTTCCATAAGTCGGTTTTTTTTAGTTGTTGTTCAGCTTGAATAAAGAGAAAATCAAGAAATTAAAAAACAGAAAAAAAGTGCATTTCTGTTCAGTTTTTTGCACGACTGATGTTTTGCATTTACCCCGATATTCCAACATAAAAGCCTGATTTATTTAAACGTAACACAAATGCATTGTTTGGTAAAAAAAAAAAAAATTATATGAGGAATAAAGAGTAATTTTTAGCCAAAATCTCCACAGAACAGAAACCGAAGGAGTTCAGTCTGCATCCCAACGGACTGGAGAACTGTGTCTCCAGAAGGAGAGAGAGTCGGGAGTAAAGGAGGTGATGGAGTGAGAACCCTGCAGAGGAGAGGACCAGATGTCAATCACAACCTGGGGATGAGACGTTCTCACACACACACACACAATCACACACACACACACACACACACGCACACACGCACAGGCGCCAGAATCTTTTGGGAATTAATAAAAAAAGAAACATTGGTTTGGAGCAGTAACAGTGTCTGTGGAGAGGTTGTAGAAAAAAAAAGTTGGACAGCAAATAGGACAAAGGAGGTGTGAGGAGATGTGGGTCTGCATGATGCAAAAGGTCAGAAAAAAAATTCAAACAGTTTCAATGAACCGATTTATCGGCTGATATCGTACTCTTGTTGGACATCGATTATCGTCTAAATGTGGCACCGATAAATTTCTGTTTTAAACCCTCCTCAAAGAACCAGCTTCACATAGTTTGCTGTAACACATTTTAATGTGACATCAAGCACAGGAGAAGCAACTTTGAATTTTTTGGTGTGAAAAAAATGTGCTCTGATGTGGAGGAAGAAAGCAGAAACAGACCTTTTTTTTCAAAAAGTATTATTAATTGTTTTTTGTAGGTTAAGTCATTTTTTATGACATCACACACTTCAGTCAGTCAGTCATCTTCTTATCCGTCTGTCCCTGTCGAGGTTGCGGGGGGTGCCGGAGCCCATCCCGGCTAATTTAAGGCGAAGGGCAGGGTACACCCCAAACAGGTCGCCAGTCTGTCGCGGGGCCACATACATACAACCATCCACACACACACACTCATTCATTCCTAGAGGCAATTTGGCACCGGCCAATCAAACTAGCATGCATGTCTTTGGAGGGTGGGAGGAAACCGGAGTACCCAGAGGAAACCCACACAGACACGGGGAGAACATGCAAACTCCACACAGAAAGGACAGTGTTTCAAGCCTCGTCCCCACCCGGGACTCAAACCCATGACCTTCTTGCTGTGAGGCCACTGTGCTACCCACTGCGCCACCGTGCTGCCCTACATCACACACTTTGATTGTTAAATTAATCATTATTATTTTATTTTTGTTAGATTATTATTTTAAGCTTCACAGATTTTTACCGCAGATGCATTTATTTTTGAACCATTGATTTTTCTTTATTAACCGTGAACATTGAACAAATATTTTGATTATTTAGAAATCATCCTCTTAAAATCGTCTTTGGTCTCAAAAAAACCCCTTAAACCAGTCGAGTCGTAGTTCAAAGCGAACTTCCAGAAAGTCATTACGTGGCCCAAATT
Source organism: Neostethus bicornis (assembly GCA_902685375.1). Lineage (NCBI taxonomy): Eukaryota > Metazoa > Chordata > Actinopteri > Atheriniformes > Phallostethidae > Neostethus > Neostethus bicornis. The sequence continues at coordinate 12,583,489 of LR738541.1, read as the reverse complement.
ACCTGAGCAACAAGCTCTGAATAAATAAATCACTTTACATCAACATGGAGGAGAAAGGGAGGAGGGGGGGGAGGGGAACGGGTGGGATGCAGATGAAAAAGGGGGGAAGGAGCTAGAAGGAAGAGAGGGAGTGGAAGGATGAAAAATCGATGGACAAACAAGTGAGAGGGCACTTAGAAAAAGGAAGCCGAAGGGGTGGAGGGGAAAAATTAAGCATTTAAAGAAATTCTATTTGGCGGTGTTGTGGAGGTGAAAAGGAAAAAAAAAAGAGGAGGAGAGGGTGAGCACAAAGCGCCTGAGGGGTTGAGGGGTATGTGAGTGTGGTAGTGACGGGCGGACCACAATGCCCTGCAGCTCGATAGGGTTGAGTGACCACATCAGGTCTGGAGGCAGGCGGCGAGACGTTGGGCCAAAAAAAAAAAAAAAAAACCCAGCGGAGGATTAGATTCAGGGTCTCTCTTTTTATTTAACCCCTCCACCTCTTCTATGACTGTGTGTGTGTGTGTGTGTGTATGAGGTTGGACTGCACCAGAGCAACCCGTCCAATCAAAAAAGAGAAGAACCAAAGTATTACTAATAGTCTGGTTTTAATGTTTCAAGTGGTAAACCGGAGAGCCGGGCCAAACTCGGCACCAAGGTAAACAGCTCAATAGTATCGATCCCACTCCCCATCAACAGAAATGCACGTGCAGCTTCTAAACTCTGCAACATGAGATGCAGAAGATGCACAGAAGTTTGGGATTCAGAAGTTGACACGTGCTCAAACAGACAGAAAAATACACACCTTAATATCCGTATTTTTAAAGGCAGCGTACGGTGTTCTTTATTTCTTTTTTTTTAGGGTTACGTTAAACCTGTTTAATCGGGATTAAAAATATTCCACATTAACCTAAATCTGTAAAACTATAGTGAATATTTCTCACTGAAATGTCATCAAAACAAAACTGAAGAAAAGATTTACAAGTTTTACAGCATTTTCTCCAAAAGTACAAAACAAATCACAACGCTTCACTCAAAAACAAATATTCTATTTCATTCATTCATGTTTGAGAAATTTGCGAGTCCTCGTCCTGGTATTTGGAGAACATTTGAACAATGTCCTGTTCTTAGCCATGCATTTTGTTCTCTGCCACATCCACATTTAATCGGTGGTGGATGAAGTACTCACTTTTTGTACTTAAGTAAAAGCACAGATAATTCGGCAAAAAATTTACTTAAGTAAAAGTAAAAGTACCAATAAAAAAATCTACTTAAGTAAAAGTACAAAAGTAGTTGGTGTAAATTGTACTTTTTAAGTAAAAAGTAAAAGTATTCGACCTATAGGGTGTCACCATGGTAACCAGGATAAATACTCTGCAGGGGTGTGATCCCCCTCTCCTGCCTCTTTTGGTCCACAAAAAAAAAATAAAATAAAATAAAAGGAAAGGGGACAAGTCAAGCTATCCCCTAGAAGGGCCAGTGAATGGGCCCCAAAATGGAGGAAAGTGAAACTTATTTTTTAAAATGTTTTGGGGGTGGAGGCCCCCAGTCACTATATATTGGCTTTGTCAAAGCCCCGCCCCCCTTTGGAAAATTCTAGATCCGCCCCTGCTCTGTGTAATGATGGCTCAACTTTTATTTAGAAGTAAATACAACGAACAACGATCTTCTGACTCTTTTTAATTTGTTCTATATTTGATGTTAGGTTTTTGAATGAATGGAAAATGTTTCTCGATTCATGACTTCTTCTCCCGATCAACTGCTTCTTTTGATTTTGGCGATGCGGCTTCAAGATGCGCTAAAAAAAAAAACCTGTGTAGTTTTTTCAAATTCCTGAACGAAAATGTAACGAAAAATGTAAAACACACTTTTAAAAAGTAGCGAAGTAAAAGTACAGATATTTGCTCTAAAAATGTAGTGAAGTAAAAGTAAAAGTACCGGTCTTAAATTTTACTTAAGTAAAGTACAGATACACAATTTTCTTACTAAAGTACAGTAACGAAGTACATTTACTTCGTTACGTTCCACCACTGCATTTAATAGAGACAGGAAGTGTTTCAGCAATAAAATTCCGAAATCTACAAAACAGTGAATCCACAAACGCTGATGTCTGTTTTAGCAAGAAATGGGAAAAGGAGACAGTGGCTCAGTGGTTAGAGCGTTTGCCCACGAAATGGAAGTCAACTGGAAGTTCTCACTGAGTTTACGTCTAGGGTCGTTGGAGAAGACACCTAACCCCACGTTTCTCCTACCATTGGCACTATCATAAGTGGCAGCCTGCTGCGGCGAAATGCAGTACATAAATTTCCTGGTGAGGAATCAATAAAGTACAAAGAAAAAAAATTGTTAAATTAATTCAATCTGCTTTCAATCATTGGAGTTTTGCTTGCTGCGTCAAAAGTCTCATGTTTTTACAAAATGCTTACTCCACTATAATAATACGCTAGATCAAATCATTTTAAGGGATGACGGTGCACCATTTTTTAGATGGGTTCATCCTGTCAGTGAAACACTGAGGTGATGTTGCTTCTTACTTTTTCCTCCCAAATTGAAACAAAAAAATCAGTTCCGAGAGTTTTTTTTGGTTTTTTTACATATATGTTGCTCGTCCTGAGGGAGGGATCTCTCTTTCATGTGGATCCCCACAAGGTTTCTTATTTTTTCCCCACTGATGGGTTTTTTTTAGGAGTTTTTCCTCACTGTGAAGGAGAGTCTAAGTGCATAAATGTGCTAGTCTAAATTTTTCTTGTTGTGTATCTGTGTTCATACATTCCTCTTTTTCTTCTGAAGCCCATTGAGATGGAAATTCTGTGATTTTGGGCAATACAAATAAAATTGAATTGAATATGTGGTAGGTCATATTAGATTCAGTTAGTGATGCCAGGGAGTGAATCCTGTCCTGAGTGTACGGGTATAAAGGTATGAGAACCAGAAGTCCACAAGAAAGTAATTCTAGTAGAAATAACATATGCTATTTAGATTTTTTTTTTGTTTTGTTTTGTTGTCTTTCGTCCTCTAGTCCCAGGGACGTTTTGGGACCAGTGGGATTCAAACCAGGATCCCCCGGTCGAAAGACGGTATCTCTACCACTAGGTCAACGCCCCTGAGACCAGAACTATGGTAAAATGGTTACCATAGTTACCCCTCTTTCAAAGGAAGCCATCTTTGTGATGAAAGAAAATCCCTCTCTGAATCAGAGTGGAGGCGTTAGATACGTTTTGCCCGGCATTTACAGCAGGCTTTTGAAGCCATGGACTAAAGATGACACCTCATGACCCAGATTCACGCCTCTCGTTAGCAGGAATTTATATTCACTAGGCTTTTAGCATTTTTATAATAGGTTCGTTTACTGGTCTGTGGCTACAATAGGAGCCATTCACGACCATCTTAGGTAACACAAGCTAATTGGTCGAGCCCTTCTTACTATTTTTTACCTTTTACTCGAAGTCGAAACGTCTCGTTCAAGAATTAAACTGTCCAGAAGACTTTTTTGAAACTTTTTCTACTATGGATCACTCCTGGATGAATGAGGGACTACACGGCTATGTCCATATGTCCATAGTTACCATAGTCCATAGTTACCTGTGGACCAAAAATATGGTAGAAATATAGTAATGGGTCTATTTAACGTGCTCGTCCAGCGTTCACAATAACTCGTCGAATAAAGTTCTTACTCTCTCTTTAAAACCAGAACATCAAAAAAAAATCATGATTCCCATTAAATTAAAACTTAAATCATACGTGCACGCAGACCCACATGTATTTATATTTTACTTTGTGAAACTGAAATGTGCAGCTGCCGCACCCAAACATGGAGCAGAGCAAATCATTTGAATACAGATTCCTATTGTCCTTCTTATGTCAATAAAACTCAGCGGTGCTAAGGAACTCGCGTGGTCAGCAACATTATGGAACTAATTAGCATTTTCTTCTTTTCTTCTGCTGGTTGATGCATTTAAAACAGCCTGGGGGGTCTGCTGTACTTACTGTAATTAAAGCAAAAAGGAGCGACTCCTGCTCGGCAGTACGAGAACATAAAGACTGCCTCAATAAGAGAACTTCAAAACTAAGTGTCCCAAAGAGGTTTTTAGACAAAGAAATACAAGAGGTTGGAGCAGAGGTGAATGTTGCAGGTGGTGAATGAGTTTTAAACGTAGTGCTTTTCACATTTGGGTTTTAATTTGGCCAAACTGATCAAAGATTCCCTGAATGGAACTTGGTTAAACCCCCAGCTTCTGCGGGAAACTTGCTGAAGCTGCAGTGCATAAAGAGTTTCAAAAGCGATAATGAAAGAATCTGCAAAAAGAATACATAATCTCTTTTTCTCTATGTGGGGCAGAAAATCAGACGGAAAATCTCAGAAAATAGTTTTTAGAAGAAACTAGTAATGTAATGATATTAAAGAGTCTTTTTTTTCTGTGCTTATCTTTGGCTTTCAGCCATGTTGGATATGTTACCGATCAACGTGGCTAAAACTGGACGATATGAAAACAAAAAATCATGAACCATAAACTGGGCCTGAGTAGACTGTACCACCTCAGACGCTCAGGTCTTTCAACGTCTGCAACAAGATGCTCCCCATGTTTTACCATGCCATCATGGAGAGTGTCCTTCTTTGCTGTGCCCGCCTGGGGAGCGGGTATAAAAACAAAGAATGCCAACAGATCTGGTAAAAAGCTGGGCGTGCGGTTGGCTCACCCCTCGCCTGCGTGGAGGAGATGGCGAGGGTCAGAATGAAAGCAAAACTGTCATTGGTCAGGCTTAACCCCTCCCACCTCCTCCGTGAATCTGTGGACCATCTGAAGAGCAGCTTTAGCAACAGACTCCTGCAACCCCGCTGCTCAAAGGAACGGTACAGAAAATAATTTGTGCCATGCTTCATCAAAATATTCAACCTTTCACTTTCAAACCTTCAAACTTTCACTCACAACAGTTAAAGTGAGGTTACAGGGAGAAGAGATAAAGAAGGTGGAAGATTTTAAGTATCTAGGATCAACAGTCCAGAGCAATGGAGAGTGTGGAAAAGAGATGAAGAAGCGTGTTCAAGCAGGCTGGAACGGGTGGAGGAAAGTATCAGGTGTGATGTGTGATAGAGGAGTTTCAGCTAGAATGAAAGGGAAAGTGTACAAAACCGTGATGAGAGCGGCCATGCTGATTGGTCTAGAGCATGGATGTCCAAATCCGGTCCTCAAGGGCCGGTGTCCTGAAGGTTTTCCATATGTTCTTACATCTACACACCTGATCCAGTTAATTGAGTCAATGTGCCAAATTCTATTGGCTGTTGATTTCACTTTCTGTGCATCAGCTGTATTGAACCAGGAACATTATGAAAACCTTCATGACACCGGCCCCCGAGGACCGACTTTTGACACCCCTGGTCTAGAGACAGTGGCACTGAGGAAAAGACAGGAAACAGAGATGTTTGTAGCAGAGATGAAGATGCTGAGGATCTCTCTGGGAGTGACCAGGATGGACAGGATCAGAGGAACAGCACATGTTAGAGGTTTTGGATATAAAGTCCAAGAGGCCAGACTGAAGGGAATGCCGAAAGAAGAAGAAGAAGATGTTGTATGATTGTAGCACTGCAGCACTCAAATTTCCCTTCGGGGGTAAATAAAGTATCTTCAATCTGGGAGGAGCTCGGTGTCGAGCCGCTCCTCCTCCGGGTCGAGACAAGCCAGATGGGATGGTTCGGGCATCTGGTCAAAAATGCCCCCCGATCGCCTTGCTGGTGAGGTGTTTTGGGCATGTCCCACCAGGAGTGGACCAAGAGGGAGACGCCGAACCCGCTGGAGAGACTATGTCCAACAGACTCAGGATCCTTGCAGGTGAGCTGGAGGATGAAGCTGGGGTGAGGGAACCCTGGGCTTCCCGTCTGAGGCTGTTGCCCCTGTGACCCGGCCCCGAATAAGCGGAAGACGATGGAACGGAATCTTCAATTCAATTTGCCATGATTACAATTTAAGCCTCTTTACAGTTAGTTTCTTAAAAGTTTGATAAAAATCTTATTGTTTGTTTTTATCCAATTTGAATTTAAAGTTAGAATCCAGAAGAAAACGGACCACCCGTGTGTTTTTAAATGTATAAACTTACACATATGACCGCTTGAACCGCATCATCACATTGACTTTTACAATTCATAATACAGTTGGTGGCGTAGGTCAGGTGTTTGACATCTTGTTTCAACGTCATACAATTATTTAAACAATAAAAACAATCGTTTTCTATCATTCAAATGATGCGTCTTATCATTTCGACCACCTCTAGAAGACATAAATGTAAAAATGGCCAAGATTATGAGGTTTGGTCTCGATTAGATAACCCTTATTAAGGCGTTCATTTAAGCTGACATAAAGTAAATTACAGGCTGTCATGACACGGATAGGCCGGATGTTTAGACAAGACTCTGACACGGAGGAACTCAGCTACCCAAATATGATTGATCTAACAATTTCCGTGACTCTGAGGATGTGATTATTTTATGAGTGTGTAATTATTTTTGAAAAGTGTTCATCTAGACTGAACGCTTCTGATTTCCCTGAGTCATTAAATAATTTTGAGGGGAAGCACGTCTTGTCATTTTGCTGCTAAAACACACAAAGATCTCCTTGTGGGAGCAAATGAGGCCCTCTTCCTAACGGCTGAACGCTCTCAGGCTTCTTGTTACAGCGCTGTTCTGGCGATAAGTGGCGGCACCCAGCCCTTCAGCCATACGCCGCTGCCAACGCCGCTTCTCCACCCAAATGCACACACACAGATTATTCGTTTGGCTCGCTCTTGACTAAAAGCTGCTTTCTTTGCTCAACAATGCGTCCCAGCGACTTTAGGATACCCCAATCACAACAACACAAGAAATCCTAAAACTATGTGGATTAAATTCAGTTTTACAATCTGTTCTTTTAAAAGTTGTTGAGCAAACATTTTGTGTGTGTGTGTGTGTGTGTGTGTGTGTGTGTTTATGTGTGTTTATGTGTGTGTCTGTGTGTCCATTCATAGAATTTGGAGGAGACATGAAACACTCGAGCTGTCGGAGGTTCTGTAACGCTTGAATGTAATATTCCTCAAGCATGGAAGGGATTTTAATGAAACTGCCTATAGTTACTCACTACCATTCTCAAAAACAATGATCATACTCAAGCCCAATCACAGGAATCAGATTTATGGGTTCAGAATTAGGGCTCAAACTACTTTGTATATCCCGGGGATTCAAACTACTAGTCGGATCTCTGCTTTTTGCGGATGATGTGGTTCTGTTGGTTTCATCGGACCGTGATCTCCAGCTCTCACTGGATCGATTTGCTGCCGAGTGTGAAGCGGCCGGGATGGGAATCAGCGCCTCCAAATCCGAGACCATGGTCCTCGCCTGGAAAAGGGTGGAATGCCCCCTGCGGGTCAGGGTCCTGCCCCAAGTGGAGGAGTTTAAGTATCTCGGGGTCTTGTTCACGACTGGGGGAAGAATGGAGCTGGAGATCGACAGGCGGATCGGTGCGGCATCTGCAATAACTAGGACGCTGCATCGGTCCGTCGTGGTAAAGAGAGAGTCGATCTACGTTCCTACCCTCACCATGGTCACCAGCTGTGGGTGGTGACCGAAAGAACGAGATTGCGGGTACAAGCGGCCGAAATGAGCTTCCTCCACAGGGTGGCTGGGCTCTCACTCAGAGATCGGGTGAGGAGCTCTGCCATCCGGGAGGAGCTCGGTGTTGAGCCGCTCCTCCTCCAGGTCGAGAGGAGCCAGATGGGGTGGTTCGGGCATCTGGTCAGGATGCCCCCCGAGCGCCTCGCAGGCGAGGTGTTTTGGGCACGTCACACCGGGAGGAGACCCAGGGGCAGACCCCGGACCCGCTGGAGAGACTATGTCTCACAGCTGGCCGGGGAACGACTTGGGATCCTTCCAGGTGAGCTGGAGGATGCAGCCGGGGTGAGAGAGGCCTGGGCTGCCCGTTTGAGGCTGTTGCCCCCGCGACCCGACCCCGGAACAAGCGGAAGATGACGGAACGGAACTATATCCCAGGGTTTCAAACTACTAGTTTATAAATGGGCATCACAAATGTTACCAGATGAATTGATAAGATTAGGGATGAAGGACGGGCAGAGACGCCGTGGAGTCAACTTATCCTTCTTCTTAACTTTTTATAAAACTGCCCACACTTACTCAGTACCAGCCGTAGATGAGACAATTTGGTTTTAATAATATTGAAACTAGTGCTGTCATTTTAACGCGTTAAAAAAATTAACGCAATTAATTATGACGTAAAAACAGTAGCGAACCAATGCTTGCGCATTTGAATTTTGGCCTATTAAAGGACCCACAGTCTTCTCGCCCGTCCCACATCGCCTGCGCTGCCAAATTAACAATGCAGCAGCGGTTAAACATAACAGACATGGACAAGACTCAGGTGGACGAGACAGTCGAGCCACTGAACAGTAAGTTTTCATTAAAAAATAATAGAGACGGACCGTAAATAAAAACGTAGTAATTTCTAGTTTTTTTAAAATGGAGTTCTCCTACCACAGGAGCAACTTCAGCCTGACATACCATCTAAACATAAAACATGTTCAGGCAAGTTCTCCTGTAGCAAGTGTGGCTACCGGGAGCTCGCTCCGCCAAACCAAGCTAGCTGAATTTGAAAAAAATCCACAACAGAGAAATTAACAAATACTATCGCAAAGTGGGTTGCTGCTGATTGTAGGTCGATTTCTATCGTTGAAGATAAGATCGAACCCTAACGAACCCCAACCCTGCACATGACCTCATGAGGCACAGTTCACCAATAATAAATTGGATTTAAAATCTTCTCTTCTTACTGGATTCAGTTGATTAGTCACACAGTACAATTTTTTAATATCCTAGAATTTAAATTCTTTATCAGGAGACCTTTAGAAAATATGACGTTAAAATGTGATTAATTCGATTAATTAATTACAAAATCCTGTAATTAATTCAATTTTTTTTTTAAATGACTGACACCACTAAATAAAACCAAAAATGATGGTTTCAAGGGTTGAGGTTACAAATTATTGAGAGCATGATGTCACTAAAACCACTGAAGGGATTTTAATGATTCTCCCCACAAGTACTCAATAGCAACTATAGATGAACTGATGAAGTTTGCAACATAAAGCAGGCATATTTATATTGCTTGACATCCTGATTTTGAGGTATTCCTGTTTTCAGACACGTTAGACTTTACACATTACTGTAAACTTTTGTAACTTTTGTCGTCCAATCGGATTTCAACGTTATTAAGTTAATTGCAATAATGAGGGAGGGGTGGTGGGGCAGTTTTTTTAGCCTTATCACTGATAAATTATTGTTATCACTCATAGCAACATAATATTATCAATATAATTCCTGCATCAGCACTAGTTTATCCTACACGTCGTACAAATGCGAGCTAAGCATAAAGCTTGCTTTGGCGGGTTAATAATTTACGCATGTGTTTAAACATGTCTGTAAACATACATGTTTAGACTGCTGTTTATTCCCACATGCATACACGATTTGTGTAAGTATGTGTTAGTCGTGTAGCTCTGCAAGCCCCAGGGAACTTGACTTCAGTTGTGTTTGACAGCCCGCCATCCTGCCAGATCAGGACCCGTCAGCCATGCAGCCCAACCCCGCAATTTCTTCTTTTCCATCCTTCCATTCCTCTCTCTCTCTCTCTTCATCCATGTTGCAGCCTTAAACAAGCACCAGCACTTATCAGCCAGAAAAATAATTGGGAGGTCTCTATCCACATGGGTCCCTGCAGCAGTGTCAGCACCCTCTCCTTCACCAGGGATCATCTGCATTCATTTTTTTACTCAAACTGTGTAAATAAATTATTTTTTCCATTAATCAGCCATCTTTGCATAGATTGTGCAGAGTTCTGGGAGAGGTTGGGAGTAAGGGGGTTCAGCTTATCTGGTTCCCCAATAAGCATTCAACTGCAATCAAATGTTAAATATGATCAATCTTGAAATGCATGGTTTAGAATGAGGCTGCAAAAAATACCGATATCAAATCGATATCAGGATGTCAACTCTTGAACTATAAGTGCAAAAATCTGCGATTTTCGTTCCATGTTAAGCTCGGTCTGTCCGATTGCAACTTAATGGAAAAATTCAGATTGAAATTTTTTTTAATTGAATTTTTTCTGCCCCAAGTGGAGGAGTTTAAGTATCTCGGGGTCTTGTTCACGAGTGGGGGAAGGATGGAGCGGGAGATCAACAGGAGGATCGGTGCGGCATCAGCAATAACTAGGACGCTGCATCGGTCCGTTGTGGTGAAGAGAGAGCTGAGCCGAAAAGCAAAGCTCTCGATTTACAAGTCGATCTACGTTCCAACCCTCACCATGGTAACCAGGATCTACGTTCCTACCCTCACCTATGGTCACCAGCTGTGGGTGGTGACCGAAAGAATGAGATCGCGGGCACAAGCGGCCGAAATGAGCTTCCTCCACATGGTGGCTGGGATCTCACTCAGAGATCGGGTGAGGAGCTCTGTTATCCGGGAGGAGCTCGGTGTCGAACCGCTCCTCCTCCAGGTAGAGAGGAGCCAGATGGGGTGGTTCGGGCACCTGGTCAAGATGCCCCCGAGCGCCTCGCAGGCGAGGTGTTTTGGGCACGTCCCACCGGAAGGAGACCAAGGGGCAGACCCCGGACCCGCCGGAGAGACTGTGTCTCACAGCTGGCCGGGGAACAACTTGGGATTCTTCCGGGTGAGCTGGAGGATGCAGCCGGGGTGAGAGAGGCCTGGGCTTCCTGTTTGAGGCTGTTGCCCCCGCGACCCATCCCCGGAACGAGCGGAAGATGACGGAACGGAACGAATTTTTTTTGGTTGATATCGTTCACCCCTAGCTCCAAACACACAGCCTTAACGTGCCGTATAAACAAATAAGCAGTTAAAATTGCATGCAACATGTCCCTGTAAAGCACTTGACCCCCAAAATGTTTGTACACACCTCTGAAAATCATCAACAAAAGGCGGTTTTACACCTTCGTTCTGACAGGAGATAAAAGTAGAAGAAAGGAAACATGGGAGGATGGTTGTCTGTTTTTGGCTGAAGCGGACAGCGTTGGAGGCGCTCTCCGTAGCATTGCCACGTTGTCACTGTCATGTCTTCGTCTTGAGCAGTGGAGCTGTCTGCAGAGCGGGGAGATGGAGGAAAAGATCGGAGGGGCCGGCGGGAGTTGATGTTGCATCACTGTTGTACTGGATATGTACTGGCATATGCACATTGTGCGTTTCGGTGCATGTGTGTGTCTCCACGCTGAGGATCCCTGACAGGGACAGTAGTTCAGCTGTCATTTCGGGTGCTATTTTACAATTGGCCAGGACTGACAGGTCAGAGGGTCCGTGTTCAACAGAGCGGTGCGTTTGTGTGTGCGGAGCGGTGGAGGAGACATGGGGTCCAAACCCTCTGAACACCATAATCACTACATCACTGCTACTGTTGCATCTACTCAGTGTAAAGAAACCTTACATTTTCAGAGGATATGAATACTCAAGCCCAACGACAGGGTTTAGAATCGAAACTCAAACTCGCAACTTTGAAATGTTAGGACTAATCAGGACTATAATTTAAAATGAGGGGTACTAACTTTCAGAATTGGGACTCAAAACCAATCTTTTGAACTCTAATCCATTATCAGGGAAGCTCGAAGATTTAGGTTCTAGTTTAAAATTTGAACCGAGTCTTGGAGACTTGAACCACTTGGTTTAAAACTACGTAGATAACAAAAATTCAATCTCTGGGACTCAAACCACTGGATTTAGAATTAGGACTCAGCTCTCAGAGACTCGTTCTTAAGTTTTACAATTGGGATTCAAAGATCGGGCACTTGAACCCAGTTTTTGGAACTTGAAATTAATCACAGGGACGTGAACCCTTGAGTTATAAAACTGAGATTTCAACAAGTTATAAGAAATGGATTCAAATTCAATTTTAAGGGCACAAACTACTAGATTAAGAATTGGGATTCAAACCCAGATTTGAAGATTTGAATCCCTAGCCTTATAATTTGGGGTTTTGGGGGAGACAGTGGCTCCGTGGTTAAAGCGTTCGCATACCACTGGGTGCACATCTAGGGTCCTTGGAGAAGACACCTGACCCCCCCTGTCTCCCATCATTGGCACCATCGTGGGCAGCCTGCTGCGGTGTAGAAGTGCAGCACACAAATTTCCCTTGTGAGGGATCAATAGAGTAAAAATATATTATTAATTATTATATATATAATTAAGACTTAAATGCAATATGGGGGACATCATTGTTTAGGTTTAGATTTGGGTTTACAAAACAATCTTAGAGATTCAAACCCTTGGATTTAGGATTACTACTCCAACCCAATCTGTGAGACTCGAACAACATTTTGGGAACTCAGAACCCTCGTTTTAGAATTGGGACTGGATGCTGAACTTGGGGACTCAAACACAAAGTAAGGGAGGGACTGAAACCCCTATTTTTAGAATATTATTATTCAGTAAATACACAATTATGTTTTGTTCATGGTTGTATTTTTGGGGAGACGGTGGCTCGGCGGTTAAAGCGTTCGCCCGCGGACCGGAAGTTTGCGGGTTTGCATACCACTGGGTACATGTCTAGGGTCTTTGGAGAAGACACCTAACTCCCCATTTCTCCCATCATTGGCGCCATTGTGGGCAGCCTGCTGCGGTGTTGGAGTGCAGCACACAAATTTTCCCGGTGAGGGATGAATAGAGTAAAAAAAAATTTTTTGGTTCAATTTATTATGTCTATTTGTGTTCGTTTTAATTTTTTATTGCCTTTCTGTATTTTTTTCTTTTCAATTTACTACGTGAAGCCCGTTGAGACTCCTGTGTTGTGATACTAGACTGAATTGGATTAAAATATACCCGGTTTAAAACTGTATGCGCTCATAAACAAACCATTTGCCGGTACGAGCTGCAGTATATCGACCTCCAACAAAATCATGAGATGCCACATCAGGTCCTCAGATGATTATCCAAATAATCCACCATTTATTTGCAAAGTTTACTGTTGCATGAGTTGTTAAAGCTCCAGCCCACTTCTGAATGCATCCCCCCAGCCCGTTAACCACTACTCCCACACACACTATGCCAGGATACCGTTTTGCCCTTGAGCCAGACTCAGCCTGAGGTTTCCCAATGCAAGTCCAAGTGGTCACAACTGCCTGCCGCAATGCACAGGGTGACATTGAGAGGGCCCCCTAGGTCTCAGTGGATTTGGGGTATCCATACAGCTGCCCACGCACAAATAAATAATGCAATGGCCGGCTAATGCAATGGCCCTGACGCAGTGGCTGACGTTGCCTGCAGCTACCTTTGGGCTGGAAAATAATTACCATGCAAAAGACAGGGGGGAGGGCCCTATACATGGTGTAATGGGTTAAAACAGGGTGATACAATTCAGCTGCTCTACACGCTCCCATACCTCTCCATCTCTGACACTTGGGAACTCTCACTTTCTTCTCTTCTGCAGTAGGGAGTTGTTAGTTCCTGGTCAGGCAGGGCTGTTCATTCCTCTTAGGAGTACACAGAGATGAGACTCTCTTAGTGACACCATCCTCACAATTTTACATCCTGGTCCTTTTAAGACAATGCAACACTTTCTTTTCTGCAGCCACTGTTTGCATTCAATCTCTGCAATCAGTCTTATTAAAAAGTCTTTTGTTTTTTTGGTCTAAATTGCTTGCTGTATGGGCTTGTATATGCTTCTGCTTTCCTGCCAGACTCCCAGCAGTGTGTTGTATTCCAATTAGGCTCTGGCATTGACATTGGCCTCAGTGTGGAGTGGAGCAAACAGTCGGTCTGTTGACTAATCCAGTCCAGACACAGACATGCTGATCATAAATGGAGGGCTGATCAATGTCCTGCTGTTTGCACAGGCCCAACAGTATTTACTGAGACACCTTTAAACACAACCCCTCCTGCTCTCATGTACCAGCACTGCTATCATCCACAGCTTCAACAACATGATCGGTACAGCTAAGATTTAATCATGCATGCATAGAAACGTGGAGAAAATAGAAAAATATTTTAAAATTTACAGTTTAAGACATGCAATACCGGTTCTGTTCTGACCATAAATAAGGACACAGAAAAAAAGTTCTTTTTTTTTTTTTTTTTACATTATTGGATTTTTGAATCATGCAAACCAACTTCAATTTTATTTTTTTACATGATTATTTTTAATCTCCTAATTAATTATTGTTATTATTATATTATCAGAAGTGTTTATGTCCATTCGATTTTATTCGCTTATTTCTCTTTGATGGTTTAAACCAGGACATCAAACTGTTCTGTCCTCTAATTCTATCTACTATTCTCTGCCAGACTGCCTTGGCTCTTTCCCCGTACCCCATACTCTAACCTTCTACCCTAAACCCCTGGCTTGCTATCTCATTCATTGTTCTAAATTGTCTGTTTATTAGAATTACACTGCTAGTTGGTACAATACAATTCACATGTTGTCCACTTCTCTCCCTCCTCTCTGGGAGAGAGCCCCATCCAGGACTCTGCGTTCCTGTCCTGGGCATGGCCACACCGAGGAGACCTCCGCGCTTCTTCATCCCCGCTCCATCAGGATGAAATCCATCTACTCATCCCCGCCGTGGGCATCGCTGGGCTGAGGAGTCTCCCGTGTTTCCATCAGGATGAAGAACATTTATTGACTTCTTTAGATATTTAGCTGTAGATTAGAATAAGCTAATATTTAAACAATAATCTTTGACACATTGTTTGCTCGTCCCGGGGGAGGGATCTCTCTTTCACGTGGATCCCCATGAGGTTTCTTATTTTTTCCCCACTGATGGGTTTTTTAGGAGTTTTTCCTCACCGTGAAGGAGAGTCTAAGTGCATAAATGTGCTAGTCTTGTTTAGTTAGCATTTGTTAGTTATTTTTCTTGTTGTGTATTTGTGTTAGTACATTCCTCTTTTTCTTGTGAAGCCCATTGAGACAGAAATTCTGTGATTTTGGGCTAAACAAATAAAATGGAATTGAATTGAATTGTCTCCCTTTAACCGGGACATCAGTTCTAATTTAATCACATGAACATAAAACTGCGAGCTTGTTGGGAAAATTATGATATTTTTGCTTTTAAATGTTCATTTAAATGTTCAGACAAAACCGTTTTGTCCTTCACGTTCTTATTTCAAAGGCAAAGACCCTTTTGAGACGGACAGTGATCTTTGTGCTTCCACACATTTTGACCCCCAATCATTCCGACCATTCTAAGAGGCATTGCGGGGTGCTTCCATGGAGACAGGCGTGGAGCGGGGGGCACGCCGCCTGCCACCAGGTCCTCTTCACTCTGGGGTCTTGTCAGTCATCTTAGAAAACTTCCCTTTGAAGCTCTATTAACCCTCTGGAGTGTCTCACTGCCCCAACCAAAAGCCCCCGGTGCCCCCGCAGACTCCCGTACCTTCTCCAACACACCCATCTCCTTTCACTTCATTCCTCCCCAGTGATCCCCACAAGGAATCTAATGTCCACAGTCCCCAAAAGTTCTCCTCTTATCCTCTCTTATCTTTGTCTCAGGCTATGGAATCCAAAAATTGAACTTCAGGATGGAAAGAAAGAGCTTAGTTTCACTTTTGCAAACCAAATATGCTTTAAAATGGTAAGACGTCACAAGAGAGTAACTCTTAAGCCCAGAGACAGACACGGAGGGTGATTCCCTTCGGCTCGCTTGCTTCAGCCATTAGTGACACTGACGGATCGGACGTATTTTTCTCCACTCAGAAAGAAAAATGGGATGATAGAAAAAGTTGTTTTTAAAATTCTAGCACAGAGAAGTAATTAGGGTGAAGTTTTTATTCAGATCAAATACAAAAAATGGCAGCTGTTGAGCTCATCAGAAACAAGATTCTTAGTATTTGGATAAAAAATGTTTCAAAGAAAATGTTAGGAATGTTATTAGAAAGGCAATCAGACAATTTCTTCATGGACAATGATGTTTGCAGATGACATTGTGATCTGTAGTGAGAGGAGGGAAGAGGTGGAGGAAAAGCTGGAGAGGTGGAGGTTTGCACCAGAAAGAAGAGGAATGAAGATTAGTCAGAGTAAGACAGAGTACATGTGTGTGAATGAGAGGGATCCAAATAGAAAAGTGAGGTTACAGGGAGAAGAGATAAAGAAGGTGGAAGATTTTAAGTATCTAGGATCAACAGTCCAGAGCAATGGAGAGTGTGAAAAAGAGGTGAAGAAGCGTGTTCAAGCAGGCTGGAACGGGTGGAGGAAAGTATCAGGTGTGATGTGTGACAGAAGAGTTTCAGCTAAAATGAAAGGAAAAGTGTACAAAACCGTGGTGAGACCGGCCATGCTGATTGGTCTAGAGACAGTGCCACTGAGGAAAAGACAGGAAGCAGAGATGGAGGTAGCAGAGATGAAGATGCTGAGGATCTCTCTGGGAGTGACCAGGATGGACAGGATCAGAAATGAGTATATCAGAGGAACAGTACATGTTAGAGGTTTTGGAGATAAAGTCCGAGAGGCCAGGCTGAGATGGTTTGGACATGTACAGAGAAGAGAGACCGAGTACATCAGAAGAAGGATGCTGGATTTGGAACCACCAGGAAAGAGGACTAGAGGAAGACCAAAGAGGAGGTTCATGGATACAGTGAAGTAAGACATGAAGATAGTTGGCGTGACCGAAGAGGATGCAGGAGATAGGGTTAGATGGAAGAAACTGACTTGCTGTGGCGCCCCCTGAGGGGAAATGCCGAAAGGAGAAGAAGAAGAATCAGACAATTTCTAAGATTCTCAAGGAAACATGTCGAAGTCGTCGTGTCTTTCTACCACTATTTGTGAGTGAAATCCAGTCTTTTGAGGAAATCAACACATACAGTAAGAGGAAACAATGACTGACTTGGGTGTGGTAAACTTAAAGAGTAGACGAAGGCCGCCATCTTGGATCGGTAGTCCTACCAGCAGACAAACTAAAACTGTGTTAGTAATTACGATGTCTGAGCACTGCGTGGTGGATTCTGGTTCTAATCCAGCCATTGGTAAACTACGGCCCGCGGGCCACATGAGGCCCATTAAAGGTTTTAATCCGGCCTGCCAAACTTGAAAAAAATTAAATAAATAAACCTTGATGATGTTTTATTTCCCTCCAATTCTGATGTTTTCTCACAGGACGGCGAACTCTCGATATGTTGGCCCTGAAAAAACAACAACACTGCTCCCATTAAAATGTGTGTGTCTCTGTGATGTGGACGCTGTCAAAATAAAGAGTGTGCACAAATCTGGAAAGCCATCAGGGCCAATACACGCACGTAAACAAGTGTATTAGATGTCAAAACAAGCAAAATGTTACATCAAGCGCTCAGATTTCACACCTAGTGCCGCTAGATTTGAAATTTAACGCTTTTGATGTAACATTTAGCGCTTGTTTAAAATCTAGCGTCATTCTATCGGTCTAATCTAGCGGTTACCAAAGCATGCCATCCATCTGATCCTGTTCCGGCCCCTTTGTCAAATGTTAGAAGTCAATGTGGCCCGCAAATCAAAAAGTTTGCCCACTCCTGTTCTAATCGGGGACTATTGAAAGCAGGACTCAGGGATTACTTTTCACATATACATAAGTACTTGTAGAAAAAAACAAGATTATTAGAGTAAAAACATCTTTCATGCCTCATACTGACCCCACTAACTTTAAAGGTCCCATCTCATGCAAAATAACTCTTTCCACATTGTATCCTCTGCACATACACACGCAAAATGTGGGGTTTACAACATGCATTACAACATAGTTATGAAAATATATTGATTTGGTGGAGCGCAGTCACAGACCCAGAACTATTAAAGGCCGGGTATTGCTCATCCCCCCGCCCGTCCTGAGAAAGTACAAGCTCCGCCCTCTGCTCTCACTGAGCCGCTATTCCTCCGTCCATCTCTGAGCGGGAGGGGGAAGGCAGGCGTAAACCCGTGCGTAGCGGTTTGGTAGCGTCTGAAATAAGATTTTATCATGTCGATTCATCATGTTCAGGCCTACATTTTGGATCCAGAATCCGACGAGGATTTTGAGGTGCACGAAGCACAAGCACCGCGGCCGGAGTGGAGGCGGGTGAGGAGGGCGGGCGGGTGGTGAGGAGGGAGGGGGGCGTGTGCGAAGTCCGTCCTGGCTACGTCAAATGCGTCATACTTTAGACATCTGCTCATTGGTTGTTTTGTCTGAGCGTACCAGAAATCCACAGAAAAACGAGCTAAATCAATCTAGAAAGCCCTTTGGTGACATATACAAGGCCCAGACATCACTTTTACAAGGTAGAAAACTCTGGGAAGTCACTTTAGCATGAGATGGGCCCTTTAAAATACACACAACACAACACCTGACTGGAGAATTGTTTGAAAAGTTGCAAAGTCTAGTGTGTTTATGTTTTTGGTTGCACAGGTTAGATACACAGGATGGGGGAGGGGTGTGAAGTATCTCTTTGATTTAAAGGGAGCAGCACAAAACAAGGTGTGATTTTTAAGTTCTTGGTGCAAAGGATAGAGATGGTAATAAGAGATGGTAAATATGAGAAATTAGAACCTTGTAAAAAATTAGGGCATGATATACAAACACGTTTTAACAGATTATAAAATCTGAATTTTTCTCTTTTTATGTGTGTTTCCTGGTGAACGTCACGCCCTGGCCCCCTCGCGCCCTATCCCAGCTTTTCCCTATGGAGTGTTTGATTAATCCTCACTGCAACCTTAAAATCCAACGTCCACCTTTAGTGATGTCATCCACAATCAATTTAGAGGTCTAAGACTGGCCATTAGAAAGACGACAAGCATCCATCAAGCATCCCGCTCCACAGAGA
The DNA here is from genome assembly GCA_902685375.1 of Neostethus bicornis. Taxonomy (NCBI): domain Eukaryota; kingdom Metazoa; phylum Chordata; class Actinopteri; order Atheriniformes; family Phallostethidae; genus Neostethus; species Neostethus bicornis. The sequence continues at coordinate 12,564,717 of LR738541.1, read as the reverse complement.
GAAATGGTCCCATGAAACACAGTGAAGCATTAAACATCTGACCCCAGGAGTTGGATGGATTTTCTCCTCGTCTTCTCTCCGAGGCGTCGCCTCTTCATCGCCAGCACGTGGTTGGCGTGGCCACCTCATGGCCACCGGGTCTGCTCCTTTAAATAATGGCAGGTTAAGACATAATCATCTAGAGCGAGGAGAAGATTGGCTTTGACCTCATCACCTTCCTCTTCTCATTCATAAACCCAGAGAGAGATGAAAAGAGAGACAGAATGCAAAAGAAAGACGGAGCGAATTAAAATGTGAACCCAGAGGCCAGAGAGAAAGACGTAGGGTGAGGATTGTTAGTCTTTGGCTTTGATGCTCGTCGCTAGTCTGAGAATCAGAGGATTGCACTGAGGAACATCTCTGTGGGTTGCCACGCTGCGAGCCCGAGGCTTCACAATCATTCTCACATGTTAATGGGCTGCCATTTGGTTCCTAAACCAACTGAGGGCAGGAGATTGAAGTGAGCAAAGCACAAGATAAATATCCAATTCATTACAAGAGGGAACGAATGTTAGCTGGAAAAATGGCTTCCATGAAACTTTTCTGCAATAGATGAATGTTTTTTTTGTGGAATGATGGTTCCTGGATCTACTGTAGCCTCATAAACCATCACAATAATCATCCCAGAGTCTAACCAGTGTTATGCATGTGGAATAAAGGGGTCCACAGTGGGGGGTGCCACTGGAGTTGATGAGGAAAATTCTTCTCATGTACGTCGTCCTAGTTTTAGACTTCAAGTTCTCTCTCATGCCCCGTCTCCCTCACTTATTCTTTCTCTGGTCCACTAACCCAGTTTAGCAGGAAGCAGACACCTCCTCCTGAAGCTCGTCTGGGACGGCAGACAGACCTCACGAAGCTCCTAATGAACAACTCCGGCTTCACGAATAAAACTCCGAAACAGAAACGAGATTAGAGCTTCACTAAATTGTCAATATAAACTACTTAAAAAATTTACATGTACTAAGATTTTTCAAATAATTCATCAAAAAAATGTCCAGCAACTTCAATTGTTTTGTTGAAGTCAAAGAACTTTCAGGTAGGGTACACCCTGGACAGGTCGCCCGTCAACCTAAATAGTTCTTAAAGACACACAACTCTTTACAAACTCATGGTGTTTGTTTTATTAGGAGGATAAGCCCCTTGAGATATCTCATTTTCAAGGGGGTCCTCAACCTAACATGCATGTTTTTGGAGGGTGGATGCAAACCCTACAAAGAAAGCCCAGTGTTTCAAACCTCGTCCCCCACCTGGGATTTCAACCCACTATTTTCTTGCTGTGAGGCCACTGTGCTAACTACTGTGCCACCGTGCCAAGTGGAAAATTTTGGAAGCAACTGGTTAGAGACTCTAAAGACCAAGTCAGAGAGTTTAGAGCAGTGGTCCCCAACCCCCGGGGCACGGACTAGTACCGGGCCGTGGGTCATGTTGTACGGGGTCGCACAAAACCATTATTTTTATTCACTTTGTTTTTGTGATGTCTTTTATTTTGAAGGTACATGTTTACCGTTACCATGGCAACAAGAGTGCGTTCGAGCAGAGAGAATGTTTCCACGTTATAGAGACGCTGCTAATAAATTTTCTCGTGAAGACAAAGTGGATTTAAGTTTATTATTATTGATTTTAAAAAGCCAGTTTTTGCGGCTGGTTTCATCACCTTTAGACCGGTCCGTGAAAATGTTGTCAGACACTAAACCGGTCCGTGGCGCAGAAAAGATTGGGGACCCCTGGTTTAGAGGAAAGGTTGTAGACTCCACGCACCAGGTGCAAGACTCTTGAGCAACTCAGAGACTCTAGAGACAAAGTTAGGGACTTCAAATGCCCGTTTGTGGACTTTAGAGACCAGGTTGGAGACTCCCAAGGCAAGTTCAGAGACTTCAGAGACCAGATTGGGGACTTTAAAGACCAAGTAGGAGAGTCCACAGACCAGGTCAGTGTCTCAAGAGTGAAGTTAGAGGCTCCAAAGACCAAGACCCTCATTTGCTGAGAATTACCTCCATCTTTGGCTGAGCAGCTTTTCTGTTCAGGTCTACAGAGATGCTTACACCACCCTAAACTGAGATTGGTCCAAATCCTTGTAACTGTCCTAACGCCGCTGCACCACCACGCAAACTCATCCACACTCTGAACTTATAAATACAAGAACTATTTATCTTTATTTGTCGCTTTATTTTCTAAATTTGAAAGCAGGATGCGGTGAGTCGTGTTTTTTATGATGCCACATACGCTGACACCTTCACAGAAAAACATGGCTAACTGCGGTTAGCCGCTGATGAGGGCAAATTTTTACGTTAATTGATTTTTATCCACTTATTAATTTGCCCGTCTTTCCCTCATCAGCAGTCTGTCAATAAGCTTTGCAGCTCTACTCCATCTCCTATCTGTTCAGGAACGCCTCAATCAAACCTCAATCGGTCACTCAGAGCGTCCACGGCCCTCAGCAACGGTCAGGTAGCTAACAGAGATACAGCACATGGATGAATAATGTAAAAACAAACTCATTTTACTTTCATTTAGACCTCCGTTATTTCACCGATCAATAGGACATGTGATCAGACACTCATTAGTATGAATTAAAATTCCACACGTGACGAGGAAAAGAAAAATGTAGAAATGGTATCCACGTCAGAAAAAGGAGAAAATTTACTTTTAATTCTCTCCTAATATCATTTTCATTATTACCGTATTTTCACGGCCATAAGGCGCACCTAAAAGTCTCAAATTTTCTTCAAAATGAGCAGTGCGCCCTATCTGATTTGTGATTTGCGGACGTATTAGAGAACCATCAGGCGGACGCAGATGAAAACATCAGAATCAGAATCAGAATCAGAATATACTTTATTGATCCCACACAGGGGGAAATTTGTGTGTCACAGCAACAACTTCCTATCTGCTAAGTGAGTCGTTGTAGAGCCCGATCACGTACGGAAAGAAAGACCTCCGGTAACGAGATGTTCTCGAGCGGAGCTGTCTGAGCCTCTTGGAGAAGGAGCTCCGTTGTTCGTCCAGGAGTGGGTAGAGAGGATGGTCATGGTTTTCCATGATGGACAAAAGTTTGTTCAGTGACCTCCTCTCTACCACTGCCTCAAGTGAGTCCTGTTTGCTGCCAATGACAGAGCCAGCCAGTCTGATTAGTTTATTCAGTCTGTTGGTGTCACTGGCTGCGATGCTGCTCCCCCAGCAGATGACAGAGAAGAACAAGGTGCTGGCCACCACAGACTGGTAGAAGGTCTCCAGGATCTTGCCGCACACATTGAAGGACCTCAGCTTCCTTAGAAAGTAAAGTCGGCTGCAAGTCTTCTTGTACACAGCAGTACTGTTGCTCCTCCAGCTCAGTCTACTGTCGATGGTCACTCCAAGGTATTTGTACTCCTCAACCACCTCCACATCTCTACCCAGAATGCAGAGCGGCTGCAAAGCAGTCCTCCTCCTCTTCCGGAAGTCAATCACCATCTCCCTGGTCTTGTCCACATTGAGGAGCAGGTGATTCTCTCCCGCCCACACCACAAATCCATCCACCACCCTCCTGTACTCCTCCTCCTGCCCACCACTTATACACCCTACAACTGCAGAGTCATCAGAGAATTTCTGTAGGTGGCATGAATCGGAGTTGTGCTGGAAGTCTGAAGTGTACAATGTGAAGAGGAATGGAGAGAGCACCGTGCCCTGTGGGGCTCCCACACCACTTAAAACCACATCAGACCGGACTTTCCCCAGCCGGACGAACTGTGGCCTGTCCGTCAGGTAATCAGTGATCCAGGAGACGGCGGACGCACCAGCACCCATCAGCCGCAGCTTATCACCCAGTAATGAGGGCTGGATGGTGTTAAAGGCACTAGAGAAATCAAAGAAGGTGATTCTCACCATGCCTCCACCGCCATCCAGATGTGAATGAGCTCGCTGCAGCAGATGGATGACAGCATCGTCAACACCCAGGCGTGGCTGGTAGGCAAACTGCAGGGGGTCCAGAGAGGAATTCACCAGCGGTCTCATGTGGGCTAACACCAGCCTCTCCAGCACTTTCATCACATGAGATGTGAGGGCAACTGGACGGAAATCCTTGAGGTCAGATGAAGATGGTTTCTTGGGTACAGGGACCAGGCACGATGTCTTCCAGAGAAGCGGAACCCTCTCCAGCCTGAGGCTCAGGTTGAAGAGGTGCTGGAGAACCCCACACAGCTGGAGCGCACAGGTCCTCAGGGTATGGGGGTTGATGCCATCTGGGCCGGCTGCTTTGTGCTGGTTTAGCTTCTCCAGCTGTTTCTTCACCTGAAAGGTGGTCACAGTCAAACGGTTGGGTGGGGGGGGTTCAGGCACTAGTCCATTGAATCGCTGAGAAGGAGCAGACGCTGGTAGCAGGTGTGGTGGAGGTAGGGAAGAAGAGGTAGTGGTGGTGGCATTTGTAGAGCTAAACCTGTTGAAGAAGGTATTAAAGTCATTAGCTCTATCTTTGCCACCACTAGTGGGTCTGCTTCTTCCCCCATATCCAGTGATCTTTTTCATTCCGGACCACACCGCCCTCATGTTGTCCTGCTGTAGTTTGGATTCCAGCTTCCTCCTGTATGCATCTTTTCCCTTCCTCAGCTGGTCTCGGAGTTGATGCTGCACCATCTTCTGCTCCTCCCGGTCTCCAGACCTGAAGGCTGCTTTCTTCCGGTTAAGGAGCGTCTTCAGGTCACAGGTGATCCAGGGTTTGTTGTTGGGGAAGCATCGAACAATCCGGGTGGGACAGACAGACTCCACACAGAACTTAATGTATTCTGTAATGCAGTCTGTCATGCCATCAATGTCTTCCCCGTGAGGTGTGCAGAGTGCATCCCAGTCCGTGGATCCGAGACAGTCCTGTAGAGCCCGCTCTGTTTCCGGAGTCCACTTCCTGACAGTCTTTTTGGACACGGGTTTTTGCAGGGCGATTGGGACATAACACGGCTTTAGATGGACCAGGTTGTGATCAGACCTGCCAAGGGGAGGAAGGGCTGTGGCTCTGTATGCATTTTGTATGTTTGCATACAGAAGGTCCAACGTTTTATTCTCCCTCGTGGGGCAGTCCACGTACTGGGTGAAGTCAACAAGTGATCTGTTCATGTTGATGTGGTTGAAATCACCAGTTATGATACAGAAGGCGTTGGGCTGCTGTGTTTGTAGGCGGGAAACGGTGGTTAAAATGACGTCACCAGCAGTTTCAGCATCAGCCGACGGAGGAACATAAACAGTCACCACCATAACCGATGTAAATTCCCTCGGCAGATAGTAAGGCCGAAGTCCAACCGCCAGTAACTCCACATGCGGTGTACAGAGACGCTCCTTGACACAGACATGTCTGGGATTGCACCAGCGCTCACTCACATAGAGCACAATCCCACCTCCTCTCTTCTTACAGCTGCTGGTTGCATCTCTGTCCGCCCGCACAGTCTCAAAACCAGGAACCTCGACACTGTTGTCTGGGATGTGGGAATGCAGCCATGTCTCAGTGAAGCTCAGTAAACTGCATTCATGATATTCCGCTTGTGTGTTGATTAGCGTCGTTAGCTCCTCGGTCTTATTAGCCAGTGAGCGCACATTTCCCATTATAACTGCAGGCACAGCAGGCTTGAATCTCCTCCTATTCATTTTAACGTGGGCCCCGGCTCTGCGTCCGCGACGTCTTTTCCGGATCTCTCTTGGAATTACATGCCGGGCTCCATGAAGCAGGCTAGGTTTACTCATAGCTAACAGTTGGTCGCGAGTGTAAACAATAGCCATACTTCTAGTATAAAAAAAGACTTAGTTTTTACACGTTTTTCATTCATAGTTTTTCATTCATAGTTTTTCACGTCAGAAAAAGGAGAAAATTTACTTTTAATTCTCTCCTAATATCATTTTCATTATTACCGTATTTTCACGGCCATAAGGCGCACCTAAAAGTCTCAAATTTTCTTCAAAATGAGCAGTGCGCCCTATCTGATTTGTGATTTGCGGACGTATTAGAGAACCATCAGGCGGACGCAGATGAAAACATGTTAAAGGGTGAAGTGTGTGTGTGGATTATGTCTAAAAGAACAGGTGTGTTCTTTATGCAGAACATTGCTGTTTTAACAACACTGAAAATAGAAAAGAGACACGCTTATGAAGCTCAGTTTAAACTGATGGCAATCAGCTGCGCTGGGCGAGTTACGCCACAGTTTGCCAGTGGATTGTAGATGCTTGGGCAAACGTGTCTGCTGGCACTGTTGTCCGAGCTTTCCCAAAAGCAGGCATCATTTCCGAGGAGCTGCACGGTTCAGAAAGTGACTCTGACAGCGTGGAAAGTGAACCTGCGAGGTTGGATTTAGAGCAGCTGTTAGATTCTGAAACAGAGGATGAGGACTTTGATGGATTTAATAAATGACTTTATGACGACTGTAACTAATATTTAAATAAAACCAAACAAACTCAGTTTTACTCCCGATCTATTTTTAAATACGCACGTGTGTGTGCGTATGCGCATCTATGTGTATGTGTATGTGTGTGTGTGTTGTTGTAAGGCGGACTTACGTAGTAGAGGATATGTATATAAAACCCGCGCCCTATCATCAGGTGCGCCTTATGTGTGTGTTAAATACAGAGCACGCAAAATTTGGACTGCGCCTTTTAATACGGTGCGCCCTATGGTCGTGAAAATACGGTCTTATTGTCTCTAGTCCTCTAGTCCCAGGGACGTCTGAGGCCTAGCAGGAGTCGAAACAGGTTCTCCCGATTGGAAGACGGTATCTCTACCACTAGGCCAACGCCTCCTGGGACCAATATCATTTTTAACCTGAAATATTCTTTACATTTGTTGCAATTTTTTTTTTTCTAAAGTAAAACAACAGATTTATGTCTTTTTTTTTTTTTTATTTCAATTTTAGCAAGAAGTCCGTGTGGTACCTCATTCATCCAGGAGTGATCCATAGTAGAAAAAGTTTCAAAAAAGTCTTCTGGACAGTTTAATTCTTGAACGAGACGTTTCACCTCGTGACCCAGTTTCACGCCTCTCGTTAGCAGCAATTTCTATTCACTAGGCTTTTAGCATTTTTATAATAAGGTTCGTTTACTGGTCTGTGGTTACAATAGGAGCCATTCACGGCCATCATAGGTAACACAGGCTCATTGGTCGAGCCCTTCTTACTATTTTTTTTACCTTTTACTCAGGTTAGTATAAATAGATCCAGTTTTCAGTCCATTTCATTCAGATTGAAAATGATTTCCAGATGGAAGTCGAAACGTCTCGTTCAAGAATTAAACTGTCCAGAAGACTTTTTTGAAACTTTTTCTACTATCAATTTTAGCAAGCTAAGTTTTGATTATTTCTTTTCATTTTGCTCCACATTTTAAATACTTTTTTATGTAAAATATTGGGAAATTTATCATAAAATAACAACACAATGTAATTTTCTGTTTCTGCTTCATTTAGATGTAAAAAAAATGCAAATAAAATCAGGAAATAATAAATTATAATTATTATGGATTTGTGTTCCATCTTTTTTTTTTTTTTTTTTGCTGTAAGACTGCAAAAAGTTTTCTAATGTTTTTATAGTTTTTAAAGTGAGATGTTTTTTTTTTATTATTATTGGTTTTTTTTGTTTTTGTTTTTTTGTTTTTTTTTAGTTTGTCCTTCCAGTTTTCACCCACATGGTCCCAAAGATTTGGCCCAGTGGGATTCAAACCAGTCAAATCGGTCAAAAGATGGTAACTCTACCACTAGTCCAACGCCTCCTGGGACCAAGTGAGACGTTTTTGATGAATCAATCAGTTTCCAATGTGATTTTTATCATCAGTGTTATGTAGTAATTATTTTGTAAAGACCCCTCATCATCAAAATAATCCTTCACTAGAAAATAGTAGAAAAAGTTTCAAAATAGTCTTCTGGACAGTTCAGTTCTTGAACGAGACGTTTCGACTTCCATCCGGAAATCATTTTCAATCTGAATGAAATGGACTGAAAACTGGATCTATTTATACTAACCTGAGTAAAAGGTAAAAAAATAGTAAGAAGGGCTCGACCAATGAGCCTGTGTTACCTATGATGGCCGTGAATGGCTCCTATTGTAGCCACAGACCAGTAAACGAACCCTATTATAAAAATGCTAAAAGCCTAGTGAATAGAAATTCCTGCTAACGAGAGGCGTGAAACTGGGTCACGAGGTGTCATCTTTAGTCCATGGCTTTAAAAGCCTGCTGTGAATCCCGGGCAAAACGTATCTAACGCCTCCACTCCGATTTAGTGAGGGATTTTCTTTCATCACAAAGATGGCTTCCTTCACCCCTCTTTCAAATATCAACAGCCTAGAAAATGTTTGAATTTCTTTACAAATCCATTAAAAAAGTCACCGTTTTAAGTCATGTCCTCCATATTTGTTTTATTTTATCAACCCAAACACCCTGAGATCAGCTTTTATTTTGTTAAATTAAAACATTTCCAGCTTTCTTTCTGTTTCTATGTGAATATTTTTAGCAGACATTCCTTCCATCGCTCCCTCTCTCAGACCGCCCCGCCCATGTCCGGCTCATCCAGCCTCCACTGTGCTGTTTTGTCATCATTAAACCTCCCCTGCTTGGCCTGCTTTCCTTAATATATGTCACCTGCATGGGGTTGCCTGCACCAGCAGTGGAGGGGTTAACTCCATTTTGTCCTGGACCTTCTGGTTGTGTGTGAAAGCTGCGCTGCTCTTTGTGTACATGTCCACATGGGCATGTGTTTCCGTCCATGCATGCCTGTTTGTTCTCTTGTATAGGTGTGTGTGTCCGTGCAGGACTCTGGTCTGTGTGTGTGTGTGTGTGTGTGTGTGTGTGTGTGTGTGTGTGTGTGTGTGTGTATGTAAAGGAGAAATTTGCCTGTCCTTGCCTAAGTGAATGGCTAGGATTAAGCTGACAGCCCACCTTAGTGATGGCGAAATAATTGGTTGTTCAGCTCTGTCCTTGTCAGAGCGCTGACAGTTCTGCAGATGTCCTGCGCGGTTCTCCAAAGGTTAGGCTCAGCTGGGGCCGCCATTCATTAATCATTCCGCTCTGACAGTGCACCGAGCAGCCTGCAGCTGCCACCCCGTCCCCCTCAATTTCTGTCACCGCCTTACACCACCACCACCCCGCCGTGTGTGTTTGTGTTCCCGATCGCACACACAAACAAGTATGCTTTAAACATAAATTTGCATGAAAAGTCAAAGGATGTACAACGAGCGACATCATGGCCTGGACATGGAGGTTATAGAACTGGAAGAAAAAAAAAATCCTAAAAAACTACAAAGTTAATCCTCAATCGACTCTTTTTAGGGGTTTCATGCACAATCCAATTTTTGTGGGTTTCTACTATGTTTGAATTTTAACCTCGCATTAAAACATAATAAAAGTTCTTTTTTATTTTATCCAGGCATGTTTTACTTTTTACAAACTCTGCCCTGAAATTTTGAAATCTTTTTTTCACCACAAGTTGCTCTTGGTCTTGGATTTAGTTCACTACGATGACACCACCACGTTTTAACGTAAACAGGAGGTGTTTCAGTGCACGTGTAATGCTCATGCTCAGTGTTGCCCGTTTTTAGCCTCTACCAATAGAGGCCCAGATTGTAACAGTCCTTATTTAAGATGCACAACAACTGAACCATTTTAAACCTTAATTTAGTCCTATTTCATACGACAAACTTAAGACCGGGCCACATTTCAGCTTATGGGTGCGTCTCAGTGGCTCCGTGTTCCGAAGGTTACCACGAATAATTTGTTGCTTCATTCTACAAAAACTGCAATAATGGTTCTTGAAACTTGAAACTTTTTATTTCGTACTCAGTCTCCTTTACATGACTATTTACATTAACAAAACAAATCCTCAAATAATACAGGTGACCAAGAACAGGCTGAAGCAAAAAAATCAGAATGTGTGCCCAAAAAAACTAGCTTTTACAACATAGGTTACCTTGAAATAAATTTACAAAAAAGATGGAAAAAAGCTGGGAAAAAAAAAAAAAGGATGGAAAAAAGATGGCCCCAGCTGATGTCATTACGTAGCATGGAACCCAAAAATAAGTCAAAACAGACTCTAGTAAATTCCATTTAAAGAACAACAGTAAGGTTAAAGCGGGACATACGTATGGTGGCACAGTGGTTAGCACAGCAAGAAGGTCGTGGGTTTGAATCCCGAAGTGGGGACGAGGTTTGAAACATTGGTCTTTCTGTGTGGAGTTTGCATGTTCTACCCATGTATACTTCGGTTTCCTCCTACCCTCCAAAAACATGCATGTTAGGTTGAGGATCCCTTGAAAATGAGATGTTTCATCCTCCTAATGAAATAAAATAATAACAAAAATACCGGTCATACCAAGACAGCTAAGACAGTCACCCCTATGTTTCCACAAGTTGGACTGAAAGCACACAGCACTTAATCTTAGACTAATAAGTGACAATAAAACTTCATTTTTAGGCCATTTGCATTAAAACTGAACATTAAACTGTGGAAGAAGCACAGTTTGATTTTGCTGGTACAGTATGAGTGGTTCACTCGCAGCAGACTATCAGATTGTAGTCTGCACACTGTGAGATTTAAATTGTACGACTCTCAGTCACACAATGTGGACGTTGTGAAATCAGAGTAAATACCCAGTTTTACTTCCTCCGAAAAGTTGACTTTAAATAAAACATCTTTTTTAAGTATTTTTATTTAAAACTAAAGAAATTTATTTTCTTAAATGAGATCATTTTATTTTCTATTTTAAAAAACAACCCTCCTCCCTGAAAAGAAAAGTTATTATCCGTTCACGTTCACAGATAAAAGTGTTTCAGTTTAACACAGAAAGAAAACTAATGGCAGCAGAGGCCGACGTTTTATTGCTTTTATTGAAAAAGTACTTTTTTTTTCATTAATATGCAATGATGTTGGCTACTGTTGGCCAGCTGGACTTGAAGAGGAATGGAGATTTATGGCATTAATATTCTATACATTATGACAACGCCAATGGGTAATACTCTGGCAATTACACTAATGAACTCCAAGCACTCGGTGCCCCGTGTTAGCATCACAGCTCCAGGGTGGACATTCTTTTAAGCTCTAATCTATCTACTCTGCACTGCATACATTCATCCAAATCTGTAATTTCTTAGCAGGATTTAATAGAAAAAAAACTGCAATCCACCTGAAAGAACATAAAACAAAAAAAAAAATTACCTCGTCCAATAAAAAGTATTAAAAAATGACCATTTTTTTATGAATTCCCCCTAAACGTCGAGTTGTATTGGACTGATTTGCCCCTCAAAAGGTTTCCTATGTATCATAACTGTATGTAGATCATGCCTAACACCCCACCTTCACCCCTCACACACAATAGTATCAGACTAGAAGAAGAAAATACAGTAGATGAGAATCTCATGGTAAAGCCCATGGAGGATCTCATCAGCCTCTATGTAGATGTGTATGCTGAGTGAGTGATTGCCCATGGCTGAAAATTGGTGTAGAGGGTATCACGGGGGAATTGGAGCGACGAGTTTTCTCTCTCTCTCTCGCTCTCTCTCTCTGTTTCTCTGCCCGACCCACCCTTACTACCCCCAACTCCCTTTTGTAATATACACACGGATACAAAGCAGCATGAATACACATTTTCAGAAAACAACAGAAAAAAAAGAAACACACATGGAGACTTGTACGAGGTTGGCACATGTACGAGGTCCTATTGTGCTTTAAATAATTTGTATACCATAGCATGTCGATCCCTTTAGTTAGCTTAGAACAGCGATATTCTAAAAAAAAAAAAAACCTTATAAATATATTTATTGTGGGTTTTTTTTTTGCGTTTTCGACACTGACCAGTAAAACTGAGTGAGTGGGACAAAAAGCAACACCTTGGATCAGACGTATAAACACAATACAGGGGGTGTAGACACGATGAAGGAGCATCCGGAAGGAAGGATGTGAGATGGTTAATGGCCACCTGGCATTGGGGTAGAGGGATGGATCATAGGGAACACAGACGATAGGACGCCGAGCCTCAGGCATGTGCCGCCTAGCAGGAAAATTTGAGATAACTAACCCAGGCCAGGTGGGTGTAAGATGAGTCAAAACAACATACTTAGCTTTTTTTTAGGAGCGCACTGAACTGTTTTTACTTTCCCATTTACATTAGAATGTAGTCGTGGAGAACAAAATCCTTGGCTGTGAACAACCAAGCATTTTAGTCGGAGGTTGAAAAACATGCTAAATTTTGGGGAGCATAGTATCTCCACAGTGGTTCACCCACGGGCCGGAAGTTAACTGGAAGTTTGAGCCTATGCATCCCAATGAGTTCACGTCTAGTGTCCTTGGAGAAGACACCTAACCCCTGTTTCTCCCACCATTGGTGCCATCATAGGTGGCAGCCTGCTGCGGTGTAGGGCAGCACACGAATTTCCCGGTCAGGGATTAATAAAGAATATTAAGAAACAAAGAAAAATTATCCCATGGGTAAAAGCCCGGCCACCAGACGCTCGCCCTCATGCCCCAACCTCAGGCCTCGCTCCAAGAGCGGGCCCCAGTGACCTGCGTCCAGGCAAGGGCAACTTGGCCATACTTAATCTCTTCATAGGGGTTTTTGAGCCACACTTTGTCTGGCCCCTTACCTAGGACCTGTTTGCTTTGGGTGACCCTACCAGGGGTATTAAGCCCTGGACAACATAGCTCCTAGGATCATTGGGGCACGCAAACCCCTGCACCACCATAAGGTGGTGGCTCAAGAAGGAGAGACCATGTCTCAAAGCTGGCCGGGTAACAACTCGGGATGTTACCGAGTGAGTTGGTGGGTGCAGCTGGGGTGAGAGAAGCCTGGGCTTCCCGTCTGAGATTGTTGCCCCTGCGACCCGGCCCTGGATAAGCAGAAGATGACAAAACGAAATGGAATGGAAAGAATTTAAATGGTTAAAATTATTATTATTGTAACTTTAACTAAGATAAAGACGGTTTCAGAAACTTTCAAAAAGTTGATTTTGCTTGAAAACCCACCCATTCACCCACCAGACAGCGAGCGGAGATGATGAAGGTCTGATGCAGAGCTGTTTCTGAAGCTTGGCTCCTTGTTTTCCCTGCTGAATACAAGCTCAGTAAGCAAACTAGTCATCACCGATGCACAATCAGGTGTAATTACACCCTAACGTGCCACATAAAGCACATCTTTGTGCTAATAATTAATACAATCTATACGTCCCTCTTGTTCGGCTGCTCTTTGTGCATCCATGCAGTTTCATTTTGCAGGAGTCTTTCCTCCTCATTTGCAAATGTTTTACATCTTCGTCACATTCCTGTCATCTCGTCCCACCGGAGATCAATCCCACCTCAGTACAGATCAATGATTCTGATCGGGTCAGATTATAGGTATTGCAGAGATATCAATGCGATGATGGATGATTGATAACGCGACCACCGCGATCGATCACCGGGATATTGCTGATAAGACACGAGCTTCATGGTGATTTGAATTTCCAGCCCAGTCTGCAGCTTCTGGCCAATCACAGTGCTCGTTATGGTGGTCCCTCGTTTAAAGAGTTATGTTCTATAAATAACCCACAATTAGTGAAACACACATAATAGTCAACTTTTGTCATAGATGTTTTAAGACTTTAAAGATCTTCACTTAGATATTTATAGACTTTTTTCAAACATTTTTTTCCCTTGTTTAATCACAATGGATTCCACTTTTTAAAAAAAGTCTTACAAAAAGTTACTATTTTACATTTTTGTACTTAAAAATTTTAAAAAAGCAAGATTTTATTTCTCTCAAAAATGAATCTAGGTTTTTATAACATTTACGATAAGAATTTAAAACCGCATCTACAGTGTGTTCTGAATTATTGAAAAAATTTAATTGGTCTACTGTACGTACTGTACAGCCAATCAGCATTCAGAACACGATACATCAAATAAGAGGCAGAAAACAACGTAAAAAATTCATTCATCCATTCGCCTTCTGAACCGCTTAACCTCATCAGGGTTGCATATGATACCAAAGATTACCCCAGCTGAATACAGGCTGGAAGCGGGGTACACCCCAAACAGGTCACCAGTCTGTTGTGGGACAATGTAAATAATAAAACTTCAAATTTGTACTAAAACAAATCCACAAAAGGTGAAGTGATTAAAGAAAGATGACATGTTTTCTAATAAAATGGATCATATTCCTGTTTCCAGTTTAAAATAAATGTTATCATTTCCTCTCTTGTGAGTTTCCATATTTTATCAGTCAGGCTGCATCTTTGCCATCGTCCCTCCGTCCCCCCATGGCGGATTAGGCCATGCAGGGTGATTTGTTGGGGAGCTGTCTTAGCCCCTCATTTCCCCCTTCCTGCATATTCTGCACCACATCCCCCCTCTATTTTGATGAATAGCCGGCCACGTGAAGGCGAGCAGCCGATCTCACCAAGGTTACCGTAACCTGGGCCCCACATCTGGGGGCTACCTGCCTCCAATTAGCAAGGCGGGGAGGGAGTGGAGGTCTGAGTAGCGGTAAGGAGAAGTCCAAGGATTCCGATTTTATAGGCTTTAAATCTGCATGGCAATTTCCAGAGAGGGAGACTGGAGGCAATTTTTGATTACTCCTCCTCCTTCTTCACAAAGCCCATCCTTCCAGATGTCTCTGCTCCACTCCTCCTCCTGCAGGTTGATGTTTTCCTGTCTCATCACCTGCTCTCTGTGTCCCCAGATTACAGGATGAGCAAGAATACACCAATGGTGATGCTCAAGGCTCTCATAGCCGTTAGAATAGTCCTAAAAAAACAATCCAAAAACAGTAAAACGCAAAAAAATGACGAAAAAAAAAGACCAGCATGTGTAGAATAAACAGTTTCAATTATTTTATTTTTTCATGTTAGTAAAATTTTGGTCCCATTTGGGACATTTTTTAATGTGAACTAGTTTTCATGGGTTTTAAAATAAAAAAATACTTAATATTGTTGAAATATTGGGGAAACAAAAAAAGCGGACGAGTTAAACTGATCAAAAATAAGCGATGGATTGATACGGTATTGGTCCATTATGCTTCAAGGTGTTTAGGTGTCGAGCCACTCCTTCTTCAGGTCGAGAGGAGCCAGATGGGGTGGTTCGGGCATCTGGTCAGGATGCCTCCAGAGTGCCTCGATTGGGAGGTGTTTCAGGCACGTCCCACTTGGAGGAAGCGAAGAGGCAGAGCCCGGACCCGCTGGAGAGACTACGTATGTCTCACAACTGGCCAGGAAACCACTCAGGATCCTTCCAGGTGAGCTGGAGGATGCAGTTGGCGTGAGAGAAGCCTGGGATCAGTTAAATTAGATTATAACTATTATAATTTATGTTCTGTTTACCCACTTTTATCTGAACTGTTTTTATTGTGAGTTATTCAACCATGTTTCTCATTTTTAGACGACCTGCCCAAAGTAACATTCTGAGGTGCTCCTGTGAGTACTGGACCAAGAAAATAATATGTACGCCTGGAAATATGGACTGCATGTGGAATACGTGCCTGTTGATTGGCCGGAGTGAAGATTAGTTCATCAGCACATTTGAGGGGTATCTGGAGGATCTGCTTGCAGAGATTGTAAAGAGGGAATTGGTGCAATTACTGTAAATGAGTTCTAAATGCAAAGAGACGGCGTCTCCTCTGATACATAATGCATGGTGAGAGGTTAGAGAACCTTCTACCAGTCATTTCACACATACTGTACAAACATGGAAGCCTGAAAACATTTAGATCAGAGGTCTAGAAAAAAAATGTGGCTTTTCAGGCTCGTGCTGTGGTTCTTTGTTGTGGGGTACTAAATTTTAAGAACGAAATTTGTCACCCAGAGTGGAGATGGGTTTGAGTTTAAACCTTCTGAAATCAGTGAAAGCTCAGCTTTAGACCTCTTATTGTTTTATACAGGTGACCATTTAATGGTATTGAGAAATGGAATCTTGGATTGGCTTTTTTGGCACAGTTTTTACTTGGTTTTTCTTTTTATTTAGCAGACGGGTCTTTTAAAATTGCCATCAGCCATTCCGGCTCATCTACTGTGAATTCTACCTTTGGCGTTCCTCAGGGATTGTAGTTGGGGTTTCTGTAGTTTCTATTTATTTTTTTATCTTAACATACTCTATTTATCCCTCAACAAGGACAATTCTGTGCTACATTGCCCCACAGCAGGTGCCAGGACATAGGCTACTTGCGACCATTATCATAACACGCCAACACAATCGTAACCGTAAGCAATTCGGTCGTACAGTGTGGATAACGGTTAAATTTGAAAGATTTTGAAATCTTGCAGTATGTATTTATTTTGTCCCGCACCTTGGCTGCGTGCATGATACAGCGTAAATCTAGTTTGAAGCTGCAAATAGTGTGAAGCTCATTAAATTAAATCGAAATGGCACTTTCCTTAGAAATGAGGGAGTTCGAGCAAATCCCTTAAATATGAAGGTTGCAAACAAGAGAGTGAGCACTAAAACACTTTCTGCTTTCGCGGAATGTGTGCGGAGTGTGGGGATTTATGGGGGCTTGGGAACAGATTGAGCTCTTTTCTCGTTCCCTCTCACGTTAGAATGTGGGCATGGAGAAAAAAATCCTTGGCCAAAACCAAAGTTTGACTCAGACATGTTTGAATGAAATAGAAAAACACTTCAGGTATGTTTTTAATGTGGGAATAAAATTCAAACAATATTTATTTGAATTATGTATAAAAATCTAAATTTTACTCACACAGACCTACGCATTCACACACACTCATTTAAACACACACACACACACAAACATATGTACAGATTCAATCATACACACACAAAAAATTGAATTTATTGAACTCTATTTGGTACTAGGACACATTATTGTGTGTGTGCGTGTGTGTGTGTGTGTGTTTGTGTGTGTGTGTGTGCGTGTGTGTGTCCCACCTGTTTATATGTCTTTATTAGAGAAAAGCAAACAAGAGCATATCAATGGAAATAAAAAGCAGGGCGAGGAGTGGGGGGTCATTTTGTCGTCTGAATTACTTTATCTTTGTTTTCTGCAACTGTACAATGACCCTCGGTCTGAGGCGGTGTCTGAGTGTGTGGTGAGCGGGGAAGGAGGGTGTAGCGGGGTCTAAAAGGCTTTTGTGTGCAAATTTCCCAGCAGTACCTTCGTAGTTAATCAAGGAGGTCAGTAAAAGAGGGAAGGGGGGAGAAGGAGAGTCATTCCTAACGAGGCGTCCACAGTGTATGAATGAGGGTTTGTCCAAATCTGAGCTGGGAGGGGTAAACAATGTTAGAGGCAATTAGGAACTTGTGTTGAGTGAGGGGAGCCGAGCTTCTCCATGGAGACCCCATACAAGAGAAAACTTAGAACAATAACTTTAATAATTATCATAATTCATATTTTTTATTGGTTTTCTTCTTTTTTTTTGTTTGATATCAATATAATTTTTATTGGGGTGTAAGAGTTCACAGAAATCACAGTTCAGTACATACTGTACCTCGGTTCTAAGTTCATGGTTCAGTTTATTTTTGGCCTCAGATGGGAAGGCCAGGCTTCTCTCACCCAGGCTGCATCCTCCAGCTCATCTGAAAGGATCCTGAGTCGTTCTCCAGCCAGCTGTGAGACATAGTCTCTCCAGCAGGTTTGGGGTCTGCCTCTTGGTCTCCTCCCGGTGGGACGTGCCCAAAACACCTCACCAGCAAGGCGCTCAGGGGGCATCCTGACCAGATGCCCAAACCACCCCATCTGGCTTCTCTCAATCTAGAGGAGGAGCGGCTCGACACTGAGCTCCTCCTGGATGGCAGAGCTACTCACCCGATCTCTGAGTGAGAACCCAGCCACCGTGTGGAGGAAGCTCATTTCAGCCGCTTGTACCCGCAATCTAATTCTTTCGGTCACCACCCACAGCTGGTTACCATGGTGAGGGTAGGAACGTAGATCCTGGTTACCATGGTGAGGGTAGGAACGTAGATCCTGGTTACCATGGTGGGGGTAGGAATGTAGATCCTGGTTACCATGGTGAGGGTAGGAACGTAGATCCTGGTTACCATGGTGAGGGTGGGAACGTAGATCCTAGTGACCATGGTGAGGGTAGGAACGTAGATCCTGGTTACCATGGTGAGGGTAGGAACGTAGATCCTGGTCACCATGGTGAGGATAGGAACGTAGAGCCTGGTTACCATGGTGAGGGTAGGAACGTAGATCCTGGTTACCATGGTGAGGGTGGGAACGTAGATCCTGGTTACCACGGTGAGGGTAGGAACGTACATCCTGGTTACCATGGTGAGGGTAGGAACGTAGATCCTGGTTACCATGGTGAGGGTGGGAACGTAGATCCTGGTTACCATGGTGAGGGTAGGAACGTAGATCCTGGTTATCATGGTGAGAGTGGGAACATAGATCCTGGTTACCATGGTGAGGGTAGGAACGTAGATCCTGGTTACCATGGTGAGAGTGGGAACATAGATCCTGGTTACCATGGTGAGGGTAGGAACGTACATCGACTTGTGAATCAAAAGCTTTACTTTTCGGCTATGCAGTGCATAGAAAAACCTCCTGCGTTGCTTGCACCATAAGGGTTTCTTTGTGCCTACTTGTGCATTTTCTCAAATTAATCAATGAAATGTTGCTTGAGCGTAAAAAACAAAAAAATCCAAAAAAAGTCATATGGCTGCAGAAAGTAATATTTTTATCAGAAACTCATTTGCATAAACTCAGACCAAGTTATGAATCATCTGTAGTTTTTCTAGTTTTAGTTTTTCCTCTTTCTTAGTCTCATTCATAAAGACAACTACCCCGCCTCACTTTTTGTTTGGTTTTAATCTCAGAGGTGAAGTGGTCCTCTTGTCGCCCGGGCTGGGACGCCGAACGGCGCTGAAAAGACCACATCATCACAAAAAGAAGGAAAAACTGTTTTGTGTGCAAATAGAAAAGCCGGAGTCTGAGATGGTGTCTTTGTTACTGGGATGTGGATTATATTTTAATATGAGGGCTGTGGATGATGTCTGTGAGAAAATGTAGAAAACAAAGCTCTTTGGAAAATCGAAATCAGGCTTTTGTAAGCTGTAAAACTCAGAGTCATTTGGACCCGGTTTTCAAACAGCAGAGGCCACAAATATTTTTCGACGTGTAAAAACAAAGATTTCCCCGTACAGTACGACTCTACAACCGATTTATATATCTCCATGTAAACAAAGCAAAACCAGAATGATCATCTTGTATTGATTTCCACTAAAGAATCGCTTATTTTCGCCACCTTATCGAAAATATTCCACAAAAACTCACAAGTTTCAGATCATTTAGTCACTTTCTAGTCGTGATATTTTGGTACCAATCAGCTGATCATTACTGTCATTCTTAACCAATAATAAGCCAGAAACTCTTGTGAAAGTAAAATTTCCTTAAAACAAAACAATTGAAATGTCTGCTGTTTGTCTTGATTCTTAAAAACGGTGGGCTTTCCCGTCTGAGGCTGTTACCCTCGCGACCTGGCCCCGGATAGGCAGAAGATGGAATGGAACTTTATTGATCCCTCACCGGGGAAATTTGTGTGTTGCATTACACCGCAGCAGGCTGCCACGATGGCGCCAATGGTGGGAGAAACAGGGGGTTAGGTGTCTTCTTCAAGGACCCTAAACGTGAACTCAGTGGGAATCAAACTCGCGAACTTTCGGTCCGAGGGCGAACGCTCTACCACTGAGCCACAGCCTACCCATTGTAAATGGCTAATTAGGTTTTCAGGGTAGTGCGATTGAGGAACCAAATGCGTTGAAGAAACGAGTCCCTTCCCAATCTAGGGAAGGGGTTTTAATGAAACTGACTACAGTTACTCAATAGAACCGTAAATGAACTTCTCTACGTGGTGAACTTCAGTTGTTTAAACTGCACTTTAAAAATCTACTCTAACTCCACCTTCTGATCTGTTTTAGAAAATTCTCACAATCAGTTCATATGATTTAATTCTTGCAACAGTAAAGCAATAAAATTAAAAACTTGTAACTTACACCTCAGTGTCGACCCATTGAGGGTCTGAGGGTTGAGGTCTTTGAGGGTTCTGAAAGCGCTATATAAATACAACGCTTTCTTATTATTGCTGTTCACCATGTTTTTGTGCGTTCGCTCATTTGTGCAGGTTGGGATCTAAACATTGAGGAGCACGATAAACGATTTCCACATTCTCTTGTCCTACAATTAAAAAATATCATTTTATTTCTGATTTATTTTAAAATCAAATTGACCATTTTTATCATGCTATTTTATTTTTTATTTATTTTTCTTTGATTAAGTTGAAAAAGAACAAAAAATAAAAGCAAACTTCTGTTCGCCGGGAAAAAATCTGGAGTCCATCTGTTTAAATTGCTCCACATATTGTGACCTAGATAAAAAAAAAAAAAAATCACTCTTTCTTTCTTTCCACTGTGTTTGACACTTGTCTATTTATTTCATTGGTCTAGTTGTTTTAAAATAGACTATTTTTGCATAATTTTCACCTTTAAATGTGATTAGACTGCGTTGGTAAAGTAGTGTAAGGAGGTTATGGTGATTTAAAACCAAACCAGAACCATGGAAACATTAGTCCAATTCCACATCACTATGTATGAGTTTTATTGAAGATTTCACTGAAATAAAAAGCAGTTTGCAAGAGGGGAACAATATATCAATGTTTAACTGTTCAGTTCCGTCGTCTTCCGATTATCCGGGGCCAGGTCGTGGAGGAAAGAGCCTTAGACGGGAAGCCAAGACTTCTCTCCCCCTGGCTGCATCCTCCAGCTCACCCGGAAAAATCCAGAGATGTTCCACAGCCAGGTGTGAGACACAGTCTCTCCAGCAGGTCCAGGGTCTGCCCCTTGGTCTCCCCCCAGTGGGACGTGCCTGAAACACCTCACCAGCAAGGCGCTCGAGAGGCATCCTGACCAGATGCTCGAACCACCCCATCTGGCTTCTCTCGACCTGGAGGAGAAGCGGCTCGACACCGAGCTCCTACCTGATGGCAGAAATCTTCACTCAATTTCTGAGTGAGAGCCCTGCCACCCTGCAAAGGAAGCTCATTTCGGCTGCTTACATCCGTGATCTTGTTCTTTTAGTCACCACCTACAGCTGGTTACCATGGTGAGGGTAGGAACGTAGATCCTGGTTACCATGGTGAGGGTAGGAACGTAGATCCTGGTTACCATGGTGAGGGTGGGAACATAGATCCTGGTTACCATGGTGAGGGTAGGAACGTAGATCCTGGTTACCACGGTGATGGTAGGAACGTAGATCCTGGTTACCATGGTGAGGGTAGGAACGTAGATTCTGGTTACCACGGTGATGGTAGGAACATAGATCCTGGTTACCATGGTGAGGGAAGGAATGTAGATCCTGGTTACCATGGTGAGGGTAGGAACGTAGATCCTGGTTACCATGGTGACGGTAGGGTGAGGGTAGGAACGTAGATCCTGGTTACCATGGTGAGGGTAGGAACGTAGATCCTGGTTACCATGGTGAGGGTAGGAACGTAGATCCTGGTTACCATGGTGAGGGTGGGAACATAGATCCTGGTTACCATGGTGAGGGTAGGAACGTAGATCCTGGTTACCACGGTGATGGTAGGAACGTAGATCCTGGTTACCATGGTGAGGGTAGGAACGTAGATTCTGGTTACCACGGTGATGGTAGGAACATAGATCCTGGTTACCATGGTGAGGGAAGGAATGTAGATCCTGGTTACCATGGTGAGGGTAGGAACGTAGATCCTGGTTACCATGGTGACGGTAGGGTGAGGGTAGGAACGTAGATCCTGGTTACCATGGTGAGGGTAGGAACGTAGATCCTGGTTACTATGGTGAAGGTAGGAACGTAGATCCTGGTTACCATGGTGAGGGTAGGAACATAGATCCTGGTTACCATGGTGCGGATAGGAACCTACATCCTGGTTACCATGGTGAGGGTAGGAACATAGATCCTGGTTACCATGGTGAGGGTGGGAACGTAGATCCTGGTTACCATGGTGAGAGTAGGAACGTAAATCCTGGTTACCATGGTGCGGATAGGAACCTAAATCCTGGTTACCATGGTGAGGGTAGGAACGTAGATCCTGGTTACCATGGTGAGGGTAGGAACCTAAATCCTGGTTGCCATGGTGAGAGTAGGAACGTAGATCCTGGTTACCATGGTGAGGGTAGGAAAGTAGATCCTGGTTACCATGGTGAGGGTAGGAATGTAGATCCTGGTTACCATGGTGAGGGTAGGAACCTAGATCCTGGTTACCATGGTGAGGGTGGGAACGTAGATCCTGGTTACCATGGTGAGAGTAGGAACGTAAATCCTGGTTACCATGGTGCGGATAGGAACCTAAATCCTGGTTACCATGGTGAGGGTAGGAACTTAAATCCTGGTTACCATGGTGAGGGTAGGAACGTAGATCCTGGTTACCATGGTGAGGGTAGGAAAGTAGATCCTGGTTACCATGGTGAGGGTAGGAATGTAGATCCTGGTTACCATGGTGAGGGTAGGAACCTAGATCCTGGTTACCATGGTGAGGGTGGGAACGTAGATCCGGGTTACCATGGTGAGAGTAGGAACGTAAATTCTGGTTACCATGGTGCGGATAGGAACCTAAATCCTGGTTACCATGGTGAGGGTAGGAACCTAAATCCTGGTTACCATGGTGAGGGTAGGAACGTAGATCCTGGTTACCATGGTGAGGGTAGGAAAGTAGATCCTGGTTACCATGGTGAGGGTAGGAATGTAGATCCTGGTTACCATGGTGAGGTTAGGAACGTAGATCCTGGTTACCATGGTGAGGGTAGGAACGTAGATCCTGGTTACCATGGTGAGGGTAGGAACGTAGATCCTGGTTACCATGGTGAGGGTAGGAACGTAGATCGACTTGTAAATCGAGAGCTTTGCTTTTTCAGCCCAGCTCTTTCTTCACCATGACAGATCGATGCAGCGTCCTAGTTATTGCTGATGCTGCACTGATATGTCTGTCGATCTGCTGCTCCATCCTTCCCCCACTTGTAAACAAGACCCTGAGATACTTAAGACAGGGTACATGTTGCCCACATGTAGATATGCTGGTACCAGAGCTTTACAATTTAACTTTTTCTGATGTTCGTCGTCCACAAACACCCGGAAAAAAAAAAACGGCAGAAGGAGCCCTCCTTGTCACCCTGTTAAGTGTGCCAAGGCCATCGGAGGACCTCGTTTGGGAGGGCTTTGGAGACAATGAGTGAGTGGGTGATGGTGGTGGGGGGGTCCACTCTAATTCTAGCTGAAGTGGGCTGAAGATGGCGGAGAAGTGCTCTCTTCTTTCAACACGCCAAATTAAGGTTCTTCTTGGCCAAACATAATATTGTGAAAGAGTTACACAACAGGAACTTCTCACCAGAGTGTTTTCGCACACTTACGATGTGTGTGTGTATGTGTGTGTGTGTGTAGCCACCCACCCACTTAACCCACCATCCTCAGTTCATGAGAGAGGGAAGACCTCGTCCCGATCCAAGGTCATGGTGGAGATTCTGAAAAACTCTCTCAGTCAATTTCAGCTCCTTATTCTCCTAATTTTACAAAAGATTTTCCTCTTTTAACCTTTTTTTTTTTTCATCCACACGTCAATTACAGAAAACTTGACGATGACGGGGTTCGTCAGACGGAGCAGAAAAACACACAAAGACAAATTAAAAACAAAGGGAAAAGAGACGAAGATGCTGTAAATTGTATAAAAAAATCAAACTGCATTTTAGTCTCAATTGGACGTAATTATTTTTAATCATTTGAAGTTAATAAGAAAACATTTTAGAAGCCAAAACGTTTTTTTACCAAATATAAAAATGTGGTAGACTGGTGACCTGTGCAGGGTGTACCCCGCCTCTCAACAGCTATCTGTCTGAAATAGGTTTTGTAAAAAAACAAGTGAGCAAACAAAAGCCGAAGACAACGTGTCAAACATCTGCCCTGAAAATGTGCGAACTCGACTTTCGTGACCTTGGCTTTTAGTTTTTAGTTGTACTGAAAATTCAACCAGTTCATCTACAGTTGGTACTGATGAACTGCACACAGTATCTCAGGGGTTTGGGTCACATTTGCATTCACGACTTTTGTGACCTCCCCCTTTGTGACATTGACATCATATACCACAGCAATTAGTTCATTTATAGTTGGTACTGAGTAACTGGGAGTAATTAAATAAAAAAATACCTTCAGTGGTTTGAAAGAAAAGCCATTCACAAAGGTGTTACAGCAGCACAGCAGCACAGCCAAAGATTCTTAAAACTGAGACGGACCGGTGATCGTTATTGGGACCATTGTACTTATTTTTGAAACCTACGCAATTTGCAAATTGTTCACAAGGAATTCCATGCTCTCAAATCCCGAACCCTAGCCCGGAACTCTAACCTGTTACCCCTAACCTTAACCCCAAACTGTAATACTTCTCGCTTGTCACTGAATTGTTGCCACGTTTTACCACGCACTTCACAGCCACGCAATTCTGGCTCCTCCTCCAGGTCGAGAGGAGCCAGATGGGGTGGTTCGGACATCTGGTCAGGATGCCCCCCGAGCGCCTCGCGGGCGGGGTGTTTCAGGCACGTCCCACCGGGAGGACACCAAGGGGCAGACCCCGGACCCGCTGGAGAGACTATGTCTCACAGCTGGCCGGGGAACGACTTGGGATCCTTCCAGGTGAGCTGGAGGATGCAGTCGGGGAGAGAGAGGACTGGGCTGCCCATTTGAGGCTGTTGCCCCCACGACCCGACCCCGGAACAAGCGGAAGATGACGGAACGGAACAATTTGATTTAGATTTGCATAGATTTCTAAAGTTCAATTCAATTTATTTGTTTAGGAGTTTGAGGAAAAACTCCTAAAAACCCATCAGTGGGTAAAAAATAAGAAACCTCGTGGGGATCCAGATGAAAAACAGATCCCTCCCCCAGGACGAGCAACCAATGTGTCAAAGTGAGTACAACAGGATTAACCACCTTTCCCTGTGAACCCACGGGCATTAACGCTGGCATTCAAGTTATCTGTCAGGATCCCTCATCTGCCCCAGAGGGAGCCCTGATATTCCTAATCAATCTTATTAGGGTCACCTGTGGATGATTTCTGATTCCCCACATCTGTGCACCCTGCCATCATCACCCTGTCTTTTCTGTTGGGTCGTACCATCCCTTCCAGCCAGGTCTCCTGACCATGTTTTGAACGTTGTTATTATTTGAACTTTTGAAACTTTGAGTTAATCCTGTGCTTCTTGTTTTACAGACTTTCCTGAATTGAGTTAATAAACCTTGTTTGAAGTTCTGCGATTGGTCATTCTCCTTCCACATCCCTAAAACCTTGAGATTATCGGATGGAACACATTAAAAAGACCTTGTTACAGACTGGTGACCTGCTCAGGGTGTACCATGCCTTCTGCCTAACTCTCGCCAAAATCGCCAAAACTGATTAGTGAGTTAAGAGGTTCATAAAATGATCAAATAAAGTAAACAAAAAGGAGAGAACTTCATAAAACAAGAATAAATTCATGAGGTTCGTTTCGGTCTACGAGTTCTTTTTATCGATTAAAAACAATAACATCACGACACCATCTGGCTCGTTTCAGTGGAGCCACAGAAATTTCACCCAAAGTAGTACGTACATGAGACGTGGTCATAATCACCCTCACACACCCCAACGCCAGCTTTTCTTTGTCAGTCGCCATGTAGCAACATTAAATTTTAAGTGTGAATGTGATTATAGCATGGCATTCATTTTTAATGGGCTTTGCCTCTGTGTGTTTTAGCATGCAGTGAAACCCGGCGAACGGCTGACTCAGATGGTTTTTTTGCTGATGGAGCAGATATTTCGCATATATACATGCACTGCTTATTCTTGCTTCTCATTGAGCCCTCCTAGTCTTCCTCCTTCATCTCCATCCCTTTATCATTCCGGTTGGAGGATATGGGCCAAGGGGACTGAGGGCGAGGCGGTGCCCTCAGAGGTCCGACTATCCAATAAGGTTGGCCCAGAGGTTTCAATGTACGAGTCCGAACGTCCCCGCTGTCCTCTGAATGAACAAACTGAAAGGAAAGTTCAGGATCTGGATGAACTATTAATGACTCTGATCGTGTTACAACAAGACCAGCAGTTTTACTGGATCCACACCAGGCTGTGTGACTAAAATATATCAATTGTTTCTGTGATTTGCCCGGAAGCATTTTGGCCTTCCAACTGCCTTTGATCGCATCTGTCAAAAAAGAATATGAAGTCTGTCTTTATGAAGATTTAAGACCGAATAAAAACCAATCATTCATATAAATCACAACAGGTTTGATTCGTAATCAAAGATGTACACAAAATTTTTTTGGCTCGGTACTCAGATGAGCAACTGGATATGTTTTGGTGACACAGAGCGGGACGGTTAAACAAAGGGTGTGCAGTTAGTAGCTTAAAGCAAAAATCAAAATATTCTTCTTCTTTCGGCATTTCCCTTCAGGTGTCGCCACAGCAAGTCAGTTTCTTCCATCTAACCCTATCTCCTGCATCCTCTTCGGTCACACCAACTATCTTCATGTCTTCCTTCACTGTATCCATGAACCTCCTCTTTGGTCTTCCTCTAGTCCTCTTTCCTGGTGGTTCCAAACCCAGCATCCTTCTTCTGATGTACTCTCTCTCTCTCCTCTGCACATGTCCAAACCATCTCAGTCTGGCCTCTCTGACTTTAAAACCTCTAACATGTGCTGTTCCTCTGATCCTGTCCATCCTGGTCACTCCCAGAGAGATCCTCAGCATCTTCATCTCTGCTACAAACATCTCTGTTTCCTGTCGTTTCCTCAGTGACACTGTCTCTAGACCAGGGGTGGGCAAACGTTTTGGGTCATGGGCCACATTGAGTTCTAATGGCATGCTTTGCTACCCACTAGATTAGACCAATAGATCGGTACTAGATTGTAAACAAGCGCTAAACATTACATCAAGAGAGTTAAATTTCAAATCTAGCGGTGCTAGGTCTGAAATCTAAGCGCTTGATGTAACATTTTTCATGTTTTAACATCTAACATGCTTGTTTACGTGCGTATATCGGGCCCAATGGCTTTCCATATCTGTGCACACTGTTTATTTTAACAGTGTGCCTCAAGGAGACACACACATTTTAATGGGAGCAGTGTTGTTGTTTCTTTGGCACCATCTAGTGAGGAAACATCAGAATTACAGAAAAAATAAAACATTAACGAGGTTTATTTATTTAATTTTTTCAAGTTCGGCAGGCCGGATTCAAACGTTTAACGGGCCGCATGTGGCTTGCGGGTCATAGTTTGCCCATGCCTGCTGTAGACCAATCAGCATGGCCGGTCTCACCACGGATTTGTACAAAACATTCCTTCTAATTAGAGCATTTTAAAATGATCTCGTCACATTATGAAGTGACTGTGTCTGGTTTGACTCGTCACAGTGACTTTTTGCTCATATTTTTATGTACTTTTGGGTCTTTTCCCAAAATCTGATTCGACACTGGAAACCCTTCTAGAAACAAAAACATATATCAGAACATCCGCGCTGGCATGAGCGAGAAATGGGCAAACTATCAAATATAACCAGTCAAGCTTTAAAAAAAAACAGGTTACCTTCGCTACACTGATCTAATAAAGTCTCTACCTGAAAAAAATGAAAGAGAGTTCACAGGATTCACATCAGGAGCGATAAGGCCTTGAAATTAAAACAGATATACAGCCGGTCCAGTATGGAAATCAATAACGTGTTATTAACTGAGGGGCCACCCAAAGAGACGGGTGAGGCTTAAATGCATATATATTCAGAATAACAATATTGAGATATATTATAAATAAAAGGGGAGTAAATACCAACTGCTTTTTATTAGCTGCCAGTCTCACAGCCGGTGTGTGCCAAGTCCAAAAAGGCAACTGTCCAATGCCAGATCAAATTACAGAGACTGACAGGCAATAAGGAAGCAGTGGAGTTAAACGTGAACCCCTTCTCGTGCACACGGTGCTCTTTAAATATTAGAGATGGTGTCACAGAGAGTAACTCCTGATAAAGTCTTATTACAGGCGTGTGCATTTTTTATCCTCCTTTTCCCCCTCCTCTCCCTCCTTCTTCACGCCTTAGATTGTGATAAGCCTTGACAATGACACCGGCACGCCAAGGACACACAAACAGCTCAACGTCACTCGTCTTCACTGTGCTCGGCGTTCAAAGGGTGCACCCTTACCGGCTAGCTAACTGTTAGCAATCATGCAAAAAGGGAGATTGTGCATGATCTGCTATCGACTAGAACCGATAGCAGATCCATTTGGACTAGCGCTGATCGGTCTGGTCAAAATGATGGCCGCAGAACTGGTTCTGAAAAAATCCGGTTCTTCATGCTCATCTCTAATGAAGCATGTATCTCGTTAATTAACTCCCTCCACTCTAGGGTCAAAGTTCTAGAGGATCTACATCCCTACCCTCACCATGGTAACCAGGATCTATGTTCCGACCCTCACCATGGTAACCAGGATCTATGTTCCTACCCTCACCATGGTAACCAGGATCTACGTTCCTACCCTCACCATGGTAACCAGGATCTACGTTCCTACCCTCACCATGGTAACCAGGATCTATGTTCCGACCCTCACCATGGTAACCAGGATCTACGTTTCTACCCTCACCATGGTAACCAGGGTCTACGTTTCTACCCTCACCATGGTAACCAGGTTCTACATTTCTACCCTCACCATGGTAACCAGGTTCTACGTTTCTACCCTCACCATGGTAACCAGGTTCTACGTTTCTACCCTCACCATGGTAACCAGGATCTACGTTCCTACCCTCACCATGGTAACCAGGATCTACGTTCCGACCCTCACCATGGTAACCAGGTTCTACATTTCTACCCTCACCATGGTAACCAGGGTCTACGTTTCTACCCTCACCATGGTAACCAGGATCTACGTTCCTACCCTCACCATGGTAACCAGGATCTACGTTTCTACCCTCACCATGGTAACCAGGATTTACATACGTTCCTACCCTCACCATGGTAACCAGGATTTACATACGTTCGTACCCTCACCATGATAACCAGCTATGGGTGGTGACCGTAAGAATGAGATCGCGGATACAAACGGCTGAAATGAGCTTCCCCCAGATGGTGGCTGGCCTCTCACTCAGAGATCAGTGAGGAGTTCTGCCATCCGGGAGGAGCTTGGTGTTGAGCCGCTCCTCCTCCAGGTCAAGAGAAACCATTTGGGGTGGTTTTGGCATCTGGTCAAGATGCCCTAGAGCGCCTCGCTGATGAGGTGTTCCAGGCACGTCCCACCGGGAGGAGACCAAGACATAGACCCCGGACCAGCTGGTGAGACTTAATCTCACAGCTGGCTGGGGAACAACTCGGGATCCTACCTGGTAAACTGGACGATGCAGCTGGGGTGAGAGAAGGCTGGGCTTCCTGTCTGAGGCTGTTGCCCCACGACCCAACCCCGGATGAGCGGAAGACGACAGAACGGAATAAACAGACAGGATTGGTTGAGTTCCTTTTTTTCAACTACCAAACTACAGACACTTGCATTCTCATTACAACATCATCTCTGTTCCCCAATTAGGTTCATTGATTCGTTCCAATCACTGAAATCAGAAGCTTGCGATCCCTGACCTAATCACTGGAGTAAACTAAAAGTTATCGAGGGCACAAGGTGGCTCCAGCAGCCTGGCTCACTACACACCTCATTAGGAGTCTCCTTTAATTTTACTGCAAAAAAACACTTCCTGTTTACTTTCGAATGAAGGAGAACAAAATTAATGATCAACAATAACTTTCCGTTCCGTCATCTTCCGCTTGTTCCGGGGTCAGGTCGCGGGGGCAACAGCCTCAAACGGGCACCCCAGGCCTCTCTCTCCGGCTGCATCCTCTAGCTCACCTGGAAGGATCCCAAGTCGTTCCCCAGCCAGCTGTGAGACATAGTCTCTCCAGCGGGTCTGGGGTATGCCCGTTGGTGTCTTCCCGGTGGGATGTGCCCAAAACACCTCGCCCGCGAGGCGCTCGGGGGGCATCCTGACCAGATGCCCGCACAACCCCATCTGGCTCCTCTCGACCTGGAGGAGGAGCGGCTCGACACCGAGCTCCTCCTGGATGACAGAGCTCCTCACCCGATCTCTGAGTGAGAGCCCAGCCACCCTGCGGAGGAAGCTCATTTCGGCCGCTCATACCCGCGATCTCATTCTTTCAGTCACCACCCACAGTTGGTCACCGTGGTGAGGGTAGGAACGTAGATCCTGGTTACCATGGTGAGGGTAGGAACTTAGATCCTGGTTACCATGGTGAGGGTTGGAACGTAGATCCTGGTTACCATGGTGAGGGTAGGAACATAGATCCTGGTTACCATGGGGAAGTTTGGAACGTAGATCCTGGTTACCATGGTGAGGGTTGGAACGTAGATCCTGGTTACCATGGTGAGGGTGGGAACGTAGATCCTGGTTACCATGGTGAGGGTAGGAAGGTAGATCGACTTGTAAATCGAGAGTTTTGCTTTTCGGCACAGCTCTCTCTTTAACACGACGGACCGATGCAGCGTCCTAGTTATTGCTGACCAACAATAACTTGACTTTCGAATTTAATCCGAACTCCGAATGTGAGAACTTGAAAATTTCTCAAATCTACGTTGACTGTAAAACGAGACAACCCCGGAAATGTTTTGGGTTTTTTTTTTTGTCAGAATGATGTTTAAATTTGGTTAAAAACTTCCTAAAATTTGATTTTAACGTAAACCAACCTTTTAAAAAGACAAATAATGATAAAGTGAGGCTTTTGTCTGGATTTTTGATTGTTTTTGATTCTCAATGTTTTGCTAATTGTGGATGTTTTGGGTTTTTTTTGTTTTTCTTTTTGACTTTTTTAGAAAGGGCCACACATGAAGCACCGATGTAACGTCGTTTCGCTGTTTTCAAACAAATAATAAAGAAACGGTAGTGGCTAGTATTTATACGGTCCTATCCAACCCCCCCATACCTCCCAGTAGGTCCATCATTTCCTTTCTGTTTTTCACTCTTGTCCTTTCTCTCTGTTCCTGATTGGCTCTTTGAACCGCCCGTGGGGCCCCGTGTCTTTGTGAAGCACGCTGTCTTCCTTCCCAAGTTTGTCTGGGAGTTGTTCAGCTCCATTCAGAGCTTCACCAGCATGCAGTTCCTTTGTAGCCTCCAGAAAGGCCTTCATCTTTCTCTTGTTTTTTTTTTAAGACCCCCACAACCCCTCCTTCTCTTCGGTGTTCGACAGGAAGTGAATGCAGATGTTAGACCCACCTGAGATCATTTCTTTTGCTTGTTCTTTCCCCACATATTTTCTTTTTTTTTTTTTTGAGCCCCCCGGCCAAAGGACTTGCAGCATCACACACTGAACACACCAACACATAGAGAAGCTGTCCATCAGCGTAACAGCATCCTTGTTTGTTCTCTCTCTCGATGTCTGAACCCCGTCTGAAGCTCGCTGCAACGTGCAAGCACGTACACTCTTTGTTTTCAGGTAAATATAGGTTTTAGATTTCGGATTTCTGTCAAACTAGCTTCACATTCTGCAGAAATCTGATTATCTGGCACAAAAAGACGCTTTAACGAGTTGGTTACCGTGTACACCTCTGAAAGATGTTTCAGTTTAATAGCCTCAGCCCACCCCACCCAAGCAGGATACGGACTGTTTGTACCTCTCCCATCCCATCAGGGAATCGATACAGGACCATCAACACCACCACAGACACTGTTTTTCCCCAGAGCTGTGAAAGCAATCACCCCTCCGACCTACGTCATCACATCCTTAATTCAGTCATTTTCTTATTAGTCTGTCCCTTCTGGGGTTACGGGGGGTGCCAGAGCCCATCCCGGCTGATTTAAGGCGTAGGGCAGGGTACACCCCGAACAAGTCGCCAGTCTGTCGCGGGGCTACACACATACAGCCATCCACACACACACTCATTCCTAGGGGTAATTTGGCATCGGCCAAACAACCTAGCATGCATGTCTTTGGAGGGTGGAAGGAAACCCCACGCAAACACAGGGAGAACGTGCAAACTCCACACAGAAAGGACAGTGTTCCAAGCCTCATCCCCTCGACTCGAACCCACGACCATCTTGCTGTGAGGCCACTGTGCTACCCACTGCGCCACCGTGCTGCCATTTTTTTAAAAAGTTTTACTCACTCTATTCATTTATGTGCTGCACTCCTACACCGCAGCAGGCTGCCACGACGGTGCCAATGGTGGGAGAAACGGGGGGTTAGGTGTCTTCTAGAATTACCCTAGACGTGCACTCAGTGGGATGCGAACCTGCAAACTGCCGGTTGACTTCTGGTTGCCGTCTGGTCCACAGGCGAAGTCTCTAACCACTGAGCCACCGTCTTTCCCTTTAACGGCAATAATCACTGTTAATTATTCTGTAAAAATCCTCCAGTTGTCTATATTTACTGTTGTTGTTGTTATTTTTATTTTTTATAGATATTTATATGTTTTTAAGTCTGAAGTTTGTCTAAATTTTACTATGAGAAAAGTGACAATAAACCAGAGGGGAGACGGTGGCTCAGTGGTTAGAGCGTGAGCCCACAGACCCGAAGTAATCCGGTAGTTTGCGAGTTCGCATCCCACTGAGTTCACGTCTATGGTCCTTGTAGAAGACACCTACCCCCACCCCCGTTTCTCCCACCATTGGTGTTGTCATTGGCAGCCTGCTGCGGTGTAGGAGTGCAGCACACTTTTTAAAAAAAAAGAATCATAAATTTTGATCTGTACCACTGCGCCTGCCTAAATGCAGTCTGGTAACCATAACGATATCAGCTCCAAAAAAATACCATTTTAAGATATTTTATGTGGTAACAAGATAGAATAAAAAAAATGAGTGATTTTTTTTGGTTTCATTTGACACTTTTGGAAATTTTTCTCAATTAAATTTTTTTTCAGAAACTCTCAGAATTCAAAAAGTCAAAAACTAAAAATAACGGATTTATGAACAAATAAAATCTACCATGATTAGATTTAATTCTAATAAGAATTATCATTGAAATGTTCGTGATCATTAAAGAGTTCTGATCCGTCTGAGCGTGTGCGCTGCAGGACGGACGGCAACATCCAGAAAAAAAAAAACCGATAGTAACCGCTCTGCCCTGGGGAGGGAGGCGAAAGGGCACGCTGCCTGGTGCAGACACATGATGGGTGTCTGGCTCCTGTCACGCTGCCCGGGCAGGCCATGGGAGGAAAAGGATGCTGGCACGGGCCACTGGCAACTGATACAGTTGGCACGAGGGGCACATACCATTCTTTCACATGCCACTGTGGCATTCATACTGGCCACTGTTTTGGCAGGAGGTCTTGGTCCTGCTTCTGTTGTGGTTTCAGGTGGCCCCTCGTTCCCTGAACTGCAAATGAGCCTGAAACATCCCATCACTCAGAGATGACTACTAATAAAAGCAGGACGTCGGGGTCAACGAGACTTTTTGTGTTGAAAAAGCTTTAATTGAAGGTTAAACTCAACAGAATTTGTTTGCTAATTGTTGACCCGCCCACCCTACTCCCTCCCCTACCCCACTCCCTCCGCTCCCCACCCTCCTTAAAGTCCTTCACCCAGAGATAAGGTAGCAGATATGAGGGGTACACATACATACTGTAACTGATACGCTGCATTGAACATCAAACACTTTGGGGTAGTTTTGCACACCAACATGGCAACCCAAATGAGTCAAAACATCGACTTCATTTTTGGTTTAAAAAAAACTAGATTGGAAGACAAAAGTGTAAAAAAAAAAAAAACAACACGAAACCTAAAAAAAAACAGATCCGTACATTCTTAAAAAAATTCAAAATATTTAAAACAGTCATCTTCTTATCTGTCTGTCCCTTACGGAGTTGCTGGATTTAAGGCGAGGGGCAGGGTACACCCCGAACAGGGTGCTAGTCTGTTGCGGGGCCACACACATACAACCATCCACACACACATTCATACCTAGGGTCAATTTGGCACCGGCCAATCAACCCAACATGCATGTTTTCGGAGGGTGTGAGGAAACCGGAGTACTTGGAGAAAACCCATGCAGACACAGGGAGAACATGCAAACTCCACACAGAAAGGACAGTGGACATAAAGATTAGAAACAGTTCTAAGGGAAAAAAATGTTTGATTCCCACACGACCTCGAAATAGAACGTTGGCACAAAAAGGACAAGAAAAACGACAAAAAACAGTTCTATTACTAAAAGCAAGTTAAAAATGTTTGAAAAATGCACAGAAAAAGCAGCTTTTAAAGACGGCAAAAAAACAGGGTCTTTTTTTTTCACATGAACACATGTAAATTTTGGGATATTGAAATTTGTATCAGTAAAAACAGCAGAAATGATCATGATCATTGATGATGACGTGGGAACTTGCTGGTTTTTGACTAGACTCTGGTTTTGTGGACTCTGAAAATGTATGGTTGGTACTGAGTAACTGTGGGCAGTTTCACTTAGATCTTTGAAATTGAACATTTGAATATGCAGTGAGATCAAACTCCCATTTGGAGCAAAAATAATGCTTTCAGTATCAAATCAGACTAGTGAACAGACCCAAGTCAGAAAGTCTCTGTGATCCTAGGTCAGATCAGACCGGACCAAAACAATATTTTCCAGCCATGTTTTTAATAAAACTGATCAGCTGCCAAACAAAGACTGCCTGTCTGAATAAGTACTTCTCAGACTAGTTTTTGCTGCTTTCAGAGCATTTTTAATAATGCAGAAAAGAAAAAAATTATACAGTATTTTGGTGAGAAGAGCTAATTCTCTGACTTCACTGAATAATTGCAGATTTCTGCAGCTTTTCACCACAAACTTACAGGATTTGTCACTGTGAGCAAATCTGCAAACGAACATTTTATTAAAGTTACCGGACAAGAAGTTGATGTGAGAGCGGAGAGATAGAGGGATGTTTGGATGTAAAGAGAAGGATTGCTTGTGTGTTTGTGCGTGAGCGCATACGTGTGCGTCGGTACAGAGATGGATCACCAGCGCTGGTATCTTCTCTGCAGCCTCCATTTACATTAGGGAGATTTAAGCTGTCTCAGGCAATGGTGACAAGTCAAGGTGTTTCACTTTAATTACACTGGGCAAGGTCACCCCCCCGGCTTACTCACCCTCACACAGGAAGGAGGAGGTGGGTGACTACATGGGGTGTTGTTCACTAGGTTCACATTTACATTCTCATTTTCAGTCGCCCCCGTTTTAATACACCTTTGCTTACATACACAATGGAGACGAGATATCCTGAAGATAAGAAGATCAAGTTTATTTTATACTGTACATATATATATATATACAGTATATATACATCTAGGAGTCCCTCATCGTTCCAGGAGTCCCAGGATCTACGTTCCTACCCTCACCATGGTAACCAGGATCTATGTTCCTACCCTCACCATGGTAACCAGGATCTACATTCCTACACTCACCATGGTAACCAGGATCTACGTTCCTACCCTCACCATGGTAACCAGGATCTAGGTTCCTACCCTCACCATGGTAACCAGGATATACATTCTTACCCTCACCGTGGTAACCAGGATCCACGTTCCTTGCCTCTCCATGGTAACCAGGATCTACGTTCCTACGCTCACCATGGTAACCAGGATCTAGGTTCCTACCCTCACCATGGTAACCAGGATCTACATTCTTACCCTCACCGTGGTAACCAGGATCCACGTTCCTTGCCTCTCCATGGTAACCAGGATCTACGTTCCTACCCTCACCATGGTAACCAGGATCTACATTCCTACGCTCACCATGGTAACCAGGATCTAGGTTCCTACCCTCACCATGGTAACAAGGATCTACATTCTTACCCTCACCGTGGTAAGCAGGATCCACGTTCCGTGCCTCTCCATGGTAACCAGGATCTACGTTCCTACCCTCACCATGGTAACCAGGATCTATGTTCCTACCCTCACCATGGTAACCAGGATCTACATTCTTACCCTCACTGTGGTAACCAGGATCCACGTTCCTTGCCTCTCCATGGTAACCAGGATCTACGTTCCTACCCTCACCATGGTAACCAGGATCTACATTCCTAACCTCATCATGGTAACCAGGATCTACGTTCCTACCCTCACCATGGTAACCAGGATCTAGGTTCCTACCCTCACCATGGTAACCAGGGTCTACGTTCCTACCCTTACCATGGTAACCAGGATCTACGTTCCTACCCTCACCATGGTAACCAGGATCTAGGTTTCTACCCTCACCATGGTAACCAGGGTCTACGTTCCTAACCTCACCATGGTAACCAGCCATAGGTGGTGACCGAAAGAACAAGATTACGGATATAAACGGCCGAAGTGATCTTCCTCCAAGTAGAGCCACTACTCCTACGGGTCGAAAGAAGCCAGATGGGGTGGTTTGGGCATCTGGTTAGTTTGCCTGTTGTGCACCTCCCTGTTGCGGTGTTTCAGGCACGTCCCACCGGGAGGAGACCCAGAGGCAGACCCCGGACCTGCTGGAGAGACTATGTCTCACAGCTGGCCAGGGAACGACTCGGGATCCTCCTGAGTGAGCTTGAGGATGCGGCCGGGTTGAGAGAAGCCTAGGGTTCCTGACGTGGGCTGTTGCCCCTGTAACCCAGCCCTGGATAAGCGTGAGACAACAGAAGGCAACAAAAAGGCATGTTGAAGCTGTCTCTGTTTTAACTTCATCTTGTTTTTTTAAAACCTTTAAATTGTGCAAGTCTTTAAATAAGAAAAATAAATGTGTTGAAATGTCTGTGTAACGTCTATAAAATGTGGTGAGGAGTTTTTTCACCCTAAAACATCCATAATAACCGAAAAAAACTAACCAAATCGACTACTTTGCAGATTGTTTTTAGAAGATAACTCCTGTAATTAAAGGATTGCTGTTATCAGCAGTTAAAAAACACATTTCTCTCCACACACACAAACATGGCCGCAAAATTCCTAAAGCAAACATTCCCTGACAGGCCAGTTTGTTCCAAATAATCCCTAGTGACAAAATAAACACCGTGCTGTATGAGGTTATAGTCCTAATAGGCCGTACAGCATTGAGGTGACATGGTGTATTACACACCTCTAATGTGAAACCTATTGCCTGCCGCACTCTTCAGCAGGCCCATCCGGCTGGAGGCCATGGTGGTGCACAGTGGAACTGACAGAGTTCAGAGTGCATCTAGGGCAGGGGGAGATAAAACCCCGGATGCTCTCACACACACACACAACGGTCATCAGAGGAAAATACATTTAAACAAAATGGAATCTTCTCATCTTTTATAAGTTTTTTGTTCAGGATCTTATGTTTAAGAGATCCTGTTTGAGAAGGAGTTGAATTTTTTCGGCCACTTTTTGGCCATTTTTTTCTACCTGCACTGAACAGGAGACACTCGCAATTAGGACCTACGTATCTCACCCTCAGCTGCCAATGCTAATAAAACTCCCGCATGATGAACACTCTAGTGCATTTAATGAACATAATATAAGTATAAGGAGGTATAAGGCGGCTAAGCACATGGCATCTCCTGCTGCTGCTGGAGCCGCTAGTAGCGATCTACATGGTCTATTGCCAGTATTGTTTTTGGTGAACGTATGGAAGAAGTAAGACATCCGGGAACTTTGGTCATATAACAGCTTATGTGCATGAGCTGCAAAACAAAACATGACCAAGCAGTACAGGGGTGTATTCCTGGTGGTAATTCCTCTTTGTACTGATACATAACGCTAGATGATAACACACGTAAGACGCACAATTTTCCAGCTGCTTTTTCATATTTTGAACGGTTTGTTTTACGCCAACTGTCATGGTGGGTGTTTTCCATTGGCGGATGTGACGTCATATTGTGTCATAATCCCGCCTCTTTTTTTGGCCCCGCCCCCAAAATCTCCCTCTTTGTGAAGCCAAAACTTGGCATCTCTTAGAGCTCATATTGATATTCATGTTAAAACAAGTCCCCAAATGAACAAACAACTCTAAAAACGGAACACGGATCAAGCAACGTTTATTATCATATTCAAAGAGGATGAATTATATATTGATGTAACTTCTTCTTCTTCTTCTCCTTTCGGCATTTCCCTTCAGGGGTCGCCACAGCAAGTCAGTTTCTTCCATCTAACCCTATCTGCTGCATCCTCTTCGGTCACGCCAACTATCTTCATGTCTTCCTTCACTGTATCCATGAACCTCCTCTTTGGTCTTCCTCTAGCCCTCTTTCCTGGTGGTTCCAAATCCAGCATCCTTCTGCCGATGTACTCGGTCTCTCTCCTCTGTACATGTCCAAACCATCTCAGTCTGGCCTCCCGGACTTTATCTCCAAAACCTCTAACATGTGCTGTTCCTCTGATATACTCATTTCTGATCATGTCCATCCTGGTCACTCCCAGAGAGATCCTCAGCATCTTCATCTCTGCTACCTCCATCTCTGCTTCCTGTCTTTTCCTCAGTGGCACTGTCTCTAGACCAAACAGCATGGCGGGTCTCACCACCTTATATATTGATGTAACATAAAATTATATGTCGCCAGCATCAGGTAATTATAACAACAGTCAACAGGGAGAGTGTTTACGGTACGGAAACATCAGCAGTGCATTCTGGGGTGTGTAGTATTAGCTCTTCATGTGACCTATCGGTCATAATAATACAGTACCAGCATGTGGTGGCCAGACTGATTACACATATGATGAATATCATAGGTGAATATGTATGTGACGTTTGTATGTGTGTGTGTGTGTGAGAGGTGTGTGTACCCTCCTGTCAGTAAAAAAGAAAAAGTCTCCTCTTTTTTCCATTTTCTTTTTCTCCTTCTTATCAGCATCACAGCTTTAGCCGTGAAAACTGCAGCCATTTAAAAAAAGAGAAAGAAATCAGGATGGTGGGTGTGAATCAGAGAAAAAAAAATCAGGAAGTGCCTTCAGGGGAAGTTATTAAAGAAGGTGCAAAGCTGGCTGGTTTGGCAGCAGTTCAAAGGGGTGTATCCATCCTGGCACCGCCGCTAAACACACACACACAATGCCTCGTGGCAAAACCGTGTCTTTCTCTGACACATGAAGTGGTGAGGGAGGGGCGGGAGATGGTGGTGGGGTGCACAAAATGCTCCTTTTTTCCCCTCTTGAGGTGAAAAAAGCTTTATTTGAAAGGTGTGTGAGCGGAGCCCCCTAACCAGTAGTCAAACCTGGAAATGCCAAAATGGCAAAGTTTTTATTGTATTTTTTTGGCTTTTTTTTTTAATAGTCTCAGTTCTGTCAAAATCTACTTTTTACTCTCTTTTTTTGAGGCTTTGCTTTATAAACTTCCTGTTCATCATTTGTTGTTTTTATTTTTTGTCATTTTAAAACGATTTTATCCGTCGCCAGGAGGAGACGGATCCTTTAAAGGCCAGTTTGTACCATTTTATTTGCCCAAAATGACACAAAAAAACACATAGTCCTCAGCTTCTAGTTTTTATCAGACAGTTAAGAAGTATTTTGATTCAAATTCTCTGTTTGAAATTAAATTAAATGTATACTTTATTAATTCCTCACCGGGAAAATTTGTGTTGGCTCCACCACCTATGACGCCGCCATTGGTGGGAGAAACAGGGGGTTAGGTGTCTTCTGGGAGTCTTTTGGGAGGAGAGGGCAGCTCAGTGTTTAGAGCGTTCGCTCGCGGACCGGAAGGTCGCAGGTTCGCGTCCCACAGAGAGCACGTCTAGGGTCCTTGGAGAAGACACCTAACCCCTGCTTCTCCAATCCATTGGCACTGTCGAAGGGCAGCCTGCTGCGGTGTAAGGAGTGCAATACACAAATTTCCAGGGGTGCAGGGAGGAATAGAGTATTTTTTTTTTTCTCCAAGGACCCTAGACATGAACTCAGTGAGAATCGAACCCGCGAACTTCTGGTTAACTTCCAGTCTGAGTTAACCAGACTGAGGGTGAATGCTCTACCACTGAGCCACTGTCTCCCAAAGACCGTCTCTTTCTGGACACTTATTGGGTCAGATTTTTGTAACGCTTGTTCATAACTTTTGTCATTTATGTTGCTTTTATATTTAAAAAACAAGTGACTAGTTACGAGCAATCTAAGAAAAAAAAAGACTAAAAGGATGTTTAATTATTATCCAACCGTAGTCAGGTTTAAGTTGGCCTGACAATAAGCTAGCCAGGCTGGTTCTTCTTGTGTCTTCGCTCAATTTCACTTTACTCCAACAACTGGGTCAGGGATTGTAGGCATTAGCTTACAATTGCAGCGATTGAAAAACGTCCTACCCAATCGGAGAACAGAGATGGCGGCATGACATAAACACAAGCATCCGTCCTCCATGTTTGTAGTTCTTTAGTTGAAAAAGGAGATCAACCATGCTATACGGTGGGTGTTGGCAACGATTCGCAGATTGAGAATTTAAAGACAGTGTTTAGAGAGATTATTCAGGAATAGTTTGTTTTTACGCTCTGTTTTTCGGACTACACTGAGCGTTCGGGTGCATTACATACATCACGTCCAGTTCCGATCAGATTGGAACGAGTGATTGAATCAAAAAGTACCTGCCCAATGTTGAGCGAATGAAGCCCACTGCTGAGAGGTCAGACTGTTTCCTCTGCCTCTTTCACATTAGGTGGGAGGTTTTACTGAAAACAGACTCGGTTGCGGGCAGCACGGTGGCGCAGTGGGTTGCACAGTGGCCTCAAAGCAAGAAGGTCGTGGGTTCGAGTCCCAAATGGGGATGAGGCTTAGAACACTGTCCTTTCTGTGTGGAGTTTGCATGTTCTCCTCGTGTTTGCGTGGGTTTCCTCCCACCCTCCAAAAACATGCATGTTAGGTTGATTGGCCGGTACCAAATTGCCCCTAGGAATGAGTGTGAGTGTGTGTGGATGGTTGTATGTGTGTGGCCCCGCGACAGAATAGCGACCTGTTCGGGGTATACGTTGCCCTTCGCCTTAAATTGGCCATTATGGGCTCCGGCAACCCCGAAAGGGACAGAAGGATGACTGACTGACTTGGTTGCTAAAAGCTCCACCTCTAATTGAACTTTTAGAAATCTCAGCTGACAAACATTAGGCAGGGTACACCCTGTACAACCCTCCACCGTGTCAATTATCTGTGTAAAAAATTGTGTTTAAAGTCTGAAAGGACTTAAATCTGATGTGAAGCATGATTTTTAGTGGAATCTATTTTCTCTCCTGTGAGTTTGACACCAGCCTTCCTCACAGGCACAAGGTTAACTTATTTTATTGGATACAGGCCCTTGAGCTTCAGTCGATGCAGCTGGTCAATAGTTCTTATTAATAAATGGATTTCAAGGGATTTATTTTATTCAGTAGAATACTAAACATGTGGTCGGGTGTATGAATCTGATTTCCACCACTAGTACCAGTTTGGTTTGGTTAATACTCACCAAATAAGAAATCTGAGCTGCAGGAGCATATTTTATTCCTTTCTCCAGTTTTACAAAGCAGCATGTTTACGACCATCACAAATCTGCATCGGATAACCACAAAGTCACATGTTGGCCGCACAGCATCAGATTTATGCATACATATATTACAAAAAGCATTTACACCGGCCTCGACCCTGCAGGGCTGGAGCAAGGCCATGAGGTGCTTCTGAAAGTCTGGCTGAAAGCATTTGTAATAAACCCAGCAGAAGGAGACCGATGCAAAGAGAGGGAACAGAAATAAGAAAATAAACAGTGATGCACAAAAATGTGTGTGTTGAAAATCTACGTTATGTTTTGAAACGTGCAGGAAGTGCTTTTCTATTTTAGGCAGGTTTGGGTCATTTATGATCTTTCACGTCCGGTATCAGAATATTGCTTGAGTGTTATTTGCCACACCTTTTGTTTTCCACCACGCCCAGGCTTTTAGCTCAGTCACTCCACTCAAGTACTGCTCTCCCTCCCCTCATATGCCAAGAAGCTGAAACCAGTGTTGT
This sequence comes from Neostethus bicornis, assembly GCA_902685375.1. Lineage (NCBI taxonomy): Eukaryota > Metazoa > Chordata > Actinopteri > Atheriniformes > Phallostethidae > Neostethus > Neostethus bicornis. The sequence continues at coordinate 12,522,915 of LR738541.1, read as the reverse complement.
TTTTTTCACTTAAAAGATGTAAATACTTAGAGATCAGCAGCTCAAAAGAAGAAACTAAACTTACATTGTAACTGTGGAAAAAGTAACTAATTAGATTACTTCATTATTCAAGAAGTAATGCTGGTATTAACTTCTTATTTCATCATTTCCCTCCAGGGGGCGCCATAGCAAGTCAGTTTCTTCCATCTAACCCTATCTGCTGCATCCTCTTCTGTCACACCAACTATCTTCATGTCTTCCTTCCCTGTATCCATGAACCTCCTCTTTGGTCTTCCTCTAGTCCTCTTTCCTGGTGGTTACAAACTCAGCATCCTTCTTCTGATGTACTCTCTCTCTCTCCTCTGCACATGTCCAAACCATCTCAGTCTGGCCTCTCTGACTTTAGTCTGGTCTCTCTCTGGAGGAGACGGTGGCTCTGTGGTTAAATCGTTCGCCCACGGACCGAAAGTTCGCCGGTTTGCATACAACTGGTTGCATGTCAGGGTCGTTGGAGAAGACACCTAACCCCTGGTTTCTCCCACCATTGGCACCGTCGTGGGCAGCCTGCTGTGGTGTAGGAGTGCAGCACACAAATTTCCCCAGTGAGGGATGAATAGAGTAAAATATTTAATTATTTATCTGCAAAACCTCTAACCTCTTCACAGTGTCACAAAAGGAAGTGAAACTGAACAGATGTACTTTTAAGCTTGTTTTTATTTTTACAAACATCACTTTTTAGCAAACGAAAAGTACTATATTGATCATGTCATCGTGTCGGGGAGACCAAACCACAGTCCTGTCACTACACGAGGCTTTTAGAATTTGTTCATTCATCTTTGACAAGCTTGTCCCATTTGGGACCAAATAAAGTCCTAAAAATTTTTGTCCTAATTTGAACTTGGAATAAAATAAAATAGCTTTGTTAGCATTTCTGTGCCAATAATTTTACATCTGATATGTTATTTGAAGTGAGGTGCGTTCATGCGGCATAGGAAAATTTTCATTCCGATTTGTTTTTACCAAAATATGAAAGCATTCCTGGAAATGTTTACAGTTTAAAAGTCAGTTATTGGATTAATCGAACAGCACATAAACAAATATCTTCTAAAAATGATGAAGAAACCAAAGAAAAGAAAAGTTTAATCTAAAACTTTCCGTTCTGTTCCGACATCTCCCGCTTGTTCCGGGGTCGGATCGCGGGGGCAACAGCCTCAAACGGGCAGCCCAGGCCTCTCTCTCCCCGGCTGCATCCTCCAGCTCACCTGGAAGGATCCCAAGTCGTTCCCCGGCCAGCTGTGAGACATAGTCTCTCCAGCGGGTCCGGGGTCTGCCCCTTGGTCTCCTCCCGGTGGGACGTGCCCGAAACACCTCGCCTGCGAGGCGCTCGGGGGGCATCCTGACCAGATGCCCGAACCACCCCATCTGGCTCCTCTCGACCTGGAGGAGGAGCGGCTCGACAAAACCTAAAAAAAAAAAAACTTTCACATTTTTAAAGTCAATTTATTTATTCATTCGTCTTCTGAGCCGTTCATCCCTATTAGGGTGACGGGGGGTGCTGGTGGCTATCCCAGCTGATTCAAGGCGAGAGGCAGGATACACCCCAAACAGGTCACCAGTCTGTCGCGGGGCCAGACACACAACCATCCACACACACACACATTCATTTGTGTGTTGGGTTGACTGGTCACATTTTATTGTGGCCAACCCTACACAGTGTTGTGTAGGAGAGGGAATGAGGAGGATCCAAATGCAGGTTTAACAGTTTATTAAATGTTGAACAAAGGAATCCACAGCAGAGAGATAACGGCTTCAGGCAGTGCTGGATGGCCAAGAGGAAGGGCTGAAGGTTCCTGTGAGGAGAATAAGAAAATTAGTCTGATATCAAAATTTGACTCAGCTTAGAGGTGGTCAGTTTACCACTAGAATCGTTGAAGACCTGACAGAGACTGTGGGTGACACCAGGTCTTTTATAGCCACCGGTAAGTCTGTGCAGCTGGGAGCAATCAGCCAATCCTCCCGTTAGAAGCCATCCAGCACCTGTGAGTTTTGGGGGAGAAAAAAAAACAAACAAGCAGGCCTAAAAGGCCTCACACCACAGTACCCCCCCCTCTACGGACGCCACCTGGCGGACCACCAGGCCTGTCCGGAAAGCGGCGGTGAAAGTCCCGGACCAAGCCAGGGTCCAGGATCGCTGAACGGGGCACCCAGCACCGTTCCTCCGGGCCATAACCCTCCCAGTCCACGGGGTACTGTAGACCCCGACCTCGGCGACGAACATCCAAAAGACGGTTGACCGTGTACGCATCCGAGCCGTCGACAAGGCGAGGAGGTGGAGGGGGAGCAGAAGGAGGCTGGAGGGGACTGGTAGAAACCGGTTTGATCTGAGAGACGTGGAACACAGGATGTACCTTCATGGAAGAGGGCAGGGCGAGCTTTACCGAGACCGGGTTGACCAGCCGCAGGATCCGGAAAGGGACAATGAAGCGGGGTGAAAGCTTGCGAGACTCTGCCCTGAGGGGAATGTTCCTGGTAGACAGAAGGACAGACTGACCAACCTGATATGCTGGGGCTGGCTGACGGTGGCGATTAGCTTGGCGCCGAGCCCGGCCGCAGGCCTGTTGGAGGGCCCTCCTAGTTTTCCTCCAGATCCGACGACACCGTCTGATATGGAGCTGCACCGAAGGGACGGCCAGCTCCTGTTCCTGATCCGGGAACAATGGGGGTTGGTAACCCAGAGAAGCCTCGAACGGGGACAATCCTGTGGAGGAACTAACTTGGGAATTATGGGCATACTCAATCCACGGGAGATGAGACGACCACGTGGACTGGGCAGAGGCCAACACGCACCGTAATGTGGATTCCAGGTGTTGGTTAGCCCGCTCCGACTGGCCGTTGGATTGGGGGTGGAAGCCAGATGACAAGCTGACGGAAGCCCCCAGCGCCTTACAGAAGGACTTCCAAACAGCTGATGTGAATTGCGGACCCCGGTCAGAGACTATGTCCAGAGGGATACCATGCAGACGGAACACATGGGTCACCATGAGCTGGGCAGTCTCCAAGGCTGAAGGGAGTTTAGGAAGAGGCACCAGATGTACAGCTTTGGAGAATCGGTCCACAATCGTGACCACAACAGTGTTACCTTCTGAGGGAGGGAGTCCGGTCACAAAGTCCAGTGTAGGAGAGGGAATGAGGAGGATCCAAATGCAGGTTTAACAGTTTATTAAGTGTTGAACAAAGGAATCCACAGCAGAGAGATAACGGCTTCAGGCAGTGCTGGATGGCCAAGAGGAAGGGCTGAAGGTTCCTGTGAGGAGAATAAGAAAATTAGTCTGATATCAAAATTTGACTCAGCTTAGAGGTGGTCAGTTTACCACTAGAATCGTTGAAGACCTGACAGAGACTGTGGGTGACACCAGGTCTTTTATAGCCACCGGTAAGTCTGTGCAGCTGGGAGCAATCAGCCAATCCTCCCGTTAGAAGCCATACAGCACCTGTGAGTTTTGGGGGAGAAAAAAAAACAAACAAGCAGGCCTAAAAGGCCTCACACCACACACAGTTGTTTTTGGAGAGTGGAAGCAAACAGGAGTACCTGAGAAAACCCACACATACACGGGGAGAACATGCAAACTCCACACAGAAAGACCAGTGATTCAAGCCTTGTCCCACTTGGGAGTCAAACCCCTGACCTTCTCGCTGTGAGGCCACTATGCTAACCACCGTGCCGCAAAGTATATCTAAAATCCCAATGACATTTTGATTTGATTTTTTCGCAGCTATCATTAAATCATAATTAATCATTAATTAATACATTTATTAAGTCATTTATTGTAAAGATTTTTTTCTCGTCTGTTTCTTTTCACAGCTGCTAAAATTTCTTGAGGTTTTCAATACCTGTTTTGACGACACAACGCTGGGGTAATATTAATAATAATAAAAAAAAAATTATTGCTGAGAGTAAAACTACAAACATGAAGGATTCACAGACAAACATTTATGAACGAGAAAAATAAATGAGATTTTTCAACGGATATTTTTTATATTTAGATTTCCCAGCGGAGCAGGACAGAAAACTATGGACAGATTTATGAAAACAGACTTTTTTGGCCATCATTTTAATTCTAATTCTGCATTCGTTTATACGTCTGGATTCCTCTCATCGTGTGAAACAGAAACAGTTGTGAAGCTTCAGTCCAGACAATGACCTGGATGCTGACAGATGACACATAGGACCCGTGCATGCACTCCAGCCGAGACCCCCAAAACCCATCTGTTACCTTAACATAATAAAAAGAAGATAGACTTTCTTCATTAGAAGGAATAAAACAGCGCTGTGTGAATTTCTACGAGACAAAAAGCACATTTTCTTTAATTAAAAATCCATTTCTGTGAATGATTTTAATGGACGATGTTGGACGTTTTTTTATTAATAAGAACATATGAATTTATTTTTCCGTCCATTATGTGCTGGTGTTTTTTTATTTGCTTTTTCATACATTTTTACTGCGGGTTGGTCCTCGCCCGGTAAGGGTGGAATGCCCTTTGCAGGTCAGGGACGGGATACCACCCCAAGTAGGAGGAGTTTAAGTATCTCAGGGTCTTGTTCACGAGTGGGGGAAGGATGGAGCGGGAGACCGACAGACCAGCTGTGGGGGGTGACTGAAAGAATGAGATCGCGGATACAAGCGGCTGAAATGAGCTTCCTCCGCAGGGTGGCTGGGCTCTCACTCAGAGATCGGGTGAGGAGTTCTGCCATCCGGGAGGAGCTCGGTGTCAAGCCGCTCCTCATCCAGGTCGAGAGAAACCGGATGGGATGGTTCAGGCATCTGGTCAGGATGCCCCCTAAGTGCCTCGGTGGTGAGATGTTTTGGGCACGTCCCACCGGGAGGAGACAAAGAGGCAGACCCCGGACCCGCTGGAGAGACTATGTCTCACAGCTGGCTGGGGAACCATTTGGGATCCTTCCAGGTGAGCTGGAGGATGCAGCCAGGGTGAGAGAAGCCTGGGCTCCCCGTCTGAGGCTGTTGCCCCTGCGACCCAGCCCCGGATGAGCAGAAGACGACGAATCAGAACGGCAAATCCGACCAATTTAAACTCAGCACATGGGCCCTAACTCTGAATTTATAACTCTGGGCAGGGATTTAAAAAAAAAAACATAATATATTATCAACTAAGCAAAAAAATAATAATTTCCTCCAAGTATTTTTCCAAATCTGCTTGAAGCTCTTTATGGTGAACACATCTGCACGTAGAAAACCAGAGGAAATGTGTCTGTTTTAAATGTATTTTCTACAACACTTTCTCAATTAGAGACCCTCTTTACACGCAGCGCTCTGCTAATAACATAATGGCGAGTAAAATGTCATTGAGTGGTGTAATGTACCTAAATCCTTCACTCGCATTTTTAATGCTCTTATAATTGGAGCGTACTTTGGAACATAGCAGCACGCAGGAGGCAGCCGTGGAAGAGGGAAAAAAAATGATTTGTAAAGATGTCCACAGTAGAAATAATAACTAGCCTTGGTGCTAATGTAGGGCTCTTTGGAAAAGGGGAGTGAAACCCCCCTCCTCCCCCACACGCTGCTAATTGAGTTTGCCTGAAAAAGACATTTAAAACTCATCATTTCATTTTACAGCCTTTTCTGTGTTTAGAAAGAAGAGGAACACTAGTGGTGTTTCACATCCATTTGGAGGTTAATGGTCAAGTTTCAGGCTTTTAAATTTACAAAAAAAAAAAAAAAACTACTCTGAAAGGATTTACTTTAATTAATTGCAAAGTGTTTCTTTTTTTTTTTTTTTTTTCGGTACACGTAAACTTTTGCCTTTCAAAAAATCATTCCACTTTATGCAAGTTGAATAGTTTTCGTCAGCAGGATCGTTTCAGGCCAACATTCAGTCTGAATCCAAAAATATTTTTGAATAATCAACACATAATTTTAAACAAAATGAGTTTTGAAACACATTCGAAATTGGTTTGTTTTGCATTTAAAACTTTTTTTTCCCCCTATTTGGTAAAAACTGTCCAAGTTGTGCTGCTCCTGATTTGTGGACCCTCCCTCAGACTATGCATTACATTCAACAGTAATGACCCCTGTCTTAACACACAGTGTAATGACTCATGGCTGCAGGTTGAACTCCCTGGTCATGGTGCTCTGCAGACTCCGGCCAGGCCACACTGAGGACACCAATCTACAGGATGGAGTGGACTCCACACAGGCAGTACCACCTTTGCTTCTGGGTTGCATTGCATCAATGTCAGTGGCTAAAAACATGTCTTCCATCTTCAAAAACCACACCCCGAGGGATGACAAAAACACCTGCAGACCTCTTATCTATCAAACGATAATGGCTAAAAGTCAGATTAGTCTTTCTGCAAAAGCACTCAGCTGTTCCACGGCAGGGATGTGAGAAGTGCTACAAATTAGCCGTGGCCTCTTTACCAATAGATAAGGTATTGTCCTGAAGCTGCACTGCGTCCTTTCCAAAGCCGCACCAAAATAAAATGGAAAAAAAAACAGGTCTGAAAGAGGAGCTGGAGGTGAGAGAGCTTGGAAGTCATTTATTGTGTCGTAATGAAGTGTCTTTTTCTTCCAACAGAAAACAACTTAACAAGTGCCTTAAGAGAAGGACTTGTGCTATAATTGTAAAAGCTTTTTTGATCATTTAACCTGCACTTCCAATCAATCAGCCAGGGGTGCTGTGCATACAAGCGCATCCAAAAAGAGCAACAAAACCAAAACGACTGCATCAAACAAAAGGTTAATAGCTGTCTTATGAGGAAGCAGAGGAGGGACGCCAGATTTATATTTATATTCAATCAAAATCACATAAAAAAAACAGCCCTGAGATCATTTTTAAATCCATTCATTCATGCTGGAGTCATTTCTAAACTCTCTTGTCTGATATTTAAATGTTATTTGACCACAAGGTTGTTCTTGGCCGTGGATTTTGTTTTCTACAACCCCCACATTTTGACAGGCGCAGGATACGGTTTAATAACAATGGGGCTTTGGCTGCTTTAAATGTGTAAAATCTTGACTTTTGGTTGTTTGACGCTGAAAACCTCATCAGTTCATCTATAGTTGGTACTGAGTCATTGCAGGCTGTTTAATTAAATGTCCCTACACTGGTTTGGGATTTTTAGAGTTCAGAAAATTTTGTGACTTTATTAATTGGTCCCTGAAAATGTAATTAGGCCGCTGCCCGTGGTGTGCGAAAAAAACAGCAGCCAATTTGACCTCAAGAGGGCAGCACTGAGAATGTCAATATTAACGACTTTACATATAAATGCAAAAATATGGCTCAAAAAAACAAGAAAATTCTGTTTATCGGTATTACCGTAATTTCACGACTATAAGGCGCATATAAATGTCTTAGATTTTCTTCAAAATGAGCGGTGCGCCTTTACATGCAGTGCGCCTAAAAAAAAACGCGGTGCCCGCGAGGCGGACCTGAAAGAAAAGGCATGAGAACGTTAAAGAGTGAAGTGTGAGCGGCGTGGGAGCGATGGATGACCGAAGGAGACCACAGTTTCACGAAGGGTGGAAGGCAGCGCCGGGCGAGTTACGCTACAGTTTGCCAATGGATTGTAGATGCTTGGACTAACGTGTCTGCTGGTACTGTTATCCGAGCTTTCTCAAAAGCTGGTATCCTTTCTGAGGAGCCGCACAGTACAGACAGTGACTTTGACAGCGAGGAGTGAAGTGGACCTGCTCTGTTGGATTTTGCTCAGCTGTTCGAATCTGAAACAGAGGATGAGGACTTTGACGGATTTGAATAAAGACTATTACCGGTAATGTGTTTGTTTAGTATCGTTACTACTTAAATAAAGTACAACCAAACTCAGTTTTGCTCCAGATTTTTTTTTAATACCCAAATTTGCATGCTTGCGTGTGTGTTGTTGTAAGGCGGTGTGTGACTGAGACTGCACCTTTTCGTACGGTGCGCCTAATGGTCGTGAAATCACGGTAAAAGCTCAAACCTAGTTTTAGTCATTTTTCAGTTTTTTTGTATTAAAATGTTATTTTGGGATAAAATTTACCTCAAAATACCAAAAATAAAGGGTTTATTTATTTTTTTATGTTTTTTTAAGTAAAACTGTCCTTTTAAATTATTTCCACCTCTGTTTTTAAATGACTTCCTTTTCTTTCTCATTAGATTAAACGCCTCACTTCCTCCATCACAGAGCAGACTGGCGAGATTTGGCATCTGAGACCCTCCGGCATCATACTGGTCGTGAGTCAAGCCCTCACAGGTCTCGACTGGGATGTTAGAGCAAGCTGCCAACCTAGACGGCCAGTTGGCGCCGGGTCCTTTACCAGCTGGTCAGGATCTGTGCCGTTGCCAACGCCATCAGCCTGGTCTGTCAAAACTCCTCTGACTTCTCTCTGTGTTTGCGTGGCACGAGTGTCCTTTTGTTACTTTGACAGAAGTAAAATGATACCGTCACCCTGGCATGCCCATGCCACGTGTAAACTCCAAAATATAAACAAAATCTAGATCTAATTGGATTAAATTGTAAAGTTCATCGACTGTTCGTCTTTTTTCACGACTACAAATTTAAACAGTTTTGTAGTTTGTCTTTCATTTTTCTCCTCCAGGTGGCGCTGCAGCAAGTCCAGTTCATCCACCGAACCTCGTCTGCAAATTATTCTTCTTGCTTTTTTAAATTCACGCCCACAAAATTCGTCATGCAGTCATCTTCTTAACCGTCTATCCCTTACAGGGTTACGAGGGGTGCCAGAGCCCATCCCGGATGACTTGAGGCAAGGAGGAGGGTACACCCCAAACAGGTCGCCAGTCTGTCCGTACACACATACAACCATCGACACACAGACTCATTCCTTGGGGCAATCATGTAGCGGCCAATCAACCTAACATGCTTGTTTTTGGAGGGTGGGAGGAAACCGGGGTACCTTAAGAAAACCCACGTATACATGGGGAGAACATGCAAACTCCACACAGAAAGGCCATTGTTCCAAGCCTCGTCCCCTCCCGGGATTAAAACCCTGACCTTTTTGCTGTGAGGCCACCGTGCCGCCCCTAACAAAAGTCAAAGTGACAAAATCTCTCAAACAAGGGAAAAGCTTGGTATGAAACTGTGCAAATTTACTCAGTACCGACTATAGATGAGGTTTTCAGGGTCACGCGACCAAAAGTCACAAATTCATATGGAAGGCGGAGCCAAATTTTTAGCTGCCATCATGTTTTATCGAAATTACAATTTTATCTTGTTTTTTTTCTTGTGGGCGTTTTTATTTTATTCTACCTTCTTTTTTTTTTTTAATAAAATGTGAAGTACTTTGTACCATGTTTTTTTTTAAAGTGCAGTATAAATGAAGTTTTATAACAACATACTGTAATTTCACGGCTATCAGGCGCATATAAAGTCTTAGATTTTCTTCAAAATGAGCGGTGCACCTTGTGTGTGAGAAAAGGCGGACCTAAAAGAAAACGCGGTGCCCGCGAGGCGGACCTGAAAGAAAAGGCATGAGAACGTTAAAGAGTGAAGTGTGAGCGGCGTGGGAGCGATGGATGACTGAAGGAGATCACAGTTTCACGAAGGGTGGAAGGCAGCGCCGGGCGAGTTACGCTACAGTTTGCCAATGGATTGTAGATGCTTGGACTAACGTGTCTGCTGGTACTGTTATCCGAGCTTTCTCAAAAGCTGGTATCCTTTCTGAGGAGCCGCACAGTACAGACAGTGACTTTGACAGCGAGGAGCGAAGTGGACCTGCTCTGTTGGATTTTGCGCAGCTGTTCGATTCAGAAACAGAGGATGAGGACTTTGACGGATTTGAATAAAGACTATTACCGGTAATGTGCTTGTTTAGTATCGTTACTACTTAAATAAAGTACAACCAAACTCAGTTTTGCTCCCGATCTATTTTTTAATACGCACATTTGCATGCTTGCGTGTGTGTTGTTGTAACGCGGTGTGTGACTGAGGCTGCGCCTTTTTGTACGGTGCGCCTAATGGCTGTGAAATTACGGTACACATATATACTTTGTACATATAATATGGGGAGTCGGTAGCTCAGTGGTTAGAGCGTTTGCAAACCGGAAGTTAACCGGAAGTTAGCTGGAAGTTCGCGGGTTCATAACCCACTGAGTGCATGTCTAGGTCCCTGGAAGAAGACACCTAACCCCCTGTTTCTCCCACCATTGGTGCCGTCATAGATGGCAGCCTACTGCGGTGAAATGCAGTACATAAATTTCCCGGTGAGGGATTAATAAAGAATATTTAAATATATAGTGTATTGAATTATATATAGACAATACTTCCGACTCATGTGTGTGTTCATTAGGGTCTTAACGATGCATGTGCTGTGTTTTCGGTCAAAGTGAGATGTTCTAATTTAGTAAAACTAGTTAAATAATCATGAGAAGGTTGTTCTGAAAAGGACCACCACATGAGTTTTCACCATCCCTCCAGAGGAAGTCATGAAGGTCTCTGTTTTCTAATTCAGCTCTGCACCTGTTTTTTACCTTCTCCCCATTTTTCTCTTTTCCATGTCTGAGTGAGTCCGAGGGAAAAAAAAAAAAAGGGAAAAACAGCGTGGGTGAATCTAAGCAGAGAAACATCCTCTGGGTCTTTTTTTTTAAAAAAGAACTCCTCCAGATCTCATGTTTAATTTATGAGGGAGGACTCAGGCGAGATGCATCCTGGCATGACAAGCGGAGTCCATCTTTGTCTGGGAAACCTGGATTGGATCGAACCGGAGTGAGCGGTCAGCAGCTGGAGGCCAAACTAAGCTTTCCACCGGAACCACAGCGTGGGTAATTAAACAAGTTCCCTTTGGTCAAAAAGCAGCTGGAAGTTGTTTCCTTCATGTGGCAGTCAGTGCCAAGCTGGCTAGAAGGCACACTCTACCACACAAAGCCAATGACACACCGTTCTTCATTATAGCAACCAACAGAAGAGAAGAACATGAGAGGAAGCAACTGTTTAGGAGTCTTCAGATGTCAAGATTCTGAGTGTGGGATGTTGTTTAATCCACATCGTCCCACAGCCCACACCCCTTAAACCAACTCTGCAGCTTTATGTGCAAGCACATGATGAACAAATCGAATTTGTTTAAGGTTCTCTGGATCTGCATGCGAGCACGCTTTAGAAACGCACAAACAAACTCAGACGAGCTAAATCTTGTCAGGAGTGAAGATTAGCCATCCCTGTCCGCCTTCACAGGCTGAGATGTTGTGGTCAAACCCAGGGCGATTTCACAGAGGAACTCAGACTGGCAGTTGATGTGTTGATGGAGAGGAGGAGAGCGAAACAAGACATCTCCAGCTCTAAATCAGAGGTAGGATTGCAAACCGGGGGAGGGCGAACGGAGAAGGAAAGAAGCTGGTACAAAATAGCCAATTTCATAGTACACATGTGGATTAAGTTTCCTCCTTTGAAAATGCTCTGGAAGGCCCATGTACCAATTACGCGGCGGTGGCTCAGGCGGGAGTCGGGAGGCCGTGTTTTTGGATGTTCTCGCCCCTGTGCGAGCTCGGGCTTGCCAGATTGTCTGCGGGCAGCGTTGGTGCCTGCTTTGATTCGGTGCCAGGAAGGCCTCGCAGGCTCTTGGCATCCTGACACCTTCCCATCAATACGCTGGCACCGTGTGCAAGGGGGTATCTGAAATGACCCAATTAACGGATGGCAATGTGTTCTGACAGGCAATACCTGCCTGGGTGTGTTTAAAACTGCCTCTCTCTCTCTATGCTTGCTTCTCTCTAACTCTGTCTGTTTCTCCACATTTTCCTTTCAGTGCCCGTGACAATGGCTGGTGATGAGAGCGGGCCTACTGGTCTTGACATCGTCTTTGTACGTTTCTTTCAGCTGTTTGCTCAAACATCAGAGCATTCAGATATGAGCGGATTGGTTTTGACTAAAAACACTGTGATTAGAGAGCTCAGTGACAGAAACATTATCCACAGAGTTGGCTTGTCAACGTTGGTTCTCATGACTGACGTCCTACTGGATCCCCCGGTCTCTCTTTCTGTCTCTTTTCACTTCTGCTCTCCATCTCTCTTGATATTTCTGATCTGTCTGTCTGTCTATCTTCTCCACGTGAAGCTGGAGTCTCAGTTCATCTACGTCAATGTCAGTCCGTTCAAAATGTCCTCCTCGCTTGAAAAAAAATCTGAAAATCATGAGCTAATGTATTTAATCTGATTAGATCTTCTTTTCAGACCAGAATAGACAACAATTGGACAAACTGGTGCCACCTAGTGTCTCTGCTTAATTTAATTTCAAGATCACCCTCTTCATCAGTATTTAAGAAACAGAGTTAATTCCGTGAAAGTCAAACCAAAGCGTCCATCCGGGTCTTTTCTTAAATTTTGTTAAATAGTCGACCAAGTTATACGATCAGCGTGAGCAATGAACAACGATGTTTAGAGAGTTTTCTTCAGGGGTAAAGACGTGGTTACGCTGCTGTCTGTTTTGGGGTAAAGTGTTATTCACGCTCTGCTTTTTGTTGACAGTGAGTGTTGGGAAATGCAGGATGGATAAAGATGGAGAAATCTTTTTTTTTACTCACATTATTCATTCCTCACCGGGGAAATTTGTGTGCTGCACTCCTACACCGCAGCAGGCTGCCATGACGGCACCAATGGTGGGAGAAACAAGGGATTGGGTGTCTTCATCAAGGACCCAAATGTGCAACCGGAAGTTGCACTCCCAAACGGGCAACTTCCGGTTGCCCGTTTGGGACTTGTTAACGACTAGTTGGTCAACTAGTTGATAAACTTCTAGAAGTCAACCGGAAGTTTGCGAACCCGCGAACTTCCGGTTGACTTCCAGTCCGCGGACGAACGTTCTAACCAATGAGCCACTGCCTCCCCCCATTAATTTTCCATTTTTAAAGAATTAATCAAGATGTTTTTTCAAGTGTGTTTTTCATGTTAGAAATTTGAGCTATTTTTAATTTTATTACGTTGATCAGCGCCTCCAAATCCGAGACAATGGTCCTCGCCCGGAAAAGGGTGGAATGCCCCCTGCGGGTCAGGGACAGGGTCCTGCCCCAAGTGGAGGAGTTTAAGTATCTCGGGGTCTTGTTCACGAGTGGGGGAAGGATGGAGCGGGAGATCGGTGCGGCATCAGCAATAACTAGGACGCTGCATCGGTCCGTCGTGGTAAAGAGAGAGCTGAGCCAAAAAGCAAAGCTCTCGAGTACAAGTCGATCTACGTTCCTACCCTCACCACGGTAACCAGGATCTATGTTCCTACCCTCACCATGGTAACCAGAATCTATGTTCCTACCCTCACCTATGGTCACCAGCTGTGGGTGGTGACCGAAAGAATGAGATTGCGGGTACAAGCGGCCGAAATGAGCTTCCTCCGCAGGGTGGCTGGGCTCTCACTCAGAGATCGGGTAAGGAGCTCTGCCATCCGGGAGGAGCTCGGTGTCGAGCTGCTCCTCCTCCAGGTCGAGAGGAGCCAGATGGGGTGGTTCGGACATCTGGTCAGGATGCCCCCCAAGCGCCTCGCGGGCGAGGTGTTTTGGGCACGTCCCACCGGGAGGAGACCGAGAGGCAGACCTCGGACCCGCTGGAGAGACTATGTCTCACAGCTGGCTGGAGAACGACTTGGGATCCTTCCGGGTGAGCTTGAGGATGCAGCCGGGGTGAGAGAGGCCTGGGCTGCCCGCTTAAGGCTGTTGCCCCCGCGACCCGACCCCGGAACAAGCGGAAGATGACGGAACGGAATGTTGATTAGTTTGGTTTGTAATTTTTAAGTAATATTATATGTTCAATAATATTTCTAGGGTCTAATAAGCCTGATACATCTTTAAATCATGTCATTTTTGGGAGTAAATAAATAACCCTGTGTAGTTTTAAAACTCATTACAAAAGAACTAATTAGTGATAATTTCGACGATAAAAGTAATTTAAAGTTTCTAAATTGTTTTCCTCACGTTTTTCATTCAGTCTTTTACAAGCTAAACCTCTGAAGTGCTAATTGCAATGTCAGAAAGTTTCCACTTTTGTCCTACATAACCAGGGTTTTATAAAAATAAGTGACTTGATGAAGGGTGATGTCACCAGCTAGGCCAAACTAGAAGGAGACATCTGGATGGCAGGTCGTGCTATCAGTCTGCATAATTGTCACCTTTGCAAGTTGTCGTGCAGCTTGTCTGCTTGATGCTGTGATCGTACAAACTGAACGGCTTTAATGTCATCACCTGCTCTGCTTAAAGGAGTCTGTGTGAACATGCGGAAAAAAACAAAGCCCGTTTACACCGAAGAACAAATAAAAATAAAAAATGCATTTCTCTAAAAGAGTATTTTTTTTTTATCTTGTTTGCACACTTGCCGGGGACACTTAGGGATCAACGAAAGGGATTGCAAGCGGTGCTGGTTTGTTTGTTTTTTTAAACAAAGAACTTTTTCTACCAATGGGGAGGCATTGGTTCAGTGGTAGAGTGTTTTTCCTTGGACCAGGAGAAGCCGGTTCGAATCCCACCAAGCGACCTTGTTGCTCCCACCATTGGCGCTATTGTGTGGCTGCCTGCTACGGTGCAAAGCTGCAAAATAATTTCCCCATTGTGGGACAAATACACCCATCTCCTCCAAAATGAGCTTCCTCCGCAGGGTGGCTGGGCTCTCACTCAGAGATCGGGTGAGGAGCTCTGCCATCCAGGAGGAGCTCGGTGTCGAGCCGCTCCTCCTCCAGGTCGAGAGGAGCCAGATGGGGTGGTTCGGGCATCTGGTAAGGATGCCCGCCAAGCGCCTCGCAGGCGAGGTGTTTCGGGCACGTTCCACCGGAAGGAGACCAAGGGGCAGACCCTGGACCCGCTGGAGAGACTGTCTCACAGTTGGCCGGGGAACGACTTGGGATCCTTCCGGGTGAGCTAGAGGATGCAGCCGGGGTGAGAGAGGCCTGGGCTACCCGTTTGAGGCTGTTGCCCCCGGAACAAGCGGAAGATGACGGAACGGAGCGGGACAAATACAGGAATTCTTCTTCTTCGATGGGCCTTACTTGTGTGCAGACATCCATCCGTATGCCAACCGTACACCAATGAGAGATCGATGTGCCCCAAACAGACACTACAACTGCATGAGTAATCAGTACAGTTGTTTCTACAAAGTCTATATATTTTAGATAATAATTCTAAACAAAATAATTCCTATTCAAATATCAAATAAATACACAGAAAAATCATAATTCAATACTTTGTCAATGTTGTGCGGCGCTGATCCCGGTACACACACAGACACACACACAAAAAAAGAACTGGGAGCCACTGTGTAACATGATCCCTCATTCTGAATAACCTCTCCATAGAAGATCATCAAGCAAGTGTTTCTGCACTTCTCTGCTGCCCTGCCTCCAAACCTCATTCCTAATCCTCCGGTTGTCCATGGCAGAGTCCACTGGAGCCCCATTTGCCGTGACATATGGCGAACACGGCAGGCTCTGCAAGCGAGTGGCCCTGTCTGAAGCTGTGACTTAGTGTCGTCCCTCAGCGCCTCTGGCAGCACAGGGACAGAGGGATGAAGGTGCTGGAGGAATAGGGGAGAAACAGCGACAGAAAAAAGGTGGGAGTCGAAGCAGAGAAAGAAGGGGGGATCCAAGACGGAGTTTTCGCCCTGGAGACACACTGGCAGTCCTAAGATTAGAGGGGTAATCAATCTCAGCGTGAAGCTGGCCAATCCCACCGCCCCACGGCCTGGCAACCTGGCCTCCGCAGGTGGGGGCAGGGCTGCAGGGAGCAGGAAAACACTGACAAGGGGGTCAGAGAGGAAAGAAAGAGAGAGATGAGGGGAAAGAATATGCTTTATTAAGAGTCATTTGTCCTTTAACAAGCCTTGGTGGTGGACAGGTGATGAAGCATAGCAGCACAAACACATCTGATTACTGTCATCGTTGTTTACTGGCTGCGCTGGCTCTGTCACCTCGCTGGGGGAACCTTGTTTTTGGGTGTCTCCAACACAAAAAAAAAAAAAAAAAACGCCTTGAGCTGTACAGGACCACTCATGGTCACACAGTAGTTCAGGATCTGTGGGTGCACTAGAAGTTTCCAGATCAGTCCAACGCAAACAAAACACACGACAAAAAGTCAGTTAAAATAAATAAAAAACACTTATTTTTAGTCTTTGATCTTCTTATTTATTTAAACATGTTTACACTCTGATTTTTCTTCAAAGGGAACATCTGAAACTGTAATGATTAAAATTAAATATCATAACCTGTGATCAGCAAATTTCGTTCCGTCATCTTCCGCTTGTTCCGGGGTCGGGTCGCGGGGGCAACAGCCTCAAACGGGCAGCCCAGGCCTCTCTCACCTCTAGCTCACCCGGAAGGATCCCAAGTCGTTCCCTGGCCAGCTGTGAGACACAGTCTCTCCAGCGGGTCCGGGGTCTGCCCCTTGGTCTCCTCCCGGTGGGACGTGCCCGAAACACCTCGCCGGCGAGGCGCTCGGGACCACCCCATCTGGCTCCCCTTGACCTGGAGGAGGAGCGGCTCGACACCGAGCTCCTCCCGGATGGCAGAGCTCCTCACCCAATTTCTGAGTGAGAGCCCAGCCACCCTGCGGAGGAAGCTCATTTCGGCCGCTTGTACCCGCAATCTCATTCTTTCGGTCACTACCCACAGCTGGTTACCATGGTGAGGGTTGGAACGTAGATCCTGGTTACCATGGTGAGGGTAGGAACGTAGATCCTGGTTACCATGGTGAGGGTTGGAACGTAGATCGTCTTGTAAATCGAGAGCTTTGCTTTTCGGCTCAGCTCTCTCTTTACCACGACGGACCGATGCAGCGTCCTAGTTATTGCTGACGCCGCACCGATCCGCCTGTCGATCTCCCGCTCCATCTTTCCCCCACTCGTGAACAAGACCCCGAGATACTTAAACTCCTCCACTTGGGGCAGGACCCTGTTCCTGACCCGCAGGGGGCATTCCTTTTCCGGGCGAGAACCATGGTCTCGGATTTGGAGGCACTAATTCCCATCCCGGCCGCTTCACACTCGGCAGCAAATCGATCCAGTGAGAACTGATTAGCAAATTGCAAAAAAAACCCCCAAAAGGATTCTTTGAAACAGCCTGCAGTTATTCAGTACCGACTGTAGATGGACTGATGCACCAGGAAGTTTTTGGTTCAGTCAAATAAAACATTATAAAAGTCACAGTCAACTTCTTAACGACGAGGTTGCGGGGGTTGCCGGAGCCAATCCTGGCTGACTCAAGGCGAGGGTCAGGGTACACCCCGAACAGGTCGCCAGTCTGTTGCGGGGCTAGTCATACAAGTCAGTAAAATAATTTGTGAAAAAACTTTCATTGACAGGCTTTGTTTTTCTGAAACTGAGATTTCTTTTTTTTTAATCAAACATCTAAAACTGTGTTAATTACTGTTGCTCGTTATATGGACATCAAAACTGTACCTCAATGTTTCAGCTTTAGGTAAGCTGGTTGCAAAAATGACCACTGATGGGACTTTAAAAAATCTGGCTACAGTTACTCAGTGCCAGGCGTAGATGAACTAATCCTGTCTATCGTCAAAAAATATAGATTATTACTTAGTTGATTTTTTTTTGTATTTTTTGTATTTTGAATTACTCTATTCATCCCTCACCGGGGAAATTTGTTTGCTGCACTCCTTACACCGCAGCAGATTTTCTTCATACAGTGATTTTTATTAGTAGTAAAGAACTTAAACTGTATTAATTAGGGCTGCACAATGTATCCATATTGAATCAGTGTCACAATATTAGTCTTTGATTAACAAATTTAAAAAAAAATGAAGGGATTTTAATAAAAATGTCTACAGTTGATCAGAATCAGCTGTAAATAAACTGATTGGGGGTTTTTTCTTAGGGTTATGAAACCAAAGCTCAAAGTTCAAAAAGGTCACAGTGACAAATGCTTGTGAAAACTATTAGAAGGATTTTAATGAAACTGCCCCCCGTTAATTGATACCAACTATAAATGAACTGATAAAGTTTGTGATAAAAGGCGAAAGTCAAAGTCACAAATTCAGGGCAGACGGAGGCATGACGTTCGACTTATTCTCGTTTTATTTGCAAGAAGATGGTTAAATTTTTCTCAAAGAACACAAGCCTGTGTCGTCTGCAAATAAAAAAAATATTTAACAAATCAGATATTCATCTTGCGGGGGTTGGCGGAGCCCATCCCAGCTGATTCAAGGCGAGGGGCAGGAGACATAAGGGATAGGCGGTTAAGAAGGTAACTGACTGAGATACCCATCTTCTGAACCAGCCATCCCCAAATGGGTTGCAGGGGGTACGGGAGCCTAATCCGGCTGATTCAAGAAGAGAGCCAGGGTGCACCCTAAACAGGTTGCAGGGTCACAAACAAGCAACCATCCACACACACACTCATTTTTAGGGGCAATTTTGTACTAATCAACCTAGCATGCATGTTTTTGGAATGTGGAAGAAAACCTACACAAAAAAAGGGGAGAACATGCAAACTCCACACAGAAATGGCAGTGTTTCAAGCCTCGTCCCCACTCCAGGACTTGAATCCCTGACCTTCTTGCTGTGACGCCACTGTGCTACCCACTAGATATTTACACTTTATGCCATAACAACAAGCTCGTAGATAAGATGTAATCCAATGCAACAAAAAAACAAGCCTATAAAAGGTGTAAAAAAAAAAAAATGAAGAAAACATCCTCATGAGGCCTTTTACAGATAAATGAAATAATTAGACTTCACTCCCCTGTGGCTTTTACATTTTATTTCATTTCTTGGGAAATAATTAGGTTTTTTTCTCACTTCTTAAAAAAAAAAAAATACAAAGCCAGTATTTAATTATTTTCCTTGTTTAAACTTTAATCAGTGTAGAACATCCCCTTTGGGGCGAAAAGGTGCTTCTTAGTGAGACATAATACTTTGCATCATCAGATGGAAGAAGCGTGTTTCAGACAGATTAAATGTCTTTTTAATGGACGGTGGTCCCTGGTGGAGTTATGGTCTAACAAGAGTAACGCTAAGACGTCGAACAGTACAGTATGCCTCTGCCTGCCCTTTAACACAAACTGTGTAAATAATAGAAGCTGTGTGCCACCCTTTTGTCCTGGTGGCACATACTTATTAATTTTGTGATAACTTGGTTGAAGAGGTTAGATGTGCATGTTTTAAAATCTGCGTTATTATGTCATCAAATGTTAATACCATGCTGATTGGTCTAGAGACAGTGTGGTGAGAGCGGCCATGCTGATTGGTCTAGAGACAGTGTGGTGAGAGCGGCCATGCTGATTGGTCTAGAGACAGTGTGGTGAGAGCGGCCATGCTGATTGGTCTAGAGACAGTGTGGTGAGAGCGGCCATGCTGATTGGTCTAGAGACAGTGTGGTGAGAGCGGCCATGCTGATTGGTCTAGAGACAGTGTGGTGAGACCGGCCATGCTGATTGGTCTAGAGACAGTGTGGTGAGAGCGGCCATGCTGATTGGTCTAGAGACAGTGTGGTGCGAGCGGCCATGCTGATTGGTCTCGAGACAGTGGCGCTGACGAAAAGACAGGAAACAGAGATGTTTGTAGCAGAGATGAAGATGCTGAGGATCTCTCTGGGAGTGACCAGGATGGACAGGATCAGAGGAACAGCACATGTTAGAGGTTTTAAAGTCAGAGAGGACAGACTGAGATGGTTTGGACATGTGCAGAGGAGAGAGAGAGAGTACATCAGAAGAAGGATGCTGGATTTGGAACCACCAGGAAAGAGGACTAGAGGAAGACCAAAGAGGAGGTTCATGGATACAGTGAAGGAAGACATGAAGATAGTTGGTGTGATCGAAGAGGATGCAGCAGATAGGGTTAGATGGAAGAAACTGACTTGCTGTGGCGACCCTTGGAGGGAAATGATGAAGGAAGAAGAAGAAGATACACGTGTGTGTTGTATCTGCATGTATGTTATATCTGTGTATGTGATCTGTAAGAGTCCGTCATATTTCATTCATTTATGTATTTATATTTAACAAGGATTAAAACTCATTTGGAAGGATCCCGAGTCGTTCCTCAGCCGGGTGGGAGACATGGTCTCTCCAGCAGGTCCGGGGTCTGCCTCTTGATATCCTCCCGGTGGGACGTGCCCAAACCACCTCACCAGCGAGGTGCTCGGGGGCATCCATCTGGCTTCTCGCGACCTGGAGGAAGAGCAGCTCGACACCGAGGTCCTCCCGGATGGCAGAACTCCTCTGAGAGAGTACATCAGAAGAAGGATGCTGGATTTGGAACCACTAGAAAAGAGGACTAGAGGAAGACCAAAGAGGAGGTTCATGGATACAGTGAAGGAAGACATGAAGATAGTTGGTGTGACCGAAGAGGATGCAGGAGATAGGGTTAGATGGAAGAAACTGACTTGATGTGGCGCCCCCTGAAGGGAAATGCAAAAACAGGAGAAGAATGTCATCAAATGTTTTGTACAACTCTCCAAAAAGTCAAAAACAGGTCAGAAGGTATGTGATTGAAATATATGACAACTTAGAGGGAATTTTCAATTCATCTATAGTTGGTATCGAGGAACTACATATGGGCGATTTGATTCAAATCCCTTTGGTTGTTTGGGAGATATCGGACCCATGTACAGCATGGGTATTTAAACTTGAATATGAAGTTAAACCAATGACCGCTTCAATCACAATTGAATGTCAACCAATGTCAGCCATTTTTGTTACCATTATCTAAGTCATAAGATTTTAAGTATGTTCCAAAAAAATAATAAGAGTTTGATAAAGTTTGCCAATGTGCCAGCCTTCCATTGGTCTATTAAGAAGGCATGACTGTGATCGTGTGAACGAGGGCAGAAAATAATGCAATGCAGATAATAAAGCTGCAAAACTGCACAAAAAACAATCTGCAAAACGTGAAGCGCGTTACAGTGATGTGACGTTCTTCATCAAAGTGTTGTTCTTTTACAATCCAAACAAAGCAGGTAGCAACAGGAAACACAAAGCTGCTTTTAATTGGACCGAAATGGCTGAAGGAAGTCCCATCTGCGACGTAGTGGGGACTTAATTAAAAGCAAACATGGCTTCCTATCAATACTTTTACAAAACCTCAGTGAGAAGGAGAGTTAGGAATAATCTGGTCGCCCTGCGGGTCATCGCACACTGTAAACAACATGGATTTATCCAAAAACACTGCAGAGAAGAAGCAGAACATAACAAGTTGCATGAAATCAATATAAACCAAAGCAAAAATCAAAGAGAAATCAAGTTAAATTGGAGTTTTTGTTGTGACTGGTCAAATAAAGTGAAGCATGAGATCCAGCTCCAGAGAGAGTGGAGGTTACAGATTAGACTTTAAAGGCACAAAGACACACAAACACGGTTAGTTTAGGATCCTCACACCCCAAACGACGGCCAGCATCAGAGATGTGTTTTCTGGTCCCTCTCATGAGCTCATAAAGTCATTTTAAAGTGGAAACAACCATAGTGCTAAGCCAAGGGATTGAGGGAAAAATTCTGTTTTTACATTTTGTTTGCCTCCAGTTGTGGTCCAAAACATCCAAGGCTAGCAGCTCGGCTCATCTGTGATCCACGCTTCCAGGCACTGGAATTAATTGAGCTCGTAATTGAATAGTTGTCTTCATTAGTTCCAGTCCCCTGCTTGCGAGTCTCGGTTACGGATTACAGCGGAAATGTTTGTGTGATCATCCTCTTAGAAAGCTCAGAGGAGAGTATTCTGGTCCTTTTCTGCCTGGTGTTGTGTCTTTTTTTTTTACCTGGTGATGTGTTTTTCTGCTTTGTACCACTTCATATTGTTCCTGTTGGCGCGTCCATTTTTTACCTGGTGTTTTATCCTGGTGTTTGCGTACCCTTTTCTACCTAACGGCATGTCCTTTACTTCCTGGTGCTGCATTCTTTACTGCCCAATAATGTATCTATTTTTTTGACTGGTGGCATGTCCTTTTCTGCTTCAAGTCACCTTCCTATTGTTCAGTCTCTTTCTGACTAGTGTCACAACCTTTTTTTCCTGTTGCTATTTCCTTTCACTGCCTGGTTGTGAGTCCTTTTCTACTTGAAGTTACATCCCTTTTGTCCTGGTGGCACAGACTTTTCACCCTGGTGGCACAGACTTTTCTACTTGGTAGCATGTCCTTTCTATCCTGAAAGCACGTCCTTGTTTCCTGTTGCATCGTTTTCTACCTGGTGTCACGTCCTTATCTCTATATACACACACGTCACTGCTGAACGCCTCAAAAGTCTTCTCCGCTGGCCCTAAAATATCGAAACTATACATTTGTGTTTACCATTTATGTCCGGGGTTTTGGGGAGGGGGGGGGGGGGGGCGGGTGTCTCTGTAAGCTGCAATACTTCTGAATGTTTATGTTCATGCTTGGGCATTCCCATGATGCCGAATCCCCATATCTGTCATGATCCCCTCACCTGCCACCAGAAGGAGCACTGGACCTTCACCTATTTACCCTGATTAGGGACAACACCAGAGGGTGATTAGTCTGATGACACACACCTGTGGATCCCGGTGCCTATTTAAGGGCAGTCTCCCACGTCGGGTCATCCCCACCCCTCACAGCCAAACTGGCTGCCTGACCAAGTTTTTTATTGAACTCTTATATTTTTGGACTTAAAGACATTCCTTTGGATTAATCCTATGTTTTTGCCTGACTTCTGTTAAATAAATCCTGTTTTTATCCTATGGCGACATGGTGGTGCAATGG
This sequence comes from Neostethus bicornis, assembly GCA_902685375.1. Classification (NCBI taxonomy): domain Eukaryota; kingdom Metazoa; phylum Chordata; class Actinopteri; order Atheriniformes; family Phallostethidae; genus Neostethus; species Neostethus bicornis. Next base: position 12,500,303 of record LR738541.1, on the reverse strand, counting down.
GTAGCACAGTGGCCTCACAGCAAGAAGGTTGGGTCCGCCTCCATCCACGTCCCTACATCCTGACGATGTCTGCCAGAATATGTTGCCAGGTAGGCTAAAAATTACACTCTGACATTCAAAGAGAGGTGTATGAACTGGTTAGATTACTTTCCCAGTGCCTCCGAGCAGTTCTTTGTACACCACTGGCATTTCCAGAAACAATAAACAGCTAGTTTTTCTGCAGCATCGGCGTTGGAAAACACTAATAAAATAACATTGTGTTCATTTGAAACGTTTTTCTTTCTTTTTTTTTTTTTTTTTTTGCTATAAAACACCTGAAGCAAGAGAATTAATAAATTAGGTTTCTGATTCACTTTCAAGATCTTTTTAAATATTTTTCAAAAGAAGTTGAACAAAGTAAAGAACTCCGAGCACATCTGTAGAAAACGTATGCGGAAGTTCAACAGAACAGGCTGGACTTTGATGGATTTTAGTTACAAATTAATGCAAGTTTTTGTTACGATGTTCAAACATTCTTTTTTTTTGTAAAACCGTTCCATTCTGTTCCGTCATATTCCGCTTGTTCCGGGGTCGGGTCGCAGGGGCAACAGCCTCAAACGGGCAGCCCAGGCCTCTCTCTCCCCGGCAGCATCCTCAAGCTCACCTGGAAGGATCCCAAGTCATTCCCCGGCCAGCTGTGAGACATAGTCTCTCCAGCGGGTCCGGGGTCTGCCCCTTGGTCTCCTCCCGGTGGGACGTGCCCAAAACACCTCGCCCGCGAGGCGCTCGGGGGGCATCCTGACCAGATTCCCGAACCACCCCATCTGGCTCCTCTCAACCTGGAGGAGCGGCTCGACACCGAGCTCCTCCCGGATGGCAGAGCTCCTCACCCAATCTCTGAGTGAGAGCCCAGCCACCCTGCGGAGGAAGCTCATTTCGGCCACTTGTGCCCGTGATCTCATTCTTTCGGCCACCACCCACAGCTGGTGACCATGGTGAGGGTAGGAATATAGATCTTGGTTACCATGGTGAGGGTAGGAACGTAGATCGACTTGTAAATCGAGAGCTTTGCTTTTCGGCTCAGCTCTCTCTTTACCACGACGGACCGATGCAGCGTCCTAGTTATTGCTGACGCCGCACCGATACGCCTGTCGATCTTCCGCTCCATTCTTCCCCCACTCGTGAACAAGACCCCGAGATACTTAAACTCCTCCACTTGGGGCAGGACCCTGTTCCTGACCCGCAGGGGGCATTCCACCCTTTTCCGGGCGAGGACCATGGACATTTTGTAAAACCATAAAATAGTATTAAAAGGTTGTTTTTAATGGAGACGAAGCTCTACTGAAAGCGTACACGTGAAATGCACAGTCTGCCACACATCTAATCGAACAACATTCTGCTTGTTTGATAAAGTAAACGACTCAGAGAAATTTCCAGAACATTGTGAAGGCAAAGGCCAAAGTCTGGCGAGCAAATTCCAGGGTATTTGATTGGGAAAGAAAAATAGGTACACAAATAAACAGCATGCACGTCGACGGGCCCGACATCGCTACGGAGGGTCATGCAGCACGGCTGAGAAGATAAAGGAAATTAAAAGAAGGGTCTCTGACCCTCTACGATAGCTTTAAATGCTTTGCAATTTTCCAGCAGAGACGAAAATCCTTCACAAATGAAGAGCTGCGTCTGACCTCCTCCAAGAGCACAGCAAGTTTAAGAGAGGTTGACAAAAAAAAAAGAGATTTAAAAAGAAGAAAAAATGGTAATTTAACTTCCCAAAGACATTTTTCACCTGTTAAGGTTCTTTTTTAAAAAAAATACTCAGCAATTTTCTCCTCTTGTGTTTAAGCAATTATTCCATCCAGAGTGGGATTGAAGTCAGTGAAAATCTAATAGATTTAAACTGACAAACAAAATGAAGCTTTTAAAAAAAAAATGGCATCATAATAAGCTGGTCCGACAATCCGAAAAAAAAAAAAAAAACTCCTGGACACTTGTTCAAATTATTTGAGCTTCATTTGATGGTAATTTTTTCAAAGTGCTTTAAACAAAAAAAAAAAAGAAGAAAATTGTTGTTAAAATGTGACTAATGATAAAAAACGACTTTTTCTCTGATTAATTTTCTTGTTACCGTAGAAACGTTAGCATATTTATGATGATGTAATTAATCTAATTTTATCATCTTTTGTCAGAAAATATTTTGCAGATTTTGCATTTGAATTTTTTTATTGACCTGAAATTATTTTTGTCAACGTAAGACGGCCAAACAATAAAAATAAAATAAATTAAAAAAAACTTTTACAGGCATCGAGATTAAATTTTAAAAAGTCAGGAATAAATTTAGCACAAATGTGATTGATTTTTTTTTTTGTTTTACAGTAAAAAAAAAAATGACTCCCTTTAACAAGTTGATGTTCAACAAAAAAGCGGAATTTTGAAAATTAAAAAAACTTCTTTGGTAAATTGTCTAAATTCACTCTTGTTCACGAGTGGGGAAAGAATGGAGCGGAGACCGACAGACGGATCGGTGCAACGTCAGCAATAACTAGGACGCTGCATCAATGCGTCGTTGTAAAGAGATAGCTGAGCCGAAAAACAAAGCTCTCCATTTTCAAGTCGATCTACGTTCTTACCCTCACCATGGTAACCAGGATCTACGTTCCTACCCTCACCATGGTAACCAGGATCTACGATCCTACCCTCACCATGGTAACCAGGATCTACGTTCTTACCCTCACCATGGTAACCAGGATCTACGTTCCTACCCTCACCATGGTAACCAGGATCTACGATCCTACTCTCACCATGGTAACCAGGATCTACTTTCCTATCCTCACCATGGTAACCAGGATCTACGTTCCTACCCTCACCATGGTAACCAGGATCTACGTTCCTACCCTCACCATGGTAACCAGGATCTACGTTCCTACCCTCACCATGGTAACCAGGATCTACATTCCTACCCTCACCATGGTAACTAGGATCTACATTCCTACCCTCACCATGGTAACTAGGATCTACGTTCCTACCCTCACCATGGTAACCAGGATCTACGTTCCTACCCTCACCATGGTAACCAGGATCTACGTTCCTACCCTCACCATGGCAACCAGGATCTACGTTCCTACCCTCACCATGGTAACTAGGATCTACGTTCCTACCCTCACCATGGTAACCAGGATCTACGTTCCTATACTCACCATGGTAACCAGGATCTACGTTCATAGATCCCGGATAGATCCTGGTTACTGTAGTAACCAGAGGTGTCAAGTAACGAAGTAAGACTACTTCGTTACCTTACTCAAGTAGAAAATCTCGTTATCTTTACTTTAACGAAGTAACTATTTTTTTGTCTACTTTTTACTTTTACTCACTACTTTTTTATGCAATTATCTGTACTTTTACTTCGTTAATTTTATCAAAAGTAGTCGCTACTTTCTCCATTTTGTCACCGTTATAAAGCCGCGACTGTTTGTCGGAATTTTTTTTTTTTTTTTTATGAACCCTGAATGCATCAAACAAAGGAACAGATGATGATTGGCTGAAAGGTCCAGTCAATCATTACTTTGGGGCGAGCAGCACCGCCCACAAACTTTTAAAGAGCAAGGACGTCAATTTCCGTGTTGGAGACTTGTTGCGGGCTCGGAAATCAAAGCTTTTCTGATGCTGCAACACTGAACTTTGAATGAATTATCAGTGTTTTTTTTTTAAAAAAAACAACAGCAAAGAAATGTTTTATTATTATTATTATTATTATTATTTTCAGTCTTAGGTTATTGTAAACGTCTTTGCTGAAAATGTTGTAGATGGTATTTTTATAAAAATAACTTTGACCTGTGATGCACTATTTTATCTTCAAACAAAGCTGATTGAACCGATTAATCCATAAATAGTAGTGGATGAAGTATTTGTGCTTAAAAGCATCCAAAATGTTATTGATTAGTTTATAAAGACTGACTGAGGAGATTAAAACTACACATCGCTTAGATTTTGTATAATGTAGATGTTTGGGTTAACATTAAAAAAACCTTATATGTACACATATATATGTAGATATGTATATATATAAATTTATATATACCGTCTCCTAAGTCCCGCCCCTACTGGTTTCTTTCTGGGTTTCTTAAAATCTTATTTCCCTGGTTATTTTTTTATTTTTACAGTTCTTAAAATTTTAGAAAAAGAATCCAAGGATTTTGCCTCCTGTGTGTTTCCTTCACTCCCACTGCCTTACGAGTGCATGTAAAGGGTGTTATTTTGCCAATGGGCGTGGTTTTACTGGGTGTACGATATTTTTTGTAAAATACGATAATTTTACGTCATTAGTACGATAATCCAGCATCTCCCACCTGGCAACGCTGGTTCCATGCGCTGGTTCCATTATTAAGAAATAAATGTTTCTGATTCATAAAGTTTCACCAAAACACTTTCATTTATTATCACATTTTCTGCTCTTTAAAGCATGTGATAATAGTTAAAAAATATGTTTATACGCTTTTGTTAACAATATTCCTTTTTTTCTGAAAATTACTTTTACTTTTTTTACTTTAAGTAGTTTTAAAATAGGTTACTTTTTACTTTTACTTAAGTAGAAAACTTGAGTTGATACTTCTACTTTTACTAAAGTAGTTTTTTAACTCGGTATTTATACTTCTACTTGAGTAGGAAATGTTGGTACTTTTGACACCTCTGGTAGTAACCAGGATCTAAGTTCCTACCCTCACCATGGTAACCAGGATCTACATTCCTACCCTCACCATGGTAACCAGGATCTACGTTCTTACCCTCACCATGGTAACCAGGTTCTACATTCCTACCCTCACTATGATAACCAGAATCTGGTGGGATGCCCCCTGAGCATCTTGCTGGTGAGGTGTTTTGGACATGTCCCACTGGGAGGAGACCAAGAGTGGGGTCCTGGCAGGCCCCGCTGGAGAGGTAGTGTCTTCACAGCTGGCCGGGGGATGATTCGGGATCCCACCAGGTGAGCTGGAGGATGCAGCTGGGGTGAGAGAAGCCTGGGTTTCCCGTCTAGGGCTGTCGCCATCGCGACCCGGCCCTTGATAAGCGGAAGACGACAGAATAGAACAGTGGAAAAAAAACCCGTTGAGAATAAGTCAGTCAAAACAACTTCTTACCAATTACTGTTTTTGGGGTACTCAACAACAAACCATCACCATGTAACTTGAGAAGAAAGAATCAATTAAATTTGATAATTTAAGACTTTACTTCACACTTTTCTAAAAGTGGGGAATGAGCTTTCAGATCATTTACTAAAGAGTACAAAGGATTCAAACCTTTTTTTTTTCTTTTCCAAAATTTCCATCATTCTTTACGTTACAACACAAACAAATTCACACGTTAGAGTTCACACATTAATTATGCAGAAAAAAAGCTGTAACGGTGGAAACGAAAGGTGAAAATGAGCGATTTGAATCCTCCCTCGTTGAATATTCATATCAAATCAAAATTGGATGCTTTTGTTTGTTCCAAGGTGGCACAGTCACTTCCTTTTTGTTAAGCTGTTAGGCACCAGGAAGTGGATGAATCCATTTTGGTGAGAGGTGTCTGACATCTGGGAGGTGTCTCTGGCACATTGTGGGAGATTATAAAATTGTGACATGATCTCTCCCACTGTTTTACAAACTACACCCGAATTTTTAATTTGAGTGCACTTGTTTGGTGTCTCGTTTCGACTTGGCACCACGAGGAAGATGATTTTATTTGCAATGTGAAGCTTCATAAGTATGAAGACTAGTTTAAAAAAAGTAAATGCAAGTGGAGCTGAAATGCAACAAAAATAGGACTGGCCATCAGACTGGAAGCGTGTCAAAGGGTCAAAGGGTCAGGCTGCGGAAAGCGAAACAAGACGAGTTCATCATGAGACAAATTCAATTTTTCAAATGAGGTGTCATGATTTTAAGGATCAACGGTCCAGAGCAATGGAGAGTGTGGAAAAGAGGTGAAGAAGCGTGTGCAGCCAGGCTGGAACGGGTGGAGAAAAGTATCAGGTGTGATGTGTGATAGAAGAGTTTCAGATAAAATGAAAGAGAACGTGTACAAAACCGTGGTGAGAGCGGCCATGCTGATTGGTCTAGAGACAGTGTGGTGAGAGCGGCCATGCTGATTGGTCTAGAGACAGTGTGGTGAGAGCGGCCATGCTGATTGGTCTAGAGACAGTGGCACTGAGGAAAAGACAGGAAACAAAGACGGAGGTAGCAGAGATGAAGATGCTGAGGATCTCTCTGGGAGTGACCAGGATGGACAGGATCAGAGGAACAGCACATGTTAGAGGTTTTAAAGTCAGAGAGGTCAGACTGAGATGGTTTGGACATGTGCAGAGGAGAGAGAGAGAGTACATCAGAAGAAGGATGCTGGATTTGGAACCACCAGGAAAGAGGACTAGAGGAAGACCAAAGAGGAGGTTCATGGATACAGTGAAGGAAGACATGAAGATAGTTGGTGTGACTGAAGAGGATGCAGCAGATAGGGTTAGATGGAAGAAACTGACTTGCTGTGGCGCCCCCTGGAGGGAAATGATGGAAGAAGAAGAAGAAATGAGGTGAGTCATTCATTCGTTCATCTTCTGAACTGCTTATCCCTGATGGCATGGCAGGGGGTGCCGGAGCCTATCCCGGATGATTTCAGGTGAAAGGCAGGATACACCCTGAACAGGTCACCAGTCTGTTGCGGGGCCACACACCCACACCCATCCACACACACACTCACTCCAAGGGGCAATTTTCTAGGGGCCAATCAAACTAACACACATGTTTTTAGAGGATGGGAAGAAACCCACACATACACAGGGAGAACATGCAAACTCCACACAGAAATTCAAGAATTCCATACCTCATCCCACCCCGGGACTCAAACCCTGACCTTCTTGCTGTGAGGCCAATGTGCTAACCTCTTTGCCACCGTGCCGCCAGAACCACATCCTCTACAAACAATAATGGGTTGACGTCAAGGCATCCGACCACACGTCTCCACCCGTCATTAGTCAAAAACCGAGTCGATAATGAACGGTCGAGGTCTACGTGATATTCAATCTGAAGCAGTCATATCTGTAAGATTTTAGATTTTTGTCTATCAGCCTAAATGTTGAGTAGAACTCCACCCAAAATCTTCCTCTTGTCTTTGTGTCAGGCTAAGCGTCCTTATTGTGATGTACCATGTGCAACAACCTCCCCCCCTCGCTGTGTCCACCCACCTACATTACCTCCCCAGCTTGCTAATGGCGACAGCTCACACAAACGCCCTTGCAAGAAAGAAAAATCTTCAGTCGTTCCTCCGACATCAATCGTTGATCCGGCAATTTTTACCACCTTTCTGGTATGGGGGGCTGCGTTGGCCCGGACACTGATGTGCTTTTAAAATGCATGTGTGCCATTTGCTTCCAACTACACAAGTGGGGATACACACATAAAAACTGGGAGAATGACTTGTGGTAGTAAACGCTTTTGCAAGACAAGAGATTTTTTTTTTTTTCCAGACAGACCCGGAGGAATAGATTTAGTGGATGAGAATCATTTATCAGGATTTGATCCATTCACAAGTTTTACAGAGATGAAACTAGAAGAAAAAAATCCTCATACACACTTAGATACACACATACAAATACATACATGTGTTTACAGTAGAGATCAGTATGAAAGTAAACGCTCTGTTTGCAGATGTTTAAATTAGGACGGAAGTTCTGATTTGAAATCGAATGCGGAGCAAAAGTTTACGTGTGAGAATCAATTTGTGTAGTAGGTGTCCCTTGAACAGATACTTAACCTACCATACCCTCACCGTGGTAACCAGGATCTACATGTCCTACCCTCACCATGGTAACCAGGATCTACGTTCCTACCCTCGCCATGGTAACCAGGATCTACGTTCCTACCCTCACCATGGTAACCAGGATCTACATGTCCTACCCTCACCGTGGTAACCAGGATCTACGTTCCTACCCTCACCGTGGTAACCAGGATCTACGTTCCTACCCTCACCATGGTAACCAGGATCTACGTTCCTACCCTCACCATGGTAACCAGGATCTACGTGTCCAACCCTCACCATGGTAACCAGGATCTACGTGTCCAACCCTCACCATGGTAACCAGGATCTACGTTCCTACCCTCACCATGGTAACCAGAATCTATGTTCCTACCCTCACCATGGTAACCAGGATCTACGTTCCTACCCTCACAATGGTAACCAGCTGTGAGTGGTGACCAAAAGAATGAGATTGCAGATACAAGCAGCCGAAATGAGCTTCCTCTCACTCAAAAATCGGGAGAGGAGTTCTGCCATCCGGGAGGACCTCGGTGTCGAGCTGCTCTTCCTCCAGGTCGCGAGAAGCCAGATGGATGCCCCCGAGCACCTCGCTGGTGAGGTGGTTTGGGCACGTCCCACCGGGAGGATATCAAGAGGCAGACCCCGGACCTGCTGGAGAGACCATGTCTCCCACCCGGCTGGGGAACGACTCGGGATCCTTCCAAATGAGTTTTAGTCCTTGTTAAATATAAATACATAAATGAATGAAATATGACGGACTCTTACAGATCACATACACAGATATAACATACATGCAGATACAACACACACGTGTATTATCTTCTTCTTTCATCATTTTCCTTCAGGGGGCGCCACAGCAAGTCAGTTTCTTCCATCTAACCCTATCTCCTGCATCTTCTTCAGTCACACCAACTATCTTCATGTCTTCCTTCACTGTATCCATGAACCTCCTCTTTGGTCTTCCTCTAGTCCTCTTTCCTGGTGGTTCCAAATCCAGCATCCTTCTTCTGATGTACTCTCTCTCTCTCCTCTGCACATGTCCAAACCATCTCAGTCTGACCTCTCTGACTTTAAAACCTCTAACATGTGCTGTTCCTCTGATCATGTCCATCCTGGTCACTCCCAGAGAGATCCTCAGCATCTTCATCTCTGCTACAAACATCTCTGTTTCCTGTCTTTTCCTCAGTGACACTGTCTCTAGACCAATCAGCATGGCCGATCTCACCACACTGTCTCTAGACCAATCAGCATGGCCGCTCTCACCACACTGTCTCTAGACCAATCAGCATTGCCGCTCTCACCATGGGTTTGTACACTTTCCCTTTCATTTTAGCTGAAACTCTTCTGTCACACATCACACAACACACGTGTGTAAATATGTGTGTGTATTAATATTAATTGTGATCAATCACCAGCTGTTTTTAATTGTAATTAGTTGCATCATGAAATCTCATACAAAAAAAATGTAAATGTAGAAAAAAATTTTGTGCAAATGCAAAGAAAACTTCCAGTTAAAATAAATAAGTCTCCTTGAGACCTGAGATATGATTTGATAAAACTTCATTTAAAAAATACAGTTAATTAGGCACAAGAACAGACATTAGTGGATTATTGTGGTTCAAAACAGTGTAACATGTTATTAGTGATGAATTATTTAATGTCTCTGATTCCCAAAAATATCACCCATAGACATAAAGTGTTTACTGGAAATCAGTCCTCTTCTATGTTTGTTTTTTATTTATTTTTTTATTATTTTTTTGGTTTATTCCAAAATCTTTATTTCAAAATCTCAGTGGTAGAAAGTTTGTTCTTGGACCAGAAGTTCTCCAGAAGTTTGCGGGATCGAATCCTATTGAGCTCATGTCTATGTGTCCTTGGGGAAGACACTTAACCCCCCATTTCTCCCACCATTGGTGCCGTCGTGGCAGCCTGCTGCGGAGTATTGCAGCACGCAAATTTAATTGGGGGAGGCGATAGCTCAGTGGTAGAAAGTTTGCCTTTGGACCGGAAATTCTCTGGAAGTTCGGGAGTTCGAATCCCACTAAGCTCATGTCTAGGGTCCTTGGAGAAGACACTTAACCCCCCATTGGTGCCGTGGTGGCAGCCTGCTGCGGTGTAAAGCAGCACACAAATTTTCCTGGTGAGGGATGGATAAAGTATATTTCTTCTTCTTCTTAATTAACAGACACAAAAGTAGAAAAACAGGGTCAAAATAAAAAACTGAATACAAGAACAGTTGATGCAAACAAAGCAGTTGGCAGCAGTTTTGTGCACGTGACACATTTCTGTTGCTGGAAGAAAATTTTGGAGGAATTTTTTTTTTTTTTTAAGAACTTTGTTAACAAATACAAAAACACAAGTGGCTGAAATGAGCTTCCTCCGGAGGGTGGTTGGGCACTCTCTCAGAGATACAGGGAGGAGTTATGTCATCAGGGAGGAGCTCGCAGTAGAGCCGTTGCTCTTTCAGGTTAAGAGAAACCAGACAGGGTGGTTCAGGTATCTGGTTAGGATGCCTAACCATCACACCTGGAGGAGACCAAGAGTCAGATCCTCGACCCGCTGGAGAGACTATGTCTCACAGCTGGACAGGGAACACCTTGGCATCCTCCCGGGTGAGCTGGAGGATGTTGTCGAGGTGAGGGGAATGTTGGGCTTACCGGGTGAGGCTGTCGCCACGGCCCCCGATAAAGCGAAATGTAACGGAACAAACAAAAATGGAATGGAACAACATGTGGCCTGTTGCTGATTCTGATTGTGTTGTTTTAATCTTGGTATTGAAATATATATACAGTACATAAAAACAATATACTGTATAAGGTATGTTTACTGCCTATTTACACGTATATAAATACACACACACACACACTTAGAACCAAATTTACTCTAACAATAGTTGTATTATAATTACATCTAATCCTTAAAAAATGTAAATGAACTTAATCTTTTTAGTGTTTTTTTGTTGTTGTTGTCTTTGCCATGCTGTGGTCCCAGGGACGGCATGGACCCCATGGGATTCGACCCAGGTTCTCCCAGTCGAAAGCTAGTAACTCTACCAGTAGGCCAACGCCCCCTGAGACCTAAACGAACTTAATTTGAAACAAACTATATTTGCTATTTAGTAGGAGTGACTCCGCCCCCTTTTTTACTGAGCGGTTTAGATAGATTAAACACTCCACAAGAATCATTTTGATCTAATTACAGTAAACTAATAAATCATTCAGGAATCAATAACAAATCATTTAGATCAAATAAAAAACACATTTTAGTTAAAGTTTTGCTTTCTTTTTTTTTTTTTTTTCGCTCCGATCCCACATAAAAAAACACAAATATTTCTGTGTGACGTAAGATTGTAAAAAAAAAGGAAAAGAAGTGGTTTAGGTAAATATCAGCGTGGCCGTGGTGGTCCTGCGTGGCCATTAGGATTCAGAGAACAGTGTCTCCACACGGAAAGGTCACCTCTCTCACTTGGCTGGTAAATACACAGACATATACAAATGTGGTACCGTTCTAAAACGGCTCACCTTAAGAAGACACTGAACTTTACATCTCTCTCTTCCATTATCTTAACCAAAGACACTTTAACCTCTTTGAAAGCAAAGGAACGATTCCGAAACCAGTAAAACCATTTTCTTTTAATCGTAATGGAGTGTTTTGTAACGTACTGCACTTCTTTTTTGGACAGGACTGTTACCAAAGTCAGCTGCAAACATTCATTCATAAATCTGAACCGTTCAGCCCTAACAGGGTTACGGAGGATGCCAGAGCCTATCCCGGCTGATTTAAGAAATATGCAGGGTACACCCTCAACAGGTCGCCAGTCTGTCGTGGGGCCACTTTTAAAGGAGCAATTTCATAGAGGCCAATCAACCTGATGTGCATGGCTTTGGAGGGTGGAAGGAAACCGGAGTACCTGGAGAAAACCCACACAAACACGGGGAGAACATGCAAACCCCACACAGAAAGGTCAGCGTTCCATGCCTCGTCCCACCCGGGACTCAAACCCTCGACCTTTTATCAGAATAGTGACTAGTTGTTTGCTAGAAACTAGAATCTTGGGAAAGTTTGGTACTCTGGGGTTCTGTCCCGGAGTGGTACTTCAAAAACTCTAAAAAAGGGAGTGAATTATACGTTGAAACGTATGTTTGAAATGTGAAGATATTGAACTTTATTTTGGGACCAAGTAGTACCTTGTTATTCATTATGGTTTGGACATGTGCAGAGGAGAGAGAGTACATCAGAATAAGGATGCTGGGTTTGGAACCACCAGGAAAGAGGACTAGAGGAAGACCAAAGAGGAGGTTCATGGATACAGTGAAGGAAGACATGAAGATAGTCGGTGTGACCCAAGAGGATGCAGCAGATAGGGTTGCTGTGGCGCCCCGTAAAGGGAAATGCCGAAAGGAGAAAATGGTACCCTACAATCCCTTTCTCAACTCCTTTATAAAATTCAAGCAGCACTCTTCCTTTTCCAGCTTCCACCATTCAGTCTTCTGCACTACCTTCATCTTCTTAAACTTCCTCACTGCCAGGGTCATCTTACACACCACCATCCTGCGCTGTTTGGCTACACTGTCTCCTGCTACAACTTTACAGTCACTGATCTCTTTCAGATTACACCGCCTACACAAAATGTAATCAACCTGTGTACTCCTTCCTCCACTCTTGTAAGTCACCCTGTGTTTCAGCCTTTTCTTGAAGAAAGTATTCACTACAGCCATTTCCATTCTTTTTGCAAAGTCGATCACCATCTGTCCTTCTGCATTCCTGTTCTGGAGACCAAACCTACCTATCACCTCCTCATCATCTCTGATCCCTGCACCAACGTGGCCATTAAAGTCTGCTCCAACACCAACTCTCTCACTTCTAGAGATGCTCTGAATCACTTTAGCATTAGTGTTTTGTTCTTTTAAATGTTTCCATGGTCATCATTTTTACATCACATCAATGCTTCTTGTAAAATGAAACTATCCCGAAGTGAATTGTTGCGTGTATTTAATCCAAAAAGTAGATTTTAATTGTCCAAGTTGATGTTTTCTTCAAGTTTAAGGACACAGAGTTTTCATAAATGTCTGTATTCGTCACGGTGAAACAGCAAAGCAACGGGTACTGACACTGATTGACCAGCAGTTCATTCTGTTGGACTTTAGATGTGACTCAGTGCTGTTTTTCTGCGCTTTTCTCCCCGTGCGCTTTAGGTTCACGATAAGGCCTTTAGCATGCAACCTGCCAACCAGGCCCTGGAAGCTTCTCTGCTGTCATGTTGCATCTAAGCAGGAGATTAACCCGGATTGTCAGTCCCCTGCATCCACCAGCAGCACACCTGAGCTGGGGCACACCTTACACTCCTGCCCCCTAGCGTGGCCACGACTGCCTTTTAGAGCAGGAACCATGGTTTAAAAAAATAAGAGTTTTTCTTTGATTTTTTTTCCTCATGTGTTAATGTTTCAACGGTGAACCATGAACACCTTCAAGGCCTGAAAAACATCTGAATCACAAACTGATGTTAATAATATTTCAGTCATTAATGTTCAAAAAATACAGTTTGATTTTATGTTTTTTATGGGTTTTTTTTGTTTTTGTTTTTGCGGTGCGTTTTTCTTTAATTTATAAAGTAAACTTTTTGAAAGTTTTTATAAAATTTGAATATTTTCTCTGAATCAAAACATTTATGAAGTTCTTTTTTTTTTCTATTTCAATCTTCTTTTTTTTTTTTTTTTTTTTGAGGGATTTGTTCGTTCGACTTTTGAGTATTCAGGTATTGTTTTAATCCGGTAATGTTTTAATAGCTTATGCAGCCGAGGATCTGACCGCCAGGGTCCCCGTCGTTGGCTGCCACCCATCTCCTCCTGCACCCAACCCCTATGGCCCCTCCTGCAGGTGGTGAGTCCGCTGGAAGGGATCGCGGGTACAAGCGGCCGAAATGAGCTTCCTCCGCAGGGTGGCTGGGCTCTCACTCAGAGATCGGGTGAGGAGCTCTGCCATCCGGGAGGAACTCGGTGTCGAGCCGCTCCTCCTCCAGGTCGAGAGGAGCCAGATGGGGTGGATCGGGCATCTGGTCAGGATGCCCCCCGAGCGCCTCGCAGGCGAGGTGTTTTGGGCACGTCCCACCGGGAGGAGACCAAGGGGCAGACCCCGGACCCGCTGGAGAGACTATGTCTCACAGCTGGCTGAGGAAAGACTTGGGATCCTCCCAGGGTGAGCTGGAGGATGCAGCCGGGATCAGAGAAGCCTGGGCTGCCCGTTTGAGGCTGTTGCCCCTGCGACCCGACCACGGAACAAGCGGAAGATGACGGAACGGAAGGAACGGAACTAACAAACAGATTTACAATGTGTCATGCACACACATATGGAGCGGAACTAAGTGGGGAGCGAGAATTATTCAGGGACAAATTGTTGTTGATTGAGCACTCGGTGTGAAATGCATTGTCCGCCACTTTTAAAGTTTTATTTTTTCTAATTAGAGTCTCATTAAAAAGATCCACTCTTTTCTCCATAAATTCACTTTTGCAATTCAAGAATTTCATTTTTCTTTGTTCTCACCCTCTTTTCTCTCCCCTTTTTCTTGCCAGTTTCTCCCTTGTTCCCTTTTGTTGTCTCTGTACTATCATCTCTCTGTGTCTCAGGGGATGACCATCTCACTCCCCGCTCCAGATCCCAGTGGATGGATCTTCTGGTGCTCCACCAGTGCAGCGGTTGCAGGTTTAGCTTCCCGTGCCGTGCCTCCCAAAGGGAATTCCCAGCAGAGACAATGGGCAGCTTATCAGGGTAAACAACAGCCTCCGCCATGCCATCCCACCACAAAGGCACGCAGAGAGAGAACGGAGGAAGAAGAGCAAATATAGCACAATACGGTACAAAAACACAAAGCAGCTCATACGCATCCCGCTCTGTGTTTGGAATCAATGGCAACACAATCACAAACAAAATGTAATTGTAGTTGAAGCTGCCTCTTTGGTTTAGTCAAACAATTCCTTCAGATTGAAGGAAAAAATCAATAAAAACTAATTTTCAGTATCACCGAAATAAAAGGGAAAAAAGTTTCATCAAGAAAATGAAATGAACTATGGCATGGTTTGAATTGAAGAAGTCTGATGTCACGATTATGTCAAAGCGGCGGTGAGAGGGTCTGATATAAAAGGATGGCTCGCTCCTGAAATTCACATCCACTTACTGCTGGATCCCTCTCCAAGTAATGGCTGTTTACAAGATAAAAGAAGAGGAAAAATAGCCACTTTTCCTGCTCAGACAAGAAATCCTCTTATGAAATTAGGTTGATAAAAAGCCTCTGTGACGTCGGCCATTTTTCCCCATGTCAAGAAAACCTTGCGTGTGAGCATTATTAATGGCATCCTTGTGGCATGTCATTTTTCTACATCTCCAAAGGAGGACTGAACGGGTGCTTTGTCAGGACAGCAGCGGGGGTCTCGCTGCAGTTAAAGTCCTCCTGGTTTGTGCAAAGCTTTCTGGAAATGCGACAAAGTAGAACTGAAACCAGTAAAAGGACTTTAAATTAATAACCCTGTAACACCAAAAAAAAAACACTTATTATTCCAACTTAAAGCAAGACATTTAGCGGGTTCGGGGTCTGCCTCTTGGTTTTCTTCCTTGTGGGATATGCCCAAAACACCTCACCAGCGAGGTGCTCGGGGGGCATCCTGACCAGATGCCCAAACCACCCCATCTGGCTCCTCTCGACCTGGAGGAGGAGCGGCTCAATACCAAGCTCCTCCCGGATGGCAGGGCTCTTTACCCGATCTCTGAGTGAGAGCCCAGCCACCCTGCGGAGGAAGCTCAATTCGACGGCTTGTACCTGCAATCTCATTCTTTTGGTAACCACCCACAGCTGGTTGCCATGATGAGGGTAGGAACGTAGATCCTGGTTACCATGGTAAGGGTAGGAACGTGGATCCTGGTTACCACGGTGAAGGTAGGAACGTAGATCCTGGTTACCATGGTGAGTGTAGGAACGTAGATCCTGGTTACCATGGTGAGTGTAGGAACGTAGATCCTGGTTACCATGGTGAGTGTAGGAACGTAGATCCTGGTTACCATGGTGAGGGTAGGAATGTAGATCCTGGTTACCATGGTGAAGGTAGGAACGTAGACCCTGGTTACCATGGGGATGGTAACCAGATCCTGGTTACCATGGTGAGGGCAGGAACGTAGATCCTGGTTACCATGGTGAGGGCAGGAACGTAGATCCTGGTTACCATGGTGAGGGTAGGAACATAGATCCTGGTTACCACGGTGAAGGTAGGAACGTAGATCCTGGTTACCACGGTGAAGGTAGGAACGTAGATCCTGGTTACCATGGTGAGTGTAGGAACGTATATCCTGGTTACCATGGTGAAGGTAGGAACGTAGATCCTGGTTACCATGGTGAGGGTAGGAACATAGATCCTGGTTACCATGGTGAGGGTAGGAACATAGATCCTGGTTACCATGGTGAGGGTAGGAACATAGATCCTGGTTACCATGGTGAGGGTAGGAACGTAGATCGACTTGTAAATCGAGAGCTTTACTTTTCGGCTCAGGTCTCTCTTTACCACAACGGACCGATGCAGCGTCCTAGTTATTGCTGACGCCGCACCGATCCGCCTGTCGATCTCCCGCTCTATCCTTCTCCCACTCAAGAACAAGACCCCAAGATACTTAAACTCCTCCATTTGGGGCAGGACCCTGTCCCTGACTCGCACGGGGGGATGATTTATTTGTACAAATCAATTTAAACCTGTGAAAAATGGAACTTTTTCAATTCAAAGCAGCAGAGATCCTTTTTCTTTCCCAGATTAATTGAGAATGTTGCGCTTAATAATGTGGAACAGCCTTCCAGTCTGTTTTTAGTAATTGGGTTTCAAACCGATACTTTTGATTACCAGTACCAGGACGATATCTTAATATGTGATACTGATACTGGAGTCGGTATCCTCACTACAAACGTATAAAGTAGGGGTTAATTTTTGTTGGTTACTGGTCGGCCTGACAGAAAAAAGATGGAGAAATGAAGCAAGGCTGAAACAAATAGCAGCGTCGGGAGATACGTGTGGCCTTCACTTAAACAGAGCCATAAATCAGCAAACTGACATGAGCGAGCGAACGAACGAGAGAGAGAGAGAGAAGAAAACAAAAGTGAGACAAACAGCAGCTCAGCATCCTCCGTGGTTTTAGTCCCAATAACCTGAAAGAGTTCCCTTTTCATGACTCACACTTTTAGAATCTTGTTTATCTTTGTTTTACAGACCTCTTTATCAACTAGAGGCAGGGAACACCAGTTATAGGTCGCCAGTTTGTCTCCACAAAGAGACAACCAATCACATTTTCAGTAACAGCTTTGAGAAGTTTGCACCAGCCAATCAGCTTAAAGTTGGTGTTGAAGGTGCTCTTGTAACAAGTTTGTGGGCGAAATATCTCAAAAACCACTGAAAGAATTTCAATGAAACTAACTACAGTTACTCAGTACCGACTATAAATGAACTGGTTAGGTTTTTTGGGGGTAAAGCGACCGAAGATTACTCAGCATCTCCAAAACCACTGACGATAATTTGATGAAAGAAAAGATTAAATTATTTAAAAAATACATTTTACTTAAAAAACAATTCAGAGTTTTAGTCACTTTCTGATTCGTCTATCCGTTATGGCGGGGGTGCCCGATCGGTCGACCGCGGTCTGCCGGTGGATCGCGGACTGGTCCCGAGTTGACCGCTAGACGTGTTTTTATTTTTTAAAAAATGACATTTTTGGGATTTTTTTTTATAACATAAAGTTAGTTTTACCAATTCAACGACAATTCAGTCGCTCAGAAAAGAGACTAGCAACAATTTATGGCCTTTCTTGTGTTTTAGCGCGCTTTCACCTACGTGACTTGTATATATAGTAGTATATATTTTAGCAAAAAATTAGCAAAAAAAATCTAATTTGCTAATTACATTTAGAATCTAATTATAATTCTAAATAATTTATTTTCAAATAATCCCGATTTGATGCCAAGAATTCCCCCCAAATTTCTTCTCAGCTGCAGATCTGAAGGCTAATAAAGGAGTGGATGCATACTTCCAGTTTGTGACGGCATCAACCTGGATGTTGATTGGATAATCAACTGTAGTTTTTCTAATAAATTTTCTAATTGGCTGTGGATCTGGTAGATCTCAAGAGGTTTGCTTCTTAAAAAGTAGATCTTGAGACAAGAAAGGTTGGGCATTACGGGATTGTAGCGGGTTGGCAGAACCCATCCCGGCTGCTTCAAGGCGAGGGGGAGGGTACACTCCGAACAGGTCGCCAGTCTGTTGCGGTCAAAGTGTTTTATCTGTTCCATTCCGTCATCTTCCGCTTGACCCGGGGTCGGGTCGCGGGGGCAACAGCCTCAAACGGGCAGCCTAGGCCTCTCTCTCCCCGGCCGCATCCTCTAGCTCACCTGGAAGGATCCCAAGTCAATCCCCGGCCAGCTGTGAGACATAGTCTCTCCAGCAGGTCCGGGGTCTGCCCCTTGGTCTCCTCCCGGTGGGACGTTTCCGAAACACCTCGCCTGCAAGGCGCTCGGGGGGCATCCTGACCAGATTCCCGAACCACCCCATCTGGCTCCTCTCGACCTGGAGGAGAAGCGGCTCGACACCGAGCTCCTCCCGGATGGCAGAACTCCTCACCCGATCTCTGAGTGAGAGCCCAGCCACCCTGCGGAGGAAGCTCATTTCGGCCGCTTGTACCCGCAATCTCATTCTTTCGGTCACCACCCACAGCTGGTGACCATAGGTCAGGGTGGGAACGTAGATCCTGGTTACCATGGTGAGGTAGGAACGTAGATCCTGGTTACCATGGTGAGGGTAGGAACGTAGATCGAATTGTAAATCGAGAGCTTTGCTTTTCGGCTCAGCTCTCTCTTTACCACGACGGACCGATGCAGCGTCCTAGTTATTGCTGACGCCGCACCGATCCGCCTGTCGATCTCCCGCTCCATCCTTCCTCCACTCGTGAACAAGACCTTGAGATACTTAAACTCCTCCACTTGGGGCAGGACCCTGTCCCTGACCCGCAGGGGGCATTGCACCCTTTTCCGGGCGAGGACCATGGTCTCGGATTTGGAGGCACTAAGCGTTTTATTTGAAACAAAAAAAAACCCAAAAAGCTCACATTTAGAGCATAAATACTAGACCTCATTCATGCATTCTAAATAAAGTTTGTGCTACAGAGCAGGTGGAGGTATTTACATTCAACGCCATTTCGGTACAGACAGAAAACATCCTTGCACGTCCTAACCTGCATGTGTGTGAATCTCACACCGTGCACGTCTACACCAACAGGCTGTGAAGCTGCAAAGCTTCAGGTTTGTCTGTAAACCTGAACACGGAGACTCTCTCTGAGATAACGTATGCACAGCCGAACGTGCTCCAGCTGGGACCCATCCTGTGTCCCTCATTTCGTCCTGACTTCTGAGGGATTACCGCAGTGTGGGATTGTGCTGAGCGGGCAGAAAACAAAAGGATAAAAGCAAAAAGAAGGATCCACACCAGGCTAAATGTTTTTATGTTTTACATGCAGACTCAGGCTTTAGGAAACCTGTGGAAGTTTCACAGAGAGAAACGTGTCATCCCTCAGTGAAGTGATTGAACAGAAAGACATGTTATTGGTTTATAAAAGAAGCAGAAAAAACAGCCGAAATAATCCAGGTATGCAAACAACAGCTTTTAAAAGTGAGCCTAATAGAGCATTTACAAAAAGTCTACAAAAAATGTGATTTGTTGGGCTTGTGTGATGCAGAAAAGCATGCAAATGTCTGCAGGATTTGCACAGTTTAGGTTCAAATTATTTCATTTACCTGACACCAAAGAACAGCGGTTTTCTGGCACTTTGAGAGAAAATTAAATTAAGCAGGCAGAAAATGTTGGAGGAAAACTTGGAGGATATAGAATGGATTTATGGCTTTAAATCTGATGGAGCTTGATACTAATGCGGTATAAATCCGTGCCTTTCATTACAGCGTTATATGAAATGCATTGGGATGGAGCGATGGATCCTATTTGACATTCTGTTACCAGAGCAGTTGTGCACCGCTCCACACTTAAGCCCTTTAAAGCTAATACATAAATGTAACATTACATATAGCAGCGCCACTCTGATGCTGCTTTTATTCTTTTTCTATTTATTGCTTCTGACCAAGTCAGCAAACACGGGGAGGGATTCTCCCAAACGGTTTAATTACTCAAACAGAATGAGGAGCGTGATGAACACAGCTGATTGGTTCAATCGTTATTCTGACGGGAAAAATGAATCATAAGAGTACTGTTTATTTTTTGGAAGAAGAAATATAATTTATTCATCCCTCAAACGGAAAATTTGTGTGCTGCTTTACACCGCAGCAGGCTGCCAGGATGGTGGGAGAAACGGGGGGTTAGGCGTCTTTTCCAAGGACCCTACACGTGGACTCAGTGGGACTAAATCCCTCACCTGCACTCAGTGGTGGATGAAGTACTCACTTTTTGTACTTAAGTAAAAGTACAGATAATTAGGCAAAAAATGTACTTACGTAAAAGTAAAAGTATCAATAAAAAAATCTACTTAAGTAAAAGTACAAAAGTAGTTGGTGTAAATTTTACTTTTTAAGTAAAAAGTAAAAGTATTCGATCATAATTCAAATGTTATTTTTTGTGCCAAAGGGCGTCACCATGGTAACCAGGATAAATACTCTGCAGGGGTGTGACCCCCTTCTCTCCCGCCTCTTTTGGTCCACAAAAAAGGAAAGGGGACAAGTCAAGCTATCCTCTAGAAGGGCCAGTGAATGGGCACCAAAATGGAGGAAAATGACACTTATTTTTTAAAATGTTTTGGGGGTGGAGGCCCCCAGTCACTATATATTGGCTTTGTCAAAGCCCCGCCCCCTTTGGAAAATTCTAGATCCGCCCCTGCTCTGTGTAATGATGGCTCAACTTTTTATTTAGAAGTAAACACAACGAACAACGATCTTCTGACTCTTTTTAATTTGTACTAAAATGTTTCTCGATTCATGACTTCTTTTCCCGATCAACTGCTTCTTTTGATTTTGGCGATGCGGCTTCAAGATGCGCTAAAAAAAAAACCTGTGTATTTTTCAAATTCCTGAACGAAAATGTAACGAAAAATGTAAAACACACTTTTAAAAAATAGCGAAGTAAAAGTACAGATATTTGCTCTAAAAATGTAGTGAAGTAAAAGTAAAAGTACAGGTCTTAAATTTTACTTAAGTAAAGTACAGATACACGATTTTTTTACTTAAGTACAGTAACGAAGTACATTTACTTTGTTACGTTCCACCACTGCCTGCACTCAATCCCAATCATCTGCAGATGATCAGCAATCAGCAAGCTACATAAGCTACCCTCTACCCCCAACCTATGCCAGATTGTTAGTTTCCATGCGGTAACAATGTCTAAGCCTTTTGTAGATTTTTTTTTCCGTCGTTTTTTCCTACCAGTATACTTATATTTTGTTTAATTTATTTAAGAAACCCGCCTGCCTCGGATAACCCGCCTGCCTCGGACAACATACTCTTTCCTGTTCTCGCTCATCGCTTCATATCACCCCACGAGGAATGTGCACGTCACAGCGTAAATCCCGTTTGAGGACACAAATATGGATGTGAGCAGAAAACTTGAGTACTGCTGTAAACCTCCGTCCTGCTTACAATCAGAATGTGGGTTTGGCAGGGAACAAAATCCTTGACCATGAACAACATGGCCTTCCGATAGATCCCAAACAGCGGACAGGAAAGCAGGCGTGAATGAAATAGAAAACAACATCAGGTATGTTTTTGATGTCGGAATGAATTTCAAACACGGTCTAAAAATGGATTTTGCACGATACCGCCTCTTTAAATAGACATGCTTGCGAATGTATTTTTAATGTTTAATTATCAACACATTTTGTAACTAATTTTAAAAATGCATTGTTTGATTTGAATTTTATGGCAGTTTACTCACAAAAACTTTATTTATTCCAGTTTTCACTTTCAGGCTTTAACAGCATTTGGTTCCAAAAGTTTTTGGAAGATAAATCTTTTCCCTGCAGATTTTTTTTCTCTAATGCATCCACTTGCTATTCAGTCTGCGACGAGCTGATGAAGCTCGCAAGGCCTTCGCTGGTCTGGCTCTACGGCAGGTGGTGGGTGCAAGATGTGGTCCATTTTGTCCCGTGTCATTTGGTGTGTGGGGGATGGAGAGTGGGGGGACATGGATCTATTGTGCCCGATGGCGTGGCTGTGGCGGCACCACGTATAGGCGCTCATTGTGCTGCGATTATGTAGGATGAGCACGCCGCCTGCTAATCCGCCTGTGGGAGGGTGCATGCCTGTGAATTATTGCACTTTGGGAAAGAAAAAAAAAATATGAAGGAGAGAAGGAGGAGCGAGAGACAGAAAGAAAGAAAAAAGAAAGAGAGAGAGAGAGGGAGAGAAACCCCCCCTTTGGCTGTGATTATGAAATGGTCTGTCACAGATTAAGGCTACAGGGATGCAGCCTCCCACAGACACACCGGCTAGTCAGGCTGCTTCACTGAGCTTACCTGGGGTTATACACGCCTCGCATCCATCGATGGATGCACAGCACACTCACACACCACGGAAAGAGAGAGGGGGGGATGAAAGATTGAAAACGAGAAGGGAAAGCGTGAAAACAAACATGCTCCAAATAGGCTTGCAATTGAGAGAAGAGAAAAAGGTAGAGATGTTGAGAGAGAACTGAGCCCAAGGAAAAACAGAGGAAAATAAGAGACAAAAGAGAACGAAACAGAGAGAGAGAGAGGTTGGCAGGAACTAAAATAAGACCTGTGTGGCTATTGTCTGTTTGCAGGAGGTGCTTTGCAGATAAAAAAAAAAAACCTACGCTATTTGTCTTTTTTCTATCAAGAACACAGATACCTGCCCAGAGGAAACCGTGAGGACTCCAAAATGTCTCATTTAGTTCTACTAGACAGCAATGAGATGTGTGTGACACAAAAGTAAGACAGAAGTTCATTTCTCCCCCATGCCAGGTGTAGCTTGATTCAATTTGGATTTATCTGTCTCCCAACATCCGTACGGTTATCTCAACGGGCTTCATTCAATAGATTGAAACCAGAAATACTCAAAAAAAAAAAAATCAATCTCAAGATGAGCAACAACTAAAGATAACAATAGATAAAAAACTAACAAGAGCTGAGACAGGTGCCCTGAGGAACTCCACATGTTACCGCTCCATCCCTAAGGAGAAACAAAGGAGTCAAAATAGAGACTGAAGTGAGATGAGCAACACATCTTCTAATTACGTTGTCTTGCTCATTTTTAGAGAGAATTTTAGGAGAAACAGTTCCGTTCCGTCGTCTTACGCTTATCAGGGGCCGGATCGCAGGAGCAACAGCTTCAGACGGGAAGCCCAGGCTTCTCTCACCCCAGCTGCATCCTCCAGCTCACCCAGGAGGATCCCGAGTCGTTCCCTGGCCAGCTGTGGGACATATTCTCTCCAGCGGGACCAGCGCCTGCCTCTTGGTCTCCTCCTGGTGAGACATGCCCGAAACACCTCACCAATGAGTCACTCGGGAGTCGGGAAGCATCCTGACCAGATGCCCAAACCACCCATCTGGCTTCTCTTGACCTGGAGGAGGAGCCGCTCGATACCGAGCTCCTCCCGGATGGCAGAGCTTCTCACCCGATCTCTGAGAGAGGAGCCAGCCACCCTGCGGAAGAAGCTCATTTTGGCCGCTTGTATCTGTGATCTCATTCTTTCGGTCACCGCCCACAGCTGGTGACCATCGTGAGAGTAGGAGCATAGATCCTGGTTACCATGGTGAGGGTAGGAACATAGATCCTGGTTACCATGGTGAGGGTAGGAACGTAGATCCTAGTTACCACGGTGAGGGTAGGAATGTAGATCCTGGTTACCATGGTGATAGTAGGAACATAGATCCTGGTTACCATGATGAGGGTAGGAATGTAGATCCTGGTTACCATGGTGAAGGTAGGAACGTAGATCCTGGTTACCATGGTGAGGGTGAGAACGTAGATCCTGGTTACCATGGTGAGGGTGAGAACGTAGATCCTGGTTACCATGGTGAAGGTAGGAACGTAGATCCTGGTTACCATGGTGAGGGTGGGAACGTAGATCCTAGTTACCACGGTGAGGGTAGGAATGTAGATCCTGGTTACCATGGTGATAGTAGGAACATAGATCCTGGTTACCATGATGAGGGTAGGAATGTAGATCCTGGTTACCATGGTGAAGGTAGGAACGTAGATCCTGGTTACCACGGTGAGGGTAGGAACATAGATCCTGGTTACCATGGCGAGGGTAGGAGCGTAGAACCTGGTTACCATGGTGAGGGTAGGAACATAGATCCTGTTTACCATGGCGAGGGTAGGAGCGTAGAACCTGGTTACCATGGTGAGGGTAGGAACATAGATCCTGGTTACCATGGTGAGGATCGGAAAGTAGATCCTGGTTACCATGGTGAGGGTAGGAACATAGATCCTGGTTACCATGGTGAGGGTAGGAATGTAGATCCTGGTTATCATGGTGAGGGTAGGAACACAGATCCTGGTTACCATGGTGAGGGTAGGAACGTAGATCCTGGTTACCATGGTGAGGGTAGGAACATAGATCCTGGTTACCATGGTGAGGGTAGGAATGTAGATCCTGGTTACCATGGTGAGGGTAGGAACGTAGATCCTGGTTACCATGGTGAGGGTAGGACCGTAGATCCTGGTTACCATGGTGAGGGTAGGAACATAGATCCTGGTTACCATGGTGAGGGTAGGAACATAGATCCTGGTTACCATGGTGAGGGTAGGAACGTAGATCCTGGTTACCATGGTGAGGGTAGGAACATAGATCCTGGTTACCATGGTGAGGGTAGGACCGTAGATCATGGTTACCATGGTGAGGGTAGGAACGTAGATCCTGGTTACCATGGTGATGGTAGGAACGTAGATCCCGGTGACCATGGTGATGGTAGGAACATAGATCCTGGTTACCATGGTGAGGGTAGGAAGGTAGATCCTGGGTACCATGGTGAGGGTAGGAACATAGATCCTGGTTACCATGGTGAGGGTAGGAACATAGATCCTGGTTACCATGGTGAGGGTAGGAAGGTAGATCCTGGTTACCATGGTGAGGGTAGGACCGTAGATCCTGGTTACCATGGTGAGGGTAGGAACATAGATCCTGGTTACCATGGTGAGGGTAGGAACATAGATCCTGGTTACCATGGTGAGGGTAGGAACGTAGATCCTGGTTACCATGGTGAGGGTAGGAACATAGATCCTGGTTACCATGGTGAGGGTAGGACCGTAGATCCTGGTTACCATGGTGAGGGTAGGAACGTAGATCCTGGTTACCATGGTGATGGTAGGAACGTAGATCCTGGTTACCATGGTGATGGTAGGAACATAGATCCTGGTTACCATGGTGAGGGTAGGAACGTAGATCCTGGTTACCATGGTGATGGTAGGAACGTAGATCCTGGTTACCATGGTGATGGTAGGAACATAGATCCTGGTTACCATGGTGAGGGTAGGAATGTAGACCCTGGTTACCATGGTGAGGGTAGGAACATAGATCCTGGTTACCATGGTGAGGGTAGGAACATAGATCCTGGTTACTATGGTGAGGGTAGGAACGTAGATCAACTTGTTAATCGAGAGCTTTATGTACTTTAGGTGAAACCTTTCAGACAAAAATGAGACCTAATTTGAGAATCTCAATCTTTCGAGAAACAAATGAAACAAGTTTGAACAGTGAATTATTTTTTTTTTTGCTTACACGTGTTTTTCCAACCAAACATGTAAGAATGTGTGTGTCTGTGGAGGATGAAACATACATGTGGTATCTGTATAATTACACCAAAACTCTTTCTAATATCTATTATTTTCATGCCCGGCCGCTCCGGAGGCGTCCAGACGTTCTGAGAAGAAAATACTCAACTCTTCAACGATTGATCGACAGCTACAAGCATCACAGTTCTGTCCAATCACACGCTTCACTGTCAGCCTCATTTTTTTTTTCGCTTCAAGCCGGACAGGTACGTTGTTTCCAAAGTTTGGTACAGCAGAAACATCCACGTTTGACTGGCAGGCCGACCATCCTTTATGACAGACACAGCCAATCAGCTTAATTAGCCGGGTTGCATTTGGAGGTTTTTTGAGCTACAACGGCAGGATTTGCGAGGAAGGATTTAGGATTGAGGCTTTTTGTTTAAAGGTGAGCTGGTTCTTTTTAGTCGAACACGGAGGAGATGGAGCGTTTACATCAAGTAGAAGTTATGTTGCTGTTCTTCCTGTGAGCGAATGAAGGAACTCATCTTCAATCTGTTTAAATAAGTCACTGAAATTCCATAAAGTCCAAAAAAAACAGAAATAAATCACACTGAAAATGACTCAGCCGGAGATCGACAGGCAGATCGGTGCGGCGTCAGCAATAACTAGGACGCTACATCGGTCCGTCGTGGTAAAGAAAGAGCTGAGACGAAAAAAGAAGCTCTCGATTTACAAGTCGATCTACGTTCCTACCCTCACCATGGTAACCAGGATCTACATTCCTACCCTCACCACGGTAACCAGGATCTACATTCCTACCCTCACCATGGTAACCAGGATCTACGTTCCTACCCTCACCGTGGTTACCAGGATCTACGTTCCTACCCTCACCATGGTAACCAGGATCTACATTCCTACCCTCACCATGGTAACCAGGATCTACGTTCCTACCCTCACCATGGTAACCAGGATCTACATTCCTACCCTCACCATGGTAACCAGGATCTACGTTCCCACCCTCACTATGGTAACCAGGATCTACGTTCCTACCCTCACCATGGTAACCAGGATCTACGTTCCTACCCTCACTATGGTAACCAGGATCTACGTTCCTACCCTCACCATGGTAACCAGGATCTACGTTCCTACCCTCACCATGGTAACCAGGATCTACGTTCCTACCCTCACCATGGTAACCAGGATCTATGTTTCTACCCTCACCATGGTAACCAGGATCTACGTTCCTACCCTCACCATGGTAACCAGGATCTACGTTCCTAACCTCACCATGGTAACCAGGATCTACGTATGTTCCCAACTTCACCTATGGTCACCAGCTGTGGGTGGTGACCAAAAGAACAAGTTCGCGGATACAAGCGGCCGAAATGAGCTTCCTCCACAGGTTTGCTGGGGTCTCACTCAGAGATCGGGTGAAGAGCTCTGCCATCCAGGAGGAGCTCAGTGTCGAGCCACTCCTCCTCCAGGTCAAGAGGAGCCAGATGGGGTGGTTTGGGCACCTGGTCAGGATGCCCCTCCCGAGTGCCTCGCTGGTGAGGTGTTTCGGGCACGTAACACCGGGAGGAGACCAAGAGGCAGACCCCAGACCTTCTGGAGAGACCATGTCTCACAGCTGGCTGGGGAACGACTCAGTATCCTTCCGGGTGATCTGGAGATGTAGCCGGGGTGAGAGAAACCTGGGCTTCCCGTCTAAGGCTCTTGCCCGCATGACCCGGCCCCGGATGAGCGGAAGACGACAGAACGGAAATTCCATTGGTTTTTTTTGTTTCATGTCTCTTCCCACTGAATGTGGAGCAGGCATTAAAGGAGACATGTCATGCAAAATGCCCCTGTTTAGTTCGTGGATTCATTTCGTGAGTCGATGAGGTCTGTTATTCGTAAAGTACGAATTTATCCATAAAGTAACAGCAAAGCTATTTTTATAAAATTAGGTTCATCTGTTAGAATTTTTCACTCTGTTATGTCACATGTTTTCAGAGGAAATCACCATATAAAGAGAAAAAATGGCCGACTTGGATGTCGGCCAAGTTGGCCCCACATTGGCTGCTGCGGCTGCCATCTTTGATTGGTAGCCCTACCTGCAGTCAAATTAAAACTGTTATTTTTATATATTTTTTAAGAGGGGCGGGGCCTCACAGAGCTCATGCTTCCAGTCTATAACCTACAATCTAGGTTATAGATTGTATCTACTACCACGGTGCTCAATGTCTGAGCACCGTGTGGTGGATTCTGGTTCTAATCAGAGAACGATTGAAAGCAGGACTCAGGGGTTCAGGACGAGTTTGGCAATTCAACTGTTCGCTAACCCCAATTTTGCAAAAATAAACTCAACTTAAGGAGAAAAAATCTATTTCACACGCTCTGATAATAACTTAGTAGTAATATTTAGTTTGATTGGCTCACCACTACACTGGAAGCATGAGCTCTGTGAGGCCCCGCCCCTCTTAAAAAATATATAAACAAAAATAAACAAAAAATATGTCGATCGTTTTTGCTGTAAAAAATTTTGTTTGTGCTATTTGATTTTTATTTAGATATTTATGATTCCTTTATAGGTCAATATGACGTCATTCAGCCCAGAAATTTGCTAAAAAAAGCGAATAAACTTCTAAAAATTGTGTCAATTGTTTGTGCTGTAAAACTTTTGTTTTGTGCTGTTTTAGTTTTTTATATATATAAAGAAATTCGGATTTCTGGGAGTCGCCGTCTTTGATGACGTCTTCTTCCAAATTGTATTTCCTTAAAATAAAAAAACTAAAACAGCACAAACAATTGACCTTTTTTTTTTTTTTTTTTTTTTTTTTTTTAGAGGGGCCAGTAGCAATGGTGTCTATTCTTGTTAGTATAAGGCAGGGTACACCCTCCACAGTCTGTCACATGGTCACATAAAACCAGGCCAAACAGACACGTCTCGTTTGGCCAATTTCCCAATTGCCGATCCTCCTAATGGTGGCCAGCGGGCATATTTTGATTAATGGGGGAAATTAACCAATCATCCATTTTTGTTTCCAAATCAAATGAAAAATGCCAATTAAAACTCTCTAAAAATCAAAGATTAAGCAAATATAATAAAAACAAACCAGAAATGTCTCTTAATTTCTTCTAAAGTATTTGTATAAAACATAATCAAAGCTTTGTAATAACTTCAGATCTAATCATGTGTGTGACCATGTGTGTGTGTGACCATGATGCTGGTACACACCCGGCCTGGCCCTCAGTCATCAGACCGCAGCGTGGAGAACTCTTTAAAGTGGTGAGTTATTACAACATCTCAGCCTGACATGATTGTGACAACCCAAGTTGATACTAAATAATTGCCCTCGTGCTCACCGTTTAATGAAGATAATTACCGCATTTTTCTCTGTTCACCATGTGATTAATTGTTACAACATTTCTTTGTTGGGTTCCAACAAATTACCCCCTCATCCCACTGCTGCCATTTTCACATCAGGCAATCATAAAGAATCCAACAAGCCACTTAGAAAGAAAAATTAAAGACACTTAAGAGACGTCTTGGATTTGTTGTACAAATTATTTTACAGTTAAAGACTCAAAAATTAATTTGAAATTTTCATGCCTCTGCTCACAGAATGTGGAGGAGGCATTAACCACCCATGTGTCTGTACCTCTGTAACACTTGTGAACTCAACATCTCCTGAAACTCTTTAAGTATTTTATTTAAACTTCCCACAGTTACTCAGTACCAACTGTAGATGAACTGATTGGATTTTAATAGTCATAACACAAAAGATCACCCAAGCAGCTAGCAATTCATAAGCCTGTGTCATCTGAGGACGCAATCTGGGAATATTATTTTTTCTAAAACAGCAATTTAACTTTAGTCCTATTTTGAAACATTTTTTCTTTCCAATGATAAACTTTTACCTTAAAGACAAACATTAAAAGAAGCCAACTGATTAGTCCTGTTGTTACCGGAAGAAACTAGATCACTGATGTTAGTGTCTATAAATCTGAAATGATGGTCCTCAAAGGGGAAAGGGTGACCACCGTCTTCAGGTCAAAAGTAAAGCTGAGTGGGGCAGTTCATGTCAGGATTCCATCACCTGCCGCCACAGGGATCCCCGAATTGGGATCACCTGAGGATGATTCCTGAATCTACACATCTGTGCACCCTGCCATCTATTTAAGGGGAATCACCCCAGACTTCCCTCTCAGGTCGTACCATCCCTTCCAGCCAGGTCACCCTGGTTACCTGACCATGTTTGAACTTTGTTATGATTTGGACTTTTGAAACCTTGAGTTAATCCTGTGCTTCTTGCTTTACAGACTTACCTGAAGTGTGTTAATAAACCTTGTTTGATGTTCTGCAATTGGGTTCTCCTTCCAAAATCCATAAAACCCTGACCGTTCAAGTTGTTTTCCATGGACCAGAGTGTTGCAATGTTTAAAGTATATTTCTTGGTTTGCAGCAACATCCATATAACAAGAATAAGTCAAGGCCAAAGCGTCAAAAAAAATTCCCCTACTTGTCCTAAATCACAAACTGTATTAGTAATGAATAGATGAGGTCTATGTGACCTTTCTCTCTCATCATGTAACTTTAAAAACATAATAAGTTCAACCGTAATGGGTACTGAGTAACTGTGGCCAGTTTAATTAAAAGCTTTTCAGCAGTTTGGGAGATTTTACATTCACAAAAATTATTGACCTTGATATTTGGGACCTTCAACTTTGGTTGTGTGACACTGAAAACATCTTTTGCTCATATATAGTCGGTATTGAGTAGCCCATTCTTTGACAGCATTAGGGCTTTGAGAGATATTATGTTCACAAAAAGTGTGAAGAAGCACAGACTCATGGAGCCTGTGGAGACTAAAAAAAAATTGTGATTTTGGGCTGAAAAATAAAATGGAATTGAATTTAAAGCGGGCAGCACAGGGGCCTCACAGCAAGAAGGTCCTGAGTTCAAGTCCCAGGTGGGGATGAAGCTTGGAACACTGTCCTTTCTGTGTGGAGTTTGCATGTTCTCCCTGTGTCTGTGTAGGTATTCTCCGGGTGCTCAGGTTACCTCCCACCCTCCAAAAACATATATGTTAGGTTGATTGGCCAGTAAATTGCCCCTAGGAAAAAATGTGTGTGGGGATGGTTTTATGTACAGTATGTGGCTCCACGACAGACTGGTGACCTGTTCGGGGTGTACCCTGCGCCTCGCCTTCAATCGGCCCTAATAGGCTCCGGTACCCCCTGCAGTCCCTGAGGGGATAGATTCCATTTTGGGGCTACAGTTTATCCAAGTTTGGGCAGCACGGTGGCGCAGTGGGTAGCACAGTGGCCTCACAGAAAGAAGGTCGTGGGTTCGGGTCCTGATAGGGATGAGGCTTGGAACACTGTCCTTTCTGTGTGGAGTTTGTATGTTCTCCCCGTGTTTGTGGGGGGGTACTCCGGTTTCCTCCCACCCTCCAAAGACATGCACGCTAGGTTGATTGGCCGGTGCCAAATTGCCCCTAAGAATGAGTGTGTGTGGATGGTTATACTGTATGTGTGCGGCCCCGCGACAGTCTGGCAACCTGTTCGGGGTGTACCCTGCCCCTTGCCTTGAATCAGCCGGGATGGGCTCCAGCACCTCCTGGAACTCTGGAAGGGATAGACGGATAAGAGGGTGACTGAATTTAACGAATTCCTCACATTTTTTTTTGCGGAGACATGAAAACAGAACGAACACTACTTCGTTAGAAGTCGATCGGATTCAAAGATTTTACTTTTCAAATGAAAGTAATCAAAACAGGAATCGAAGCGACTAACGGATTCCATCAGGTTAAATATCATTTCATCTTCTCTCTTTTTTAAGTTCCATTTTGGGGTTACAGTTTATCCAAGTTCACAAACACGTGAAGCGTAATGAGTCAGAAATCATCGGTGTTCAGTCAGCGACACCTGTCAATGAACCAAATAAATTTAATCCAATTCTCAGCCTCGTGTTTGGGGGCAATTAACTGAGGCATATTTCACAGACGACCTAATTGAGACGCTGTCACCCACTTAAGCAAGGCTTGTCTTAAGAGCATTTGCTTAATAAGCCGTGGCCTAATGCAATAAGGTGCCTATTCCCAATCAGCCATGGCAAAGTCTAATTTATGCCAGGCCAAATGAGCGAGGGGAGCGGCTCGTGTGGCTAAGAAAGGATTGTGACCACTGGAATAAAAAAGATGGGGACACTTCTGTTTGGGTTTGCTTTTACATCTACGTACACACTGGTTTGCAACAACACGGTTTCCTGTGCAGAAGCACAAATACAGTACACACACTCACCGAGCTTCTACGTGATTGATTCCAGAGAGCATCAGATCGCTCACCGTGACAAATAGGCGTCTGACAGGCGAACAGAAAAAAGCCCACACCCCAACACCTAACCTGAGCAGGGAAGGGGAGGGGGCCGACCTAGCAGCAGGACATCACATCCACTCCCTCCTTTACCAGCCATTTTCTCCTTCTGTCTGAAACAGACTTTCTCCCCTCTGACTCGTTTCCAGGTTGTCTTTTTTACTTTCCACCTCTGCATTCTCGTCAGTATCTCTGTAAGGTCTGCTCCTCCCGCTCCTCCTCTCTCAGGGAGTGATAGATTCCCCCTCAGTTCATTTATCCTGGAAGCGGAGGAGACGGCAGTGTGATGTGATCCATCTCGCCGGCGATGGAGGGAGCGCGGCGTCCCTGATCACAGGCCCTATCAATCTCACTCATAGGGGCCGGATCAGTGCTGCTGTCAGACACACACGCACTTCCTACTGTACGCCAGTCCTCACTCTCAATATGTTGCTATTCCTGAACTCCAAGGAAAGAAGTGCTCACACAGGGGCGTCAAACTCAGATCTGTGAGGGTCAATGTCCTGAAGGGGTTCTTTGTGTTCAACATAACTGATTTAATCAACAGCCAATAAAATTTGGCATAAAGAGGTGTTTTGATTAAAAAAAAAAAAAAAAAATACAGAAAACTTTCTATCATTGAGATTGGGTTACAGACCGTCGGTTTCGGCCGCCGGAAGGCCACTGGCAGGGTTTGGGAAAAGTTTAATATTTCAGCTCGTTCAGGTGCTCATTACACATGTCCTGTCCGGTCCCGTCTGGTCCCAACCAGAGAGCAGAAACTGATTGAAGCATGAAAGTACTGAAAAAACGTGAAGCAAACGAACCGGAATGGTGAGAGGTCAACTTGTTTCAACAGAGTGAAAAAAAACAGTTGTGTATCCGGCGAGTGCCACCCACATCTAGAAGGTTGCTGGGTCAAGTCCAACCTGGGCAAGACTCAGAGCAACATTCATTTTCTGCTCGGTTTGGATTTTCTGTTTTTATACATGGGCATTCTCTATGAGCAAAGAAAAATGGTCCAATTATTGGGTGAGTGTGTGAGGAATTTGTTCCATTCCGTTCTCTTTCGCTCATCCAGGGTCGGGTCGCGGGGGCAACAGCCTCAGACGGGAAGCCCAGGCCTCTCTCTCCCCGGCTGCATCCTCCAGCTCACCTGGAAGGATCCTGAGTCATTTCCCAGCCAGCTGTGAGACATAGTCTCTCTAGCAGGTCCGGGGTCTGCCTCTCGGTCTTCTCCCGGTGGGACGTGCCCGAAACACCTCACCAGCGAGGCGCTCTGGGGACATCGTGACCAGATGCCCGAACCACCCCATCTGGCTCCTCTCGACCTGGAGGAGGAGCGGCTCGACACCGAGCTCCTCCCGGATGGCAGAGCTCCTCACTCGATCTCTGAGTGAGAGCCCAGCCACCCTGCGGAGGAAGCTCATTTCGGCCGCTTGTATCCGTGATCTCATTCTTTTGGTCACCACCCACAGCTGGTGACCATAGGTGAGGGTTGGAACGGAGATCAACTTGAGGAATTTGTGTTTTTGTATTTTCTTGCAACAGACTGGTGACCTACCCATAGTGTACCCTTCTTCTTGCCTGTAAGTTTCCGTGATAGACTCTGGAAAGCTCTGATAAAGAGTTGGACAAGGAGTTTAGAAAACATAAGTCTGAGTGGACCGGGTCTAATTCCGTCTGACTTGCAGATTTAAACCTGGGGTCTGAATAAACCCACCGTTTCCCTCGTACACATTCACATTTTAAACGTTCACAAATATTGACAGAATGACGATGTGGATTATAACCACGTCATTCCCAAACGTCAGCCTTTATTTTCTAATAAACTCTCCATATGCCGGATCGCAACACATAAAACTCTCCTCGACACTTGAGTACACAAAATACCCCCCCACCCAACCCCGAACCGTGATATAAACCACTCTTTACACACGCTCCCCTTTATACACTCTGACACCCCTCAGAAAACACTTCCCTGCTGACGTGTAACACTCTCGTGCACTCGTCCACAGACACTTCATAACCTGACATGCATCACCCAGACACACACACATCAAAAGCACTGGGCTGTAAAGTGCTGTCCCTGTGCACCCCAGACAGCGTCCACCAATCAAATTAGGCCTGATCAAAACATGCCATTCAAAGTAGGAGGGCAGGGGGTGCTTTAGAGGGGGGTGTTCAGGGGAGCGGAGCTGAGGCTCTGACCTTGGGAGCAATTAGCATGACCAGAAAGAGCGAGAGACGGAGACTTTCAGAGAGAGAGAGAGGGTATATATGTTGGTGGAGGGAGGGAGGAAGGGATTTGAGGGGAGGGGGTTGAATAAAAAAAGAGGTAATGCAACCCCCCCTCTCACCCCGCCATCTCTCCTCCTCCACAATTCTCCTTCAGCGGCTCTGCAAATAAGGGCTGTAGCCCTCTGAGGAGCCACTCAGCACGAGGCCCTGGTCTTACTAACCCCCCTCCACACGCACACACACCCCTAGGGGTCCCCACTGCCTAGCCGAGGATCAGGTCCCTCCAACCCCCCCGAGGAACCACTGCCTCTTCTCTCTGTCCTCTTTGTATCTGCTCTCGTTTGATCATTTCTGATTCTGTAGGTCTTTCGCTGCTCGCGACGTCACACGTTGGAACAAAATGATGCTTTGTTTACAAATTGTATTTGTAACTTTTTAAAAAAGTGTTCATATTTTTATAAAAATGAGTTCAAACTCTGTTTTTAGGAGTTAAAAAATTTACTTCAAATATTAATTATCTCCGCAGATGAGGTTACGTGACCAGGAATGTGCATTAGCTCTGGAGGAGTTGGTGGCTGAGAGGAGCTATGCCATCCGGGAGGAGCTCGGTGTCGAGCCACTCCTCCTCCAGGTCGAGAGGAGCCAGACGGGGTGGTTCAGGCATCTGGTCAGGATGCCCCCCGAGCGCCTCGCAGGCGAAGTGTTTCGGGCACGTCCCACCGGGAGGAGACCAAGGGGCAGACCCCGGACCCGCTGGAGAGACTATGTCTCACAGCTGGCCGGGGAACGACTTGGGATCCTTCCGGGTGAGCTGGAGGATGCAGCCGGGGAGAGAGAGGCCTGGGCTGCCCGTTTGAGGTTGTTGCTCCGCGACCCGACCCTGGAACAAGCGGAAGATGACGGATCGAAACGAAGTTGGTGGCTCAGTAGTAGAACATTCGCCCTCGAACCACGGTTCTTGGAGAAGACACCTAACCCTCGTTTTCTCCCACTATTGGTGCTATCAAGGCAGCCTGCTGCGGCGTAATGCAGCACACAAATTTCCCCGTTGAGGATCAATAAAGACATACTACATTATTATTATTATTAACCAAATTACAGAAAAAAATAACATTAGTATTTTAAAATTGTCAATTACCAGAAGCGAAGAAAAAAATAGTATCCTAGAAAGTCATTTCCTGCTCACTAATCAGTTTCTGTCGCGCTCGCTTATTGTTCAACGGCAGAAAATTGTCTTCTTCTGGACAATCTAAAGTGCGCCATCTAGTGAGGAAACATCAGACTTGCAGGGGAACTTCTGAATGTGCAGCGATCGTTTAGAGAGGAATGTCCGAAGGTGCAGGAATGACTTACAGTAATTGTGTTAGATGTCATTTCTTCTGTATAATAATTTGTTTTCATCTCACGGTCAACATTGTTTACATTTTATAGTGCACATATTTAATCAAATGAATATTACAATTTTAGTGCATGATTATTTTTTTTGCACAATCCTGTTTCCACGTAGGACGTCTACATAACATTTACAGCTAAAAATAAAACATATTCAATGTGTTTAATTCAATTACTTCAGTAAATAAAATTATGAGTTATATTAAATTTATCAACTGTTTCCAAAAACAATCGGACGTTCCTACTTTAACATTTCCAAGAGATTTTACCAAGATTTGACTTTTTTTTTGGAAACATTTCCAGCCTAAACTGTTCAAATTTGAACATGACTAATTTGAGAACTTATTCACAGGACTTTTTTCAACAGTTTCATTGACGTAAAGACTTGATTTTAACGAGTGAACTCATCACTTTTGAGCACGTATCTGGATGTTGCAGGTTATCTTAACTGTTGCATGAAAGTGAAAAGTGTGAAAAGTGTGAGAAATGCACCAAAGTGAGTGAGAAAAACTGAAATCTGACTCCATCCTACTCAAATCTAAGCAGTAGCCCTGCAGCCCACATCTGCCTCGTTCTAAAAAGCAGGAGCATTTGTTAACATTTGCCAACTGTGTTTACACAGCTATGTATTCCTGGTGCGTAGGAGCAGCACTCCTGACACCACCCGAATCCCTCCAGCTCCCGCTCTTCTGGCTAGGAATCTAATTTCAATTGACTGCCAGACAGAGGAGGTTTGAGGTTAGAAGCATACAGTAAAGAGGGCCGGGCAGGCCTGCTTAAGAGGGGGGCACAGGTTCAAATTGTTTTCTATAAGTCACCTCTACGGGGGATTTGTGTTTATCCCTGCACATTGATTTGGTGTTGGGGTTCATTGGGTAAGTGGGGGGGAGCGGACTAAATTGAGGAATCCAAAAGAGGCTGACAGAAGGTCTGGCTCTTTATCTCAGACCCCGTAGGAGATTTGAAGGTGTGGAAGAAAAAAACAAAGACTTATTAAGTTCTATTTTAAAGCAGTTTAAAAGAAAGAGGACGTTTTAGCATAAAAAAAATAAAACTTTTTTTATTTCAGTGAATTTTCTTTGTTTTAATTCACTAAAAAATGAGAAGTCAAGTATTCTTTTTTTTTTTTTTTTTTTTTTTTTTCAAGCTTATGGAGACGATTTAATTTCCTATCACGGAAAGTTTATATTGGACACATCGGAGGGGAGGCGATACCTCAGTTGTAGAATGTTTGCCCTTGGACGAACACGGAAGTTCTCCAGAAGTTCACGAGATCGAATCCTAATGAGCTCACGTCTAGGGTCCTTGGAGAAGACACCTTACCCCCTGTTTCTCCCACCATTGGTGCTATCCTGGCAGCCTGCTGCGGTGTAATGCAGCAGACAGATTTCTTCGTTGAGGGATGAATGAAGTATGTTTCTTCTAAAAACAGAATATCGAAAAGTCTAGCCATAATAAATTAAAAAAAAAAATCACAATCAAAACATCCTCAAAGAGAAATACTCTATATTTTAAAATTCAGCCATTGACAAAATCGCAGAAACAATAACAAATCATTCATAAAATTTGACTTTTCACACATCAATAATCTCTATGTTCAATTTAAACTCATAACCTCGTTAATTATGACACACTGTTAATCCTATTCAAAGCATTTAATAATCCATTCATATTCATTTTGCAACTCCTGTTATGTCTATATGTGTGTGTTTTGTGAAACTCTACAAAAATCTGGAAAGACAAGTTAAACAACGTTGAAATATTGAATTAAATTAAAAATACTATATTTTCCCCAAAAGAAAATTTGAGTGCTGCAGTGCTACAATCATACAACATATTTTTTTTTAACTAGTGAGTGAAATTTTAAAGATTTGAAAATGAAAAGTTACATAGTTTGACGGAGGATGGTGAGAATGATTTTCTGTACCGTTCCTTTGAGCAGCGGGGTTGCAGGAGTCTGTTGCTGAAGCTGCTCTTTAGATGGTCTGCAAATTCATGGAGAGGGTGGGAAGGATTTAGCATTGATTATTGATTCATAAATTCAAATTATGTTGGGACTTAGTCGCAGTATTTTAAGAATATCATGTCCTGAACATTATCAGAAGTGTATCGGGTGTCTGTTAACGGTGTCACGTCCTTAAATTTCTTAACATCGTTGTTGTTTACCTCCTCTAACACAAACAAACACAGGGTCTCCACAGGGCTGTGTCCTCTCTCCCCTGCTCTTCTCCCTGTACACCAACTGCTGCACCTCCAGCCATGACTCTGTCAAACTGATCAAGTTTGCGGACGACACCACTCTCATCAGACTCATCTCTGATGGCGATGAGTCGGCCTACAGGATGGAGGTAGACCGGCTGGTGTCCTGGTGCAGCAACAACAACCTGGAGCTCAACGCTCAGAAGACAGTGGAGATGATCGTGGACTTTAGGAAAGCTATAGCACCCATTACCCCCCTTGCACTGGCAGACTCCCCCATCACCACTGTAGACTCTTTCCGCTTCCTCGGCACTACCATCACACAGGACCTAAAGTGGGAGCCGTCCATCAGCTCCCTGATCAAAAAGGCCCAGCAGAGGATGTACTTTCTGCGGCAGTTGAAGAAAGCCAAGCTGCCCGCCCAGATGTTGGTGCAGTTTTACACAGCCATCATCGAGTCTGTCCTCACCTCCTCCATCACCGTGTGGTACGCTGGAGTCACAGCCAGGGACAAACACAGTCTGCAGCGCATTGTGCGCTCCGCAGAGAAGGTGATCGGCTGCAGCCTTCCATCTCTCGAAGACCTGTACATCTCCAGGACTCGGGGGCGTGCAGGTCGGATAGCAGTTGACCCTTCCCACCCTGGACATGGACTTTTTGAGCGACTCCCCTCGGGCAGGAGGCTCCGGTCCATTCGGACCAGAACGTCCCGCCACAAAAACAGCTTCTTCCCTTCTGCCGTTGGTCTAATGAATACTTTATAACCTGATCCCCACATCTCTTAGTCACCTCCCTCTTGTCACTTTACTATCTTTATTATTTTTTATTATTTTCTATGACATTGCACTACTTTTCTTTTTCTTTCTGAGCACGCTGTTTTGTTAAAATTATTATTATTTATTTTATTTTTTATTATTTTTATCTTATATTATTGCACACCTGTATCAAAGCAAGTTCCTAGTCTCTGATATTCTTCATTGACATGGCAATAAAAGCATTCTGATTCTGATTCTCTAACAGGGTTAGGTGATGCGGAGCACACGTACTGTATGTGTGTTTAGCAAGATAACTCAAAAAGTTATGGCTGGATATTCATAGAATTTTCTGGATACATCCACATTGAGAAGATGAAGAAGTGATTAAATATTGAGACCCACTATGAAAGAACCAGTGAATCATCTGCTTTCATCATGTTCTTATCGTCCTATTTTCTTCTTCTTTTCTTCTCGTTTTGTCTTCCTGTTACAATGGGACGTTCCCGATGAAGAAGAAGGGATTTTCACTCTCTTCATTGTTCTAATGTGCTCGTGTCTTTCTGCTTTTGTTTCTCTCGTCTCGTAAAGCTTCCAACGTCTCGCCTGTTTCAGTTTCACTTAGTAGCTTAATTACCACTGAGCACCTTAGACGCAAACAATGAGAGACAAATGGAAAACAAATACAATCAAGACGCTGTCTTATTAACCAGCTCGTCTGATGTGAACCAACATCTCTACAGATACACAGCAGCCCGGATCGGTGTGTGTTCTGTACACATCTGTGTGCTGATGGAAGCGAGTGTAAATACATGTTTGCATATGCACACACTGTATCATCGACTTTTAATGAAAAAAGTCAAGAAATATTGAGACGGCAATGCAAAACATAATTAGGTCAATCAGCAAAAGTAAAGAAAAGAAATCAAAATATTCAATAAATACAGTTGGTGCACAATTTGGAAACCTGATGTTTATATTGGTTTTGTTTGCAAAGTAAAGACAAAGATGTCTTCTAATTAAAGAAGAGTTACGATATGAAAAGAATTAAATATAAAAAAATGTTTCAAAAGGATACTTTTATGCAAAAGTCTTGTTTATGGAACACATTCTAAGAATTTAAAAGTTCTTAAAGAGACATTTTTCTTTTTCAAGTTGTCAATGGAAACGAAAAGTCCAAAAATTGGACTTAAGATAGCTGTGGAATGCCACTAGGCTCTGATGTAGGACAGCCTTGATTTTTGGTCGCATGACTGAAAATCTACACTGTTCATCTATAGTTGGTAGGGAGTTAAACTAATTATCTTCATGTCTTCCTTCACTGTATCCATGAACCTCCTATAATTAACACGGCTGTAAATTCAGATCCATAGTCAGTCACACAGCATGTAGAACAGCAGTTGCCACAGCAAGTCAGTTTCTTCCATCTAACCCTATCTCCTGCATCCTCTTTGGTCACACCAACTATCTTCATGTCTTCCTTCACTGTATCCATGAACCTCCTCTTTGGTCTTCCTCTAGTCCTCTTTCCTGGTGGTTCCAAACCCAGCATCCTTCTTCTGATGTACTCTCTCTCTCTCCTCTGCACATGTCCAAACCATCTCAGTCTGGCCTCTCTGACTTTAAAACCTCTAACATGTGCTGTTCCTCTGATCCTGTCCATCCTGGTCACTCCCAGAGAGATCCTCAGCATCTTCATCTCTGCTACAAACATCTCTGTTTCCTGTCTTTTCCTCAGTGACACTGTCCCTAGACCAATCAGCATGGCCGGTCTCACCACGGTTTTGAAGCCCTGCACATTTGCTATTGGGTGGCAAATTAAACCAGTCGATGTTAAACTCTGACGAGACGTCGGTAATCAAAAGGAAGTCTGCCAGTAAACACACCACATTGTGAGATTACACACTGACATACCAACGCACTGACGTAGAGGAAGAAAGCAGAAACAGACATTTTTTATCTTGATTGTTTTTATATGTGTTTTAAAAACAAGTGTCAGGAGAATAGTCTGTTCCCCCTCTGTGTCCTGTTCCCTCCTCCCTCTTGTCTGTGTGTGTGCAACTAGTCACACCTGAAACTCATCTACTCATCAGCTGCAGCATAAATGGAACAGTTTTTGACACACTCTTCGCCAGATCGTTGTTTATCATGCTTGACCTGTTATCCTGTTTTTGGCTCCAGCTCCTACATCAAACCCTGCCTAGTTAATCTGTTTTGTCTTCTTTATTTGGACTTTTTATCAATCTAATAAATCCGCTTGTGATTTTTCATCTGAGCCTGTCTGTTATGTCAAGGGTATATTTTGGCCTCAGCTCCACATCATGACAACAAGTTAGAGAAAACAATTTATAGTGTCGTGTTACATAATTTGAACAACAATTGGAATTTTTTTTTTTTTTTTTTCAAATTCAGCCGATTTGGGTAGACGGTGGCTCAGTGGTTTGAGCGTTCACCCGTGGACCGGAAGTCAACCGGAAGTTCGCCGGTTCGCACCCCACTGAATGCACATCTATGGTCCTAAGAGAAGACACCCAACCCCCTGGTTCTCCCAGCATTTGTGCCGTTGTGGCAGCCTGCTGCGGTGTAAAAGTGCAGCACACAAATTTCCCCGGTGAGGGATGAATAGAGTGAGTAAAGATTAAATTGAAATTAATCAGAAACAGGTTGAATAATTTCCGTTCCGTTCCGTCATCTTCCGCTTGTTCCGGGATCGGGTCACGGGGGCAACAGCCTCAAACGGGCAGCCCAGGCCTCTCTCTCCCCGGCTGCATCCTCCAGCTCACCTGGAGGATGCAAGCCGTGGCCAGCTGTGAGACATAGTCTCTCCAGCAAGTCCGGGGTCTGCCCCTTGGTATCCTCCCGGTGGGACGTGCCCGAAACACCTCGCCTGCGAGGCGCTCGGGGTGCATCCTGACCAGATGCCCGAACCACCCCATCTGGCTCCTCTCGACCTGGAGCAGGAGCGGCTCGACACCGAGCTCCTCCCAGATGGCAGAACTCCTCACCCGATCTCTGAGTGAGAGCCCAGCCACCCTGCGGAGGAAGCTCATTTTGGCCGCTTGTACCCGCGATCTCATTCTTTCAGTCACCACCCACAGCTTACCATGGCGAGGGTAGGAACGTAGATCCTGGTTACCATGGTGAGGGTAGTAACGTAGATCCTGGTTACCATGGTGAGGGTAGGAATGTAGATCCTGGTTACCACGGTGAGGGTAGGAACGTAGATCCTGGTTACCATGGCGAGGGTAGTAACGTAGATCCTGGTTACCATTGTGAGGGTAGGAAGGTAGATCCTGGTTACGATGGTGAGGGTTGGAACGTAGATCCTGGTTACCATGGTGAGGGTAGGAATGTAGATCCTGGTTACCATGGTGAGGGTAGGAACGTAGATCCTGGTTACCATGGTGAGGGTAGGAAGGTAGATCCTGGTTACGATGGTGAGGGTTGGAACGTAGATCCTGGTTACCATGGTGAGGGTAGGAACTTAGATCCTGGTTACCATGGTGAGGGTAGGAATGTAGATCCTGGTTACCATGGTGAGGGTAGGAACGTAGATCCCGGTTACCATGGTGAGGGTAGGAACGTAGATCCTGGTTACCATGGTGAGGGTAGGAACGTAGATCCTGGTTACCATGGTGAGGGTAGGAACGTAGATCCTGGTTACCATGGCGAGGGTAGGAACGTAGATCGACTTGTAAATCGAGAGCTTTGCTTTTCAGCTCAGCTCTCTCGTTACGACGACGGACCGATGCAGCGTCCTAGTTATTGCTGATGCCGCACCGATCCACCTGTCGATCTCCCGCTCCATCCTTCCCCCACTCGTGAACAAGACCCCGAGATACTTAAACTCCTCCACTTGGGGCAGGAGCCTGTCCCTGACCCGCAGGGAGCATTCCACCCTTTTCCGGGCGAGGACCATGGTCTCGGATTTGGAGGCGCTAATTCTGATTATTTGGAAAATCTAGCATTTTTTAATCAATCTAAAGAGCTGTAAATTTTTT
Organism: Neostethus bicornis; assembly: GCA_902685375.1. NCBI lineage: Eukaryota > Metazoa > Chordata > Actinopteri > Atheriniformes > Phallostethidae > Neostethus > Neostethus bicornis. The sequence goes on along the minus strand of LR738541.1, from coordinate 12,457,869 downwards.
TGATGTTTGTAACAAACATAAAAACTTCTCCAGAGTCTCTCCTGAACTTCTTCACATATATAATCATTAATGATTCATTCTCAGGATTTTTTTTTTTTTTTTTGTAACTGTGAGATCTTACAGTGAATCTGTGTGTGTGTGTTTTTGGTGTTCGCTGTAAAAATCAACAGTTTTCTGAACAAGCCTCAGTCTGACAGTCATGTGAAGGGGGCTGTTTGCTGTAAACAAGTCAGGTCCAAATTAGCCGCTCAGAAAGCCTGTGGCCTTGAATGTTTCTGTCCTACCCCCCAGCTACATTATTGAGCCATGCTAATGATCCAGAGGCTACTCATTTACTCTCTCTTCAACACCATTTCACTGGTTCTCAAATCAGATGGAGCGAGCTTTACCATTTTAGATTCAACCCCTCCTCTAAAAATATAAAAAAAAAAGGGGGACAGACACCCAGTGGGAGCAGGATTCTTCACTCTGACTTGTGCTGACTCTCTCTCAAGGTTTCGGTAAGCATTGCTGCTCCTCTAGGTTTTAATAAGCAGAGGAAAACCGGTAACGAGACATGCACCCCGTACACCGCTACCAATGCCACACCACTGTTTACTCTAGCAAATCCTGAGCGAGGCCGCAGAGCTCCGAGGAGAGCTTTGCTCCTGTTAATTGGTCATTAAAAGTAGTCGTTTGTGGGCCTCACTAAATCTTTAAACAGGCCATGAAATAATAAGAAGGGCGGTTTGTCACCGCTGTGAGTTCCCCAGAGCAGGCGGTGAGGGAACCGAGAAGAAAAAAGAAAAACCACGACTAGCTTTTGATCATTATCTGCAGAATTAACATGACTGATAATAATTGCTCTGTTCATTTAAGGTCTGTGTAAACACACGGTGAAACGTCGGCAGATGAAAGAACGTCGTCATCGATGTGTGACGGGGGACGGGAAGGTGGACTGGAGGGAAAATGGTGAGACTAATCACGATTAGTGAAGACACTGGTTCATGCCGAGGTGCTGAGATGTTCCTCTGAACTCACACAGATTCAAAAAGATCGGACTGGAAATCAAACACAGTCAAGCTTTTTCTTTTGACGACAATTAACAGCCATCGTTTTCTGTAACACACTTCACCTTTCGAGGCCTAGATGGGTCGTGGATTTTTATACATCTTTTTTTACAGTAAAACAGTCACATTTTGCTTCTAGATGTGGATTAAATGTGGATATTTTGTGTGTTTAAAGAGGAAATTTTGGGATTTTGTGTGAAGATAAAAGTCTTATTTCATAATATTTAAATTTAAATATGAAAAAATCAGACCGATTATGCTTTTTATTTTCAGACCAGCGTCAATATCAATTTAAAAGAGAAAAGAAGGGTTCATTTCTCGTTATTCGGTTGTTTCTAATTAGTTGGATCGTTTCCGATTAATCGGACAATTTCCGATTAATCGGACTAATCAGACTAATTTTTAAAAAATTGAACAACATTCATAAATAAATAACATTTTTTATTAATGTGCTAAAGTTGTCAGAATTTCTAATAAATTATGAACTTCATTAAACTAAATAAGTTTTAGTGAAAAACTGTTATGATTTCAACAATTATTGGTGTGAAAATGACATTTTTTTAATACAAAATTATATAATTTAGAACTAAATTTGTTTTAGAATTCAAACTGTTATTAAAATTAGACGTCAAACTATTTCATCCACGGTTATGACATCACACGATAAACTGATTTCTCTCATTTGTCTTAATATTATGTTTATATTTGTCATTTTTCAGCTTCATCAGTGCTTTTTGTTCAAATCATTTAAATACTATCATTGTTCCCATCACCTGCCAGCAGAGGGAACACTGGACCTATCCTCATCACCCTGATTATTGACACCTGAGGATGATTGATCTGATAACACATACCTGTGGATCCCGCTGCCTTTTTTAAAAGGCAATCCCCTGAATTCATAGTCAAGTCATCACCATCCGTCCCAGCCAGGTCCTCCTGGCTACCTGACCATAAGTTTAATCTTTGAATGTTATATTATTTGAACTTTTTGATCCTGAGTTCATTTTTTGCTCTTTAACTGCAGCTTTACTGGACTTTTGGTTAATAAATATGAGCACATCACCCCCATCCTTCACAGCCTTCACTGGCTTCCCGTTCACCTCCGTGTTGAATATAAGGTCCTCCTTCACACCCATCACTGTCTGCACGGTGAGGCCCCCACTTACCTCTCAGAACTACTCACACTCAATACCTCAACCAGGACCCGGTCAGGTCAACGGCATCGTCTGAACCCACCCAGGACACGGCTAAAAACAATGGGCGACAGGGCCTTCAAGGCTGCTGCTCCCCGCCTGTGGAATGCCCTCCCAGACTACCTCAGGGCCCCACAGACGGAGGATGCCTTTAAAAAAAGACTAAAAACCCACCTTTTTAAAAAAGCTTATCATTTTGAAATTTGTTTGCATTGTATGTTTGTTTTTATTGTACTGTACTGTTTTAATTGTTTTAAGTTTTAATGTTTTAATCCATGTAGCTCTCTGAGGCTTGATTTCAGGTATAGAGTGCATTAGGAATAAAATACATTATTATTATTATTATTATTAAATCTTGTTTTGTTGTCCTGCGTTTAGGTCCTCCTCCTTCCACACCCCCACATCATGACAAATACAGCGACAAAAACAATCACAAATTAACTGCTGCCACCGTCCTGCACTATCAGATACTTATTCTGTTCTTATTCTACAAAGTATCTCCACGTTGCATTTCTTAGTCGTATAAAAATTTATTAACTCAAATCCCAGAAACATACGAGAATAAAGTTTTTAGTGTTTGTAGAAGAAACATTAACCGTTTGAAAACACAAGTTTATACAAATCTAACGTTTAAATGATGCAAAATTTAGTAACAAAACTTAGCTGTTTGTTCAAGTAACGCAGACGGCACGATGAGCAAGATAAAAAAGGTCTGTTTCTGCTTTCTTCCTCCATGTCAGAGAGCAGTGTGAACTCCTCCCTCCTCTCCTACCTCACTCAGTCATACCCCAATGGGAGCATGCACAACACAGCGTAAATCTAAAGTATTTAAAAGCACAATTTAAAGTATAAAGCACATCAAGTTAACAGAGCATGTGCAATAAAACACTTACTGCTTATGTTAAAAAGTGGATGTCGTTCAGGATGAAATCCGTGGCTAAAAACAACCTGTCCTTCGAATAGTGACCGAACTTGTTAACTCAAACTTTTAAAACAGTTCATGTACCACTGAGCTATCGCCTCCCCTCCGTTCTGTTTTTTTAAGAGAATAACAATCAAACTTTAAAAAGCTTCAGAAAGTTTATTTTGAGACGTGTTCGTCGTTTTAACGGAATTAAAACTCAGTGTTTATTTAAATGAAAGTTTAAACTGTTTAAATGTGAAAGAAAATAATGGAAAATCTATAAAGTGTGTCGAGGAGTTTTTTAAAAAGTTAAAACATCTTTAAAACTTCATTTAAAAAAAATAAAGTTGAGAAATTTACGGATTATTTTTAGAACAAAACTACTGAAGAACGAAACAGCTGGTTGTGTGTGTGGATCTACAACAGGTGTCACACCCCCACGCACACACACACACACAGTCTATGACAGTAATGATCGTGCCGTACCTTCACGGCTCCTCATTTATTGATTTTTACATCCTTATTTTTTTATCTACATGTGTGTGAAATTCAGACGTAAACATGAAGATTTTATATGAGAAAAAAAATTAAGAGAAATGTAGAAAAAAAAAAAAGAAGGACTTTGTATGTTTTGAATTTTACACACACACACACACACACACAGACACACATATATACACACACATACATACACACACACAGACAGACACACACACTCATTGTTGGAGTATCAGTTCTAACCGTCAATAAAGAAGCAGCGAACTGTGAAGAGACACAGAGAGGACATGCTGTGTGTGTGTGTGTGTGTGTGTGTGTGTGTGTGTGTGTGTGTGTGTGTGTGTGTGTGTGTGTGTGTGTGTGTGTGTGTGTGAATTCTAAAGTTTGTGTCCGTGTGTGAAAGGGTTACACACATAAATATGTGTGTATGTGTCAATACATGAGTGTGCATGTGTTAGCGTGTGTGTGTAAATGTATGTTGTATGCGCGTGTGTGTGTGTATGTGGGTGTGTGTGTGTGTGTGTGTGTATGTATTTGTGAATGTATACGTAAATGCATGTGTTCCTGTGTGTGTGAGTTCTAAAGTTTGTGTCCGTGTGTGAAACTGTTACACACACACATGTTCATGTGTGTGTGTCAATACATGAGTGTACGTGTGTTAGTGTGTGTATGTTGTATGTGTGTGTGTGTGTGTGTTTGATTATTTGAGTCTGCTCTCATGTATGCATACAGTGTGTTTACTTAAATACGAGTGTGTGTCCAAATCAAAGTATTCATCTGTGTGCGTGTGTGTGATTACATATGTGTAAATGTATGTGTGTGTGTATACACACACATACACACACATGTATGTGTGTGTGTGTGCACGTGTTTGCATATATGTGTGTGTGTGTGTGTGTGTGTGTGTGTGTGTGTGTGTGTGTGTGTGTGATTACATGTGTGAATGCGTTTGCACGTGTGCATGTATGCGTGTGTGTGCATGCTAGTGTTTGCGTGTGTTTGCGTGTGTTTGCGTGCGTGCATACTGTATGTGAGTGTGTGTGTGTGTGCGTGTGTGCATGTGTGCATGTGAGTGTGCGTGTGTTTGTGTGTGTGCGTGCGTGCATACTGTATGTGAGTGTGTGTGTGTGCGTGTGTGCATGTGTGCATGTGAGTGTGCGTGTGTTTGCGTGTGTGTGCGTGCGTGCATACTGTATGTGTGTGTGTGTGTGCGTGCGTGTGTGATTACATATGTGTGTGTGTGAGTGTGCGTGTGTGTGTATTTCCATACATTCATACATCTGAACTAAAATGCAGACACAAAAGATGAAGAGGTCTGATCAGCGACCTGTGTGACCTTTTTCCCTCCCACCCCCATGTGCTCCTCCCACACACACACACACACACACACACACACTCACACACACTCACACACACACACACACACGGCCTCCCATTGTTTCTCCTCCTGCATTGTCTTTTTTTGATGCTGATGCACAAAACTTAACTCAAATAAAATAACTCTTTCTGATGTGTTGCATCACTCAAGTGAACACACACACCTCTCCCCCCACACACACCCTGCTGGTGCTCAGGTTCAAGTGGAGATACCCCCCCCTCCACACACACACCCCTCCACACACACTGCTGGATAAAAAACACACTCTATCACCACTCTTTTTTTTTTTTTCAATTAAAAACAAATTTACGCTTCGATTAGGATTTGCATACCTCTCTGCTTTTTTTCTTTAATGCACACAGACCTTGAATAATTTTCATAATTTAATCCATTTTCTTCTCATTTTTTTTGGTCAACTTTTATATTTTTATCCCTGAAAATAACTTTATAAAAGCAGTCTGTTTTAAACCAGTTTATTATGAAAAAAAAGCCACTGTGAGATTTTTTTTTTAATGATCATTAATCATATTTAAATCTGAATTTATTGTAAATCTAACCTGCTTTAAACAGTTTAAAAGTTATTATTGTTTAACATATAAAATTAAATGCATTTAAAAAATAATTCTTACACATTTAAGTTATGAATTATTTTTTTTTTAAATTCATATTTTTTAATCCAGAGATCAAACTGAGTTTACGCTGCCATCTACAGGCCGGTCTGAGAATGACATCCTAAAGTTTGTACTTTATTTTAATTTTATTTTTTTAAGATATGATTTAAAAATCTTGAAGCAAAACATGATGATTGTTCTTTCATAAAAAAAAAAAAAACTAGAATTCCCACCAGTCTTGAATCTCTTTTAATGTGACTCAAATATTCACACCATATATCCTACACTAATTATTAAGTGGGACTTTTTCTTACATCATCAGCTGGAATTATTTAATAAAATTCCTGGACAGTTGGTGCCATGCGTAATGATGGGGTTAAAAATATAAACAAGGTGCCAAGTAGCTATATATCCATAAAAAAGTTTAAAACAGAAAAAAAAATTCTGAGATAATAATAACAAACTTACAGTACGGTTTGAGACTGATCAGAAGATCAAACTGGATCCCCATGAGGTTCCTTATTTTTCCCCACTGATGTTTTTTTATGAGTTTTTCCTCACTGTGAAGGAGAGTCTAAGGGCAGGAATGTGCTGTGTATTTGTGTTCATACGTTCCTCTTTTTTTTGTTTTTTTTTTTTCTGAATCTTAAGACAGAAATTCTGTGATTTTGGGCTAAAGAAATAATGTTGAATTGAATCTGAAAACCTAAAAATCACAATCAAAAGAATTTATGACTTTGATCTTTGGTTATGTGACCCTAATCAGTTCATCTATAGTTAATACTGAGGAACTATAGGCAGTTTATTAACATCTGTTTGTGCTTCTGTAACACTTTAATACAGATGAAAAGTCCAGGCATGCGGTACAGTATATGTCAACAGATAGGTAGGATGGCTGGGGTCCCTGTCCGGCGTTCATGCAGAGGTGTGCCTGAGCAAGACACTGAACCCCCAATGTCTACTGATTTGCAATTGGCATGTCAGCTTCCACCATCAGGTATTAATGTGTGTGTGAATGTGAGCTACAACATAAAGCACTCTGAATACAAACGCAGGTAGAAAAGAGCTGGAGAAGTAGAGAACATTTACCAACAGATAAAAGAAAACTAGTTCTTCAGTCTTTAGTTTTATGTCCTCTAGTCTAGCCAGTGGTGGATGAAGTACTCACTTTTTGTACTTAAGTAAAAGTAAAAGTACCAATAAAAAAAATCTACTTAAGTAAAAGTACAAAAGTAGTTGGTGTAAATTGTACTTTTTAAGTAAAAAATAAAAGTATTCGATCATAATTCAAGTGTTATTTTTTGTGCTATAGGGTGTCGCCATGGTAACCAGGATAAATATTCTGCAGGGGTGTGACCCCCCCTCTCCCGCCTCTTTTGGTCCACAAAATAAATAAATAAATAAATAAAATAAAAGGAAAGGGGACAAGTCAAGCTATCCCCTAGAAGGGCCAGTGAATGGGCACCAAAATGGAGGAAAATGACACTTATTTTTTAAAACATTTTGGAGGGGAGGCCCCCAGTCACTATATATTGGCTTTGTCAAAGCCCCGCCCCCCTTTGGAAAATTCTAGCTCCGCCCCTGCTCTGTGTAATGATGGCTCAACTTTTTATTTAGAAGTAAACACAACGAACAACGATCTTCTGACTCTTTTTAATTTGTTCTATATTTGATGTTAGGTTTTTGAATGAATGGAAAATGTTTCTCGATTCATGACTTCTTCTCCCGATCAACTGCTTCTTTTGATTTTGGCGATGCGGCTTCAAGATGCGCTAAAAAAAAAAAAAACCTGTGTCTTTTTCAAATTCCTGAACGAAAATGTAACAAAAAATGTAAAACACACTTTTAAAAAATAGCGAAGTAAAAGTACAGATATTTGCTCTAAAAATGTAGTGAAGTAAAAGTAAAAGTACCGGTCTGAAAATTTACTTAAGTAAAATACAGATACACGATTTTTTTTACTTAAGTACAGTAACGAAGTACATTTACTTTGTTACGTTCCACCTCTGAGTCTAGCCTCCTGTTATCTGGTCACGTACATCCAAAAAAGCTCTCGACAAACTCCAAAAGGTGCAGAACAGAGGTGTAACACTTGTACTCCGCTGCCCTTTTAAGGACAATAATAAAATGCTTTGCAAAATGTTTTTAAAAAAACAGACTGGGATGCAGATTCGTTCTGTCTCTGCAGAGAATCTGGAAACGTGTGCTTGTTTTTAAAGTTACTCAACTTTTACTCTCGCTTTGTCTCCAAATAATGCACTTAAAAACAGTCCTATATGAAGTAGTTCTTAAGCCACCTCCTAAAACAGTTTTGATCATCAATGATGGAAGTCAATCCCTCACTGAATCGGAGTGGAGGCGTTAGATACATTTTGCCCGGTAGCAGCCTTTTGAAGCCATGGACTAAAGATAATACCTCGTGACCCAGTTTCACGCCTCTCGTTAGCAGGAATTTCTATTCACTAGGCTTTTAGCATTTTTATAATAGGGTTCATTTACTGGTCTGTGGCTACAATAGGAGCCATTCACGGCCATCATAGGTAACACAGGCTCATTGGTCGAGCCCTTCTTACTATTTTTTTTACCTTTTACTCAGGTTAGTATAAATAGATCCAGGTTTCAGTCCATTTCATTCAGATTGAAAATGATTTCCGGATGGAAGTCGAAACGTCTCGATCAAGAATTAAACTGTCCAGAAGACTTTTTTGAAACTTTTTCTACTATGGATCACTCCTGGATGAATGAGGGACTACACGGACTCAATCGTTCAAAGTGAAACTGTACAGCGTGTGATTTACCTGCTCAGAGTTGGAACGCTGCTGCAGGATGTAGTTTCTCCTCTTTGTGTTCCTCTGAAATCATTCTGGAGTTTCGAGTAAGCATTGAAGAATTTGTTGTTTGGTGTGACCGAAGAGGATGCAGGAGACAGGGTTTGATGGGCGACCCCTGAAGAAATCAAAATCAAAGAATTAGTTGACATCATTTACTAGTCTGTATTTTCAAAGCAGATTTCAAACATAATTTCTCATGAACTAGTTAGAGAATAAGCATGAAACTGCTCACAGTTCCTCAGCCCCGCCCCTGGATGGACTTATTCTTGTTCTATGTCTGATTCTAAGTGGTGCATCAGGTACAGCAAAGAAAAAGAGTGTTGGCCAAATCCTGGTCTGATCCCTGCGGGAGTGGTGGTATTAAATAAGACCTACATTTGGAGCATTAGTGGAATTCAATATGTGCAATGTAATTATTCTGTTCAATAAGCCACTGGAGGAGGAGATCCTGTTTACTGGGAAGCAGGTGCTGGTTTTATCTTCACATAATATCTGCAAAAGTTCTGCACAAACATCAGGGTTTTATGGGTTTTTTTAGGGGGAATTAAGCTTAAAGTGGAGGCTAAATAATTGAAATGTTTACACTAAAATTATATCATAGATATCAGGTGTAAAAATACTGGTTAGCAAAAAAATTATTGGAAAAATAATCAGAAATATTGGGCGTGATTTACCGGGTGGTCAATTTAATAAAAAATAATTTAATAAAAATAATGAACAAGAAAAATTGTTCATTTTTTTTTCACTTTTTAGGAAAAAAGGAAAAAAAATACAAAATATTATTTATGCAAATTCTTCTTCTTCTTCTTTTTTTTTTTTTTACACGACGCCTCCTAAACAAACCACTGAAAGGATTTTAATGGCCCACACCACTGTTACCCAGTACCGACTATAGATGAACTGATTTGGTTTTTATTGTCGCAAACGTTGAGGTCACAAACCATTTATTATCAATTAAGTTTAAAAACAATAATAATAAAAAAAAGAAGAACAAATTGTGAACATTGTTTTTTTTTTGTTTCAAAAATCATTTTTAATGTAAATAAAAATAAAACAAGTCAAACAAAACGCTTCTGCCCGTCCTGTGTCTCAAACTTAACCAATTCATCCATAGTAGGTACTGAGCAGTTGTGCGAATTTGACTGTAGGGGTCCCTAACTGGGTGGATGGGGGGGACTAGAGCTCAGTTGACTACAGTTTAGAGGCAGGGTACACCGTGAACAGGTGGCCGGTCTGTTGCGTGCCCACACACACACTCACACACTCACTCCTAGGGGGAATTTCGTAGCAGCCAATCAACATGCATGTTTGAGAAAACCCACACATAAGGGTAGAACATGCAAACGCCACACAGAAATGCCAGTGTTTCAAGACTCATCCCCAATCTGGAATTGACACCCTGACCTTCTTGCTGTGAGGCCTCTGTGCAGCTCAATGTGAGAAAAAAAATCACTTATTTATTTAGATTTATTAAACTTCACTGGTTTGGTTCACCAAAGTGTTACAGAAGCACAGACGACCCGACTGCACTGTTAAACTAAAATGATTCAGACACCGGACACCGCTGTCCTTAGAGCCTCCTTCACGGTGAAGAAGAACTGACCAATCACAGACAAATTCTAAACGTGAGCAGTTCAAACATAAAGGGCACAAGTTGGGGAGGTGTAGGACTAGACGGAGGGGTGTTAGGGTGGGGGTCTATGTGTTTCATGCTGTCCCAGTTGCCTCTAGTGATTCTCTCAATAATGTAATAGACTAGTTGTTTATTACAGCCCGGGTGGAGGGACGGTCTCAGCCGAGGCGCTGACAAGCTGCTGCTGTCAACCAGGGGTGTGCAATGTGGTGGGATGTAGAGAGGGGGGTCAGCCAAGCAGAGCGGGCACCCACTCTCTTCACGCCACGCTCAGCTGATGCACGGTCACTGGACTGGGAAATATAAAAAAGAAACATTTCGTTTCACAAGAAGCCACACATAGACACGGAGGGAGAGAATTTGGGGTCCGTCCAGGTTGAATAAAGGAGGGGCTCAGGTTAAAGCTCAGTTTAAGGTTCTAAACTTTTTAAATGTTCAGATTAAAAGGCTGCGTGTAGATTCATATATAGTGGGTTAGGATCAATGTGGGTTTTCTAAACGGATTTTGAGTCCAAGAAACTTCAACATCTGAACAACCGACCAATTTTTTTTACATTAAAATAATGTTTCCATATTTATCATGTTTACCTAATTTAATTAATAACATACAGTACTTTGAATTGATTTTTTTCAGACACAAATACACTGTATTTTATTGATGTGGAACACTGTGGAAATTTAAGTGTCCGGTAGCTCCGAGCAGTTCAAAAGAGAGCTCCAAACAGCTACTAGGTGGTGCAGAGTTGGGTGAGACGGAGCTGGAACACCTATATGGTGGAATAGCCGCTTGGTGTCATGATCCCCTCTCCTGCTGTCAGAGGGAGCCCTGGATGTTCCTCATCACCCTGATTAGGGACACCTGAGATTGATTCCTGATGTCACACATCTGTGGACCCTGTCATCTATTTAAGGGCAACCCCTCAGCCCCCCGGGCTTCCCTGTCGGGTTATACCATCCCTTCCAGCCAGGTCTCCCTGGTTGCCTGACCATGAAACATTCTGAATGATACCCTCTTGCCATGCCACTGAAACTTTGTTTTTCTTTTCACAGTATTAATAGACTGCAAAATTCAAATAAACCATGTTTTCCGTCTGCAATCGGGTCCTCCTCTTTCCACCTAGACACTGCTTCATGGCACTTGGTAGAACAGCTGCTTGGTGGAATATAGCTGGAATGAGATTTAAAAAATGTCTGTTTCTGCTTTCCTCCTCCATATCAGTGCAGAGTGGATTCTATTAGAACGAATAAAGAGTTGCTTTAAAATCACACGTAATTTTTTTTTTTCTGTGACATAAAACACACACTAACGTTCGTCTAAACTCTGAACCGCTTTATCCTTGTCGGGGATGCCTCAAGGCGGGATACACTCCAAACAGGTCGCCAGTCTGTTGTGGGCCACACACACACATCCACACACTAATTACCGGAGGTGAGCCGTTTAATCACCGCACATTGAAACATTTTTTGTCACCTTAAGATGTTTTTAAGAGACTTAAGTCGTCTGTTTTTTTGTCTAAATTAATTAAATTTGATCAAAACTGCTTTAAAAATTATTTGAAAAGAGTCAAGATTAGATTTGATTTTTTATTGTTTAATGTAGTGAAATTTAATAAAACATTAAATACAATAATTTTTTTCTGTAATTGTTTTCTCATTAATAAAAATCAAACTCTAGAAATGAAAAGAAATAAGTGTGAAGCTGCTAATTAAAGAAAAAAAAAAACTTTCTATGGATGCAGAAAATCATAATTAATGTTGTCGGATCCAGAGATTAAAGTTAATCTAATCCCAGGCCAATTTCACACACACACACACACACACACACACACACACACACACACACACACGAACCCACAAACATTCACAGAAACCAGCAAACAAAAACAACCACACGCACACACACAGACAGTCATGAATCGGAGGGACTTCAGATGCAGCTATTTGTTTGGGTCCTGTTGCCGTGGGAATAGGTTGTGCGACTGCTTCATTAGAATTCCTTTCATCCCCCCCTCCCAAAACCCCTCATTTCCCCCCTTGTGTTCATATCCTCAGATTTCCTGACCCGGCACATCTATACAGGGCGGGGCACTGGTACCGGGTCGAGGGGGAGATGGAAGGCACGCTGTGTTACAGTGGAAACGTCACCACCCAAACCCCCCTACACTCGTACCACTCCATCGTCCTGCACCCCTCACCATTCTAAACAAATCCAACTGAAAAATAGAAGATAGATCAGAATCATTTCAGCGTTCATCCATCCAAATTCAATAGAAAAGCACGGTGGCTTCACAGCGAGTGGGGACGAGGCTTGGAACACTGTTTTTTCTGTGTGGAGTTTGCATGTTCTCCCCATGTATGTGTGGGGGTACTTCGGTTACTCCCACCCTTCAAAACCATGCATGTTCGTTTGATTAGCTACAACATGATTCCCCCTAGGAAAGACCATGTGGCCCCGACTGACTGGCGACTTGTTCGAGGTGTACCCTTGCCTTGAATCAGCCGGCACGGGCTGTGGCACCCCCACTACCCGTTAAGGGATAGATAGAAGGTTAAGAAGGTAACTTTTTTTTCTAACTCCACGTCTGCAAACACTACCAGTGTTAGAACCGATCAGATTTTTATGTTCATGCGACCAAAAGTCGAGAAGTCGAAAATTGTTTCAAATGCGATACTCTCCGAACTACAGGAGGAATTTTAAAGAAACCGCCGATAGTTACTCAGTACCGAATGAGTACCAAGATGTACCAAATGTAGCATGTACATTAAAAACAGACATTTTAATGAATAGTCAGTCATCTTCTCATCCGTCTATCCCTTAAAGGGTTACGGGGGTTGCCGGAGCCCATCCTGGCTGTTTTAAGGCGAAGGGCAGGGTACACCCCGAACAGGTCGCCAGTTTGTCGTGGGATTTTCACGAATATTACTGGAAAAAATATATTTTTTTAGGAAAGTAGCTGGACAACCCTGTCTTTCCCCTGAATGAACCTTCTAAACACTGTCTTTAAATTCTCTTTCTGGGGACTCGGTGCCAACACGGATCATAAACCATGGTTGATCTCCCTTTTTTTCCAGATACAGAACTAGAAACGCTACCCACATGGACGCCCCGATCGTGATAATTGTCAGCGATCTCCAACGAGATATCTGAGTAAAATAAAATTAAGCAAAGACAGTAAATTTTCTGGGCGGCACGGTGGCCTCACAGCATGAAGGTCAAGGCTTGAAACACTATCCTATCTGTGTGGAGTTTGCATGTTCTCCCCCTGTATGTGTAGTTTTTCTCTGGGTTCTCCCGTGTTCCAAAAAACATGCATGTTATGTTGCTTGGCCGTTATGAAATTACCCCTTGGAATGGGTGTCTGTGGATGGTTTTCTGTGTGTGTAGTTCAGGGTGTACCCTGCCTCTCGCCTGCAATCTGCTTGGATAAACTCTGGCACCCCCTGCAACCCTATTAGGGATAAACGGTTCAAAAGAGGAAACGAAAGAATGTATAAAATGTTCAAATGTTTGCCTCCTTCTTCTGAGTAAGAACGCCGTGGAGTGGAAGACTTTTTTTCTTCCTTCTCAGTTGGACTGAGGTCACTTTGGCAGGCTGGGATCCCGGACGAGACCCCAGCGGGCGCCAGACTGCAGGGAGAGGGACACAGAGCTGCTGCCCGTCACAGCCCACTGGTCACCTGACGGGGCCCCAAGGCCTGCCAGACTGACACCAGCCCGGGCCTGGCGGGAGGCAGAGAGGGGGCAAAGGAGGGGGCAAGAGAGAGGTGCACAGAGGTGGAGGTTGGCATGGGGAAAGATTGGTATCTATTCCACTCAGATAGTATGGATCAAAACTTTAGGCTCCCCAGGTAATTATTTAATGTGCATGTAGAGGCAAAAAAAAAAAAAACCCCAGACAGAAGCATTTATATGTGAAAGGTTTTAAATATTGTGACCTCCACCTGTGTGACCTAATCAGTTCATCTATAGTTGCTATTGAGTAACTTTGTCTGTCTGATGTTGACTAATCACCTGGTAGGGTTCGAACTTTCCAGCTCATTTCTTTAAATGTAGTACACACTCCATAGAAACAATGCATAGATTTACACACACATCCATGGACTCACATATGTCAACACACACACTTGCACACACTCATATCTTATGTTGCAAATATAATTAGAGCGTGATCAGGACAGTTTCTTTGGATTTTTGTGATAATCAGTTTTAAACCAAATTAAAAGAAAAACTCCTGAGAATGTTTCAAATATTAAGCAGATCAATATTTGCACCAATCTGGAAAAAAAAAATTCAGGTCTGAAAGAAAAATCCCACTCTTTACAGTTTAAAGAGACGTGTGTCTGATTCAGAACCCGCATTGTGCCATGCACATGTTGTACTCGTCTTAGAAATCTACGTTATTTGCTTAGGATGCTGCATTGGTCCGTCGTGGTAAAAAAAAAAAAAAAAAAGAGCTGAGCCGAAAAGCAACGCTCCCGATTTACAAGTCGATCTACGTTCCTACCCTCACCATGGTAACCAGGATCTATGTTCCTACCCTCACCATGGTAACCAGGATCTATGTTCCTACCCTCACCATGGTAACCAGGATGTACGTTCCTACCCTCACCCTGGTAACCAGGATCTACGTTCCTAACCTCACCATGGTAACCAGGATCTACGTGCCTACCCTCACCATGGTAACCAGGAACTACGTTCCTACCCTCACCATGGTAACCAGGATCTACGTTCCTACCCTCACCATGGTAACGAGGATCTACGTTCCTACCCTTACCATGGTAACCAGGATCTACGTTCCTACCCACACCATGGTAACCAGGATCTACGTTCCTACCCTGACCATGGTAACCAGAATCTACGTTCCTACCCTCACCCTGGTAACCAGGATCTATGTTCCTACCCTTGCCATGGTAACCAGGATCTACGTTCCTACCCTGACCATGGTAACCAGAATCTACGTTCCTACCCTCACCCTGGTAACCAGGATGTACGTTCCTACCCTCACCATGGTGACGAGGATCTACGTTCCTACCCTCACCATGATAACCAGGATCTACGTTCCTACCTTCACCATGGTAACCAGGATCTACGTTCCTACCCTCACCATGGTAACCAGGATCTACTGTACGTTCCTACCCTCACCATGGTAACCATGATCTACGTTCCTACCCTCACCATGGTAACCAGGATCTACGTTCCTACCCTCACCATGGTAACCAGGATCTACGTTCCTACCCTCACCGTGGTAACCAGGATCTACGTTCCTACCCTCACCATGGTAACCAGGATCTACGTTTCTACCCTCACCATGGTAACCAGGATCTACGTTCCTACCATCACCGTGGTAACCAGGATCTACGTTCCCACCCTCACCATGGTAACCAGGATCTACGTTCCTACCCTCACCATGGTAACCAGGATCTACGTTCCTACCCTCACCATGGTAACCAGGATCTATGTTCCTATCCTCACCATGGTAACCAGCTGTGGGTAATAACCGAAAGAATGAGATAGCAAATACAAGTGGCTGAAATGAGATTCCTTGGCAAAGTGGCTGGGCTCTCACTCAGAGATTGGGTGAGGAGTTTTACAATCCGGGAGGAGCTCGGTGTCGAGCCGCTCCTCCTCCAGGTTGAGAGAAGCCAGATGAGGTGGTCCGGGACCCTGCTGGAGAGACTATGTCTCACAGCTGGCCGGGGAACGACTCGGGATCCTTCTGGGTGAGCTGGAGGATGCAGCTGGGGTGAGAGAAGCCCAGGCTTCCCGTCTGAGGCAGTTTTCCCCACAACCCGGCCCCGGATAAACGGAAGATGACAGATCGGAACGTTATTTGCAAAATGCACCGTATGCGGTAAAACACAGCAATGAAGTGTTATGGTTAGGGGTGGGTCGGGTTAGGGGAGGACAGGGGTTATTGATTCAACCTGCCCAATCATGAGGCTGGGATTGCTTGTGAGCGATTTGCAAATAGCGTGGATTTGTAAAATGCGTCCAAGACATGTTAAGACATGATGAGGAAGGATTCTGCAGCTGCTAAAATGACATTAGAAAGCAGTAAACAGGAAGTGGGAAGGGTCCTCCAGAGAAACAGAAAAATATCATCCGCAGAATCTTTTGGAACTGAGTGTACACACACATAGGTACGCACACACTCACACACACACAGTAAGAGACACAGACTCAGTATGCAAAACCTTCTGTGCTGCTGAGAATCTGAGCTGTGTTCCCCCCACCTCCGCCTTCTCACCACCGCATAACCTCCGGGTGAGGGGCACTCTGTTTGTGCAGGACACACTAACACAAGAACACACACACACACATACACATACAGGGATGCAAACACAAAAGTCAGATTCACACACACACATACACACACTAACGTAGGAGAGCTGTTGTGAAGAGGGGGAGAAGGAGGAGAAGCACCGTGATCAAAAAGTAAAGTTTTAATTCGCTCCCCAGGGGGACGGGTGGGACGATGACACACACTGCTTACTCATCCACACATACACCCCCTACCCTCTCCTCCCACCTCCTCTGAAATCTTTTCAAATCACATCTCTGCACTGCATTCTATTGCATTCCTCATAAACCCCCCCCCCACCCCCACATTGCCCTCCATCACAAAGTGACAAATCACCGCACACTCCACAAGAGCAACAATCTTTTCTATCCATTTTAGGATGGGGGCAGATTTGGAGGATTTTCACTTTTAAACTAATTAGAAAAACTCGTCTTCTGTTGGAATTTGCATCGTTTTCAATGAGTTTAACTGGATGTAAAAGTGAGTCTCAAGACCTCAGAGAGGAGGTCACATCATTCTGTACACCCACCGAAATGTGGACCAAATGTTTTACTTCTGATCCCTAAATCCTGTCGGAATTTTCCACCGGATCTCCTTCAAACAATAATTTCATCCCACACACAGAAGCATAAGAAACCCCCCCACACACACATACACTTCCTGCCAGTGTTTTCCATTTGCAATAAAGTTGACACTGACGCTCTGATTGGTTTATAGAGACATATGAAGACGGTGGGACAGGAATGTTTATTTCATACCATGCACACGTATGTATATGCACATGCAAATATACATGTTCTGTGAATGTTCTGTTACATTAGCTTTATTTGAGGCCAGGTCATGGAGGATTACACCCTCAGTCGAGAAGCCTAGGCTTCCCTCGCCCCGGCCAGATGATTATGTGGAAACATGAACTGACCGATACGTGGGACAAGCCTCTGGGATGTACAGGTCATCATCAGGGACAGGTGTCAGACCTAGGTATGCTACCGGTAGTTCATCTTGAGGAGGACATACATCTCCACAGAACACCAGCTTTACCACTTACCAGGTATGGGTTCTATTACAGACAATATATTACAATTACTTTTGTATTAATCTATTACTGTTCTGGACTGTCTGGACTTTCTTTCTTGACAGAAATGATCAACAGACGATTTTTATTTTTATCATCTTTTAAAATGTATTTCTTATTGGTCGATAATGTTAAACTAGTACATATACTACTATTATAATATACAAACTATCCTTCACATCATGTCCCATTAATTGTAAATGTGGCCATCTGAACGAAGTCCAAAGAGGATGCTTCTTAACGTGAATCTATTCTGTCTTTGGGGTAGCAGTTTCAGTTCACAGGGCTATTATCATGTGAACATGGGGGGAGCGTCTTACTGGTTGTTTAGTTTCAGTGAGGACCATAGGGGGTAAGTAGACCACTAGAGAGATTAGCTATCCCCAGAGTTGTAAACAAAGAACTTACCTGTCCATGAGCTGGATTGCAATGACCATCAGGTCATTGTCTTACTGTAGCAGCACCCTCACATATCACAGTGCCCAAAGGCATTCACACCCCTGATAGTTAATGGCCATAAGCAGCAGTGGCCGTTTCAACAAGTCAAAAACAGGTCTCAGTAATAGACAAGCACTACTACTTGTCTACTACTTGACTACTACAAGCATACTTCATTACTTTATAATCTATCACTAGTACTTCCCATTGTGGTATATTTTCATTAATATTACAGCAAGAGCCTACAGTGCATATTGCTATTCCATATTACTATTACCCCACCCCTGCCGCTTACATCAGGACTTTCACTTTTTATTTTCACTACACTCACCAACTCTTCTAAAACCTGTACTCTGTTCCATGTGTTTAGCAACACATGCACTGCATGAGACGTACCTTATCAAAGCATGCAATCTGAACTAATCTAAACAATCTAATCTAGGTCATTTTAACCTGTACTGCCCGTATATGAATATTTCAAGTCATAAAGAATATTAAACCAGGTGTTCAGTAAGATGCAGGATTTTGGCCAGCGCTGATACACAGAATCACAAACTCAGATGCAGAAATATCCTCTGGCCCTTCTTTCTCCTCAATTCTCTACCGCCTCTTCGTCAGCTGGTTGGTACAGTGTGATTCTGAAATTTTCCATCAACCAGTTCTAGATTCCTGATGGATCATTTGTCTTTCTATCTTGGGCGTCGCCAAACGGAGGAGGCCTCGTTGCTGGATACATCTGCATCATTCTTGGCTGATTCCTGGCTGTCCTGTCTTGTGGTTTTCATCTCATCTCTGATTCATCTCACCTGCCCTTTTCTTTTAGGATGAAAACCATCTGCTGAATTATCAAATAAGTCCTTCCCGGATTTAACAATTTTGCGATTGCAACTCTTCTTCTTCTCCTTTCGGCATTTCCCTTCAGGGGTCGCCACAGCAAGTCAGTTCCTTCCATCTAACCCTATCTGCTGCATCCTCTTCAGTCACACCAACTATCTTCATGTCTTCCTTCACTGTATCCATGAACCTCCTCTTTGGTCTTCCTCTAGTCCTCTTTCCTGGTGGTTCCAAATCCAGCATCCTTCTTCAGACGTACTCGGTCTCTCTTCTCTGTACTCCAAACCATAGTTGCGATTGCAACTATTGACGCTTAATCAACCAGACTCCGCAGAATTGTGAATCCACAACTTTGTCCAACCACCGCAACTTTCACAACAACTAGGGCTTAACTTCCTGTTTGATGAGTTTAGTGATTAATTTCATGTGTAATGTGTGTGTGAACAAGCTGTGTGTGCTCGTAGTGTCAGCAGTTATCCACCAAGAACAACATCCAGTTTTTAAAACAAGAAGAAGGACGTGGAACCAAATCAACGCAAATAAATCTGTGATAATGTTCAATTGAACCACATGATCAGAGACGAGTTTAACACTTTAGAAAATAAAAAGTGAATCAAGTTTATTCGGATTTCTGGAATTTGATCCAGTTTTTGGATCAAAAAGGTGCAAAAAAACTATTTTGTACCTATTTGTTGCTTCTTTTAAACGTCTCCATCAATTGTCCTGAAAATTGACAAAAACAGTTGATTTAATTGTAAACAAAAAAAAGTTAGGGTTTAAAAAATTTTTAAAGTTTAAAAGTTTTAAAAGTTTTTTCTCATTAAGAAGGAGGAGCTAAGTTAACGAATGCTTCAAGTCTATTTAATTACTTCAATAATTTGTTATTGTCAGCCAGTCAGTCAGCTTCTTATGATTCCATCCCTTATGGGGTTGCGGGGGTTGCCGGAGCCCATCCCGGCTGATTCAAGGCGAGGGACAGGGTACACCCCGAACAGGTTGCCAGTCTGTCGTGTGGCCACACATCGTTTTCACACACACTCATTCATAGGGGCAATTTGGCACCGGCCAATCAACCTAAGGAAACTGGGGGGTGGAAGGAAACTGGGGCACCCGGAGGAAACCCACCCAGACACAGGAAGAACATGCAAACTCCACACAGAAAGGACAGTGTTCCAAGCCTCATCCCCACTCGAGACTCGAACCCACAACCTTCTTGCAATGAGGCCACTTCGCCACCGTGCCGCCCTAATTTGTTGTTGTTTACCTGAAAACTGTGCACATTTTTTTATGTTTAACGAAGTGTGTGAAACCATAGAAACAACTATGTTATAATATTGAGCCAAACAAATAAATTGAATTGAAATGCACGCTCACACACACACACTCACACACGTACACACAGTTAGTTCTCCTGTATCTCCAACTGTGTCTGTCTGAATGTGGTTGAGGCAGTGGGATGATGGGGGTGTGAGGGGGTGTCAGTATGACGGGAGCAGGCGAGCGGAGAGGCAGAGAAGCTCCACTCGATATATCCGTAATGTTCCTTAATATTTTCATTTTGATGTAATTTGTGGCCCCGGTTTTTTAAATATCCGCTGTGTAATAATGTTTAATTTGAGGGGTCAGTGTGCCAGCGAGTTTATTAAAGCTGATAAAACTCATTTTCCACAGAGCCAGATCAGGTTAGGAGGCCAGCCCAGCTGAATATTTCATCTTTTATCATAATGCCAGGATGACAGAGCCACATTATTACAATGAGAGAATTGCTCATTTTCCTGTTGGGGAGGGCCGACACCCCCACCGCCTCTCCTCAACCCACTCCCCATCCTTCCTGCCACCGCCTGCCTGCACCAATGACTGGCCAGGGGGGCTCCACAGTGTGTTTGTTGCAATAAAAGCAAATCTTCCCTGGGAAAAGAAGGGGTGACACGTGGAAAGGAGGGAGGGAGAGCGAGAGTAAGGGGTGAGAGAGAAAAGCAACTTTCTCCAACCTCACTTATTTGATTGCGATGAATAATAAATCTACGGGTTTCCAGACGCACACACAAACATACACACACATGGACATACACACGCAGACACATAAATGCACACATACACACACGCCAATACAGTGTGTTCCAAATCATTATGCAAATAAATTTAAGCGTCATCAAGATCATTGGTTTGGTTGATCTGGATTGTTTTTAATCTTAAGATTTTTGGATTCATAAAATCAGATCTTTTTAAAACTCCTAAAATCAGTGGATGAAAATATTTCATTTTCACAGTTTGAAGAGACTTGTGTCTGAATGAGAGCCCACACTGTGACGTGCAGATAAAAACACGATGAGGAATGATTCCACCAGACAAATATGCAGCTGCTAAAATGACGTTAGAAAGCAGCAAGGTCCCAGGGGGAGTTGGCCTGGTGGTAGAGATACCGTCTTTCGGCCGGGAGAACCTGGTTCTATTCCTACTGCGCCCAAGGCCAAGTCCCAAGTCCCTGGGACAGTGGGAGATGAGAGAATAAAACACCAATTGCAAAAAAAAAGAAGAAGCAGCAAACAGAAAGTGTGGAGGACCCATTAAAGAGTTCCAGCTCTGCAAACCTGAGGAAAATCTCCTCAAGAAAAACATGGAATTTAACGTCTACATACTTGTTGGATTTGGAAAAGATTATTTTTGCTTCTACTTGGTCACGAGTTGATTCTCACGACTCTGTTTTAACACGTTTTAATAAGAGGGTTTTTAGCAGATTTTAAATTGTGCAAAACTCTACAATGAGTTTAAGATTGATTTTCAAAATTAGTTATTTATTTTAAAGCGCTGGAGTGCTCAAGTTGTATCTTCTTCTTCTTTCGGGATTTCCCTTCAGGGGGCGCCACAGCAAGTCAGTTTCTTCCATCTAACCCTATCTCCTGCATCTTCTTCGGTCACACCAACTATCTTCATGTCTTCCTTCACTGTATCCATGAACCTCCTCTTTGGTCTTCCTCTAGTCCTCTTTCCTGGTGGTTCCAAACCCAGCATCCTTCTTCTGATGTACTCTCTCTCTCTCCTCTGCACATGTCCAAACCATCTCAGTCTGGCCTCTCTGACTTTAAAACCTCTAACATGTGCTGTTCATCTGATCCTGTCCATCCTGGTCACTCCCAGAGAGATCCTCAGCATCTTCATCTCTGCTACCTCCATCTCTGTTTCCTGTCTTTTTCTCAGTGCCACTGTCTCTAGACCAATCAGCATGACCGCTCTCACCACACTGTCTCTAGACCAATCAGCATGGCCGCTCTCACCACACTGTCTCTAGACCAATCAGCATGGCCGCTCTCACCACACTGTCTCTAGACCAATCAGCATGGTCGCTCTCACCACAGTTTTCTACACTTTCTCTTTCATTTTATCTGAAACTCTTCTGTCACACATCACACCTGATACTTTTCTCCACCCGTTCCAGCCTGCCTGAACACACTTCTTCACCTCTTTTCCACACTCTCCATTGCTCTGGACTGTTGATCTTAGATACTTAAAATCTTCCACCTTCTTTATCTCTTCTCCCTGTAACCTCACTTTTCCATTTGGATCCCTCTCATTCACACACATGCTGAAGTTGCATGAAACGTATTAAACGTTTTGACCCCCTGCTCCTCTGGTCGCACCCTCAGGTTATCCGGTCAGAACCTGCTGAAAGTTCCTAAAACTACATTTAAAACTTGGGGAACGTTTTCCCCTTTGCCCTCATGTAGCCAACTGTGAACTCTTTTAAGGTCCTACTGGTGACTCGCTCGTTAAGGAACGCCATTGGTTGTGTGATGAACCGAGTCAACGAAGAGGAGAAAAAGCACAGGGAATTCTTACAAAATAGTTTTGATTTTTTTTTTCCAAAAAATAGATTTTAGTATCTTTCCCGGCCCATAAAAGAGGTCAACAAAAAACTGTTCTAAATAAATCAACACTTGGCAAATGAAGGAGTCAGATGAAGCCATTTCCTGCAGCTGGTTCTGCTGTTGCTGGCCGAGCCACGCCCACAGGAAATGGTTATTTAGAGAAAAATATATTTGCTTTAAAATTTTACGATCCTAGTGACAAAATAACTCAATTAAATGTGTCTGAGATGCCAAGTTTTTGGTTTCACAAGGAGGCAGATTTTGGGGCGGAGCCCAAAAAAAGAGGAGGGGCTATGATGTGACGTCACATCCCGCCATGTGGACAACACCCGCCATGACAGTTGCACAGTTGTTGCATATTTTATTTCTCTTACCTGCTATTTTTATTTTATTTTTTAAATTTCTTGCTCTTATAAAGAACTTTGTGATTTTATTATCTGTGAAAAGTGACTTTTTGACTATGTATGTACACATTCAAGGCAACACCATGTGCACACCCTCACATATTTAAAGAGGGTCTCCAGTCTGAATGAACCTGTTTAATTGAGCCATTAGAAGCTGGATGGAGGAGGGAGGTGGTGGGGTGGGGTTCCACTGATCAGCAGAGCCGAGAATTGAACCTGCATCACACACAAATGACTGGCTAGACCTTTTCTGCAGCGTCCTAATGAATGGAGCCACGTGTGTCCCTTGCAGGTCAGAACCATTAGACCCACATTAGAGGACCATGATGAACCTCAATAATGAGCAGAATAAGAGGGAGCAGAATGGCAGATTTATGGGCTGGCGTGCAAAGGATTGTGGTGAAGCGTGTGTTTGTACGGTTACTAACAGGATTACACAAGTTTATCTGTACCTCATAAAGAATGTAATAAAAGAAAAAAACAAGTTCACTAGGAATGAAATTACTCACAGGAGACGTAGTTAGGATTTATTTCTATGTGTGGAAGATCGATCACGCACCATGAGGGCCATCCTGGTTTTTAATATGGTAATCTGTAATCTAACTTTTTATTCTGCTTTCCCACCAGAGAATCAAGTCAAGAATTTTTGTTTGTAATGTGTGTTTAAAAATCAGCGAATTCAAGTTCGTTTGTCAGATTAATTAAAGATGGTAGAAAATATGGGTTTTAGTTTCAAAAAGTCTTTCAAAAGTAAACAAATATATTTTATTCATATTTGTAAAAAATGTTGGATTCATTTTTATGTGAGTCATATATATGTAGGTAGGGATGGGTCTCCCTATCTCTGGTGCCGAGGTCGCCAAGGTAGTCAAAAAACTACTCAGTGGCTGGGCTCTGGGGGTGGATGAGATCCGTCCGGAGCTCCTAAGGGCTCTGGATGGTGTTGGGCTGTCCTGGCTGACACGCCTTTGTACCATTGCATGGACATCGGGAACAATGCCTCTGGATTGGCAGACCGGAGTGGTGGTCCCTCTTTACAAGAAGGGGGATCGGAAGTTGTGCCGTTAGGGATCACACTCCTCAGCCTCCCTGGGAAGGTCTATTTAGGAGTACTGGAGAGGAGGGTCTGTCGGATTGTCGAGTCTCGGATTGAAGAGGAGCAGTGTGGTTTCCGTCCCGGACGTGGAACTACGGACCAGCTCTATACCCTCTTCAGGATCCTGGAGGGGTCATGGGAGTTTGCCCAACCAGTCTACATGTGTTTTGTGGATCTGGAGAAGGCATTTGATGGTGTCCCTAGGGGACTCCTGTGGTGGAAGCTCCAGGAGTACGGGATCCCGGAGCTCAGTGTCGAGCCGCTACTCCTCCAGGTCAAGAGGAGCCAGATGGGGTGGGCATCTGGTCAGGATGCCCCCGAGCGCCTCGCTGGTGAGGTGTTTCGGGCATGTTCCACCGTGAGGAGACCAAGAGTCAGACCCCGGACCTGCTGGAGAGACTATGTCTCACAGCTGGCCAGAGAACGACTCGGGATCCTTCCTGGTGATCTGGAGGATGCAGCCGGGGAGAGAGAGGCCTGGGCTTCTCGTCTGAGGCTGTTGCCCCCGCAACCTGGCCCTGGATGAGCGGAAGACAACGGAACGAATCAAACAGAAAAAATTATTTTCTCTCTTAGTTTATGTTTGCGTCTCTGAATTAAATACCCACTTTCATTTGTGGGTACAATACACATATCAAAATATTGGCAATCATGTCTAGATCAAGTTGGGACACACATCTTGGCATGCCTGTCATCCCGGCATGGACGTCTTTCCTTCAACGCCATTTCTGGTGGCCAATAATGAAAAAGAATGGCCTAGAGTATGTCGCTGCATGTTCCATGTATGCCGGGAACAAGACATTGCGTTGGGTCTACAGTGCCCTCCCAAAACCTCCTTCTGCTAGAGAGACTGCCTACCTGCTCGTCCATTGTGTTTTCCATCTTCATGGACTCCCTGCTGGCATTTTCTCTGACGGGACCACAGTTCATCTCTCAGGTCTAGAAGACCTCCTGGAAGTTCTTTGGTGCATCTATCAGCTTGTCTTCGGAGGTTCAGTCTCCGGCCAATGGTTAGGCAGAGCATGCCAATCGGACCAGGAGTCTGCTCTGCTTTGTATCCCTATGATCCTACCTGACACCTAGAGAGACCAACTAGCAGAATTCCCTAATCTGTTCTGCTTCCAGTCTTTTGACTTTTGAGTGTGTTGTAGCACACCAACCCCTGATGGTCCCGGCCCAGCAAGAGGAGCCGTTGTTCCCTTCAGTCCAGGATGTCCACATGTCCCTCCTAAGGCCTCTTGTGTCAAGTGGCCGGGTCCTGGCCATACCCATTCCTCCCACCTGTCTGGTGGCTGGATGGTCAGCTTACGTGTCTAGCACCTGCTGGATGTTCGTCACCATGGCACGGCCTCGAGTTTCATGTCAACTGGTCTTGAGCAGCCATTGTGCATCCTGCAGTATTTCATTTTGAATGTGACCTATGCCGTTCGGACTTTTTTGTAGCTTGTTGGGCTCCTGTTGAGAGGGGGTTACTTTTGTGGCTCAGTAGAAGTGCCCTCTTTAGATAAATCTAGCTGGCACACATGGGGATCATCTCTTCTCCTCATCAGCTCCTGCATTTATGCCATCGAGAACTCCATCCAGTTCCAGATTGTTGGTTTACCCTGAACTCCTGCTTGTCGTTTCTCCCAGGAGGGTATTCCAGTCCGGTCTGTTTGCCAGCAACCCATCTGCAAGCCAGTTCATCCTACCATTTATTCCCCTTTCTGAAAACCAATAAACCTGCAGCTAACCTGGCTTTTCGGTGCCAGGGCTCCATCATCCCCCACCTGCCAACCACCACCACCAGCTCACTTTAAACAGGGAGTTTTAAGGCCTTAAAACTTTGCAGATTTTGCGTTTTCAGGGTTATTTTTAGAACATAAACCCCAGCGTTAACGATGAATCGCTGTCCCTAAAACATACTGCACGTCTTTAGCTGTTAAAAAAAAAAAAATTAAAAAAAGAATTGTTTGGCCATCCACCAAAAAGGGTGCCAGACATTGTGGGTGCAGGAAGAGGAAATGCTGGGCACCCTAAAGGGCAGCAGAGGTCACCAATGACCCTGCCAACAACCCCAGGGAGGGGTTAGTTTAAAGTGAACATGTCTGGACGAAAAACTCTAATAAAAAAAAATCCAAATCTGTCAGTGTGGAGAGGGGGTGAAGTGTCAGGCTGGTGGGGGAGTGGGTGATGGTGGGGTACCAGACTGGGGCATCTCGGGGGAGGGACTTTTTGGTGGAGGAAAAACCATGCACCATGTCTCCTGCTACCAAACCGTTGTTCCCCTTATTTGATTGTGAAGCCATGAATAATGCATGGCAGATTGGGACTGGAAGAGGAGGGCGGGGGTTACGGTGTATGTGTGTGTGTGTGTTTGTGTGTGTATGAATGTGTGGTGGTGTGTGAGGTGGGGGGACCCCAACCTTAAAGGGGCACTGCCACAGTGGGAGTCATTACCGATGAACAACCACACTGATGAGCCACAGAGAAAGAAAAGAGGGAGAGAAATGAAGAGTGACTGCAGGAGAAAAACAAACAAGATATTAAAAAAAAAGATGCACATGAAATCTGAAACATCGCCGGTTTATCAACTGTTTCTGTTTCTCACTCTGAACATGTTTTTATTTTTATTTACCTTCCAATAAAATGAAAAAAAAAAGTTTTTAATGCTCACAAAATATGACCATCCGTCTGTGCTTCTGTAACACTGTTGTGAATGCAGTATTTCCCGGATGATTGAAACATTTAATTAAAAAGGCTATTGTTACTCAGTACTGGCTATAGATGACCTTTTAAGGTGTTCTGGATAATGCAGCTAAACGCCACAAATGTGACAAAAAGGGAGACGTTGGCTTAGTGGTTAGAGCGTTCGCCCGCGGACTGGAAGTCAACCGGAAGTCAGCCGGAAGTACGCGGATTTGGATCCAACTGAGTGCACGTCTAGAGTCTTTGGAGAAGACACCTAACCCCCCGTTTCTCCCACCACAGGCACCGTTGAGGGCAGCCTGCTGCGGTGTAGGAGTGCAGCACACAAAGTTCGCAATGAGGGATGAATAGAGTGGGTAAAAAAAAAAAAAGATTTGAAAACACAACATCTCCCAAAACACCAATGGGACTTGAATTAAACTGCCCACAGTTACTCAGTACCAACTGTAAAGGAATCAATTTGTTTTTAGGGACCAACCTGGGCTGCAAATCCTCATAACCACAATGTCACCCAAATCCCTGATGGGGTTTTAATTAAACTACCCACATTTACTCAGTACCAACCATAGATGAAGAGATGGGATATTTTTCTAAGCCTTGGAATTGACTTTTTTTTGGTTTGTCCACAATATTCATTGTGCAAAATGTTTTTTTTTAGGAAATGTAGATTTATACATGAACAGGAAGGGGATGAAGGCCAAATTAGCCAGGTTGTAGAAGCAATTATTGGGGCATGCTCTGCACCTAAGCAGCCTAATAGGTATGTAGGGAAGGCATTATTCAATTAGAGAGGTGGTAGAGCAGTGGTGACAGCACCGGTGTCTTCTCCTTATGAAACAACCTATTTAAGCTAAATCAACTCCCACTTAAGAGCTGCGGTAATAAGCGCACGGCGACGCTCGCCGGCCCGCGGGGGCCCATCTATCATGCTGTAATACAGAATCAGAATGAGTGATAACACCTACTGCTGCTAGAGCGCCTTAGCTGCTGCCGTTAGAGAGCCTTTCAAACACACACACACACACGTTGCTAGAAGCAGCAATAGTCTCCTGCTCATTTCCCTCCTCTTGCATACGGGAAAAGAAATTGTGTTTCTATGGATCTGCAAGTCTGACTTTATTTCTTCTTTTTTTTTTTTCTTAACTTCTTCGTCTAATTCATCTGTTTTTTGTTGGTTTTTTACGTCTGTTGGTCGAGTTTTTGTGTGTTTCTATTAGTTTTAGAACAAAAGCAAAAATAAAATTCTCATATTTTTACATTTTTAAAAATTTGTCAGATTAGAGGAACTTATTTTCCGTTCTGTTTCGTCGTCTTCTGCTTATCCCGGGCCAGGTCGCGGGGGCGACGACCTCAGACAGGAAGCCCAGGCTTCTCTCACCCCGGCTGCATCCTCCAGCTCAACCGGAAGGATCCAGAGTCGTTCCCCAGCCAGCTAGGAGACATAGTCTGTCCAGCAGGTCCGGGGTCTGCATCCTGGTTTCCACCCGGTAGGACGTGCCCGAAACACCTCACCAGTGAGGCGCTCGGGAGGCATCCTGACCAGATTCCCCTACCACCCCATCTGGCTTCTCTCGACCTGGAGGAGGAGCGGCTCGACATCGAGCTCCTCCCGGATGGCAGAGCTCTTCACCCAATCTCTGAGTGAGAGCCACGCCACCCTGCGGAGGAAGCTCATTTCGGCCGCTTGTACCCACGATCTCATTCTTTCGGTTACCACCAACAGGTGGTGACCATAGGTGAGGGTTGGAACTTAGATCCTGGTTACCATGGTGAGGGTAGGAACGTAGATCCTGGTTACCATGGTGAGGGTAGGAACGTAGATCCTGGTTACCATGGTGAGGGTAGGAACGTAGATCCTGGTTACCATGGTGAGGGTAGGAACGTAGATCCTGGTTACCATGGTGAGGGTAGGAACGTAGATCGACTTGTAAATCGAGAGTTTTGCTTTTCGGCTCAGCCCTCTCTTTACCACGACGGACCGATGCAGCGGCCTAGTTTTTGCTGATGCCGCACCGATCCGCCTGTTGATCTCCCGCTCCATCCTTCCCCCACTCGTGAACAAGACCCCGAGATACTTAAACTCCTCCACTTGGAGCAGGACCCTGTCCCTGACCCGCAGGGGGCATTCCACCCTTTTCCGGGCGAGGACCATGGTCTCGGATTTGGAGGCGCTGACTCCCATCCCGGCCGCTTCACACTCTGCAGCAGATCGAGCTTTAATTTGCCAGACTAAAGGAACTTATTTTTCGTTCCATTCCGTCGTCTTCCGCTTATCCCGGGCTGGGCCGCGGGGGCAACAGCCTCAGACGGGAAGCCCAGGCTTCTCTCACCCCGGCTGCATCCTCCAGCTCACCCAGACAGATCCAGAGTCGTTCCCGAGCCAGCTGTGAGACATAGTCTTTCCAGCGGGTCCACGGTCTACCTGTTGGTCTCCACCTGGTAGGACGTGCCTCAAACACCTCACCAGTGAGGGGCTCAGGAGGCATCCTGACCGGATCCCCCAACTACCCCATCTGGCTCCTCTCGACCTGGAGGAGGAGCGGCTCGACATCGAGCTCCTCCCAGATGGCAGAACTCCTCACCCAATCTCGGAGCTTATTTTATTTGCTATTTTTGTTCATAAGTCTGAATCCAGCTTTGAAATTTCTGCTTTTTTAGTAATAAAAATATGAGGAATTGTTTCATTATATTTTTTTATTGAGATTTTAGGCCCACAGAAATGTACACATCGTTCAAAAGCGTTTAAAACAGTCACCGGTTTAATTCTTTGTTGTTTTTCTATGAAAGTTTGAACTTTGAAGAGCAAAAAGTGTGAAAATGTTCATTTATTTGTGATTAAAAGTCTATAAAATGTCTCTTAATGAAAAATAAAGTTGAGTACTTTTAAAATTTTGTACATTGAAAGTTATTTTCAGAACAAAACTCCAACCAATAACGAGCTTTACAACCAACTGTGGGTCGGTCGTTTTTGTTCACCACGCAAAAATGATTGGCTGAGGGTTTTTTGGTGTTACACAAAGTCTGTAGTTTATGGATAAATTCAGACCGTCTGTGGACCGTCACGGGAAGTCTGTGTTCCCGTATTATGTTTCTTTCTTTTTTTTTTTTTGTTTTGTGATAGATTATGCGTAGCCCCAAGGGGGAATCAAACCAGGTTCTCCCGGTCGAAAGACGGCAATTCTGCCACTAGGCCAGTGGTGGATGAAGTACTCACTTTTTATACTTAAGTAAAAGTATCAATAAAAAAAATTACTTAAGTAAAAGTATCAATAAAAAAATCTACTTAAGTAAAAGTACAAAAGTAGTTGGTGTAAATTTGACTTTTTAAGTAAAAAGTAAAAGTATATAATCATAATTCAAGTGTTATTTTTTGTGCTATAGGGTGTCACCATGGTAACCAGGATAAATACTCTGCAGGGGTGTGACCCCCCCTCTCCCACCTCTTTTGGTCCACAAAAATAAATAAATAAAAAGAAAGGGGCCCTAGAAGGGCCAGTGAATGGTCCGCCAAAATGGAGGAAAATGACACTTATTTTTTAAAATGTTTTGGGGGAGAGGCCCCCAGTCACTATATATTGGCTTTCTCTAAGTCCCAACCCCCTTTGGAAAATTCTAGATCCGCCTCTGCTCTGTGTAATGATGGCTCAACTTTTTATTTAGAAGTAAACACAACGAACAACGATCTTCTGACTCTTTTTAATTTGTTTATATTTGATGTTAGGTTTTTGAATGAATGCAGAAAATGTTTCTCGATTCATGACTTCTTCTCCCGATCAACTGCTTCTTTTGATTTTGACGATGCGGCTTTAAGATGCGCTAAAAAAAACTTGTGTATTTTTCAAATTCCTGAACAAAAATGTAACGAAAAATGTAAAACACACTTTTAAAAAGTAGCGAAGTAAAAGTACAAATATTTGCTCTAAAAATGTAGTGAAGTAAAAGTAAAAGTACCGGTCTTAAATTTTACTTAAGTAAAGTACAGATACACGATTTTTTTACTTAAGTACAGTAACGAAGTACATTTACTTCGTTACGTTCCACCACTGCACTAGACTAACGCCCGCTGGGACTCTGGAATACGTTTCTGTCTGCTGAACCACTGAAATGATTTCAATAAAATTACCCACAGCTAGTCAGTACCAACTATAGATGAACTGATTAGTATTTCAGGGACGTGCAACCTAAGGCCAAGCTCAAAAACTCTTATCGTAACGCCACTACCCAAACCATCAAACGGATTTTGATAAACTGCCCATAGTTACTCACTACCATTCTTTATTTTTTTCAACTTGTCGGCCACGACCTTATTCTGATTTTAATCTATTTAAAAATCCAATCAAAATAACATAAAAACATTATTTATAAAGATTTTTTTTTTAAACGACTTTAACCCAAACGTTTCAAACAAAGACGGATCTTGGTTTCAAATAAAAACCTTCTGATTTACAAAATGATTTATTTTCCGTCACCTCTTAGAGATTAATAATGATGCAACAGTGCGATGGCACGTGAACGGCGCGCCGCTGTGGAGTGGAACCTGTGCCAACTCTCTGTAAGTGAACACAAACATGTGGAATTTTGCCAACAACAACTCCCAGAAAAGCTGGAGTTGGCTGTCAATCATTAACCTCCAAAATGGAAATGTACCCTATCCTCCACGGGCTCCTTGGGCTCCTCGGGCTCCTCGGGCAGGCGTATGGATCACTGTACACATGTAAATAAACACACACACACAAACAAACCAGCAGGAACGGGGGAAAAAACTGCTGAGTTGTGTAAAGAGCGGGTTTGATCAGCAACCAGAATGTTTTGATTAAGCTTCGTACGTACGTTAGACTGTGATTTCTAAAACACACCAAGAGCCTCCAGCCAAAAACAATCAGCCTGGAAAAAGATTCATTTGACTCGTTGGATAGAATTTAAAAGACTTGCTACATAAACCTCCAAAAGCATTAAGATAAAGTCTCTGTTATGCAAGATATTTAGATCTAATTTGATTAAATATGTTCTTGCTTCGTTTCCACAGGGCTTAAAGTGGAACGCAGGTTTTCCCACAAGGCTTTTATTCTCTTGCATTACCTTCTGAATTTCTAAGAGCCACACAATTAGTGTTGTCGGACTCTAGCCGTGTGGATACGGACAAAAATAACACCAACATGATGCATTTTTTTGCCTTTTTTTTTCTTAAACAAGCAAAGCCCCTGGGCGAGCAGGCCATCCGGCTGGAGCTCCAGTTGTTAAGCTGTTACTACTTTCCTCTCTGTGGCTTTTATCGTCTTCGGCCAACAGTCTGCTGTTAAGCAATTAGGGATTTGGACCCACAAAGCATTCTATCAGTTGTCTCAGTAACAAAGCAAAGCAAAGGGGACACAGTGCTGTTCCCCTCACAACGAGCCTTACTGAGCATGTGCAGAAGCAATTTACTCACCAGGAGTAACTAAAGTAAACAGAACCAGGAAAAAATAACCAATCGAAAGAAAGAAAAATGTAAAATAGACATTGGAGCTTATTGGTGTACCAACAGTTATCCCTGACATTGGCCTGGCGCCACCGAATGTCTCTAATCAATTCAATGTTACTTCAGCGGCTCGTCTGATTGGATAACATAAGGAAGAAGAACAAAAATGAAGCCTAATTTACTAAGATTTGGCTGGGTAGGTTTTTCGCTCAGCTCATGCAAACTTAAGATTTGTTAAAACCACTGTAACTTTTCTTGTGCAACGTAAGATTTATAAATCACACCTGCAACAAATCTCAGATTTGGCCCCATCTGGCTCCAAACACGCCTCTAGAACTCCAAATATGGAGCATGCAAATTATGTGATGCATAAGCAAAGGTCTAAAAATGACCCGGTGGCATCTGAAAATACTCATGAACAGTGACATGGTGTGGTCGTTGTGTGGCCACGGAGACATATCCCGCAAGTTTAAGCGAGTGGAAAACGGTCACCACGGTAACTCAGTAATTGTTTCCTTTCTGCTCCAAATGCTTCATTTCACTGTCCTCAGTTCACTTCCGTTTCTGTCCACAAAAGTCATCTTTTTCCCACGTCATCCCGTTTGCGTAAAGCAGCTCCTGAGCTGTCGATTTTATGAACTGATCAATTTGCGTAGAAGTAGGTAAACGCACAGATTTGAGTGTAGGCCGGCTTGATAAATGAGGCCGTAGGAGAGTTTACGAATTTCTCAAATATGAAGGAGAAAATCCTTTCAGGTTCAAACCTTCAAAAAGTTTAACTTTAATAAAACCCTATTTTTAAACGATGATGATGTAAGAATTTAAACTATGGAGAATATTTGTAAAAAATTGACAAGAAATCTACACTTTTTTTCCCTTTTCTAGTCATTCCGTTACGTCGTCTTCCGCTTATCTAGGGTCAAGCCTCAGATAGGAAGCCCAGGCTTCGCTCACCCCGGCTGCATTCTCCAGCTCACCCTAAAGGATCCAAAGTCGTTCCCCAGCCAGTTGTTAGACATAGTCTCTCCAATGGGTCCGGGGTCTGTCTTGGTCTCCTCCGGTGGGATGTGCCCGAAACACATAACGAGCGAGATGCTCAGGAAGCATCCTGACCAGATGCCTGAACCATTGCATCTGGCTTCTCTTGACCTGGAGGAGGAACAGGTCGACACCGAGCTCCTACCTGATGGCAGAAATCTTCGCCCGATCTCTGAGTGAGAGTCCAGCCATCCTGCGGGGGAAGCTCATTTCGGCCGCTTCTATCCACAATCTCATTCTTTCAGTCACCACCCACAGCTGGTGACCATGGTGAGGGTAGGAACGTAGATCCTGGTTACCGTGGTGAGGGCAAGAACGTAGATCCCGGTTACCGTGGTGAGGGTAGGAACGTAGATCCTGGTTACCATGGTGAGGGTAGGAACGTAGATCCTGGTTACCATGGTGAGGGTAGGAACGTAGATCGACTTGTAAATCGAGAGCTTTGCTTTTCGGCTCAGCTCTCTCTTTACAACGACAGACCGATGCAGCGTCCTAGTTATTGCTGACGCCGCACCGATCCGCCTGTCGATCTCCAGCTCCATCCTTCCCCCACTCGTGAACAAAACCCCGAGATACTTAAACTCCTCCTCTTGGGGCCGGACCATGTCCCTGACCTGCAGGGTGCATTCTACCCTTTTCCAGGCAAGGACCATGGTCTCGGATTTGGAGGCACTGATTCCCATCCCAGCCGCTTCACACTTGGCAACAAATCGATCCAGTGAGAGCTGGAGATCACGGTACAATGACGCCAACATAGGACCACATCATCCGCAAAAAGCATAGTATTCAAAAATGTGTCTTAAACATGTCAAAATTATTCTGTTTGATTCTCATGAAAGAACAAATAAAAAATTTTTACACACACACACACATGGCTCACCTTCATCAACCAATCTGTTAAAAGTTACCGATAATTCCTTTGAGAGTTTGTTGGAATCAGATAGTTTTGGGACTTATTGATGTCTCTTTTGTTCCTTTGTGTGTGAGATACCACCAGGTTGTGAGAATCATTAGCAAAGCTGATTTGATTTACGTCTCATGTAGACGGGGCCACCCAAATGATCTGCCTCACTATGGCCATCATCAATCACCGCCAACCAGAGGGCACAGCAGGCACGCATGGGAAGGAGAGCCGCATGCCAGCGAGTGTGAGTGTGTGTGTATACACTGACAAACACGTGCACACTAAATAAATATACTCTGACTAAATGTTCCGGTGTTTGCGGCACGCTTGTGCTTGTTCTGAGCTGTTTTTCCATCTTCTACCGTCATAAATCTGCACCAATAATTTTATTATTTTTATTATTAATTTCCTCGGCGTCGGCTGGTGAGAGCGGGGTCTGACCTGCTTCCTGAGCTTCATCACTAACACACCTTAGAAAATCTACTTTAGAATTGTTTACTAAAGAAGCTAAAATGGAAAAAGAAAAAGACGCTGGGAGCAGTGACCGACGAAGAGACTGGACGTAAATACTAGTTTAAAATAGATTTTTAACATTGAGGGTTTGGGATGTTTATTTGTACATCAAAATTCCGTTCCGTTCCGTCATCTTCCGCTCATTCGGGGCCAGGTCGCGGGGCAACTGCCTCAGACGGGAAGCCCAGGCTTCTCTCACCCCAGCTGCATCCGCCAGCTCACTCGGAAGGATCCCGAGTTGTTCCCCGACCAGCTGTGAGACATAGTCTCTCCGGCGGATCTGGGGTCTGCCTCTTGGTCTCCTCCTGGTGAGACGTGTCCAAAACACCTCACCAGCAAGGCACTCTGTGGGCATCCTGACCAGATGCCCGAACCACCCCATCTGGCTCCTCTTGACCTGGAGGAGGAGCGGCTCGACATCGAGCTCCTCCCAGATGACAGAGCTCCTCACCCAATCTCTGACCAAGAGCCCAGCCACCCTGCGAAGGAAGCTCATTTCGGCCGCTTGTATCCGTGATCTCATTCTTTCGGTCACCACTCACAGCTGGTGACCAGAGGTGAGGGTAGGAACGTAGATCCTGGTTACCATGGTGAGAGTAGGAACGTAGATCTTGGTTACCATGGTGAGGGTAGGAACGTGGATCCTGGTTACCATGGTGAGGGTAGGAACATAGATCCTGGTTACC
The DNA here is from genome assembly GCA_902685375.1 of Neostethus bicornis. Taxonomy (NCBI): domain Eukaryota; kingdom Metazoa; phylum Chordata; class Actinopteri; order Atheriniformes; family Phallostethidae; genus Neostethus; species Neostethus bicornis. The sequence continues at coordinate 12,422,470 of LR738541.1, read as the reverse complement.
ATGGTGAGGGTAGGAACATAGATCCTGGTTACCATGGTGAGGGTAGGAACGTAGATCTTGGTTACCATGGTGAGGGTAGGAACGTAGATCCTGGTTACCATGGTGAGGGTAGGAACGTAGATCCTGGTTACCATGGTGAGGGTAGGAATGTAGATCTTGGTTACCATGGTGAGGGTAGGAACGTAGATCTTGGTTACCATGGTGAGGGTAGGAACATAGATCCTGGTTACCATGGTGAGGGTAGGAATGTAGATCCTGGTTACCATGGTGAGGGTAGGAACGTAGATCCTGGTTACCATGGTGAGGGTAGGAATGTAGATCCTGGTTACCATGGTGAGGGTTCAAACGTAGATCGACTTGTAAATCGAGAGCTTTGCTTTTCGGCTCAGCTCTCTGTTTATCACGACGGACCAATGCAGCGTCGTTCCGTCGTGTTCACGAGGATACATCTAAATTATGATTTGAAAAGAAGAATATATTTGTTGTCAAATTGTTTGCCCGTTTTTAAAAGACATTTTTCTATTTGACACGATGGCCTCAATGATGGGAGCAACAGGGGGTTAGGTATCTTCCCCAAGGATCCTAAACATGAACTCAATGGGAATTGAACCCACAAACTTCCAATTAACTTCCGGCCGAAGACCGAATGCTCTACCACTGAGCCAATGCCAATTGACAATATCATCATATCACTAATAAGCTAGATGCCATTTGGCACCCACAAAATGTAGATGTAGACGTTTTTTTGTTGTTTTTAAACACGTTTTTTTAGGAACTCATTCTGAAACTGAGCAGATTTTCTTGTTGATTAAATAATCTGTGATTCCATCCCAAAAATAATCTGCCTCTCAATCGCGAGAGAGAACAAGTAAAATATTTATAACATATTTTAAACAGAACAAAACCTTAAAGATATGTTTGTTTCAAACCAATCCTCCATCATTACGTTGAACAAAGTACAAACTCTGTGTCTGTGGACGGGCTCGGATCATTGGCTGTGAAAAGATAGATAACTCTGGCACGCAGGACGACCCGGAGCCTCGGGGGGTGACCCATTACAACTTTTCATTAAAACGTCTGTCTGACACACCGCCTTGATTTGTCCATAATTTATGATGCCATTACATGCTAATTAGTGCCGGGATCAGCATGCCAGGTTGGGCTGCCGTCAAAGGACAGGAGCTGCCGGCATAAACCACACAACTACCAAACATTACAATCAAAAGAAGGTCTTTCTGATTTATGTTTAAATTCATTTGATAAAGATCAGTTAATCTCACACCATTTTATTCTTGAATTCTTCTTCTTTCGGCTTTTCCCTTCAGGGGGCGCCACAGCAAGTCAGTTTCTTCCATCTAACCCTATCTCCTCCATCTTCTTCGGTCACACCAACTATCTTCATGTCTTCCTTCACTGTATCCATGAACCTCCTCTTTGGTCTTCCTCTAGTCCTCTTTCCTGGTGGTTCCAAACCCAGCATCCTTCTTCTGATGTACTCTCTCTCTCTCCTCTGCACATGTCCAAACCATCTCAGTCTGACCTCTCTGACTTTAAAACCTCTAACATGTGCTGTTCCTCTGATCCTGTCCATCCTGGTCACTCCCAGAGAGATCCTCCTCATCTTCATCTCTGCTACCTCCATCTCTGTTTCCTGTCTTTTCTTCAGTGCTACTGTCTCTAGACCAATCAGCATGGCCGCTCTCACCACACTGTCTCTAGACCAATCAGCATGGCCGCTCTCACCACGGTTTTCTACACTTTTCCTTTCATTTTATTTAAAACTCTTCTGTCACACATCACACCTGATACTTTTCTCCACCCGTTCCAGCCTGTCTGCACACACTTCTTCACCTCTTTTCCACACTCTCCATTGCTCTGGACTGTTGATCCTAGATACTTAAAATCTTCCACCTTTTTTATTTCTTCTCCCCGTAACCTCACTTTTCCATTTGGATCCCTCTCATTCACACCCATGTACTCTGTTTTACTCTGTTTTACACATGTACTACTATTTTATTCTTGAATCCAATCTGCTTAAAATTTTAATACAGGAGAGAAATTTTGAGGTTATGTTTGCACACATTCAGCCGAGCAATGATCAAGTAAAAATAGTCTGTTTCTGCTTTCTTCCTCAAAGGGGGGTTACTTTGACTGGGCAGTGATACCACATCGCGGTGCGTTTATGAAACTCTGTAAATACATCGGCAAAGATCACAAAAATTCAAAAAGAACGAAAGGTTTGTTGATGATTTATAATTTAAAATTTTGTTCCGTTCCGACACCTTCCGTTTATCCGGGCCGAGTCGCGGAGGCAACAGCCTCAGACCGGAAGCCCAGCCTTCTCTCACCCCGGATGCATCCTCGAGCTCACCCGGAAGGATCCCGACTCGTACCCCAGCCAGGTGTGAGACTTAGTCTCTCCAGCGGGTCCGGGGTCTGCCTCTGGGACTCCTCCCGGTGGGACGTCCCGAAACACCTCACCAGCGAGGCACTCAGGAAAGAATCCTGACCAAATGCCTGAACCAGCCCATCTGGCTCCTCTCGATCTGGAGGAGCATCGGCTTGACACTGAGCTCCTCCCAAATGGCAGAGCTCCTCTCCTGATTTTTTTATTTACATACTTTATTAATTTCTCATTGGGGAAATTTTTGTGCTGCATTACACCTCAGCAGGCTGCCACGACGGCACCAATGGTGGGAGAAACAGGGGGTTAGGTATCTTCCCCAAAGACACCTAGACATGAGCTCAGTGGAATTTGAACTGGCTTTTCTCGGTCCAAGGGTGAATATTCCTGTAAATGTAATCAGTTAATCTATAGCTGGTAGTGACCAACAGTCAGCAGAATTACCTGTTTCCTTTTCAGTGGGCGGAGCCATTAGAAATCAAGTCAATGTTTGTTTTTTTTTTTAAATAGATGATGGATTTTTAAAAGTGTGAACATGAAGTGAAGCAGCGTGTGCAGGCAGTGTGTGATGCGTCATGGAAGAGAGATGTGACCATGTGGAAAACAGAGTGCAGAAGACAAATAAAATAGAGGGATGACTTCTTTTAATTTTGAAGACCCCCTCCGCCGCCCCCCGGGGGAAATCGAACCTGTGAACATGCAATTACAGCAGTCATCAGTGTGTGAGGATGTGGCGCGTAAAGAGAAAATAATCTGAGGTTTTTATTTCCAGCATGCGCCACTGCACACCATCCACTTTGTCTGAACACACACACGCACACACACACACACACACAAGCTTTAATGTTATTGCAAACAGACAATAAAATTCTGTTTAGTGGCTTCTTTAGTCAGTCAGTCCCCTTCGTATCTGTCTATCCCTTCCGGGGTTGCGTGGGGCGCCGGAGCCCATCCCGGCTCATTCAAGGCGAAGGGTAGGGTACACCCCGAACAGGTCGCCAGTCTCGTGGGGCCACACACATACAACCATCAACACACACACACTCATTCCTTGGGGCAATTTGGCACCGGCCAATCAACCTAACATGCACGTCTTTGGAGGGCGAGAGGAAACCGGAGTACCCGGAGGAAACCCACACAGACATAGGGAGAACATGCAAACTTCACACCGAAAGGACAGTGTTCCAAGCCTCGTCCCCACCTGGTACTTGAGCCCACAACCTTCTTGCTGTGAGGCCACTGTGCTACCCACTGCGCCATCGTGCCACCCAGATTCTGTAGTAGTTAGCCAAATCAATATAAGAATGAATGTATGTGGTTCATAGGAGTGTGTGGTTAGATGGGTGGGGAATGGGTACGCGGTGGGTACTGGAACGTAGTCACCGGTGTTCTGAGTTGTGTAACCTCTTCACATCGATGAGGAAGATGCTCTTCATCTGATTGGTTGCCCAATGCGAAGATGTGGAGGCCCAGATACTTGAAGTCCTTGACTCGCTCCTCTTCTTCATCGTTGACATTCAGGCCTCAGTGTGTGGTCGTCGTTCTCCTGAATGAATGTTCGGACCTCCTCCCGGTATGGGGTTTCATCCTCATCACTGATCAGTCCAACAATGGTTGTGTCATCAGCAAATTTGATGAGGATGTTGGATCCCTGCATAGCGACACAGTCCTGGGTGTAGCGTGCGTACAAGAGTGGACCGAGAACGCAGCCCTGGGGGACACCCAAACTGATGGTGGAGGATGTGATGGTGCCCATCCTGACCTGCTAGGGGTCTGTTGGTCAGGAAGTCCTTTATGTGGGACAATTGGCCAGAGCGGATGGAATTAAATTCCTCCATCATTTTTATACACATACACACTCATATGTATATAGACACTCATACACATTCCAATGTAACACACACACACACACACACACGTCTCCACATGTTTCCTTTCAGAAACAATAAATGTAATATGCAGGTAATCCATTGTAATTAGATGGCAGATTATTTCTGGCTGTTGGGGGGGAGCGTTGGGTGAGACTGCGGTGGTGGAGAGCGGGCGGGGCGGGGGCATCATCATTGGCCAATTATCATCTAATTACGAGTGTTAAGTGGCTTAATATTAGGGTCAGTGCTCCTAATCTGAAGGGAGAAAATAATTGTTAACCTCAGCGATAGCAATACGCAAAGTATTTAACACACCCTGGGGGACAAACAGGGGCGGGTAGGAAGGGGGTTGGGATTTATCAGCACTGGAGGGTCTGCAACAGCACCACGGTGACACTCTTCTTTCGGCATTTCCCTTCAGGGGGCGCTACAGCAAGTCAGTTTCTTCCATCTAACCCTATCTCCTGCATCCTCTTCGGTCACACCAACTATCTTCATGTCTTCCTTCACTGTATCCATGAACCTCCTCTTTGGTCTTCCTCTAGCCCTCTTTCCTGGTGGTTCCAAACCCAGCATCCTTCTTCCGATGTACTCTCTCTCTCTCCTCTGCACATGTCCAAACCATCTCAGTCTGGCCTCTCTGACTTTATCTCCAAAACCTCCAAAGTAGTATCATGCCAAATTAATGCTCTGGAAGGGGTTTTTTTTTTCATGTTTGAACATTTTTAAAATAATTTTCTATTTCATTTGTTTATGTTTGAGAAATTTGTCCGCTTTACGTCGATTATTCAGAATGAATTTGAATGCATGGTTGTTCTTGGCCGTGGATTTTGACATATCGGTGCAAAAAAAGAGGATGTCTCACTATTATTTTCACATTGTAAACACACCTGAGTTACTTTTCGGCTTCATTAATGTATGATTGAGAAATTTACAATCTCTCTTGTCTGGTATTCAGACACCATTGGCTTGGCCTTGTACTTGGCCATGGATTTTGTTCATCACCACTTTAATAAAACCAGGTGAACACTTCCTCTGCTCTCCCATAAAAAGAAAGTGAAATTTAAACTAAACACACTGAAGTGAAAATATTCAAAAATATGCAATAAATGTGTAAACTTGATTTACTTTTTACTGTATTTGCAGCTTCAAACCAGATTTACACTGTGTCGTGTACATATCAAAGGAATGTCTACCCCCTCTACCCCCCCAACACACACACAAAAACTCAAATCCACATCTGTTTAACTCAAAGCATAACTTTAACTTTGCATGAAGTTTAAAACTTGTTTCCTTTTAAAGTTGTTTTCCTGATAAAATGAGAAAATCCCTCAGCGTGTTTTTTTTTTTTTTTTTTTTTTTTTTTTTTTTTTGGCAGACCTTCACCAGTTCACAAGAAGAGACAAGAGACTTAGCACGGCGTGTTTTCCAATAACTTTCCTTTTGAATCAAGTAAAGCCAAATCCATTTAGCTTCCAGATAACAGTCAGTCTCATATGAATGACTTTCCTAACTCAACTCGGGGTATAGGATTTTTTTTTTTTTTTTTGACAAAATCACTATTTGCAAATAACTTTCAATTTCTTTGCAGCTCAAATCAAGTTTTTTTGAGGGAAATCTCTTTGTGGTTTTATTGCATCCGGCTGAGTGGACTTTATTGCTGGTTCTCAGGTGGGGAGGTTGGACCCTAGGGTCCTGTGTCGCCTCTGGCTTATATTGAGAGAGACACCGAAGTGGCTTTTCCTCCCAACAGCCTGACTCCCTCATCCGGAGGATCTTCTAAGTGAGTTACCTGTCTGGCAGGGTAGCTTAGATGGAATGAAACGCTCACTTGTCACTTTTATTAACCCTGTTATATCCCCCCTCACACAGCCCCACATGGTGTCACCATCTCTTCTAACCCAACAAAATCCCAATCTAGCTTTTCTTTTCTCTCCTACATTAACCCGTGATTCTCCCCCCGAAGCTAAAATCCTCTCCATTTTGCATAATGTTCCGTTTGAACTGATAAGATTGACACGAGCAGGGTGAGGAGGAGAGGAAAGGCACATCCTAAACATCCTAAAGCTTTGTCCTCTTTTTCTTTCCCTCAGCGGCCGGCTGTGACCCCTGGTGGCAGTTATTATCCCCAAGGTTGCAGTCGGTCTTTTGTCCCCTGAGTGGGACACATAATGCATACCCCCATTAGACCTGCTCCCATAAAGCCATGTCAGGGGTAGAAATGCCACATATCTGTCTTTTTGAAGCCAGTCAGATATTTTTTGACCCGGATTTAACAGAAAGTCATGTAATAATATCAATAATTAAGATTTTCCGCTCAAAAGAATTTTAGTTCCACATTAAAAACATACTTGACGTGGTTTCTGTTTGATTTTATGCATGTTTGAGGAATTTTCAAGCTTTCCCGTTCAGTGTTTGAATATCATCCTGACAACAAGCTCTTGGCCAAGGATTTTGTTCTATGCCACGACCGCATTCTGAAGCAGGAAGGGTTCTTTTTTGCCCCTTAAAAGCAAAACAATCCCTCTTTAACATAAATTATTGAAAATTATGTAAAAGAACAGAAAATAACAGTAAAATTTTGGTCAAATTATGTGCACATAGAGGGCTGCACGGCAAGAAGGTTGGGGTTTGATTCCCTGGCGGAGATTAGGCTAGAAACACTGCTCTTTCAGTGTGGAGTTTGCATGTTCTCCTTGTGTCTGCGTGGGTTTCCTCTGGGTACTCCGGTTTCCTCCCACCCTCCAAAAACATACAGTACATGTTAGGTTGATTGGCCGGTGCAAAAATGCCCCTAGGAATGACTGTGTGTGTGTGTGTGTGTGTGTGTATGGTTGTGTGTGTGTGCCCCCATGACAGACTGGGGACCTGTTTGGGTGTACCCTGCCCTCGCTTTAAATCAGCCGGGATTTGCTCCGGCACCCCTGGGACCCTGTAAGGGATAGACGGATAAGAAGGTGACTGACTGAATTTTTTGTCAGATTATGTGCACATATAAGGCAGCACAGTGGTCTCACAGCAAGAAGGTCAGGGTTTGATTCTTCGGGGGGGATGAGGCTGGAATCACTGGCCTTTCTGTGTGGAGTTTGTATGTTCTCCTTGTGTCTGTGTGGTTTTCTCCCACCCTCCAAAAACATACATGTTAGGTTGATTGGCTGCTAGAAAATTGTCCCTAGGAATGAGTGTGTGTGGATGGTTTTGTGTGTGTGTGGCTCTACGACAGACTGACGACCTGTTCAGGGTGTACCCTGCCTATCACCATAAATCAGCCAGGGCCCTGTGAAGGGAATCAGCGGTTCTTTAAATGCATTTAAATTTTCAGCACAGTTTTTGATATAAACCAGACGGACGCGTTTTGTCCGACTTCTTTTCCGTCGCTTTAATCTTGTTTTTATGAGTTTGTAAATTTTCACACTAATTTATTTAAATAACTTATGAAGTAACAACATGATGTTGGCAGCTTCGTCAGCGTTGAAGGCTGTTAATTTATTTGAGTAAATTATAAATCCTGAAATCTTGTAGATGTTTTGGTTCACACCGTGTTTTAACGCCGCATGTGTTCAAAATAGAAAAATTGATGAGAAAAAAATTTGGTTTTGGTTTTTAACGAATCAACTAAAATATTTAATTAGCTACAAAATGTATTTTAGTTTTTTTATGTACAAATTTACACATTTAATTCAAGTATATATGTTTTTAAAAATTTAATATACTTTATTAATTCCTCACCAGGAAATTGTGTGCTGCATTTCACCGCAGCAGGCTGCCACCAATGGTGGGAGAAATGGGGGGTTAGGTGTCTTCTTCAAGGACCCTAGATGTGAACTGAGTGGGATATGAACCCACGAACTTCCGGTTCATGGGAGAACGCTCTAACCACTGAGCCAACATCCCCCCGCCCCCCCAGTTAGGATGCGGTGACATCCAAACCAACAACAAATTCTGAGATTTCTTTAAAGAAAAGTGACATTTTTTTTGTGGCGGCACGGTGGCGAAGTGGGTAGCACAAAGGTCTCACAGCAAGAAGGTCGTAGGTTTGAGTCTCGAGTGGGCACAGGGCTTGGAACGCTTTTCTTTCTAGGACCTTTCCGGATTTCTAAGGGTTGAGTCCCACAGCAGTCCGCCTTGACTTGCCCTCTGCTCTTCGCATCCATCCCACGTTCCACGTTTCCCTGCTTAAACCTGTTGTCTCCAGTGACCTTTGTCCTCCTGCCGATCCTCCTCCTCCCGCCCGCCCGCCTCGTGGGCAGTTTCCTGCCTATACTGTACACCGCCTTTTGGATGTGCGTCGGCGCGGCAGGAGGGTTCAGTATTTGGTTGATTGGGAGGGATATGGTCCTGAATAACGGTCGTCGGTCCCACGCTCTTGCATTTTGGATGCTTCCCTGGAGAGGGACTTTCACCGGTCTCCTCCTGGCCGGCCTGGCAGGCGCCGGCTTGATGGGCGCCGGGTGGCGCCTGTTAACGCGGGGTACTGTCAGGAGAGTAGTCTGTCCCCCCTCTGTGTCCTGTTCCCTCCCTCCCTCTTGTCTGTTTGTGTGCAACTAGTCACACCTGAAACTCATCTACTCATCAGCTGCAGCATAAATGGAACAGTTTTTGACACACTCTTTGCCAGATCGTTGTTTATCATGCTTGACTTGTTATCCAGTTTTTGGTTCCAGCTTCTACATCCGAACCTGCCTAGTTAATCTGTTTTGTCTTCTTTATTTGGATTTTTTATCAATCTAATAAATCTGCTTGTGATTTTTCATCTGAGCCTGTCTGTTGTGTCAAGGGTATATTTTTGGCCTCAGCTCCACATCATGACAGAGGAGTTTGCATGTTCTCCCTGTGTTTGCATGGGTTTTCACTGGGTATGCCGTTTCCTCCCACCCTCCAAAAAAAAACATACATGTTGATTGGCCACTACATAATTGCCCCTAGGAATGAATGTATGGTTGTATATGTGTGGCCCCACAACAGACTGGCGACCTGTTTGGGGTGTACCCTGTCCCTCACGTCAAATCAGCCGGGATGGGCTCCGGCACCCCCACAACGCAGTAACGGATAGATGGTTAAGAAGGTGACTGAGTGACATTTTTTTTGTTGGAGTGATTAAATTATTTAGTAACAAATGTTTAATGGATTCATCTTTAAACATCTTTTAAAACCGAGAACAGAACTGCCCTCCTCAGCAGTTCGGACTGTCGAATCTGTTCGTATTTTTACAGCTATTCTATGTTCAAATGCCCCCTAAGTGCCCAATAAAAATGAAAGACTAGGTTGTACCGCTCGCACAATGTCTTGAACAATGAATCAGGTCTACATTGACGACATAATAGACTTCCTGCCCTACACGGCTTCCAGGATACACTAAAGATGGAGGGGAATGATCCAGATGGATGGCTGGGACGGGGTACATCGAGAGAAACTTACACCCACTGGGCTCAAGTTTCACAAAACTACCCTCCAGCTGTTCTGGAACTTTTTCTGAAGTCATTTTAACTTGTACGCCTGGGATAAATTGATCTATTTTACTGTGCTCGAAAATCCAAATAGGAACATTTTATTTTCCCGTTCATTTTTATGAACCTTCCTAAATTAATGTGACTGACAAAGTTTGACCACAATGAGAAGATAAAATGAGATGCTGAAGATCTGAGAGGAGGGAAGAAGTGGAGGAAAAGCTGGAGAGGTGGAGGTTTGAAGATTAGTCAGAGTAAGACAGAGTACATGTGTGTGAATGAGAGGGATCCAAATGGAAAAGTGAGGTTACAGGAAGAAGAGATAAAGAAGGTGGAAGATTTTAAGTATCTAAGATCAACAATCCAGAGCAATGGAGAGTGTGGAAAAGAGGTGAAGAAGCGTGTGCAGGCAGGCTGGAACGGGTGGAGAAAAGTATCAGGTGTGATGTGTGACAGAAGAGTTTCAGCTAAAATGAAAGGGAAAGTGTACAAAACCGTGGTGAGAGCGGCCATGCTGACTGGTCTAGAGACAGTGTGGTGAGAGCGGCCATGCTGATTGGTCTAGAGACAGTGTGGTGAGACCGGCCATGCTGATTGGTCTTGAGACAGTGTGGTGAGAGCGGCCATGCTGATTGGTCTAGAGACAGTGTGGTGAGAGCGGCCATGCTGATTGGTCTAGAGACAGTGTGGTGAGAGCGGCCATGCTGATTTGTCTAGAGACAGTAGCACTGAGAAAAAGACAGGAAACAGAGATGGAGGTAGCAGAAATGAAGATGCTGAGGATCTCTCTGGGAGTGACCAGGATGGACAGGATCAGAGGAACAGCACATGTTAGAGGTTTTAAAGTCAGAGAGGACAGACTGAGATGGTTTGGACATGTGCAGAGGAGAGAGAGAGAGTACATCAGAAGAAGGATGCTGGGTTTGGAACCACCAGGAAAGAGGACTAGAGGAAGACCAAAGAGGAGATTCATGGATACAGTGAAGGAAGACATGAAGATAGTTGGTGTGACCGAGGTCCACACTTACTCTGTACCAACTATTGATGAACTGATTAGGTTTTCAATCTAATCGGATCACAAATTCTTGTGAATGCGATATTTCCCGACCAAAAGAATTTGGGGATTGTGAATCCCAATTATTAATGAGATTTACGCTGTGTTGTGCACACATTTAGGGGGCGGGACTAAGGGGGCGGGACAAAGGGAGGGAGCGAGAGGAGGGGAGGATTTAGTGAATGAATGTGTTATTCTTATAAATATAGAAGATTTTTTATATTATTGTTGATCATTTTAATTTCATAAAATCACTTTCTGTTCATAAAAAACTTGATTTTTTTTGGCTACGCTGATCACTTAAATTCACATCAGTAAACAAACTGAAACAATAAAAAATAAAATGTTGTAAATCCATCTCACATCATCCTGCTGTCCAGTTGCTTTTAGTTTTATTTTCACACACAGACCAAACTTATCTCAGACTAACTTGGGCCTGATTGGACCTCCTGGCTGACCAGTTTTGCCCTCTGGACCAGAGTGACTGTGTGATGGCGTTATTTAAATCAGATCTTATTCGGTGACAGGTGAGGAAATCTCCAGCTGAGGTGTTTGTGTTCACTCGGCAGCAACTTGTTAATAACAGCTAATACGTGTCTCGCTCCTAAATTATTAACCAGGTCTGAGTTAAATGTGACAACAGCCTGACAGCCAGAGTCCGTGATGCGGTATGACTTGTGATTAATGCTTCGTCCACAGGGGAACGGTGGATGCATGTCAGTGTTCCTGGGGGTGTTTCAATGCTCTTAACAAGATTATGGTTGAAGTTTTCCAAGAAAATTATGAGCTGAAATTTGTAAAGTTGTAAAGTTAAACATCCTTCTGAGTTTACCTCCCATAGTGGATCCATTAACGTATCAGGTATGCGTTCATTGTATCTACTGCTGGTCTGAAAATATCTGAATCACACACTAGTTCAGTTCCGTCGTCTTCCGCTCATCCAGAGCCTGGTCGTGGAGGCGACAGCCTCAGACGGGAAGCCCAGGCTTCTCTCACCCTGGCTGCATCCTCCAGCTCACCCGGGAGGATCCCGAGACGTTCCTTGGCCAGCTGAGACATAGTCTCTCCAGCGGGTCCAGGGTATGCCTCTTGGTCTCCTCCTGGTGGGACATGACTGAAACACCTCACCAGCGAGGTACTTGAGGGGCATCCTTACCAGATGCCTGAACCACCCCATCTGGCTCCTCTCGATCTAGAGGAGGAGCGGCTCGACACCAAGCTCCTCCCGGATGACAGAACTCCTCACCAGATCTCTGAGTGAGAGCCCAGCCACCATGCCACCCAGGCACCCACCACAAACTAGTAATATTTATTAGCATTTTCAGATCTCCTGATTGGACGGTCACAAAGCGTTGCAGCTGAAGCGGGGCACACATGGTGCAATTTCAGAATATTTGAAATCGATCCCCCATTCACACTGTGCAACTCATTTGCCAACAATCTGAGCCTCACAGAACGTACACAGAACGATCTGATGGTTCCATGTCGTTCCGTCGTCTTCTGCTCATCCGGGGCCGGGTTGTGGGTGCAACAGCCTCAGACAGGAAATCCAGGCTTCTCTCACCCCGGCTGCATCCTCCAGCTCACCCGGAAGGATCCCGAGACGTTCCCCGGCCAGCCATGAGACATAGTCTCTCCAGCAGGTCTGTTGTCTGTCTCCTCCCGGTGGGACGTACCCGAAACACCTCACCAATGAGATGCTTGAGGGGCATCCTTACCAGATGCCCGGACCACCCCATCTGGCTCCTCTCGACCTGGCGGAGGACCGGCTCGACACCGAGCTCCTCCTGGATGGCAGAGCTCCCTCTGATGGTATGCTATGGTATGGTATCAAATACCAGCAAAATTAAACAGCTTGTTCTTTAAGTTTCACCTTCATGGGCGTGTTGCCATGGTTACAGTTATACTTTTGGGTTTCCATGTAATGTAATAACATCAGAATCAACCAATCAGGAGAATGGGTTCATAATGCTGCTTCTAGTGCCATTTTTCCACGAGTGATGAAAAAAACTCATCTGACCATCTATTACTCTAGATCTACATCTCTAGACTATTACTAGTCTGGAGCGAGTAATAGTTTCTCGTAAGCTCCTGTACACACACACCACGACACGCCAACCAGGAGGTGACAACCGATTACAATCGGGTATGGAAACACAAGATTGGCCTGATTTCCAATCACGTGATCAGATCGAAATTTGAAGTAATTTCGTCCTACGGAGATGGTGGCTCGGTGGTTAGAGCGTTCGCATGCGGACCAGAAGTTCGAGAGTTCACATCCTACTGAGTTCATGTCTAGGGTCCTTGGAGAAGACACCTAACCCCCTGTTACTCCCACCAATGGTGCTGTCATATGTGGCAGCCTGCTGCGGCGAAGTGCAGCACACAAATTTCACGGTGAGGGATCAATACAATATACTTTTTTTTAAAAATGCCAAACTGTATTTTATATGTTATTTTAAATATCAAGCAAAAAGGAATCAGAAATACACCAAAAACCCCCAAAACAAAGAGAGAATATGGGTTCTCGATCCATCTTTCCTTGTGTGACATGTTCTTAAATATTCCTACTGAGAGGTGGGCAGACACACAACTCAATCTCATGAATTCAGATGCCGAGTGCCCAGAATGCCAATGGTTTCCATCATTCCTGCTGATACCAATTTATATTTTCCATACGGGTCCTTAGATGGCAAATAGAAGTCAGTCTGTGCCCTTTCACACCTCCCCGCTTACCCCCAGGGGGGGCAAAGACGGTCAAAAGTCAAGGAAATAGCGATTCCTTAGTGAAGCAAAGCAAGGGCACCTAAACACAAACCAAACAGCTCCCATAATGCCTCCGCACAGGCAAACGTGGACTCCCTCCCTCTGAGATCTGCTAGTATTCTAAATGGTAATTATTACACACACACACAACCTGGACCGTACAAATGAAATGCAAAAGACAAAGAGGAGAAAGGGAGGAGTTCCTCGAAAGGAGAGAAAATGAGGTGTGCAGCAAAAAAAAAAAAATGGAAGAAATGTGACAAAATGAGAAAAAGAGAGAGAGAATATAAAAAATGTTGGGTATGTAAATGTGAAGTCAGAGGGTTCAGATGGAGAGAGGTGGTATAATATGTCGGGGTGACCTAGGGGCCACGGTGCAGAGTGTCCAGGGGACGGTGTGGAGCGGTGGACAGATCTCCACGGTTATCATTATGTTGAGGGAAAGGTCTTCTCCATCAACCCCCCGTTCCCACTCCATTTCTCTCCCAGGGCAAAGGTGAGGCGGCCTGGGGAGGACAGGGAGGGTGGAGGCTAACAGAGGGCAAGCTTCGGGTCGTTAGTGAAGCTGCTTGACCTCCTAATGCAAAGTTTCACTCCTGAAGTCTTTTTTTTTTTTTTTTTTTACTGCAGAACCAGGATGAATTTTAATCGGTCGAATCTTCATCGATGGAAAAGTTTGACAAAAAGTTTCAGACTCAAGACGAGAAAATTTTCTTTTTGAAGTCAGTCGACGCTTAAACAACATCAAAAACACGGGAGCTAGTGACCTTAGACCTCTTATTGCATGACCCAGAAAACATAATCAGTTCATCTATAGTTGGTACTGAGTACATTGAACACCTTTTAATGTTTTTAGAAATATTGTGTCTACAAAAGTGTTGCTGAAGCACAAATGGGCTTGATGTTGATCCCAAAAAAAACCCTAATCAGTTCATCTATAGTAGTTACTGAGTAACTGGGGCCAAATAGTTTGCTTCAAATTTTCCTTCATTTCACTCAGTCAGTCTTATCTTCTTATCCGTCTTTGCCTTCCTGGGTTGCGGGGGTTGCCGGAGCCCATCCCGGCCAATTTAAGGCGAAGGGCAGAGTACACCCCGAACAGGTCGCCAGTCTGTCGCGGGACCACACACATACAACCATCCACACACACACTCATTCCTAGGGGCAATTTTTTGGCACTGGCCAAACAACCTAGCATGCATGTCTTTGGAGGGTGGGAGGAAACCGGAGTACCCGGAGGAAACCCACGCAAACACGGGGAGAACATGCAAACTCCACACAGAATGGACAGTGTTCCAAGCCTCGTCCCCATCCGGGACTCGAAGCCACGACCTTCTTGCTGTGAGGCCACTGTGCTACCCACTGCGCCACCGTGCTGCCTCCTTCATTTCAGTTGTAAAAATTTCAAAATCTCTTTTTAATTGTATTTTAATCATGTAAACAAACACTATTTGGGTTTTGAAGGGGAGGCTTATTCAAGAAATTTCAATGAAACTGCCCACAGTTACTCAATACCAACAAAATTCTTACAAATACTACCAAAATCCATCCCTCTGGACGGATTACTACACCAGTGTTTTTAACTCATCACATCACCAGAGAAAAGGATGTTTTGTTTTTCATTCATTCCTTCATCTTCTGAACCATCCAACCCTAACGGGGGGGAGGGTTCCAGAGCCTATCCCGGCTGATTCAAGGCAAACAGCAGGGTACACCCCGAACAGGTCACTAGTCTGTCGCTGGGCGACACAGACTCATTCCCAGGAGCAAATTTACAGCGGCCAATTATTCTAACATGCATGTTTTTGCAGAGTGGCGAAGCTCAGTAGTAGAACATACGCCCTCAGGCCAGAAGTTCTCAGGTTCAGTTCCCACTGAGTTCACGTCTAAGGTCTTCGGAGAAGACACCTAACCCCTCATTTCTCCCACCATCGGTGCCGTCCTGGCAGCCAGCTGCGGTGAAATGCAGCACATAAATTACCCCCCAGTGAGGGATCAATAAAGTATACATTATTATTAAACCAGAGAAAACCCATTCATACGCAGGGACAACACGCAAACACCACGCAGAAAGGACAGTGTTCTAAGCCTCGTCCACACCCGAGACTCGAACCCACAATTTACTTGCTGTGAGGCCACTATGCTACCCAATGCGCCACCATACCATCCTATTTTTAAAAAAAAATACTTGTTTGAACTTTGATAAAAACAAAAAGTTGATGCCAAGACATTAAAAAAAAAAATGCCTCCACTTACTTGCATGATATCCCAAATTCTCTCAATAATAAAAATCATAAAAACATCGAACCCTAATCAGTTCATTTACAGTTGGTACTGAGTAACTGGGAGGTTTTATGAAAAGCTTTTCCATTTTTTGGTAGATGTCATGCTCAAAAATTCACAATTTGCAACTTTGACTTTTGGTCGCGACCAGTTCATCTGAAGAAATTTTTAATTAAACTGCCTACAATTACTCATTAAGTCATTCCTTTTTTCACAGTTCTCATACATTTTCAGCTTTTTAATGTGTAATGTTACAAAAACTGTCTAAAATTAGCTTACCATAAATTTTATGTATATTTTCTTTTAGTTTGTCCTCAGGATTTATTAGTGATTAATTATTACATGCCTCTTTGGTCTTCCTCTAGTCCTCTTTCCTAGTGGTTCCAAATCCAGCATCCTTCTTCTGATGTACTCTCTCTCTCTCCTCTGCACATGTCCAAACCATCTCAGTCTGGCCTCTCTGACTTTAAAACCTCTAACATGTGCTGTTCCTCTGATCCTGTCCATCCTGGTCACTCCCAGAGAGATCCTCAGCATCTTCATCTCTGCTACCTCCGACAGAGAAGTCCTAAACTTAAGGTGCTAAGTATAAGAACGGAGAATTAGAGGCTAAAATTGGGTCTAAAACTGAATGTATTGTACGTCGACCTTCATTTAGTGGTGCACTTAAACTTTAAATTGAATGTTAATTTTGTTGATTACTTGAGTTCTACTTTGGAGTGTGTGCTCATATCTTACTAATGGAGGTTTTTGGGGTGTATCTTGTGTTCGTAGCAAAAAAAAACACTTTAGAGGAAATTCAAGTGGAAGATAAGAAGGAAGAAGGACCCTTATGTTTTTACATCCATGAGATCAAACACACTTTAAAACACAGAACACACTCCATAGATTAGAAATCCTCTGAGTTACAAAAGCGTCGCTACAAAAGGTGTTCTTTTACGATCCGTAAAGCTGTGGGTCTTTTATGGTCGAGCTTTCCTCTTGTTTTCTTTCAGAAACCTCTTTATCAGAGCAATTACTGCACAAACAGACTCATCACCGTCCGACTGTCCCTTCCTATCACCTTTATTTCTACGAGCAACCTAATTAGTCCTAAAGAGAGAAAAGCCAATAAGCAGAGGATTCAGAGAGAGAGAGCATGTCCGTTTGTGCCGGTTTGGATCCGTAATCAGATGTGTGTGTATATGTGTGTGTGTGTGTGTGTGTGGATATTATTTCTCTTCTTTTTGTTGTTCTCACACTTTCTATTTCCTTTTTTCTGCAGAAAGAAAGCCTTCAAAGGAGCGATTGTGCGGAGCAGCTGAAGTGGCCTGTTGGTGAGCGGACAACAAACATGGCTAGCACTAATCAGGGTCCCGGCTAATGTAAACAATGTCATTTTTTTGCCCTTAATGAGCCAATTTTCCACGGATACGAGAGGGCTAACAATTGGGGCAGCGGCTTTGATGTGAATCATCTGAAGGTTTGTTTGTGATCGCTTGGCACTTTTTTTTTTTGTTGGAAGGCCCGGCCGCTTTCATCTAGCCCTGAAAAGGGAGAGCGACGACTCACTTGGGGACAAAAAAGGAGGGGAAACGGGGGATAAAAATAATCATTTTTCTTTCAGTGGCTTTTTTTAAAACACAACCACCCTCCCTCTTTTATTATAAACTAGTACTAATCAGCTGACCAACCTTCTTCTTCATGTTCTCACATAGTGGCCCTTGTTTATCAAAGATCTGCATGAAATGGTGTAAATTTTAAACGTACATAGAGAACGCACCAGGGGGTGTGTAGGATCTGTGAGGAGGATTGTACCTGTCCCTTTTGGGCATTTACAAGATGGGATCTGGATCGATGTGGCAGCAGAAGAACTGCATAATTATAATTAACACAGCTGTATATTCAGATCCATGCTCAGTCACACTCTTTTTTTTTTTTTACCACATGTAGAATAAGTGGTCTCCACATCAAGTCAGTTTCTTCCATCTAACCCTATCTTCTGCATCCTCTTCGGTCACACCAACTATCTTCATGTCTTCCTTCACTGTATCCATGAACCTCCTCTTTGGTCTTCCTCTAGTCCTCTTTCCTGGTGGTTCCAAACCCAGCATCCTTCTTCTGATGTACTCTCTCTCTCTCCTCTGCACATGTCCAAACCATCTCAGTCTGACCTCTCTGACTTTAAAACCTCTAACATGTGCTGTTCCTCTGATCCTGTCCATCCTGGTCACTCCCAGAGAGATCCTCATTATCTTCATCTCTGCTACCTCCATCTCTGTTTCCTGTCTTTTCCTCAGTGACACCGTCTCTGGACCAATCAGCATGGCCGCTCTCACCACACTGTCTCTAGACCAATCAGCATGGCCGCTCTCACCACACTGTCTCTAGACCAATCAGCATGGCCGCTCTCACCACACTGTCTCTAGACCAATCAGCATGGCCGCTCTCACCACACTGTCTCTAGACCAATCAGCATGGCCGCTCTCACCACACTGTCTCTAGACCAATCAGCATGGCCGCTCTCACCACACTGTCTCTAGACCAATCAGCATGGCCGCTCTTACCACACTGTCTCTAGACCAATCAGCATGGCCGCTCTCACCACACTGTCTCTAGACCAATCAGCATGGCCACTCTCACCACACTGTTTCTAGACCAATCAGCATGGCCGCTCTCACCACGGTTTTGTACACTTTTCCTTTCATTTTACCTGAAACTCTTCTATCACACATCACACCTGATACTTTTCTCCACCCGTTGCAGCCTGCCTGCACATGCTTCTTCACCTCTTTTCCACACTCTCCATTGCTCTGGACTGTTGATCCATTGTTGGACCCTTTTTTTTTTTTTACTAAGGGGAAATATGTTTATGCCTTAAACTAAACTAAACATCCCCCAAAAAATAAACAAGAAATCAATTTAATCAAATTGAATTTAACAAATATATCAAGGATATTTGTAGTAATATATTTCTTGCAAGTGTGGACGAAGCGATGCAATAAGGTCAGAAAAACATGGATACTCAATGTATAAAACCGATCACATTTCCTCAACGTTGACCATGAATAAACTCAACTTAAAATAGAAATGCATGTTATTGTTACATATACTTGGGATCAAGATTATATTTATGAAGTTAAAGACCGTCGACAGGAAGCAGAGATGGAGAGGCTGAGGATCTCTCTTGGAGTGACCAGGATGGACAGGATCAGAGGAACAGCACATGTTAGAGGTTTTAAAGTCAGAGAGGCCAGACTGAGATGGTTTGGACATGTGCAGAGGAGAGAGAGAGAGTACATCAGAAGAAGGATGCTGGATTTGGAACCACCAGGAAAGAGGACTAGAGGAAGACCAAAGAGGAGGTTCATGGATACAGTGAAGGAAGACATGAAGATAGTTGGTGTGACTGAAGAAGATGGAGGAGATAGGGTTAGATGGAAGAGACTGACTTGATGTGGCGCCCCCTAAAGGGAAATGATGGAAGAAGAAGAAGAAAGACTGTCGATAGGCAAGCTCCGAATTTGACGTATGAAACTCTGATGAACAGATATTATTGTTCATCTAAGAAATCGTTTTAAATTGAGTGTATGTTTTGATCAAAAAGGTGACTCATTAAAAGACGTCCCGGTGTGTGAGCAGTGGATACTGACACTCTTCATTAACATGGTGCTGACAAAAGGTGAAGCAGACCAAAGAGGCAGCCGGTGGACCAGGTGCACATGGTGCCAGAGCCTCTTAAAAAGGGCCTGTGGCCACTGGCAAGCAAGCAGGCGGGCAGGCGGGCAGGCGGGCAGGCGGGCAAACACACCCACACTGGAACACCCTGACCAGAAGAGAGAAACATGTCCTCATAAAAAGTTTGAAAAGTCTCCAAACTTTAACCAGCGGAGATTTTCAACCAAAATGTTTAGATTTTTTTTTAACGGAACACTTTAAACATTTTTAGTAAAACAGGATGAAAAAAAAAGACAAAAAATGAAAAAAAAAGAGGATTATTGATGTGACCGCGGGGTCAAACATCTCCTGGTGTCCAAAACCATTCCAATCAATCACCCAAGCTGAAGTGAAAACGACTCCAGGCCACCACACACACACACACACCTGCCTTACTCTCCGACCATGAGTCAGGGGCCCTCTGGAACAAACACACAAGCACACGCTTACAACAACATACACTGACACACAAACATTTGTAAACAGACACATTTAAAAAGTGTTTCTGCAGTGTTTTATTCTCTACAAAAAAGATAATTCCCGCTCATAAACGCATGTAAAGGTTTTTAAAAAGTCCAGAACGAGAGCGCATGAAGATGTGTTCATCAGTCAAGAGATGGTTTGATTCTACTGCACTGTAAAATAATGCACTCTGGGTCTGAGTTTATAAGTTTTCTTCTGACTCTATCGAGATGTTTATGGGTAACTGTTCTGTTCCGTCGTCTTCCGCTCATCCGGGGCCGGGTTGCGGAGTCAACAGCCTGAGACGGGCAGCCCAGGCTTCTCTCACACTGCATCTTCCACCTCACCTGGAAGGATCCCGAGATGTTCCCTGGCCAGCTGTGAGACATAGTCTCTCAAGGGGGTCCAGGGTCTGCCTCTTGGTCTCCTCCCGGTGGGACGTGCCCAAAACACCTCACCAAGTAGGCACTTGGAGGGCATCTGAACCATCCCATCTGGCTTCTCTCGATCTGGAGGAGGAGCAGCTCTACACCAAGCTCCTCCCGGATGGCGGAACTCCTCACCTAATCTCTGAGTGAGAGCCAAGCTATCCTGCAGAGGAAGCTCATTGCAGCCGCTTGTATCTGTGATCTCCTTCTTTCGGTCACCACCCACAGCTGGTGAACATAGGTGAACATAGGAACATAGATCCTGGTTACCATGGTGAGGGTAGCAATGTAGAACCTGGTTACCATGGTGAGGGTAGGAACGTAGATCCTGGTTACCATGGTGAGGGTAGCAATGTAGAATCTGGTTACCATGGTGAGGGTAGGAACGTACATCTTGGTTACCATGGTGAGGGTAGAAACGTAGATCCTGGTTACCATGGTGAGGGTAGGAACGTAGAACCTGGTTACCATGGTGAGGGTAGGAACGTAGATCCTGGTTACCATGGTGAGGGTAGCAATGTAGAATCTGGTTACCATGGTGAGGGTAGGAACGTAGATCCTGGTTACCATGGTGAGGGGTAGGAATGTAGATCCTGGTTACCATGGTGAGGGTAGGAACGTAGATCCTGGTTACCATGGTGAGGGTAGGAACGTAGATCCTGGTTACCATGGTGAGGGTAGGAACGTAGATCCTGGTTACCATGGTGAGGGTAGGAACGTAAATCCTGGTTACCATGGTGAGGGTAAGAATGTAGATCCTGGTTACCATGGTGAGGGTAGGAACGTAGATCCTGGTTACCATGGTGAGGGTAGGAACGTATATCCTGGTTACCATGGTGAGGGTAGGAACGTAGATCGACTTATAAATTGAGAGCTTTTCTTTTCGGCTCAGCTCTTTCTTTACCACGACAGATCAATACAGCATCCTAGTTATTGCTGACGCTGCACCGATCCGCCTGTCGATTTCCCACTCCATCCTCCCCCCACTCCTGAACAAGAAACTGTATTTGTAGTCATTATTTATACACATACAATCGATCAATCAATTGATACAGAGAAGATGTTGGAGATGTTAAACAGATTAAATGTTCCTTTTACGTACAGGCAAAGGATGAGACGCGTTAAAATGTTTCTCTTTGCTCCATTTCAGCTGAATTTGAGAAGACCACATCAGACTTCTTCACAGTGACTCAGGTGTGATGGATGTCCGGATGAGGTCCAGAGCTATGAGTGTTGATTTGATCGCAGCAATAAGGTAAAGTGTTACAGTTAAAATTTGAAGGAAGGTTTGGGAAGTCTTTAAAAAAATGTTCCCATATCTTGAGAAGAAAATGTGAAAACAGATCACTGTGTTTGCGGTTTTCAGGGAAACGTCCGGTTGCTCGCTCAAGGAACTGGAGGCACTCACTTGGATCCAGTGAAGTCCAGAGAGACCAGTTTGGTGTTCTTCACTGCGGCCTGAATTTGTGACTCATTCCGGACTCTAGCTTTTAGGTTGCCAGGTTGGACACAGTGCGACCGGACTGGGACACCGGTGGATAGGGGTGAGGGGGCATCGAGGTGTTTACACTGCAGCACTCAAATTTTCCTTATGGGTTACCTCCTCCTTGTGTTTTGTTTTGATTTGGGGTTTTTTTTTTTGGGGGGGGGGGCAGGTTCACTTCTCAATTTAGTGATAAAAATGTTAACCAGTGATCAACCCGACAATGTCAGGCAGTCAGTCAGCTTCTTAACTATCTATCCCTTTCGGGATTGCAGGGGGTGCCGTAGCCCATCCCAGCTGATTTGAGGCGAGAGGCAGGGTACATCCCGAACAGGTCACCAGTCTGTCACTGGGCCACACACATACAACAATACACACACTCATTCCCAAGTGCAATCACATTGCAGTCAATCAACCTGGCATGCATGTTTTTGGAGGGTGAGAGGAAACCGGAGTACCCGGAGGAAATCCAGGTACTCCGGAACATGGCATGTTCTCCCCATGTTCAGACACGGGGAGAACATGCAAACTCCACAAAGAAAGGACAGTGTTCCAAGCCTCGTCCCCACCCAGAACTCAAACCCACGCCCTTCTTGCTGTGAGGCCACTGTGCTACCCACTGCGCCACCGTGCCGCCAACACTATAATGTTTCAACATTAAGACCTCAAAAATTTGTCTATGAAGATGGTAGATGGCACGGAAAAAATGAAAACGTGGGAATCTAAACTCTGCTAAAGCTAAACTTTACAGTCAGAGCTGCTAGTTAGCACCAGATGTTAACCTTAGCCTCCCAGACTAGGTCGTCCCAGCTCTCAGTCTGCAGCTGTCTGTGTAAATGCCTCTGATCTCAGAATAAAATATCCTCATGTAAGATGGTAATCCAACCTACGATAGGCGGTGCGGTCAACATCACGTTTCTAAATATAAAGCTAATGGTGCAAAAACAGACAAAATTTATTCAAAAGTAATGTAATCAAATTATATCTTTCGTTTTAAGTTCAAACTGTACGTAGTAGTATTTGGTGTCGGCCATTACTCAAATAAAAATACTTGTATCAGTTTAAAAAAATTAGTATTTGGTCCGATCGCCCGTCTGATAAGTGACCTGCTTCTTTTAATCCACCTGTTTTCTTTGTCGTGAATGAAATATTTCGTCATTTTTTTTATTTGGCAAAATGTAGAGACAGATTCGAGCGTTTACCTCCAGGCCATGACCTTAATCCTGAGTTTACTCCCCACGTCTGTAAAGGACAGAGAGATGGAGCAACAATAGAAAACATGCCTGTTCCTGGGTTTGGAAGAAAAATCAATAATTTGTTGTGATGTGAAACTGATTCCAGCCGGATTTGACGGTGTTCTAAGCGAGCCTGTGTGGCCCTGAGGTAAATAGTGAGCAGCTCTAAGCCGAAGAGACCCAAGCAACGATTAAGCCATCCTAGAGCAGGTTAGTTCAAACCGTACCAGGAGGAAACACGTTTAACCCACGAAGAGAAAGGGATGAAAAGAGAAGAACAGACAAATAGATTCTAAACCCAATAATGATCAAAACAATCAAGATTTAAATTTAATAATTACCCTGAAAAATCTTTCAATTTAACATTTCATCAACAAAAAAGGCAAAAAACCAAAACCGAGCCAGTAACCAATTACTTTAAAATGTCCGCAAAAATATTGACGGAACTTTCATAAAACTGCTCACAGTTACTCAGTACCAACTATAGATTTTAGGGTCATGCAACCAAAGATCAAAATCACACCACTCGAAGTTAAAAATTTTGATGAAAACCACTTTTTTTTTTAAAACCCGATCAGACAGAAAAACATTGTTTTACATTTTATTATGTGAATTTTACGATACAATACGCCAAAAAAAAGGGTGAATCATTTGAGTTTGTGTTCATTTTAGTTTTCGATTTCAAAAGATTGGAGTTCCCCTCTCACTCCATTCGGGATTTCTCAATGTCGCCACCACAGCTACTGACGATAAATCAACTCCACAAAATTGCAATAATCCACAACTTTGTCGAATCACTGCAATGTTTTTAACTGAAGTAGGTCTTAAAATAGGGGAGACGGTGGCTCAGTGGTAGAGCGTTCACCCGCGGACCGGAAGTAAACCGGAAGTAAACCGGAAGTTGGCGGGTTTGCATCCGACTCAGTGCACATATAGGGTCCTAGGAGAAGACACCTAACCCCTCGCCCCCCGTTTCTCCTACTATTGGCACAGTCGTGGCAGCCTGCTGCGGTGTAGGAGTGCAGCACACAAATGGAGTGCATAGAAAAAGGAAAAAAAAATCTTGTTTGAGCTGATAATAATAAATAGTGTGAAATCGTGGAGGACTGATTGGCTGTTAGTGGTGAAAAGATAGGATAACTTCATTGCAGTTCTTTAAGTTCATATACAGATAGTACTGAATAACTATAGTAATCTTATTAAAACCCTCCCTGTGGTCGCTTCAGAATTTGTGACCTCAACTTTCATAACCTTGATCTTTTTTTTTTATGTGCCTGATCCTGAATACCTACTCAGTTCATTTACAGTGGGTACTGAGTAATTGTGAACAGTTTTATTAATTCCGTTCTGTTCCGTCATCTTCCACTTGTTCCGGGGCCAGGTCGCTGGGGCAACAGCCACAAATGGGAAGCCCAGGCTTCTCTCAAGCCGGCTGCATCCTCCAGCTCACCCTGAAGGATCCCAAGTCGTTCCCCGGCCAGCTGTGAGACATAGTCTCTCCAGCGGGTCCGGGGTCTGCCCCTTGGTCTCCTCCCGGTGGGACGTGCCGAAAGCCCCTCGCCCGCGAGGCGCTCGGGGGGCATCTTGACCAGACGCACTGACCACCCCACCTGGCTCTTCTCTACCTGGAGGAGGAGCGGCTCGACACCGAGCTCCTCCCGGATAACAGAGCTCGTCACCCGATCTCTGAGTGAGAGAGTAGTAGCCCTCAGTAGTGCTATCAGAATTTGTGACCCGACTTTCGTGACCTTGATCTTTTTTTCTTATGAGCATCACCCTGAACACCTACTCAGTTCATTCACAGTTGGTACTGAGTAATTGTGGACAGTTTTATTACTTTGAGAAATAAAACTGAGAAAATCAGTATATTGTTCGTCAACATATGTAGTTTAATTTTTCACCATAAAAAACGAAGAGGTGTTAAAAAAAAAAAAAAAAAATCCCACTTCATGAGGTGCCCGCTGAGAGTGGTAGAGACGGTTACCAGGAGCGTTGGAATGGTAGAGAGGGATGGAGAAGAGGAAAGACAGGAGTGACAAATTCCCTGCTGATGACTATTTACAGGCTATTCCACCTCTCTGCGGTACAGCCTCTTTTTATTTATCCCTTTTTCTTTCCTTCTCTGCTAAATTTGTCACTTTTGCATAATGGAGCCGTAACGGTGTGCATGGTGAGGGTGGTGGAGGTGGGCAGGGGGGTGGCGGGGGGAAACGGGGGAGAGGCAAGATGCTAATGGAAGACAAAAAGCTGATAACAGCATTTTTTTTTTCTCCTCTTCAAATCCTCTGGCCATCTTACCCCCCATTCCCCTCCCCAACCAGCCCCTTTGTAACCCACCTCTCCCCTCTATCTAAAAAAAAAAATCTCCTTTTTTGTTCCCCCTCCCACCGACCCCCCCATCCTGTCTCTCCAGGAGGCAGTTGTCAATCAACTGCGTCTCCCAGAATCCCTCTGGAGCTCATTGTGCCCGTGGTCGCCGTGGCGATGGGAGGCGGAGAGCCGCAGATGGAGGGAACGCTGTCAATCATTGTCACTAATTATTAATTTCTGTCACTCAGACCCCTCATGGCAGCATCCCGCCCCCCTCCTCCACCCGCCCTCCTCTCTCTCTCTACTCGTCCCCATCCCTCCGTCCATCCCGGCTCTCTCACTATTTCTCTTCTTCTCCTTTGCTTTTTTTTATTCAGGTCACCTGAGATATCCACATCTCTCTCTCTCTCCTCTAAGAGTCCCAGGGCGAGTTAATTTGGTATGCCACCCTGGCCACAAAAAGTTCAAGCTTTCATTATGTGGAGCACGTGTCCCCCCTCTCTCCTCTGCAGGTCAGTCCCCTTGACTCGCTGCTCCCTTTTAATTGTATTCTGCCCTCCACCCCTCTCGCTCTCATTTTTACCCACCTGACCTCACAGAAGCTCATAGACACTAAAAAAAAAAAAAAGGGACAAAACTCTTTTTTATACAAAAATACCTCCGATTTTTAAAAGTATTTGTGAACATTTCAGTTAAATTAAATGAACTTTGTTTTTTTTTTTTAATTGATACAACTTTTCAGTGTGATGTTGGATAATGAGGAGGGTCTGACCTGCGTGGAAACGTCTCTAGGTTAGAGGTTCTAATCCAAGCATGACACATAACAGCCTTTATAAACACACACTGGTGGAACAGACATACGTGGAGGCATGGTAACGGTAAATGGACTCTACCCATATGGCGCTTTTTTTAAGTACCTGTGTTGGTACCCAAAGCGCCTTTCCAGTGTGGCTCATATTCACCCATTCATACCTGATGATGGGAGCTGATCTGCAAGGCGCATACCACCATCATCAGGAGCAATTGGGGGTTCAGTGTCTTGCTGAAGGGCACTTCGGCATTAACTCTAGGTGGGGGGGATTGAACCGGTGACCTTCTGGTTACAGGACAGTTGCCCTATTCACTGAGCCATCATGGGTACACATCTGAATGTGTTAAAAATTATCTTCACATAAAAATCCACTTTTTAAATGTTTCTATGTTTGAAAGTTTTACTCACACATGTTTGAGCTTTCTCTTTCAGTATTCAGATACTCTTTGAACGCCGGGTTGCTTTTGGATATGGATTTTTTTCTCTGCCACATCCACGTTTTACATTTTGAAGGTTTCCAATAGGTTTGAACGCTATCACTTCAATACATACTTGAGGTGGTTTTTTTACCGTCTTTCGACGGGGAGAACCTGGTTTGATTCCCGCTAGGCCCAAGCCGTCCCTGGTACCACAGAAAAGATACAAAAAAGAAAAGACAGAAAGTAAAAATCCTGAAAAGACAAAAAAAAAAAGGTCCAGGGGGGCGTTGGCCTAGTGGCAGAGTTGCCATCTTTCGACCGGGAGAACCTGGTTCTCATCTGGTCAGGATGCCCCCCAATCACCTCGCTGATGACGTGTTTCGGGCATGTCCTCACCAGGAGGAGACCAAGAGGCAGACCTCGGACCTGCTGGAGAGACTATGTCTCACAGCTGGACGGGGAGCGACTTGGGATCCTTCCGGGTGAGCTGGAGGATGCAGCCGGGGTGAGAGAAGCCTGGGCTTCTCGTCTGAGGCTGTTGCCCCTGCGACCCGACCCCGGATGTGCAGAAGGCGACGGAACGGAACTAAAAAGTATCATGCTCTTGATGCTCTTCACAAATTTTACCTCTTCTGCCCACAAATGGGACTTTTTTTACACTTTTGTGTGACATGTATGAAACAAAAGACCTATGAATGTGTACATGCATGTGTAAATGTGTGTGTGTGTACAGTATATCTTTACATCTTGCATATGTACGTGTGTGTGTGTGTGTGTGTGTGTGTGTGTGTGTGTGTGTGTGTGTGTGTGTGTGTGTGTGTGTTTCTCCGTGTCAGCATTCCTTCCCACTAACAGACAGGGTTTATTGGGGTGATGCATTTATCACAGGAGCAGCACAACGAAGATTCTTTCTTTGAGCCACTGAGTAATGAAAATATGATCACTTCTGACACAACACACACACTCACACACACACACACACTCACACAAAGCTACAAAATACCCTCTGATTTAAACATGTATGCAAATATTCACTAGCTCAACATAAACCTCAGATCTGTGCGTGCGCGTGCGTGTGCGTGTGTGTGTGCGTGTGTGTGCGTGTGTGCGTGTGTGTGTGTGCGTGTGTGTGTGTGTGCGTGTGTGTTACTCTCAGTAACTTTTACTCTTTTTAATCCCAGAACATTTTCCTCAGTTTTTTGTTTTGATAAATTTGACTCGAAGCAGCTAATTAACAGTTCTTATTTAATTAAACAGAAAATAGAAACAATGATTAGAGGAATAAATGAATCTAATCTGAATTCCCCGTGACGAACATTATCGTCTCCCAGAAAGTTTTTTTTTTTTTTAAATGGACTTTTTAATGATCTCTTTAAAAGTCAAATGAGTGAAAACGAACTTGTTGCCAGATCAGGTATAAACAGAGAGAAGTCTGAGCTCCGTCCTATTGATATGTTTACATTATTGTTTTCACTCATTAAAGACGTTCTATAACCCTAGTTTAAAGTGGAGAACCGTGCACGTCACACATGGACCTTCAGTAGTGCTCCATTGGCACCGATAAGACCCTCAGTAACTGTATGGGTCCACAAAGCCAGGCCACAGTAAAGAACATCTAACTGGTCTCTCTGTATTTCACTGGGCCCGAGTGAGCGTCTCCAGTTCCTCAAGCGAGCAACCGGACGTTTCCATGGAAACCATAAAAACATATGTAGCACCACCTCTAGATCATCTCCTTCTCCGCACCTGCTCCAGATCGTCTCCTTCTACTCAGCTCCCCCGAGACCGATCCACTCCTCCAGCCACAAACGGATGTGGCTCCGAGAGCCAGCAGCTGGTCGTGCATGTCAACGACAGAATGAGTCCATAACCAGCTAGCCGTTGGGAGTTCGCCCGACAAATTCTAAAAAAAAAAAACAGCTGTTTGGCACAAAACGAGTCCAAAATTACGTCCAAAGTGCGCTCAAATGAAATCTTCAGAACAAGACAAAACATATCCAGAAGAGGAAATTTAGAGAAAGTTAGATTAAACGCTAAAGTAACAGGGAGCACTGCAGCAGGGAGCCACTCAGGGCTGCACCTTAGCCTATTTTTGGATACCAAGTAAAGTGAATTTTATTTAACTTAAAAAACAACTACATTTGATTGGACATGTTTTATGAATACTTTATTGATCCTGAATGAATGGATTTGAATAAAACTGCCCTCAGTTACTCGGTACCAACTAAAACTGAACTGATTCAGGCCATGTCCACACATAGCCAGGTCTTTTGAAAACGCATATCCGCTGTCCACCATTTTAGAAAAACCCTCGCGTACACACATAACCGTTTTCAATATAACCGCATCCACACGAACCCGTATAATATGCTGAGTCCTGCTATAAGCATGCCAGGCCAGAAGTCGGCAGTGTTTTTTTTCAAAGGATCCATGCTGCCCACTGTCTGATATTAAAAACACGGACAGTGGTGGATGAAGTACTCACTTTTTGTACTTAAGTAAAAGTACAGATAATTAGGCAAAAAATTTACTTAAGTAAAAGTACCAAAAAAAATCTACTTAAGTAAAAGTACAAAAGTAGTTGGTGTAAATTTTACTTTTTAAGTAAAAAGTAAAAGTATTCTATCATAATTCAAATGTTATTTTTTGTGCTATAGGGTGTCACCATGGTAACCAGGATAAATACTCTGCAGGGGTGTGACCCCCCTCTCCCGCCTCTTTTGGTCCACAAAATAAATAAATAAATAAATAAAATTAAAGGAAAGGGGACAAGTCAAGCTATCCTCTTAAAGGGCCAGTGAATGGGCCCCAAAATGGAGGAAAATGACACTTAAAATGTTTTGGGGGGAGGCCCCCAGTCACTATGTATTGGCTTTGTCAAAGCCCCGCCCCCATCTGGAAAATTCTAGCTCCGCCCCTGCTCTGTGTAATGCTGGCTCAACTTTTTATTTAGAAGTAAACACAACGAACAACGATCTTCTGACTCTTTTTAATTTGTACTAAAAAGTTTCTCGATTCATGACTTCTTCTCCTGATCAACTGCTTCTTTTGATTTTGGCGATGCGGCTTCAAGATGCGCTAAAAAAAAAACCTGTGTCTTTTTCAAATTTCTGAACGAAAATGTAACGAAAAATGTAAAACACACTTTTAAAAAGTAGCGAAGTAAAAGTACAGATATTTGCTCTAAAAATGTAGTGAAGTAAAAGTAAAAGTACAGGTCTTAAATTTTACTTAAGTAAAGTACAGATACACAATTTTTTTACTTAAGTACAGTAAAGAAGTACATTTACTTTGTTACGTTCCACCACTGAACACGGACACACACAAATGACATTTATGCATTAAAAGTTGCAGGTAGTGACGTTTTAAAAACGCAAAACACCGGTTATGCATGTCCAAAAGCAAACCTGGCGTTTTCCAAAATCTTCACTTTGGTCGGAGATTTCAAAAACGACGGTTTGTAGTGAAAAAAATGACGGGTTCGTGTGGACGCCAGGCCAGAACGAATAAAAATATATTTGTTTTACCAGATACCCGGCTACATGTGGACAGGGCCTCAGTATTAAGGGGTCTACCAGCTCATTGTGATTGACAAGATAACTTTGTGTTGGAACTAATCGATTCTGTAAAAAATAACACCTCTTCTTCTTCTTCTTTCAGCTTTTCCCTTTAGGGGGCGCCACAGTAAGTCAGTTTCTTCCATCTAACCCTATCTGCTGCATCCTCTTCGGTCACACCAACTATCTTCATGTCTTCCTTCACTGTATCCATGAACCTCCTCTTTGGTCTTCCTCTAGTCCTCTTTCCTGGTGGTTCCAAATCCAGCATCCTTCTGCCTATGTACTCTCTCTCCTCTGTACATGTCCAAACCATCTCAGTCTGGCCTCTCTGACTTTATCCCCAAAACCTCTGACATGTGCTGTTCCTCTGATCCTGTCCATCCTGGTCACTCCCAGAGAGATCCTCAGCATCTTCATCTCTGCTACAAACATCTCTGCTTCCTGTCTTTTCCTCAGTGACACTGTCTCTAGACCAATCAGCATGGCCGGTCTCACCACACTGTCTCTAGACCAATCAGCATGGCCGGTTTCACCACACTGTCTCTAGACCAATCAGCATGGCCGGTTTCACCACACTGTCTCTAGACCAATCAGCATGGCCGGTTTCACCACAGTGTCTCTAGACCAATCAGCATGGCCGCTCTCACCACACTGTCTCTAGACCAATCAGCATGGCCGCTCTCACCACACTGTCTCTAGACCAATCAGCATGGCCGTTCTCACCACACTGTTTTTAGACCAATCAGCATGGCCGGTCTCACCACGGTTTTGTACACTTTTCCTTTCATTTTATCTGAAACTCTTCTGTCACACATCACACCTGATACTTTCCTCCACCCGTTCCAGCCTGCCTGCACACGCTTCTTCACCTCTTTTCCACACTCCCCATTGCTCTGGACTGTTGATCCTAGTTACTTAAAATCTTCCACCTTCTTTATCTCTTCTCCCTGTAACCCTGTAAAAATAACACCTACATTCAATAAATAAAGTCTATAAATACCGTTTATGAATCTCAGTTATTGTAACTTTACTCTTTCTGACCAAAGTAAAAGATATTTTTACTCTTCCAGAGAAAGATGTTGTTCAGCTGGTCTTTCCTCAGGAAAAAGAAATCAGGTGAGAATCAAGTGTTAATGGCCAGAGGTGCCTGTCTAATCCTATTTGTTCTGGCGGTGTCGGGAAGGTGGGGGAGGTCTTCACTAGTTTAAAACGATACCATCAGCAAAGGTATTCCAGCTAGGCTCAGATTAGCCTTGACAGGGCCAAACATCGCCGCAGTAAATGACTCCAGCACTTTCCACCACATCACACTTAGGAGGACAAGGTCAGATCAGCTTTGACTTAAAGTTTAATCTTAGAAAACAAACTTCTCTCCAACCTGAACTCTCAGAGTGCTGCAAACACACACACACACACACACACACACACACACACACACACCGAGCCAAAGGACTGCTGACTAATGCTCTGAAATGGTTGGGAATACTCTGTGGCATCGCAGATGGTGGAAGTATTTGTTATTCATTTGGCCCTCGAGGTGCATCCACAAGGATTGCATGAAAGCGTGCGTCCTAAACGCACGTCTCTGCGTGTCTATGTGTGTGTGAATAGGAGTGTGTGGAGCTGAAGATGCCATTAATGCTCACTGCTGATCGCTTTCCCACATTTAAATAACAATAGTGCAGTCAGTGAAAGCATCGGTGTGAATCTGAGCTGCGGGCCGTGTGCAGGAGAGAGGAGGAAAGATGGAGGGAGAGATTAGAGGGGTCTCGCTTATGCTACAGCCTCCACATACAAACAACTTAACGACCCGCAATCAGAAAGACCCCAAACCAATCCATCTTTTACTTTATCAGTTTAATTTCTCAGGATTTTTGTTTCTGTTAAACCACCAGGTATGGAATTACACGTAAACTCTGTTCTTGTGTAAAAACTGTCCCAACTGAGACCAAAATCCTGCTGGGTTCCTACACAAGTTTGGGTTCTTCTTTCAGCATTCTCCCCCAGAGGTCGCCACAGCAACCTCTGCTGCATCCTCTTCGGTCACACCAACTATCTTCATGTCTTTTTGTTTGAAATATTTTACGACACCAGCTGTGGGTGGTGACCGAAAGAATGAGATCGCAAACCCATGCAGCCAAAATGAGCTTCCTCCTCATGGTGGCTGGGATCTCACTCAAAGATCGGGTGAGGAACTCTGCCATCCGGGAGGAGCTCGGTGTTGAGCCCCTCCTCCTCCAGGTCGAGAGGAGCCGAACGGGGTGGTTCGGGTATCTGGTCAGGATCCCCCCCGAGTGCTTTGCTGGTGAGGTGTTTCAGGCACGTCTCACCGGGAGGAGACAAAGAGCCAGACTTTGGACCCGCTGGAAAGACTATGTCTCAAAGCTTGCCAGGGAACGACTTGGGATCCTTCCGGGTGAGCTGAAGGATGCAGCTGGGAGGAGAGAAGCCTGGGCTGCCCGACTGAGGCTGTAGCTCTGCGACCCGGCCCTGGATTTAACTGTCTAATGATCTAAAAATAACATAGATATATGAGGGTTTGCTTTTTAAGTGTAACGTCACAAATGTTTTTCCGTTCCGTCGTCTTCCACTTATCCAGGGTCGGGTCGCGGGGGCAACAGCCTCAGCGGGAAGCCCAGGCTTCTCTCACCCCAGCTGCATCCTCCAGCTCACCCAGAAGGACCTTGAGGTTTTTCCCCGGCCAGCTGTGAGACATAGTTTCTCCAGCAGGTCCGGGGTCTGCCCCTTGGTCTCCTGTCGGTGGGACGTGCCCGAAACACCTCACCGGCGAGGCGCTCAGGGTGCATTCTGACCAGATGCCCGAACCACCCCATCTGGCTCATCTCGACCTGGAGGAGGAGCGGCTTGACACCGAGCTCCTCCCGGATGGCAGAGCTCCTCACCCGATCTCTGAGTGAGAAACCAGCCATCCTGTGGAGGAAGCTCATTTAGGCCGCTTGTATCCGTGATCTCATTCTTTCGGTCACCACCCACAACAAATGGTTTTATGTAGTTTTATTCAAAGCAATTGAAAAATGTTAGTCTTAAAAACTTTTAGAATTGAATCTGCGCCACTAGTTCCCGTCGAGCTTTAACACTTTAAATAAAATCTATCCCTAAACTTTAATTGGTTCCAATTAAAAGTTGATCATCTTGACATTTTAAATTTGTTTACACCTTTTTTGGAATTTCAAGTTTAAAATTAAATTAAACCACAAATCAATGACATAAATAATAAAGTGTTTGTTTTTTTCTACAGGTGGATTTTTTTCTACGATGATGTCAATTTAAGAAAATTTAAAATTCGAAAGTAAATGTTTTATCTTTTCTTTGATAATTTAAAAAACATTTCTAAAAGGTAACAAATTAGCATTTATGAAAAAATTTAAATAAAACGTCTGAGCTGAACGATGGTGCAGTAGGTAGCACGGTGGCCTCACAGCAAGAAGGTCAGGGTTTGAGTTCCAGAATGGGGGTAGGATCCACTTCTGTGTGGAGTTTGCATGTTCAACCCGTGCATGTGTGGGTTTTCTTCTCCGTTTTCTCCCCACTCTACAAAAACATTCGTTATAAGTTAATTGGCTGCTACAAAATCAACCCTAAGAATGTGTGTGTGTACGGATGATTGTCTGGGTGTGTGACCCTGCAACAGACAGGCCACCTGTTCGGAGTGTACCTTGCCTCTCGACTGAAATCACCCATAAGGGATAAGCAATTCAGAAGACAAAACAAACAAACAAACAAAAAAACTTCCCTACAAACTGGACAATAGTTAAGTACCAGCTATAGATGAACTGAGCTGGTTTTCAGAATATTGTGACCAAAGGTTAAATTTTTTTAAAAACATAGATTAACCTTGAAATCCTAAAGACCTCATGTTGTGATCCTGTCGCCTGCCGGCAGAGGGAGCCCTGGATGTTCCTAATCAACCTGATTAGACTCACCTGAGGATGATTCCTGATCCCACATATCTGTGCTCCTTGCCATCTATTAAAGGGGAATCACCCTGGACTTCCCTGTGGGGTCATACCATCCCTTCCAGCCAGGTCACCCTGGTTACCTGACCATGTTTGAATTTTGTTATTATTTGGACTTTTGAAACCTTGAGTTAATCCTGTGCTTCTTGCTTTACAAACTTTCCTGGATTGAATTAATAAACCTTGTTTGACGTCCTGCATTTGGGTCTTCCTCCCTCCACATCACAACACCTCAACCATTTATGATTCATATATTTTGTGTTATATATTTTGCGGGTCATGGACAGGGTCCTGCCCCAAGTGGAGGAGTTTAAGTATCTCGGGGTCTTGTTCACGAGTGGGGGAAGGATGGAGCGGAAGATCGACAGGCGGATCGGTGCGGCGTCAGCAATAACTAGGACGCTGCATCGGTCCGTCGTGGTAAAGAAAGAGATGAGCTGAAAAGCAAAGCTCTCGATTTACAAGTCGATCTACATTCCAACGCTCACCATGGTAACCAGCTGTGGGTGGTGACCGAAAGAATGAGATCGCGGGTACAAGCGGCCTAAATGAGCTTCCTCCGCAGGGTGGCTGGGCTCTCACTCAGAAATCGGGGGAGGAGCTCTGCCATCCGGGAGGAGCTCGGTGTCGAGCCGCTCCTCCTCCAGGTCGAGAGGAGCCAGATGGGGTGGTTCGGGCATCTGGTCAAAATGCCCCCTAAGCGCCTCGCGGGCGGGGTGTTTCGGGCACGTCCCACCGTGAGGAGACCAAGGGGCAGACCCCGGACCCGCTGGAGAGACTATGTCTCACAGCTGGCTGGAGAACGACTTGGGATCCTTCCAGGTGACCTGGAGGATGCAGCCGGGGAGATAGAGGCCTGGGCTGCCCGTTTGAGGCTGTTGCCCCCGCGACCCGACCCCAGAACAAGCGGAAGATGATTGAACGGAACGGATATTTTGTGTTACGGTACCGTCTTTTTCTTTTAAGGGAAAATTTTACATTTCAGTCACTTTCTCACAAAAAATCCGCTTTCTAAACTCCATATTTTTTATTTTGAAACTTTCTGTTTGACCCACTTTTATTAAACTATGAACTATTCCTGTCTGACATCAGAACAAACCCCAGCGCTTAACAAACATCACACACACACGCTCACTGACTCATTGTTTTTAGGTTGTGGGGACCGGAGGGGACGTGAGAGAAAACAGAAAAAAAATGGAACATGAGTCCACGTCCATGTAAAGTTTACTTTGTAAATGTTTCTCACTGTTGGTGAAAAAAATTTAAAGCCAACCATTTCAAACTGTGTCTCAAAAACACCCACAGATTTATAGATACGTAGATGATACACTCATTTATATAAGTCCATAGATTTATTGTGAAGCCTATAGTAGTTGAATCTTCGGAAGTTCCCGGGATCAAATCCTACTTGAGCTTGTGTCTGAGTGTCCTTGGGCAAGACACCTAACCCCGTGTGTCTCCCACCATTGTTGTCGTCGTGGCAGCCTACTGCGGTGTCATGCAGCACACAAATTCCCCCATTGAGGGATGAATAAAGTATGTAAAAAAGAAAATTAAATCATTAATACAGTACACCCGGGCTGCACGGTGGCGCAGTGGGTAGCACAGTGGCCTCACAGAAAGAAAGCCAGGGGTTTGAGTCCCGGGTGGGACGAGGCTTAGAACACTGGTCTTTCTGTGTGGAGTTTGCACACTTGTGTATGTGTAGGTTTCTTCCTACCTCCAAAAACATACATGTTAGGTTGGATGGCCACGACATGATTGCCCTTAGGAATGAGTGTGTGTGTAGCCCCATGATAAACTGGTAACCTGTTTGGGGTGTACCCTGCCTCTTGCCTTTAATAGGCCAGGATGGGCTCCAGAACTTCTTGTGATCCAGTCAGGGATGGACGATTCAAAAGGTGAATAAATGAAATAACGACAGACTGGTGACCTGTTTGGGGTGTACCCTGCCCCTCGCCTTGAATCAGCCCATCCTCGTCTTGAATCAGCCGGGATGGACTCCAGCAACCCCTGCAATCTGTAAGAGATAGCCAGTTAAGAAAGTGAACGTCAATGAGCCTCCATCTCTGCTTCCTGTCTTTTCCTCAGTGCCACTGTCTCTAGACCAATCAGCATGGCCGCTCTCACCACACTGTCTCTAGACCAATCAGCATGGCCGCTCTCACCATGGTTTTCTACACTTTTCCTTTCATTTTAACAGAAACTCTTCCATCACACATCACACCTGATACTTTTCTCCACCCGTTCCAGCCTGCCTGCACACGCTTCTTCACCTCTTTTCCACACTCTCCATTGCTCTGGACTGTTGATCCTAGACACTTAAAATCTTCCACCTTCTTTCTCTCTTCTCCCTGTAACCTCACGTTTCCATTTGGATCCCTCTCATTCACACACATGTACTCTGTTTTACTCTGACTAATCTTCATTCCTCTTTTTTCTAGTGCAAACCTCCACCTCTCCAGCTTTTCCTCCATCTCTTCCCTCCTCTCACTACAGATCAAGCATCTAAAAAGAGACTACTTTGCAGATTTCCCTCCTTTCTGGTTATTTTTAGAACATAATTCTCATGTTTAACGATGATGTAAATATAAAAACAAACTCCACCGAGCTACAAATTGATGCCTTGCGGTCGCAAGAAGTGAACACACGGAGGAACGAGGAGAATAAAGTAAAACAGGGGGATATTGCATGTGTGGATGAGCAGAGATGTTTAGGGGGAAAAAAGCAGGAGACAAAAAGACTGAAAAGCTAAGAGTCTAATAAGAACCAAGAGACAGTGTGCTGCTGTCTGTGGAGCCATTTAAATACAGAGCTACAGCAGCTGTGTCGAACAGGTCTGCACTTCGTTCAGCATCAGCATCAGGAGATCAGCTCTAGTCTCACGCTGCTACACACACACGGACGTGTCGTGTGTGTGTGCAGGAATGAGTCGATACTCCTTGGTTCTCATTACTCGGCCACTGTAGTGTGCTCACTTTTCTTTCCTGGTTTTCCAACTTTTGGTTTACTGAAAAGGAGAGGACGCTCACTCCTGCTCTGAATGCATTAGCACACATCACATTTCCAATCTGGACCTCAGCGAGGCTACTGCATAGAAACATAAAGCATGGAGGCGAGTGTGTGTGTGTGTGTGTGTGTGCAGGGGAGTTTTAAAATACCCCTACTCCTGTCCAGTGCTGATAAGTTGTGTCATAAAAACTCGCAGGGCAGACAGCAGGGTCATTAGCATGACTGCTAGATTGAGAAGTGAGCAGGAAGGAAGGAAGAAAAAGTTAAAAAAAAAAAAAGTTTGCAAAGTTTTTTTTTTTTGTTTTGGCACCCAAACAGTCAGTGGCATGTAGATGATATGCAAACCACCAGACTGCACATGGTCCTTTCAGTTCTGTGTGGATGTAAATATACATGAGGTGGTCAAGAAGGCCGTCATAATCTACATCAGACCCGGTTTCACGTTTTAGACACTGGAAAAATCTGGAAAAATGAAACTGAAGAATGTATGTTTCCATATGAACGCCATCTTTACTGCTCAGTGATTCTCTCTTATTTCACTTTCTGTGTTCAAATCTGAGGAAACGGTTATTTTTTTGTCACCAGAAGCTCTTTTCATCTCTCAAAAAATGCCAACGTATGGCTGCCATTCAGAAAGTTGATTTTTAGCTCATAATTAATTTTTTTCTCTAAAATATTTACATTTTAACATCTTGTTTTATTTCAAATATTAAACTAATTTTTAAGACATTTAATTAAACCATTTTTTCTGAATAACATAAAATGATATTTTACACTCAAACAATTTATTATTTTAGAGGTTTATGGCAATTTTTTTTGTCACCGTTTATGGATTAAAACAATAGAATTTCACCTTAAATTGAAACATT
Organism: Neostethus bicornis; assembly: GCA_902685375.1. Classification (NCBI taxonomy): domain Eukaryota; kingdom Metazoa; phylum Chordata; class Actinopteri; order Atheriniformes; family Phallostethidae; genus Neostethus; species Neostethus bicornis. The sequence goes on along the minus strand of LR738541.1, from coordinate 12,384,383 downwards.
TATACAAAAAAATAGTCAAATGCATCTTTTTGGAGGGTGGGAGGAAACTGGAGTAACTGAAGAAGTCCACGCAAGCACGGGGAGAACATACAAACTCTACACAGAAAGGATGTCATGGTTCCCTCACCCACCACCAGAGGGAACCCAGGGCCTTCCCTCATTTGCCTGATTTTAGACACCTGAAAATTTTAAAGGCAGCTGCACTTGTTGTCGAAAACAATCAGTGAGAATAAACCAAACAGTCGAGTGTCCTTTAACAGAGATTTATTATGAAAACACCGTGAACACAGTGGAGGAATCTGCAGAGACTTGAGTTGCCCAAGAAGAAAGTTTACTTTATACATCTTCTTCTTCTCCTTTCGGCATTTCCCTTCAGGGGTCGCCACAGCAAGTCAGTTTCTTCCATCTAACCCTATCTGCTGCATCTTCTTCAGTCACACCAACTATCTTCATGTCTTCCTTCACTGTATCCACTGTATTCCTCTTTGGTCTTCCTCTAGTCCTCTTTCCTGGTGGTTCCAATTCCAGCATCCTTCTGCCGATGTACTCGGTCTCTCTCCTCTGTACGTGTCCAAACCATCTCAGTCTGGCCTCTCTGACTTTAAAACCTCTAACATGTGCTGTTCCTCTGATACCGTCCATCCTGGTCACTCCCAGAGAGATCCTCAGCATCTTCATCTCTGCTACCTCCATCTCTGCTTCCTGTCTTTTCCTCAGTGGCACTGTCTCTAGACCAAACAGCATGGCGGGTCTCACCACGGTTTTGTACACTTTTCCTCTCATTTTAGCTGAAACTCTTCTGTCACACATCACACCTGATACTTTTCTCCACCCGTTCCAGCCTGCTTGAACACGCTTCTTCACCTCTTTTCCACACTCTCCATTGCTCTGGACTGTTGATCCCAAGTACTTAAAATCTTCATGTATAAAGTTTACTTTATACATGTTGATAACAATCTCTTGCGTGTAGCCTGACCTTCATAGATATGTCTGGACTATGAAACACATTGGCGTAAAGATTATTAGGAGATTGTTAGCAATCTTGTGCTCGACCCAAAAAGATGTAAACCCTCTATATCAGATACAAAGGAACAGGCCATCCTGACATACAGTTAAGACAATCTTGCGTCCTGTGATCTGAAACCTATTTTCCCTCTACATTCTTCAGGTGTCGGGTCATACCATCCCTTCCAGCCAGGTCTTCGTGGCTGCCTGACCAAGAAACACATTTAGAACAATAACTTAAAGACATTCCACTGATTCATGTATTTGTTTTTTTGTTACAGCTTTACCGACTCCTTCGTTAAATAAACAGTGTTTCTTGTCCTCCAATTGGGTCCTCCTCCTTCCACCTGCATTCCACATCATGACAAAGGACAGTGATTCAAGCCCTGAACCAACCCACCCCCGCCCCTCACCCTCTTGCTGTGAGACCACCGTGTTGACCACTGCACCACCGTACAGTGAACCTAGTTCGTCTGGTCTCATCTCAATGCACGTGTAAAGAAACGTTGTATCTTTTGAAAACTAAAAAATACACAGACAATTTTTCACTTTCACTTCCATTTAATCTCCTCTCGCCGGCCGCTAGGTTTCGCCCCCCTGGGGCGTGCACGACACAGTGTAAATCTAAAGGTCACAAATACAGTGCAAAGTGAATCAAGTTCTTATTCTTTGTATTCTCATTTTAACGAGGGACGCATAGCTCAGTGGTAAAATTGCCTTCTTTGAACCGAAGAGTTCCCAGTTCACGTTCTGCTGAGCTCATTCCTAGGGGAAGACACCTAACCCCCAGTTTCTCCCACCACTTGGGCTGTCATTGGCTGCTTGCTGCGCTGCAATGCAGCACAGAAATTCTCCATGAGGGGTTAATACAGTATGATAAATAAAAAATAATGCATCTATCTAAAAAGGAGGGACTAAAAGAAAAAATTCTGAAAGGTTGATTTATTATAACTGCTTTTTTAAAATGTAGATAATAGTTTAAAACACAATGTAAATTTTATTTGGATAAAAAAATGAGGGGAAAAAATGTCAACATAGTAAAGTTTTAGGATCTGATTATTTGATGTGGTTTTTATTTAATTTCTGAAGCACTTTTTGATCTGTCTGAAAAATTTATTTTATAAAAAAATCCTTTACTTTCTGAAAAAAAAAGATTAACTTATTACATTTAAAGTTGAAGTTCCGACTTTAAATGTCGGGTTGTCCGGGGCCGGGTCACGGGGGCAACAGTTCCCAGACTTCTGGGCTTCTCTCACCCCGGCTGCATCCTCCAGCTCACCCGGAAGGATCCCGAGTTGTTCCCCAGCCAGCTGTGAGACTCAGTCTCTCCAGCAGGTCCGGGGTCGAGGTTTTATATAAAATTAGGTTTGATTTTATACAAAAACGTATGATTCTTACTAAAAATATATACATTGTTTTCATTTGACATTTTTTTGTACCAAATTTGATTATTTATCCTGTACTTACATTATTTTTATGGATTTTTGTATTTTTGTAAACCTCCTAATTCTTTGACAAAAAGGATTCAATTGTATTTGTTTATAATCTCTGTTAAAATAAATGTAAATAATCTGTTATCAGAACGTCTCAAAAGTAAGATTTTCCTTTTTTAATTAACAATATTTAACCCTAAAAAAAAAAAACACTTTACCCCAAATTCTCTGACAAAAACAGAAGCGACCGAAAAGAAAACGAGTTCCAACGTGACAACTGTCTGGTTTCTCTTTAACACTAATGAGCAAGTGTGAGTGTGTAACCCTGATTAGCCTGGCAGCATCAGTGTCAGACACGCAGCGGGGCGTCCACAGCTCAGGCTCTGCACGTGTGTGTGTGTGTGTGTGTGTGTGTGTGTGTGTGTGTGTGTGTGTGTGTGTGTGTGTGTGTGTGTGTGTGTGTGTGTGTGTGTGTGTGTGTGTGTGTGTATATCGCTGCCAGTTTCTGCTTTTTTTCATGCATCTGTTTTTTTTCTCTCTCATTCTTCCAGCTCTTAGAATTCTGATCCTTGCATTGAGTTTGGTAAATGACTGCAGGGTCGTCACACGGTCGCATGTCACTGCACCCAAGCCCCCCAAAACACACCATGCCTAATAGACCCTTTTTTTGCCAATCCTGCTAAATGCATCTCGGTATAAACCATCGCCCAAACGTTTGGAATCGGCCAAATGACCAGAACATCCACGGTTCCGGTGAATGTTGCATAATTTGGAGCAGGCGGTAAAATTTGGGACCAGACGTGGTGCCCCGAAATTCTGAGCAAACGGTGGGTGACTGATCCAACTGTAACAAGACCGAGTCACACCCAGCAATGCATATGTGTGTGTGTGTGTGTGTGTGTGTGTGTGTGTGTGTGTGTGTGTGTGTGTGTGTGTGTGTGTGTGTGTGTGTGTGTGTGTGTGTGTGTGTGTGCGCATGAGCATGCATGCAATGGTGCAGCAGAGTGTTACAAAGAAATTCTCCCCCTATGATAATCCACTTCTACATCTTGTTGTATTAACCTCCCTGCACACACACACACACACACACACACACACACACACACACACACACACACACACACATTCAAATACATGCATTTGCATACAAGCACACACACTGAAGACCAGAGGTGGTTAAACTCTGGCCCGGGGGCCATTAGCAGTCTGCCAAACCTTCTAATCTGGCCCACCATGATGGCCGACACACTGACTCTAGTTGACTTAAAATATCAGACTTCCATTTTCTCCAATTTGGGAGTGTTTTTTTTTAAGTTTTCCAGCAAGTTTAGTAAATTTTTCCCAAAAAGTCATTTTTCTAATACTTTCCTTTTCACTCACGGTCTGTATCATAACATATGTGTACTAAGCAGCGGATGGGTTTCATCAAGACGTGGAAATAATTTTGAGGTTTAAATTTCAAGTAATTTTTAACCTGAAAATACAAATAAAAAAAAATATTAAAAGTATGTCAGAAACAATAAAACAAAATTATTTTACTGGTTTTGAATCATAAAAAATAGCAAAAGTAGAATTTCACAAAAAAAAAATGGATAAAAGATCTTGAGTTTTTTTTTATTTAAAACGATTGAATTAAGCTTGTGTTTTCTTAAAGTCTTTTGTTGTAGATTTTTTTTTGCTTATTTTTTGAAAGTGTCAGCAAGTAAACAAGTTTACCCGGCCCTCCTGCACACACACACACACACACACAAACACACACACACACACACAAACACACAAAGACAACAATATGCAAACAATACGTCTGCAGAATGTTGGTTGATATTGATAAATTTTCAGTTCAAAACAATGTGGAGATTTTTGTTTCATCGTGTACAACCGTTTATCCCTGATGGGATCTCAGCTGATTTCAGGTAACAGGCAGGGTACACCTTGAACAGGTTGCCAGTCTGTAGCAGAGCCACACACACAGACAAGAAGAGCACCTTCATTAGTCCCACAATGGGGAAATTACTGTCCTGCATTGCACCGCAGCAGGCAGACATGGCGGTGCCAATGGTGGGAGCAACTAGGAGGTTAGGTGCCCAAGGACAAGGACACCCAGGGGCTCCGTGGGGTTCAATCCGGCTTCTCTCGATCCAAGGACATACACTCTACCACTGAGCCATAGCCTCCCCTACCAACCACAACCGCATTCATTCCTAGAGGGAATTTTCAGGAGCTGATCAACCTAACATGCATGTTATTGGAGGGTGGGAGGGAACCAGAGAAAACCCACACATACACAGGGAGAACATGCAAACTCCACACAGAAAGACCAGTGTTTCAAGTCTCACCCACACTACAGAACTCAAATTTATTCACGCTTGTTCTTATAAAATTGATTTTTGAATTTTACAGGCTAGCACACAGGAAAGTGGGCGGGGCTAAAAGGTTCCTGTAATAAAAACTAGAAAACGATCCCATAGAGAAAGTTGTTTACATTAATGGAGACACTGTGTTCGTCTTCGCTTTTTAACAAGACCGTCCAAATGAACAATTGATGGATTAATAGTTGCGTTGTTTTTGTTTATCATTTATTGTTAGTCTTATTTAAAAAAAAAAAAAAACAAAGACCTAAAGTTGGAAGTATTATTTTGACACCACCAGGTAGAAAATAAGATACACCTTGTGTTTACATTGAATTTTTAGGTTTTGGCCATGTTGCTCAGCTCTACACACTCACACACAGACACACACACTCTGTGTGAGGATCAGATGATGGCATCTGTCGCTGCTCCTTTTGTCCTCCCCCTTGACCCTGCCGTCCGCATCATGTCCTCCCTCCACGCTCTGCTGCCAGACCAGAAAACCCTCACCATGCCCGTCCTCTCCTCTGCTACAGACCGGAAAGAAACTAGAATAGTTTTGGGGAATGGCTGTAGGTTATGAATGACGGACAATAACCTACATTTTTGGTCAGAAGAAACCCCCCCCAAAAAAAAAACAGACAGTAGAAAAAAAATATCCATTTATCAAGAATAGAAAACATTAGTATTTATTCACTTTATTTCACTTTATTTTTACACCTCTGCTCACAGAATAAGAGGAGATATTAAGTTCTCGGGCTGTTCCAGCGTCTGTAACGCCTATGTGAATGTGATATCTCCCAAACCGTTTATTAAACCGGCCAGTTGTTAGTCAGTACCAACTATAAATGAACTGATTGACTTTTCAGGGTCATGCGACACATGATCGTGACCACAAATTTTTTGGACAGGTGGAGACGTAGTGTATGAGGTCTTGGCATTTTTAAAAAAAAAAAAAAAAGGCAGAAGTAGCATAAAAAAACTCTTCTATCGCATATCACTTTATCCATTTCAGCTCAGCTGCACACACTTCTTCACCTCTTGTCCACACTCTCAATTGCTCTGAACTGTTGAGGCCAAGTACCTAAAATCCTCCAACTGTTTTTTTAATCTTACTCCTCCATTTGGGTCTCTAATTCACAAATACACTCTGTCTTGTTTATCCTATCCTCCTCTCATTTCAAAACCAAAACTCAGCCTGTTTTCTTCTTTCACTACGTCTCATAGTGTCAGCAATGATTATATTTTATGGAGAATAAGAAAGAACTCAGAGCAGATCCTGGACATAATCCCACCTCCATCCATACGTCATTAATCAGCATTATTAAAGCCTAAAGTGTTTCAATAGTACTCCTTGTTTTGTTGCATAAAACCATAACCTCCCATTTTCCTTGTGTTGCTCTTATTTACACCGATGCTCTGTTTCATTGCAGCAAACCTTCATTTCTCTCCTTTCAAAAGTAAATCTCCAGTCTCACCTCCAGTGTAAACTCCTCTATGACAGACGGTGAATATACACTGTGCAATTTCAAAATGTTTCAAATCTAAACTCCGCCCACACTGTGCAGCGAAATCTCCTTCGATTTGAGCCTCACAGAGCGAGCATGGTATGATCCAGTAGTCTGCTGTGAGTGAACCGCTCACACTGTATCAGCAAAATGAAACAGAGCTTCTTCGACAAGCTTTGTTTTGTGTACATATGTTTGCATTAAATAAACTCTTTAGAGACAAAATGAAAAAAATGAAAAAGAAAGGTGAAGAGAGACGAAGATAACGAGCCCAAAGTAAATCATCAAAAATTTAAGATGAGAAAATATTATGAAGCAAATGTAGTGCTTGACTTGGAAGACGAGGATAGAGGGGTGTGTTTAATGTGCCTAAAAATTAATTGAAGACATTACACTTTAATCAATGTGATTAATGTGTTTGTTTTCTTTTTCTGGTCTTTAATGTTAACAATGATACAGTGTTGGTCCCAGGAGACGTTGGTCTAGTGGTAGAATTCCCCCCTTTAAACTGGAAAAACCTAGTTCGATTCACGCTGGGCCCAAGCCATCCCTGGTACTACCTAACTAATGAAAAAAACAATGATACAATGTTAATGCAGAGGTATAGAGTGCATGGTGGGGTGGGTGGGGTGATTTGTTTTCTTGTTGTTGGGGGGAGGACCATCACAGAAAATAATTGAGAAGCGATAAGCTGACTGGATTGGTTGCAGTTTTTTTGGGTTCACATCCAACGTAATGACGTCAGAACTAGTTGCCCCATCGTGCTGCTTCTACAGTACCGTATCTCCAAGAACGAGGATAAAATTTCAGACTTTCTAGACACCCATCTGACCATTCAGCCCTCCTAACTCCTTAAACACAGAGCCACTACTAAGACACACCATGAGGGTGATATTCAACCAGATTTTAAATTGTTGTACAACCAGAAATTGGGCCAAATTTGGGTATAAAATCGTGCCATGTACGCCCAGCTGTACAGTCCTCATACATGTCCTGCTTTAGTTCCACTCATACCATACCACATTTCCTCTCTGGGCATCTTATCATAAGCTTTCTCTCGTCTACAAAAAACAGAGAGTATCTCCCTTTGACCTTCCCTGCACTTCTTCTCTATCGTTATTCTATGAACAACCTTAAAAACATTGCATCATTTCTACTCTTTATGGGGTAAAACTACAGTTCTGCTCCCTTCTAGTTTAGCTTTGACTACTTTTCCCTCTACCTCTATTCGTCTGCGTGTTGGACAGTAAGATGAGAGCTCCTCCACATCATTAATCTCTGCTGCTACTTGCTTGGTCTTCTCTGCATAATTGCACCGACAGCCTCCCGATATAACAAATGTAGCCTGTATTACATCTGTCACCTATCTGAGACGTCTCTCTTAGTCTCATCATCCTCCCCTCATCCCTCATAAGCACGGCTAATAAAAACGTAAAGATGTGCAGATACCACGCCGCTGACCGGCTTTTATTAAGAACCTAATGACAATATCTGTGTTGTAACGTGGAAGCAGTCTGCTTTATTTCATTAGAATACGAAAAGTTTTCTTATTAGAAAGTGGACAAAGACATTTCAGCCAGATTACAGTCTCACGTCACACCACTCACAGCTTCTTAAACTTTACACTTAGATGTTAGTCTCTTATGTGAGAGAAAAGCTCAATAAGCGGACAACAGCGTCACCTACAGGAAGAGACTCAGATTGCTTCAGTCTCAATAGTTTCATTGTAGAATTTTTTTTAGTTTAGATTAATTAAAGTTAAGCAAATAATTTTGATTCATAAGGAGTTAAAAACGCACATTTTTGTTACGGTATCTCATTTGTCTGAAATACAAAGGAAATAAAATGACTCGTTTTTTTATTCACTGATATAAATTGGGATGATTGTAGAGTCTGTTAATTTTATTAATCCTGTAAAACAAGATGTATCACAGCTATGGAACAAAGCTGAGATGATTCTATGGTAACACTACAGCAATGACACCAGTTTAAATACAGTCATTAAAAAAATATAAGAATTAAAAATAAGAAAAGTCCGTTCCATTCGATCGTCTTCTGCTTATCCGGGGCCGGGTCACAGGGGCAACAGCCTCAGACCGGAAGCCCAGGCTTCTCTCACTCCATCTGCATCGTCCAGATCGCCTGGAAGTATTCCAAGTCGTTTCCACGGCCAGCTGTGAGACATAGTCTCTCCACCGGGCCCGGGGTCTGCCTCTTGGTCTCCTCCTGGTGGGACGTGCCCGAAACACCTCACTAGCGAGGCGCTCGAGAGGCATCTTGACCAGATGCCTGAGCCACCCTATCTGGCTTCTCTCGTGCTGGACAAGAAGCAGCTCTACACCGAGCTCCTCCCAGATGACAAAACTCCTCACCTGATCTCTGAGTGAGAGTCCAGCCACCCTGTGGAGGAAGATCATTTCGGCCACTTGTATCTGCAGTCTCATTCTTTCGGTCACCACCCACAGCTGGGGACCATAGGTGAGGGGGGGAACGTAGATCGTGGTTACTATGGTGAGGGTAGGAACGTAGATCCCAGTTATCATGGTGAGGGTAGGAACGTAGATCCTGGTTACCATGGTGAGGGTAGGAACGTAGATGCTGGTTACCATACCATAAATATTGTTTGCAACCACAAATAAGGTGTAAAACGCGTTGCTTTAATGCTAATTTTCTTCTTTTTTTTTCACGCGTCGGCAAATGTGCATGACGGAAAACAAAATCCACAGCTAAGAACAACCTGATGTTTGAATGGTATCCGATAAATAGATTGGAGAGATCGCAAATTTATTAAAGATGCATGAATTAAATAAAAAAACATGTAGTACTATGTTTTTGATGAGGAAATAATATTCAAGCATAGTTTAAAAATTATTTTTAAAAATAGACTATAAGTTCGGGCGGCACGGTGGCACAGTGGGTTTGAGTCCCGGGTGGGGACGAGGCTTGTCTGCGTGGGTTTTCTCCCAAAGACATGGAGAAAACCCTCCATGTCTTTGGAGGGTGGGAGGAAATCCTCCAAAGACATGGAGGGTATATTTATTGCATGCATTATAGGTTGATTGGCCGGTGCTAAATTGCCCCTAGGAATGTGTGTGTGTATGGTAGTATGTGTGTGGCCCCGCGACAGACTGGTGACCTGTTCAGGGTGTACCCTGCCAATCGCCTTGAATCAGCTGGGATGTGCTCCGGCACCCCCCGAAACCTCATAAAGGATAGATGGATAAGAAGGTGACTGTGACCGACTATAAATCCCTTTTTATCTGAAATGTAATTAAACCAAAAATGGCCGCCGTCGTGTGACACCACAATCAGGAGATTGTTTTATAGTCATTTAAATACGATGGAGAGTTTTTATGCACAATTTAAAAAAGATTTAGAGCAAATACTTTTGGTTAATTAGAAAAAAAAGTTCTGTAAAGTTTATTTAGTCAGTATTTACAGTCTGAGATTTTCATTTAATATTTATTTCATCTGACGGATGAATAGATGTGGTGGTTGTTGTGAACGAGGCGGTTTTTGAAATGTTCCATCAAAGGCTGCTCATGAAGCCCGAGGCCTGATGGAAAAGCTCCGCGTGACCTTCCAAACATCATAAACATGACCCGATCTGTGGAGATGAAGAGTGGCCGATGAGCAGAGCATCAGGCTGACAGGCCTAACCTATCCACCATTAGCCCATCCACACATCACACTTTGCTTTAATTCGTCATCTCTCAGAGTCACACTTTATATTCCCCGGCGTGGCCGGGCTACATGTAGATGCATAATTTATCCCAAATTAGCGCCTATTTGAGTAAGCATCAAAGCAAGGCGGCTAAGGTTGGAGGAGAGCTTAAAGGAATCGCAGGGAAACCATCGGCAGGATTAATGCCGGAGATTTTTTAGAAGAAATTACCGGCTTAATGAAGTGGATAAAAAAGCTGTCAGTGTTTTATTGCGTGTAAATTGTGTGGAAGTGGTGTTTAGCTGTCTTGCCTGCTCCTGCATAATGCCTGCCGACAGCACGTTTAACCGAACCAGCACGAAAAAGCTTTTCAGTTGTTTTTATGTGCAATAAACCAGTGAGAAAGCTTTAAAAAAAATTAATTCCACACCCTCAATACTCTTCTTTAAATACCTACTAAGTTCATTAAAATAACCAACTGATTTGAATCTGTTTAAAAATACATCTAAAAAAAAAATCAGAGTAAATTTGATGGTTAATTTCAGTGTGATTACCAAAGGACTGCACAAAGACATGGAACTAGACTGGTGACGGTGGTGGACTCTGAATGCCTTCAAAGCCTTTTCCCACAGTCTAAAAATACTAGCTTGGTCCGTGTAGCTGGCAGTATGTCGATTCCATTTCCAGTGAGAGTTGGACTCCGCCAAGGCTGCCCTTTGTCACCGATTCTGTTCATCACCTTTATGGACAGAATATCTAGGCGCAGCCGAGGCGTTGGAGGGATCCAGTTTGGTGACCTCAAGATCGGATCTCTGCTTTTTGCGGATGATGTGGTCCTGTTGGCTTCATCGGACCGTGATCTCCAGCTCTCGCTGGATCGATTTGCTGCCGAGTGTGAAGCGGCCGGGATGGGAATTAGCGCCTCCAAATTTGAGACCATGGTCCTCGCCGGGAAAAGGGTGAAATGCCCCCTCCGGGTCAGGGACAGGGTCCTGCCCCAAGTGGAGGAGTTTAAGTATCTCGGGGTCTTGTTCACTAGTGGGGGAAGGATGGAGCAGGAGATCGACAGGCGGATCGGTGCGTCATCAGCAATAACTAGGACGCTGCATCGGTTCGTCGTGGTAAAGAGAGAGCTGAGCGGAAAAGCAAAGCTCTCGATTTACAAGTCGATCTACGTTCCTACCCTCACCTATGGTCACCAGCTGTGGGTGGTGACCGAAAGAATGAGATCGCGGGTAAAAGCGGCCGAAATGAGCTTCTTCCGCAGGGTGGCTGGGCTCTCACTCAGAGATCGGGTGAGGAGCTCTGCCATCCGGGAGGAGCTCGGTGTCGAGCCGCTCCTCCTCCAGGTCGAGGGGAGCCAGATGGGGTGGTTCGGGCATCTGGTCAGGATGCCCCCCGAGCGCCTCGCGGGCGAGGTGTTTCGGGCACGTCCCACCGGGAGGAGACCAAGGGGCAGACCCCGGACCCGCTGGAGAGACTATGTCTCACAGCTGGCCGGGGAACGACTTGGGATCCTTCCGGGTGAGCTGGAGGATGCAGCCGGGGAGAGAGAGGCCTGGGCTGCCCGCTTGAGGCTGTTGCCCCCGCAACCCGACCCCGGAACAAGCGGAAGATGACGGAATGGAACACTAGTGTTAATTTGACATTTCAAGGTAGGTTGCCAGTTAGGTTAAAATCAGTGGACCTACTGAGTTTCTCCCATAAAGTTGATCCACATAAAGTGAAATCAACAACCAATCAAATTTGGCACAATGACTCACTAACATGGATCAGGTGTGTAAATACAAGAACACATGGGAAACCTTCAGGACACTCGAGGACCAGACTTTGACACCTGTAACTAGGCCTATCTGCTGCATCCTCTTCGGTCACACCTACTATCTTCATGTCTTCCTTCACTGTATCCATGAACCTCCTCTTTGGTCTTCCTCTAGTCCTCTTTCCTGGTGGTTCCAAATCCAGCATCCTTCTTATGATGTACTCTCTCTCTCTCCTCTGCACATGTCCAAACCATCTCAGTCTGGCCTCTCTGACTTTAAAACCTCTAACATGTGCTGTTCCTCTGATCCTGTCCATCCTGGTCACTCCCAGAGAGATCCTCAGCATCTTCATCTCTGAATTAATTAGATTTCATTGATTAATATTAAAAAAATATATATTCATAAATGTGACTGTTTTCTTTCATGGCCTTTCCAATGCCTGTGCTCCTACCAAATTTGTGTTAAACCAATTTCACTTCAGCCAGCATTTGTTGCCATGTAGGTTAAAATCTGTGAAGTTTCTGGAATGTTTTGGACTCTGTTCTGCTGACTTTTCACACAAAGTGAACAGCAATAAAACTAGCTTCATCTCACCAGGTTTTGAGCTAGTTCTCTGGGTTTTCTTAATGACCTTCTATGTCACTGTTTCTGACCGTTCTGCAGCAGACCTTGGCAGTTAACGTCTTTCCTGCCTGGCTACACATATCTGACTCATAAACTGGCGTTTAGTTACACTTCCCCCATTTTCTTTTATGGCTTTTCCGACAGCTGCAGAGCTTAGTTACATGTGCCCTTCGTGGCATTCGAACAATCTCATTTTACCCAACATTTGTTGCCAGGTAGGTTAAAATCAGTGGACTTTCCGTAGAGATCTACAGAGTTCTGTCTGGTGACTCTCTCTATAAACACTGAATGGAAATTAAACTCAGGCTTCAAGCAAATAAATTTCAAGCTGTTCTTTTGGAAACAGACAATGCATGCTTTGCATTCAACAAAATCTTCATTTTCCAACCTGCTGATTGGACAGTCAAAACAAACAGCATCTGTGGTAGGCTACGTAAATATCTCATTGCTGTAAAACCTTATTTTTTTATCATTAACCAATTGCATACGGAAAACGAATTCTTGGCGACTGTTTTGTTTTCAACGTCCTTTTTAAGAGAAACTTTTCAAAAGAAGTTGAACAAAGTAAAGAACTGCGAGCAGCATGACAGCCAGCACAGGTGTTTATATGTGTGGAAAACTTCAGCAGAAATATGACAAGACAGGCTGGACTTTTTGCTTTGCTGTGGAGCAAAAAAAATGGATTCAATCTACAAAACAATCCAACTTTTTAAAGAGTAAAATGTTAAATTTGTTAATTTCTAAGTTTATGAGGTCAGAATTAATGGTTTTGTGTGTCTTTATGAAACTTTTTCAGCACTTGATTGTTCATTTTTATGTTTGCTAAGGAGTTTTTTTCTGTATTGATTCAACATATTGAGATGTTTTGTTGGCTGATTGATGCTGATGGAGCACTCCTGAAGGTCTTGGGTGTACTCTGCCTGCAGCCTGGTAGCCTGTATACAACCTAATGATGTACAAACCAATTAAAAAATGATATCATTAAATCATTTGTTTAATAAATGAATCCCATTTGATGAAAATTTAATATTTAAAGTAGAACGATCTTGTTAATTATCTTGTTTCCAATTTTAATATTCTTTTTAAATTCTATGTATAATCCTGAATAATTACTGATCAGCATGCTGTAGAGCAGTGATGTTTAAAGACTCTTTTTAGGAAGGATTTTAGCGGTCCTGTAGCGCCACACTGTGGCTAGTCACAACTTTACATCCTTTTAACAGAAAAAAAAATCATTCCAGTTCTTTTTTCATTAACTTTAAATCATTTGGTTCTTATGATCATTTTAATTCACAATAAACAGAAGAAAAATAGACATTTATGATGATTTATTTCACACTGTTGTTGATGAAAATCTAATCTTAATTATTTCTCTGATTTAAAAAATAAGCTCTGTTTAAGTGTCAAATTTAGAAGATGTTCTGATTTTCTAGCAACACATTTTCGATGATAATCAGCATTTGTTGGATGTTTGCTTTTTAAATCTGAAATTAATACTCTCATTTTCAACTGCAGCTGTGGAAAATGATGACAGGTGAAGCAGTGTCTCACCTTCCTCTTTTGGTCACTGGTATGAACCTCCTCTTTGGTCTTCCTCTAGTCCTCTTTCCTGGTGGTTCCAAACCCAGCATTCTTCTTCTGATGTACTCTCTCTCTCCTCTGCACATGTTCAAACCATCTCAGTCTGACCTCTCTGACTTTAAAACCTCTAACATGTGCTGTTCCTCTGATCCTGTTCATCCTGGTCACTCCCAGAGTCTCTAGACCAAGGGTGTCAAACTCAGTTCCTGGAGAGCCGGTGTCCTGCAGGTTTCCCATGTGTTCTTGCATCTACACACCTGATTCAGGTTAATGAGTCATTGTGCCAAATTTGATTGGCTGTTGATTTCATTGTATGTGCATCAGCTGTATTGAACCAGGAACACATGGAAAACCTGCAGGGACCCCGGCCCTCCAGGAAGAGTTTGACACCCCTGCTCTTGACCAATCAGCATGGCTGGTCTCACCACGGTTTTGCACACTTTCATTTTATCTGAAACTCTTCTGTCACACATCACACATGATACTTTTCTCCACCCATTAGTTGTGGCTAATTTCTTTCCTAATATCGTAGCTGAGACACACTCCGTTATGTTTTGAGCAAGGTCATTAGTTAAGCAACCAATTAAATTTCTCAAGTCAAAATACACAAAATTGAAAATCACTTATTGTAACCTTTGTTATTTTTACCAGCTGGCATCTAGGCAGGCAGCAATATGGAAAACTGAGGTTATTTAGCCGAAACATCTTTCAGCAAAATCTGGAAATTATGAACACCCTACAGCCAATCAGAATTGACCATTGAGGAATGAGTCAACTTGTTTGAAACGGAGGCATCTCGAAGAACTGTCTCTGTGGCTTATGATCGGGTTGAGAATAGCACGTGTGAGAGTCTTCTGTACCGTAAAATGGTCGCAAGCGATAGCCGGTTAACTGTTCCGTTCCATCATCTTCCGCTTGTTCCGGGGTCGGGTCGCGGTGGCAACAGCCTCAAGCGGGCAACCCAGGCCTCTCTCTCCCCGGCTGCATCCTCCAGCTCATCCGGAAGGATCCCAAGTCGTTCCCTAGCCAGCTATGAGACATAGTCCCTCCAGCGGGTCCGGGGTCTGCCCCTTGGTCTCCTCCCGGTGGGACGTGCCCAAAACACCTCGCCCGCGAGGCGCTTAGGGGGCATTCTGACCAGATGCCCAAACCATCCCATCTGGCTCCTCTCGACCTGGAGGAGGAGCGGCTCGACACCGAGATCCTCCCGGATGGCAGAGCTCCTCACCCGGTCTCTGAGTGAGAGCCCAGCCACCCTGCAGAGGAAGCTCATTTCGGCCGCTTGTACCCGCGATCTCATTCTTTTGGTTACCACCCACAGCTGGTGACCATAGGTGAGGGTAGGAACGTAGATCCTGGTTACCATGGTGAGGGTAGGAACGTAGATCCTGGTTACCATGGTGAGGGTAGGAACGTAGATCCTGGTTACCATGGTGAGGGTAGGAACGTAGATCCTGGTTACCATGGTGAGGGTTGGAACGTAGATCGACTTGTAAATCGAGAGCTTTGCTTTTCGGCTCAGCTCTCTCTTTGCCACGACGGACCGATGCAGCGTCCTAGTTATTGCTGATGCCGCACCGATCCGCCTGTCGATCTCCCGCTCTATCTTTCCTCCACTCGTGAACAAGACCCCGAGATACTTAAACTTATGTTAT
Source organism: Neostethus bicornis (assembly GCA_902685375.1). Classification (NCBI taxonomy): domain Eukaryota; kingdom Metazoa; phylum Chordata; class Actinopteri; order Atheriniformes; family Phallostethidae; genus Neostethus; species Neostethus bicornis. The sequence goes on along the minus strand of LR738541.1, from coordinate 12,368,802 downwards.
CTGATGAAATATTAATAAATACTTTGAAATTGTATTATTGTCTATAGATAAATGAACTACATAGATTTAATGTGGTATCGGACCCTCACATATGTGTATAAGTACCGGTAAGATGCCGTAGTATCATCGATCATGAATCAAATATAAAATCTGATTTCAGACAAAAGAGGAGAAAAAAAAGAAAACCATTCAGTGATTGAAAAGATTTTATTCTGTGAAGCTGCTGTTATCACGATCAAGAACTGACACGGTGGAATCCTTCACGGCAGACCACGGCGCAGCTCGGAGTCCAATCAGAACCTCTCATTTAAACACACGCGCGCACACACATACACACACGCCAGGGTCAGATGGACAGCACAATCCCTTTTCCGTCTGCTCCCGTTCTTTGTTTTCCCTTCACAAAGCCAGTCTGGTAGCATGAGGTGAGTGTTGGTGAGAAGAAACTCTGCAGCTTCGTCTCCGTAAGGCCATCTCTGAACATCTGTGACTGAGGAGAGCGGGTCCGATCCCAGCAACAGAGAAACTGCTCCGGGGGTTTCTGAGATCCCGGATTGTTTGGTCAGTAAGAGGAGGGTCCGTATCCTCCCGCCCCTCACTGAGGCATCAGCACAAAGAAACATCCAAGTGTCCTTCGACTTTCTACCGATGCTTCTTTAGGTTCATCCCCCCGTCAGACGAAGGTCCGTCCTGACCCCTCTGTGTGGTTTGGCTGATAGGAGTGAGGGGATGGGGGCGTGGCAGGTGCAGCAGCTATGCAGTCTTTCCCCCCCCTCAGCTCCTCCACCGTTCCTCCGCAGTGTTTTAGATGGTGCTGCGAGGCGTGCCGTTCAGGGCGACTGCCTTGCTGCCAGGCGAGCCCATCGCCGCCGAACCTAAGCAACGCTGAGCTGAAACACCCACCTCAAACACCTCGTGGATCGCCTTCCGGAAGCAGTGGAAGTTGTAGTCTATTAATCCTGAGAGGGAAGAAAAACGGTCATATCAGTACACACCGTTGGTAAATAACACGGTTTAAACACATGGGCATGTTGGCATTCAAAAGAATGAATGAACATTTTTAATTTATTAGTGCCTTAAAAATCCTCAACTTAAAAACAACGTTTAGTGTGACTTGTAGTGCTGTGATGTAAAGTTTTTACATTTTAAGATGATACGTTTCTCTCGATTTACAAGTCGATCTACGTTCCCTACCCTCGCCATGGTAACCAGGATCTACGTTCCTACCCTCACCATGGTAACCAGGATCTATGTTCCTACCCTCACCATGGTAACCAGGATCTATGTTCCTACCCTCACCATGGTAACCAGGATCTATGTTCCAACCCTCGCCATGGTAACCAGGATCTATGTTCCTACCCTCACCATGGTAACCAGGATCTATGTTCCTACCCTCGCCATGGTAACCAGGATCTACGTTCCTACCCTCACCATGGTAACCAGGATCTACGTTCCTACCCTCACCATGGTAACCAGGATCTACGTTCCTACCCTCACCGTGGTAACCAGGATCTACGTTCCTACCCTCACCATGGTAACCAGGATCTACATTCCTACCCTCACCATGGTAACCAGGATCTACGTTCCTACCCTCACCGTGGTAACCAGGATCTACGTTCAAACCCTCACCATGGTAACCAGGATCTACGTTCCTACCCTCACCATGGTAACCAGGATCTATGTTCTTACCCTCACCATGGTAACCAGGGTGTAAGTTCCTACCCTCACCTATGGTTACCAGCTGTAGGTGGTGACCGAAAGAATGAGATTGTGGATATAAGCGGCTGAAATAAGCTTCCTCCACAGGGTGGCTGGGCTCTCACTCAGAGATTGGGTGAGGAGCTCTGCCATCTTAAAAATCACCCTTTTTTAAGATCGTAATTTTTGGGTGAGGAGCTCGTTGTCGAGCCGCTCATCCTCCAGGTCGAGAGTAGCCAGATGGGGTGGTTCAGGCATCTGTTTAGGATGCCCCCCCAAGAGCCTTGCTGGTGAGGTGTTTCAGGCACGTCCCACCAAGGAGACCAAGAGGCAGACCCCTGACCCGTTGGAGAGTCTAACAGCTGGCCGGGGAACGACTCGGGATCCTTCCAGGTGAGATGGAGGATGCAGCCGGGGTGAGAGAAGCCTGGGCTTCCCGTCTATGGTTGTGCCCCCGCGACCCGGCCCCAGATAAGTGGAAGACGACGGAACGTTTCAGGTCATGATACTAATCTATAAAAACGTGATACATTTCAGGGCGCAGTTAACGCTGTCAGTTGTGTTCGTAATGTCGTAATGGTGGTGCATTTATGGATCCTTTGTAAATCCCAGTGACTCATAGTTTCAGACAAAAATGCATTGCTGCCAATCGGATACATCTTTTCCCCTTACAGGTGTCTTGGGATAGTACGGTATCGTTCGATTTACTTCACAGCCAGTTAATCAGACAGGATGGGACATGAGTTGTGTATACTTGTGCTATTGGTGAGTGTGCACGTGAACCCACCTTTGCGCTCAAAGCTCTCTTCCCGCAGGATGCAGACCAGCGCCAGGAACTTTGTGACCTCCTTTAGGTACAGCACAGTGGTGTTGTTCAGCTTGATAATGGCCATGGACTCCTTATCGTAGGCGCTGCCGCTGCCGTCTTCTCTCAGGCTAGAGCAGCACAGATCGGGTCTGAGAATGGGATCGGATCCCAGCTCTTTTCTTAGTTCATTAATGATTAATTATTCCAGTTCTGCTTCAGTAAACTAAACCCAAAGACTGACTTCTAGTATTTATATTTGTTTATTTAAGCTGTAACTGACTCATTTAAAGAAGGGTGTTGTGCTAAATCAACTTTCTGGATGTTTCGACCATGTTTGAACTTTATTCAATTGTACATGAGGTGGTTTTAGATTTCATCCAGATACAATGAACGCTATTCGAATGCCAGGTTGTTCATAGCTATGGATTTTGTTCCCCACCGCGCCCGCATTCCAACACAAACAGGACGTAATCTGGTGTATGCACTCTGCTCACGCTCAGTGCCATATCTGTGTTCATACACCTAAATACAAATATTAAAGTATCTGTGCTGTATTTTCAGCACTTAAAGCGTACGTAAACGCCTTTAATTTTCTCAAAATCCGACAGTGGCCCCGATAATCCGATGGGTCAATATTGGTTAGTCATGGCTTCCGTCGTCAGGAGGCACCGATAGACTAGCAGCGGTAAAAACACTGGTAAAAGTACAGTTTGGATTTCAGTCACACACCACTTGTGTGTATTAGTCAGTCACCTTCTTCACCGTCCATCCCTAACGGTTGCGAGGGGTGCCGGAGCACATCCGAGGGCAGGGTACACTCCGAACAGGTCGCCCGTCTGTTGCGGTGCCACACATGTACAACTATACACACACTCATTCCTAAGGGCAATTTGGTACCGGCCAATCAACCGGACATGCATGTTTTTGGAAGGCGGGAGGAAACCGCAGCACCCGGAAGAAACCCACTCATACTTGGGGAGAACATGCAAACTCCACACAGAAAGACCAGTGTTCCAAGCACCGTCCCCTCGGCCTCGTCCCCACCCCTGACCTTCTTGCTGTGAGGCCACTGTGCTACCCAATGCCCCATACAGCTCTATGTGTGTATAAAGATCCCCAAAATTACTCCTTTAAAGAGACACGCTTGGAATAGAGTTTAAAGTCAAGGCTATCGGTCACGCAGTAGAATATGTGAACAGAGCCGCAGCCTAAGAATTGGCGAAAGATGGCGTGTGCCAAGTAAAGAAGACTAACGGCACCCACCCTGTTTACGCCCAGTTCTATTCCTCAACAGGGAGTGTCATTTTTATGGAAACATCTCAAAATAAGAGCGGGTAAGAATACCCTCTAGCTTTGCCAACTTGATGTGCTTTCAGACCTTAGAAGAGATTTTTTTTTTGTGTCATGTACGGATCTAAAGCGTGAGACTAAGCGAGGATGGAGAGGATGGGGGAATTCATAAAAGCACAACACCTCTTCTTTAAATAAGAAAACTATAAATAAATCATTTTAAATCAGAAAGGCGACCACCCACCCGTATATGCAGGAGACGTCGATGACCACGTCGATCATATCGCAGCACAGTTCATAGGACTGCATGTCTACGGGCGAGCTGTCTGTGGCGATGTAGATTTTACTGACCACATCGAACAGAAAAGCTTTCTCAATCCCTGAATTCTGGTCCAGACAAACAGAGAAAACAGAAAAAACACAATGGGGTAAGAAAATATTATCAAAATAAGATACAACTCTGTTAAAAATGTATAGATAAAAAGTTGGGCCTGTGCTCCTAAAACCAAGACGCAGGATTAGTTCTTAGTTGGAGGCAGAGCCGTTCCGTTCCGTCATCTTCCGCTTGTTCCGTGGTCGGGTCACGGGGGCAACAGCCTTAAACGGGCAGCCCAGGCCTCTCTCTCCCTGGCAGCATCCTCCAGCTCGCCTAGAAGGATCCCAAGTCGTTCCCCAGCCAGCTGTTAGACATAGTCTCTCCAGCGGGTCCGGGGTCTGCCCCTTGATCTCCTCCCGGTGAGACGTGCCCGAAACACCTCGCCCGCGACGCACTCGGAGGGCATCTTGACCAGATGCCCGAACCACCCCATCTGGGTCCTCTCGACCTGGAGGAGGAGCGGCTCGACACCGAGCTCCTCCCGGATGGCAGAGCTCCTCATCCGATCTCTGAGCGAGAGCCCAGCCACCCTGCGGAGGAAGCTCATTTCGGCCGCTTGTACCCGCGATCTCATTCTTTGGGTCACCACCCACAGCTGGTAACCATAGGTGGGGGTAGGAACGTAGATCCTGGTTACCATGGTGATGGTAGGAACATAGATCCTGGTTACCATGGTGAGGGTAGGAACATAGATCCTGGTTACCATGGTGAGGGTAGGAACGTAGATCGACTTGTAAATCAAGAGCTTTGCTTTTCGTCTCAGCTCTCTCTTTACCACGATGGACCGATGCAGCGTCCTAGTTATTGCTGATGCCGCACTGATCCGCCTGTCGATCTCCTGCTCCATCCTTCCCCCACTAGTGAACAAGACCCCGAGATACTTAAACTCCTCCACTTGGGGCAGGACCCTGTCCCTGACCCGGAGGGGGCATTTCACCCTTTTCCCGGCGAGGACCATGGTCTCAAATTTGGAGGCGCTAATTCCCATCCCGGCCGCTTCACACTCGGCAGCAAATCGATCCAGCGAGAGCTGGAGATCACGGTCCGATGAAGCCAACAAAACCACATTTGCGGAGGCAGAGCCTTTAGTCCAAAATATTTATGCTTTAAAGAATTTTTTCAGGTGGAATACCGTCCTGTTTCTGGTTTCCCCAAAAAAATCATGCAGAGATGTCTCAAGAATTTTGGTTCCCAGATAAGATAAAACTTTTTTTTTGTAAAGCGACCCTGACTTTAAGACAACACTCTCTGCTACTTTTGGAATGGAATGTTCTTTCAGATAAAAAAAAGAAACTTACTGAAAAACCTACTGAATGTTTTCTTGTGATAACACGTCGTGATTTGAGTTTAATCGTGTCACATAAGAAACAAACAAGTAAACGGATTATAAAACCTATTTAATTCCCATTAAACCAGGATTTCTAAAAGTCATGAAGACAGAGCCTTTAGCCCAAAATGTCCCTGCTTTATGGAAAATCTTACACTACCATCCCCTTCTTCCCTCTCCTTCTTTATCTCAGGTGGTACCACCTTCCTGCGTCCATTTACAGACTTGTTTTTTATGTCTGAGGATTTTTGAAAAATCATGTTGGAGGTAGAACCTTTACAAAAATCCCATTTCATGGAATCTCAAACTGTTTTTCACTGCTTTCTCGTCAAATAGAATCACCTGCCTGGATCCATTCCCAGACCTCTTTCTGATAGGCTAAGATTTCTCTGTCATGTTGGAGGTAGAGCCTTTAGGCCTAAAAAGCTGCTTTTTATGGATTGTTTTTTTATTTTACAGTTTAACTCCTCAGGTAAAACTACATTCCTGTATGCGTTTCTGGGCCTGTTTCTGGCAGCCTGAGAATATTAAAAGTCTTCTTGGAGGTAGTTTTTTTAAGCTCAGAAAGTTTCTGCTTTATGAAATCTTACATATTTACCCTTTGCCCCTCAAAAAGGACTTCTTACCGCAAACCATTTTCAGGCCAAGCCCAAAAAATAACCCACTTTAAAAAATATCTTGAATGACTCTTTCATGGATTCTCTTCAATAAATTTCTTCCTATATCTATTTCTAGACCTGATTCTGCTGGCCAAGGATCTCTAAAAGTAATTTTGGAGGTACAGCCTTTAGCCGCTGGATCGATTTGCTGCCGAGTGTGAAGCGGCCGGGATGGGAATTAGCGCCTCCAAATCCGAGACCATGGTCCTCGCCCGGAAAAGGGTGGAATGCCCCCTGCGGGTCAGGGACAGGGTCCTGCCCCAAGTGGAGGAGTTTAAGTATCTCAGGGTCTTGTTCACGAGTGGAGGAAGGATGGAGCGGGAGATCGACAGGCGGATCGGTGCGGCATCAGCAATAACAAGGACGCTGCATCGGTCTGTCGTGGTAAAGAGAGAGCTGAGCCTAAAAGCAAAGCTCTCGATTTATAAGTCGATCTACGTTCCAACCCTCACCATAGTAACCAGGATCTATGTTCCTACCCTCGCCATGGTAACCAGGATCTACGTTCCTACCCTCACCATGGTAACCTGGATCGACGTTCCTACCCTCACCATGGTAACCAGGATCTATGTTCCTACCCTCACCATGGTAACCGGGATCTACGTTCCTACCCTCACCATAGTAACCAGGATCTACGTTCCTACCCTCACCTATGGTCACCAGCTGTGGGTGGTGACCGAAAGAATGAGATCGCGGGTACAAGCGGTCGAAATGAGCTTCCTCCGCAGGGTGGCTGGGCTCTCACTCAGAGATCGGGTGAGGAGCTCTGCCATCCGGGAGGGGCTCGGTGTCGAGCCGCTTCTCCTCCAGGTCGAGAGGAGCCAGATGGGGTGGTTCGGGCATCTGGTCAAGATGCCCCCCGAGCGCCTCGCAGGCGAGGTGTTTCGGGCACGTCCCACCGGGAGGAGACCAAGAGGCAGACCACAGAGCTGCTGGAGAGACTATGTCTCACAGCTGGCCGGGGAACGACTTGGGATCCTTCCAGGTGAGCTAGAGGATGCAGCCGGGGTGAGAGAGGCCTGGGGTACCCGCTTAAGGCTGTTGCCCCCGCGACCCGACCCCGGAACAAGCGGAAGATGACGGAACGGAACAACCTTTAGCCTAAACGTTCATGTCTAATGGTAGATTGTAAATTCACTGCATCTATTTCCAGACTTGTTTATGGTTGCCTGGTATTTCTATAAGTCCTGTTTGAGGTACAACTAAAAAAAAAAAAAATTTAAAACCAATTTGTCTTCTCTTTTAGCGTTTTTTTTTTTCCTGAAAATAGAAAAATATCCATCTGTTATTTTTTACCCCAGACCAGAAAAAACATGGCAGTCCTGTGACCTTAAGCAGGTCTTAAGAGATTAAAAGAAATAGAATGTTGCTATTTTACATTTTCAAGCAGATTTTTTGCTACAAACAGAACAGGCTCCCAAAAAAAAACTGCACAAAAAATAAAAAGACTGCGGAAGGTGAGCCGCGCTGTAGCGAGGGACTGCTGCACAGACCGCAGTGCGGCTTTATGTTTTTAATATTTTAACAAATTCAGAAACAACGGGGTTAAAAAAGGCTTTGATGTCACACAATGGAGGAAGTGTGTGTCTCAGAATCTGAATCTGACTCACACGCAGACAAAACCATGACCAAGCAGAAGAGTTGACTTACAGAAATGAAAATATTTAGGAGGTTCTCCAAGGTGGGGAGCTGCGGGATGAGCTTCTGGACCACTTTGCTGAAGGCCTCAAAGATGGAGTGGTCGTAGATGCTCGTTAAGTAGAAGCTGAATGGAATAAAAAAATTTAAAAAAGAAATGAATAAGCGACACAAACTCCCTCAAAACTAACTTAAAACTAAAATAAGTCAGGATCAAATCATTAACTGTAGAAACATTGAATGGCAGTCACGCATTAATGTTTTTTTAGGTTCAATAAAACCCTCCTCATGTCCACGTTGGTCCATCTCACTGGTTGATTTTGGAGCTCAGAAGGATATGTTTGACTTTAACTTCCAGATCAGAATTAAATTTATTGCCAAATACAACTTTTCACACATTAAAAAAATTGTTGCCGTTCCGTTCCGTCATCTTCCGCTTGTTCCGGGGTCGGGTCGCGGGGGCAACAGCCTCAAACGGGCAGCCCAGGCCTCTCTGTCCCCGGCTGCATCCTCTAGCTCACCTGGAAGGATCCCAAGTCGTTCCCCAGCCAGCTGTGAGACAGTCTCTCCAGCGGGTCCGGGGTCTGCTCTTGGTCTCCTTCTGGTGGAACGTGCCCGAAACACCCAGCCCGCGAAGCGCTCGGAGGACATCTTGACCAGATGCCCGAACCACCCCATCTGGCTCCTCCCGTCGTGGAGGAGGAGTGGCTCGACACCGAGCTCCTCCCGGATGGCAGAGCTCCTCACCCGATCTCTGAGTGAGAGCCCAGCCACTCTGCAGAGGAAGCTCATTTTGGCCGCTTGTACCCACGATCTCATTCTTTCAGTCACCACCCACAGCTAAAATTGCCGTTTATTTAGAAACAAAAATTCAGGATCCAGTCCACACTGCTCGTCGTTCTTCCAGTTTAACCAACGTAAACATACTGAACGATCCTCTGTCATCGCAGGAGATAATAAAAACGTATGAAAACAAAACGTGTTTGGTTGATCTGACCAAAGAATATGGCCGTAGTACATCTACAGAGAGCCACGACCCCTTCTCAAGGCCTTTCTGTTATTTCAAAGAGAAAGAAGATAAAAAAGAGGATGAGGCATTGGCTCTCTGGTAGAATGTCTGCCCTAGGACCAGAAGAAGTTGGTTTGATTCCTACTGAGCTCATGTCCAAGTGTCCTACCTACACCTAAACCCCTGTTTCTCCCACCATTGGTGACGTCCTGGCTGCCTGCTGCGTTGCAATGCAGCACACAGATTTCACCATTTGAGGGATGAATATAGTAATTAAAAGGTAAACAAACATCCTTTTCATTCTTTGTTTTTACATTATGTACAATTATTATTTTATGTTTATTGTAATCTAAATGTAACGTGTATGTGTCGCATGTTTAAATGCAGTTTTATGTTCTGTTGTTACGGCCTGGGACAGATTGGGATGTTTACATAGAAAACACGTTTCTATTCTCACGGAATTTTAAGGATATGAAACTACTTTCTGAACCAATTACACAAGTAGACGTACCACTGCATTCGAACTGTTTAAGGAGCAGGACACAGTTCATTAATAAAAAAAAATGTTTGTTACTGTTTTAATTCTATTAATTTTAGGAGGTTTTTTTTTTTTTTTCTTACGGAAAGTTATTATGATAAAAACGTTGGGTTTAAAATTCAGAAAAATTATCTTCACAGTTAAAACAAACTGTTTGGTTTCTTTTTTATTTCAACACTTAATTAAATGTCTACGGATTATGTTTGATTTGATAGTTTGAAATCTATGTTCCTACCCTCACCATGGTAACCAGCTGTGGGTGGTGACCAAAGGAACGAGATCACTGATACAAGCGACCGAAATGAGCTTCTGTCGCAGGGTGAGTGGGCTCTCACTCAGAGATCGGATGAGGAGTTCTGCCATCCGGAAGGAGCTCGGTGTAGAGCGGCTCCTCATCCAAGTCGAGAGAAGCCAGATGGGGTGGTTCGGGCATCTAGTCAGGATGCCCCCTGAGCACCTGGCGGGTGAGGTGTTTTGGGCACGTCCCACCAAGAGGCAGACCCCGGACCCACTGGAGAGACTACGTCTCACAGCTGGGCAGGGAACGATTCGGGATCCTTTCGGGTGAGCTGGAGGATGTAGCTGGGGCGAGAGAAGCTTGGGCTTCCAGTCTGAAGCTGTTGCCTGCGCGACCCGGCCCCAAATAAGCGGAAGACGACGGAACAGAATGAAAAAGTTTGAAAACTTTACACGCAAACTTTGAGTGAAAAACAAGAAACTTTATGAGGTTTTTTCTGTTTTTAATGAATGTTTTTTTTCTGGAGGATGTTTTTGCATTCTCTCATAACCCCGTCAGATTTCTATCTGGCCTCCTAATGAACAAACTGTGACCTGCTCCTCATTCCAAAGCCTATTTTTAACCGAGGTTTAGACACATTACACGACTGATAACTCCAAGAAAACACTGAAAGACTTTTAATCAAACTGTCTACAGTTACTCAGTACCAACAATAGATGAACTGACTATGTTTTTTCAGGGTTAAGTGACCAAAGGTTAAATTTAAAGGGCCTGTGGAGGCAGATTGTTTTAGCATCCAAAGTAAAATTTACCAGTGAATAAAAAACTCAAAGCATCGTTTCTTTATTATTCACTCAAATGAAAGAAAACACTCAGACGTACCTGAGGTGCAGTTTCTCTAAACTGGCATCAGCCAGGTCATCGTTGGCTCTCTGATGAATGTCTCGTTGCGTTTCAATCTTGTGATCATCTGACAAGCCGTCGACTTTGTGAATAAACACCTCAAAGTTGATCTCTGGATTGACCCTGTAGGCCCGGGACACGGTGAGATGGAGCCTGCCGAGAGCTTCCACGTAATCATCCTAAAAACAGAAACCGTCATAAACTTAGAAGCTAAAAATTAAGAAGAGGTTAAAGTAAAACGTGACGTCTAGTTTGTAATCTGTGGAAGATCAAGTTTAAAATATTTTTCTAATCAAGTTAAACCCGAAGTTCTTAAACTCCTGCTGATTGGACGGTGGATCCTCTGGTGTTAACACTACGTACGTAGCGCAGGTTTCTCCAGGGCTTTCTTCCCTCTAACTCAGGCCAGGGCAAACTAGGGCCTGTGGGCCACATGCGGCCTGTAAAACATTTTAATCTGGCCCGCCGAACATAATTTTTTTTTTTAAATAAACTTTGTTAATGTTTTATTTCCCCAGCAATTTTGTTGTTTCCTCACTAGATGGCGTATCTGGATATATTGATTTTGTTGAGAAAACAACAACACTGCTCCCATTAAAATGTGTGTGTGTCCGTGGTGCGCACTCTGTCAAAATAAACAGTGTGCACAAATATGGAAAGCCCTTGGGCCCAATACACGCATGTAAACAAGCGTGTTTGATGTTAAAACAAGTAAAATATTACATCAAGCACTTAGATTTCAAACCTACTGCCGCTAGATTTTAAATTTAACGCTCTTGATGTAACATTTAGTAACCAGGATCTACGTTCCTACCCTCACCATGGTAACCAGGATCTATGTCCCTACACTCACCATGGTAACCAGGATCTACGTTCCTACCCTCACCATGGTAACCAGGATCTACGTTCCTACCCTCACCATGGTAACCAGGATCTACGTTCCTATCCTCAACATAGTAACCACGATCTACGTTCCTACCTTCACCATGGTAACCAGGATCTACGTTCCTACCCTCATCGTGGTAACCAGGATCTACGTTCCTACCCTCACCATGGTAACCAGGATCTACGTTCCTACCCTCACCATGGTAACCAGGATCTACGTTCCTATCCTCACTATGGTAACCAGGATCTACGTTCCTACCCTCACCATGGTAACCAGGATCTACGTTCCTACCCTCACCATGGTAACCAGGATCTACGTTCCTTTCCTCAACATAGTAACCACGATCTACGTTCCTACCTTCACCATGGTAACCAGGATCGACGTTCCTACCCTCACCGTGGTAACCAGGATCTATGTTCCTACCCTCACCACGGTACCAGGATCTACATTCCTACCCCACCATGGTAACCAGCTGTGGGTGGTGACCAAAAGAGTGTGATCGCGGATACAAGCGGCTAAAATGATCTTCCACCGCAGGGTGGCTGGGCTCTCACTCAGAGATCGGGTGAGGAGTTCTACCATCCAGGAGGAGCTCGGTATAGAGTCGATCCTCCTCCAGGTCGAGAGGAGCCGGATAGAGTGGTTTGGACATCGGGTCAGGATGTCTCCCGAGCGCCTTGCTGTTGAGGTGTTTCGGGCACGTCCCACCGAGAAGAGACCAAGAGGCAGACCCTAGACCCGCAGGAGAGACTATGTCTCACAGCTGGCCGGGGAACGACTCGGGACCCTTCCAGCTGAGCTGGAGGATGCAGCTTGGGAGAGAAGAAGCCTGGGCTTCCCGTCTGAGGCTGTTGCCCCGCGACGCTGCCTTTAGCGGCGCTAGATTTGAAATTCAACGCTCTTGATGTAACATTTAGTGCTTGTTTAAAATCTAGCGTCATTCTATCGGTCTAATCTAGAGGTTACCAAAGCATGCCATCCATCTGATCCTGTTCTGCCCCCCTGGTCAAATATTAGAACTCAATGTGGCCCACGAACCAAAAACTTTGCCCATACTAGTTCTGTTGCTGTAGCATCGTTAAGAGGCGTTTGTGAAAATTATTAGTCCCTCAGTGGGAAAATTACTTTTGCTGCATAGCACCGCAGCAGGCATCTATGGCGGCGCAAATGGTGGGAAAAATTAGGAGGTGAGGTGTCCGCTCCAGGGACACCTAGGGGGCTCGGATGGATTCAAACCGGTTTCTCACGGTCTAAGGACAAACACTCTATCACTGAGCAAAAGCCTTCCCCGAGTGTTTACACTCTTACATTATGAATACCGTAATTTCACGACCATTAGGTGCACCGTACAAAAAGGCGCAGTCTCAGTCACACACCGCCTTACAACAACACACACACAAGCATGCAAATGTGCGTATTAAAAATAGATCGGGAGCAAAACTGAGTTTGGTTGTGCTTTATTTAAGTAGTAACGATACTAAACAAGCACATTACCGGTAATAGTCTTTATTCAAATCCGTCAAAGTCCTCATCCTCTGTTTCAGAATCGAACAGCTGCGCAAAATCCAACAGAGCAGGTCCACTTCGCTCCTCGCTGTCAAAGTCACTGTCTGTACTGTGCGGCTCCTCAGAAAGGATACCAGCTTTTGCCAAAGCTCGGATAACAGTACCAGCAGACACGTTAGTCCAAGCATCTACAATCCATTGGCAAACTGTAGCGTAACTCGCCCGGCGCTGCCTTCCACCCTTCGTGAAACTGTGGTCTCCTTCGGTCATCCATCGCTCCCACGCCGCTCACACTTTACTCTTTAACGTTCTCATGTGTTTTCTTTCAGGTCCGCCTCGGCTCGTGGGCACCGCGTTTTCTTTTAGGTCCGCCTTTTCTCACACACATGGCGCACCGCACGAAAAGGCGCACCGCTCATTTTGAAGAAAATCTAAGACTTTTATATGCGCCTTATGGCTGTGAAATTACGGTAAATCCAGGTCTGGGCTTGAAGAAGATCTATGGATCTCTAACTAAACCCATTTGTTTCTAAAACTTAAAATAAACCTGCTTTGCGATCATCCGTCACGTCGCGGTTCTTTTTTGGATACAATGATTGGTCCATTTCACCAGCCAATAAGCGATGTTCGTGTTCAAGATGTTAGTAATCAAACTTTATTAAATACATGTTATGAATTCATTCATAAGTTCGGAAATAAAATACAACCGGATTCCAAAAAAGTTGGGACACTTTAGAAATTGTGAATAAAAACTGAATGCAATGATGTGGAGGTGCCAACTTCTAATATTTTATTCAGAATACAACATAAATCACAGGTCAATAGTTTAAACTGAGAAATTGTATGATATTAAGGAAAAATATGCTCATTCAAAATTTCATGGTGTCAACAAATCCCAAAAAAGTTGGGACAAGAACCTATTAGAGGCTGGAAAAAGTCATTTGAGCATACAACAAACACCTGGAAGACCAATCAGCACTAATCAGGTCAATTGGCAATATGATGGGTATAAAAAGTAGGGGTGTGCGATACCGCAAGTTTTGGTATCGATCCGATACCAAGTAAATACCAGACCAATATCGCCGATACCGATATCGATACCGATATTTACATTTTTTAAATGACTATTTTTGCATCCAGGGTTTGGGTCATATCTATAGTATGACCAAGTATATGGATATACACAGGTTGGTAGGTAGATCGATACAAGTGCCCAGTTGCACACAAACAAATGTTAACTAATGTTAAAGATGATTATGTTGTACTTTCATAATTAAAATTGGAGCGTCTCTGTTAATGAGCGCTGCCTCTTGGAAACAGAAGGGGTCAGGGTTTTCTCCTCCGTTTCTGAAGTTTTTCTTTGGGGTGATTCTTTAATTTGTAGTGTTACCCCTATATTTAACGGTTCTAGGACATTTCAGCCACGGATATTTGAGCCAAAAAAACTGCAAGCTAGGGAATTTGAGCCATGTGCGCCCCCTAGTTTAGGACATTTCAGCCACGGACATTTCAGCCTCGGACATTTGGGCCAAAAACCTATTTTATGTAGAAAATTGTGATATTTTATGTAAAACATAGTGATATTTTGTAAATAGCCTAGTTGCAGTTTCACAATTCGTGGAGGACAACTAAACTTGTAAAATATTGTGTAAAATTGTTATTGTGTATTATGTAAAATATGTAAAAAATGTATTGTAAATAAACAGTTGCACTACAGAAAATAATTGGTTTTAGTCATTTTATCCCATGGCTCATATAAAAAAATTCTGATATTTTAAAAAAAATTGATATTTTATGTAAAAATTCTGATATTTTATGTAAAAATTTTTATCGTGCAAAAATTTTTATCGTGCTTTTAGTCATTTAAATTTTTTTTATCTTTTTATCTTTTTTTAAATAAACAGTTGCTTTTTATCTTTTTTAAATATTTTTTAAATAAACAGTTGATTTTTAACAGCCTTTCTGTAGATGGTGCAGGTAGCCTCAAAGTCCAGCCACACGGTTACTCTCGTTTTTTCATCTCTCTCTACTTTTACCAACTTGCGTTTTTTTTTTTTTGTTACAGGTGCGACACACAGCATTTACGCATATTTTGCAGACAGATAAGTTAGGTTAACTTTAAAAAAAAAAAAACAAAAGCAAAGTGCGAGGGGTAAAACTTCAACCAAAGTATCGATATCGTGGTTCGAGTATCGATCGATATCGATACTAGCTTTGGTATCGATATTATCGATATTAGGATCGATCCGCCCACCCCTAATAAAAAGTGCTTCTCAGATTGGCAGTGTCTCTCAGAAGCCAAGATGGGTAGAGGATCACCAACTCCCACAATGTTGTGTAAAAAGATAGTGGAACAGTATCAGAGAGGTGTTACCCAGCGAAAAATTGCAAAGAGTTTGCAGTTGTCATCATCAACTGTGAATAATATCATCAGAAGATTCAGAGAATCTGGAAAAATCTCTGTGCGTAAAGGTCAAGGCCGGAGAACCATACTGAATGCCCGTGATCTCCGGGCCCTTAAACGACACTGCATCAAAAACAGGAGTGCTACTGTGAAGGAAATCACAGCATGGGCTCAGGAGTACTTCCAGAAACCATTGTCAGTGAACACAATCCACCGTGCCATCCGCCGTTGCCAGCTGAAACTCTATTCTGCAAAGAAGAAGCCATTTCTAACAAAGATCCACAAGCGAAGACGTTTTCACTGGGCCAGGAGTCATTTAAAATGGAGTGTGGCAAAATGGAAGACTGTTCTGTGGTCAGACGAATCACGTTTTGAGGTTCTTTTTGGAAATCTGGGGCGCCATGTCATCAGGACCAAAGAGGACAGTGACAACCCAAGTTGCTATCAACGCTCTGTTCAGAAGCCTGCATCTCTGATGGTATGGGGTTGCATGAATGCGTGTGGCATGGGCAGCTTGCACATCTGGAAAGGCACCATCAATGCAGAAAAATATATTCAGGTTCTAGAGCAACATATGCTCCCATCCAAACGTCGTCTCTTTCATGGAAGACCCTGCATTTTTCAACAAGATAATGCCAGACCACATTCTGCATCAATCACAACATCATGGCTGCGTGGGAGAAGGATTCGGGTACTGACCTGGCCAGCCAACAGTCCAGATCTTTCACCTATAGAAAACATTTGGCGCATCATTAAGAGGAAGGTCAGACAAAGAAGACCCAAGACGATTGAACACTTAGAGGCCTGTATTAGACAAGAATGGGAGAACATTCCTATGTCTACACTTGAGAAGCTGGTCTCCTCAATGCCCAGACGTCTGTTGAGTGTTCTAAGAAGAAGGGGGGGTGTCACACAGTGGTGAAAATGGCCTTGTCCCAACTTTTTTGGGATTTGTTGACACCATGAAATTTTGAATGAGTATATTTTTCCTTAATATCATACAATTTCTCAGTTTAAACTATTGACCTGTGATTTATGTTGTATTCTGAATAAAATATTAGAAGTTGGCACCTCCACATCATTGCATTCAGTTTTTATTCACAATTTCTAAAGTGTCCCAACTTTTTCGGAATCCGGTTTGTACATCAGTTCAAAAATTATGCTCCTATTTGTTTACTCATGCTGTGCTGCATACGTCCGTGTGTGTGTGGGGGTCGTTTTGTTTTATAACGCGCAGCCACACTGCTGGAAAATGGAGAGTAAATATCCTGCTCCGTTCTGACATACTTCTCTATCACTCCAGACTTCCTCATACAATTTAAAATATAAGACTCTTCTATTTTCCAACCCTTTTCAACCACAAACTGAACCTCATGAATGGAGGCGGAGATTCTTGTAAATCTTAAGCAGGTATGAGGAAATAAACGCCTGCATTGTTTTTACAACAGGCGACAAAAAAAAAAAAAAAGAACGCCCTCCTTTATTTTTAATCACCGTGTGACTAACTGCAGGTATTTTTTAAACCTGATGCACGTTGGGTACGGATAAAGCTGACAGTCACGTTAGGTCGTCAGTGTGTTGTGTTTGCTGGCATCACTTCCTGAAAGCACTCAGAGTCATGTGAGGAGCACTTGCATACAAACCGCAGTGTGTAATTTATCTGAACCACTCTGGCAGGACGCACAGAGCTCTGTCAACAGATGAAATATGTTTCCAATAAACATTTTACAGGAATTTGTTATCATGAAGACGACGTGTGAATGTGTGACTGCTGCATGAAAAATATTATGTGCAACCGAAAGTTACAAAGTTCTGATTGGGTCGACAAATTATAAACATGAGAGCTTCTAAGTGTGAACTCTAAGGATGAAATTTTAAAATTGTGTTGAAAACAGTTAAAAACATAAAAAAATAGAAGAAGTTTTGCCGGAAAAATTTTCTCAATTATTGTGAACATTGAGATCGACATACGGATCGGTGCAGCGTCAGCAAAAACTAGGATGCTGCATCGATCTGTCATTGTCAAGAAAGAGCTGAGCCGAAAAGCAAAGCTCTCGACAAGACAATTTACGCTCCTACCCTCACCATGGTAACCAGGATCTACGTTCCTACCCTCACCATGGTAACCAGGATCTACGTTCCTACCCTCACCATGGTAACCAGGATCTACGTTCCTACCCTCACCATGGTAACCAGGATCTACGTTCCTACCCTCACCATGGTAACCAGGATCTACGTTCCTACCCTCACCATGGTAACCAGGATCTACGTTCCTACCCTCACCATGGTAACCAGGATCTACGTTCCTACCCTCACCATCGTAACCAGGATCTACGTTCCTACCCTCACCATGGTAACCAGGATCTACATTCCTACCCTCACCATGGTAACCAGGATCTACGTTCCCACCCTCACCATGGTAACCAGGATCTACGTTCCTACGCTCACCATGGTAACCAGAATCTACGTTCCTACGCTCACCATGGTAACCAGGATCTACGTTCCTACCCTCACCATGGTACCAGGATCTACGTTCCTACCCTCACCATGGTACCCAGGATCTACGTTCCTACCCTCACCATGGTACCAGGATCTACGTTCCTACCCTCACCATGGTAACCAGGATCTACGTTCCTACCCTCACCAAGGTAACCAGGACCTACATTCCTACCCTCACCATGGTAACCAGGATCTACGTTCCTACCCTCACCATGGTAACCAGGATCTACGTACGTACCCTCACCATGGTAACCAGGATCCACATTCCTACCCTCACCATGGTACCCAGGACCTAAGAGTCAACCCTCACCATGGTAACCAGGATCTACATTCCTACCCTCACCATGGTAACCAGGATCTACGTTCCTACCCTCACCATGGTAACCAGGATCTACATTCCCACCCTCACCATGGTAACCAGGATCTACGTTCCTACCCTCACCATGGTAACCAGGATCTACGTTCCTACCCTCACCTATGGTAACCAGGATCTACATTCCTACCCTCACCATGGTAACCAGGATCTACGTTCCTACCCTCACCATGGTAACCAGGATCTACGTTCCTACCCTCACCATGGTAACTAGGATCTACGTTCCTACCCTCACCATGGTAACCATGATCTACGTTCCTACCCTCACCATGGTAACCAGGATCTACGTTCCTACTCTCACCATGGTAACCAGGATCTACGTTCCTACCCTCACCATGGTAATCAGGATCTACGTTCCTACCCTCACCATGGTAAACAGGATCTACGTTCCTACCCTCACCTATGGTAACCAGGATCTACATTCCTACCCTCACCATGGTAACCATGATCTACGTTCCTACCCTCACCATGGTAACCAGGATCTACGTTCCTACCCTCACCATGGTAATCACGATCTACGTTCCTACCCTCACCATGGTAACCAGCTGTGGGTGGTGACCAAAAGAGTGAGATCGCGGATACAAGCGGCTAAAATGATCTCCCAACACAGGGTGGCCGGGCTCTCACTCAGAGATCGGGTGAGGAGTTCTGCCATCCAGGAGTAGCTCGGTGTTGAGCCGCTCCTCCAGCAGAGAAGAGAAGCCAGATGGGGGTGGTTCGGGCATGTGGTAGGATGCCTCGTTGGTGAGGTGTTTTGGGCACGTCCCACCGAGAAGAGACCAAGGGGCAGACCCCGGACCCGCTGGAGAGACTATGTCTCACAGCTGGCTGGGGAACGACCCGGGACCCTTCCAGCTGAGCTGGAGGATGCAGCATGGGAGAGAAAAAGCTTGGGCTTCCCATCTAAAGCTGTTGCCCCACGACCCGGCCCCGGATAACCGGAAGACGACAGAAAGGAACAATGAGAATGGATCTAAGACGACTTAACAGCCTTAAAAAGAAAAAGACACTTATCAGTGAAACTTTCAGAGGTTAAAAAAAAGACTTAACTTTGCCAGTGAACATAAAAATTGGGCCTCTATGGCAACGGAGGGTGGACAGATGGTCTGATACTGTGATCTGGGAATGCTGTATTTTTTTTTGGTCAGGTCTCAATCCAGCTCAAAGGTCATTGTTCAGCTGACACACTGAATAAACCAACTTTTTTTAATGCAGTGCTTCTCAGATGGTGCAGTTTGCTTTCATGTGGAAGGTTTAAACTGGAAATGTCTGTTATTAAATCCCTTAAAAAGACACCAAAGGAAATGTTTAACACAAATCTTATCTCGTGCCAGCTTCACTGTAACTGCGGTAGAAGATGTGTGTGCCAACATGTAAGAACATCATCTTCATGAGGGCGAATAAAATTAAAACGTCTTCTATAGGTATTAGAATACCAAGATTAGCTGCTTGATTTTTTTCAGTGAGACCATGTGGCATACAGTCGCCCCTTTTTTCTGAACGCTTCATCAGTCTTGCTCCTCTGAAGGGGGTAGTTCGGGCATCTGGTTAGGATGCCTTCCAAATGCCCCACCGATGAGGTGTTTTGGGCCCATCCCACCGGAGGAGGCCCATAGGCAGATCCCAGACCCAGTTGAGAGACTATGTCTCACAGCTGGACAGGGAACACCTTGGAATCCTCCTGGGTGAGCTGGACAATGCAGCCGTGATGGGAGAAGCCTAGGTTTCCCGTCTGAGGTTTATCCCACCGCGAGCCGGCTCCGGATGAGCGGAAGACGACCGAATAGAACGGAACAGTTTACGTTAATTCAAACAATATTTTAAATACAGAGTAAAATAAAAGTTTCTGATCTTCACCTGGGCATCAATGACGAAAATCAAAGCTCCCGTTCCTCTGAAAATCATCTCGTAATCAAATGTCGGATCAAAGAAATCTACTTGACCGGGAAAATCCCAGATCTGGAAGTTGACGAAGGAGCTGCTGGAGATGTCGTCTTTGTAGATCTTGTTGGTGCTCTCCAGGAACAACGTCTCGTTGGGGGACATTTTATGGAACACCACCTAAAAACAAAATAAAAAAAAAAAACACAGAAATTGTTTCAGTGTTTACAGCCGCGTTTTTTTAACGCTGAACGTTATTTATACTTTTTAAGTTTCAGACCCGTCGTTGGCTGCCACCCATCTCCTGGTAAAGCGATGGGTGGTAAAGAGAGAGCTGAGCCGAAAAGCAAAGCTCTCAATTTACAAGTCGATCTACGTTCCAACCCTCACCATGGTAACCAGGATCTACGTTCCTACCCTCACCATGGTAACCATGATCTACGTTCCTACCCTCACCATGGTAACCAGGATCTACGTTCCTACCCTCACCATGGTAACCAGGATCTACGTTCCTACCCTCACCATGGTAACCAGGATCTACGTTCCTACCCTCACCATGGTAACTAGGATCTACGTTCCTACCCTCACCATGGTAACCAGGATCTACGTTCCTACCCTCACCATGGTAACCAGGATCTACGTTCCTACCCTCACCATGGTCACCAGCTGTGGGTGGTGACCGAAAGAATGAGATCGCGGGTACAAGCGGCCGAAATGAGCTTCCTCCGCAGGGTGGCTGGGCTCTCACTCAGAGATCGGGTGAGGAGCTCTGCCATCCGTGAGGAGCTCGGTGTCGAGCCGCTCCTCCTCCAGGTCGAGAGGAGCCAGATGGGGTGGTTCAGGCATCTGGTCAGGATGTCCCCCAAGCGCCTCACTAGTGAGGTTTCGTTGGGCACGTCCCACCGGGAGGAGACCAAGGGGCAGACCCCGGACCCACTTGAGAGACTATGTCTCTCCAGCTGGCCGGGGAACGACTTGGGATCCTTCCAGGGGAGCTGGAGGATGCAGCCGGGGAGAGAGAGGCCTGGGCTGCCCGCTTGAGGCTGTTGCCCCCGCGACCTGACCCGGGAACAAGCGAAAGATGATGGAACGGAAAAAGTTTCAGACCCTCCAGAAAAGAAAACATGCGGGTTAATAAATTAGGTTTAGAAAAAGGAGGGCTGTAACGTAGCGCTTATCTAACACCGAAAATCTAATTGCTATAAATAGTTTTCACTGGACTGAACAAAAACAACGGGACAGATTTTTCCACCAAATAAATCACATGTACGTCACATGTTCAGCATGAGGGCAAAGGGCAGCGAGGCAGCACTGCAGAGTCACTCATCTGCTCCTTTAAAGACGCAGCGTTTTAACAACATGGTTAAACACAGTCAGGAGTCATGTGTGTGTGATCAGAAAAATAGATCAGTTAAATGTTGTGACGTGGCTTTGATTCGCAGCAGGGTGCGGGGCTCCGAAGATTACAGACCGATGAACAAGCAAAAAGCTGGTCACATGATTCTCAGACCAAAAGAGAGAGGAACTTTAATCTCAGACTTGTGATTGAGTGGATTACAGCAAACACAGCACAAAAATTTAATAGAAAAAAATACCTATTCCATAGACGTTCAGTTCAATTCCCTTCAAATTATCACATGAATAATAAAAGAACTTTATCTGCTTTTGAGTGAAAAACAAATAAATTTGTGTTGAGACGTTGGTTAGAATAAAGTTTTTTACACTTACAAATAAAATTATGGAAAACAATTTTTGTAATTTTTAATAGCTTTTTTTTGTGTAGTTGAGAATTACGTCCATCGGACGCAGCCAGCCGTTCGATCTTGTCTGCAGACGCCAAGTCCACCAAAGGACTCCAGGCAGATGCAGATGTCTGAGGATTGTTAGGCATCAGAGCAGTTTGATGCAATCCGGAAAAAAAAACGAGCAAAAATCAAGCATGAAACAAATTTTTTTTACGCTGAACGTAGATCCTGGTTACCATGGTGAGGGTAGGAACGTAGATCCTGGTTACCATGGTGAGGATAGGAACGTAGATCCTGGTTACCATGGTGAGGGTAGGAACGTAGATCCTGGTTACCATGGTGAGGGTAGAAACGTAGATCCTGGTTACCATGGTGAGGATAGGAACGTAGATCTTGGTTACCATGGTGAGGGTAGAAACGTAGATCCTGGTTACCATGGTGAGGGTAGAAACGTAGATCCTGGTTACCACAGTGAGGGTAGGAACGTAGATCCTGGTTACCACAGTGAGGGTAGGAACGTAGATCCTGGTTACCACAGTGAGGGTAGGAACGTAGATCCTGGTTACCACGGTGAGGGTAGGAACGTAGATCCTGGTTACCACGGTGAGGGTAGGAACGTAGATCCTGGTTACCACGATGAGGGTAGGAAAGTAGATCCTGGTTACCACGGTGAGGGTAGGAACGTAGATCCTGGTTACCACGGTGAGGGTAGGAACGTAGATCCTGGTTACCACAGTGAGGGTAGGAACGTAGATCCTGGTTACCACGGTGAGGGTAGGAACGTAGATCCTGGTTACCACGGTGAGGGTAGGAACGTAGATCCTGGTTACCATGGTGAGGGTAGGAATGTAGATCCTGGTTACCATGGTGAGGGTAGAAACATAGATCCTGGTTACCATGGTGAGGGTAGGAATGTAGATCCTGGTTACCATGTTGAGGGTAGGAACGTAAATCCTGGTTACCATGGTGAGGGTAGGAACGTAGATCCTGGTTACCATGGTGAGGGTAGGAACGTAGATCCTGGTTACCACGGTGAGGGTAGGAACGTAGATCCTGGTTACCATGGTGAGGGTAGGAATGTAGATCCTGGTTACCATGGTGAGGGTAGGAACGTAGATCCTGGTTACCATGGTGAGGGTAGGAACGTAGATCCTGGTTACCATGGTGAGGGTAGGAACGTAGATCCTGGTTACCATGGTGAGGGTAGGAACGTAGATCCTGGTTACCATGGTGAGGGTAGGAACGTAAATCCTGGTTACCATGGTGAGGGTACAAACGTTGATCCTGGTTACCATGGTGAGGGTAAGAACATGAATCGACTGGTAAATAAAGAGCTTTGCTTTTCGTCTTAGCTCCTTGTTTACCACGACAAATCAATGCAGCGTCCTAGTTATTGCTGACGCCGCACCAAAACCCCAAAACAAAATTGCAAACAAAACTAGGCCACACTGAGTTGTTGTTATTTTGATTAAATGAAGTACTGGAAAAAAAACATGCGTAGAAAAACACCTGAAACTGTTCCGTTTTTCCATTGACTTTTCCAATTTTGTGGTTACAAGTGAATTCATTATGTGAATAATTTTTCTCAGACATGTGATTGATCAAGTTATACAGTTTTTTAATTGATTTGGGTACCTAATTCTTTTTAAACCACTCATTAATATTGTCAGTTCGGCTTGAGCTCGCGGCAGGAATTGAATCCAGACGGCTTTATTTACATGGGACTATGCCGAAGCAAACAACAGGATGTTAGTGTCACAAAGACACCAAAAAAAAAGAAAATTCAAAGTAGGACCTCTAGAGCGCCTCGCTCATGAGGTGTTTCGGGCACATCCCGCTGGAAGGAGACCAAGAGGCCGATCCCAGACCTGCTGGAGAGACAATGTCTCAAAGCTGGCCGGGGAACGACTCGGGATCCTTCCGGGTGAGCTGGAGGATGCAGCAGTCTGAGGTTGGTTCCCCCGTGACCCGGCCCCAGATAAGCGGAAGACGACGGAACGGAAAATAACCGTTAGCTGCAGCTCTGAAGTGATAGTATTTATAAGAACATGTCATGATAATTTCAAGATAACCTCGTTAAGTTGGGACTGAAGAAAAGATAAATGATTTTGTTTATTTAGTTTAACAATTAACTATTTTTACCAGAGATTCAAAAATAAAGAGAAACGTTGGTCGATGGAATCATTGGTCAAACTCTGACAGAACGCGATAAGAATCACAAACCAACTTATTATTTTAATAAACATTTGAAATGAAAAAATAGTGTTTGTATAAATGTTTTGGAGATTCGTTCATCTTCTGAACCGCTTACGGGTGCTAGAGCCTATCCTGGCTGACGAGAGGAGGGTACACCCAGAACAGACTGCCAGTCTGTTTCAGAGCCACACACATACTCATTCCTTGGGGCAGTTTCATAGCAACCTATCAACCTGACATGCAGGGAGAACATGAAAACTCTGCACAGAAAGGCCAGTGTTTCAAGTCTCGTCCCCACTCTGGGACTCAAACCCTGACCTTCTTGCTGTAAAGCCACCGTGCAGCCCCATTACTGATAAAGTGAAGTATAATTTCAGCCCCGTAGGGTCAGTCCTTTGAGGTTTTATTGAAGAAAGTGGATAAAATCCCTTAAATGGGGATAATTTGATCCACTTTTTAGCTTCTAAACTCATCACTGAACATGTTGCCACAGCCCATAATGACAATTAGAGACAGAATATATGTTGAGGACTGCGTTGATGAGTTACGCCTTAAACTTAAGTTTATTATTGAATTTAAAAACAATAAAAAAGGAGTGCCTTTGGTTTAGTGTTTGAAAGTCTTAGCTCTTGATTTACCAGTCGATCCACACACCTACCTTCACCATGGTAACCAGGATCTACGTTCCTACCCTCACCATGGTAACCAGGATCTACGTTCCTACCCTCACCATGGTAACCAGGATCTACGTTCCTACCCTCACCATGGTAACCAGGATCTACGTTCCTACCCTCACCATGGTAACCAGGGTCTACGTTCCTACCCTCACCATGGAAACCAGGACCTATGTTCCTACCCTCTCCATGGTAACCAGGGTCTACGTTCCAACTTTCACCATGGTAACCAGGATCTATGTTCCTACCCTCACCATGGTAACCAGGATCTACGTTCCAACTTTCACCATGGTAACCAGGATCTACGTTCCTACCTTTACCATGGTAACCAGGATCTACGTTCCTACCCTCACCATGGTAACCAAGATCTACGTTCCTACCCTCACCATGGTAACCAGGATCTACATTCCTATCCTCACCATGGTATCCAGAATCTACGTTCCTACCCTCACCATGGTAACCAGGATCTACGTTCCTACCCTCACCATGGTAACCAGGATCTACACTCCTACCCTCACCATGGTAACCAGGATCTTGGTTTCGTACCCTCACCATGGTAACCAGGATCCACGTTCCTAACTTTACGTATGGTCACCAGCTGTAGGTGCTGACTGAAACAAGATCACAAATACAAGCAGTAAAAATGAGCTTCCTCTGCAGAGTGGCTGGGCTCTTTCACAAGGATAGGGTGAGGAGTTCTGTTTCACTTCTTTTCTTGATACTGAATTCCCCCTTCCTCTCGCTCCCAGATCAGCCCTATCCCCTGTCACGTGCACGACACAACGTAAATAATCAAATTAGCACATTTTACGCATATTATTTAAATTCTTAATTTTCTTTTGAAATTCAAAATTTTAAACAAAATCAGTAGCAAAAAAAAAAAATTTTAACGATTGTTTTTCTCGAATCAGCTGATCAGAATCTGACTAGCATGATGCTAACATGTTAGCTTACCTTCTGTATGGATGATTTACCACTTCTTCTTAAACCCATGAGTAATATTCTAGGTTTACTATCAGATGTTGTTGGATTATCTTCTAAATCAGCTCCTTCTCCTCCATAGCCAAAGTCTTTAGGAAAAGAATCCGTCACTCCGTAGCTCTCTGCCAGATCAGACACTTCGTACTGGATCGACATTTTCACCGTTTCTAACCTATTTCTCCACTTTGACCTCAATCAGATGATAAGTAACCACTAAACAACTGTCTGCTGTAAGATTTAGTTTGTAATTAAATCTAAATACAAAGTAATTCCAGACATTTCTGTAGGATTTCCTTCCCAAACTGAAGTCCCGCCTCTTTATTCTCATTGGTTGGAGTCAGTAAAACACAAAATCTTATTGGCTGACAATTCTGTCAGTCATTTGAGGTTGGTAGTTATCACCTGACTGGTTTGTCACCGCCTCATCGAGGGAGACGCCATCTTGGACAGGGCAATAAAGCCGCCATCTTTGAAAGGGTAAAGAAAACATCTTCTTCTTCTTTCTTCTTCTTTAGTTTGCGGCATGAAGCACCAACCTGGGTGCATTACCGCCACCTACTGACTGTCACGAACCTCAAATCCTCCTCAATAACCCTGTACACCTCAAAAAAGTGTACAGGGCACCAAAACCCTTCCCCTGACGTCCATACAAAAACACCTCCTCCAAGCTCACTTGTCTCATCCCAACACTCCTCAGCACCACCATCATAGCCTCTCTTTCTTCCTCATACTTTCTACACGCTAACACCACGTGACTAACCCCTTCCAACTCCCCACAGAAATCACAACACCCATCCAAATGTTTACCCAGAATCTTGAGCGTTTCATTCAATCCCGTGTGCCCAATACGTAACCTGCTAAAAACCACCTGACCCCGCCTTCCACCACCCACCGGATCCACAGTCACCCCCACCGTCCTCTGTACTTCATACAAGTGTCGTCCCTTCACCTCTGACTCCCACTCCATCTGCCACTGCTGCATTATCCCCTTCCAGACCAACGCCTTCACCTCCCCTCGTGACAGAGCCACGACCCTCTCCACCACCACCCGATCTGCAGCCCTCTTTGCCACCTCATCCACTCGCTCATTCCCCCCAATCCCAGAATGGCCCGGAACCCACATAAACACCAACGACCCTCCTACCACCCCCGACACCATATTCAAAACATCCCAAAACAAACCTTGATGATACCTCACCCTCCCCATTTCAAGAGCCCGAACCACTGACAACGAGTCCGTGCATATAAGTACTTTCCCACCACCATGTTGCATCGCCCACACCACAGCCATCCACACTGCATATAACTCCACCGTGAAAATACATAAGTGATCTGACGTGCGAACCCCTACCTCCACTCCAGACCCTTCCACCACCATTCCCGCACCTGTCCTCCCCGAAACCGGATCCCTTGAACCATCCGTAAACACCAATGTGTAATCCCCATAATTCTCCTCAACAATACTCCTAAATGCTCCCGCCACATTCACATCCCCAAACCTCCGTCTCCACCCCCCCATCCCCAATTCCACCCTCACCTCTCCCAGCCTCCACTGTGGCACCATCTGAAAATTGTCCTCCCGCTCCAACTCCAAATCCCCCACACCCAATTCCCGTGCCCACAAACCCCCTACCCACCCAAAACTCAAAGTTTCCTTCACACCCCTCTCCCAGGACCAATCCAGAACCCCCCGCCCAGGGTGATTATGGCTCTTTCCTCTCAAGGAAACCCAATAATTCACCGCCAGGTGCTTCCTCCTCAGAGCGAGTGGCATGACACCCGCCTCCACCCTCAGGGCACTCACTGGCGAAGTCCTCAGAGCACCTAAACAAATCCTCAGGGCCTTGGCCTGCACCACATCTAAATCCCGTAACACTGTAGGCGCCGCCGAACCATAAACCACACATCCATAATCCAATCTGGATTTTATCAGGGCATCATACAGGCACCTCAAAGCTGAAAAACTGGCCCCCCAGTCCACCCCAGCCAGACATCTCATGACATTTAATATCTTGTCACACTTACTGGTCAAGTACCTTACATGTTCCCTCCACACCAACTGCCTATCAAAAGTTAGACCCAGAAAACGAAAAGATCCCACCATCTCAATGTGCCTACCATAGAGCTTCAAACCCTTCACAGTGCCAACCCGGCCCCTCGAGAACACCATACCTTTTGTCTTGTCCACCGAAAATCTAAAACCCCACCTGTCACCCCAAGCCTGCACCCTGTCTATACCCTCCTGCACCTTCCCAACCACATACTCCCTGTTCCGTCCGCTCTTCCACAACGCCCCATCATCAGCAAACAGTGATCTACCTAAATCATTCCCCACCCCACTAAACACACCATTAAACATAACATTAAACAAGGTAGGGCTAATTACACTCCCCTGCGGCGTCCCATTCTCCACGTCATAAACCGACGACATCGCTCTCCCAACCCTAACCTGAATCCTCCGCCCCTCCAAGAAACTCCGAACCCAATTGAATATTCTCCCTCTAATCCCCATCGTGCGTAGTGTAATCAACAGTCCCTTCCTCCACAACATATCATAGGCTTTTTCAACATCAAAAAATACCGCCACCAAAACCTCTCTATTCACCCGTGCCTTCCTAACATCATCCTCCAACCGAACTAACGAATCCAAAGTGCTCCTACCCCTCCTAAAACCACATTGGTATTGTGACAATAGATTCTCCTTTTCTAACTTATACTCCAACCTCTGAGTTACCAACCTCTCCATCAACTTGCAGATTACACACGTTAAAGCAATCGGCCTGTAGTTTCCTGGATCACTTGTATCCGCTCCAGGCTTCCTAATCGGGAGAATCACTGCCTCCTTCCACTCTGCCGGCACCACCCCCTCTCTCCACACCCTATTAAATAATCCCAAAAGTTTCCCTTTACCCACACTACCCAGCTGTCTGAGCATGCCATATACAATACCATCTTTACCAGGCGCCGACTGACCTCCTTTCGCCAAAGCTGTTTCCAACTCCCCCATTGTAAACACATCATTTACCACCTCCATGACATCATCATCCCTGCCCAGCTCCCCTGCAAATTCCTCCTCCAACTGCCTCCTCACAGCTCGCCCCTCCACCGACAAAGCCTCAACATTCTGAGTTTCCACAAACCGCTGTGCCAACACCTCTGCCTTTTCCTGGTCCCCAACCACAATCCGGTCCCCATTCCGTAGAGCCGGTAAATCATAACACCGTGCACCCCCACCCATCCTCCTAATCATACCCCACACTGAACCCACCGGAGTGTCCCTACCAATAGTGCCACAATAGCCCCTCCAATAACCCCTCTTGACTGCCCGAATCGTCCTGCGTACCCTAGCCTGAGCTCTCTTATACTCCATTAAGTGCTGAAAGTTGTGTGAGCACCTCACTAAGCGTAAAGCCCGGTTCCTTTCCCTAACTACCTCAGCACACTCACTGTTCCACCACGGCACCAACCGCCTCCCGCCTCCGCCCCTGCTCCTTGGAATAAATTTCCCCGCCGCCTCCAATATGCCCCCCTTAATCCGACCATCCAACTCCTCTATATCCAAATCTCCATCCACAGCACCCAACAATCTATCACTCTCCTCCGCAAACCCCCTCCAGTTGGCCTTATCTAACACCCACCTACCCCCACCCCGATCCACCCGTGGCCCTACCCCTATCCCCCACCTGTACCAAATCGGATAATGGTCACTGCCCATTGTGCCATCCCTATGCACCCACCACTCAAACAAATGGGCCATCCCAGAAGACGCTAACGTCAAGTCCAGCGCCGACTCCCTCCCGGTTGCAACATCTAGTCTCGTTCCATGACCCGAATTCAGACATACCAAGCCTTTCCTCTCAAGCAGCTGCTCCACCACCCTACCATTAGCATCCGTCCTTTCACTTCCCCACAGCACACTATGCCCATTAAAATCCCCACACCAGAGTACAGAAACATCATCCTGTCCCTCAACACCATCCAGCTCGTCCACAGCTAAACCCCTCCCCGGGTTATAATAATTAATAACCGTAACAGACTTACTCCCTGCCCACACACGCACCACCACATACTCCCCCTCCATACCCTTCCCGACCACCTGATAAGGCAACCCCTCCCTTATAAAGGTCGCACAACCACCACCCCCCCTCTCAAGCCTGTCCCTTCGAATCCCAACATATCCACGCAACACAAAATCAAACCTCGGTTTCAACCACGTCTCCTGAACACAAACAACATCAGGTTTAACCATGCCACCCGCAATAAAAGCCTTAAAATCCTGACCATTAGCCAACAAACTCCTTGCATTCCACTGGAGAACTAACATAATGAACCTGAAGATACTGCCGCGTCCAACCCTGCCTGCTCATTCAAATCATCCCTAACTTCCTCCCACTTCAAACCAACCAGACCAAAGTGATGCACAGCCGCCTTAACCACAACCTGTAACCTCTCCGTCTTAGATTTTAAACCAGCAGTAGCATTTATCACCCCTGCAACAAAAGCCACCAAGGTCCGTGGTGACACCCACCCCACCTGACCACCGTCAGATACTCCCACAACAGCACTAACCGACCCCAATCCAGACGACCTCACTTCAGAACCCCCAACAGCCTTCACAGCTTCCGCATAAGACAATTTACCCTCCCGACGAACCTGCTGCACCCTCAACTCCTTCTTCATGGCCTCACACCCCATAAATGAAACACTATGTCCTCCTCCACAATTGCAACACTTAAGTCCCACGCCCTCCCCACATGGCCCCTCCTCGTGGTCACCACTACACCGACCACACCTCCTACCATTCCTGCACGCCCAGGCCATATGTCCAAACTGCTGGCACTTAAAGCACCTGATAGGCGCCCTGACAAACTCCCTCACCCTGTACCTTATTAATCCAAAATACACCATCCCTGGCAAATCTTTGCCCTCAAACAATACCTTCACCGACACAGTGTCTGCTCTAACACCCGCTCTGACAAGCTTCTCCACCCTCACCACCCGTCCCCTATCCACTCTCAAGTGTTTAACCAGGTCCTCCTCACTGACCCCCCCCGGAACCCCTGATATAACCCCAGCACACCCACCCCCTGATCTATCCCCCACTCTAACCACTCTGACAACCTTACACTTCCCACTTATCACCTGACTGGTTTGTCACCGCCTCATCGAGGGAGACGCCATCTTGGACAGGGCAATAAAGCCGCCATCTTTGAAAGGGTAAAGAAAACATCTTGTACTGTCGTTTATTTAAGTCGCCATCTTGGGTAGGGCAAGAATCAGAAAAAACACATTCTTCATCAATTAGTTGCTCCACATTAAATAAAATAAATCCCATCAATAATCTAAATAAAAACCTTTACAAACATTAGGTAATACCTTTAAAAAAATTATAATTAATTACAATTCATAGTCAAGTAAACATTAGTTTGACCTTTCCAAGATGGCGCCCTCATTCTGTACTTCAGCAGCCATTTGTGGCTCTAAATCTTGACATCTAAATCTATAACTGACTCTAATCTGAAATAAACAAAGACAACAAAAGTTCGGTATCTTTTTGTCGCAATTTTTAAGGTTTAAAAAGTGAATGTTGAGAACAGAAAGTGTAAATTATAATTCATAAGAAACATCAACAGGGGGTGCGGTTAACACCTTTTTAAAATGAGACATTTGGAATCGTAAAAAAAAGTGGGAACTTTAACAGTTTAATAACGAAGAAGAACAAAACGATCGAATAAAATTTTTTCAAGCATTTTTTCTTTTCATTATTTTAAAATAAATTGTTTTTCTTATATTTAATAATAAGATAATTATTTTATTTATTTTTTCCAATAAGTTTATTTAAAATGTAAAACCCATTTTTCCGCAGAGCATTTGAACGCGTCGTGCTGGTTGCTTAGTGAAGAAGTTAAAACTTAAAGCTGATTGTTTTTTTTTTTCAGAGTCTCTTCTTTTTCTTCAATAAGAACCTGTTTGATTCTCTTTAAAAACAACCTGAAACTATGGCGCATTACAGAGTAAGTCTCTTTAAAACAATCCGCAAATTTACTTCAAATAGAAACTGAAAGTTAAAAATAACAACTGTTTTTAATAGAAGCTCATTAAAGTTTAACAAGTTTAATGAAGAAAAACAGCAACAAAAACCAACTATTTAACTTTGATTTTTCAACTGAATTTGATTTATTTTAAACATGTTGATGTATTTTATGTTAATATGAACTTTTAGATTGTTTTTTTCAGGCTTCTGATTCAAAAAGAGAACAATTTCGTAGATATTTGGAGAAAGCAGGAGTGGTTGACAGTCTGACCAGCGGTAAGAATCATCTTTAATTAATTATTTATTATATTTATTTAAGATTTAATTCATTTAAGACTTAATGCATCTGATAATTAATTGATTGAAGTCATCAGTGTTTGTCTTAGAAGCAACAATAAGTCAAGAAAACACGTTAAAATGCATTAAAAATGCATTTAAATCTGTGCTTTTTGACTTTATATCAAATAAACAAGAAGTTTGTAACAAATTTTAAAATTTTTATCAAACTAAATAAGTTTTCAGAGCAACATATTTTCTTTATATGTATGTTTTTTTAGAAGTAAGTTCATCTATAGTTGGTACTGAGTAACTGTAAATTGGGTTAATTCTAATCACTTTGATGAGAGTTTAAACAATAAAATCTACCAAAAAGTGATTAAAAAAAAATCTCTCATTAAAATGATTTATTTTTCCATTTTCAGTCATTTTAAATGCCAAAAATCTGTCTTAAGTAACAGAAATCTGCAAGAATGTGATCTTTTTTCCCATTTGTTCTCCTCTTATCTGGGCGGGGTCCCTGGGGCAACAGCCTCAGAAGTGAAACCCAGGCTTCTCTCACCCCGGCTGCATCCTCCAGCTCACCCGGGAGGATCCCAAGGTGTTCCCTGTCCAGCTGTGAGACGGTCTCTCCAGCAGGTCCAGGGTCTGCTTCTGGGTCTCCTCCCAGTGGGACGTGCTCAAAAGGCATCCTAACCAGATGCCCTAACCACCCCATCTGGCTCCTCTTGGAGGAGAAATGGCTCGACTCCGAGCTCCTCCCTGATGGCAGAGGTCCTTACTATCTTTGAGTGAGAGCCGAGCCACCCTGTAGAGGAAGCTTATTTCGGCCATATGTATCCGTGATCTCATTTTTTGGGTCACCATCCACGTTGGTTACCATGGTGAGGATGGGAACGTAGATCTTTGAAAGTGTGTAAGCTGGACACACTGATCATAATCCCTATGATAACCAAACAGCTTCATGGTTTTATGCTATGCATAGCTCTGGAATATGGAGGTAGAACAGCCTCTTGGTGGAACAGCATTTGCACACAGTCGTCTCTGCACGGTGGAATGTCGGTTACCATGGTGACGATGTTTTTCAGCTGCAGTGATTTATAATAAGATCTTTAACTGTCCCTAAAAGCTCCACATTGTGACAGAAGCTCACATCTTTCACTGTGGTGGAACGGTTCTGTTAGTGTTTGTAGATTTCTGTATTTTTTTTGGTAGGTTTGGGTGTTTAGGATGACTGCTTCAGGGTTTTGGGAGAGTTAACGAGGGCGTGAGAAGGACTGATTAGGCTTGATCAATCACACCTGCTCTGCATTAAGTTAGCAGAGATTTGATAAATATTATGGTCTGTTTTTAAACACGTGTGTGTTTTGCAGTTCTTGTGTCGCTGTATGAACAACCAGAGAAGCCCACCAACGCTCTGGAGTATCCTTCTGAACTCATCGACTGGTTTTTCTTTAATTAGATCAAAAGTAAACACAGGTTTCCAGATTTTTTGTTTCCGTTTGGCCTCGTTAACTGAATCCTTCCAGATACGTCAAACAGCACCTGGGAGCGGTCGATCAGACTCCGACGGAGACGGACATCATCCAGCAGGAGATCATCGAGCTGAGGGAGAAATGTGCACGTCTGACGGAAGAAAATAAAGAACTCAAAGAGCGGGTACGACTCATCGCAGATGGCATGAGGAGAAAAAAAGCAGCCGAACGGGCTTTTTTTTTCTCTTTTTATGTCACAATATCGATTCGATATTTGACAAAACAATCTTTTAAAAAACATCTTTCTCACTTGTTTTAAATGACATTAATTGATTTAAATTAAAAGTCATTATTTTAAAAGCATTTTAAAAAGTACTTCAACCATTTTTTAATCCGTCGGTTATCAAATGATTTAAGTTGAATTTTTATATTTTGTTTGATTAAAAATAGCAAAAAAAATTTGTAAAAGGATTTCAATGCATTTTATTTTGTAAATGTCTTTTTAGGATAAAACTAAAATATACTTATTTTATTTATGTTTTCATTTATCTTAACCGTTCCGTTCGTTCAATAATCTTCCGCTTGTTCCGGGGTCGGGTCGCGGGGGCAACAGCCTCAAACGGGCAGCTCAGGCCTCTCTCTCCCCGGCTGCATCCTCCAGCTCACCTGAAAGGATCCCAAGTCGTTCCCCGGCCAGCTGTGAGACATAGTCTCTCCAGCGGGTCCGGGGTCTGCCCCTTGGTCTCCTCCCAGTGGGACGTGCCAGAAACACCCTGCCCGCGAGGCGCTCGGGGGGGCATCCTGACCAGATGCCCGAACCACCCCATCTGGTTCCTCTCAACCTGGAGGAGGAGCGGCTCGACACCGAGCTCTTCCCGGATGGCAGAGCTCCTCACTCGATCTTGAGTGAGAGCCCAGCCACCCTGTGGAGGAAGCTCATTTCGGCCGCTTGTACCCGCAATCTCATTCTATCGGTCACCACCCACAGCTGGTGACCATGGTGAGGGTTGGAACGTAGATCCTGGTTACCATGGTGAGGGTAGGAACGTAGATCCTGGTGACCATGGTGAGGGTAGGAACGTAGATCCCGGTTACCACGGTGAGGGTAGGAACGTAGATCCTGGTTACCATGGTGAGGGTAGGAACGTAGATCCTGGTTACCATGGTGAGGGTAGGAACGTAGATCCTGGTGACCACGGTGAGGGTAGGAACGTAGATCCTGGTTACCACGGTGAGGGTAGGAACGTAGATCCTGGTTACCATGGTGAGGGTTGGAACGTAGATCGACTTGTAAATCTAGAGCTTTACTTTTCGGCTCAGCTCTCTCTTTACCATGACGGACCGATGCAGTGTCCTAGTTATTGCTGATGACGCACCGATCCGCCTGTTGATCTCCCGCTCGTGAACAAGACCCGAGATACTTAAACTCCTCCACTTGGGGCAGGACACTGTCCCTGACCCGCAGGGGGCATTCCACCCTTTTCCGGGCGAGGACCATGGTCTCGGATCTTAACCGCTTATTTTTATTGGGATGGCAGGGGGCGCCAGCGGGGACTCCACCCCGGCTGATTACAGGCAAGACGCAGGGTACACCCTGAAAAGGGCGCCAGTCTGTTGTAGGGCCATTATATATTTTATAAACAATCTTACTTAGGGCTGCACAGTGGCCTCACAGCAAGAAGGTCAGGGTATGCATCCCAGCTGGGTCAAGGCTTGAAATACTGGTCTTTCAGTGTGAAGTTTGCATGTTCTCCGCATGTACCCAGGGTTTTCTCTAGTTTCCTCCAAAAACATGGATGGTTGATTGGGTGTGTATGTGGCCCTGCAGTGGGTGTACCCTGCCTCAGTGCAACCCCCCTCACGCCCCCAAACTCGTGTTCTTGCGCCTACACACCTGATCCATGTGATTATGTCAAGTCAGTTTTTATTGGCTGTTGATTTCACTTGATGTGCATCAGCTGTGCTGAACCAGGAACACATGGAAAACTTTCAGGATACCGGCCCTCCAGGATCAGAGTTTGACACCCTTGCCCAACACATCCAGCTACAATTCCCTGCACACACTCTGACAATCAGCGCCACCGCCAACTACTGTAGTGGAGGTGCAATTAGATTTTAAAGAGCCCATCTCCTGCAAAAGTGACTTTCCAGAGTTTTCTACCTTTGATGTCTGGGCCGTGTGTGTGTGTGTGTGTGTGTGTGTGTGTGTGTGTGTGTGTGTGTGTGTGTGTGTGTGTGTGTGTGTGTGTGTGTGTGTGTGTGTGTGTGTGTGTGTGTGTGTGTGTGTGTGTGTGTGTGTGTGTGTGTGTGTTCGTTCTGGTACGCTCAGACAAAACAACCAATGAGCAGATGTCTAAAGTATGATGCATTTGACGTAGCCAGGACGGACTTCGCACACGCCCCCCTCCTCCTCACCACCCTCCTCACCCACCTCCACTTCGGCCGCGGTGCTTGTGCTTCGTGCACCTCGAAATCCTTGTCGGATCCAAAACATTTTTAATCGACATAATAAAATCTTATTTCAGACGCTACCAAACCGCTACGCACGGGTTTACGCCTGCCTTCCCCCTCCCGCTCAGAGATGGGCGGAGGAATAGCGGCTCAGTGAGAGCAGAGGGCGGAGCTTGTACTATCTCAGGACGGGCGGGGGGATGAGCGATACCCGGCCTTTCATAGTTCCGGGTCTGTGACTGCGCTCTACCAAATCAATATATTTTCATAACTATGGTGTAATGCATGTTGCAAAGCCCACATTTTGTGTGTGTGTGTGCAGAGGATACAATGTGGAAAGAGGTATTTTGCATGAGATGGGACCTTTTAAAAAAGCATGTTCTCGTTCAAACTTCATACATGTTCATTAATAATCATGGACTTTTTTTAATTAATTTATTGTTGTATAAAATGTTAAATTGTATGCATATTTTTTTTAATTGTCTATAAATAAATAAATATAAAATGTCTTGTTTATTTTCTATAAATTCTAACCAAGTGTGTTTTTTGTTTTTTCCAGTTGCTGCAGTACGAACCTGCACCAGAAGAAGGCGCTGCAGCCAATTAAAAGAAAAGTTTAAGTTGTGTTAAATTTAAAAAAAAAAAAAAAAAAAAAAAAGATGAGACTTCACTTTAAAATAGACGTTTTCGGGTTGTTTGTTTTCTTTCCGAACATTTAACTTATTAGTATTTATATTTACACACATTTAAATCATGTAAATATTTCTATCTTGTTTGTTTACGATTTTTAATTATTCTTTAAAAAGACATTTTATTTTTTGTCGTGTACGATTTCTGCTTCCAGTTTGTTAACATTTTTTTTGTTTTTCTTTAAGATTTTTTGTTTTTGTGCAAATAAAAAATTGTACACGTGGGAAATAAAATCACAAAATGGGAAACATTTTGCAGTTTTTTTTATGTTCATTATTTTAAACTGGTCTGTAAAATACTTTTCAGTCGTCAGATTTGAACAAGTTCATTTCAACCGATTGTATCCGTGCTCTCGTTCTTTCGGTCACCTCCCACACTGGTTACCATGGTGAGGGTAGGAACATAGATCCTGGTTACCATGGTGAGGGTAGGAACATAGATCCCGATTACCATGGTGAGGGTAGGAACATAG
Organism: Neostethus bicornis; assembly: GCA_902685375.1. Classification (NCBI taxonomy): domain Eukaryota; kingdom Metazoa; phylum Chordata; class Actinopteri; order Atheriniformes; family Phallostethidae; genus Neostethus; species Neostethus bicornis. Next base: position 12,331,775 of record LR738541.1, on the reverse strand, counting down.
ATCCCGATTACCATGGTGAGGGTAGGAACATAGATCCTGGTTACCATGGTGAGGGTAGGAACGTAGATCCTGGTTACCATGGTGAGGGTAGGACCATAGATCCCGATTACCATGGTGAGGGTACGAACCTAGGTAATGGTTACCATGGTGAGGGTAGGAACGTAGATTCTGGTAACCACGGTGAGGGTAGGAACGTAGATCCTGGTTACCATGGTGAGGGTACGAACCTAGGTAATGGTTACCATGGTGAGGGTAGGAACGTAGATTCTGGTAACCACGGTGAAGGTAGGAACGTAGATCCTGGTTACCGTGGTGAGGGTAGGAACGTAGATCCTGGTTACCGTGGTGAGGGTAGGACCGTAGATCCTGGTTACCATGGTGAGGGTAGGAACGTAGGTACTGGTTACCATCGCACAGAGAAATTTTCTAAAAACATTCAAATTCCTCAAAACATTTAAAAACAGTCCAAGTTTATTAAAAATTGCTTCATAACAAATAGAAAAAAATGTACCATTTCGAGTGTTTTCTCTTATGTTTCTAAATCTTAATCCCACAGGATTAAGATTTAATCTGTAGCACCAAATATGAGTAGATTAAAGTTAAAACTGGAACAAAAGCTAAGAAAACATCACAGTAAACCCTGATAGAAAAAAATACTCAAAAGAATAAAAACATTAAAACAGCAGTTTTAAAGTTTTAACAATCACACTTAAAGTATATGTAGTAACATTTCCTGAGCCATTGTTTTCTAAGTTATTTAAAGCAATTTAACCATTTTTTTCTTTTTTGGGGAGGATTTCTGTCAATTGAACTATTGAGACTAATTAATTTCCCTATGGTGATTAAAAAAAAAAACTCAAGATTGATCTTTATGATACGCAGGATGACTCAGAACCAACTATAGATGAACTGATTTGTTTTTCAGTGTCAGACTACCCAAAATCCAGCTCATAAAGGTCACATATCTGAAGTGAAATGTTTCACAAATCAACCTTTTTTTTATGATTAAAACTGACTTTAAATTAAGTATTTCAAATAAAATCCTCCAACTTTGATTTTCGAACCACAAAAAAAAAACAGCATAAAATATTAAAACTAAAAAATCCTGTTTGTATTTTTAGTAAAACTCTTTGTTTAAACTTTAGATCCTCATTTCAGAGGAAAAGTGTAATCAACCACCAGAGGGAGCCTGAGAGCTTCCTTTATCTCCCTGATGAGGGACACCTGTTGGTGATTGACCCGCCGCCTGTTTTAAGACAGTCTGCAGTAATTCAGAGTAAAAAATAATTCAACATGAAGCTAAATCTTTTTATCATGTAAATACTTTGTTTTTCTAACTGTTTATGTTTTGAAAGCTCATGGCAATGTTTCCCAGGAGCATGAACCGTTTCCTCATGGCGTGGCCTTGGCTTCCTGACAGCCTGACCAATCAGTTGGCAGCTCAGAGTGAGTAGAGGCGCTCCAGACTGGGAGAAAAAAATTGTCTTTTTGCAATTAACTGATCGCAGATGTTAAAACTGCTGTTTGTAACATGAACGACCTGACAAATAAAATAAAACTACCGTAATTTCACGGCTATAAGGCGCATATAAAAGTCTTAGATTTTCTTCAAAATGAGCGGTGCGCCTTTTTGTGCGGTGCGCCTTGTGTGTGAGAAAAAGCGGACCTAAAAGAAAACGCGGTGCCCGCGAGGCGGACCTGAAAGAAAAGGCATGAGAACGTTAAAGAGTGAAGTGTGAGCGGCGTGGGAGCGATGGATGACAGAAGGAGACCACAGTTTCACGAAGGGTGGAAGGCAGCGCCGGGCGAGTTACGCTACAGTTTGCCAATGGATTGTAGATGCTTGGACTAACGTGTCTGCTGGTACTGTTATCCGAGCTTTCGCAAAAGCTGGTATCCTTTCTGAGGAACCGCACAGTACAGACAGTGACTTTGACAGCGAGGAGTGAAGTGGACCTGCTCTGTTGGATTTTGCGCAGCTGTTCGATTCCGAAACAGAGGATGAGGACTTTGACGGATTTGAATAAATTACCAGTAATGTGTTTGTTTAGTATCGTTACTACTTAAATAAAGTACAACCAAACTCAGTTTTGCTCCCGATCTATTTTTTAATACCCACATTTGCATGCTTGTGTGTGTGTTGTTGTAAGGCGGTGTGTGACTGAGGCTGCGCCTTTTCGTACGGTGCACCTAATGGTCGTGAAATTACGGTAGTTTTAACAGACTGGTGACCTTTATAGAGTGTACCCCGCCACCCAGTGTTGGTCTGGGCAGTTTAAAAAATGACAAAAACACGTGTGAAAATGATAAAAGTTACTAAAAATATCATTATTTGTTACATTATTTTTAAAGGTGAAAAATCTCATTGGAAGTCACATTTTAAGTCAGCTCTAAATCATTCATTTCATTTAAAAAAAAGAAAAGATTTTAAAAACGTTAACATGAATCTAGATTTAAAACCCCTGAGAAAAAAACATGGATTAAACTAGAAGTAAAATCTAAAAAAAATCTAACGTCGTCAGTGAGAAACTATTAAGCTGGAGAAAGGAAGACGTTAAAAAACACAGCAAATCCAAAAACAGCCAAATAAGCCACAAGACAACTCCAGAAAATGGCCTTTTTGGCAGACTTGTCTTCGTATTCAGTGAAAGCAACGTATCCGATAGACAACCCGGCCAAGAGTCCTCCGACGTGAGCCACAAACGAAACCTAGACACGGAAACAGAGATCGGTCGTTGAAACTGTCAGAAAACTAGAAGAGAAAAGCCTGGAGGGGGTTAGAGATCCTTCTTAGGAAGATAGATTTCTACAGAAAATTCATTCAGAAAGTAAACAGTCTTCATTCCAGAACTACGTACATGTCAAGTTCCTACATGATTGATCGCATCGTCGTCATGCCAACAAACCAGTAATTATAAGTTTCTCAGAAAAGAGGGTTTGGTTTTAAACATTGTCTCTTGTGCTGAGTGTGTGTTTCTGTCTGATTAACTCTGTGCATGTGTGTGTGTGTGTGTGTGTGTGTGTGTGTGTGTGTGTGTGTGTGTGTGTGTGTGTGTGTGTGTAACTCTTTGGGGTACTCGTTAGAAGTTACTAGCCATCTGCGATCGAGCCACGGTGACCACTCACCCTCAAGTTCCTGGTTACCCTCACCATGGTAACCAGGATCTACATTCCTACCCTCACCATGGTAACCAGGATCTACGTTCCTACCCTCACCATGGTAACCAGGATCTACGTTCCTACCCTCACCATGGTAACCAGGATCTATGTTCCTACCCTCACCATGGTAACCAGGATCTACGTTCCTACCCTCACCATGGCAACCAGGATCTACGTTCCTACCCTCACCATGGTAACCAGGATCTATGTTCCTACCCTCACCATGGTAACCAGGATCTACGTTCCTACCCTCACCATGGTAACCAGGATCTACGTTCCTACCCTCACCATGGTAACCAGGACCTACGTTCCTACCCTCACCATGGTAACCAGGATCTACGTTCCTACCCTCACCATGGTAACCAGGATCTACGTTCCTGTAATTATAACGAACCAGCAATTATAAGTTTCTCAGAAAAGAGGGTTTGGTTTTAAACATTGTCTCTTGTGCTGAGTGTGTGTTTCTGTCTGATTCACTGTGTGTGTGTGTGTGTGTGTGTGTGTGTGTGTGTGTGTGTGTGTGTGTGTGTGTGTGTGTAACTCTTTGAGGTACTCGTTAGAAGTCACTAGCCATCTGCGATCGAGCCACGGTGACCACTCACCCTCAAGTTTTCATCGTGGACGTAAAATCTTCTGAACAGGGACCATCCAAAATCTACACCGGCTGGAAACAGAAGGTTACGTTCAATATGGCGTCAAAATTCTGGCATTATTAAAGACAAATTCAAAGAAAGTCTTACCCAAAATCAAAGGGCAAACAACACGCAGTGCCAGTCCGATTTTATGCATGTGTTTATAATTCTGAAAAAAAAAATACTGTAACAGCAGTGTTGGAGTTGTGGGCGGAGCCTATCCCGAGTGATTCAAGGTGAGAGGGAGGGTACACCCTGAACAGGTCACCAGTCTGTCACAGGGCCACACACACACATCCATCCCCACACACAATCATTCCTAGGGACAATTTTAGAATGGCCAACATCTATGTTTTTAGAGAGTGGGAGGAAACTGTGGGGTGAACACGGGGAGAACATGCAAACTCCACACAGAAAGTTCAGTATTTCAAGCCTCATTCCCATAGGGGACACAAACTCCTGACCTTCTAGCTGTGAGGCCATCGTGCTACCCACCGCACCGCCACGTCGTCCTCAATGCAGCGATCATTTCTGAATGTTATGGACACACACTGGGACACGGTTCGATTCCCGGGTCGGGACGAGGCTTGGAACACTGTCCTTTCTGTGTGGAGTTTGCATGTTCACCCTGTGTTTGCGTGGGTTTCCTCCGGATGCTCCGGTTTCCTCCCACCCTCCAAAGACATGCGTGCTAGGTTGATTGGCCAGTGCCAAATTGCAATAGGAATGGGATATGTGTGTGGCCCCGCGACAGACTGGCGACCTGTTCGGGGTGTACCATGCCCCTCGCATTGAATCAGCCGGGATGGGCTCCGGCACCCTCTGTCACCCCATAAGGGATAGACAGATAAGACGGTCACTGACCCTGGTACACCCCAAACAGGTTGGCAGTCTGTCGTAGGGCGACTTTTATAGCGGCCAGTCAACCTAACATGCATGATTTTGGAGGGTGGGAGTAAACCCACCCATACATGGGGAGAACATGCAAACTCTACACAGACAGAGCCGTGTTTCAAGCTTCGTCCTCACTCAGTGCTCGAACCTTAGACCGTCGTGCTTTGCATGTTTGTAAACTTACCGTCACAGCGTTCATAAAATACCCTCCAATAAGGGCATACACGCCCCCAGATGCCCCCACCAAGTAAGTATAAGGATCAAAAATGGAGCTGGCCAAAGAACCTATCAGAAAAAAAATCAAGAGAATAAATTATCTCAAGAAATTATCTTCAAACATGGAAAGAATAAAGTTTTACAAACAGATTAATAATAAAGTTAAACTTGATGAACTGATTTTTTGTGATTGAGACATAAAGAATATTTTTACCTGCAACCACACCTGACATGTAAACCAGTCCTACTCGATGTCCCTTATGAACCGTTTCCAGCAGGATTCCAATCACCAGCTGGAAAAATAGGTTTGCCATAATGTGTTCCACACTGGAAAAAACGGTAATACAGATCATCAACGGTACAAAAAACAAATTAAAAAATGACAAGATTAAAGTTGGTTTCAATTTAGCAAAAATATAAAAAACTAGAGCCTATGTTCAATTTATCGTCACTCCTGCCACTAGGTCAGGTATTACACTAGATTAGACCTGTCCTGCCCCGAGGGGAGGAGTTTCAGTATCTCGGGGTCTTGTTCACGAGAGGGGGAAGGATGGAGCGGGAGATCAACAGATGGATCAGTGCAGCGTCTGCAATAATCAGGACGCTGCATCAATCCGTCGTGGTAAACCCGTCGCTGCCGTCGGATTGTGTGCTGCCGTATCCGGTGGAGACGGCAGCTCAGTGGTTAGAGCGTTCGCGCACGGACCGGAAGTTCGCGGGTTTGCGTCCCATACAGAGCACGTCTAAAGTCCTTGGAGAAGACACCTTAACCCCCGCTTCTCCCACCATTGGTGCCGTCGAAGGGCAGCCTGCTGCGGTGTAAGGAGTGCAGCAAACAAATTTCCCCGGTGAGGGATGAATCGAGTAATTTATTTATTTATTTATTTAACGAGAGAGCTGAGCCGAAAAGTAAAACTCTATATTTGCAAGTATATCTACATTCCTACCTTCACCATGGTAACCAGGATCTATGTTCCTACCCTCACCATGGTAACCAGGATCTACGTTCCTACCCTCACCATGGTAACCAGGATCTACGTTCCTACCCTCACCATGGTAACCAGGATCTATAGTACGTTCCTACCCTCACCATGGTAACCAGGATCTACGTTCCTACCCTCACCATGGTAACCAGGATCTATAGTACGTTCCTACCTTCACCATGGTAACCAGGATCTATGTTCCTACCCTCACCATGGTAACCAGGATCTACGTTCCTACCCTCACCATGGTAACCAGGATCTACGTTCCTACCCTCACTATGGTAACCAGGATCTACGTTCCTACCCTCACTATGGTAACAAGGATCTACATTCCTACCCTCACCATGGTAACCAGGATCTACGTTCCTACCCTCACTATGGTAACAAGGATCTACGTTCCTACCCTCACCATGGTAACCAGGAGCTACGTTCCTACCCTCACCATGGTAACCAGGATCTACATTCCTACCCTCACCATGGTAACAAGGATCTACGTTTCTACCCTCACCATGGTAACCAGGATCTACGTTTCTACCATCACCATGGCAACCAGGATCTACGTTCCTACCATCACCATGGTAACCAGGATCTACATTCCTACCCTCACCATGGTAACCAGGATCTACGTTCCTACCCTCACCATGGTAACCAGGATCTACGTTCCTACCCTCACCATGGTAACCAGCTGTGGGCGGTGACCGAAAGAATAAGATCACAGATACAAGCAGCCTAAATGATCTTCCTCTGCAGGGTGGCCAGCCTCTCACTCAGAAATACGGGGACATTTCGACTTCTATCTGGAAATCATTTAATCTGAGTGTGATTAATCCAGCGTGTGATTAATTTTAGATGATACGCCTTCTCCTTCCAGATTTATCTGGAACTGCTGGGGGCAGAAAGTCAGGCCTTCAAAGCCTTTACAGTCAACTTTTTTATTTTAAGCTCTAACAGAAAGAAACAAACTCTGAAAAGTTCCTTAGAACCACAAAATGTACCATGTAATGTTAAAAAATGATGGTTTGAAAAACCCAGCTTGTATGATTTGGTTTTTGTGACGTTTTTGATGAACATTTTATTGTTTAATCTGAACTGGAAGGTTTTTATTTTTTAATTGGGTTTCTCTCCGTTCAAGGAAGGATGATGGAAATCAGCCTCAGCTATAATCAGATTTAATAGGAACGAATGAACGAATGAACTAATGAATCACTGAATGAACTAATGAATCACTGAATGAACTAATGAATCACTGAATGAACTAATGAATCACTGAATGAACTAGTGAATCACTGAATGAACTAATGAATCACTGAATGAACTAATGAATCACTGAATGAACTAATGAATCACTGAATGAACTAATGAATTACTGAATGAACTAATGAATCACTGAATGAACTAATGAATCACTGAATGAACTAATGAATCACTGAATGAACTAATGAATCACTGAATGAACTAATGAATCACTGAATGAACTAATGAATCACTGAATGAACTAATGAATCACTGAATGAACTAATGAATCACTGAATGAACTAATGAATCACTGAATGAACAGACACAAGTTTTAACTCCAAAGTTCTCAAGAGAAAGTGGACGATGTAGAAACCAGTTTGACTAATGGGGATGAGCTCACCTGGGCGATGTTTAGATGGTTTTGGAAAGAAACCAGCCGAACACAAAGAAACCCTTTTTGTTTCAAACAGTAAGAGGTTTGTTGAACTTTTTCTCAGAGTTCAGTGTTTTTTACCTATAATTTACAGTCTTTAAATCACCAGATTTATTTGTTTTTCTGTATTAAAACCTCATGCGGCGGCACGATGGCGCGGTGGTTAACATGGTCACCTCACTGCAAGAAGGCCGGGTTTAAGTCTAGGAGTCAGGACGAGGTTTGAAACACTAATCTTTCTGTGTGTAGTTTGCATGTTCTCCCTGTGTATAAGTGGGTTTTGTCTGGTTTCCTCCCACCCTCCAAAAACATGCATGTGAGGTTCATTGTCCACTACATGATTGCCCCTAGGAATGAGTGTGTGTGTGTCTGTATGGTTGCCTGTGTGTGTCTGTGGCCCCTCAACAGACTGGTGACCTGTTCGGGGTGTGCCCTGCCTCTTGCCTTGACTCAGGCAGGATAGGCTCCGGCACTCCCTACAACCCAGTGGGAGATAAGCGGTTCAGAAAACAAAAAAAACCTTGTGTTTTTCTGAAGTCTTTTCTTTTTTACCATCGAAGGAAATTCAAAATAAAAAAGAAATTTCACTAAATCTTCAGTAAAAAAAAAAAACTTTTCCGGAATTTCTTTGCAGTTTGTGACTTTTAGAAATAATAAAACTCCATGTTTTTTTTAAGAAAATATTTTCATTCTATTTTTGGTGAGTTTCAGTGTGTGTATGACGTGCGGTCGTTCATGTTTGGATCGTGTCGTGTTTGGTTTGGAGCGGTGTTTTCTTGATGTGTTCGGTTTAGTCACTGAAGTACATAATCAGCCGACCACAATCTGCTATTTCAAGAGTCACCACAGATTTGAAGCAAGTTAACCCACAACAGGGAGTGTTAGGGGTGTAAATAATGTAAGCTGCAAAAAAAAAAAAAAATCCCCCGCCCGCGCTCACCCGGCGTGGACAAACATGTAGGATACGAAACGCCATGCTTCCTGTCTGCGTTTAGGATTGTAGGTCAAAGTGCTGTGCAGGGTACTTTCATCCAGGGTAATCCACTGCTTCTGGGGTTTGTAAACAGCGTGGTAGATGAACACCGCCACCTAAACAACAAAACACAAGACATGTTTGACACAAACTTAGACTGAATGTCCACGTTTTATTTGGTATTCCAGTCTAAGAGCTGGTACGGTGTGACTCTCATGCTGTCCCTTGGATCTGTTTCTGATTCCTTATCTGTGTTCCTGTCCTGGGCGTCGCCAGACGGAGGAAGCTTTGATGCTTGCAGAGGAAAAAACATATCGTTCTATTGTCCTCCGCTTATCAGGGCTCGAGTCTTGGGGTCTGCAGCCTAAATAAGAGTCAAGATTTCCCTCATCCAACCTACAGCCTGAATCTCATTCCGAGGCATTTCTAGGATGCCTCATTGTTGAAGCACCTCAGAGAAAGGACGGCACAATAAATTGATGAAAACAATTCATTCAAATTTACACTTAAAAATGTATTTTTTTTTAACAAAAATGTATCTTTTAAACAATTCTTTTCACACTAGAAGAACTTGCACCCCTGTGTTCAAGGCCAGGCTTTAAACAACTATGTTAATGGGTTAAGTGTACGCCTACGTTAGGGGTGCCCATTGCGTCGATCGCAATCGTCTGGTCGATCGCAATCGTCTGGTCGACCGCGGTCGACTGGTCGATCGCAATCGACTGGTTGATCGCAATGGCTTATGGGTAGATTGCATGCTATCTACTCAAATTGCGTTGGAAAAAAAACTTTAAAAAAAAAAAAGCCAGCCTATCACCAGCCTCACAATAACATCTACCCTGAAGTCACCCGCTAGAGTTACTAAAATTTAGGGATTCATGGTGAGTATAGGAACGTAGATCCTGGTTACCATGGTGAGGGTAGGAACGTATATCCTGGTTACCATGGTGAGGGTAAGAACATAGATCCTGGTTACCATGGTGAGGGTATGAACGTAGATCCTGGTTACCATGGTGACGGTAGGAACATACATCCTGGTTACCACGGTGAGGGTAGGAACGTATATCCTGGTTACCACGGTGAGGGTAGGAACGTAGATCCTGGTTACCATGGTGAGGGTAGGAACGTAGATCCTGGTTACCATGGTGACGGTAGGAACATACATCCTGGTTACCACGGTGAGGGTAGGAACGTATATCCTGGTTACCACGGTGAGGGTAGGAACGTAGATCCTGGTTACCATGGTGACGGTAGGAACGTACATCCTGGTGACCACGGTGAGGGTAGGAACGTAGATCCTGGTTACCACGGTGAGGGTAGGAACGTAGATCCTGGTTACCACGGTGAGGGTAGGAACGTATATCCTGGTTACCACGGTGAGGGTAGGAACGTATATCCTGGTTACCGTGGTGAGGGTAGGAACGTAGATCCTGGTTACCATGGTGAGGGTAGGAACGTATATCCTGGTTACCATGGTGAGGGTAGGAACGTATATCCTGGTTACCATGGTGAGGGTACGTAGATCCTGGTTACCATGGTGAGGGTAGGAACGTAGATCCTGGTTACCATGGTGAGGGTAGGAACGTAGATCCTGGTTACCATGGTGAGGGTAGGAACGTAGATCCTGGTTACCATGGTGAAGGTAAGAACGTAGATCCTAGTTACCATGGTGAGGGTAGGAACGTAGATCCTGGTTACTACGGTGAGGGTAGGACCGTATATCCTGGTTACCATGGTGAAGGTTGGAACTTGGTAGAAACAGAGCTTCTTAGCTCAGCTTTCCTCAACACAACGGACCAACCAATGCAGCGTCCTAATTTTTTAAACACTACATCGATCTAACAGAAAAGCAAAAACACGTCTAGCGGCTTTTCTGCAGTTACTGGAGATTTTTGGAGTCTGTGACGTGAAATCATGTTGTTAAGCCTGTAATCAATAAACAACACGCAGTGCTGCTGTGGCCCCTCCCCCTCGCAAAGCACTGTGAGTGTGTGTGTATGTAACAAATCGTGTTGTAGGGGTTTCGCCCTGAGTCTAGCTTTAACTACTCTTCTCTTTATTGTTGAACCACAACTCTACAGTTCTCCTTTGTTCTCAAAATGGGAACCATTAAGTATTCATCAGATTGTTTTACAAAATACAACCACAGTAAAACTGTTACCTCTGCGATGGAGATGCAGATGATGAAAATGGGAGGCGGGCAACAGTTGGCCCGATCCAGGTATTCACTCTGGAAGTCTTCAGGAAGACAGCTACAGATGGGTTTCCGTAAAGCTTCACAGTCCTCTGAATGTTCATCACAGCAACTGTTCTCCACACAGCTGCAGCCCATGACTGAACCAGTCCTGTGTTCAAAGGAAAACACGTTGATGGTTAGAAAGAGGATTAGTCAGAGTAGGACAGAGTACGTGTGTGAGAGGAGTGAGGTTACAGGGAGAAGAGATAAAGAAGGTGGAAGATTTTAAGTACTTAGAATCAACAGTCCAGAGCAATGGAGAGTGTGGAAAAGAGGTGAAGAAGTGTGTGCAGGCAGGCTGGAACGGGTGGAGAAAAGTATCAGGTGTGATGTGTGATAGAAGAGTTTCAGATAAAATGAAAGAGAAAGTGTAGAAAACCGTGGTGAGAGCGGCAATGCTGATTGGTCTAGAGACAGTGTGGTGAGAGCGGCAATGCTGATTGGTCTAGAGACAGTGTGGTGAGAGCGGCAATGCTGATTGGTCTAGAGACAGCGTGGTGAGAGCGGCCATGCTGATTGGTCTAGAGACAGCGTGGTGAGAGCGGCCATGCTGATTGGTCTAGAGACAGCGTGGTGAGAGCGGCCATGCTGATTGGTCTAGAGACAGTGTGGTGAGAGCGGCCATGCTGATTGGTCTAGAGACAGTGTGGGGAGAGCGGCCATGCTGATTGGTCTAGAGACAGTGTGGTGAGAGCGGCCATGCTGATTGGTCTAGAGACAGTGTGGGGAGAGCGGCCATGCTGATTGGTCTAGAGACAGCGTGGTGAGAGCGGCCATGCTGATTGGTCTAGAGACAGTGTAGTGAGAGCGGCCATGCTGATTGGTCTAGAGACAGCGTGGTGAGAGCGGCCATGCTGATTGGTCTAGAGACAGCGTGGTGAGAGCGGCCATGCTGATTGGTCTAGAGACAGCGTGGTGAGAGCGGCCATGCTGATTGGTCTAGAGACAGTGTCAATGAGAAAAAGACAGGAAACAGAGATGGAGGTAGCAGAAATGAAGATGCTGAGGATCTCTCTGGGAGTGACCAGGATGGACAGGATCAGAGGAACAGCACATGTTAGAGGTTTTAAAGTCAGAGAGGTCAGACTGAGATGGTTTGGACATGTGCAGAGGAGAGAGAGAGAGTACATCAGAAGAAGGACGCTGGGTTTGGAACCACCAGGAAAGAGGACTAGAGGAAGACCAAAGAGGAGGTTCATGGATACAGTGAAGGAAGACATGAAGATAGTTGGTGTGACTGAAGAGGATGCAGCAGATAGGGTTAGATGGAAGAAACTGACTTGCTGTGGCGCCCCCTGAAGGGAAATGATGAAAGAAGAAGTTAGCAAGAGGGAAACTATAGGTACAGTATGTTAAAATGTTTGAATAAACTCCTCTTAATTAATAACCTGAAAGCTTGAAGGGTTGCATTTCTTTAGATGGAAACCGGTTTCTGACGAGTCGGTGGTATAAACAAGTTTCTTATCGTTAACGCCAAAGAGAAACTGACAGAGACCTGATAGATACGGTCTTCTACGTCTGTCGAGGTGTCAGAAACCAAAGACTTGGATTCAAGTTCTACCCTCATTGTGATCTGTAGAATCATGAATCCTATAAATACAGTAACAGGGCCAGCAGACGGATTCCATTCAGAAACAATGATAACTAAGAGGTTCAGTCACAATCTGTCCTCCGATTCTTATTTATTCATGTTCCACCTACAGAACATAGAAAATAAATTCAGTCATTTTTTGTACAGTTTAACATATTAATAACCCATTGGTTTTCAATTGATTTTGAAATGAATAGATTTGAGTTTTAATGAGTCTATTTTTGACTACTTAAAACATCAGAACTCTAATTCCAATAAGTCAGAATAGACTGCTGTATCCAGCTGGTTAAGGGCGACATGGCGGTGCAGTGGTTAGCACGGTGGCCTCACAGCTAAAAGGTCAGGGTTTTGAGCCACCGGGGGGGGGAAGAGGCTTCGAACACTGGTCTTTCTGTGTGGAGTTTGCATGTTCTCTCACGTATATGTGGGTTTTCTCCAGTTTCCTCCCACTCTCCAAAAACATACATGTTAGGTTGATTGGCTGCTATAAAATTGCCATTAGGAATGAGTAATCTGGCCCTGCAACAGACTGGTGACCAGTTTGGGGTGTACCCTGCTTCTCAACTTGAATCAGCCAGGATAGGCTCCAGCTCTCCCCACAACCCTTTTAGGGATGAACGGTCCTTGGTTTTTGGAGCAGCTAAGACTTATTCATTCTATATTAAAAACATTAGCTTCTCCAACGTGATTGGCTGGTTTCTTGGTTTCTATAGATGTAAAAAATGATCATTTAAAATCATAAACGTCACGATATTGACATGTTTATTTGTTATTTAAAGCTTTATCGTCACACACGGCTGAGGATTGGAAGAATTAAATCATCAAATTAACTTTTTAAACCGTGACAACAGACACTGGTCACAAGATTGTGGGATATTTTTTGAAACGTCACAAAAAGTTCTGTATTTACAATTTCCTTGTTTATTTTTACTAATTAATTTCTCATTTTAATTTGATAAATATTTACTGCTCAGTTTAAACATATTTCATTTTAAAAATAATTAAAGTTTATTTATATGAATTCAAATAGAATAAAATATGATTTTTAAGAAAATAAAATGACAAGAAAAAAGCTGTTTTCTATGCATTTTTTATTTGGTTTCAAGCAAAATTATATTAGGCTGCACAGTGGCCTCGCAGCAAGAAGGTTGTGGGTTCAAGTCCCGGGTGGGGACGAGGCTTAGAACACTAGTCTTCCTGTGTGGAGTTTGCATGTTCTCCCTGTGTCTGTGTGGGTGTTCTCCGGTTTCCTCCCACCCTCCGAAAACATGCATGTTGGGTTGATTGGCCGCTACATGATTGTTCTTAGGAATGAGTGTGTGTGTGTGTGTGTGTGTGTGGCTGTTTGTGTGTGGCCCCGTTATAGACTGGCGACCTGTTTGGGGTGTACCCTGCCCCCCCCCCCCAAACCCGTAAGGTATAGATGGATAAGAAGGTGACACTGACTGACAAAAAATATATTAGTAAATGAAATCTTGATATTTTTTTTTTCTTGTGTAACTTTTCATGGTATTCCGAGTATGTTTACTGATAACTGTGTGTGTGTGTGTGTGTGTGTGTGTGTGTGTGTGTGTGTGTGTGTGTGTGTGTGTGTGTGTGTGTGTGTGTTTCCATAGAACTGGATCATCCTGTCTTCTTACAGTTCAATCATCAGGAATGAAAAAAATCCTTTAAAGTCTTAGATGTTTTTATCTGATTTAGAACACACGGTCAGTCAATCAGTCATAACCATTACGGGGGCAGGGTACACCCCAAACAGGTCGCCAGTCTGTAGCGGGGGACACACACATACAACCATACACACATACACACACACACACTCTCATTCCTAGGGACAATCATGTAACATGCATGTTTTTGGAGGGTAGCAGGAAATCCTCATATACACAGGGAGAACATGCAAACTACACACAGAAAGTCCAGTATTCCGAGCTTCGTCCCCACCCGGGACTCAAACCCACGACCCTCTTGCTACCCACCCCGCCACCATGCCGCCCATTAAGCCTGTTTATTACATTATAATTAACTGATAATTATAAATCATCATAAACAGATTTTTAAAATGAGGAGGATTAAAAACAAACAGTTTTAAAAGCAGATTTAGATTTTTTTTTGGGATCTTTTTTTTGCTCACCTTCAGTTGAACAGAAACTCCTGATGTTTGTGATCCTGCAGATCAGAGATAAAACTTCCCTCTAAAAGAAGAAGCTTCAGATTTCAGACAAACCAGTTCCTCTTTTTAACGGTGCTTTTCTGGGTTTCTAATCCTCCTCCTTCCAGCTCTCTGGAACAGTTTTTTTCTCTCTGAGATTTTCCTAAAAAAAAGAGGGAATTTTATCTTGTTTTCATCTCTTTTTTTTCTGATGAACTTCCTTCCTTTAAAAAAAACAAAGAAACTCCTCTAGGTTTCATTCAGTTGGTGGAAAACCTTTACCTGGTATTTGAAGCCATACCTGGCTGCTGACATCACACACGCACGCGCACACACACACACACACAGGTGGAGAAAAGCTGCCAAATAAACTCTAAATCTCTTCCATTCGTAAATGTGAAATAAAATAGTTTGGAAAATATTTATAATACATTTAATTGCATTTAAATATTTATTAAAAATAATAATAATAAAAACCATGTCTGTCTGGTGCAGTACGCTTACTGACCACAAGATGTCACTATTAACTCAAAAGTTTCCACATTAAAAACCAAAACTTCTGAAGATTAAAATAAACTTTAATCCAAACGGATTTTTTGTATAATTTAGATCAAATTATATGGAATTTTTTCATTCATTCATTTTCTGAACCGTCCATCCCTAACAGAGTCATGGGGAGTGATGGAGCCTATCCCATCTGATTCAAGCCCAGAGATAGGGTACACCCCGAACAGGTCGCCAGTGTTGCAGGGCCTCACACACAGACATCCATCCACACACACTTATTCATAGGAGCAATTTCATAGCAGCCAGTCAACCTAACATGCATGTTTTTGGAGGGTGGGAGGAAACCAGAGTAAAGCTACACTTACGGGGAGAACATGCAAACTCTACACAGTTTCAAGCCTTGTATCCCACATCTCACCTGTGACTCGAATCCCTGACCTTTTTGTTGTGAGGCCAAAAGGTCTCACAGCAAACAGTCTCACAGGTCTCACAGCTGGTGCACCAGCATTTTTAAAACCCTTTCTTCTCAGGTAGGATCAGTTGTGAGGTCTCTCTGAAAGGATGGAGGCTCTGATCATGACTCCATCCTATTCTTCTTTCTTACACACTCTGACTGGATCATCTCAACCTAAATGTCCTTAAAACTCAAGATATGATGGTAAACTTTAGTTACACTAAAGGTGAGTCTCATCCATGGTGAAGCAGTTCTGTTTGATTCTAAACTCAAATTTAATGATGGTTTAAAAACACTTATTCGATTCAAACTTTATTCTTTTAATGTGAGGAAAGAAATCGTTTTTTCTTTTATTCCCTGCACATCTCTCTGTAAAAGATCAAAACAGTTTAAACAGTGAGGTGAGAGGATGGATCATCAGCAGGATGAAAACCTGTGAAATTATTAACCAAAGATCACATTTATCTTCTGGTTTTACTTTAATGTCTTTAGGTGGATGATGTCAGATTCAGATGATCACAACAAATCCATGGTTTTATTAAGGCTATGTGTTTGTGAACAAGATCATTCAAAAAGTTATGGCTGGATTTTATGAATTTTTCTGAATTTACCCGCAATGAAAAGATGAAGAAAGTGAGGGTGAGACGGTGAGAGTAGGAATGTAGATCCTGGTTACCATGGTGAGGGTAGGAACGTAGATCCTGGTTACCATGGTGAGGGTAGGAACGTAGATCCTGGTTACCATGGTGAGGGTAGGAACGTAGATCCTGGTTACCATGGTGAGGGTAAGAACATACTTTAGATCCTGGTTACCATGGTGAGGGTAGGGACGTAGATCCTGGTTACCATGCTGAGGGTAGGAATGTAGATCTTTGTTACCATGGTGAGGGTAGGAACGTAGATCCTGGTTACCATGGTGAGGGTAAGAACATACTTTAGATCCTGGTTACCATGGTGAGGGTAGGAACGTAGATCCTGGTTACCATGGTGAGGGTAGGGACGTAGATCCTGGTTACCATGGTGAGGGTAGGAACGTAGATCCTGGTTACCATGGTGAGGGTAGGGACGTAGATCCTGGTTACCATGGTGAGGGTAGGAACTTGGTAAATCCAGAGTTTCTCAGCTCAGCTTTCGTCAACACAACAAACCAACCAATGCAGCGTCCTAATTTTTTAAACACTGCATCGAAATGACGCAAAAACAGGTGAAAATGTAGTAAAATCAGTAACAAAGAAGTTTTTAGTCACAGAACTTTTATTGTTTTTCTTCAAAAGGGAGAAAAATCCACATTCTCAGGTAAAGATTTGATTGGACGAAGGTGTGAGAGGGAAAAAAAATGGGTGGAGCCAGAAGCTGCTGGGCGGGGCTGTGAAACGCGAGCCAATAAGCTTTACTACAGCAAGAAAAAAAAAAGAAAAGACTTTTGCTTTTTTCACAATTTTTTTATGTCTGCATAGCAAAAAAAAAAAAAAAGTAAAAGAAAATTTTGTACAAAGTTCTTTTTAATTTTTGGCCGGCAGCAAAAGTTTAAGGAACCAATTTTTATTCTGGATTTTTAAAAAAACGTGGATGGCACCCAAACTCTCAGGGATGTGAGAGAGGGTGGCGCGGTGCGGGTCAGGGCTTCAGGGGGATGTTAGGAAAATAAAATGCAAATCAACAGGATGAGGAGGCAGGAGTCGAGCAGCCGTCTGGTGGGTCACGGCGAGAGCTCAGGAGACGTCTGGAAAACAGATTAACAGGTGTATTTAATAAATACAGGTCGATAAGAAGCAGAATTTGAGGGAAAATAACGTACAACTCGCAGGTCGGGCGCCGTATCTTCGCATGATCTGGTCTTGTGTGAATTTCACAAAAGATTCATATTGTTCTGCAACGAAAACAAAAGAATTTAGTGGCGTTTTTTAAAGAATTTGCAACCTAAATCTTTCAATAAAAATCAAATTGGTTCATCTATAGTCAGCACTGAGTAAATGGAAGAAAATAAATATTCCACAAAGAAAGTTTGTCACATTTCCAATGTTGAGGAGGAGAAATATTCACCAGTTCGGAAGCAAGAAAGAAAGATGGAGCGGGAGATCGACAGGCGGATCGGTGCGGCGTCAGCAATAACTAGGACGCTGCATCAGTCCGTCGTGGTAAAGAGAGAGCTGAGTCGAAAAGCAAAGCTCTCGATTTACAAGTCGCTCGACGTTTCTACCCTCACCATGGTAACCAGGATCTACGTTCCTACCCTCACCATGGTAACCAGGATCTACGTTCCTACCCTCACCATGGTAACCAGGATCTACGTTCCTACCCTCACCATGGTAACCAGGATATACGTTCCTACCCTCACCATGGTAACCAGGATCTACGTTCCTACCCTCACCATGGTAACCAGGATCTACGTTCCTACCCTCACCACGGTAACCAGGATCTATGTTCCTACCCTCACCACGGTAACCTGGATCTATGTTCCTACCCTCACCATGGTAACCAGGATCTACATTCCTACCTTCACCATGGTAACCAGGATCTACGTTCCTACCCTCACCATGGTAACCAGGATCTACGTTCCTACCCTCACCCTGGTAACCAGGATCTACGTTCCTACCCTCACCCTGGTAACCAGGATCTACATTCTTACCCTCACCATGGTAACCAGGATCTAAAGTATGTTCTTACCCTCACCATGGTAACCAGGATCTACGTTCCTACCCTCACCATGGTAACCAGGATCTACGTTCCTACCCTCACCATGGTAACCAGGATCTACGTTCCTACCCTCACCCTAGTAACCAGGATCTACGTTCCTACGCTCACCATGGTAACCAGGATCTATGTACCTACCCTCACCATGGTAACCAGGATCTACGTTCCTACGCTCACCATGGTAACCAGGATCTACGTTCCTACCTTCACCATGGTAACCAGCTGTGGGTGGTGACTGAAAGAATGAGATCGCGGGTACAAGCGGCCGAAATGAGCTTCCTCCGCAGGGTGGCTGGGCTCTCACTCAGAGATCGGGTGAGGAGCTCTGCCATCCGGGAGGAGCTCGGTGTTGAGCCGCTCCTCCTCCAGGTCGAGAGGAGCCAGATCTGGTCAGTATGCCCCCAAGCGCCTCGTGGGCGAGTTGTTTCGGGCACGTCCCACCAGGAGGAGACCAAGGGGCAGACCCCGGACCCGCTGGAGAGACTATGTCTCACAGCTGGCCGGGGAAAGACTTGGGATCCTTCAGGGTGAGCTGGAGGATGCAGTTGGGGTGAGAGAAGTCTGGGCTGCCTGTTTGAGGCTGTTGCCCTCGCGACCTGACCCCGGAACAAGCGGGAACGGAAACAAGAATACAGTCTAAACCAGGGGTGGGCAAACTTTTTCGTCCCATAATCTACTTTTCGAACCGTCACACACCCACACACTCGGTTTTCATCCTCACTACACGTTTTGTTGTTCCTACACAACCATTAGAATCACACACACTTTCAAAGACACGAGCGCACAGCGACAAAATCTTCTCTCTCTAACACACACTTTTTCCGCGTGCACAGTGCTTTGCAAGAGGGCGGAGCCACAGCAGCACCACGGGCTGTTTATTGATTTCAGACTTAAAGAAACTTCACGTCTCAGACTCCAAAAATTATCAATAAAACTAGAAAAAAGCTGTAAAATTGGCGCTTTTTTGAGAGAAAAACAAAAACAGAGAGCGACTCCAGCAACTAGAGGGTCTGAACACTCGTTAAATGTAATAAAAAAGTCGCTGAGTTGACAAGTTGGCAATCATTTTTTTCGTACACATCTGGTGGTCGATTTGGAACCAGTCTGTTAGCTCGCGATCAACTGGTTGGGCATCCCCAGATGTTTAAAACCTGGAACGTCCCGAGCAGTATGACACCCCTGTAAACCATTACCAGTCCATCAGCAAGCATTTTTTCCTTCTGCTTTTGCTGGACATATTTTATCTACAGTAAGTTTCTCTTTTGCCAGAAATCCTGAGTGGGTTTAGAGTACTTCCAGTAGGGGTGTGCGATACCGCAAGTTTTGGTATCGATCCGATACCAAGTAAACACCAGACCAATATCTCCGATACCGATATCGATATTTAAATTTTTTAAATGACTATTTTTGCATCAAGGGTTTGGGTCGTATATATAGTATAACCAAGTATATGTATATACACAGGTTGGTAGGTAGATCGGTAGAAGTGACCAGTTACAAACAAATGTTAATAATGTTAAAGATGATTATGTTGTACTTTCATAATTAAAATTGGAGTGTCTCTGTTAATGAGCGCTGCCTCTGGTAAACAGAAGGGGTCAGGGTTTTCTCCTCCGTTTCTCAAGTTTTTCTTTGGGGTGATTCTTAAATTTGTAGTGTTACCCCTATATTTAACAGCCTTTCTGCACATGGTGCAGGTAGCCTCAAAGTACAGCCACACGCTACTTCTCTTTTTTCCATCTCTCTCTACTTTTACAGACTTGCGTTTTTTTTGTTTTTTTTTTGTTTCCTGGCCCCGAGTCACTGAATCATGTAACCAGTCAAAGTGAATGAGAGGAGAGAGGGGGCGGGGCCATATAGGCGCGACACACAGCATTTACGCATATTTTGCAGACAGATCAGTTAGGTTAACTTTTTGAAAAAGAAAAAAAAAAAAGGAAGCAAAGTGCGAGGGGTAAAACTTCAAAGTATTGATATTGTAGTTGGAGTATCGATCAATATCAATACTAGCGTTTGTATCGATATTATCGATATTAGAATCGATCGGCCCACGCCTAGCTTCCACCCATGAGAGTAAAACCAGGAAGTCGGCCATTTTGAAGGCACACTATCAACAACATACTATTTTTTTTCCTCTCATGTTGCTTTTCAGAGGTTTGATTAGTTTTAAACGTCATTAGCATGATATGGCAGAAAGTCGTCTGGTCTTAGAGCGAAAAAAACAAAACAAAAAAAAAACCCAGACAATATTTAGAAAAACTAGCGTTGGCTTAAAAACGGTCAGACTTTATTTCTTGTATTCTTTTTTCTACTTTAGTCC
Organism: Neostethus bicornis; assembly: GCA_902685375.1. NCBI lineage: Eukaryota > Metazoa > Chordata > Actinopteri > Atheriniformes > Phallostethidae > Neostethus > Neostethus bicornis. The sequence goes on along the minus strand of LR738541.1, from coordinate 12,311,295 downwards.
GAAACTTTTATTTCATTGACGTCAGAAATCGGATTAACGGTTTTTAACGGAGCTTAGCAACGCTTCCTGACAGGCCGCAGTACGACTGGTCTATGGAGACGTGGACAGGGAGGCTTCTTAGTATGGACATACTAGATCCTGGTTACTCTCACCATGGTAACCAGGATCTACGTTCCTCCCCTCACCATGGTAACCAGGATGTACATTCCTACCCTCACCATGGTAACCAGGATCTATGTTCCTACCCTCACCATGGTAACCAGGATCTACGTTCCTACCCTCACCATGGTAACCAGGATCTACGTTCCTACCCTCACCATGGTAACCAGGATCTACGTTCCTACCCTCACCATGGTAACCAGGATCTACGTTCCTACACTCACCATGGTAACCAGGATCTACGTTCCTACCCTCACCGTGGTAACCAGGATCTACGTTCCTACCCTCACCATGGTAACCAGGATCTACGTTCCTACCCTCACCATGGTAACCAGGATCTACATTCCCACCCTCACCATGGTAACCAGGATCTACGTTTCTACACTCACCGTGGTAACCAGGATCTACGTTCCTACCATCACCATGGTAACCAGGATCTACATTCCCACCCTCCCCATAGTAACCAGGATCTACGTTTCTACACTCACCATGGTAACCAGGATCTACGTTTCTACACTCACCATGGTAACCAGGATCTACGTTCCTACCCTCACCATGGTAACCAGGATCTACCTGCGAGTTTACCTGCGAGTTTTGTGTTTAGGATCTGTTCGTACTCCTCCCGGATTTTCTCCTCGTGGTCTTTGAGCAGACGCTCACACAGGAAGCTAACCTGCCTCAGCGTGAACGACGGCTGGTCCTTCCTGGAGGAGCCTGAAACAAAAACAATTCATTACAAAAGGAAAAGATGAACTGCAAAAAAAAAAACATGAATGAACGTCCGTCTGAATGACCAAGTTTTAGAATCTCCACACACCATCCGTCCGATCTCACCTTTAAACTGTTTTATTTTAATAAACTACAGACATTAAATTGTGTGAAGAGAGTGTGAAGCGGCCGGGATGGGAATTAGCGCCTCCAAATCCGAGACCATGGTCCTTGCCCGGAAAAGGGTGGAATGCCCCCTGCAGGTCAGGGATAGGGTCCTGCCCCAAGAGGAGGAGTTTAAGTATCTCGGGGTCTTGTTCACGAGTGGGGGAACGATGGAGCGGGAGATCGACAGGCGGATCGGTGCGGCATCAGCAATAACTAGGACACTGCATCGGTCCGTCGTGGTGAAGAGAGAGCTGAGCTGAAAAGCAAAGCTCTCGATTTACAAGTTGATCTACGTTCCTACCCTCACCATGGTAACCAGGATCTATGTTCCTACCCTCACCATGGTAACCAGCTGTGGGGGGTGACCAAAAGAATGAGATTGCGGGTACAAGTGGCCGAAATGAGCTTCCTCCACAGGGTGGCTGGGGTCTCACTCAAAGATCGGGTGAGGAGCTCTGCCACCCGGGAGGGGCTCGGTGTCGAGACGCTCCTCCTCCAGGTCGAGAGGAGCCAGATGGGGTGGTTCGGGCATCTGGTCAGTATGCCCCCCGAGCGCCTCGCGGGCGAGGTGTTTCGGGCATGTCCCACCAGGAGGAGACCAAGGGGCAGAAAGGCTTGGGATCCTTCCGGGTGAGCTGGAGGATGCAGCCAGGCTGAGAGAGGCCAGGGCTGCCTGTTTGAGGCCGTTGCCCCCGCGACCCGACCCCGGAACAAGCGGAAGATGACGGAACGAAATGGAACAGACATTAAATCGATTTCAGATTGAATGAAAAAAACTCACCAGAAAACAAACTAGAAACTGATTGTTTTCAATCTCTAAAGTTTTAGTGAAGCTGATCCAGAGGATTTTTTTTTTTTTGGTGAAAGCAGCATGAGGAGGAGCGGTGGGGCTCACCTGGAGGGGAGCTGGGGGCTGTGAGGGAGGAAGTGGGGGTGTCACTGGAGGCCTCGGCCTGGTTGAAGGCTCCTTCCAGCTGCTTTCGCCTCTGCATGCGACTGTACTCCTGACGGATGTTATGAAAAATTTGTTCTGCAGAAAAAAGACAAGAGAAACATTTGTCAAGAAGAATTAAAAATATACAAAAATATCTGGAGCTACAGTATTAAGTAGCAAATTGGGACATTTTTCCCGTTGGATGAGAACAGCGATGTGTGTGACGTAACCAAACTATTGGTCCAATATTAGGCCGGACTTTTAAACATAGAAGGTGCCACAAACGCGTCGTAAAGGGACGACGGCTTTACTTTTGTGAACAGCCATCTTTAGTATGGAAGCATAGATCCTCTCAGTGACGATCGTCTCTGCTTCAGAAATTCAACTTTACTTTAATCGACTTATTGAAGACATCTTTTTCTCCTTTCACCATTTCCCTTCGGGGGCACCACATTAAGTCAGTTTTTCCATCTAACCCGATCTGCTGCATCCTCTTCTGTCACACCAACTATCTTCATGTCTTCCTTCCCTGTATCCATGAACCTCCTCTTTGGTCTTCCTCTAGTCCTCTTTCCTGGTGGTTCCAAACCCGGCGTCCTTCTTCTGATGTACTCTCTCTCTCTCCTCTGCACATGTCCAAACCATCTCAGTCTGGCCTCTCTGACTTTAAAACCTCTAACATGTGCTGTTCCTCTGATCCTGTCCATCCTGGTCACTCCCAGAGAGATCCTCAGCATCTTCATCTCTGCTACAAACATCTCTGTTTCCTGTCTTTTCCTCAGTGACACTGTCTCTAGACCAATCAGCATGGCCGCTCTCACCACACTGTCTCTAGACCAATCAGAATGGCCGCTCTCACCACACTGTCTCTAGACCAATCAGCATGGCCGCTCTCACCACACTGTCTCTAGACCAATCAGCATGGCCGCTCTCACCACACTGTCTCTAGACCAATCAGCATGGCCGCTCTCACCACACTGTCTCTAGACCAATCAGCAGGACTGCAGGGCAGCGGGTTTCAGATGTCTGGGGAGTAAGTTTGAGTCGCCCCGCCCGGCCGTAAAAACACTGAAACCTTACCTCCGGTCGTTTGAAGCCAACAATAGAATGTGATTTAGTTTTACTGACGTGTCTGAGGAGCCACGAAAAGTCAGACCTCTGAATCAAAATATGAACTGGACGAGAAAGAAAGCAACGAAAGAATCCGCTCCAACACGGAGGAGGAAAGCAGAAACAGTCCTGTTTTTATCTTGTTTATTGTTCTTTGTGACTTTGATAAACAAATAAGAGTTTTATGATGTCACGTTTTTTAAATTTTTGATTGAAATTATTAAATCTAGTTTTTTGTTTACACAAATTTCTTGATTATTTATTTGTTGATGGAGGCGTCGCTCTCTTTGCGAAGCCGGAGCGGAAACTTGAAGCACCGCCGTCGTTAGCATTAGCGTTCTAAATCAGGGCCAGAAGTTGAGAAAAAAAACCATCAAAATAGAAACTAATGATAAATTTTTGTCTAAATTTTGAGAATATTTTAAATGATAAAAAAAAAACACAAAACCTTTAAATAAAAGTTTAAAACAGACATATTTATAATAATACTTTAAAAAAAATAATTACTGGTCCTAGAAGGCGTTGGCTTAGTGGTAGAATTAACGTCTTTCGACCAGAAGAACCAGGTTCGAATCCCACTGAGCCAAAGCTTTCCCTGGAACTACGTGGGATAAAACTAGAGGGCAAAAAAAAAAGAACAATAATAATAAAAATACTTCATTTAATCTTTTGAACTATTTAATCCTGATGGATGGGGTTGCCAGAGTCTATCCTGGCTGACTACATGGGAGAAGCAGGGTACACCCTAAACAGGACATTAGTCTGTTACGCGGTCACACACACACACAAAGACAACCATCCACACACACTCATTTCTAGGGCCAATCAAGTAGCGGCCAATCAGCATAGCATGTGTGTTTTGGAGGAAACCGGAGTAACCCAGAGGAATACCACACGTACACAGGGAGAACATGCAAACTCCACACAGAAAGGCAAGTGATTCAAGCCTCGCCGTACCCGGGTACCCAGGACTCAGACCCCGACCTTCTTTCTGTGAGGTCATGCGACCACATCATTTGAATCAGAGTTGTAATTTGTTTTGTTTTTTAAATCTGTTTATAAATAATTTCACTCATTAGAAAATTATTTATTTCAATAATTTTCAGTAATTTTGTTTAAAAAATTACAATAACTTTCTTTAACATCAACCTGGATTTTTTTAAAAGTGAATCTGTAAGTCTCCAGATTGTGTTGGAGACCCTGGGGTGAATTATCTGGTGTCGACTCCCACACCCACCCAACACTCAGCTGGAGGGTTGGGCAGAGAGGCAAAGAGAAACGTGAACAATGCCTCTCAGGCCTGCCAAGGACAAAAAAAAAATGTGTGTAATGTGCGATGGCAACCCCCACCTCCCTTTAGACGGTTTCAATGTAAGACCAGTGAGGCCTTTTACAGAGAGCTGCTGACTGGTGATGTCTGCTGCCAGGATACTGGTTTAAAACCAGTTAAATTCACTCCATTTATAAGCATATATGAAGACATTAAGGGTGGTATTCCAAGGAGATCTGCGACCATGCGCCTCTGCACATGCCCAGAACCGGTCATCCACCTTCCCTTCCAGGTGATCTAACCATTGAGATCTGCGACCTGGCGTGGCGCTAACTTCTATCTGTCTTTCATCGTAAAGAAAGAGCTGAGCCGAAAAGCAAAGCTCTCAATTTACAAGTCGATCTAGGTTCCTACCCTCACCATGGTAACCAGGATCTAGGTTCCTACCCTCACCATGGTAACCAGGTTCTACGTTCCTACCCTCACCATGGTAACCAGAATCTACCATCCTACCCTTACCATGGTAACCAGGATCTACATTCCTACCCTCACCATGGCAATCAGAATCTATGTTCCTACCCTCACCATGGTAACCAGGGTCTACGTTCCTACCCTCACCATGGTAACCAGGATCTACGTTCCTACCCTCACCATGGTAACCAGGATCTACATTCCTACCCTCACCATGGCAATCAGAATCTATGTTCCTACCCTCACCATGGTAACCAGGGTCTACGTTCCTACCCTCACCATGGTAACCAGGATCTACGTTCCTACCCTCACCATGGTAACCAGGATCTATGTTCCTACCCTCACCATGGTAACCAGGATCTACCGTCATCTATGGTTACCACAGCTGTGGGTGGTGACCAAAAGAACAAGATCGTGGATACAAGCAGCCGAAATGACCTTCCTCCGCAGGGTGGCTGGGCTCTCACTCAGAGATTGGGTGTCGAGCCGCTCGTCCTCCGGGGAGAGAGAAGCCAGATGGGGTGGTTCGGGCATCTGGTCAGGATGCCTCCCAAGTGCCTCGCTGGTGAGGTCTTTCGGGCACGTCCCACCAGGAGGAGACCAAGAGGCAGACCCCGGACCTGCTGGAGAGACTATGTCTCACAGCTGGCTGAAGAATACCTCAGGATCCTTCCAGTTGAGCTTGAGGATGCAGCCGGGGTGAGAAGCCTGGGCTTCCCGTCTGAGGCTGTTGCTCCGTTGTTCACATCCGGTCGTTTAGTCGGTGGGGCTGCAGATCTCGATACAGTGGAAAGTAATTAGCTAAAGCTGCAGATTAAACTGTAAAAATTTCAGATGTACGCAGAAAAACTGCTAGAGTAAGCGAGATATTTATGGAAGATGGTGTACTGTCTCTTTTAGGTCGACGCAAGAGAAGAATATATTCCTTTATTAGTCCCACAATGGGGAAATTACTGTCCTGCATTGCACCGCAGCAGGCAGCCATGAGGGAAACTAGGAGGTTAGGTGTCTGCCTCAGGGACACCTCGGAGGCTCAGTAGGATTCAAATCGGCTTCTCCTGATCCGAGGACAAACACTCTACCACTGAGCCAGGTGTGACCTCACATCTTTGCACCTACAGTTATTCACATTCCCGCTTCGATACACCCTTATTTCACTGCATGAAGAGGACCGAAGTTATGAACATTGTTGCATGTCTATGTGCAGCGTGAAGTTTTTTCCTGGTTAAACACCGATGGTTGATTATGTTTATTCATACACACAAAAATAAAACGTCGGTACAATTAGAAAAAAATGTTATTCCATAAAAATATACTTTATTTTCTGGATTTTAAGCCACTACTAATGATTGTATTCACAATTTAAGCAGGATTTATGAGTAAAAACAGGTATCACAGAATTTTCTCTGCATCGGTAGGAATAAACTTTAATCTTCTGAAAGCTAACTATTAGTATTTTATTTGGATTAACAACTGAGATTAAAAAGCTTTTTTTCAAGAGTGTAGAGATTCATGTTCTGGTTAAAGGTGATGTAGTGAGTCTAAAATATGTTCCTTTTATTTTACATTTTTATCATGAGGTCCGCGTTAATTTGATTGTGGTGTTTATTTCAGTTCCTCCAGGATTTCGTCAGCAAATCACAAAACTTTGTTTACAATTAAATCGACTGTTTTTGAGGACATTTAATAGAGACGTTAAAAAACCAACAAATATATATATATATATATATATATATATAAAAAATAAGTGGATCAAACCCCATAAATCATTTTAACTTGATCCACTTTTTATTTTCTAAACTCATCTCTGAACATGTGCTTCAGTTAAACATTCACACAGATTAATCGTGTTGATTTGGTTCCACGTCCTTCTTCTTGCTTTAAAAACTGGATGTTGTTCTTGGAGGATAACTGCTGACACTACGAGCACACACACTTGTTCACACACACATTACACATGAAATTAATCACTAAACTCACCTCAAACAGGAAGTTAAGACCTAGTTGTTGTGAAAAAGGTGGCGTGGTTGGACAAAGTTGGAGATTACCTCGATTTCTACAGAGTTTGGTTGATGTTGCCAAACATCGTGAGGAACGGATATTTACACCTCCTTTCAATCTGGTGCAAGAACGTGTGCACATCGTACGGCCACACCCTTTGGAATTGATCCGCACGAGTCCGTACACCACTTTCACACTGGCTTATACAATTTTAATAGATGAGGCTTATTGTTTTATTTGGGAGCCGATTAAAAAATCAGCCGATAGTACAGCAACTATTGAATAACATAGACAATCGATTGAATAATTAATTAATCGATCGCTTTTTTAATCAATTCGTCTGTTTGTTATTGAATCAATTTATTCAAAATAGACACAAAAAGAGGAGGTGGGGTTGCTTTGTTTGTTCAATCAGGTTAACAATGTAATGTGATTGTAAACATGACCTTTTCTATTGAGAACTTAATGGAATGTTTAACAATTGAAATTCAAAGTAAAAAAACAAAAGAAATTATTAATAAGTTGTATATATCGAACCCCTGGTGGATGTTTGGATGAGTTTAACAAGAAGATTTCTGAATTATTTGAAAGAACCAAGAATAAGTTGACTTTAGTTTGTGGACTGAAATTTATTGATTATTGGATTTTAAACATAAACAGTTCAGACACTTAAACTAAATCTTTATTTTTAGTTGAATCAGAAACACAAAAATATTATTTTGATATTTTATCAAATTTTCTGAACCAAAGGAAAAATATACTTTGTAAGAATTAAACCATTAGATGGAGACGGTGGCTCAGTGGTAGAGTGTTTGCCCGCGGACTGGAAGTTAACCGGAAGTTTGCAGGTTCGATCCCCCCCCCCGTTTCTCCCACCATGGTCGCTGTCGTGGCAGCCTGGTGCGGTGTAATGCAGCACATAAACTTCCCCGGTGAGGGATGAATAGAGTGCGTAAAAAAAAATACAGCTCACTGCTGCTGCCTCTGGAGACTAAATTCCATGCAGCTGGCGCTGCCAGGGAGAGGCTAGGTGTTGTTTAACGGTAGGGTATTAACCAACTAATCCATCACCACATCTTCAATAATCAATTTATCAATTAGTTGTTTCGTCCCTAAATGAGAGATTGGAAATTATGTCCAAAAAATTCCCTTGATTTATGATTCTTTTAGCTTTTAATGGACGTTAATATGGAATTTAGCGACTTGTCTAGCTGAATGCACGATTCCATGTCGAGTTAGGGTGTAAGAGGAGATCAGATTACAGCAGCCAGCTCAGAACGATAAGTTTTACGACAGATTTTTTTTTCCGACTCTTCCTTTCATTTTTAGTTTGGTCGATGGTCAGTAAAGAAGAGCTTCAGTTTGTTTTTATTTACTTATGTCTTTAACACGTGAATGACAATGAAAATATTTATTTTCTCATCTTTGAACATTAAAACGCCTCCAAAACCAGGACCTTAATCTTCACCTGGAGAAGGGTGGAATGCCCCTGCAGGTCAGGATCCTGCTGCAGGTGGAGGAGTTTAAAGGGTCCATCTCATGCAAAATACCTCCTTTCACATTGTATCCTCTGCACATACACACGCAAAATGTGGGGTTTGCAACATGCATTACACCATAGTTATGAAAATATATTGATTTGGTGGAGCGCAGTCACAGACCAGGAACTATGAAAGGCCGGGTATCGCCCATCCCCCCGCCCGTCCTGAGAAAGTATAAGCTCCGCCCTCTGCTCTCACTGAGCCGCTATTCCTCCGCCCATCTCTGAGCGGGAGGGGGAAGGCAGGCGTAAACCCGTGCGTAGCTACAAAAAACGTGTTTCAAGCAAGAAAATAAAAAAGACGCAGAGCAGCGAACCAGCCTGTATATCGGATGTTGAAAGTGAGTTTGTGAGGGCGTAAGGCCGGAGTGGAGGCGGGTGAGGAGGGCGGGCGGGTGGTGAGGAGGGCGTGTGTGAAGTCCGTCCTGGGTACGTCAAATGCGTCATACTTTAGACATCTGCTCATTGGTTGTTTTGTCTGAGCGTTCCAGAAATCCACAGAAAAACGGGCTAAATCAATCTAGAAAGACACACACACACACACATATACAAGGCCCGGACATCAAAGGTAGAAAACTCTGGAAAGTCCATTTTGCATGAGATGGGCCCTTTAAAGTAACTCAGGGTCTTGTTCACAAGTGGGGAGAAGGATGGAACGGGACGTCGACAGATGGATCGGTTAATCGTGGTGAAGAAAGAGCTGACCCAAAAAGCAAACCTCTATAGATCGACCGGTAAATCCAGATGGACTGATCTATATTCTGACCTTCACCTTTGGTCACCAGCTGTGGGTGGGATCACGGATACAAGCAGCTGAAATGAGCTTCCTACACAGTGGCTGTGCTCTTGATCCGAAATAGAATGAGGAGCTCTTCCATCTGGAAGGATCTGAGAGTCGAGCTGTTGTCCTGGGTTGATAGAAGCCAGATACGGTGGCCCTGAACGCCTTGCTAGTGAGATGTTCTGGGCATGTGTCAGAAGGACCCACACCCACCGGGAAGACTATGTCTCACAGGCCGGGGAACGCCTGGGGATCCTCCTAGGTGAAATGAAGAACCCCTCTGAGGCTGTTCCCCTGGCAACCCAACTTCTATCCTCCTCCGGATAGCATGTGCCCCAAACATCTCACCAACACATCTGGAGGCATCTTAACCAGATGCCCGGACCACCCCATCTGGCTTATCTTGTCTTTTGACTTGAACTCCTCCCAGATGGCAGAGCTCCTCACTCTATCTCTGAACATCCTGGCCACCCTGCAGAAGAAGCTCATTTCTTAAATCAATGAGCTACAATAACATTAATTAAATAATTTATTCATCATAATAAATAAATATTGATCTTAAAAAAATAGAAAAGTGAATGTTTTACCTTAAATTTTTAAAGTGATTTTTAAACTAATATATATTTGGTTTTGAAATTTAAATATTTTTCATTTTATGATGATTTAATTTGTTGATTTCAACACATAAAAACACAAAGAATCATTTTTTAAAATTATTATTATTCGCTAAGTTATATTTTAATCGTTCGATTAATCGATTAATCGTAAAGATTGAATCGATTGGCCTAGTCTATCAATTAGCACTAAAGTCAACATTAGCATCCTGAAGCTAACAGTTAGCAAGACGTAGCAGCTAATTCTAAACAATATCAAGATAATTACACAAAATTTATTACTTTAAACTTTATAAATAAGTCATAACATCCAATTAAAGCTGAAAAAAGATCATATTTATCTTTTAAACAGTTATTTTCATTCTTTAAATGAACAAACTAGCTTTTCCACTCCACCCAAAACCCCCTCCCCCATTTCCACACCCAGCAAAAAACCCCCCAAAATGGTGCTTTTCTTTCTACCTGGAGTCAGCCTGGCTTCTCCTCCGGTGGATGGGGGGGACATAGAATTGGCCTGGGTGTCCACAGCGGGGCAGAGACTGCATCTCTGCGGGGAAGGAGTGCTTGATGGTCCCGGTAGCGGGTTGCACCTTCTCCGTTTGGGAGACTGAGGACTCATAAGGGCCTCAAACTCCATCGACCGCTTTAACGTCGCTCCACAAGCCATGATGGTTAAAAATATACAAAATATAGAGGGATCCGATCAATTTAGAGGGGGTTACTAGTCCCTTTTTTGTATTTTTTTCTTCCTCTATTCACAACAAGGGATTTCCTGAAGCCGAACCGCTGAGCTTGAGCTGGCCTGCTCTATTTATAACCTTACACTGCCGGACCAAACCACTTCACACCAGAGGGGGGTTACTAATTATTTTATCAATTTAATCCCTAATTTAACCAATTTTTCTTTTATATTAGACTTTTTAATAACCATTTAAAATCCTTTTTTAAATTATTTTATATCTTTACAACTTTTTAAAACGTTTTTTTGTACTATATTATTTTTTGTTCCTCCCCCTCTTTTCGTTGTTAACTGCGCCTGGTTGAACTCTCGTCTTGGGTTCACCAGACGTCTGTTAAACAAGTCATTTAAAACAATAAAAAAATACAAAAAATGTTACATATATTTAAACAAAAATAAGCCAATTTTTCATGAAAACGACACATTTTAATAATGATCAATGTTTGAGGTCTTGTGCACGTTTTTTTTTTTTTAGTTTTTTTGCATATTCCTCAAAAATGGAGAGCTTGGTGGGTAAAGGCTCTACCTCCAACTGTACTTTTAGAAATCCTGAAACCACTAACAGCCCTGTTAATGGCTCTTAGGATTTCTAAAAGTACAGTTGGAGGTAGAGCCTTGACCCACCAAGTTCCTGTTGTATGGAAAAAGCTCCCAGACAAAGTTTTTACATTAAAACATTCATCTTTGAACAAGCTTATCGCCAGGCCAACCAAGCCGCTAGATACTAGAAGCCGGGGAAAGTTCCGTTCCGTCGTCTTCCGCTAATCCGGGGCCGGGTTGCGGGGGCAACAGCCTCAAACGGGAAGTCCATGCTTCTCACCCCGGCTGCATTCTCCAGCTCACCCGGAAGGATTCCAAGTCGTTCCCCGGCGAGCTGTAGAGACATAGTCTGTCCAGCCGGTCCGGGGTCTGCCTCTTGGTTTCTTCCCGGTGGAATGTGCCTGAAACACCTCACCAGTGAGGCGCTTGCCCGAACCACCCCATCTGGCTTCTCTTGACCTGGAGGAGGAGCGGCTCGACATCGAGCTCCTTCCGGATGGCAGAGCTCCTCACCCGATCTTTGAGTTAGAGCCCAGCCACCTTGCGGAGGAAGCTGATTTCGTCCACTTGTATCCGCAATCTCATTCTTTCGGTCACCACCCCCAGCTGGTGACCATAGGTGAGGGTGCACTAATTCTATCTACCATTCAATTTCAGAATCCCTCGCATTTAAAACCAAGAGAGCCACATCCAGCTTCATACCCACCTCAATCCGGCTGCCGAATGGCTGAGGGGCCTTGTGAAGGATGGGCATGTACTGGAAAATGATAAGTAAATGTTCTCATTTCTTGAATTTATTGTTTTATTCTGTTTTTACTTATTTATATTTTATTGTTTTATGATGTTTTCAATGAATGTGGTTTTGTATGTGGTTTTTAATGACTGTGTTGTCCCGGCGCTCTGGCTGTAAGTGAAGTTCCTAACGGACAAATAAAGTTATAATTGAAATGAATTGAATGCCTTGGCTGCTTGATGCATCTACTTTGTCCTTGGCTGATTCCTGGCTTTCCTATCTCACGTTCAGTCCATCATCCATCTCATTCATTGCCCTCCAATGTCTTTTCATGTATTTTTTTCCACCACTAGTTGGTACAGTGTGATTCACATGTGTCCACCTGTGTCTCCTCTTCTTCTGAGGAGAGTTCTGTTATGGATTCCTGATGGATCCTCTGTGTTCCTGTCATGGGTGTGGCCAGACTGAGGAGGCCTCTGTCTTTGATCTACCATCCCGTTTCCATCAGGATGAAGAACATCTACTGATTTCTTCAGATATAAAGCTGTAGATTAGAATAAGAACGTTCCTCGTCCCAGGGGAGGGATCTCTCTTTCATGTGGGTCCCCATGATGTTTCTTCTTTTTTTCTGCACTGCTGGCTTTGTGGAGTTTTTTCTTACCGTGGTGACCAGGATCTACGTTCCTATACTCACCATGGTAACCAGGATCTACGTTCCTACCCTCACCAGGGTAACCAGGATCTACGTTCCTATCCTCACCATGGTAACCAGGATCTACGTTCCTACCCTCACCATGGTAACCAGGATCTACGTTCCTACCCTCACCATGGTAACCAGGATCTATGTTCCTACCCTCACCATGGTAACCAGGATCTACGTTCCTACCCTCACCATGGTAACCAGTATCTACGTTCCTACCCTCACCATGATAACCAGGATCTACGTTCCTACCCTCACCATGGTTACCAGTACCTACGTTCTTACCCTCACCATGGTAACCAGGATCTACGTTCCTACCCTCACCATGGTAACCAGGATCTACGTTCCTACCCTCACCACGGTAACCAGGTTCTACGTTCCTACCCTCACCACGGTAACCAGGTTCTACGTTCCTACCTTCACCATGGTAACCAGGATCTACGTTCCTACCCTCACCATGGTAACCAGAATCTACGTTCCTACTCTCACCATGGTAACCAGAATCTACGTTCCCACCTTCACCATGGTAACCAGGATCTACTGTATGTTTCTACCCTCACCTTGGTAACCCTGTGTCGGTGGTGACCGAAAAAACAAGCTTCCTCTCTCTCCTGGGTGTCTGGGCTTTCGCTCAGAGATTGAACAAAAAGTTCTACCGGCTTGTTGGTCGAGAGCAGCCAGATGGGGTGGTTTGGTCATCTGGTTAGGCTGCTTCCTGGATGCCTCCCAACAGGGGTGGTGAGGGATGAGTTCGGATCGTGAGGGAGACAGAGGCAGACCCAGGACCTGCTGGCGAAACTTAAGTCTGACACCTGGACAGGGAACACCTCGGGATCCACCCGTGTGAGCTGGAATATCAGTCTCGGATGAGGAAAGCCTGCGCTTCCTGAGTGAGACTGTTGCCCCCACAGCCTGCCCCTAAATAAAGCAGTAGACAACGAAATGCAAAATTTAAAAGACTTTTCCCAAAAATTGATGTGTGCTTAAATAAAAGCAGCACAATTAAGATTTCCAAGGGCACCCCGGAACAGAAACTTAATTGAAAATTGAAAATTACTAGTTTTTAGAATCGACTTTTTTTGGTGTCATTGTGGAAGCTTATTATGCAGAAATATATTTCTTACATCATGGATTATTCATCAAATAAACCAGCAAGAAGTTTCCTTCTATCGCCACACCCACCAAACAAAAAATGAAACTTAGATTTGTAAATGATCCACAATCACCAAAGATGTTTATTCGGATCCTGCCTGGCAACAAATGACGTCTGGTAAAGTTGGTTAAATTCTTTCACATGTAAACACATGTCTGGAAGCAACACAATCATCAGAATAGTTATGAAAGAAATCAGATGAAACTTTTAGAATGATTTAATAATTATTAATAAACACAACATTATTTACAATGGTATAATTTACATTCAGATGATTTTAGGCCACAGGACAGCATTTAAAAGGGTGTGGCAACAATATTGAAACTGTCAAGTCTGGGATTTTTGACTGGAATAAGACAGGGAAAACCTCCAAGTTAAAGTTCAGAAGGACTGATGTGATCCTGATCTGTATCTTTGGTCTTACTTCTTTCATACTGTGCCGTGTTCTCTAGCTTTGTGATCTCTAGGTTTACATGTCTTTTTACAAAGCCATGCAAATGTTTTTCTTTCATGCCCGTTGGACCGTTACACAGGTTTTTGATGAATTTACATGAGTAAAATACCAAGAATTAGGACTGAACAAGAATGGACTCGATCGAACAATACTCTTTTTGTGTGGTGATTGAATCAGGCCCACCCTGATGTTTCTTCTTCTGTGAGCTCGCACCTGTGTTTTAAACAGAAATAATGTGCAATATAACAGTTTACTCTGGCATCGGTGCCATGGCTTGCTACCAAGTTTGTTGAAGCAATTGGAATGGGATTGAAAACCTCTGAGTCCAAGACTATGGAAAACACTGGGACGACCTCTGTAGCTCACTGTAAGAAAGTGGTTAACCCTACATTTTCACTTTTATCTCACCATCAGAATGTTCCATCGTCTTCCGCTCATACGGGGCCGGATTGCGGGGACAACAGCCTCAAATGGGAAGCCCAGGCTTCTCTCACCCCGGCTACATCCTCCAGCTAACCCGGAAGGATCCTGAGTCGTTCCCCAGTCAGCTGCGAGACATAGTCTCTTCAGCAGGTCCGGGGTCTGCCTCCTGGTCTCCTCCAGATGGGACGTGCCTGAAACATCTCACCAACGAGGTGAACCACCCCATCTGGCTCCTCTCGACCTGGAGGAGGATAGGAACGTAGATCCTGGTTACCATGGTGAGGGTAGGAACGTAGATCCTGGTTACCATGGTGAGGGTAGGAACGTAGATCCTGGTTACCATGGTGAGGGTAGGAACGTAGATTCTGGTTACCATGGTGAGGGTAGAAACGTAGATCCACTTGTAAATCGAGAGCTTTGCTTTTCGGCTCAGCTCTCTCTTTACCACGACGGACCGATGCAGCGCCCTAGTTATTGCTGACGCAGCACCGATCCGCCTGTTGATGTCCCGCTCCGTAAGGTTGGAGTGCAAGATAGACAGGGGCATTGGATCAACGACCAATTAGGACGCTGCATCGATCCGTGATGGACAAGAAAGAGCAGAGCCAAAAAGCAAAGTTCTTTAAAAATGTAATGCATACTTTATTCATTCCCCAAAGGAAAATTTGTGTGCTGCATTACACCGCAACAGGCTGCCACAACGGCGCCAATGGTGGGAGAAACGGGGGAGTTGGTGTCTTCTTCAAGGACCCTAGATGTGCAGTCAGTGGGAATCGGACCAGCGAACTTCCGGTTGACTTCCGGTCCAAGGGCGAATGCTCTATCACTGAGTCCTCGTCTTCATATTTACCACACTTATTCTTAGGGGCAACTTTTTAGTGGCCAATTAACATAAGACCCGTTTTTGGAGGGTGGGAAGAAACCGGAGCACCCAGAGAAAACCCACACATATGTAGGGAGAACATGCAAACTCCACACAGAAAGGCCAGGGATTCAAGCCTCACCCCCTCTCTGGGACTCAAACCTTTTTGCCGTGTGCCTACTGTTCTAACCACTGCACCACCATACAGCCTGATTGCTGAATTTTTTTAATTTTCAGTCTTATCATTTATCTTAATAATGGTTATATTCTCCGCGACAGACTGGTGACCTGTTCGGGGTGTACCCCGCCCTTCGCCTTAAATCAGCCAGGATGGGCTCCGGCAACTCCCGCAAACCCGCAAGGGATAGACGGATGAGAAGATGACTGACTGGTTTTATTTAAGGCGGCACGGTGGTGCAGTGGGTAGCACCCACAGCGAGAAGGTCGTGGGTTTGAGTACCGGGTGGGGACGGGGCTTGGAACACTGACCTTTCTGTGTGGAGTTTGCATGTTCTCCCCATGTTTGCGTGGGTTTCCTACGGGTACTCCGGTTTCCTCCCACCCTCCAAAGACATGCATGCTAGGTTGATTGGCCGGTGCCAAATTGTCCCTAGAAATGAGTGTGTATGTGGATGGTTGTATGTGTGTGGCCTGGTGACCTGTTGGGGGTGTACCCTCGCCTTGAGTCAGCCGGGATGGGCTCCGGCACCCCCTGTAAACTGATGAGGGATGGACGGATAAGAAGGTGACTGACTGACTGGTTATATACAAATGAACAACTGCAGTTTTTGAGGAACATAATTTGTCACGTAACTGATTACATTTCTTAAGTCAGACACACGACACTGAAAAGCCCAGGAACGGTCTTACTGCCTGCACGGGGTTCACAAAGAGTCACCAGAAAATCTTTCATACTGTTTTTTTTTCTACTTTTCCACTCCTTTTATTTCTTCACATCCAGCTGATCGTCCACTATTTCTGAAATGGAGTTAACCCGAGTCGATCTCGCCTTTGGCATCTCATTATCAGACAACGTCTCACCGTTTTCTTCTCTGGACTCTGGTTTGTAGTTTGAACCCTTCCTGCACCTTGTGATCTCACACAGTTTTTGAAGAGAGCGTAGCAAAACAGCTCTAAGCTCTCTGCACCGTAGGGCATAAAGCAGGGGGTTCACCGCTGAATTCAGCAGGCATAGGGTGCTACAGAAGGCAAAAGCCCTCTGTTGTTCTCGGGTCAGCGGGATGGAAACATCAACCAGCATGAAGGAGAGCGCAGGAAGCCAGCACCCAATCAGTATGAGCAGAATCAGACCAAAAGTTTGAGCCAGCCGGATATCCATCCTCATACGAGCCTGACCAGACCCCGCTGCTCCTTGACCACTCATACAAGCTTCATGACGATGTGCTTTCCACAGTATGAGGGCATAAGCCCCTAAAATAAGAGCGAGAAGCACCAGGATGAAGCTGGTCCAGCAGGCCAGGTAGCTCCTGTTAATGTAGGGGAACAGATGGGAGCAGGGTGGGCTGAGCTCAGTGGGACACCTCCAACCAATCAGAGGCAGGAATGAAATGAAGATGGTGGTGGTCCAGAGGATCAGCAAGCTGAGGAGGGCTCTTCGCCGGGTTAGAAGCACCTTGTATCCAGGAGCTTGGTAGATACACAGGTAACGGTCCAAAGCGGTGAGCAAGAGGCTCCCCACTGAGGAGGTAAAGGACATGGTGACCCCTCCTAGTTTAAAGAGGTATGCCGTGGGACCATCGCTGCGACGGAACAGGTGAAAGTCCAGAAAGCTGGTGGTGAAAAAACAGCTGGCGAACACATCTGCCAAAGCCAGACTGCCGATGAACAGGTAAGACGGGCGTTTTCGAAGGGTTGCCGTGGTTATGATCACCCCTAGGACCAGAGCGTTTTCCATGAAGGTGAAAGGACCAGCGAAGAAGCAAATAGAGCCAATGGCCATCTTCTCCGGCCTCATCAGGACCATGTAACACTCCAGACTCTCACAGGATCCATTCCCTTAAACACAGAAACGTCTTTGTGAGATTAAAAGAAATGAAAATCAATTTTTTTTTAAAGTTTCTACTTGATTTTCTATTTTTTAAATCCTGTTTTAGTCTCGTATTCTAACACCAGGTTGTTCTTAGCCATGAATTCTGTTCTCACTTCCTGGCACAAGTAGGTAGGGATTTTACTGAAGCTGTGCATGTATTCTACTCATGCTTGGTCCCTCTACTCTGGTTCTGCTGCCATCTGTAATACTTTTCTAAACACCACATCTCTTAAACTACGGAAGGGATTTTAAATGAAACTATATACGGTTACTCAGTACCAATTATAATTGAACTGATTAAGTTTTCACTTTCATGCAAATAAAATCTGATAAAGTTTATGATACAACGTAAACACACCAAAATAAGAATCTAAGAGAATGTACGCTAGGTTCGCTTGCTTGATGCGCTTCTGTATTTGCGACAGAGCGACAGGATGCAGGACTGAACAGGAAGCGAGAGGAAGGAGGAATTCACAGTGTCAAAAAACACAAGTCAATCTTTTTTCCCCTCACGGGGGAAATGTGTGTGCTGCACTCCTACACCACAGCAGGCTGCCCACGACGGCGCAAATGGTGGGAGAAACAGGGGTTAGGTGTCTTCTCCACGGACCCTAGACGTGCACTCAGTGGGATGCGAACTCGCAGACTTCCAGTTTACTACCGGTCCGCGGGCGAACACTCTAACCACTGAGCCACCGTCTCCCCCCTGATTAAATGTATTTATAAGCTTTTCTCGACAAACATTCATTCCTTAGCTAACAGAATGTACCATGTGTGTTTACTAGTAAATAATCAGATTCCTAATGGATTATCTAAGCTCCCATCCTGGGCGTCGCCAGACTGCAGTGGCTTTGGTGCATACACGAGGAGAACATTTATTTATTTATTTATTAACAGAAACCCCTTAGCCTCCACTGAGCTGGTTGCTAGTCTTCTTGGGGTCTGCAGTAAAAATACAGCATTAAAACATGCTTCAGAAAAAATTAGATCGCAGATACAAGCGGCCAAAATGCGCTTCCTCCGCAGGGTGGCTGGGCTCTCACTCAGAGATTGGGTGAGGAGCTCAGAGAATAGCCGCTCCTCCTCCAGGTCGAGAAAAGCCAGATGAAGTGGTTCGAGCCCATCGCTGGTGAGGTGTTTTGGGCAGGTCCCACCGGGAGGAGACCAAGAGGCAGACCTGGACCCGCTGAAGAGACTATGTTTCACAGCTGGCCGGGGAACGACTCGGGATCCTTCCGGGTGAGCAGGAGGATGAAGCCAAGGTGAGAGAAGCCTGGGCTTTCTGTCTGAGGCTGTTGCCTTCGTTTCCCGTCCCTGGCTAAGCAAAGATGACGGAACAGAAAAATATGCAAACTCCACACAGAAAGGCCAGCGTTCCAAGGCTCCTTCCCACCCAGGAGTTGAACCCCTGACCTTCTTGCTGTGAGACCACTGCACCACCGTGCTGCCGCCCCACAAATGTTGTAGAGAACAAATAAGGGAGTTCAATATTCCTGACAGATTGCTCAACAACTGTCAATACGTGTGATCATTAATTGGGAACATTTTTAATTACAAGGGAGTTGGAAAAACAATGAAAAGTTTGATCAAATCTCCTGAAATTTGGTGGGCCGCATTTAACGGTTTATCAGGCCGAGTTTGGCCGTCGGGCCATGGTTTGCACACCACTAGTCTAAGGTAAGAATGCCATTACTTTAGGGGTTACTGGTTATTTATTGTTAAATTTAACAGTGATTTTTGTGTTTTGTGTTTACCATGTGGTGATTGTAACGAGTCCTCCATCGTCTCCATCTGGATCAAATCAAAAGAAAAGACAACTTATTTAAACCTGAAAGAAAAACAGAAAATTAATTTTAATGTTAAATAGAATCAGAAACATTTTATGGAAAAACAAAGAGAATAAAATGACTTCCTGTGTCTTTGTAAATATTCACTTAAGAAGATAAAAAAAGGAACATCGACGACTAAAAGAGCAGAAATAATCTGGTTATCAGTCAGAACAAATAGACATGATCATCACAGGGTCATCTGAGAGGGAGATGAGAGAGATAGGGGTCTGGACTGGGAGGTAAAACCAGTCATAAACCTGGGGTCTGGACTGGGAGGTAAAACCAGTCATAAACCTGGGGTCTGGACTGGGAGGTAAAACCAGTCATAAACCTGGGGTCTGGACTGGAAGGTAAAACCAGTCATAAACCTGGGGTCTGGACTGGAAGGTAAAACCAGTCATAAACCTGCTCAAAGACAGAAGAAATCATGTGGAAATAAATTAGTTCTTAAATAAAGGCTTTTATGGATTCAGATTTGGACTAAAAAAAATCAATTTATAAAAATAAATCAACTAAAACATTTTTTTGTAACTTTCTGTGTGTGTGTGTGTGTGTGTGTGTGTGTGTGTGTGTGTGTGTGTGTGTGTGTGTGTGTGTGTGTGTGTGTCTGGGCATGAGGATGACTGCCTTCTTGTGGAGAGAACAGGAACTGGAACTCAGCATTACTGATCAATAACACATTAATGCTTGATTATAGTTTTTTTTTTTTATGCCTTTGCTGATTAAATGTGAAAAATTGCATGAAAAACATGGGAAACTATTTGAAAAAAACTGTCTAAAGTTTTTCACTACCAACTATATATGAACTGATTGATGGGCATTGTTCAATACACCTGTTCTTGTTTAAATGAGATTAAAAATGACATTAAAAAAATACAAATTGCAATTTGTTTCAGATGGGGTGGTTCGGGCATCTGGTCAGGATGCCCCCCGAGCGCCTCGCTGGTGAGGCGTTTCGGGTATGTCCCACCGGGTGGAGACCAAGAGGCAGACCTGGAGAGACCATGTTTCACAGCTGCCTGGGGAATGACTTGGGATCCTCTTGGGTGAGCTGGAGGATGCAGCCGGGGTGAGAGAAGCCTGGGCCTTCCGTCTGTGGCTGTTGCCCCTGCGACCCGGCCCCAGATGAGCGGAAGATGACGGAACGGAACGCAATTTGTTTTATGCACAGGCTGCACGGTGCAGTGTTTAGCAGAGAGGCCTCACAGCAAGAAGGTCAGGGTTTCAAATCCCAGGTGGGACGAGGCTTGGAATACTGGGTTTTTTTTCTGTGTGATGTTTGCATGCTCTCCCTCTGTCTGTGTAGGTTTTCTTGTGCATGCGTGTGGATGGTTGTGCTACCCTGTGACAGACTGGCTACCTGTCTGGGTGTACCCTGCCTCTCACCTTGAACAGCCGAAATACCCTCCCTCATCCCCCTGGAACCAATCAGGGAATAAGCTTGTCGAAGATGAATGAATCTTATGTTTTTTTTCCTTTCAATCATTAATTTTTTCACGATTATTGATCAAATATTGGATGTTGTTTATTTTTTTTTGGGTTATTTTTTGTTCCTTTTGTATAATTTTCAGAATGAAAAGAACTTTTAAAGCAACTTGAGATAAACAGAATCTCTCCTGATGGTTGATCAGAGTTACTTGCAGTGTGATGACCACACATTCTGTGGTCGTTACACCACCTCCGGTTGTGAAAACTCAAAAAAGAAGCACTCTGTTTGCCTTTTTAACCTGTGGTAGGATTTCAGGGGATTAACACAGTTTAAACATTCTGAAAAAGTAACTCTAAATACTGAAAAAACTTTACTTAAAAATCTTTTTTTTTTTGATCCCATGATGTCCAAAAAAAACTCTAAAACTTAATGAAATCACTATTTTTTTAAGTCATTGTTGCAAAAATAAACGCTTAAAAAGACACAAGAAAAAATACTTTTTGAACATTTACATTAAAAATATTTCTTTTTTTTAAGGGTTTTTCTTTTTTTTTCAGGTTTCTGTGTGTCTGGGATTTGTCAGCTTGGGTCATGATGGATTCAAACCGGGGTCTCTCAGTCATCAGTCTGATATTTTAACCACTAAGCCAACGCCTCAACCCAGCAAAAATATTTCTGACAGCAAAAGGCTTTGATATATCCACATCTTCCCTGATTCGTTCGTTACTCTATTTTAACACAAAGGTTTGTAAATAATATTGAATTGAATTCAATTGATAAAAATGAACTATTTAATCCCACAATGAATTAAAAAAATCATGTAAATTATCATTAAAACAAGTCAAAACTTTATTTTTTTCCAGTAGAGCAAAGAAAAAAAATGATGTCTGAAAAGCTTACCTTGTGTTTAGTAGAGTTTATCTGATAAACAGTCGCTTTCACTCGTAAAATAACCACAACATGATCTCTCTGCTCTGCAGATCTTAGTGGCGACAAAGAGCCTGAGTGGAGGGTGAGGAGGGATGGGGAGGGACGAGGAGGGAGGCTGTGGTGACATGAGAGGGGGAGGAGAGCCAGAGACCATGACCAATTAATACAGTATGGTTTCACAATGAGATAAAAGATTTACTCCAGAACACAGTTTTGGACGTTTTCAGGTGAGTGTGTCTACAGACAGATTGATATTTACATCAGGGACCTATTGGTTTTGGGTTTTTTCTTGATTCTTGATCCTATCCATCCTGGTCACTCCCAGAGAGATCCTCAGCATCTTCATCTTTGCTACAAACATCTCTGTTTCCTGTCTTTTTCTCAGTGACACTGTCTCTAGACCAATCAGCATGGCCGCTCTCACCACACTGTCTCTAGACCAATCAGCATGGCCGCTCTCACCGCACTGTCTCTAGACCAATCAGCATGGCCGCTCTCACCGCACTGTCTCTAGACCAATCAGCATGGCCGCTCTCACCGCACTGTCTCTAGACCAATCAGCATGGCCGCTCTCACCACACTGTCTCTAGACCAATCAGCATGGCCGCTCTCACCGCACTGTCTCTAGACCAATCAGCATGGCCGCTCTCACCGCACTGTCTCTAGACCAATCAGCATGGCCGCTCTCACCACGGTTTTGTACACTTTTTCTTTCATTTTAACTGAAACTCTTCTATCACACCTGTTACTTTTCTCCACCCGTTCCAGCCTGCTTGAACACGCTTCTTCACCTCTTTTCCACACTCTCCATTGCTCTGGACTGTTGATCCTAAGTAATTAAAATCTTCCACTTTCTTTAGTCTCTATATTTCTATAAATGAGCCTATAACTGTTATAAAATCAAAGTTTGCATCAATTATAACTTTACAAAAATTTTAAAGAACATTTCGATCCGTTTGGATCTGAAATTACTTTATTCGGACAATCGGACATTTGCATGACACAGTGTAAATCTCATTTAAGGAGAGTAAACACGAGCATGCACTACAGCAGTAAAAACACTTCCTTTTACTGTATGTTAAAATGAGAGAATAACAAAGAAAAAAATCCAAGGCTAAGAACAACTTGGCATTTGAATAGTTTTTTTAAAAAAAATGAATGGAATAAAAACTAATTTCAGGAATATTTTTAATAACATTCAAACTTGGTAAAAAAAAAAAACTTCTGAAAAATGACCATAAAACCCTGTTTTTAATTTAAATCTCATTTAAACTGTATTTTAGTGTTTTTTAATATGATTTGAAAACAGATTTTCTTCTTTGGTATTTACTCAAAAAAATCTAATGTTGAAAAAAATGTGTTTTTTTTAAACCACAACCTGATGTTTTTTTGGTTTTGAAACAGTGTCTTTTAAAGAGTCACCTGTTTTTCTGGCACATATTAAAATAATAAATGAAAACAAACCAGAAGGCCGTAAATTAAATTAGTAGGTCGTTGTGAAGCTAGAATAAGATTTCCTCTCCATCACCGTCCGTCCATCTGCCGTACGAACAAACCAGATTTACTTTTTTTTTAAAAATGTAAATTGTATTTAGGACCTCAGGAAGAGGAGCTGTCATCTTAGCAGCTAATGGGGATCCAAACCCCACCCCCCCCAACAAACCAGAAATGTTCAATGAAATCATCCTATTTACAAAACACAGATTTAACAATCAGTCTAACAGATCATCAAAAATGAGACGTGATTATTTTACATTCGCTTTAAATGAAAAAGAAATCAAAACCCAACGAGCTGATGTTTCTACAGACAAAAAGAAAAGAAAGAAACCACAAGGCATTAAATATAAAAAGCTTTTGATTTAAGTTGTTCTTACCTGTTTAAACCAGAAGAACAGGTGACGCTACACTGTGAGAAGTCCAGTGTGTGTTTAAAAGTGTGGGCTTAGTTTTGGGGCCACTTTTTTTTTTTTAAGCCCCTATTGCATGCAATAGTTCAGGATGTGGTTTGAACAGAAAAAACCAAACAAGACAGAGTTAAAACCTCTGAAAACGATATGTTTATTTGGCTCCAACTGAGTTTTAAAGGCTTTTTTTCCTTCTTAAGAAAAAGGGTCTAAAGACAGAGTTTTTTTTAAAACTCGTTTAGCTTTTAGACATAATTTATTTTGATTAAGAATGATATTTTTCTTGTTTTAAAGCTTGTGAAAGACGGATATATTTTGGTCTTAAGTGTGGTTTTACATGCAGTTTTCTGCAAAGTATTTCGTACTGAAACCACAGACATTTACATTTCAAAACACAGTCAAAGGTCAAAGAAAAAAATAGAGCAGAGAAGAGAAAAGAAGGTGGAAGATTTTAAGTTCTTAGGATCAATGGAGAGTGTGGAAAAGAGGTGAAGAAGCGTCTGCAGGCAGGCTGGAAGGGGTGGAGAAAAGTATCAGGTGTGATGTGTGATAGAAGAGTTTCAGATAAAATGAAAGGAAAAGTGTAGAAAACGGTGGTGAGAGCGGCCATGCTGATTGGTCTAGAGACAGTGTGGTGAGAGCGGCCATGCTGATTGGTCTAGAGACAGTGTGGTGAAAGCAGCCATGCTGATTGGTCTAGAGACAGTGTCACTGAGGAAAAGACAGAAAACAGAGATGTTTGTAGCAGAGATGAAGATGCTGAGGATCTCTCTGGGAGTGACCAGGATGGACAGGATCAGAGGAACAGCACATGTTAGAGGTTTTAAAGTCAGAGAGGCCAGACTGAGATGGTTTGGACATGTGCAGAGGAGAGATCTAATTTTAAACAATGCAAAATAGAAACGATGCAACAAAATATGGAACGGGTTCGAGGTTATGTTTACATTTCAAATCAACAAAACAAAAACTAGAGCTGTGAGTAAATAAACCACCAATGTACAAACCACACACAACCAAGTAAAGCATGTCAGTGTGTGTGTGTGTGAGTGTGTGTGTGTGTGTGTGAGTCACCTGAACATCTTGAGCAATCCACCAAACAGAAAATCCGAGGCCATCTGTCAGATAGAGTGAGTTATGTAACAAAAAACTAACAGAACAGAAAAAAAAAAGAGAAGAATCGCTTCAAATCATCACATTTATGAATAAACGGGAACCAAAGTCTGAAAATAAAACTGAAGCAATATTGAAAAAAAGGAATTACCTCATTAGAAAAAAACACACATTGAAGTTTTACTTTTATGTTTGGTTTAATTTTACAGATTTAATGGAATTGATGTGATTTTTTTTCTTGTTTTTCTACTTTTTTTTATTTAAACAAACAAAAATATGCTTAATTATATTTATGTTTTGTTAAATATTTTAAAATGAGAATCAGAATCAATTATTCTTTACCTGACAGGACCTGGTTGGGGGTCGGGGGGTGCCAGAGCCTATCCCGTCTGATTCAAGGCGACAGGCAGGGTACACCCCGAACAGGTCACCAGTCTGTCACAGAGCCACACACACAGACAACCATCCACATACACACTCATTCTCAGGGCCAGTTTTCTAGGTGGCCAATTAAAAAACATACATAATGTGCACATTTTTGGAGGGTGGGAGGAAACAGGAGAAAACTAACACATACAG
Organism: Neostethus bicornis; assembly: GCA_902685375.1. Taxonomy (NCBI): domain Eukaryota; kingdom Metazoa; phylum Chordata; class Actinopteri; order Atheriniformes; family Phallostethidae; genus Neostethus; species Neostethus bicornis. The sequence goes on along the minus strand of LR738541.1, from coordinate 12,286,104 downwards.
AACATGCAAACTTCACACAGAAAGACCAGTGTTTCAAGGCCCATTGCCACTCTCTAGACTTGGACTCCAACCTTCTTGCTGTGAAGCCACCGTGCTACCCACTGTGCCGCCAGGCAGCAGAATCAATTATGAAACTTAGAAAAAAATAATGACATTTTTATAATTGTGATTAATTTTATGTTGAGTTTGTTTGTTTATTTGTGTTAAAAATTCAGAAAAAATAAAAACGTCATCAAATATTTGTTGTTAATCAGAAAATAAATCAATTCTGAACCAAAATGATGCAAAATAATCCCTGAAAGATTTAAAAAAACTTTTTAGAAAAGTTTTTTAAAAAGGTCACAAACTTTACCAGTTCATCTAAAGTTGGTATTGAGTAATTATGAGCAGTTTCACGTGATCAGGAGAAACTAAGTTCACAAGATGTTTTAAAATCGACCTTTGTGAGCTTTTCCTTTGACGACGTATCGGTTAATCAGTACGGAGCGTGACAGAGGCACAGACTCACGGACAGACCGACTGAAGGAGAATAGATTTAATATTTTTTAACAAAAGTGAATTAAAACAAAACAACAAATAAACAAAAAATCTAAACAATAAAAACTTATATGTTTTTTATTGACAAACACAACAAAAAAATCCCTTTTTTTCCAGACGTAGATTTGTGTGAAACCGTTTCTGGATTTTCCAACTTCCTTTTATTTGAAAGTTTCTGTACTTCACAGGTTTTTAAGGTTTAAATTGAACTGAAACCACCTTTTGATTGTTTACCTGAAAACTTTAACGATGGTTAATTACCATAAGTAACTCAAACTGATTGTTTTTTTCAGCTTTCCTTTTTTCGGTCTGCCATCTGATCCGTGTTGTACTTTCACCTTGTGACGTGTTCGTACTACCAACCTGCCAAAACAGCCTGACAGGTTATGTGTAACCTACAGAAGCTTCTGTGTGACCTACTTTCCATACATAGCCAACTCTTGACGGGGCATGCAGCTCTGAAGTTTCCTTTCACGGTGAACCAGCTGTGACTGGCTGACATACATTGGATTATGTAAGACGTTTTAAATCCTCGACTCTTAAGACAAACGGTTGGATTTGATCGTGGACTTTATGTTAGTTAATCTTACATGCTCTCATTTTCTGTCCATGTGGACTTGTGTACTCCCATAAAATACGTTACAAAAGGCTTTAAGGTCACAAGTCCCTGAAATAGACGAGTAGGTAATCATTTATATCAGCTGTTTGGACCAAGTAGTTTTTAAAGGACAACAAGAGTTTGCCAGAGTGTTCGAATTGAGACCATTTTGATTTTTTGTGATCCTGTTTAATTTAACAACTCATTCATCTTCTGAACTGCTTATTCGGGAATTCTCGTGGGAATTCCAAACCCTATCCTGGCTGATTTCAGGGAGCCGGGGGCAGGGTACAACCTGAGCAGGTCACCAGTCTGCTGCTGGGTCACACACAAGTACAACCATCCACACACACTCATTCGTATGAGTAATTTTGACAGCGACCAACCAATCATGTATGTTTTTAAAGGGTTGGAGGAACCCTTTAAACCCGAGGAGAACGTGCAAACTTCACACAGAAAGGACAGTGTTTGAGGCCTCGCTCCCACACCAGGCCTCAAACTCCTGACCTTCTTGCTGCGGGACAACTACAACTAAGGACATTGAATTCAGTATCAAACATCACGGCCTCTCAGTCTCACCAAGTGCCCATGACTCCTAATCTATCCCAAAAAATATTGATTTGAAAAAGATCTGCAAAAACAAGTGTAAAGGCATGAGGAGCCAGAGACAGTAAAGCCAGGGATGTGGATATATCAAGCACAATGGCCTCCTCAGATTGGGAGAAGAACATAGCGGACAGTAAACAGTGTAGTACAGTGAGTGTACATGCATGCTGCTGATATGAACCACGTGCTTATGAGGGATAATAGATCTTTACCAGACCCAAAAGGCCAGCACGGGTAAGGGTGAAACACAAACAACCTGGACCCACGCTCAACCCGATGCCCGGACCCTGAGGCAGAACAGAGGAGGCCACCTACCCAGCTATGTACAGAAGAAACCCTCCAAACGGTACGGGCGTCCCCGAAGCCAGGACTGCACGCCACAAGGCAGACGTGCTATCTATATGCTGCGGCAGCAACAAAAGCCAGGGGGTGTCAGAAGCTGGGTGGCAGACCGAGAGGAAAACAATCACCCCAACGCGTAGGTATTCTCTGGGCGCTCCATTTTTCTCTCACCCTCTCAAACCATCCATGTGAGGTTGATTGGCTGCGTGTGTGGATGGTTGTCTGTGTGTTGGGGCCTGTAACTGGCAACCTGTGCAGGGTGTATCCTGCCTCTTGCCTGAAATTAGCCGGGATAGGCTCCGGCAACCCGTATGGCACCGTCAAGAATAAGCAGTTCAGAAGATGACGGAATGAATAATAAGTTCCGTTCCGTTATCTTCCGCTTGTTCCGGGGTCGGGTCGCGGGGGCAACAGCCTCAAACGGGTAGCCCAGGCCTCTCTCTCCCCGGCTGCATCCTCTGGCTCACCTGGAAGGATCCCAAGTCGTTCCCCGGCCAACCGTGAGACATAGTCTCTCCAGCGAGTCCGGGGTCTGCCTGTTGGTCTCCTACCGGTGGAACGTGCCCGAAACATCTTGCCTGCGAGGCGCTCGGAGGCATCCTGACCAGATGCCCGAACCACCCCATCTGGCTCCTCTCAACCTGGAGGAGGAGCGGCTCGACACCGAGCTCCTCCCGGATGGCAGAGCTCCTCACCCGATCTCTGAGTGAGAGCCCAGCCACCCTGAGGAGGAAGCTCATTTCGGCCGCTTGTATTCGCGATCTCATTCTTTCGGTCACCACCCACAGCTGGTTACCATGGTGAGGGTAGGAACGTAGATCCTGGTTACCATGGTGAGGGTAGGAACGTATAGATCCTGGTTACCATGGTGAGGGTAGGAACGTAGATCCTGGTTACCATGGTGAGGGTAGAAACATAGATCCTGGTTACCATGTTGAGGGTAGGAACGTAGATCCTTGTATTCGCGATCTCATTCTTTCGGTCACCACCCACAGCTGGTGACCATAGGTGAGGGTTGGAACTTAGATCGACTTGTAAACCGAGAGCTGAATAAGTTCTACTGGATATCGTTTCAATAGATTTACAGACGTGGAGCAAATTTAAATGGAAGGAAATGCAACTCAAACAGAATTTTTTTCCAATTTTAATTCAGATTTTTATCTTATTGTTGAAACTTTTCTGCAATAAACTGAATCATGTTGTAAATATAACATGTTTATCTTATAAGTTGCTTTAATGTTATATAAAATAGTCTGAAACGAGAATAAATCATATAAACAGGGTTTTATTTAATGAATTGGATACAAATAACTAATAAAATCCCACCAGTTGATCAATAAAGTTTACATTGCATTGCATTGGAAAAAACATTCTTGTTGTTTTTGTACCAACAAAGGAAGTGGGAGGAGCTTCTTCATGGTTGCTGTTCACGTCACCAGACTGGCAACAGACACGATGACGTCTGTGCGTCTCCTTTCTGATTGGTTATCTTTTGAACGCTGGACTGTGATTGGTAGAGACGTAGTATATAAAACCACTGTAGAGCCATTTTGTTGCAAAACAGAGACGGAGGATAAGAAATAGTGGTGTTTCTGTTTACATCACTTTTTTCTTTAATAAAAATCCTCCGTGGGAGTGGAATTCTGTAGGAAATATAGCTCGCTGTGCTTCCTACTCATTCCGTGGAGGGATTCAAATCGATTTAAAGATCGACGAAAGGCTTTAAAAGAACAAAAAGCCTGAAGAAGTCGGTAAGAGAATCAATCCGCCATATTGGTTCCTCCTTCTTTGTTATGATTTTTCTGCTAAAAATCAGAAAATTAAACAGAAAAACAAACATTTTCACCTTAAATTGACAATAATTTAACATTAAAACACATTAAGCTGGTTTTCAGTATTTATTTCCTTTATTTTAGCGTAAAAACATCGTGTAAACATGCAAAGCTTATGCGTCATAAGAAAAACAGGAATTTTCTTCCTTTCATTTCGTTTTAAAATGTATCGATTATTTATTTATCGTCGATAATCGTTGGGTTTTAATGTATTTTAAAATGAGAATTTCACGCATTTTTTATATATAATTTACAGCGAATTGTTTTTATGTCAAAATCGGTCGTGTTTCTTTAAATTATTTTAAAATCTGAAAACGATTAATCGAATAGTTTTAAAGCATTTTGACGGTTTATTTGACCTTTTTTGCATCGCGATACTTTTGTCTGATCGTATTGTTTTTCTGCACAAACTGTAACTTGTCTGTGTTTTTTTCCTCCTCAGACTGTGACTTGTCTGTGTTTTTTTTCCTCCTCAGACTGTGACTTGTTGTCTGATCGTGCTGTCGGGGTGAATTCATGTTCAGCTCGGCTTCACGCCTCAACATTTCTCATTGGCACATGAAAACTTCTAACCTATCAGGACATCAGAGTGCAGAGAGAAGTAGAGAAACTACTTCGAGGACTTGGGGACCGATCGGAGGTGAAAGGTTGAAGAAGACAGATCTCTACATTCTGAAAACAAAGAGGTGAATGGAGGGGGAGGGGCGTGGCACTCTGCACGTACACACTCACACAGGCAGCCTGATTCTCACTGCTCTTCTTACGTCAGGATTCCAGTTGATTTTAGTTCAAACCTAAACATAACATTCCAGTGGATTCAAGGTTTGAAAACAGGATGGATGAAGCTGAACCCCTCCCCTTCAACCACCCACTCATAACACATTGAAATCAAGAACATGTAAACAAACTCATCCACACATGTTTGTTTTATTTGGATGTGAGAGGAAATAAATTTCTAGATTTTCAAAATAGTTTGAGTTTTTTTAGTGGATTTAGCAAATTTTGTCAATTAAAAATTTATAAAAATGTTGATCCAAATAATAATAATAATAAAAATTGTATTTAGTGGAGATCTCAAAGTGCTACAATGACCAAAAGAAACAACAAACAGCAAAATTAAATAAAACCACAACACAAAAAAACAACACTAAAAACTTTACTGAAAAGCCTTTAGAAATAAAAATGTCTTAAGTCTTTTCTTAAAAGCCTCAACGCTCTGTGGAGCCCTCAAGCTCTCGGGAAGATCGTTCCAGAGCCGTGGAGCAGCTGCCTGGAAGGCCCTGTCCCTCATAGTGGAGAGTTTGGTCCTTGGTTGATGCAGGCAGTAGGAGGAGGAGGAACAGCGCAGGTCTCGGACAGTGGTGTGGAGGATTAGGAGTTCTTGGAGATGTAGTGTTTGCACTGATGGATGAAATAGCAGTAAGATCCATAGCAATAAGGTCAGGGATTCGAGTCTTGGATTGGGGGATAGGCTTGAAACACTAGAGTTCAAAATTCAGTGTCACTAAAACTAAAAATGGACAATTTGTAAATGTTTGTTATTTAATGTGCAGCAAAAAAGGTCTGAATTTACTTAGTAGCAGCAAGAAAAAAAAAACCCACAATTTCTGGGAATTTTTGCTTTGTTTTTAAGTCCATTTGTGTCTCTTATTTTTTTCTTTTTACACACGTAAACTAATTTGAAACAATTGAAAATAAACAGTCTTGTTTATTTGTTTATTTTTTTGGCTGCAGCTAACGATCAATTTCTCATAATCTAATTAGTCTAATTAAATTTTGCTCAAACAATCATTTAGTCATAAAATTTAAATAAACATTTTTGTTTTTAATAAAAAACAAAATAACTTTATTTAAATTCAGCCCGAAACAAAATGACATCATTCTGAAGAACAAGAAAACCAGGAAATGAACCACAGATGAAAACAATCAAAGCAAATAAAGTCAAATCAAATGATTCATTCTTTTTTTTTTTCTAGGTGACACGTAGCGCGATAAGATGGGAGGTGGAGAGCGGTACAACATTCCAGTTTCCCACCCCGAACGCCCCAAGAAGAACCACCAGCTGGGAAAGGCCAAGCAGCGAAGCCAGAACGCCGGCGCCACGTCGTCCGTGGCATCCGGTGGCCTCCACCATCTAGGCCACCGGCGGGGCGACAAGGGCGTGGCCTATCACAGGTCTCCGGAGGCGCGGCAGGCCGCGTCCGTCGAGAAAAAAGCCGCTTCTGTACGTTTAAGCGGCGACTATGATCAGAACTGGGAGGGTGCGGTGTCCCATCTAAACACACTCCTGGCGACGCAGGGTAGCCCCAGCTACGCCGGCGCCAAATTCAGCGAGCCCCCCTCACCCAGCGTGTTACCCAAACCCCCCAGTCACTGGGTGTCATTCCCCAGGTGTGACCACAGGGAGATTATGGCCTTTCAGCTTAAAAGCCTCCTAAAGGTTCAAGCTTAAAGGGAACCCGACGCCTTCAAAATAAGAGCAGGAAACCTGGGATTCTCTTTGATCTTTAAACCTGAGTTTTTCAGGTTTCTCAAAGATGATTCCAGATTTGCAGGTTTTTTTTTTCTGACTGAGATACTGGATATTTTTTTGTTGTTTTATTGTTGGCTGTTTAAAAGCAGCTCCGAGTGCTTCTTTTTTTTTTTAAAAGAATATTTAAACCCCAAATATTTTTTTCAGCTCGTCCGTTTCTGTGGACTTTGATCATGAAGAATCTGAGCTGAAAATATTTTATGTGTTTTGGGATTTTAAATATTGGGAAAAAAAAAAGAAGCACTTGTCTGCGTTTCTGCAGGGAATTTTTTAAAAATTACATATTTTCCGTTTTGGAAACGTTTCTGATTTAAAAGTCGAAGTAACCTCAAACGAGATCGTCGCACACGGGCCTTAATTTCCCACCTCCTGTGACCCCGAGACCCCTTTCTTTGTTGCTTTTTTAAACTGCGCTGTGCGCACCTGCACTATAGGGGTGGAAATTTAAGGCCCAAAATGTTCTCATTGCATTAATTCTGTTTAAAAGTTACCAAAGTGACATTTCGCTGTATTTTTTTTTTTTTTTTTAATTTTAAAAACAAAACAATGAAGAATTATGGAAGACATTTTTTTAAAAACTCTGTTACTGTTACTGCGTCTCTTTTTCTGCCTCCGCTAAACGATGATGTAACTCCAACCAGCGGAAGAGGATGTAAATAAAAAACATCCTGGTGGTTTCACACGTCTGTTCGGAAGGCGGAGACTGAACTTCATCCTTTAAAAAACTGTTGCACTGCAATCAAACTTAGATATAAATTTTGGACTCTTTTGTAGGGTTTTTTTTTCGTTTGTTTTGTTTGGGTTATTCGACATTTTATTTTAAACTTCCTGCAGAGTTGAAGCTAAAACACGCCAGCATGAAAATAACAAAAAAAAAAGACAACGAGCCATGTAAATAACGCCGTGTAAAAAATAAATAAAAATACTTGTAGCATATGTACATTAGCAGGCCGTTTGATCGCCTGCACGACAAAAAGTATTTTTAGTAATAACACTGAATGTATAAGACGTGCGATATGATGCGTCTTAAACTTCAAAACGGAGGAATATTTTTGTTAAAAAAAACTCATAAAAAAACACGACCTGCCGAAAAGCATTTTTGAAACGCCCTGCGCTGTAAATCTTTACAGATTCTTGCACATGTTTTTTTTTACGACGCAGTGCAGGGTGATGATCATGCAAAAAAAAATATATAAAAAAATGAATTGGATTTAAAGGAGACTTTAAAATATTGTGCCTAAAAAAATCAGTTTTCCCCCCTTTTTAATGATTTTTCAGCTCATCTGAACTTCCGCCAGGTGATTGTTGAAAATCATTTTTTTATTTTTCCCATCAAGTCTCCTCAATTTAAATATTTAATTGGCTTTTAATTCGACTTCCCGTCCCTAATGAAACGTCACTGGAATTTAACTTAAAAAAAGGCCCACATTTAGAATTGGTATGAATTGGTTTTATAAAAGAAAAAAGTAAAAAATGAAATGTACTGTGTACTTTATTGAAAAAAAAAAAAAACTAAATTAAATTAAAAACTTTCCCTTCCCCCCAAACTACTGTGTCTTGTCTCTTTTTTTCATCTGCAACTTGTTCATATATAGAAGGTTGGAATCCTCTGCCACTCCATCATAAAGGAGGGAATGGTAATACCTTGGGCTTGTTCACCTTCCCTTTCAGGGTGTTCTCCAAGTAATCGGTGGGGTTCAAGTCTTTACCCTCAGCTTTAGGACAGAGGTTATGTTGATTCTGTGTTTGGGGTCTCATTCTCATGCTGGAACTCCGCTCTACGGCCCAGTTTAGAAAGCGAATCATGCTTCAATCTGTTGCAGTCACAGGTGGGTAAAGTAGTGTTGTAAGAGCTGCACTCTTTTAGGTGGACACAGGATCATGCACCTGGAGCTCTCAGCCCCAAAGTTAACCCCCCCTGGAAAGTGGTCACACATCACACCAGCATGCAGTGTAAAAAAGGGAAGATCCACATTAAGTTTCAAAACATGATCAAAGCCAAATGCATACACTGGTACATATCCCTGGAGTCATCAGTCCCAATGTTAACCCCCCCCTTAACTGTTTTGACTCTTACTGCTGGGCTGTATGCGTGATCCTGTTTTCACCTAAAAGAGTGCAGCTCTTACAAGAGTAGCCAAAAAATTTACTTAAGTAAAAGTACAGTTACTTCAAAATATTTTTACTCTAGTAAAAGTAACAAGACCTAAAAAAAATGTACCCAAGTTAGAGTGAAATGTATGCATTGGAAAAACTACTCAAGTACTAAGTAACTTTAAAGTAACATCTGATTTATTTTAGACAGAATATAAACAATGTAACAAAATTTGTATTTTCAAAATAAAACTAAAAGATCAGTTAAAAAAAAGATTTCATTATTTTTAAACAACTGAAATAAATGCACAATTTTTTAAACTAAAAACAACTTCACTGTCTTCTGCTGTGTCCTCTTGTTCAAGAGAGACATTTTCTGCCTCCGTTTTTGTCATTTTAACCTACTTTAGCAGTGACTTGTTTTCCAAAATAACTTTTTCGGGCTTTTGTTTTCTTTTGTTTGCAAGATGGCGCATGGGTACGTCTGATAGGTCAGATGGAGTCATGTGACTGTGTTCACTACATTTGATTGGAGGAACGTTTTCTGCTGTCATCCAAATCAGGAAGCGCTCTTTTAAAAAACGTATTATACTGAAAAGATTATTAAAAGAAAGAAAAGTAACGGGTCAACTTTTGCCAAATGTAACGGATTAAGAGCAGCGTTGGTTACTCTTCATCCTCTTCCTTCGGCATTTCCCTTTAGGGGTCGCCACAGCAAGGCAGTTTCTTACATCAAACCCTATCTGCTGCATCTTCTTCGGTCACACCAACTATCTTCATGTCTTCCTTCACTGTATCCATGAACCTCCTCTTTGGTCTTCCTCTAGTCCTCTTTCCTGGTGGTTCCAAACCCAGCATCCTTCTTCTGATGTTCTCTCTCTCTCTCCTCTGTACATGTCCAAACCATCTCAGTCTGGTCTCTCTGACTTTAAAACCTCTAACATGTGCTGTTCCTCTGATCCTGTCCATCCTGGTCACTCCCAGAGAGATCCTCAGCATCTTCATCTCTGCTACAAACATCTCTGTTTCCTGTCTTTTCCTCAGTGCTACTGTCTCTAGACCAATCAGCATGGCTGCTCTCACTAAACTGTCTCTAGACCAATCAGCATGGCCGCTCTCATCACACTGTCTCTAGACCAATCAGCATGGCCGGTCTCACCACACTGTCTCTAGACCAATCAGCATGGCCGCTCTCACCACACTGTCTCTTGACCAATCAGCATGGCCGCTCTCACCACAGTCTCTAGACCAATCAGCATGGCCGCTCTCATCACACTGTCTCTAGACCAATCAGCATGGCCGCTCTCACCACATTGTCTCTAGACCAATCGGCATGGCCGCTCTCACCCACTGTCTTTAGACCAATCAGCATGACCGCTCTCACCACGGTTTTCTAACTTTTCCTTTCATTTTATCTAAAACTCTCCTATCACATATCACATCTGATACTTTCCTCCACCCGTTCCAACCTGCTTGAACACGCTTCTTCACCTCTTTTCCACACTTGCTCTGGACTGTTGATCCTAGATATTTAAAATCTTCCACCTTCTTTATCTCTTCTCCCTGTAAGCTCACTTTTCCATTTGGATCCCTCTCATTCACACACATGTACAAGGTTACTAATAAATTTATTTAAGTAAAAACTATTATAAATACTCTTAGAAGTACATTTTATTCAAAAAGTTACTCAAGTAAATGTAACGCGTTACTACCCACCTCTGGTCACAGTACATGTTATAATTCATGTTTTGAACTCTAGCTCCAAATGCCTCATCAGTTTGTTTTCTAAAGCCAATCTCTGCATGTGCCGTTGACCGCTAGTCGAACAATGATGAGACATATTATTAGTATACACACAGTTCTGGACGGTCTTGGTTGCTGTGCTACGTCACAGTTTCAGAGTGTTGGCTATCTTATAGGTCAGAGGTTGGAAATCTAAGGGCCATATGTGCCCTGCCAAACTTTTTAATCTAGCCCACCAAGTGTGAGATTATATGAATACATCTATTTATATATTTCTCCTGCAATCCCTGTGTGTTCCTCTAGAGGGTAGACATTTTCACCAAGCCTTGTTATCCTTTTTTTTTTTAAATGTTTTTATACTAAAACCTTTGTTCACAAGTCCAACTCTCACTGGAAATGGAATCGACATACTGTCAGGTATACGGACCAAGCACTGGCTCCGGTCGTACAAAGATCGGACAGCCCGTACTAAGGGCTCCGAGACTCCGTACTCCCGGAGCACCCCCCACAGGAGTCCCCTAGGGACACGATCGAATGCCTTCTCCAGATCCACAAAACACATGTAGACTGGTTGGGCAGACATGACCCCTCCAGGATCCTGAAGAGGGTATAGAACTGGTCCGTAGTTCCACGTCCGGGACGGAAACCACACTGCTTCTCTTCAATCCGACGGACCCTCCTCTCCAGTACTCCCGAATAGACCTTCCCAGAGGGCTGAGGAGTGTGATCCCTCGACCCGCTGGAGAGACTATGTCTCACAGCTGGCCGGGGAACGACTTGGGATCCTTCCAGGTGAGCTAGAGGATGCAGCCGGGTAGAGAGAGGCCTGGGCTGCCCGTTTGAAGCTGTTGCCCCCGCGACCCGACCCCGGAACAAGCGGAAGATGATGGAACGGAACCTTTGTTCACATATCGGGAGTCGACATGTGTGACTGTTAGGTACCATATAAAGTGCTTTGAGGGACTCCCAGGGACTAGAAAGTGATTTATAAGTACATCCAATCCCCATTTTGATGTCTATTGGAAATCTACATGCTGTCGGCAAAAAAAAAATAACCGTCCAGGGAACCAAAAAAAAAAAATTTAAGAGAATATTTTTTCAGAATCAACAAGTGCAAATTTAATTAGTGCAACTGCTTCCAAATTTAAAAGTACTTTTGTACTTTAAACAAAAGCAAAAATGATCAGTTAAAACTTTAAAAGTCTGCATTCATCCCATGTACAGTACGCTAACACGAAAACAAAAGAATCCCCTATCGGTAAACATGTTCCTATTGGATTATCAGTGTGTCGTGGTTCCCTTGAGCCACCACCAGAGGGAGCCAGGGACCACCTCACCTTTCCCCCAATTCTGGCTAATTAGACATTCAGCACCTGTGGGCTCACCTGGATCCAATCTCCCGGCTGCCTATTTAAGGGCAGCCTCACCAGCCTTCTTGGTCAGGTCTTACTATCACCTTTCCCAGCCAGGTCACCCTGGTTGCCTGATCATGTTTGTTATTTTGGATTTACTTGGACTTTTGAAAATCTTAAGTTAATTATGTTTTTCTTTACAAACTTTCCTGATTTAAGAAATAAACCTTGTTTAAGTCCTGCATTTGGGTCCTCCTCTTTCCACCCATCCTTCCGATCCTCAACACAATGATTGTATCAAAGATAACGTTGCCGTTTTAACCATGACATACAATAATAAGACAAATCAAAGTGTGACTTAAAACATTGTTTTATCTTCTCAAAAACAAACAACAAGAGGTTTGGGAGAGTCAGTGGTCACCAGATTTCCGTCCGGCCCAGGATCTGGAGCGAGAGCGTGACCTGGATGGTGATTGGGACACTGAGTCGGTATGGGAATGTGATGAAGACTTTTCTCCGGATTGTTTGTAGTCGAGGGATTTCAGGGAGAGCTCTTCAGCCGGGCTGTTGGACTTTGAAGAGGTCTTCTCTCTTGTGTTGGGTTGGGTTTGGGTCGGGGTGTGTTGTGGTTGATCCTGATGTGCCCGGCGGCGGTGTTTACGTGTAGGACTTTTGTACCTGCTGCAGTACATTTTTATTAAAATAAGCAACAAAAAGTATAATTATTATAATAATAATGACATTAAAAAACTCACTTCTGATTTTGGGAGCATCTTCTATGTCTGTGACGGCTGGAGGTCACGGAGCTGCAACGAAAAAAAAAAGTGAATATGAATACTTCGTTAAACCGACCACAGCCCTCATTTATCAAGCCTGAGTAACGTTAACTTCCATTCAAGTCGAGCTATTTTTTAAACTTCCTTGCCCGCTGGCCCCCGCCAGGCGTTGCTCTTATGCCATACCCCCAAGCCTGGCTCCACGGTGGCCGCCGCTGACCCGCATCCGGACAAGAAGAATTTGTTCTCTTCATAAGGGTTTTCAGAGCCACGCTTCGTCTGGCCATCACCAGAAAATATCTCATTTTCAAAATAGATATTTATGGCAAACAGTCTGGCGGCACGGTGGCGCAGTGGGCATCACAGTGGCCTCACAGCAAGAAGGTCGTGGCTTTGAGTCCCGGGCGGGAACGAGGCTTGGAACACTGGCCTTTCTGTGTTGAGTTTGCATGCTCCCCCCGTGTATGCGTGGGTTTCCTCCCTCCCTTCAAAAATATGCAATATACAGTATCTTGATTGCTCCCACATGTATGTGTGTGGCCCTGCGACAGACTGGCAACCTGTTCGGGGTGTACCCTACCCCTTACCTTTAATCAGCGGGGATGGGCTCCAGCACCCCCAGCAACCCTGGAAGGGATAGACGGTTAAGAAGGTGACTGACTGACTTCCAACCCGAATACTGCTTACAAACAGGTGCGCTCAGTCGTCCAGACGATATGGTAGATATTGAGGGTTCGACTGACTCAGGAGTGAGAAATTTTCTTTTCGTTGCTCTTGTTAGTTTTTCCGTTCCGTCATCTTCCGCTTGTTCCGGGGTCGGGTCGCGGGGGCAACAGCCTCAAGCGGGCAGCCCAGGCCTCTCTCACCCCGGCTGCATCCTCTAGCTCACCTGAAATGATCCCAAGTACCCAACCAGCTGTGAGACATAGTCTCTCCAGCGGGTCCGGGGTCTGCCCCTTGGTCTCCTCCCAGTGGGACGTGCCCGAAACACCTCGCCCGTGAGGCGCTCGGGGGGCATCCTGACCAGATGCCCGGACCATCCCATCTGGCTCCTCTCGACCTGGAGGAGGAGCGGCTCGACACCGAGCTCCTCCCGGATGGCAGAGCTCCTCACCCGATCTCTGAGTGAGAGCCCAGCCACCTGCAGGAGGGGCGATAGGGGTCGGGTGAAGGAGGAGATGGGTGGCAGCCAATGGCGGGGACCCTGGCGGTCGGATCCTCGGCTTTTAGTTTTTAAAGTATAAAAAAGAGCCACTCACCGTCTGGGGCTCCGTGCCCGGCGCTCATAGAAAGGAGTCCGAGACCTTTGTCGTTCGTAGCTGCGGCTGCGCGACCGTCTCCTGTAGAGGTTGAGATTGTCTTCGTTATAGTAGTTCGAGCAGCTGTGTGGTGAATGTCGCTCCTTGGCCTTCATCTGGGTCGGAGCTGAACGGAGGCGGATAATGAGATGTTTGTGGAAAGCACAACAGATACAAATACGTTTATTTTTTGAAATTGATTAGATTCTTTTTTTTTTTTTGTTCCTACTCTTGCGGTCTCCCTGGGCAAACTGGATTTCAATCTGGCGTCCGTCCAGCCATTTACGATCTAAGTTGAGAAGAGCGTCTTCTGCATCCCGGACATCTTCAAACGTGCGAGGTGGTTAAGGAGGTTTGTTTGGAAGCTGTGTTTTTAGGACGACATGCAGCGTTCACACACATACAAAAGCAGCTACTAGGTCAGGGGTGGGTAAACTTTTTGGTTCGCGGGCCATATTGAGTTCTAACATTTGACAAAGGGAGCTTATTAAAGGGACAAAGCTTATTAAAATAATACTAATAATTCGGGGGATTCGATTAAAACAGACAAGACAAATATGGATGGTGATGAGATTCTAGAAGACATGATAGTTTTGACTTTATTTTACCTTTAACGAGTTCTGCTTGATCTTTATCGTCTTGGGAGAAGAACTCTGAGTTTCCTGCTTGGCTTTCTTTGCCCAATAATTACTTTTCTTTTTCTTTGACGGACTAACGGACGACTGTTGCTCACACTTTCTCCTCTTTACGTCTTCGTGCCTTTCACTTTTTTTCCCCCACTAATGCTTGTTGCCTGGGTGTCTTTGCTTGAATCTACGCTAAGGCTGCTTTTTCAACTTTGTCCCGGCGTCCCCCAGAACTTTATCTTTACTGTTCTATGGTAACAACAGGAGAAACAGCAGTTAGTAATAGATGTGATCCCAGTTGTATTAAAAAAAAAAAAAAGGATGGATTCCCTCAAGACTTCAGATACTTTATATGAGCCTTGGCCGATACGGTTACGATTGGTCCATTCTTACATCTGACCAAAACAAATAAAAAAAAACCTCCATGTTTTTTTCCCCTTTCCGTCATCTTCCGCTTGTTCCGGGGTCGAGTCGCGGGGGCAACACCCTCAAGCGGGCAGCCCAGGCCTCTCTCTCCCCGGCTGCATCCTCCAGCTCGCCTGGAAGGATCCCAAGTCGTTCCCGGGCCAGCTGTGAGACATAGTCTCTCCAGTGGGTCCGGGGTCTGCCCCTTGGTCTCCTCCCGGTGGGACGTGCCCGAAACACCCCGCCCGCAAGGCGCTCGGGGGGCATCCTGACCAGATGCCCGAACCACCCCATCTGGCTCCTCTCGACCTGGAGGAGGAGCGGCTCGACACCGAGCTCCTCCCAGATGGCAGAGCTCCTCACCCGATCTCTGAGTGAGAGCCCAGCCACCCTGCAGGGGAAGCTCATTTTGGCCGCTTGTACCCGTTTCGGCCGATTTTTTCCCATAACATCTAAATGTAGTTATCCCAATCAAAATAAAAGAATAAAGGATATTGAATGTAAGCAAATCCTCTTGGTCGTCGTGTATAGAAGTCGAGTGGAATGTAGACGTCAACTATTGACCCATAACGACCAAACTCATGCCGCAAATCCTCTGGCCTAAAGTATCATGAAATAAGCACATTTATTCTGCTGAGTGGGCGGAATAAACTTAGATCACACACCCTCAAACATCTGGATTTTACAAGGAAGCTTTGTCACCTTTTAAGATATTAAAAATAATGACGAATAAACTCAGCAGTATTTGAAATTTATATATTGAGACGACAAGAAAAAAAATGTGTAAGGATGACATTGAGGTTACAGGTAGAAGAGATAAAGAAGGTGGAAGATTTTAAGTATCTAGGATTAACAGTCCAGAGCAATGGAGAGTGTGGAAAAGAGGTGAAGAAGCGTGTGCAGGCAGGCTGGAATGGGTGGAGAAAAGTATCAGGTGTGATGTGTAATAGAAGAGTTTCAGCTAGAGTGAAAGGGAAACCGTGGTGAGAGCGGCCATGCTGATTGGTCTAGAGACAGTGTGGTGAGAGCGGCCATGCTGATTGGTCTAGAGACAGTGTGGTGAGAGCGGCCATGCTGATTGGTCTAGAGACAGTGTGGTGAGAGCGGCCATGCTGATTGGTCTAGAGACAGTGTGGTGAGAGCGGCCATGCTGATTGGTCGAGAGACAGTGTGGTGAGAGCGGCCATGCTGATTGGTCTAGAGACAGTGTGGTGAGAGCGGCCATGCTGATTGGTCTAGAGACAGTGTGGTGAGAGCGGCCATGCTGATTGGTCTAGAGACTGTGTGGTGAGAGCGGCCATGCTGATTGGTCTAGAGACAGTGTGGTGAGAGCGGCCATGCTGATTGGTCTAGAGACAGTGTCACTGAGGAAAAGACAGGAAACAGAGATGTTTGTAGCAGAGATGAAGATGCTGAGGATCTCTCTGGGAGTGACCAGGATGGACAGGATCAGAGGAACAGCACATGTTAGAGGTTTTAAAGTCAGAGAGGTCAGACTGAGATGGTTTGGACATGTGCAGAGGAGAGAGAGAGAGTACATCAGAAGAAGGATGCTGGGTTTGGAACCACCAGGAAAGAGGACTAGAGGAAGACCAAAGAGGAGGTTCATGGATACAGTGAAGGAAGACATGAAGATAGTTGGTGTGACCAAAGAAGATGCAGCAGATAGGGTTAGATGGAAGAAACTGACTTGCTGTGGCGCCCCCTGGAGGGGAATAATGGAAGTTTTTTTTTTTAAAAAGTTAAAAATGTAACTTAAAAAAAACCAACTAACTTTTAATTAAAAGTTGAATCAAAACGCAAAAATTACATTTTAGTAACGTTTATTTAATAAAAAGCAGTTTTTTCTAAAATAAAAAAATGACATCAAATTAATACATATTTAAGCATAAATGTAATAAATTAGATTTAAAAAAAAAGGAAAGTTTAGATTCAAACTAACTTTTTTATTTTAAACGTAATTCCATAGAAGACAAAATTCTATGATTTTTTTTTTATTATTATTATAAAAATCCAAATAATATTTTTAAAAAGCCATTTTTAATCTGTTGAATGAATTTAACATTTTTTAACGTTAATGATCTGTTTTTGTTTTTGGTTTTTTTTTCTGTTAATTTGAATAAATCCTGACGTTTTAAACTTTAAAACATACCTGGATTCCAATGAGATGTTCCTCACGAACAGAGATGTGTTTGGAGGTCTCATGTACTTCGACATTTTTAGATTTTAAAAGATTTATCTTAACATTTTTTTTCTGATTTAAAGTTTAAAGACGTTTAAAATCAGTTTGGTTACCACCACAGTTCTCGCAACGATGCGCATGCGTGGACGTCACAGCCGACAAAACGTCTCCCTGTGTTCTGCTGGGCATGCGCACTAGATTTGTTTCGGCTTCTCAGATTTGTCACAATACCAATCATAAAAACCCTGCAAATATTACTTTTAAAATGATATTTTTATTAATCCATTCAATTAATTATACTGTATATTATTGATTATATTCCACTCAATTAGCGCCTCCAAATCCGAGACCATGGTCCTCGCCCGGAAAAGGGTGGAATGCCCCCTGCGGGTCAGGGACAGGGTCCTGCCCCAAGTGGAGGAGTTTAAGTATCTCGGGGTCTTGTTCACGAGTGGGGGAAAGATGGAGCGGGAGATCAACAGGCGGATCGGTGCGGCATCAGCAATAACTAGGACGCTGCATCGGTCCGTCAAGGTAAAGAAAGAGCTGAGCCGAAAAGCAAAGCTCTCGATTTACAAGTCGATCTACGTTCCTACCCTCACCATGGTAACCAGGATCTACATTCCTACCCTCACCATGGTAACCAGGATCTACGTTCCTACCCTCACCATGGTAACCAGGATCTACGTTCCTACCCTCACCATGGTAACCAGGATCTACGTTCCTACCCTCAACATGGTAACCAGGATCTACGTTTCTACTCTCACCATGGTAACCAGGATCTATACGTTCCTACCCTCACCATGGTAACCAGGATCTATGTTTCTACCCTCACCATGGTAACCAGGATCTACGTTCCTACCCTCACCATGGTAACCAGGATCTATACGTTCCTACCCTCACCATGGTAACCAGGATCTACGTTCCTACCCTCACCATGGTAACCAGCTGTGGGTGGTGACCGAAAGAATGAGATCGCGAATACAAGCGGCCGAAATGAGCTTCCTCCTCAGGGTGGCTGGGCTCTCACTCAGAGATCGGGTGAGGAGCTCTGCCATCCGGGAGGAGCTCGGTGTCGAGCCGCTCCTCCTCCAGGTCGAGAGGAGCCAAATGGGGTGGTTCGGGCATCTGGTCAGGATGCCCCCCGAGCGCCTCGCAGGCGAGGTGTTTCGGGCACGTCCCACCGGGAGGAGACCAAGGGGCAGACCCCGGACATGCTGGAGAGACTATGTCTCACAGCTGGCCGGGGAACGACTTGGGATCCCTCCGGATGAGCTGGGGGATGCAGCCGGGGAGAGAGAGGCCTGGGCTGCCTGTTAGAGGCTGTTGCCCCCGCGACCCGACCCCGGAACAAGCGGAAGATGACGGAACGGAATTTTTTATGTTTTTATTTCTTGTTGAAGGTCTTATTCGTCACAGACATTTTATACTTTATTTTTCTGGAAATTTGTGTGTCCAGTAGCTCCAAACAGAACTGCTGCTAGGTGGTATAGAACTGGGTAGGGTGGAGCTGGAACAGGCGCTTGGTGGAACACACGGCTGGGCAGAATGTGGGTTACTGTGGTAACGATGTTTGAAGCCCCCAGTGAATCCTAATAAGATCTTAAAGCTCCACATGTTGATCCTTCACTGTGGTGGAACAACACCAGCAGTCCACCATCTTTAGTTCCATAGTGAAGCCGGGTATGTCCAGACAGGAATCACTGATGATGTCACTCAGAAGATCCTGTCTTCATTCCTTCTGATTCACTCCAGCACCGAACATCTCCACATGTCCATGAAGACTCCACATTCCTCACTGATGAAGGAGATCACCTCTTGAAAATACATTTAAAAAATCATTGAGTGCTACACGAACATGCTGCCATCAAAATGATGAGACACAGCTCATGTATGAGGTCAACACCCTCACATAGCGGTGTTCAGAGAACCTCATCTTGAACACTAGCAAGACAAAGGAGATGATACTGACCAGCAGGAGGACTGATCACACTCCTCTCTGCATACAGGGGAAGACTGTGGGGCGTGTTGTCAGTGTGAAGTGCTAACACGTCACACCTGGTGCAGAAGGTCCAAAAATCTTCCTCAGGAACTCAATCTGGACTCTCCTCCCAAGTTCTGGTGAACTTCTACAGAGCCACCATTGAGAGCATCCTGTCTCTCAGCATGACTGTGTGGTATGACAGCTGCACTACACAGAACAAAAAAAGTCTTGGCCCGGTTGGTGAGGACTGCACATGGAATCGTAAGCTGCCGGATCTGGACTTGGTCTATAGCTCCCAAGTTCAGGAGAAGACCAGACGCATAGTAACCTACCCTACCCACCTGTTTGTACGTCTCCCATCAGGGAAGCGGTACAGGATCATCAAGACAACCACTTCATGGGTTACAGACTGTGAAAGCAATCACCACCACGTTCCATCCTTCCTTGATCACCCAACTGACCGCCACTGAGGACACTTTATAGCAGCACTCACTGTAACGACTACAATCACTATGATACTGCATTGTCACTGTGATCTTCTTCTTTCGGCATTTCCCTCCAGGGGGCGCCACATCAAGTCAGTTTCTTCCATCTAACCCTATCTCCTGCATCCTCTTCAGTCTCACCAACTATCTTCATGTCTTCCTTCACTGTATCCATGAACCTCCTCTTTGGTCTTCCTCTAGTCCTCTTTCCTGGTGGTTCCAAACCCAGCATCCCTCCTCTGATGCACCCCCTCTCTCCACCCTGCACACGTCCAAACCATCTCAGCCTGGCCTCCCGAACCCCATCCCTGTAAATAACCATCTAACATGATGGTAATATGATAATATAATGGTTTATTTTTATTTCTACTTTGTATATTTTTGCATACTTTTAGTCAGAGTTTGTCAAAATTTCAATATACTCGGGGACACGGGGAAAGTACAGGTACGTACCTGACCTTTAAATTTCCTTATAACTTCTTGGTAAATAACATCAACAACTACTGCCAGCTCTTTGGGACTGACTGGAATACTATGAGGGGCTAAAATTTGGTTGGATGACGTTAAATACACGTTCTGTCGTCTTCCACTTATCCGGGTTGCAGGGCAACAACCTCAGATGGGAAACCCAGGCTTCTCTCAAACCCGGCTGCATCCTCCAGCTCACCCGGAAGGATCCAGAGTCGTTCCCCGGCCAGCTATGAGACACAGTCTAACCAGCAGGTATGGGTTCTGCTTCTTGGTCTCCTATTGGTAGGACTTGCCTGAAACACCTCACCGTTAAACACCCATTGAGCGAAATAGTTGATTTACATACTTGATTATTTTGCCGTTGCAATACTCGACCTGGTGTGGAGTAAAATTAAATGAAACAGAACAAGGTGGTGGCTTAGTTTAGAAAAAAAACAACCCAGAAACGACACGTATTAAGAACCGTTTTATTTAAATACACTCCATTTGTTTCTGCTTTCAAATTTAGATCTTTTTGCTTTTCCTGACCAGAGTGGTCGAGCCAACGCTCAAAGTCTGTAAAGAAGAAACATAAAGAATATGTGTAAAAATCTCATTCAGTGAATTTTATATTCTTTTTAAAGACTTTTTTTTACCTCAATCATTTCTCCTCCTTTCAGCTCCTGACAGTGATTGAACTTGCCAGTTTTGCAGACCAGTTTGCCTCCCTCCATATTGACAACGCACTATTGAATCAAAACCAGGCAATGAAGTACAAGAGACCAAAAAAAAAACAAGTATAGATTTAATGACATTAGAATATTTTCAACCTTCAGCTTCTTGCCATCCATGGTGGTAATTTCAGCCTCCTTCCCGATGGTGAAAGAATTGGTCACAGACTTTCCGGGCGTCTTAGAAGTGATGACAAAGTCATTACCGGTTTGTTTGATCTCAGTAATGGGCTTAATGTCTTTTGCCATCTTGATGATGTCTTCAGGGAGTTCTATTAAATAAACAAACAGTGAAATCTTTTCTGTTTCTGTGTGATCATTTTTTTTAGATGTTTTCTTACCCATTGCCCTGAGGAACGCCTCATAATTCTCCTGAGAGTAAACCTGCCATGTTCCATTGAAGTCCATCTTTATCTTTCACCAGGTTGTCTGGAGGCTGAGACAGCGTGAAGCTCGACACGAAGTGAGGAAATCTGAACGTGAACACACAACCTTTTATACCCTAAATCAGAGGGAGGGCACTGGCAGGCGCGTGTATGTAGGACAAAGTCCTGTGGACCGATCGCTGCTGTTTGAACAACCTGGAGTTCACTTCACGTTGACCAAACAGACAAAGTGAATGATATTTTCACCTGTAGTGGAACATAATTCAAAATCTGTTCCATATTCTGAGCAAAAAACTGTTGTAATTTATAAACTTGAAGATTGTATTTTTTTTTAATCAAACAAGCAGTACTTTTAAGAGTTTTTAACTGTTTTGAAGACTTTCAGTTGCAGCTGAAGAGTTTCTGTAACTCTTGTCCATGATTACGTCTAATTTTTTTACATTTTTTTTACTATGGACATGGATTCAGCCAATCAGACGATAGAGAGGCATTTTTAAAATTTTCATAGAATTTTTCAGCTACTGGTTTTAGCATTTTTAAAATGTTGCTCAGCATGTTTAGAAAATTAATTTTTCCTCCTGTTTGATTACAAATCTGAAAGCTCCTGCTTTTATTTGGTGAATCAACTTGAAGTCCATCAGCTAATAAACTACCATTCATTTTTAGAGTTCCTGCTGCCTGGCAGGTCGGTCGGTATGGGAGTAAAACCCAGACGGAAAATCCAATACAATGACCCATAGGCAGTTGGCTGATCTCGCCAATCCTTTCTGAGTCTGGCTGTTTAGGCTTGCCTTTCCATTGGAGTCTGTCAGTAATGCCCAGAGGGGTCTCCTGGCACTGGGCAAGATCTCCATACCATTTTGGGAGGTCAGCCCAGCTTCGCTGTCTCAGTGCAGACTCAACACGGGAGCAACAGAAGTCAGTCTGCCACTGCTCCCCCATGACTCATACCACCTATCACATTTGCAGCAAGTGTGGTAGGAGCAGCAGCTCCCGCATCGGCTTAATCAGCCAGAGCCATCGCTGCACCAATAAATAATCATCTAGGTGGAGAATCAATCAACTCCAAAGACATAAAGATGCCAACAACAAAAAAATAACATTGACAATTATGCAAAGCAGCAAAAAAGGGTTGAATTTCAATCAAAATTCAATGTAATTGATGCAATTTTTCTTATGAAATCTCCAATGAATTTTAAATTTATTTGAATGAACATTAGACGTCTCCAAATATGAATTTAGCGAGCAGAGTGAGGTCCTGTTCCGGGGTGAATGACTCCCAGTCTGTTGGCTTTAAAGCTCAAAATTTAGAACTGGTTGCAAATTTATGTTTAAACTCAACAGAAGCACTTTTTTTTTTTTTTGGCATTTTTACACTAAAACACATGCAAAAAATGCAAAGAGAATTTTTATATTGAAAACATTTTTACAGAAAAAATCACAAAGAAATGATTTCAAATCAAGTTTATTTGAACACAAAAACACAGATTAATGGATTCAGTTTGTTTTTTAAAGCGTGAAACATTTTAATGAAAAGTTCAACAAAATAAACTGTTTTAATAAAGTTTAAAATGAGCGCAAATGTATTAAATATGATCAAAATGTGAGAAAAATGCAGCTTATTATTAAAATGTTGCCCGAAGGAAAATATTAGTTTGTAATTGGTTATGTTTTTATCAGCTTTCGTCAGACGTAGAAACAATTTTTTGGACAAACATTCAGAGGAGTGTCTGGAGACCTTAAGGATTTATGACTGAATAATTTATAGTAAAAATATTTATTCAGTTAAAAATGAGTGAATCAACTCATCTGTCCAATCAGATGATTGAAAAACTGGATCTAGTTTTTATGCCTCTTAAGGAGAAAATATTCTGCTGATAGTATCTTCTTATCTTTTATAAATTTTTTAGTGAGTCTTCGAGGCCAGAGTTGCTAAAAAAATTCTTAAAAGAAGTTTTTACTGTGGTTAAATATTGTGTTTAGTTTGAAAAAGCAAGACAGGTTAATTTGCGTTTTTATGTCTAGATACAAATACTCATTAGTGTTTTTTTAGCTTCCAGGTCAAGTTTTATTTGTATTTTTAAGGAATTCTTAGCAACAAGTCTGTGTAGTCCCTCATTCATCCAGGAGTGATCCATTGTAGAAAAAGTTTCCAAAAAGTCTTCTGGACAGTTTAATTCTTGAACGAGACGTTTCGACTTCCATCCGGAAATCATTTTCAATCTGAATGAAATGGACTGAAAACTGGATCTATTTATACTAACCTGAGTCAAGGGTAAAAAATAGTAAAGACGGGCTCGACCAACGAGCCTGTGTTACCTATGATGGCCGTGAATGGCTACTATTGTAGCCACGGAACAGTAAACGAACCCTATTGATGACACCTCGTGACCCAGTTTCACGCCTTTCGTTAGCAGGAATTTCTATTCACTGGGCTTTTAGCATTTTTATAATAGGGTTCGTTTACAGGTCTGTGGTTACAATAGGAGCCATTCACGGCCATCATAGGTAACACAGGCTCATTGGTCGAGGCCTCCTTACTATTTTTTACCTTTTACTCAGGTTAGTATAAATAGATCCAGTTTTCAGTCCATTTCATTCAGATTGAAAATGATTTCCGGATGGAAGTCGAAACGTCTCGTTCAAGAATTAAACTGTCCAGAAGACTTTTTTGAAACTTTTTCTATTATTTTTAAAGAACTGAAGAAGTGGAGCTGACGTTCTCACCAACCTTCATGTAGAAACAAGAAGCTAGAATTACCTCTGAATCAAACATTCTAAATTGATCTGCTTTATTATTTCTCTTTAAGCTTGTTTTCATATGATACTGTATATTAATATTTCTCAATGTGGAACAACAAAATTTTTCTCAAATATTATTTCTCCAGTACGAAGAAGCATGATTTTATGCATCCTGCTGACAATGCTTTTGGACAGAATTCTAAGTCCTAAAGTATCAGGTGTGATGTGTGACAGAAGAGTTTCAGCTAGAATGAAAGGGAATGTGTCCAAAACCGTGGTGAGAGCGGCCATGCTGATTGGTCTAGAGACAGTGTGGTGAGAGCGGCCATGCTGATTGGTCTAGAGACAGTGTGGTGAGAGCGGCCATGCTGATTGGTCTAGAGACAGTGTGGTGAGACCGGCCATGCTGATTGGTCTAGAGACAGTGTCACTGAGTAAAACACAACAAACAGAGATGGAGGTAGCAGAGATGAAGATGCCGAGGATCTCTCTGGGAGTGACCAGGATGGACAGGATCAGAGGAACAGCACATGTTAGAGGTTTTAAAGTCAGAGAGGTCAGACTGAGATGGTTTGGACATGTGCAGAGAGAGAGAGAGAGTACATCAGAAGAAGGATGCTGGGTTTAGAACCACCAGGAAAGAGGACTAGAGGAAGACCAAAGAGGAGGTTCATGGATACAGTGAAGGAAGACATGAAGATAGTTGGTGTGACTGAAGAGGATGCAGAAGATAGGGTTAGATGGAAGAAACTGACTTGCTGTGGCGCCCCCTAAAGGGAAATGCCGAAAGAAGAAGAACAGTTCTTTGACCTCTGTTGTCATGATCCCCTTCCCTGCCACAAGAGGGAGCCCTGGACCTTCCTTCATCACCCTGATTAGGGACAACTAAGGATGATTAATCTGATGACACACACCTGTGGATCCTGGTGTATATTTAGAGGCAGTATCCCCTGACTTCTAAATCGGGTCGTCACCATCCTTCCCAGCCAGGTCTTCCTGGCAGCCTGACCAAGTTTTTCAATATAACTGTTATATTTTTGGGATTAAAGACATTCCTTTGGATTAATCCTATGCTTTCGCCTTCTTTTAAATAAATCCTGTTTATGTCCTGCATTTGGTTCCTCCTCCTTCCACATCTTTAAATTTGAAGTTATCGGGCACATTGTTATTTTATCTCAGGTTCCAGCTGTTTTCTTTTTTGTGTGTTTTGTTTTATTGTCTCTAGTCCTCTGGTCTCAGGGACGTCTTGGGCTCAATGGGAATCGAACCAGGTTTTTCCGGTTGAAAGACGGAAATTCAACCACCAGGCCAACGCCCCTAGGACCAGGTTCCAGCTGTTTTCTGAACTGAACATGTTAACTGTACTTTTTAATTATTTCATTGACAAAATAATTTTTGATGTGTTGATTTTATTCTCACTAACAACAGTTTGGTGAGAGACTTTATTGTAAATACAGACGCTGTAGAGAATAATTTCTAACATTTTTGGCTGGTGGTGTGTGTGGAGCTTGGAGTAGAGCTCTTGTTTCTCTGGGTCGAGAGTAGCCAGATGGGGTGGTTCCCTGTTGGCCTCGCTGATGAGGCATTTCGAGCAGGTCCCACTGGGAGGAGACCGAGAGGCAGACCCTGCATTTGCTGGAGAGTAGGGGTGTGCGATACCGCAAGTTTTGGTATCAATCCGATATCAAGTAAACACCAGACCAATATCGCCGATACCGATATCGATACCGATATTTAAATTTTTTAAATGACTATTTTTGCATCAAGGGTTTGGGTCGTATATTTTGCAGACAGATAAGTTAGGTTAACTTTTTGAAAAAAACCCCCAAAAAAAACGGAAGCAAAGTGCGAGGGGTAAAACTTCGACCAAAGTATCGATATTGTAGTTGGAGTATCGATCGATCTTAACGATATTAGGATCGATCCGCCCATCCCTACTGGAGAGACTTTGTCTCACAGTTGGCCAGGGAACGACTCTTGATCCTTCCAGGTGAGCTGGAGGATGCAGCCGGGGTGAGAGAGGCCTAGGCTGCCCGCTTGAGGCTGTTGCCCCAGATAAGCGGAAGATGAACGGAACAAACATATATTTTTTGTCAAAAAAATATATGTTAGCACAAAAAAGATTGAAAAACACTGATTTAAAAACTGCATGCTTCATGTTCTTTGATTATAATCGATATTTTTAAACCAAACTGGAGAAGTATTAGTATGCTGATCATTATTTACTTTTCTATAGTTTATAATGTTAATAATTAAAGATAAACATTGCTTTAAATGATTTCCATTTAGAGGTTTATCCCATCTCCACTGCGTTAGCCGGGGGTTTCTCTCCCTGCTTGTACACACTCACAGTCACATTCACCGTCTCTGATCCGTACTTGTTCCTCACATAGATGCTGTACTTTCCAGAATCTCCCACATTGACTTTATTGACGGTGATGGAGCTTCGTTTGGGATCTTTAGTGATGGTGAAATGAGACTGATCCACGATTTCTTTGTCGTTGTGAAGCCAAAAGATTTCTGGAGCTGGATCGCCATCGATGAAACAGGTCATACACAAAGACTAAAGAGAAGAGAGAGTTTAATTAGAACGCTGTTCTTTTAAAATGTAGGCAGATGATCAACCTGAACAGGTCTTCAGGCTGTTTACGGACCACAGAAGATCAACAACCAATCATGTTCACACCTATTTTTAACTTGAACAAACTAACCAGTTCATTGTGAGTATTTTCAGTGGTGAGAAAACCCCACGTATGAACAAAAAGGAAATAAGTTTCATCCGCAGGGTGGCTGGGCTCTCACTCGGAGATCGGCTGAGGAGCTCTGCCATCCGGGAGGAGCTCGGTGTCGAGCCGCTCCTCCTCCAGGTTGAGAGGAGCCAGATGGGGTGGTTCGGGCATCTAGTCAGGATGCCCCCCGAGCGCCTTGCGGGCAAGGTGTTTCAGGGTACGTCCCATCGGGAGGAGACCAAGAGGCAGAACCCGGACCCGCTGGAGAGACTATGTCTCACAGCTGGCCGGGGAACGACTTGGGATCCTTCCAGGTGAGCTAGAGGATGCAGCCGGGGTGAGAGAGGCCTGGGCTGCCCGTTTGAGGCTGTTGCCCCCGTGACCCGACCTCGGAACGGGTGGACGGAACGGAACGGAATGAACAAAAAGAAAATGTATTTTTTTAATGTTATTGAAGCAGCAGAAAAGCTGAAAAATTATTGATAGTTAAAAAGTCACAAACGCTTAAAAACAAAAACCTTAAAATAGCCGAAAAAATAAAATAGCTAATTATTTTGATTTCCGGATGGAAGTCGGAACGTCTCGATCAAGAATTAAACTGTCCAGGAGACTTTTTAGAAACTTTTTCTACTATGGATCACTCCTGGATGAATGAGGGACTACACGGACATTTTGAATACATCCCAAAAAATTTCAGAATTATTGTGTTCACGAACACGCACACACATAAAACTTTCTAAGCGGAGGAAATAAAGCTGTTAATTCCACAAACTATCACACATTTCTGAGGTTAAAGTGTCAGACCTTCTCCTCCATGATGGCGACAACATCTGGAAGACCTTTGGTCACTCTGGCTCGATCTAAAAAAAAAGAAAAAAAATCAGAAAAACTGATCTTACATCCAAAATATCTTTAAAAAAATATTCAAAATGAAAACGTACTTTTCTCAGCGAAGGCCAGTTGTCTAAAGAATAAAAAATAATGATTAAATGACAGTAATTTACAGAATAAAAAGTGTGTAAATATTTTTTTAAAAGTAAAACTTTCACTCCGCCAAGGCTGCCCTTTGTCACTGATTCTGTTCATCACTTTTATGGACAGAATATCTAGGAGCAGCCGAGGCGTTGGAGGAATCCGGTGTTTGGTGACCTCAGGATCGGATCTCTGCTTTTTGCAGATGATGTGGTCCTGTTGGCGTCATTGTACCGTGATCTCCAGCTCTCGCTGGATCGATTTGCTGCCGAGTGTGAAGCGGCCGGGATGGGAATTAGCGCCTCCAAATCCGAGACCATGGTCCTCGCCCGGAAAAGGGTGGAATGCCCCCTGCGGGTCAGGGACAGGGTCCTGCCCCAAGTGGAGGAGTTTAAGTATCTCGGGGTCTTGTTCACGAGTGGGGGAAGGATGGAGCGGGGGATTGACAGGCGGATCGGTGCGGCATCTGCAATAACCAGGACGCTGGATCGGTCTGTCGTGGTAAAGAGAGAGCTGAGCCGAAAAGCAAAGCTCTCGATTTACAAGTTGATCTACGTTCCAACCCTCACCATGGTAACCAGGATCTATAGTACGTTCCTACCCTCACCATGGTAACCAGGATCTATGTTCCTACCCTCACCATGGTAACCAGGATCTACGTTCCTACCCTCACCATGGTAACCAGGATCTACGTTCCTACCCTCACCATGGTAACCAGGATCTACGTTCCTACCCTCACCATGTTAACCAGGATCTATGTTCCTACCCTCACCATGGTAACCAGGATCTACGTTCCTACTCTCACCATGGTAACCAGGATCTACGTTCCTACCCTCACCATGTTAACCAGGATCTATGTTCCTACCCTCACCATGGTAACCAGGATCTACGTTTCTACCATCACGATGGTAACCAGGATCTATGTTCCTACCCTCACCATGGTAACCAGGGTCTACGTTCCTACCCTCACCATGGTAACCAGGATCTACGTTCCTACCCTCACCATGGTAACCAGGATCTATGTTCCTACCCTCACCTATGGTCACCAGCCGTGGGTGGTGACCGAAAGAATGAGATCGTGGGTACAAGCGGCCAAAATGAGCTTCCTCCGAAGGGTGGCTGGGCTCTCACTCAGAGATCGGGTGAGGAGCTCTGCCATCCGGGAGGAGCTCGGTGTCGAGCCGCTCCTCCTCCAGGTCGAGAGGAGCCAGATGGGATGGTTCGGGCATCTAGTCAGGATGCCCCCCGAGCGCCTCACGGGCGAGGTGTTTCGGGCACGTCCCACTGGGAGGAGACCAAGGGGCAGACCCCGGACCCGCTGGAGAGACTATGTCTCACGGCTGGGCAGGGAACAAATTGGGATCCTTCCAGGTGAGCTGGAGGATGCAGCCGGGGTGAGAGAGGCCTGGGCTTCCCGTTTGAGGCTGTTGCCCCCGTGACCCGACCCTGGAACAAGCGGAAGATGACGGAACGGAACTTTCATGTAGATTAGTTTGAACTGCTTCCTCAGGAAGCCATGTCGGTTTGTTTTATACTTACTTCAACTTTTGATGCTCAAGCAGAGTTTCAGCAAAAACTGTGGAAACAACAGAATGAAAAATAACCAAACTTTCTACTTTTGAGACGTAATAAAAGTTTGTAGAAATTACTAAAAGTGTGTGATAATTATTTAAAAAAAGAAGCCAAGTGCATCAGTTGGGGCACTCGTTATGTCTTGATTTGCATTCGTTTGGCGTCCCACTGTACTGGTTATGAATACAGTTTATTTCTTTTTGTCTTTTCAGGGTTTTTATTTTCTTTCCTTTTTGTGGTCCCTGGGACGGCTTGGGCCTAGCAGGAATCAAACCAGATTCTCCTAGTCGAAAGATGGTATCTCTACCACTAGACCAAAGCCTTGTGGGACCAGTACAGTTTATTTTTAAAGCATGTGGAGATGTTTAGTTTGACGCCTTGACTTCTTTTATTGGGCGGCACGGTGTCACAGTGGCCTCACAGCAAGAAGGTCGTGAGTTCGAGTCCCGGGCAGGGACGAGGCTTGGAACACTGATCTTTCTGTGTGGAGTTTGCATGTTCTCCCCGTGTTTGCGTGGGTTTCCTCTGGGTGCTCCAGTTTCCCCTGACCCTCCAAAGACATGCATGTTAGGTTGATTGGCTGGTGCCAAAATTGCCCCAGAATGAATGAGTGTGTGTGGCTCGCGACAGATTGGCGACATGTTCGGGGTGTACCCTGCCCTTTGCCTTAAAATCAGCCAGGATGGGCTCCTGCACCATCCTGCAGGAGCCCATAAGGGATCGACAGATAAGAAGATGACTGACTGACTTCTTTTATTTAATGTTACAAACCCTCAGCGGTTAGCTCCAGCTGTCGTTTGTGTGACCCTTCACCATCAAACATCTCCAGAGTGTACCACCCTTTATCACTCTCTGTTGGGTTCAGGATTTCTATCCAGATCTTTTGGATGTTGTATCCAGGTTTCATACGAGCCTCCTGATCGATCCTTCTCTCTCTGAAACAACAATATGATTTTATTCAAGAATAAAAAAATAGGACTTGAGCATGTTTTTTAAAAACATTAAATAATTTACAGTTGTTCCACAAGGTGGCGCTAGCGGTCCTTTAAAAAACACAATCTGATTCTTCAGCTTTTCAAAGTGCAAACAGGGATTTTTTAAATAATTTTGAAGGATTTAATAAAAATATGAGTCATAAATGAATCTATAAAGATCTGCGTAGACGAGAGTTTCTGTTTTAAAGTCATTCATAGAACTTTTAATCCCATCCTCGGAGGATGAGGAGTTTGTTTTTTACACCATGTCTAAGTCTGGCTGCTTTTAATCCAGTTTTAATCTCTTTACTAATTAGCTGTAATTTCCAGCCATAAGATTCAGGGTAAATCTGTAACCACAGAGTCAGTAAGTGGTGTAAACCAAACAAAAAAGTTAAATTTTTGTTGGTTAAAAAGTGGAAAAACTCATCTGAACATAAATTTATATTCCATATTACGCGGAAGAACTCAGTCTGTCTGAGTGTCTGTGCTTCTGTAACATTTCTCCCTAAAGGATTCTAATGAAATTACCCACAGTTACTCAGTACCAACTGTAAATGAACTGTTAAAGTTTTCAGGGTCATACAGCCGAAGATTAAAATCAAAGAGGTCTAGATCTCAAATTTTGTCAATGAAAATAAAAAAATAGAAACAAAACAAATTTAGAGGCTGATTTCTTCTTCTTTCCTCATTTCCCTCCAGGGGGCGCCAGAGCAAGTCAGTTTCTTCCATCTAACCCTATCTCCTGCATCCTCTTCAGTCACACCAACTATCTTCATGTCTTCCTTCACTGTATCCATGAACCTCCTCTTTGGTCTTCCTCTAGTCCTCTTTCCTGGTGGTTCCAAACCCAGCGTCCTTCTTCTGATGTACTCTCTCTCTCTCCTCTGCACATGTCCAAACCATCTCAGTCTGACCTCTCTGTCTTTAAAACCTCTAACGTGTGCTGTTCCTCTGATCCTGTTCATCCTGGTCACTCCCAGAGAGATCCTCAGCATCTTCATCTCTGCTACAAACATCTCTGTTTCCTGTCTTTTCCTCAGTGACACTGTCTCTAGACCAATCAGCATGGCCGCTCTCACCACACTGTCTCTAGACCAATCAGCATGGCCGCTCTCACCACACTGTCCCTAGACCAATCAGCATGGCCGCTCTCACCACACTGTCTCTAGACCAATCAGCATGGCCGCTCTCACCACACTGTCTCTAGACCAATCAGCATGGCTGCTCTCACCACACTGTCTCTAGACCAATCAGCATGTCCGCTCTCACCACACTGTCTCTAGACCAATCAGCATGGCCGCTCTCACCACACTGTCTCTAGACCAATCAGCATGGCCGCTCTCACCACACTGTCTCTAGACCAATCAGCATGGCCGCTCTCACCACACTGTCTCTAGACCAATCAGCATGTCCGCTCTCACCACACTGTCTCTAGACCAATCAGCATGTCCGCTCTCACCACACTGTCTCTAGACCAATCAGCATGGCCGGTCTCACCACGGTTTTGTAAACTTTCCTTTCATTTTATCTGAAACTTAAACCTGCTGTTAACCCTAAATTTAAAAGCTGATTTCTTCTAAGTAGTTTATGAGTTTGGCTTTTCAAAAGACGTTGAACAAAGTAAAGAACTCCAAGCAGAGAGGAACAGGACAGATGTCCAGATTTTTACAAGTTTATGGTGTTTTCTGTTTTACTGATTTTAGCCGACTTTGCAACAAATACCAGCTGAAATGTGATTGGTTATATGTTTTAAAGCCATTAAAAAAAAACACACAGATAATTTAGAAATATGTTATAGATATTAAAGGCCGGATTCTGGTCAAGACGAGGTTGTGATTCAGATATATTTCAGCTGGCATAAAAGGCTTCGAAGGCGAGCAGCGTCTGTTATTATATTATGAGTTCTTTCGGGATGGTTTTCTACAACATGAGACCAAGTTATATTCAACCCCTGTTTTCATTTGTTGTAGTAAGATGGTTTTATGGCCATAAATAGTTTTTTAGGATCTGATTGATGCAGATAGAGCACTCCAGAAGAAACAGTCCACCATAGTATTTCAAACTTTCTTACTTGAAGAACCAGCTTGTTTTCAGAGCGTCGACATAATATCTGAGCGAGCTGTAGATCTGAAATCCTTCTGCCGTGCTCTGGATCTTCAGAGGAGTTGCTGACAAAGCTGCAGAAAAGAACCAGTTGGGTTTTAGTTTATTTTACAGTTACAGTCTCATATTTTTCTATCTGAGCTGAAGCTTGATGTCAGCCCAGCAGGAGAGGCTCCTGCTTTACACGAGTCTGACTCACCACATCGTTTACTCAGCTGCTGGAGAAGCTTGTCATACTCTGCAAAGCATCGCAGCAAAACAGGCTTTTAAAGACTCCACGGTATCACAAGTAGATTCATTTTAATCATGCTAATCCAGCTCACCTTCATCCAGTAAATTCAGGATGCTCACATCCTCTCCTCTCTTATCAGACACCACAGCTCTGTAGGATCCGGCGTCTCCTTTCGTTACCTGATGGAATGAAAAGTCTGTAAAATCACAAACTGAACCGAAAATCCAGGAATATCTCGATTTAAAAGTAAGTCCAGTAAATTCTTTTATATCCACACCGGTCAGTCTCTTCTTGTTCTCATAGAACAGCTCTGATAATCCGGCGTACCTGTGAGATGCTGAGCGAAGAGGTTCCCGATGAGGAGTCGTACACGGCCTGAGTCGTTTCCACGTCGTCTTTGTACCATTTAAAGGAGGTTTCTTTGTTCATGTTTGTGACCTGAGACCAAATCAAATATATATCCAAAAAAAAATTAGACTAACATGAACACCAGGAATGTCATTTATCAAGTGTGTGTACTGTAAAGTGTGTACTCTGTTGTGTAGCTTTAAGGCAACAAAGAAGCTGCTGTACGCGAATCCTAATCCTTATTGTGGTGGAGGGGTTGCCCGAGGCTTAATGCCCCTGGTAGGGTCACCCAAGGCAAACAGGTCTTACATAAGGGCCCAAACAAACCTATGAAGAGATCAAGCATGGCCAAGTTGCCCTAGCCCGGACGCGGGTCACCGTGGCTGAGGACCGTAATTTCACGACCATTAGGCGCACCGTACGAAAAGGCGCAGTCTCAGTCACACACCGTCTTACAACAACACACACAAAAGCATGTAAATGTACGTATTAAAAAATAGATCGGGAGCAAAACTGAGTTTGGTTGTACTTTATTTAAGTAGTAACGATACTAAACAAACACATTACCGGTAATAGTCTTTATTCAAATCCGTCAAAGTCCTCATCCTCTGTTTCAGAGCAGGTCCACTTCGCTCCTCGCTGTCAAAGTCACTGTCTGTACTGTGCGGCTCCTCAGAAAAGATACCAGCTTTTGAGAAAGCTCGGATAACAGTACCAGCAGACACGTTAGTCCAAGCATCTACAATCCATTGGCAAACTGTAGCGTAACTCGCCCGGCGCTGCCTTCCACCCTTCCTGAAACTGTGGTCTCCTTCGGTCATCCATCGCTCCCACGCCGCTCACACTTCACTCTTTAACGTTCTCATGTTTTTTTTTAGGTCCGCTTTTTCTCACACAAACCTCACACCGCTCATTTTGAAGAAAATCTAAGACTTTTATAGCCTTATAGCTGGGAAATTACGGTCATATCGCTTTTTATTGGTTTGTAATTGTTTTTTATTCACGAACATTCCATAAAAATATTATGTGGCAAAAACAACAACAAAAGTACATCAAAACATTTTTTTATTCTGTTTTCTAAACCACTTATCCCTAATGAGGCACGGTGGGGAGGGGCGAAGGGGGCGCGGAGTCTATCCAGCCTATTCTGAATTCGGACTCTATTCTGATTTCAGGCGAGAGGCAGGATACACCCACAGAACACTGTGTTAAATACAGCATTGCCATGGAAACCTCCTCCCACTCCTTACTGCTATGCAAGACGTCACTACGGCTGCACAATAGCGACATCTCGCCTTGGTTCATGAGTGACGACCGGCGGCACCGGCTCGTTTGAACACCATGGTGTATGCATCCCATCATTTGCATGATCCATATATGGAGTTTTAGAGGTGGGGTTGGAAACTCTAACACTAAAACTACCAAAGATGTCAATTTGACGGTTCCCAGAAGTTGTCGTCTAATGACTGTAGTTACGTTGATCTTTGACATTCCTGTACTTTTGACTTTTCTTCCTTTTTTTTTAATATTGTTGAAATTTAACTGAAATAAAACACTAAAAACGAGTTCTGAGTAATTCTCCCTCTAACTCCCACACCTGTCATTTCGATGCCTCTATTAAATACATGGTAACTTTTTCGCCGCTTTTTGCCGCTCTTCTTCCAGGTCGAGAGGAGCCAGATGGGGTGGGTCGGGTATCTGGTCAGGATACCCCCTGAGCGCCTCGCGGGAGAGGTGTTTTGGGAACGTCCCACCGGGAGGAGACCAAGGGGCAGACCCCAGACCCTCTGGAGAGACTATGTCTCACAGCTGGCCGGGGAACGACTTGGGATCCTTCCGGGTTAGCTAGAGGATGCAGCCGGGGAGAGAGAGGCCTGGGCTACCCGCTTGAGGCTGTTGCCCCCTCGACCCGACCCCGGAACAAGCGGAAGATGACGGAACGGGACGGTAACTTTTTCCCGTGCCTGGCCGTAGGGCTGTTACTGTTGCCTAGTAACCGTTGTGGCACCACTCAGGTCAAATCTAGGTGAGCAAAAATGAATTTAAGAAGACATTTGTCAGTTAGTGAGGTACTTCCGTGCATGACGTCATCGCCATTGCGCTAATCATCAAATCACCGGTCGTGGGAGTTCCAGTAGTTCTAGAATTCTGGTAGTCCTAGCGTTAATAAGCTTCCAACCAATCATATGTGGGATTAACAGAGTTTAGAAACAAGTACCTTGCATTTTATGATCAGTTCACACTCCTCATTTACACTCCATGTTAAAAACTCCTGGAAGTACGGTCCTGAAAGAGAGGGAAACTTTATGAGTTCAGAAAAGAACAAACAGGGATTGAATAGTTTCTGTTTAAAGTCGGTGGCTCAGTGGTAGCGCATTCGCCCTCAGACCGAAAGTTAACCGGAAGTTTGCAGGTTCGAATCCCACAGAGTTCACATGTAGGATCCTTGGAGAAGACATCTAACCCCCTGTTTCTCCCACCATTGGCGCCATCATGGCAGCCTGCTGCGGTGTAATGCAGCACACAAAAATAAGGAGTCCAATTGGATCAAATAGAGTGTGTTTAATTGAAGTGAAATAAACAGGATGTTATGATTGGACTCAAACAGAAAACATTTAGTAAGATTTAAATTTATTTAAATAAAGTTTATAATAATTCAGTTTATATTTTAAATATATGGTCCAATAAAAAAATGGAAATTTAGTGTTTTGTTTAATTAAAAAGTAGAAAAGAAGATTTCAAGAAAAAAAAACAATAATAACTCAACATCAAAATTTTTCTCCAGTGGCCCTATGTAACAAACTCTATCAGTTCATCTATAGTTGGTATCGAGTAACTGCCTCAGTGTATCTATGTAGAAATAGACTTCCAGATATCATGGTGTTTATATACATATATATTTACATATGTCTGTATTTATTTATTTTCAGCATCACTCTCGTTTGTTCTTCTGGACTACTGCTGCTGCTCGGCGGAGCCTCGTTTGGACTTTAAATCATGAACCCAGTCTGAGGTCGTTGTACACACGGCCACTCACCCCCAACCACACAAAAAGCTTTTTTAAAAATCCCATCTCAGGGTGGTGAACTCTTTAGCCGGCTGTTCTGTGTGTGACTTCAGAACGTTTCAAATGGATCCTCCATCCTCACTGTGTGACTGAAGCCTCACAGTGAGCACACTGTATGATCTGATAGTCTGCTGTGAGTGAACCGCTCACAGTGTACCAGCAGAATTAAACAGAGCTTCTTCTACAGTATTTGTCTTATGTGTGTGTCGCCATGACAACATGTCTTAAAAACTTTAAAGCACAAATTTTCTGCAGATTGTCTGAAAATGTCAGGAGAGTAGTCTGTTACCCCTGCGTGTCCTGTTTCCCCCCCTCCCACTTGTTTGTGTGTCTGTGTATGTGTGGAGTTGGGCGGACCCAGCAGGGAGCTGCAACAAGTCACACCTGAAACTCATCTACTCATCTGCTGTAGCATAAATGGATCAGTTTTTGACACACTCTTCGCCAGATCGTTGTTTATCATGCTTGATCTGTTATCCAGTTTTTGGCTTCAGCTCCAAGCCAGAACCTTCCTAGTTTATAAGTCCGTGTGGTCCCTCATTCATCCAGGAGTGATCCATAGTTCCAGGAGTGATCCAAAGGCTGCTGTACAGTCTGTACAGCAGCCTTTTGAAGCCATGGACTAAAGAGGACACCTCGTGACTCAGTTTCCCGCCTCTCATTAGCAGGAACTTCTATTCACTAGGCTTTAGCATTTTTATAATAGGGTTCGTTTACTGGTCTGTGGCTACAATAGGAGCCACTCACGGCCATCATAGGTAACACAGGCTCATTGGTCGAGCCCTTCTTACTATTTTTTTACCTTTTACTCAGGTTAGTATAAATAGATCCAGTTTTCAGTCCATTTCATTCAGATTGAAAATGATTTCCGGATGGAAGTCGAAACGTCTCGATCAAGAATTAAACTGTCCAGAAGACCTTTTAAAAACTTTTTCTACCTTCCTAGTTTATCTGTTTTTGTCTTCTTTATTTGGACTTTTTTATCAATCTAATAAATCTGCTTGTGATTTCTTCATCTGAGCCTGTGTGTTGTGAAAAGGGTATATTTTGGGCTTAGCTCCACATCATGACAGAAAATGAAGTTTTCAATCACTTCCTGTCTCAATCAATCAGTTTGGGAGAAGGAAGGCTTGATGTGTAGGGCGACCGTCCTGTATCCGGAGGGTTACAGTTCAATACTCTGCTTGGAGTTCATGCTGAAGTGTCCTTGAGCAAGACAATGAACCCCCAATTGCTCCTGATCATTGTGGTATGCGCCTTGCATGGCAGCTCCCATCATCAGGTATGAATATGGGTATGAATGTGAGCTACATTGAAGAACTTTGGGTACCAACGTAGGTACATAAAAAAGCTCCATATAAGTAGGGTCCATTTACCAATTCAAGACGCAGGGGAGTGCGCTTTTAGTCCAACTCGTGGAGATGTTGGTTTAACTTCACTGTTTATAACTCTATACCTGCTATTTACACGCAACATAACAATGTCAGAACCAGCCGGTTCATGGAGCTGCTTCTACAGTGCCATGTTTACACAAACTGCACCCAACCATCCCATTACCAGTTGGGAGCAACAAATCTCTCCTCGTAACCTCCTGTCCAGAGACGTACCAAGATGGATCATTATGATCAAATTCAGCTTGTTCTTAAAATTGTTGTACAACCTGAAATTGGGCTGAAATTGAGGTGAAAATTGCACCTCAATTTTCACCTCCAGTTTATGTCCAACTTTAGACCCGAAATAACGTAACCATGATGCAGACTTTGTTTTTTTTAAGGGATTGGAAAGAATTTTTTTTTACCAGTTTTTCTCTGGTTGTCTCGTCGTTTTGCTTCAGCCAGAGCAAAAGTTTCACGGAATTCTGTTGAAACAAAAAACAATAAAAACACAAACAAAGACGTTATTTTTTCAAAAGTAATCAGTAAAAACTAGGACGGTGCATCGGTCCGTCGTAGTAAAGAGAGAGCTGAGCCGAAAAGCAAAGCTCTCGATTTACAAGTCGATCTACGTTCCTACCCTCACCATGGTAACCAGGATCTATGTTCCTACCTTCACCATGGTAACCAAGAACTACATTCCTACCCTCACCATGGTAACCAGGATCTACGTTCCTACCCTCACCATGGTAACCAGGAACTACATTCCTACCCTCACCATGGTAACCAGGATCTACGTTCCTACCCTCACCATGGTAACCAGGATCTACGTTCCTACCCTCACCATGGTAACCAGGATCTACGTTCCTACCCTCACCATGGTAACCAGGATCTACGTTCCTACCCTCACCATGGTAACCAGGATCTACGTTCCTACCCTCACCATGGTAACCAGGATCTACGTTCCTACCCTCACTATGGTAACCAGGATCTACGTTCCTACCCTCACCGTGGTAACCAGGATCTACGTTCCTACCCTCACCATGGTAACCAGGATCTACGTTCCTACCCTCACAATAATAACCAGGAACTACGATCCTACCTTCACCATGGCAACCAGGATCTACATTCCTACCCTCACCATGGTAACCAGGATGTATGTTCCTACCCTCACCATGGTAACCAGGATCTACATTCCTACCCTCACCATGGTAACCAGGATGTATGTTCCTACCCTCACCATGGTAACCAGGATGTATGTTCCTACCCTCACCATGGTAACCAGGATCTACGTTCCCACCCTCACCTATGGTCACCAGCTGTGGATGGTGACTAAAAGAATGAGATGGCGGTTACAAGCGGCCAAAATGAGCTTGCTCTGCAGGGTGGCTGGGCTCTCACTCAGAGATCTGGTGAGGAGCTCGGCGTCGAGCCACTCCTCCTCCAGGTCGAAAGGAGCCAGATGGGGTGGTTCGGGAATCTGGTCAGGATGCCCCCGGCCTCGCTGGTGAGGTGTTTCAGGCACGTCTCACTGGGAGGAGACCGAGAGGCAGACCCCAGACCTGCTGGAGAGACGATGTCTCACAGCGGGCCGGGGAATGACTCGGGATCCTTTCGGGTGAGTTGGAGGATGCAGCCGAGGTGAGAGAAGCCTGGGCTTCCCGTCTGAGGCTGTTGCCCCTGCGACCCGGCCCCGGATGAGTGGAATATGATGGAACGGAACAAGAGAAAATGATTTATCCATCCATTTTTCGGTCTGTTCTCTATCCTCGTGGAAAAAACGACTACACCTGTGTTTGTAATTCATTAATAATGCTTCACAGGATGAGGTGAGGACTTACTCAGATCCACCAGGACCAGCGTGAACTGGTTTCTGGCTCGTCCGTCCTTCACCTGAGCCGTGTAGGAACCCTTGTCCTCTAGAGACAGACGATCAAAGAGAAGCTCCACCAGACCTTTGGGCTTGTCAAAGCTGATCTTAAGATGCTGCAAAAAAGAAGAAGTTTCTAGTCACTCCTTGTCTCATACAGAGAGAAATGTTCTCACAGAAGACACCGTTCTTTTATCCAGGGTTAAACCAAAAGAGTCAAAATGTTTCACCGTTTGAAAGAATCTATGACTTTGAGCCTACTTTTCATATGTCTAAAAATCTAATTGGTGCATCTATAGTAGGTATTGAGGCATTTTCAGCTAAAATGAAACGGAAAGTGTACAAAACCGTGGTGAGAGCGGCCGTGCTGATTGGTCTAGAGACAGTGTGGTGAGAGCGGCCATGCTGATTGGTCTAGAGACAGTGTCACTGAGGAAAAGACAGGAAACAGAGATGTTTGTAGCAGAGATGAAGATGCTGAGGATCTCTCTGGAAGTGACCAGGATGGACAGGATCAGAGGAACAGCACATGTTAGAGGTTCTCGCCTTGGCTGCATCCTCTAGCTCACCCGGAAGGGTCCCGAGTTGTTCCCTGTCCAGCTGTGAGACATAGACTCTCCAGCATGTCCAGGGTCTGCCTCTTGGTCTCCTCCTGGAGGAACGTGTCTGAAACATTTCTCCAGCGAGGCGGTCAGGGGGCATCCTGCCCGGATACCTGAGCCACCCCATCTGGCTCCTGGAGGAGGAGCGGCTCCACTCCAAACTCCTTCCGGATGGCAGAGCTCCTCACCCGATCTCTGAGTGAGAGCCCAGCCATCCTGCAGAGGAAGCTCATTTCGGCCGCTTGCAACTGCGATCTTGTTCTTTCGACCACCACCCACAGCTGGTAACCATAGTGAGGGTAGGAACGTAGATCCTGGTTACCATGGTGAGGGTAGGAACGTAGATCCTGGTTACCATGGTGAGGAAAGGAACGTTAAATCTGGTTACCATGGTGAGGGTAGGAACGTAGATCCTGGTTACCATGGTGAGGGTAGGAACGTAGATCCTGGTTACCATGGTGACGGTAGAAACATAGAGCCTGGTTACCATGGTGAGGGTAGGAACGTAGGTTCTTGTTACCATGGTGAGGGTAGGAACGTAGATCCTGGTTACCATGGTGAGGGTAGGAACATAGATCCTGGTTACCATGGTGAGGGTAGGAACGTAGATCCTGGTTACCATGGTGAAGGTAGGAACGTAGCTCCTGGTTACCATGGTGAAGGTAGGAACGTAGATCCTGGTTACCATGGTGACGGTAGGAACGTAGATCCTGGTTACCATGGTGAGGGTAGGAACGTAGATCCTGGTTACCATGGTGAGGGTAGGAACGTAGATCCTGGTTACCATGGTGAGGGTAGGAACGTAGATCCTGGTTACCATGGTGAGGAAAGGAACGTAAAATCTGGTTACCATGGTGAGGGTAGGAATGTAGATCCTGGTTACCATGGTGACGGTAGGAACATAGATCCTGGTTACCATGGTGAGGGTAGGAACATAGATCCTGGCTACCATGGTGAGGGTAGGAACGTAGATCCTGGTTACCATGGTGAGGGTAGGAACGTAGATCCTGGTTACCATGGTGAGGGTAGGAACGTAGATCCTGGTTACCATGGTGAGGAAAGGAACGTAAAATCTGGTTACCATGGTGAGGGTAGGAATGTAGATCCAGGTTACCATGGTGAGGGTAGGAACATAGATCCTGGTTACCATGGTGAGGGCAGGAACATAGATCGACTTTAATTTACACCATATTAAAACAAGAATGGAAACATTATTATTGTCTCCATGTTGAAACAACTTTGGAAAAAAATACCCCATGGTATGAACATAAAAACGTTATTATGAAGCCGATCTGATTTTTTTTTCTCTAATATTTAGTAAACCGGCCAAAGTAAGAAAAGAAGCTTTAAGGCTGTTTTTATTACTTTCTCCTCATTAGAATAAAGTTCTGCATGCTGATGAGATCTAAGACAAACCGCAGGGACCCAATCAGACAAACAGCTCCCAAACAAACACATAATCACCCTTAAACACACGAGTGAACACAGACACACAAATACAACACACCGTGGTAACACATGTAGGCGTTCTTACTGAAACCCTTTAAATCTCAGTGTTTACTGGATGGTTTCAGACAGAAATCCATCGAAGACAATTGGCTACATTTGTGCTGATTGCTCGTGGAAGTGGAAAAAAGGACGATTTAATCAGTCAAACAATAAATCGGTTGGATCGTCGTACACACTGTACAGGTCACCTGATTGGCCAGTCAAACACTAACTTAAAACTGATCCCCATCAAGAGGAAAAACTGCATTTACCTCTTGTTTAAGATAGACAGGCAGATCAGTGCGGCGTCAGCAATAACTAGGACGCTGCATCGGTCCATCGTGGTAAAGAGAGAGCTGAGCCGAAAAGCAAAGCTCTCGATTTACAAGTCGATCTAGGTTCCTACCCTCACCATGGTAACCAGGATTTACGTTACTACCCTCACCATGGTAACCAGGATCTACGTTCCTACCCTCACCATGGTAACCAGGCTCTACGTTCCTATCCTCACCATGGTAACCAGGATCTATGTTTCTACCCTCACCATGGTAACCAGGATTTACGTTACTACCCTC
Source organism: Neostethus bicornis (assembly GCA_902685375.1). NCBI lineage: Eukaryota > Metazoa > Chordata > Actinopteri > Atheriniformes > Phallostethidae > Neostethus > Neostethus bicornis. The sequence continues at coordinate 12,244,494 of LR738541.1, read as the reverse complement.
ACCATGGTAACCAGGCTCTACGTTCCTATCCTCACCATGGTAACCAGGATCTACGTTCCTACCCTCACCATGGTAACCAGGCTCTACGTTCCTATCCTCACCATGGTAACCAGGATCTACGTTCCTATCCTCACCATGGTAACCAGGCTCTATGTTCCTATCCTCACCATGGTAACCAGGATCTACGTTCCTATCCTCACCATGGTAACCAGGATTTACGTTTCTACCCTCACCATGGTAAACAGGATCTACGTTCCTACCTTCACCATGGTAACCAAGATCTACGTTCCTACCCTCACCATGGTAACCAGGATCTACTATATGTTCCTACCCTCACCATGGTAACCAGGATCTACGTTCCTATCCTCAGAGCCTGGTTACCTCACCATGGTAACCAGGCTCTACGTTCCTATCCTCACCATGGTAACCAGGATTTACATTCCTACCCTCACCATGGTAACCAGGATCTACATTCCTACCCTCACCATGGTAACCAGGATCTACGTTCCTACCCTCACCATGGTAACCAGGATCTACGTTCCTACCCTCACCATGGTAACCAGGATCTACATTCCTACCCTCACCATGGTAACCGGGATCTACATACCCACCCTCACCATGGTAACCAGGATCTACGTTTCTACCCTCACCATGGTAACCAGGATCTACGTTCCTACCCTCACCATGGTAACCAGGTTCTACGTTCCTACCCTCACCCTGGTAACCAGGTTCTACGTTCCTACCCTCACCATGGTAACCAGGTTCTACGTTCCTACCCTCACCATGGTAACCAGCTGTGGGTGGTGACCGAAAGAATGAGATTGTGGATATAAGCGGCTGAAATGAGCTTCCTCCGCAGGATGGCTGGGCTCTCACTCAGAGATAAGGAGAAGAGCTCTGTCATCTGGGAGAAGCTCTGTTTCAAGCCGCTCCTCCTCCAGGTCTAGAGGAGCCGGATGGGGTGTTTCGGGCATCTGGTCAGGACCCTCCCCGAGCACCTCGCTGGTGAGGTGTTTTGGGTACGTCCCACCGGGAGGAGACCAAGAGGCAGACCCTGGACCTGCTGGAGAGACCATGTCTCACAGCTGGCCGGGGAACGACTTGGGATCCTTCCAGGGGAGCTGGAGGATGCAGCCGGGGAGAGAGAGGCCTGGGCTTTCTGTTTGAGGCTGTTTCCCCCACGACCCGGCCCCGGATAAGCAGAAGACGACGAGATGGAATAATATTTGTCCGTCACATTGTTTTTAACTCCAGATGTGAGTTCAGGTGATTCTCCAGACTTCATCAAATTATCTCGGCTCTTTAAACCGCTGCTCTTCACCGTGGCTGACAGCATTGATTTCTGACCGTACAGGATGTTTATTAGAAGACTGATTACTGTTTGATTTCATGTTGACTCGATGAAGATGGATACGCACCTAAAGCCTGATGAGTTTAACCAGCAGGGGGTCGTTCTGTACGAGAGCGAGGTTCAGGAAGGAAAACAACTTGTGTTCTTTTTATCAGGAAACAAAAATTCAGTTTAAATTTCTGTAGATTCTTGGACTTTAAAGAGGATTCATGTCAAATAAGTTTTTTTTGGAGGTTTTTATTTTAATTGAATGTTATTTCAACGTTAAAAACATACCTGACGGGACTTTAATTCATGCTTATTTTACAAAATTTAGAAGCGTTCCATCAAATGTCATGTTGGTTTGAACCATGGATTTTGTTCTATCACAACCTGACCTGATTTTTTAAAATGTGTTTTAACTATAGCAAAAGATATTTGATGAAATAACAATAAAATCCTCTGATTGATCTCGTCTGATGTGACGAGATTTGATATGTTGATAGGGCTTATCCGTACTAGGCTTTTGAGGCGTCCCAGAGCCCATCCTGGCTTATTTTCATTCCCCTGTCCTTATTAATGGAGAGAGCGTTAAGGTTGGTAACACCTACATATATATGGGTGTGGATTTTGACCGTAAACTGGACGGGTCAGAGCAGGCTAGGGCACTTTACAGGAAAGGACAGAGCAGGTTGTTTTTCCCAAGGCTGAGGTCCTCTGATTTTTATGGTGACATGTTGTACATTTGTTATCAGTCTGTCGCTGTGCAGTCTTCTTTATGGTCGTCTGCTGAGGTGGCAGCTTGACTGCAAGGGACAACAATCGGCTGGGTAGACCGATTTAGAAATGTGCAGCTGTGGTGAGGAGGAACGTGGACTCTGTGGAAGCTGTTCTGGAGAGGAAGATGAGGGTTCTAATGCAGGGCATCCTGAAAAATCCCCGTCACTCTCTGCATGATGTGATCACAACTCAGGAAGTAACAAGTAACAGGTTCCTCTCCTTGCGCAGCAGGACGGGGGGATTTAAATGGCCATTCATCCTTTCTGCCCTCAGACAGTTTAACCAATCAAAGCCTGGAAGGAACTTAAACCATAACAAGTAACTTATCACTAGTGAAGTAACTTTTATTATTGTATGTTTATTTATATGGATGTACGGCCTGTGCATGTCTGATGTGTTGCTGCTGGACATCAGAATTGATCCTATAGGAGCTTAATAGAGTTTTTATCTCTCTATCCATCCATTCTACTATTTTAGGCGAGAGGCAGGGTACACCCCGAACAGGTCATCAGTCTGCTGCAGGGCCACACACACACAAAACCATCCACACATACACTCATTCCTGGAGACAATCTCATAGCAAACAATCAACCTAACATGCATGTTTTTGGAGGAAACAAGAGAAAACCCACACATGGAGAACATGCAAACTACACACAGAAAGGACAGCATTCCAAATTTTGTCCCCACTTGGGATTCAAACCCTGACCATCTTGCTGTGAAGCCACTGTGATTAACACTCAGATTAACATCGTCTTCACCCCCATTAAAGCTTGTTTATCCCTCTCTGATCCCTCAGATCTCTGATTTGATTACAATTAAATAATCTATTATTTGCAAAATAAATAGACAATTTAATTATTACAGCAAGCAAATCAAATAATTAGTGGTTTTAAAGTTAATTACAGCTTTAATTTTGGATGAAATGTTTGTGAAAGTCAGTGTTTCACAACAGGATTCCACTGAGGTTAATAATTATCAAACCCCTCGTGGCTGAATTCCACCGCTCTGCAGAAATTTGGACTTTATTTTGTGGTTTAAAGTGATTAAAAAAACGAACAAACGTTCAAATCTGGAAATAAATAAATGACTCATCACTGGAGGAGCTTCATTTTTTAAAAACAGCATCAGAAATGAGAACATCAGAGGAACAGGACGTGTTAGAGAGGCCAGACTGAGATGGTTAGTACATGTTTGGGTAGATTAAAGGGGGAACGTACCGGGGTGCTGGAGATCTCCTTGTCGTTGCAGATGAGATGAAGCTCAGCTGCATCACTCAGACTTTCAGTCTGAAGCCAGAGACGCACGCTTCCCTCTTCAGAAACATCCACCTGCCAACCTGACTTCAACTGAATCACTGCAAAAAAAATCCAGTGTGAAACGTCTGGTATCCATCAGGTTAAAGATGTGGAATCAAGTCAGTGATTCTGACGATATTTACTGTAACTTACAAGGATTTCTTACGTGCCAGCTGAGGTCTTTGAGTCTTTCAAGGTCTGCAAAAAGTCCAAAATGATTTTAGGTTCATTTGTAGTTAATTTAAGCAGAAAAGAAAACACTTTGAATTGAGAACATCTGCTTTTTTTGCCAAGTGAAGCAGCTGGGGTTTAAAAGCTTCCTGAAGAGAAAGCGGATTTAAGCTGGTCACCTTCTTAATACAATAACAAGTCAACACCAAGAGGTTGAGCTAAAGTTTTTTCATTTTAATATACTTTATTCATCCCTGACTGGGAAATTTGTTTGCTGCATTACACCACAGCAGGCTGCCACGACGGCACCAATGGTAGGAGAAACGGGGGGTTAAGCATCTTCCCCAAGGACACCTAGACGTAAGCTCAGTGGGAATTGATCCTGCAAACATCCGGAGAACTTCCAGTCCAAGGGTGAACGTTCTACCACTGAGCTATCGCCTCCCTTTTTGGAGCCATGTTATCAAAATATATCTAATATCCTTATTGTATGAAGGTCCAAAAACAGGCCAGTAGATTTTTATAGTTTTTAGAGTTTAAAAACTTCACTTTCTAGTCCAAACTTGTTCTTGAACCGGGAGAAGTCAGACTGAATTCCACTGAGCCCTCTAGGTGTCCCAGGACTAGACACCTAAGCCCCTGGTTGGTCCCACCATTGGTGCCGTTGTGTGGCTGTCTGCTGCGGTACAGTGCACCATTTGTGGGACTAATAAAGGAATTATTCTTCTAAAGGACTGCAATTCACTGGCTACTAGTTGTAGAACTAGTTAATCTATAGTTGGTGTTGAGTAACTGTATGCAGTTTCATTCCAATCCCTGTAGTTGTTTAGGAGTCATGGCTTTCACAAGTATTGTGAACTTGAAATTTTTTCTTTTTTTTTACCTTCTGCAGTGAACTCATAGCTGGATGATAGGTGTGGGTCATCATCGATCTCCACCGTGTAGAGACCCAGATCCTCCTCTGAGGGGTCAGTAAAGATCAGAACTGACCTGCCAACAACAAGTTAAATTAGACCGTACACGATTTAAACAAGTTCAATCATTTTTAAAATAAAATACTTTTTTTTTACAAATGTTACATTTTTAAAAGACAGACTGAAATAATCTACATGAGATCTGTGGTTGAGACGTCGTCAGTTAGACCATCTAACCGACATGGACCAGATCAAACCTGTTCTTTTTGGTCTCTTCTCTCATCTTCTTCGTATCAATGGCTTCACTGTAATTCTTGCTCCACATGAACTTGCTGTAATCGTTTATATCCGTGGCCTCGAAGCCCAAAAATATGAATCCATCGCCATCCACGCCAATTTCAATATCTCTGGTGCCTGAGAGTAAAAAAATAAGAGTGACGTGCTTTTCATTCAGCAGATTAACACTTGATTTTAAATTTGATTTGTTAATCTAACGTGAAGTTTATTTTTTTAATTTTATTTTTAGCCAAAATAAAATACGACTCTGTCATATGAGTGGAGCCTGAAGTCGACCTGCTGCTTTTCCGGATCGAGAGAAACCAGATAGGGTGGTTCGGGCATCTGGTTAGGATGCCTCCCAAACACCTCGCTGGTGAGGTGTTTCGGGCACGTCCCACTGGGAGGAGACCAAGAGACAGACCCCGGACCTGCTTGACAGACTTTGTCACCCAGCTGGACAGGGAACACCTCAGGATCTTCCAGGTGAGCTGGAGGATTCAGTCAGGGTGAGAGAAGCCTGGGCTTCCCGTTTGAGGCTTCTCCACAATCCGGCCCGAGATAAGCGGCAGACCACAGAACGAACGAACGATACCTTTAGTATTTTTCAACTTACTTAAGCTTTTTTAGAAACCTCAAGTTTTTCTGTTATTCTTAACTTTTTGAGTTTTAAAATTACTTGAATTGCTACACAAAAACAACAAAAATTTTTAATGTACATGTAATTTTTGTTTGACAGACATAGGGTGACATAGTGGGTTTTTTTTTTGTTTGTTTATTTTTTATAGTAAACTGACCTGGTTGGGTTTGAACTGTGACTGGGTCAGAGGCCAGAGAAGCACGACCCACTCCTGCATCATTAACAGCTGATACACGGAAACGATAAGTCTGACCAACCTCCAGACCCGAAACCTGCAAGAGGTCAAAGAAAACTTTAATGAATCCATAGTTAATCCTGGACGTGAGGCGTCTCAGTGAAGGGTTCTACCTTGTAATGTGTGTCAGAAACTGGTTTATCAGTCAGAGAAACCCAGTCCTCTGATTGGTCAGCCGGAGTGACTTCTAGAATGTAGCCGACGACAGGACTTTGACCTTCGTACAGAGGAGCTGCCCAAACCAGAACAAGGGACCCATTCCTCACCTCCCGGAAATCCAGATCAAAGGGGCAACCTGAGAAGGAGAGATTTAAATAGTTAATATTATTTTTCTATTGGGTAGTAGTTGTGAGCGCCTGGCGGTAAAATAGGGAACGGTCAAGTCGATAAAATCAGCCAGAATCGTTTTCTCACCTATGGATTTCTGTTTGAAACTATTTACCAAAAATATTCGTTCCTACCCTCACCATGGTAACCAGGGTCTACGTTCCTACCCTCACCATGGTAACCAGGATCTACATTCCTACCCTCACCATGGTAACCAGGATCTACGTCCCTAGCCTCACCATGGTAACCAGGATCTACTTTCCTACCATCACCATGGTAACCAGGATCTACGTTCCTACCCTCACCATGGTAACCAGGATCTACATTCCTACCATCACCATGGTAACCAGGATCTACCTTCCTACCCTCACCATGGTAACCAGGATCTACGTTCCTACCCTCACCTTGGTAACCAGGATCTACGTTCCTACCCTCACCATGGTAACCAGGATCTACGTTCCTACCCTCACCTTGGTAACCAGGATCTACGTTCCTACCCTCACCATGGTAACCAGGATCTACGTTCCTACCCTCACCATGGTAACCAGGATCTACGTTCCTACCCTCACCATGGTAACCAGGATCTACAATCCTGCCCTCACCATGGTAACCAGGATCTACGTTCCTACCCTCACCATGGTAACCAGGATCTACATTCCTACCCTCACCATGGTAACCAGGATCTACGTCCCTAGCCTCACCATGGTAACCAGGATCTACTTTCCTACCATCACCATGGTAACCAGGATCTACAGTGGTGGTCAAAAGTTTACATACACTTGTAAAGAACATAATGTCATGGCTGTCTTGAGTTTCCAGTTATTTCAACAACTCTGATTTTTCTCTGATATAGTGATTGGAACAGATCCTTTTTTGTCACAAAAAACATTCATGAAGTTTGATTCTTTTATGACTTTATTATGGGTAAACTGAAAATGTGACGAAATCAGCTGGGTCAAAAATATACATACAGCAATGCTAATATTTGGTTACATGTCCTTTGGCCATTTTTACTTCAATTAGGCGCTTTTGGTAGCCATCCACAAGCTTCTGGCAAGTTTCTGGTTGAATCTTTGACCACTCCTCTTGACAGAATTGGTGCAGTTCAGTTAAATTTGTTGGCTTTCTGACATGGACTTGTTTCTTCAGCATTATCCACATGTTCTCAATGGGATTTAAGTCAGGACTTTGGGAAGGCCATTCTAAAACCTTAATTCTAGCCTGATTTAGCCATTCCATTACCACTTTTGATGTGTGTTTGGGGTCATTGTCCTGTTGGAACACCCAACTGCGCCCAAGACCCAACCTTTGGGCTGATGACTTTAGGTTTTCTTGAAGAATTTGAAGGTAATCCTCCTTCTTCATTGTCCCATTGACTCTCTGTAAAGCACCAGTTCCATTGGCAGCAAAACAGGCCCACCGTGCTTGATGGTAGGCATGGTGTTCTTGGGGTTAAAGGCCTCACCTTTTCTCCTCCAAACCTATTGCTGGGCATTGTGGCCAAACAGCTCAATTTTTGTTTCATCTGACCACAGAACTTTCCTCCAGAAGGTCTTATCTTTGTCCATGTGATCAGCAGCAAACTTTAGTCGAGCCTTAAGGTGCCGCTTTTGGAGCAAGGGCTTCCTTCTTGCACGGCAACCTCTCAGTCCATGGCGATGCAAAACACGCTTGACTGTGGACACTGACACCTGTGTTCCAGCAGCTTCTAATTCTTGACAGATCTGCTTTTTGGTGCTCCTGGGTTGACTCTTCACCCTCCCGACCAGTTTTCTCTCAGCAGCAGGTGACAGCTTGCGTTTTCTTCCTGATCGTGGCAGTGACAAAACAGTGCCATGCACTTTCTACTTACAAACAATTGTTTGCACTGTTGCTCTTGGAACCTGCAGCTGCTTTGAAATGGCTCCAAGTGACTTTCCTGACTTGTTCAAGTCAATGATTCTCTTTTTCAAATCTGTGCTGAGCTCCTTTGACTTTCCCATTGTAGCGTTTGTGGGTGTTTTTATACAATGAGCCCTTTTTAAAAGGCCTCAGAGAAGTCACCAGCTGCAGTCACTCATAATCACTCACAAGAAGTTAAGAGGTCATGCTATGAAGCTCATGTCATTGACACAACTTTCTAAGTCTCCAAAATTGCTCATTCATGTTGCTGTATGTATATTTTTGACCCAGCTGATTTCGTCACATTTTCAGTTTACCCATAATAAAGTCATAAAAGAATCAAACTTCATGAATGTTTTTTGTGACAAAGAAGGATCTGTTCCAATCACTATATCAGAGAAAAATCAGAGTTGTTGAAATAACTGGAAACTCAAGACAGCCATGACATTATGTTCTTTACAAGTGTATGTAAACTTTTGACCACCACTGTACGTTCCTACCCTCACCATGGTAACCAGGATCTACATTCCTACCATCACCATGGTAACCAGGATCTACCTTCCTACCCTCACCATGGTAACCAGGATCTACGTTCCTACCCTCACCTTGGTAACCAGGATCTACGTTCCTACCCTCACCATGGTAACCAGGATCTACGTTCCTACCCTCACCTTGGTAACCAGGATCTACGTTCCTACCCTCACCATGGTAACCAGGATCTACGTTCCTACCCTCACCATGGTAACCAGGATCTACGTTCCTACCCTCACCATGGTAACCAGGATCTACATTCCTACCATCACCATGGTAACCAGGATCTACCTTCCTACCCTCACCTTGGTAACCAGGATCTACGTTCCTACCCTCACCATGGTAACCAGGATCTACGTTCCTACCCTCACCTTGGTAACCAGGATCTACGTTCCTACCCTCACCATGGTAACCAGGATCTACGTTCCTACCCTCACCATGGTAACCAGGATCTACGTTCCTACCCTCACCATGGTAACCAGGATCTACATTCCTACCATCACCATGGTAACCAGGATCTACCTTCCTACCCTCACCATGGTAACCAGGATCTACGTTCCTACCCTCACCTTGGTAAGCAGGATCTACGTTCATACCCTCACCAGCTGTGGGTGGTGACCGAAAGAACGAGATTGCGGATACAAGCGGCTGAAATGAGGTTCTTCCGCAGGGTGGGTTAGGGTTAGGATGGGTTCTCCCTCAGAGATCAGGGCAGGAGTTCTGCCATCAGGGAGTAGCTCAGTGTCGAGCCTCTCCTCCTCGAGACCGAAAGAAGCCAAATGGGGTGGTTTGGGTATCTGGTCGGAAGCCTCCCGAGCATCTCACTGGTGAGGTGTTTCAGGCACGTCCCACCAGGAATAGACCAAGAGGCAGACCCCAGACCTGCTGGAGAGACTTGTCTCACAGCTGGATGGGGAATGACTCAGGATCCTTCGGGGTGAGCTGGAGGAAGCAGCTGGGGTGACAGGAACCTGGGCTTCCCTTCTGAGGTCGTTGTCTCCGCGACTTGGCCCTGAATAAGCAGAAGACGAAGTTCTTGCAGCGAGCGTCCGGATGTTTCCCATCTCATATTTATCCATATTTTATTTCCAGGTAACTTTGTTTCTCAGTGCTTTTATTTTAAACTTGAATTTCTTTTCACTAAAATAATTTTTAAACCATATTCTTTAAATAAACGTGAACATATTTTAAAATAATCAGAACATTATAAAGACTTTAAGTCGATCCGTACGTCTCTTAATTCCCTCTGGTTTTTTCCTGCAAGTCATTTGCATAATAATTTCCAGTTATTTTTAATTAATAACGACACAGAGGAAAGCCCATTTACTGAGATTAATGAGCTTCTGTAGATTCTACTTTTATAAACTGTCCTTAATTTTAATCTAAAGTGCACAGAAAGCGGTGGTGGAGGGGTGAGGAGCGGGAGGAGGGTCACCCTCAGGGGCTTTCTCATTACATGCATGTAAACTACATGTTTATGCATGTTGTCAGAAGAGATGATGAATGCTTTACATTTTCTGGAGATGTGGGTTCCTTGTCCTCCACTCTGTTAAAATTTCATCCCATCTTCCTGGAACGGCACGTGCACTTTTATCCGGATGGGGAGACTTTTTACCACAAGTATTTTCATTCATTTATTTTCTGAACCACTTATTCCTAACAGAGATGGATGGGTTGCTGGAGCCAATCCCAGATGATTGCAGGCGAGAGGCAGGGAACACCCTGCAAAGGTCACCAGTCTGTTGAACAGCCCCACACACAACCATCCACACACACTCCTTCCTAGGGGCAATTTCATAGCAGCCAATCAACGTAAAACATATGTTTTTTAGAGGGTGGGAGGAAACCCATGCATACACAGGGAGAACATGCAAACCCTACACAGAAAGGCCAGTAATTCAAGCCAAATCTCCCCTCAGGATTTGAACCCGTGATCTTCTTGCCGTGAGGCCACCATGCAGCTGTACAAGTGTTTTTTGTTTTCTGCATTAATTCGTCTCTCAGATGACATTAAAACTCCTCAAAATATTAAAATCAGACGGCAAAATGAGAAAAAAATTACTCATTAAATCAGGTGATTTTCATCTCTTTTATATTAAATCAAATTTACAGAGTTTACCTAAACACACCCATGTGTGACATCGCACGGTGCAGGGATTGTGACCATATGGTGATTTCACTCTGACTCAAAGGAAGAAAGCAGAAACAGACCTTTTTTTTTTATCTTGCCTTATAAAAAAATTCAAACATTTACTTTAATGTTGCATTTTTTAACTGTTAAAATACTTAAATTTATATTTGTGTAAATGTGTTTAAAAAAAAAAGATCTGTGGGGGGTTTTAAAGTCACAGAAACACTAATATGCATTTTTTTATGACTAAAAAGGTGATAAAATGGCAAAAATTCAATTTGTTGCTTGTTCAGATTAGACATTTTTATACTAAAAGGTCAATAAATCAAAAACTTTTGTACCTAGAGATCTGAAACTTTACACAGTTGTTATTAACAATGGAAGGAATTATGCCTACTAAGAAGTATGTCTTGGTTAGGGACATTCAAAAAATGAACAAAATTAGACGAGGTTAAAAATGTACCGTTCCGTTCCGTCATCTTCCGCTTGTTCCGGGGTCGGGTCGCTGGGGCAACAGCCTCAAACGGGCAGCCCAGGCCTCTCTCTCCCCGGCTGCATCCTCCAGCTCACCTGGAAGGATCCCAAGCCGTTCCCCAGCCAGCTGTGAGACATAGTCTCTCCAGCGGGTCCGGGGTCTGCCCCTTGGTCTCCTCCCGGTGGGACGTCCCCAAAACACCTCGCCAGCGAGGCCCTCGTCAGCGAGCAGTTTATGTTTAAACTACTGTAGGATAGATTCTGAAGCTCTGACACTCTTCATGTACATATGTACAGAAACTAGAAGGTCTAAGCTTTATTTTGATGTATAGTACAAGCATGTAACTTGAAAGATGTTGCTGTAATAAGCAATGGCATTTGGGTATGTCCAACTATTGTGCACAGCCCGAAAATAGGTGGGTGTTAAGAGGTTAAAGAATAGATACGATGCAGTAGTTAGCATGTTGGCGTTACAGCAAGAGGGTCGTGGGGTTTGAGTCCTGGGTAGGCTCGAAACACTGGCCATTCTGTGTTAAGTTTGCATGTTCTCCCTGTGTATGTGTGAGTGCACTCCCATTTCCTCCACCCTCCAAAAACCCATCATTTTAAGTTCCTGTTTTGAATGTAACTGCTGGTTCCAGTGAGTTTGTGTGTGTTACTAGAGCTCTCTAGTAACATCAGAGGAACAGCACATGTTAGAGGTTTTAAAGTCAGAGAGGTCAGACTGAGATGGTTTGGACATGTGCAGAGAAGAGAGAGAGAGTACATCAGAAGAAGGATGCTGGGTTTGGAACCACCAGGAAAGAGGACTAGAGGAAGACCAAAGAGGAGGTTCATGGATACAGTGAAGGAAGACATGAAGATAGTTGGTGTGACTGAAGAGGATGCAGCAGATAGGGTTAGATGGAAGAAACTGACTTGCTGTGGCGCCCCCTAAAGGGAGATGATGGAAGAAGAAGTAGAAGAAGGAGAGCAGATCATAAATACCCGTGGGTAATTCTGGTCCTCCTTTGAGGTACTTTATCAAACACTAACTACCGCCCTCGGGGATCACAGAGCTCCTGACTGAGTAAATAAACCAGTTCATCTGTTTAATAAACTCTACTTATTTATTTTCATATCAGATCACTTCGTTCACGTTAAAAAGAGCCGATGGAATAAAAAAAAAAACACTGAAGCTGGAAAAACGTCTTCTAGGAGATAGAGAAATGTTTTTTTTTCTATTTCAAGATTCATAAAGCTTTTATTTTACCTATGAAAACACGATGTAGAGAAAGAATGAAGTGGTCTGGCTGTTCAGGGTTACTCAGTACTAACTATAGATGAACTGATTAGGTTTTCAGTTTCGTGTGAATAAAGCTTGAGGTCATAAATTCCTGTGAATGTGAAATCTTCTAAAACATTTATGAGATTTTTTATTGAAACTACCTACAGTTACTCAGTACCGATTATTGATGAACTGATTTGGTTTTCAAGCTCATGCATTCAAAGATCAAAATCACAAAGATTGATGCAACAAAATGAAAAACGTTACACATTTAACTGCTTTAATTCAGGTTTTACATTAACTTTAATTATTTATTATTAATGTTATTGATACACAATTTGTGGAACGTGATGAATGTGAGAAATTTGGAAATTATTAAAAAAACTAGATTCTTTAACGAGTATAGAATAGAGACTCCATTTTTCCTCTTCTCAGTTTCTGTTTCCCTCTTCTCACGTTTCTTGGACGTTCTCACCCTATTCAGGGCCCATTTGGGGTATCCACAGACCGAGAGGGCTTTTTGGACATGGTGTGTCTCCTTCTTCTTAGCCTCTGTGCTCGTGGGTACCTCCTCAGCCCTGTGTTGTAAAGTTCTGATGACGCCCAGTTTGTGTTGCAATGGATGATTAGAGTCAAACTGTAGGTATTGGTCTGTGTGAGTGGGAGTGGAGGCGTTAGATACATTCTGCCCGGGATTTACAGCAGCCTTTTGAAGCCATGGACTAAAGATGACACCTCGTGACCCAGTTTCACGCCTCTCATTAGCAGGAATTTCTATTCACTAGGCTTTTAGGATTTTTATAATAGGGTTTGTTTACTGGTCTGTGGCTACAATAAGAGCCATTCACGGTCATCATAGGTAACGCAGGCTCTTTCGTCGAGCCCGTCCTTACTATTTTTTACCTTTTACTCAGGTTAGTATAAATAGATCCAGTTTTCAGTCCATTTCATTCAGATTGAAAATGATTTCCGGATGGAAGTCGAAACGTCTCGATCAAGAATTAAACTGTCCAGAAGACTTTTTTGAAACTTTTTCTACTATGGATCACTCCTGGATGAATGAGGGACTACACGGTCTTTAACGAGTGTTTTTGTGTTTTTACCTGGTTGTGGCATCGTCCACTTCTCACAAAGAAAAGCTTCACTGGCATCAGACGGTGTACCCACTCCGGCCATGTTAGCAGCAAAAACACGGAACTGGTAGAAAAGCCCATTTTCTAGGTGGCACACCTGGAAAGGTAGAAGGAAATGGTGTGGATTAAACTAAACAGCTCCTCCTTTTTGGTCCACAAATAAATAAAAAAAAACACAAAGAAGAAAGGAAAGGGGACTAGTCAAGCTAGTCCTTTGCAGGGCCAACGAATGGGCACCAAAACGAAGGAAAATTACTCTTATTTTTCAAAATGTTCTGGAGGGGGCAATGCCCCCTAGCTCCAGCTATACTGGCTTTGTCAATGACCTCATGCCAACCTTTCCCGGATCCTGGATCCGCTCCTGAATACCAACTATAGATGAACTTGTGATAAATAACAGGCAGGGTTTTATTGTTGAACGACTCGGTGGAGACTTGTTGTTGCTTCAGGAGGTGATTCGTCAGTATTGATGCGTTTATTGATCCGTTTATTGATCCTCATTAACTTTTCTTTCCTCGTCTTTAAACCAGTTCCAGTTTTTTTCTTCTCGAATCAACAAAATGTAAAAACTTTAAGACGATTTTAAAATCTTTAAAATACATTTCACATGTTTATTTTTATATCAGATTTATTTTTTATTTTTACTCATTTTTAAAAACAATTCTTTATTAATAATTAATCAAATAAATGGTTGGATCAAATATTTTATTTAAAGACATCTTTTTGCTAAATTACATTTTTATTATATTTTTTATAAATACTTATTTTTTACAAAAATATCAATAATTTGGAAAAACGGATTAAGTTTGTATTTATTGGGGCTAAAATTAAGTCATGGTTTCCAGTTGTGTCCACTAGATGGCGCTCAGCTTTCATCCAATCAAAATGAAAAGAAACAACAATATTTATTTATTTACTTTTTTTTTTTTACTCAGTACCAACTATGGGTATTTTTTATTATTTATTTATTTATTTAATTTATATGTAAAAACATTTAATGTGAAACTGAAACATTAAACTTTTTTATTTTTATTCAGTTTAATAAAAAAAAACTGAAGTTGTTCAAGATTCAAAAATTTTTTTTTTTATTTAGAGCTTTTTTTTCTTTTCAATTTTGCAAAAACTAACATTATAATTCATTTTGACCAAATTTGGAAACATTATTAAAATACCGACCTGATATTTTTTTTATAGTTTATGATGTATTTAATTAAATCTTAGTTATTTTTAAAAATGTCTCGATTCCAGAAAAAAAAAAAAAAGATGGTGTTTAAACGTCACAAACAAATTTTTGAAGATGATAGTTTTAAAAATAATTTTTCAAGTTTTTTAAAATAATACTTGAGGTCCCAGGGGGCGTTGGCCTAGTGGTAGAGATACCGTATTTCAACCGGGAGAACCTGATTCGATCTAAAATCTAAGACTTTTATATGTGCCTTATGGCCGTGAAATTACGGTACTCTATTCATCCCTCACCGGGGAAATTTGTGTGCCGGACTCCTTACACCGCAGCAGGCTGCCCTTCGACAGCGCCACTGGTGGGAGAAGCGGGGGTAGGTGTCTTCTCCAAGGACCCTAGACGTGCTCTTTGTGGGACGCGACCCCGCATCCTTACGGTCCGCGCGCGAATGCTCTAACCACTGAGCTGCCGTCTCCACCCAAATTTAATAAATACTGTTAACTCTTTTAATGGTCAGTGCGTCTGCTTTCCTGGTGCTCTCTACCTGATCCTGAACCAGCGGTCTGGTTAGATAAACATTTCCTGTAGCTACACTCACAACAGGAATGTGTGTAAACTGTTAATATAAAGTGTTCAAATCCCACCCCTTTCTTTACCTCCATCTTCCACTTAACGTTCTATTTTTTTTATTGTTACATAAACAGGACGTCTCACTCGCTGCGGATGGTACACTGTTTGCATTTCTCCTTTTGCTGCATGTTCTCATTAGAGAGTTCACCCTCTCGATGGGACCTCCAGCGCTCCAGGCTCATGGACTAATCTTGATGTACGGCACGGCAGCACAGTCCTTTTCATTCTAATTGGCTTTGTCTTTGTTTTTTTCCCCTGAGATAAAAATAACCACTCACACAAAAACATATTTGCAGAATGTCTAATTATGAGCTACCTGTAATCTCTGAGAGACAGGTTAAAGATTTTACTTTCCTTTACGTCTCCATGGACACTGCTTGTTGCCTAGTGATGCAGTAATGTGAAAGAGGGGGCTTAGCTTTTACTGTCATTACCATAAACACCATAAAGGAGGGAAAAAAGTATAATTATATTAAATAAGTCAGAGCTGAGCGGCCGCCTTCTACTGGTTTCTGTTTAGAAGCTGTTCTCTATGAACAATAAAAACTGTGAATCCTGTAAACGTGATTTAATCCAAAGCAAAATCACTAAAAAGTCCAATAAAGAACATCAAACGTATGAATTTTTATACTATTTTGACCTACAGAATATGGAGGAGGATTAAAGTAGGGTGGGCAAACTTTTTGGTTTGCGGGCCACATTGAGTTCTAACATTTGACCAGGCGGCCGGATAGGGATCAGATGGATGGCATGCTTTGGTAACCTCTAGATTAGACCGATAGAATGGCGCTCGATTTTAAGCAAGCGCTAAATGTTACATCAAGAGCGTTAAATTTCAAATCTAGCGGCGCTAGGTTTGAAATCTAAGCACTTGATGTAACATTTTACTTGTTTTAACATCTAACGTGCTTGTTTACATGCGTGTATTGGCCCTGATGGCTTTCCATATCCGTGCACACTTTATTTTGAAGGTGTGTGCATCACGGACACACACATTTTAATGAGAGCAGTGTTGTTGTATTTTTGGCACCATCTAGTGAGGAAACATCGGAATTGCAATGTTTTTTATTTTAAATTTCTCAGGTTCGGCGGGCTGGATCAAACTGTTTAACGGGCCGCATGTGGCCCGCGGCCCGTAGTTTGCCCATGCCTGCATTAAACACTCAGACTGTTTGTGTTTTTTAACACTCATCATTTTAATTTGAACTGCTTACAGTTACCACCTCTCAATAAAACTCTCTAAACGTCGTATTTGTGCAGCTTTAAATTTTAAGTTTTGGTAACCGTTGCCAACACAAACCGTGCACCTTGGCCATCCTTTCTGCTTAGCTACAAAACTACAGACAGATTCAAAAGGATGTTTTTAGGGGTTTCACATCCCACTGTCATTTCTATTCGCTCTGATTGGCCGTTCATTTACCAGGTCTTACAAATGTTTCCTAATTTTTTGGTGGTGCAAGCCTGGCTAATGAACACCCTTTTCTTGTCCCATTTTTTAAAACCCAACTGCCCACAAAATGTGGAGGATTAAACACTCTGTCTGTGTTTCCGTAACACTTCGGTGAACACCGATACCATACCGTTCCATTTTATTCCATCGTCCTCTGCTTATCCGGGCTGGGTCATAGCGGGAACAGCCTCAGATAGTAACCCCAGGCTTCTCTCAGCCCGATTGCATCCGCCTGCTCACCTGGAAGGATCCCAAGTCGTTCTACAGCCAGCTGTGAGACACAGTCTCTCCAACAGGTCCGTGGTTTGCCTCTTGGTCTCCTCCTGATGTGACGTGTCCCACCTCACCAGCGAGGCGCTCGGGAAGCGTCTTGACCAATGCTGAACCACCCCGTCTGGTTTCTTTTGACCTGAAGGAGGAGCGGCTCTACTCCAAGCTCTACCCAGATGACAAAGCTCCTCACCCGATGTGAGAGGCCAGTGAGAATCAACTAGCCCTGAAAATGGATGGCGCTGGAGCGCTGGGCCTATACCCAGCTGTCGCCGGCAACGGAAGTCGCAAGCGCTACGCCAAGATGAGTAGGAGGGACGCCGCAGTGCGGACGGAAGCCAGGAACAGATCTTTGTGTTTCCTGTCCATCTGTGAGACATAGTCTCTCCAGCAGATCCGGGGTCTGCCTCTGGACCCCCTGCTGATGGAACATGCCCCAAAAACCTCACCAGTGAGGCGCTTGGAAGGCATTCTGACCAGATGCCAGAACCACCCCATCTGGCTTCTCGTGACCCAGAGGAGCAGCTATCTCTAACACCACTGATACCATTTTAATTAAACTGCTCACAGTTACCCAGTACCAAGTTTAGATGAACTTATTATGTTTTGTAGGGTTATGAAAGAATGTTTGGATCTGTCGGGCAGGCGGAGGCATATGGTTCGATGCCTATTCTTGTTTACCAAAACGACATATTTCCCAACAACATGCAATCGAAGCATCAAAGCTGAAACCAAACAACCAGGTAGCGGCCATCTTGCCTCCATAAAGCCATCCTGCTGTAAACATTCACATTAGAAATGTTGGTAGAGTGTCTGCCGAAGCAGCCGACCGAATAAATTCCACCATGTTTTTCTCTTGAAATGGAAAAAGAAAAAGTTTCTGTTGTGAAGAAACTTTTTTCACCTTCAGGGAAAAATATTCAAATGCAAAATAAAAAAAAACATGGAAAAAGAAAAGTCTGTATTTTTTAAAGTCAACTTGAAAGTATATGAAAAAGTTATATCTGAGATTTGTTTATAAAATGTTACTTTTAAACTTTAAAAAATAGACACACTTAAGCAGAAAATAATTGAAATTTTTGACTAGAACTAAAAAGTTCTGAAATGACTAGATGAAAATTTCAAAGCTCTTGTTTGAATATTTGCGATGACCACCAGAATCTGCACCCACGGCGGCTCTACCCGAGCTCACGTCCCTGGCTTCCAAGCGAACTGCGGCTGCCCTCCAACTCGTCATGGCATCGCCATCGTGACTCCGGTTGCCAGTAACAGCCAGGTATGAGCCCAACCCTCCAGCGCCATCCATTTTCAGGGCTAGTTGATTCTCACTGGCCTCTCTCAGAGATCGGGTGAGGAGTTCTCCCACTTGGGAGGAGCTCGGTGTCGAGCTGCCCCTCCTCCGGGTCGAGAGGAACCAGATGGGGTGGCTTGGGCATCTGGTCAGGATGCCTCCCGAGCATCTCGCTGGTGCCGTGTTTCAAGCATGTCCCTCTAGGAGGAGACCAAGAGGCAAATACCAGACCCGCTGGAAAGACTATGTCTCACAGCTGGCTGGGGAACAACTCGGGATCCTCCTGGGTGAGCTGGAGGATGCAGCCGGAGTGAGAGAAGCCTGGGGTTCCCGTCTGAGGCTGTTGCCCTGGATAAGCGGAAAATGATGGAATGGAAAAATTTCATTTGAAAAAAAGAAACTACGATCAGTGTAAAATTTGTTTTACAGATATTAATATAATCATTTTCATATTGAATTATATGACTTCAAATAAATCAATTTAATTTCAAATATGTGTGTGAATAGGTGAGTGTGAGCGACACTGTAAAGCATCTGAATGCCAACGCAGGTGAAAAGAGCTGAAGAAGTGGAGTCCAGTTACCAACACCATGTTAATTTGTCTGCTGTAATCTGATCTCCCCTTGCATGCACTGGCCTCCTCATGTTAGTCATATTTATAGTTTTTATACATTATTTTTTATTGTTTGTTATTTTTCTTGTTTATTTATTTGATTTCTTCCCATTTTATTCACTTATCGCTCGTCTCGTTAAGGCTTTGGGCCTAATTCTCTACCAGCAACGTAAAAATATCACCTGGTACGACATCACGACATCAGTGTGGATTGAAAAGTTAAAAACCTCATGGCTCGTTATGGTATAATTTAACCCATCGCTGCTAATTGACAGTATTTTGTCTTGAGAGGCAAAATCGGCCGATTTAATTGTTCCGTTCCGTCGTCTTCCACTTATCCGGGGCCGGGTCGTGGGGACAACCTCAGACGGGAAGCCCAGGCTTCTCTCACCCCGAGGATCCCGAGTCGTTCCCCGTCCAGCTGTGAGACATAGTCTCTCCAGTGGGTCCGGGGTCTCCCTCTTGGTCTTCTCCCGGTGGGAGGTGCCTGAAACACCTCACCAGCGAGACGCTCGTAAATCGACCAACCATAAATTGGTCATGTACTGTTAAAAATGTAACAAATTAAAAGCTGCTGCATGGATTTTAAAAGTAATTAAAATTTTGGAATCCATTAAGCAGACGGTTTCATTTCTCTTCTAATTTCCTGTGAGTCGACCCGGGTGAACGTCACTGACCTTAAACTGCCTCTCTTTGGCAGGCGAGACGTTGACCTCTCTCCATGCTTCCACGCCCTTCTCCCTCTGGTCCAGGTAGTATCCACGTACTGGGTTTCCCCCGTTAAACGCCGGTGCCCTCCATCCCAGCACCATCTCAGATCCGTTGCACAGCAGCAGGGCGACAGCAGACGGAGAAGAAGGAAGCTCTGCAGAAACAAACCGAATAGAGATGGACGCCAGATTTCAATTTCTATTTAGATGAGTAAATTTATGACTTTGAGGCGACTTTAAGTATTCATTGATTAAATATTTAGCTTCCAGGAAATATGCAGCTCATGCCCTGTTAGATAAGAATGTATTTCCTCACAAAGAGCTGGATGGGTGCCATTATTCCCCAGGTAATGGCACAGTGGCAGAGGAGATAGTGAGGTTTTGCTGGCAAGCCAAATGATTCATCTCTGTCTGTAGCGAATGCTGCCAGGAGCGTTTACATTATAAGGGGGTGGGTGGGGAAGTAAGAGGGGTCAACATTACACCCAATGAGGAGTCATTTTGTGGAAAAAATACCATGTGAGGAAGAAGCTGAACTACACCAACAAAACTGACGACATGGTGAAGCACAGAAGGGTCTCGCTCATGTTTGCAGCTTCATCGTTTTAAAGATTTTTAATGCAGTTTTATGTTGTGTTGCTTTAAATTTTAAATCATCCAAATTAATAATAAAACGTTCCTAGTTGTTCATAAAATGAACAGATGAAAAATTGTCTGTTTCTGCTTTCTTTCTACGTGTTGGAGCAGACTCAATAGAGCCACCATCATGTAGGACAGAAGCTACTTCTTCTTTTTTCATCATTTCCCTCCAGAGGGCGCCACAGAAAGTCAGTTTCTTCCATCTAACCCTATCTCCTGCATCCTCTTCAGTCACACCAACTATTTTCATGTCTTCCTTCACTGTATCCATGAACCTCCTCTTTGGTCTTCCTCTAGTCCTCTTTCCTGGTGGTTCCAAACCCAGCATCCTTCTTCTGATGTACTCTCTCTCTCTCCTCTGCACATGTCCAAACCATCTCAGTCTGACCTCTCTGACTTTAAAACCTCTAACATTTGCTGTTCCTCTGATCCTGTCCATCCTGGTCACTCCCAGAGAGATCCTCAGCATCTTCATCTCTGCTACAAACATCTCTGTTTCTTGTCCTTTCTTCAGTGCTACTGTTTCTAGACCAATCAGCATGGCCGCTCTCACCACACTGACTTTAGACCAATCAGCATGACCGCTCTCACCACACTGTCTCTAGACCAATCAGCATGGCCGCTCTCACCACACTGTCTCTAGACCAATCAGCATGGCCGCTCTCACCACACTGCCTCTAGACCAATCAGCATGGCCGCTCTCACCACACTGTCTCTAGACCAATCAGCATGGCCGCTCTCACCACACTGTCTCTTGACCAATCAGCATGGCCGCTCTCACCACACTGACTTTAGACCAATCAGCATGGCCGCTCTCACCACACTGACTTTAGACCAATCAGCATGGCCGCTCTCACCACACTGCCTCTAGACCAATCAGCATGGCCGCTCTCACCACACTGTCTCTAGACCAATCAGCATGGCCGCTCTCACCACACTGTCTCTAGACCAATCAGCATGGCCGCTCTCACCACGGTTTTCTACACTTTCCCTTTCATTCTAGCTGAAACTCTTCTATCACACATCACACCTGATACTTTCCTCCACCCGTTCCAGCCTGCCTGCATACGCTTCTTCACCTCTTTTCCACACTCTCCATTGCTCTGGACTGTTGATCCTAGATAGTTAAAATTTTCCACCATGTAACATTAAAATCTTCCATATAACATTTAACACGCTTGTTTAAAATCTAGTTCCATTCTATCGGTCTAATCTAGCGGTTACCAAAGCATGACATCCATCTGTTCCTGTTCTGGCCCCCTTTGTCAAATGTTAGAACTAAATGTGACCTGCGAATAAAAAAGTTTGCCCACCCCTGGTCTAACCCTATCTCCTGCATCTTCTTCGGTCACACCAACTATCTTCATGTCTTCCTTCACTGTATCCATGAACCTCCTCTTTGGTCTTCCTCTAGTCCTCTTTCCTGGTGGTTCCAAACCCAGCATCCTTCTTCTGATGTACTCTCTCTCTCTCCTCTGCACATGTCCAAACCATCTCAGTCTGGCCTCTCTGACTTTAAAACTTCTAACATGTGCTGTTCCTCTGATCCTGTCCATCCTGGTCACTCCCAGAGAGATCCTCAGCATCTTCATCTCTGCTACAAACATCTCTGTTTTCCTGTCTTTTTCTCAGTGACACTGTCTCTAGACCAGGCGTGGGCAAACTATGGCCCGCGGGCCACATTAAACGTTTTAATCCGGCCCGCCAAACGAATAAATGGAATAAATAAACCTTGTTAATGTTTTATTTCTCCTACATTCTGATGTTTCCTCACCAGATGGTGATGTATGATATGGAAAGCCATCGGGTCCAAACAAATCTTCTGAGTTGATCGCACACTTTTTTTCTCATGTACTTTTTATGTTTAGAAATCTTGACAGAAAATGTTACAAATGAGGTCTGACTGATTTATCGGTCGACGCGCTCTCATGGAACATCGGTAGTTGGAAAAAATATCGCCGATCAGTGCGACATTAAATTGTTCTTTCTCTGACCCTTTAAATCGGTATCGGCCCTTTGGTTGGGCCATCGTTAAAAACACTGTAAAACATGTAGAAAGTTTAATTCAAACTTACTGATGGCAGCTTTCACGGTTATGGCTTCAGACTCATCTGAATATTTGCTGTTTCCAAATCTGCTCACACCTTTAACTCTGAAGACGTAATCTTTCTGGGTCACCAGGCCGTGCACCGTGAACCTGCACAGAAACAACACATTTAAATCTCAATAGAAAATCATTTATCTTTATTTTTCTATGATAAAGATGTTGTTCCATCGTCTTCGGCTCATCCGGGCCAGGTCACAGGGGCAACAGCCTCAGACGGGAAGCCCAGGCTTGCATCTCCCCGGCTGCATCCTCCATCTCACCCGGAAGGATCCCGAGTTGTTCCCCGGCCAGCTGTGAGACCTAGTCTCTCCAGCAGGTCCGGGGTCTGCCCCTTGGTCTCCTCTCTGTGGAACGTGCTCAAAACACCTCACCAGCTAGGCGCTCGGGATGCATCCTGACCAGATGCCCAAACCACCCCATCTGGCTCTTCTCAACCTGGAAGAGTAGCGGCTCGACACCGAGCTCCTCCTGGATGGCAGAGCTCCTCACCTGATCTCTGAGTGAGAGCCCTGCCATCCAACGGGGGAAGCTCATTTCGGTCGCTTGTTTAACATCAAACAAAGATGTTTTTTTTTTTTACCTGTTTGCAGTGACTGGCTTGTTGTTGACGGTCTTCCACTCCTGTTTTCCAGCTTCACTGTAATAAAGATAATATCCCAAAACGTCCTGCTTGTCTTTGGGTTCCTTCCATTGCAGCAGCACTGAGGTGTCCGTGTCTCTGATCGCCGTCACAGAATGAGGAGGAGCAGGAACACCTGATGGGGATGAAGAGAGGGACGGTTTGAAGAAATCAAACATAACGTGTAATAACTTATTAATACAGATCGTTTGACTCATTGTGTTTTATTCACACAGTGAGAACATTTTAAAGAGGCTGGGATTTTGTGGGGTGATCATTATAGATAAACATGGTGTCCGTTCTATTTAAAAAAGGCGGGACGTGTTCATTGATTTGCTGATTTTCTGTCTCACGATGCATAAAATAATATTTAAAAATAGATAAATTTCTGTTTGGAACTTTTTTCTCTAAACATTCAGATTTACTAGATTTCATAAAAGCACCACCAGGTGACATCGCTGCTCTCTGCTCCGACTCAGAGGAAGAAAGCAGAAACAGACTCATTTTGTCCCTCAGTCTCTGTGTTGTAAACAAACAAATGAATACGTTTTGCTCTTAAGTTACAAAATTTGAATGTTTGAAACATCTTTTTTAAAAAGACATTTTTCATGCCTTTAAGTGGAAATTGGTTTAAAAAAAATCTTAAACAAAAAGGTCGAGGGTTCGAGTCCTGGGTAGGGACGAGGCTTGAAACACCGGCCTTTCTGTATGGAGTTTGTATGTTCTCCCGTGTATGTATGGGAGTACTCTGGTTTCCTCGCACCCTCCAAAAACATGCATTTTGGGATGATTTACCACTACTTGATTGCCCCTGGGAATGAGTGTGTGTGTGTGTGTGTGTATGGTTGTATGTGTGACCACGCAACAGACTGGCGACCTGTTTGGGGTGTACCCTGCCCCTCGGCTCAAATTAGCCGGGATGGGCTGTGGCAACCCCGCAACCCTGACAGGAATAGACGGATAAGAAGGTGACTGACTGACTGATCATCTTTAATTGGTACTGAGTAACTAAGTGGTGGAGACGCTGGCCGCGTGGTTAGCGCGTTCGCCCGCGGACCGGAAGGTCGCGGGTTCGCGTCCCACGGAGAGCACGTCTAGGGTCTTTGGAGAAGACACCTAGCCCCCACTTCTCCCACCATTGGCGCCGTTGAAGGGCAGCCTGCTGCGGTGTAAGGAGTGCAGCAAACAAATTTCCCCGATGAGGGATGAATAGAGTAATTCAAAATAAAAAAAAAAAATAAAAGTAATGCTGAGGTATCGGTTTGAAACACAGTTTAATTACTTTTAGAAAATTTTTTTTTTTTAAATTCCATTATTAATATTTTAAATTTGTGATAAAATATCTCATTAAAACAAACAGAAAAATGCCTTTTCTATTAAAATAATCAGACAGAAAAAAGAATAAGTGAGTATTCCTCCCAGGCGGCGTCGATCCTCACCTTGTGCTCGTCCAAGAGAGATGGGTAGACTCGGCTCAGACGGGTCGCTCACACCGTACTTGTTGACTGAACGGACTCGGAAGCAGTACTGTTTATCCTTCACCAGGTCAAAAACTGGGAATCGGGTAGAGTTTACCACCATGTCCAAACTGGCCAAACACCAGCTGCTCTTATCTGCTAAAGACTGAACCAAAAAAAAAAAAAAAAAAACTTCTGTTACACGTTAAATCTTGAAGAATCATAATAACATTAGAAAAACTGAATTGTCATGAATCTGTGTCCAAAAACATTTGGTTGTACTATGAAAACCTAATCAGCTCATCTACAGTTGGTATTGAATAACTACGGGCAGTTTTTTTCATAATTCCAAGTAAGGATGAACTGATTGGACGGATTTTCAGGGTCAGAGAACCAAACATCCAGATCACAGATTGGCACCAATGGTGGGAGAAACGGGGGGTTAGATGTCTTCTCCAAAGACCCTAGACGTGAACTCAGTGGGAATCGAACCTGCAAACTTCCGGTTAACTTCTGATCTGAGGGTGAACGCTCTACCACTGAGCCACCGCCTCCCCCGAGCCACTGGTATAGCAGCTTGTGTTTGTATTGCTGTTCTTTTGACTATTCGTTTAATTTTCTGAACCTCTTATTTCTAAAGGACTCCTAGGGGGTGTCGGGCCGATCCCAGCTAATTTAATGCGAGAGGCAGGGTACACCTCGAACAGTCTGCCAGTCTGTTGCAGGGGCCACACACACACTCAGTCTTAGGGGCAATTTCATAGCAGCCAATGAAGTTAACATGCATGTTTTTGGAGGGTGAGAGGAAACTGGAGAAAACCCACACATACACGGAAAGAACATGCAAACTCCACACAGAAAGACTCTGGTTTCAAATCTCGCCCCCACTCTAGGACGCAAACCCCTGACCTTCTTGCTGTGAGACCACCGTGCTAACCACTGTGCAGCCTCTTTTGACTATTAACCAAAATAAAAATATTTATTCAGTCATTTCTGTAAGGATCCCCTCTCCTGGCTCCAGAGGGAGCCCTGTATGTTACTCATCACTCTGATTAGGGACACTTGAGATTGATTCCTGATTCCACACATCTGTGGACCCTGCCATCTAGTTAGGGGAAATAATCCCGGACCTCCATGTTGGGTCTTCCTAGTTGCCTGACCATGACCGCATTCTGACAATAACCTCTTGCCATGCCACTAAAACTTTGTTTTTCTTTTCACAGCGATACTGGACTACCATTCTTAAAGAAACCATGGTTTCTGTCCTGCAATTGGGTCCTCCTGCTTCCACCTGCACACCGCTTCATGACAATTTCAAGCAGGATGACATGAAGCTGTACAAACAGATGCTTTTTTGGGTCTGAAATAGAAAGAAATAATGCAAGCAAATAAACATCTTATTTTGAAAATACTTCTTTATTTATTCTTTGTCTCAAAGTTTCTTTGGGTCTTTTTTTTTTTTTTTCATCGTAGAACCCAGAACAGTAATTATAAAACCCCTCCTGGAGGACAAAAGGAGATTTGAATGTTCCCTTTATTGCATAAGTGGAAGTCAGGCAGCAGAATTCCAGATACTTTTGAGAGATTTGACAGTTTTATTACCTCCGTAACTTATAAAGCTTCAATAAAAATCCATTTCCTGTGGCAGTTTTTTGATTATTGAAGCCGGGAGGAGTTGAGTGTCTGAGTCGATGTGGAAGAGATTAAATCCATTATTGTTAAAAAAAATAGGTCAGTCGTACGTTTTGATACACTTTTGGCATCATTTCAAACTAAAGATTAGAAACTGGTGACGGGATCGCTTTTAAAAGATTTTTATTGAAATAATCTAATCAAAAGTTATTCATCTTAAAGTTTGAAAAGATGGCGTCAGCGGGTACCGAGCTGGCTCGTTCAGCCAGCCCTTCATCTAACACGAATCCAGTTTAAAAATTAAGCTGTATAAATGCAGGTCACTGGGATTTTTGTTGCCGACTCCGTTCCGTTCCGTCGTCTTCCGCTCATCCGGGCCAGGTTGCTGGGGCAATAGCCTCAGACGGGAAGCCCAGGCTTCTCTCACCCCAGCTGCATCCTGCAACTCCCCCGGAGGAATCCCGAGTCGTTGCCCGGCCAGCTGTGAGACATAGTCTCTCCAGTGGGTCCGGGGTCTGCCTCTTGGTCTCCTCCCGGTGGAAACACCTCACCAGCGAGGCACTCTGAAGGCATCCTAACCAGATTTTTGAACCACCCCATCTGGCTCTTCTCAACCTGGAGGAGAAGTGGCTGGATACTAAGCTCCTCCCGGATGGCAGAACTACTCACCCAATCTCTGAGTGAGAGCCCAGCCACCCTGTAAAGGAAACTCATTTCGGCCGCTTGTATCCGTGATCTCATTTTTTCGGTCACCAGCCACAGCTGGTTACCATGGTGAGGGTAGGAATGTAGATCCTGGTTACCATGGTGAGGGTAGGAACGTAGATCCTGGTTACCATGGTGAGGGTAGGAACCCAAATCCTGGTTACCATGGTGAGGGTAGGAACGTAGATCCTGGTTACCATGGTGAGGGTAGGAACGTAGATCCTGGTTACCATGGTGAGGGTAGGAACCCAGATCCTGGTTACCATGGTGAGGGTAGGAACGTAGATCCTGGTTACCATGGTGAGGGTAGGAACGTAGATCCTGGTACCATGGTGAGGGTAGGAACGTAGATCCTGGTTACCATGGTGAGGGTAGGAACGTAGATCCTGGTTACCATGGTGAGGGTAGGAACGTAGATCCTGGTTACCACGGTGAGGGTAGGAACGTAGATCCTGGTTACCATGGTGAGGGTAGGAACATAGATCCTGGTTACCATGGTGAGGGTAGGAACATAAATCCTGGTTACCATGGTGAAGGTAGGAACATAGATCCTGGTTACCATGGTGAGGGTAGGAACGTAGATGAAGGAGGAGATGGGTGGCAATCAACAACAGGGACCCTGGTGGTCAGATCCACGGCTGCTTAAGCTGAAAAACGGACAATCCGACTTTTTAAAATGTTTTATTGTCTATGTTAAATAATAAATTAGTACTCTGCTTTTTTTTTTTTTTTTACAGTAAAACAATCATTTTTTTCTTCAAAATAAGAGTTTAATGTTTAAAAAAGGATCCAAAGACAGGCTGCGTTCTGCTGGTGGTTTGCAGGGTCCTTGTTAACACGAGGGAATTTTCACCAGAGGGTTCTTAATGCCTGAAGGTCACAATCAATGAGAGTTCATCAGAGGAGAAACTATAATCCTCCAATTTGTTGCAAAGTCATGTAAAGAAATAAATTCTCCAGCGAAGTCTTATCAGAGATGTGAAGTCTCATCAAGAAGCTTGATCTGCTAAGAGTTAGAGATCTGCTGCCAATTAAGCTAATGAAGAGTGTGGGCTTCAAAAACCAGGACGAAATTCACTGCTTTTATCTCACAGGCTGGGACTGAAAATTTACACACTGTTTTCAGAAAAATTTTCACATTAAATTTGGGGTGTCTAACCAGTCGATCGCGGTCTACCGGTAGCCCACGGACTGGCTCCAAGTCAACGGCCAGGTGTGTCGGGAAAAAATTAACTGAAGTTACTGATGTCAGCTCAGCGACTTTGAAGCTATACTTAGTGAGTATTCAGACCCTCTAGTTGGTAGAGCCACTAAAATTTAGCGACAATCTGTACCCTCCCCCCCAAAAAGCACCATTCTAATACTGATAATAATGCATTGTAGTGATACAGCGCTTTTCTGGACACTCAAAGACGTTTCACATATCTATTAGTCATTCACTCCATACCAGGTACACATATTCACACACATTCATTGCTGATGATGGGAGCTACCATGCAAGGCACATGCCACTATCATCAGAAGCAACCAGGGGTTCAGTGTCTCGCTCAAGACACTTCGACATGAACTCCAAGTGGGGGATCAAACCAGTGAGCCTCCCGTTACAGGACGGTCGTCCCACCCACTGAGCCATCCTTCGCCGAAATTCAAAATAATAATAATGCATTGTACCCATTGTACTGACACAGCGCTTTTCAGGACTCTCAAAGACACTTCACATACGTATTTATCATTCCCTCCATACCAGGTACTGGTAAGCTACTGTTGTACCCACAGCTGTCTTGGGCACACTGACAGATGCGAGGATGTCTTTTTGCACCATTGGCCCTTCTGACCATCACCAACCAATCGCATACACACCATTCAGACTAGGCAACGTGGGTGAAGTGTCTTGCCCAGAGACACAACGGCAATTTAATCTCAAAGGCCGTCCCACTATGGAACCTGGGGTTCCAGTGGTCTCCCATCCAAGTACAGCCCAGGCCCACCCTGCTTAGCTTCTGAGGTCCGACAGGATCAGGCATAGACGGGCTGGTATGACCACAGATGGGCTTTTAATGAAACTGCCAACTGTTGCTGAGTACCAGCTATAGACCAGCTATAGGAAGCTATAGTACCAGCTACAATATGTACTATATTGTGTTTTCGGGTTTGGCGATGAATGGGCAAGATCGAAAAGGTTGAAGTCACAAATTGTTGTGAGCGCAATATGTTTTTTCTTAAACCACTTCAGGACTCTTAATAGAACTGCCTGCTGCTCAGTACCAAGGATAGATGAACTGATTAGGTTTTCACTGTAATGTAAAAAAAAAATCAAATATACTTTACATTTTTCTTATATAAAAAATTATTTCTAGATGGAAGTCGAAACATCTCGATCGTCAAACACACTGTCAAAAAAAAGAACTTTGAAACCTTTTCTGCTACGTAAACATTATTACCGTAACGGTACCAGCGTTGTAACTGTGAGATGAGAAAGTAATTAGATTACTTTGTTGCTCAAAAAGTAAAGCCATGTAATTCTGTTTTACTAAGATGGCGTCACAACACTGGATCAGAAACACCAGACGGCTTGGTGATGCAGTGGTTAGCACGGTGACGTCACAGCAAGAAGGTTGGGGTCCAAATCCTGGGTGGGGACTAGGCTTGGAATGCTGGTCTTTCTGTGTGGAGTTTGCATGTTCTCCCTGTGTAGACGTGGGTTTCCTCTGGGTACTTTGGTCTCCTCCCACCCTCCAAAAACATGCATGTTAGGTTGATTGGCCACCGTGTGTGGATGGTTGTGTGTGTGACATGGTGACAGACTGGCGACCTGTTCAGGGTGTACCCTGCCTTGCCTTGAACCAGCCGGGATAGGCTCTGGCACTCATTTCTCAGAAGATGTAATGAATAAGTTTTGGTCTCACTCAGAACTAAATGAGACATTTTGAAGGTCTCAGTTTGAACTCCTGGTTTCCTCTGGGTCGGTCTGGGGTTCGACCACCTTTGGTTTGAACCCTCTAAAAATCCTCAAAACTAATCGAGTTTCAAAAATAAAATATTTCTGCTCCTTTTGATCCCACAAGATGAAGCCTGTTCTGGTTTGGGTGAAAGGTTTAAGGAGCAGATATTAATATTTATGTATTGGTGTGTGTGGGCGTGAAGATTTACCCGCTCCACGTAGAAGGTCAGCGGCTCTCTCCCTCTGGGTTCCGGCTCGGTCCAGCTGAGCACCACATAGGTGTCGCTCACCTCGCAGGCATGAACGTTTGTGGGAGGGAACGGAGCTTTGACATGACCTTCAGAACAGAATGGGAACATAAAAAAAGAGAAAACAGTGGTAAAATAAAAAGTGTAAGAGTTGTAAGAGATTCAGCAGCTTGTGTTTGCTGGATGGGATGCAACCGTTTCTGATGTGCAACTACAACCAATACTTCCAAACAGCCCGAGTCAGCACGCCGCCAGTGACACCACAAGCAGTTCAAGCACCGTAGGAGTCGACAGATTTAGCAAGAAGTGCTTTTTTAATGCTCTGCTTTTACCTCTGTAAGTCTGTGTTTGCTTGGCCTCCAGAGTGAGCCGTGTGGATCAGAAGGAAGCAGCAGAAAGAACTCAATGAGGTGAAAAATGCTGATCTGGTTCACAACACTGAGTGTGTGGAGCTGGGTTTGTAAAGAAAGAAGCTCAACGGATTAGATTTGATTTGAAGAAGACTTTTGCGGGTGCCAGGAGAAGATCTGTGTGACAACATTTTTTTGTGGACAAAATTCTTGTAAAAGTCGATACATTGTGGAAATTTTTAAAACCGTTATGATTATTATAAGAATAGATTTTTAAAAAGTAAAACTAAGATAAGATCAGAAAGATGGGGACACAGCTGTTATCCGTTCTGTTCCGTCCCGACGTCTTCTGCTTATCCCGGGCCGGGTCGTGAGGGCAACAGCCTCAGACGGGAAGCCCAGGCTCCTCCCACCCCGGCTGCATCCTCCAGCTCACCCGGACGGATCCCGCGTCATTCCCCGGCCAGCTGTGAGACATAGCCTCTCCTGCAGGTCTGGGGTCTGCCTCTTAGTCTCTTACCGGCGGGACGTGCCTGAAACACCTCATCCGCAAGGCGCTGAGGGGAAACCTGACCAGGTGCCTGTACCGCCCCATCTGACTCCTCTCGACCTGGAGGAGGAGTGGCCCGAATCCGAGCTCCCCTGGGTGGGAGAGCTCCTCACCCAATCTCTGAGTGAGAGCCCGGCCACTCTGCGGATGAAGCTCATTTCAGACACTTGTATCCGCGATCTCATTCTTTCGGTCACCACCCACAGATGGTTACCATGGTGAGGGTAGGAACGTAGATCCTGGTTACCATAGTGATGGTAGGAATGTAGATCCTGGTTACCATGGTGATGGTAGGAATGTAGATTCTGGTTACCATGGTGAGGGTAGGAACATAGATCCTGGTTACCATGGTGAGGGTAGGAACGTAGATCCTGGTTACCACGGTGAGGGTAGGAATGTAGATCTGGTTACCATGGTGAGGGTAGGAATGTAGATCCTGGTTACCATGGTGAGGGTAAGAACGTAGATCCTGGTTACCAAGGTGAGGGTAGGAATGTAGATCCTGGTTACCATGGTGAGGGTAGGTATGTAGATCCTGGTTACCATGGTGAGGGTAAGAACGTAGATCCTGGTTACCATAGTGAGGGTAGGAACGTAGATCCTTGTTACCATGGTGAGGGTAGGAACGTAGATCCTGGTTACCATGGTGAGGGTAGGAACGTAGATCCTGGTTACCATGGTGAGGGTAGGAACGTAGATCCTGGTTACCATGGTGAGGGTAGGAACTGTGACAATGAAAAGAATCTTGAATTTAAGTTCTGTGATTGGGTCCTTCTCCGTCTCTGGCACCACCACACATAACAGGGCAGACGGGCTTGCATTTCTTTTAAAATATCAGATCAAAATTGTACCTAACAGGATTTTAAAATGATTTTTCTGGACTGTTACATCTGTTTCTTTATCATTTTTAAACCTTAAAGACATAGATTTGTATTCTTTTGTGCGTCTCTAAGCGAACAGTAAAGTTAGTTTGTGTTTGAAAAGTGCTTTGAAAATAAATTCTGAGTCGTGTTCATCTTATTTAAATGTCGTCCATACAATCCAGAATTTTTGAACTAGTCAATTCTTCTCTTTTTAAACTGCACTGATTTTCTTATTTTATTCCCTCAAACAAAAACCTCTTCTTCCCCCTCGTGTGTGCGTCTCTGAGGTTTAGATTGTGAAGGTTATCAGGAGCATTCAGTCCTTCAACCCGAGGCCATTCGCTGCATTTTACAGAGCAGGGATTTCGGGTCTGTAAATGGAGCAAACAGTCATCGGCTTGGCCACAAAATGACTGTTACTCATTGTTAAAGATAAATTGAAGTTGCATTAAAGCTGAAAGCCTGCAGTGATGTGCAAGCGAGGCACTATGTGTCTGTAAAACACAGAGACGCGTTCTCACCTTCCAGTTCATCTTTTGTTATGGTGATGGTCCTGCCTCGGTCCACTTTGACCACTAAAAGAGGAGAAACAGAGGTTTAAAAAAAGAAAACACCATTTAAATCAATGTGATTTTTATTCATAACACAGTTTTACAACAACCAGACTTCCTTCAATCAGCAAACATCCGTCGCTTTCACACATTTTTTTTGTGGTGAAATGTCATAAGTTAATTTTTTTAAAGCACATTGTATTCTGCATCCTAATTGAGGGATTGTGTTCTGTGTGCTGATTGGTGTAACGATGATAAAACCAGGAAGAGAATCATCCAACCAAAAGTTTAGGTCAAATTCCTCTGAAGGAAAGAGCTGAACAGAAAAGCAAAGCTCTGAATTTACCAGTCGATTTGCGTTCCTACCCTCACCATGGTAACCAGGATCTACGTTCCTACCCTCACCATGGTAACCAGGATCTACGTTCTTACCCTCACCATGGTAACCAGGATCTACGTTCCTACCCTCACCATGGTAACCAGGATCTACGTTCCTACCCTCACCATGGTAACCAGGATGTACGTTCCTACCCTCACCATAGTAACCAGGTTCAACGTTCCTACCCTCACCATGGTAACCAGGATCTACGTTTCTACCCTCACCATGGTAACCAGGATCTACGTTCCTACCCTCACCATGGTAACCAGGATGTATGTTCCTATCCTCAACATGGTGACCACGATCTAAGTTCCTACCCTCACCATGGTAACCAGGATCTACGTTCCTACCCTCACCATGGTAACCAGGATCCACGTTCCTACCCTCACCATGGTAACCAGGATCTACGTTCCTATCCTCACCATGGTAACCAGGATCTACGTTCCTACCCTCACCATGGTAACCAGGATCAATGTTCCTACCCTCATCATGGTAACCAGGATCTACGTTCCTACCCTCACCATGGTAACCAGGATCTACGTTTCTACCCTCACCATGGTAACCAGGATCTATGTTCCTATCCTCACCATGGTAACCAGGATCTACGTTCCTACCCTCACCATGGTAACCAGGATCAATGTTCCTACCCTCACCATGGTAACCAGGATCTACATTCCTACTCTCACCATGGTAACCAGGATCTATGTTCCTACCCTCACCATGGTAACCAGGATGTACGCTCCTACCTTCACCATGGTAACCAGGA
Organism: Neostethus bicornis; assembly: GCA_902685375.1. Taxonomy (NCBI): domain Eukaryota; kingdom Metazoa; phylum Chordata; class Actinopteri; order Atheriniformes; family Phallostethidae; genus Neostethus; species Neostethus bicornis. The sequence continues at coordinate 12,211,155 of LR738541.1, read as the reverse complement.
TCTACGTTCCTACCTTCACCATGGTAACCAGGATCAATGTTCCTACCCTCACCATGGTAACCAGGATCTACATTCCTACCCTCACCATGGTAACCAGGATCTACATTCCTACCCTCACCATGGTAACCGGGATCTATGTTCCTACCGTCACCATGGTAACCAGGATCTTTAGTTTAGACTTAATAAAGTTACATGATAGGCAGTGAAGACATTATTTTGAATCTGAATATTTTTATAAATATCGGAGGAGCAGTCAGAAACGAAAAGGTGAGCCAAAGTGTCATGGACGGATGGAGAGAAGGCTAGAGGCAGCCAACCTTCTGTCTGCCCTTCATCTGTGTTTAATGATCCACAGCGTCAAACCACAGTCCATCTGTCCTTGCTGTTCCTCCCAGACACACACACCTCTTTTATCACCCTCATCTCTCTGCCACTGTAAGGTTTCCACCAAAACCAAAAGGTTTCACATGTGAAGTTTCAAGGTACAAATCATTTCACTCAATGATGTCATTAAAATATCGGCTCAGAGACAAATGTAGAGCTGCGTGAAATGAGATCTGAATCTGAACGCCTACATCTGTTTTCTCTGACAGGTGTGACTAAGGCGGGCGGGGTGAATAAACAGCAGGATGGAGCCATGAACTCATTGCTTAGAAGATGAGTAGAAAAACAGAGAGATGCATCGGTAAACAGGAAGAGAATAACAAGCTGGAATAAATTGGTTTTACACGTCGAAAAACCAAAGAATCACGTCAAGACAAAGAGGCTTTGAAGCTGTTCGTTACGACTAACGAAGAATATTTAAGAGAGCTTTTTGTGAAGGATTGTTATCAGTAACGCCTCAGCAGAATAAAAGTTGTATTGATGATGATTGTTTGCATCCCAAATACTCCCAACATGATAAAAGTCTTGACTTTGTACTGGCCATCTCTGGTGGAAATCTCCCAAAACATTGTACTTAATACCAGCCATAGATGAACTGATTTAGTTCGTTCCGTTCCATCATCTTCCGCTTGTTCCGGGGTCGGGTCGCGGGGGCAACAGCCTCAAACAGGTAGCCAGGCCTCTCTCTCCCCGGCTGCATCCTCCAGCTCACCCGGAAGGATCCCAAGTCGTTCCCCAGCCAGCTGTAAGACATAGTCTCTCCAGCGGGTCCGGGGTCTGCCCCTTGGTCTCCTCTCGGTGTGACGTGCCCGAAACACCTCGCCCGCAAGGCGCTCGGGGGGCATCCTGACCAGATGCCCGAACCACCCCATCTGGCTCCTCTCAACCTGGAGGAGGAGCGGCTCGACACCGAGCTACTCCCGGATGGCAGAGCTCCTCACCCGATCTCTGAGTGAGAGCCCAGCCACCCTGCGGATGAAGCTCATTTCAGCCGCTTGTACCCGCGATCTCATTCTTTCAGTCACCACCCACAGCTGGTGACCATAGGTGGGTATGGTCACTAGCTGATTTAATAACTAACTGATTTAGTTATTCTATTGCTATATTCCGTATCTTATTTCTGTGTATCCTCATGGTGATCCTCCATCCCAGCAGCTCTGGCTGCTCAGTCGGTGAGGTCTTCTCTGTGCGGTTCTGACTGGGCCTTGGTGGTGAGGGTCCCTCACTGCAGCCACGGGACGTCTGTGGGTGCCCGTGTCTCCTGGACACGGGGGAAACCCTATGGTTTCGGCCTTTGCAGTTGTGAACAGGCCGACTCCTGGTGTGGATCGATCCCCAGTTATTGTTTCCTCACAGCATCATCAGGCCAGATGTTTATTTTATTTACCGTTCAGTTAAAGAGACAGTAGCGAGCGGTTGAGAGGGACTGGGAGGGTCTGGGTTTTGGGGGCGATTGGGTGAAGTGTGGGGTTGTGTGAATGATGATACTTGTGTTTTGTGTGTTTGATTTTTTTTTTTTTTTAATCTGATCTGAATTTTAATTCTTGTCTGAGTTTTTAATTTGTTTTTTTCAGCACTTTGTGTAACTTTGTTTGAAAAGTGCTGTAAAAATAAAACTTAATTTAATTTATTTGGTTTATTTACATTTGTTTTTTAAAAACAATACAAACCAAAATAGATTGATTTGATAAGGTTTCAGAGTAATGTGACCAATAGTTGAAGTGTCCCCGATTAGGGACACCTGAGGGTGATTAGTCTGATGACACACACCTGTTGATCCTGGTGTGTGGGAGATGGGGGTTAAGATTGGGCACACGGGTTTGAATGACACGCTCAGGATTCTGGGAAAAGCATTTGGATGGGAGCTGTGATTTCTGTGGGGGGATCCAGGGGATTGAACACATGTTGTTGAGTTGTGGTAATTTTTTAATACGCACATTTGCATGCTTGCATGTGTGTTGTTGTAAGGCGGTGTGTGACTGAGACTGCGCCTTTTCGTACGGTGCACCTAATGGTCGTGAAATTACGGTACTCTTTCCTGAGGTGTACAGTGTTGTTGTGGAGGATATGAGTATCTTGGGAGTCAGTAGGTGGCGGTAATGCACCTGTATTGGTGATTCGAGCCTTTAAACCAAAAGAAGAAGAAGTCTTTGTTTGATCATCATCTTCATCATCCCTTCCAACCAGGTCTTCCGTCCTGGCCGCCTGACCTTAAGTCGTATTTGAATTTAGGATCCTGAGTTAATCCTGTGCCCCTTGCTTTACAGTCCACAGGACTTGTGGTTGATAAATCCCGTTTTGTTGTCCTGCAATTAGGTCCTCCTCCCTTCCACATCCCGACACTGCCAACGCACAAACTATCCTCAAAGTGGTTCATACCTATTTGCATACATTCATTCAAAAATCAATCCTTTACCTTTGATTATTGTCTGCCCGAGAACCGTCTGCCTGTTTAAACACTTTCTATGCAAATGCGATCTGATACAAACTATTACTGGTGCAAATTTGCATTCTGAATCACAGTCCTCTAAACTAAATTGTCTGGTAAATATTATCTGACTGTAGCATTGTGTATTCTCCTGTCTCTTGTTTTTATTACACGAAAGGCTTTGCAAATAGATTTGCCTTAATGTTACTCATTAAATGTATAAAGATAAGACGGAGCTGTTGTGTAATAATGTTTGTGATACTGACTCACAGGTAGGTGGCAGTAAAGTATATGTAGGTATCACCTTCTGGTGACGATGAAACAAGAGAAAAAATATCAAGATCTGTTTATGTGTAAGAAACGTAACAAGTTCAAAATGTTCTATTTATGCTGTTTTTTTCTTTTTTAGAAATAAACACAGACGAACCGCTGCCTCTATTTAGTTCACTTAGAGTGAGATACGAACGTGATGCTCAACTTTAAAGGTATACATGTAACTTCTTTGGTTGGATCTGAAGTTGTCATGATCCCTTCACCGGCCACCACATAGTGATTAGGGACACCTGAGGGGGATTAGTCTGATGACACACACCTGTGGATCATTCTACCTGTTGTCTATTTAAAGGGAATCACCCCAGACTTCCATATCGGGACATTGTCAACCTTCCCAGCCAGGTATTCATGGCTCTCTGTCCAAGTTTATCTGTAGACTCTGTTATGTTTCTGGGTTTAAAGACTTTTCTTGTGATTAATTCTATGATTTTGCCTCAGAGCCTTGCCTGATTCCTGTTAAATAAATCCTCTTTATGTCCTGCTTTTGGGTCCTCCTCCGTCCACATCCCCACATCATGACAGAAGTGGGATGTTTAAATCGGTAACCTAACGGAAAAAAGGTTGCTGATTTGGTTGATTTTGGTTGGTGGAGGTTTGCACTAGAAAGAATCAGAATGAAGATTAGTCAGAGTAAAACAGAGTACATGTGTGTGAATGAGAGGGATCCAAATGGAAAAGTGAGGTTAAAGGGAGAAGCGATAAAGAAGGTGGAAGATTTTAAAGATCTAGGTTCAACAGTCCAGAGCAATGGAGAGTGTGGAAAAGAGGTGAAGAAGTGTGTTCAGGCAGGCTGGAACAGGTGGAGGAAAGTATCAGGTGTACTGTGTGATAGAAGAGTTTCAGTTAAAATGAAAGGGAAAGTGTACAAAACCGTGGTGAGAGCGGCCATGCTGATTGGTATAGAGACAGGGTGGTGAGAGCGGCCATGCTGATTGGTATAGAGACAGGGTGGTGAGAGCGGCCATGCTGATTGGTCTAGAGACAGTGTCACTGAGGAAAAGACAGGAAGCAGAGATGGAGGTTGCTGAGATGAAGATGCTGAGGATCCCTCTGGGAGTGACCAGGATGGACAGGATCAGAGGAACAGCACATGTTAGAGGTTTTAAAGTCAGAGAAGCCAGACTGAGATGGTTTGGACATGTGCAGAGGAGAGAGAGAGAGTACATCAGAAGAAGGATGCTGGGTTTGGAACCACCAGGAAAGAGGGCTAGAGGAAGACCAAAGAGGAGGTTCATGGATACAGTGAAGGAAGACATGAAGATAGTTGGTGTGACCGAAGAGGATGCAGCAGATAGGGTTAGATGGAAGAAACTGACTTGCTGTGGCGCCCCCTGGAGGGGAATGCCGAAAGAAGAAGAAGATTTGGTTGATTTTTATTTTATTTTTTTGGCCAGCATTTTGACACCAGGTGAGCTAAAGATTTATCAAAAGTCTCGTCATGCAACGTAAACTTTATAAATCACATACAAACCAGTTCAAATGTGGGGGTTTAGATGATGTGCATATCTGTTAGTGATGTGGTCCTCAGTACACTTAAAGTCGCGAAAAGTTGACGAAAACTCGCATTTTAAGGTTTTCTATGTGTTTTAATTGTGAGCCAGGATAATTTTTTCACATTTACTGTTTTATTTTGAAACTCCTCTCTCCTTCTTTTCAGATTTTGTATCTTCCCCATGGGCGTGTCTTCCTTGGGTTGATCCCCACTCCACTCTAATGTGTCTCACCTGTGTCTCATTGTCCTGTCTCTGCCTGGTGGTATTTATTGGGTAACTTCTCTTCTTTGTGGGTTTGTCTTGCTCCCCCACCCCTCGTCTCCCTGGCTACCCACCTTTTTTTGCCCTTAGAATTCCTTTGTTGTGTTTTTGTTGCTAGTCTTAGCTTAATAATTTTGTAGTCATTTTGCTCGATTTAAGTTCTCGATTACCTTTTTGGTTAGACTTTTTGAACACACCTGCTTTCCAATCACTCTCACATTTTGAGAGTTGATATCTGTGATTTTTTTTTTTTTTTTTGAGTTTCATTGACAGTAGAAAAAGTTTTAAAAAAGTCTTCCGGACAGTTTAATTCTTGATCGAGACGTTTCGACTTCCATCCGGAAATCATTTTCAATCTGAATGAAATGGACTGAAAACTGGATCTACACTCAACAAAAATATAAACGCAACACTTTTGTTTTTGCTCCCATTTTTCATGAGATGGACTTGAAGATCTAAAATTCATTCCAGATACACAATATTACTATTTCTCTCAAACATTGTTCACAAATCTGTCCAAATGTGTGATAGTGAGCACTTCTGCTTTGCTGAGATAATCCATCCCACCTCACAGGTGTGCCACATCAAGATGCTGTTCTGACATCATGATTAGTGCACAGGTGTTCCTTATACTGCCCACAATAAAAGGCCACCCTGAAATGTGCAGTTTGTTTTTGCTTTATTGGCGGTCTGGGGACTCAGAACCAGTCAGTATCTGGTGTGACCATCATTTGCCTCATGCAGTGCAACACATCTTCTTCGCATAGAGTTTATCAGATTGTCTATTGTGGCCTGAGGAATGTTGGTCCACTCCTCTTCAATGGCTGAGCGAAGTTGCTGGATATTAGTGGGAACTGGTGCACGCTGTCGTATACGCCGGTCAAGCACATCCCAAACATGTTCAATGGGTGACATGTCCGGTGAGTATGCTAGTCATGCAAGAACTGGGACATTTTCAGCTTCCAAGAATTGTGTACAGATCCTTGCAACATGGGGCCGTGCATTATCTTGCTGAAACATGAGGTGATGTTAATGGATGTATGGCACAACAATGGGCCTCAGGATCTCATCACGGTATCTCTGTGCATTCAAAGTGCCATCAATAAAATGCACCTGTGTTCTTCGTCCATAACAGATGCCTGCCCATACCATAACCCCACCACCACCATGGGCCACTCCATCCACAACAATGACATCAGCAAAGCGCTCACCCACACGACGCCACACACGCTGTCTGCCATCTGCCCTGAACAATGTAAACCGAGATTCATCCGTGAAGAGAACACCTCTCCAACGTGCTAGACGCCATCGAATGTGAGCATTTCCCCACTCAAGTCTATTACGGCGATGATCTGAAGTCAGATTAAGACCCCGATGAGGACGACGAGCATGCAGTTGTGCTTCCCTGAGACGGTTTCTGACAGTTTGTGCAGAAATTGTTTGGTTATGCAAACCAATTGTTTCAGCTGCTGTCTCAGTGGCTGGTCTCAGACGATCTCGGAGGTGAACCTGCTGGATGTGGAGGTCCTGGGCTGGTGTGGTTACTCGTGGTCTGCGGTTGTGAGGCCGGTTGGATGTCCTGCCATATTCTCTGAAACGCCTTTGGAGACGGCTTATGGTGGAGAAATGAACATTCAATGCACGAGCAACAGATCTGGTTGACATTCCTGCTGTCAGCATGCCAATTGCACGCTCCCTCAATGCTTGTGGCATCTGTGGCGTTTTGCTGTGAGACAAAACTGCACATTTCAGGGTGGCCTTTTATTGTGGGCAGTATAAGGAACACCTGTGCACTAATCATGATGTCAGATCAGCATCTTGATGTGGCACATCTGTGAGGAGGGATGGATTATCTCAGCAAAGCAGAAGTGCTCACTATCACACATTTAGACAGATTTGCGAACACTGTTTGAGAGAAATGGTAATATTGTGTATCTGGAATGAATTTTAGATCTTAAAGTCCATCTCATGAAAAATGGGAGCAAAAACAAAAGTGTTGCGTTTATATTTTTGTTGAGTGTATTTATACTAACCTGAGTAAAAGGTAAAAAAATAGTAAGAAGGGCTCGACCAATGAGCCTGTGTTACCTAAGATGGCCGTGAATGGCTCCTATTGTAGCCACAGACCAGTAAACGACCCTATTATAAAAATGCTAAAAGCCTAGTGAATAGAAATTCCTGCTAATGAGAGGGGTGAATCTGGGTCACGAGGTGTCATCTTTAGTCCATGGCTTCAGAATGCTGCTGTAAATACCGGGCAAAACGTATCTAACGCCTCCACTCCGATTCAGTGAGGGACTCTCTTTCATCACAAAGATGGCTTCTTTCACCCCTCTTTCAAACCATCCTTTCTCTCTACTTAGAATCTTCACCTCACTGTCTTCAAAAGTGTGTTTGGTGGATTTAAGATGCAGATGTACAGCAGACTGTGGACCACTTGAGGCTTCTCTTCTGTGTTGGTAAAGTCTTTTGTGGAGTTTTGTGGAGTGGGCTTTTCAGCATTTTTATAATAGGGTCGTTTAGTGGTCTGTGGCTACAATAGGAGCCATTTACGGCCATCTTAGGTAACACAGGCTCATTGGTCGAGCCCTTCTTACTATTTTTTTTACCTTTTACTCAGGTTAGTATAAATAGATCCAGTTTTCAGTCCATTTCATTCAGATTGAAAATGATTTCCAGATGGAAGTCAAAACGTCTCGTTGAAGAATTAAACTGTCCAGAAGACTTTTTTAAAACTTTTTCTACTATGGATCACTCCTGGATGAATGAGGGACTACACGGACGAGTTTCATTGACGTTACTCTAACTCCCCACACACCACCATCCTTGCTTGATTTGTGTCGAAGCTGGCGTTTGCGTGGATTCGGGTGAACACACTCTTGATAAAACAGGCCGTATGGTGTATTTCTTTTTTAGTTCACTGACAGATCAATGTGTTCATTAGAGTTGCTATGTGACCGTCTTCCACTCTTTCTCTTGTGAGAGAGTGGCTGCATGATCGGGACCCTTTTCTGTTGTTCACGAGTGCCACTACCTCATTTAACAACCATTGCAGATTACTCAGTACAGTTGATAGATGAACTGATTTGGTTAAAATTACAAACGTCAAGGTCACAAATGCTTTTGAGCGCAACCTCTACCAAAACATTGAAATAATTTTAAGAATTTTGAATTTTGACTTGTTACTCAGTACCAAGTATAGATGAACTAAGGAATCAACTCATCCTAATTTGCAATATTTTTCTTCCACCAACGGTCCTTTGAAATGCATCATAACAATCCAAATTAGCTCCACCCACTGGTCTGTTTTTGGATATTCCCACACTGAGGACACATAATAAATTTCAATAACGCTCTTCCGCAAGCAAAACCCTTGGAAAGCTTCGGGCCCAGATGGTGTCTCCCCGGCCACCCTGAAACACTGTGCTGAGGAACTGTCTCCAGTTTTCACAGACATTTTCAACACCTCGCTGAAGACATGCCACGTTCCAGCCTGCTTCAAGCGGTCCACCATCGTTCCTGTTCCCAAGAAGCCCCGTATCACTGGACTTAATGACTACAGGCCTGTGGCGCTTACGTCTGTAGTCATGAAGTCATTCGAACGCCTGGTCCTCCCTCATCTCAAGCACTTCACCTCTCCCTCTCTGGACCCTCTGCAGTTTGCCTACAGAGCCAACAGGTCTGTAGACGACGCTATCAACCTGGCCCTCCACTTCACCCTGCAGCACCTGGACTCCCCGGGAACCTATGCCAGGATCCTGTTTGTGGACTTCAGCTCTGCATTCAACACCATCCTCCCTACCCTGCTTCAGGACAAGCTCTCTCAGCTCAACGTGCCTGACTCCACTTGCAGGTGGATTACTGACTTCCTAACAGACCGGAGGCAGTGCGTGCGGCTGGGGAAGAATGTCTCCACCTCTCGGACTATCAACACAGGATCTCCACAGGGCTGTGTCCTCTCTCCCCTGCTCTTCTCCCTGTACACCAACTCCTGCACTTCCAGCCATGACTCTGTCAAACTGATCAAGTTTGCAGATGACACCACACTCATTGGGCTCATCTCTGATGGCGATGAGTCGGCCTACAGGATGGAGGTAGACCGGCTGGTGTCCTGGTGCAGCAACAACAGCCTGGAGCTCAACGCTCAGAAGACAGTGGAGATGATCGTGGACTTTAGGAAAGTCACAGCTCCCATTACCCCCCTTGCACTGACAGACTTCTCCATCACCACTGTAGACTCTTTCCGCTTCCTCGGCACTACCATCACACAGGACCTAAAGTGGGAGCCATCCATCAGCTCCCTGATCAAAAAGGCCCAGCAGAGGATGTACTTTCTGCGGCAGTTGAAGAAAGCCAAGCTGCCCGCCCAGATGTTGGTGCAGTTTTACACAGCCATCATCGAGTCTGTCCTCACCTCCTCCATCACCGTGTGGTACGCTGGAGCCACAGTCAGGAACAAACACAGACTGCAGCGCATTGTGCGCTCTGCAGAGAAGGTGATCGGCTGCAGCCTTCCATCTCTCGAAGACCTGTACGTCTCCAGGACTCGGGGGCGTGCAGGTCGGATAGTAGCTGACCCTTCCCACCCTGGACATGGACTTTTTGAGCGACTCCCCTCGGGCAGGAGGCTCCGGTCCATTCGGACCAGAACGTCCCGCCACAAAAACAGCTTCTTCCCTTCTGCCGTTGGACTTATGAACTCTTTATAACCTGGATCCCCACATCTCTTAGTCACCTCCCTCTTGTCACTTCACTATCTTTATTATTTTCTATTATTTTCTATGACATTGCACTACTTTTCTTTTTCTTCTGAGCACTCTTAGTTTTGTAAAAATTATTATTATTTTTATTTATTTTATTTTTATTATTTTTATTTTATATGTTTGCACACCAGTACCAGAACAAGTTCCTAGTCTCTGATGTTTTTCACTGACATGGCAATAAAAGCATTCTGATTCTGATTCTGATTCTGATTCTGATGACAAAAAAAAATGGGGTTGATTTATTCATGTTACCCATCATCCTGGTGTGTTCCAGAGGGTCTGCTGTGAGGATCGGCTCTGTGGCTTTGGAAGGGCGACCCGCTCCGGCTCGATTCACAGCACTAACTCTGAACCGGTACAGAGTTCTTTCCTTCAGTCCAAACACTGGGAACTGGCAGGTTTTCTGAACATGCTCGTTGCAGCGCACCCACTCACCCTGACCCAGGTCACATCTGAAAGAGATAAATCATCCCTCTAAAAGCAATATTTATGCAATCATATAGAACTAAAAGGAATAAATTTGAATAAGAAGTAAACAAGCAACCCACATGATCCGAGCCGTCTGTAAAAGATTCATATTTTCAGACAAGCAGGAATTTTTTTTCAACCCACACATTGACAAAAAAAACACAAAACTAATCCTTTTATAAAAAATAATAAGTCTTTAAAAACAGTGTGAAAGCTTCCATACCACGTCCAATCAGAGATCAGATTACACAACACAAGAATGTTTTTTCCATTTTGGCAAAACAAAGAACGCTGCTTGTTATTGGAAGAGGTTGCTAGGTAACAACGTGGCATCTCGTCTTCACCAAGGACCAAGAGCGATGAAGAGTTGCCTCATCAACTGGGAGCAAAAAAAAAATCCACAAATATAAAAAATAATGTGCGAATATTCGGCTTAAAAAAACATTGAGATCGTCTCTTGTTTGAATCTCTGTGTTCAAAAAAACCACCTGTAAACATTCCTTTGAAGATCACCCGTGATAATCCGGTCAAACTGAGGTTTGATCATTCCGATCCTTATAAGTCTGATTCAGAATGTTTGTTGTGCTTTTTTATAAAGAGAAATTAAAACAAATCACTTGTGTTTCACACGTTCCCACCCTCACCTATGGTCACCAGCTGTGGGTGGTGACCAAAAGACTGAGATCGCGGATACAAGTGGCCGAAATGAGCTTCCTCCACAGGGTGGATGGCCTCTCACTCAGAGATCACGTGAGGAGCTCTGCCATCTGGGAGGAGCTCGGTGTGGAGCCGCTCCTCCTCCAGGTCGAGAGGAGCCAGATGGGGTGGTTTGGGCATCTGGTCAGGCTGCTGCCCCTGCAACCTGGCCCCGGAAAAGCGGGAGACGATGGAACAGTATCGTTTCAACCTACATTTTGAATGCAGTTTGAAACTTATAGAATGAAATGGGCCATTTAGGGACGACACGGTGGAGGAGGGGGTAGTACAGAGGCCTCACAGCAAGAAGATCAGGGGTTTGAGTCTCTGGTGGGGACGAGGCATGGAACACTGGCCTTTCTGTGTGGAGTTTACATGTTCTTCCCACGTATGTGTGGGTTTTCTCAGGGTACTCTGGTTTCCTCTCATCTTCCAAAAACATGCATGTTAGGTTGAATCATCACTGTAAAATTGCCCCTAGGAATGAGTGTGTGTATGGTTGTGTGTGGCCCCGTGACAGACTGGCAACCTGTTCGGGGTGTACCCTGCCCTTCGCCTTGAATCAGCTGGGATGGGCTCCAGCACCCCCAAAACCACAGTAGAGATAAACAGATCAGAAGATGAATGAATGAGGAATTTTCATCTTAAAAAATGAGCCAAAATGTAAGTGAAATGTGAACCAATCAGACGGCTCGCCTTCCAGAGACTCCGGGTTTGGATCTGTGAGGTCAGACAAACGTAACGTTAGAACTCTTTAGACTTTAATGAAGACTGAATCAATAAGAGTTTTTCTTCTAAAGCATAAACACAGTTATCTGGACAAGCAGCCTCGTCCCGTTCAATATTTAATTAATTACCTGATAAAGTGACCTGCTCGTTAAGAACGGAGGACTTAATTATTAGAAAAATGTCCCCATTGGTTGAAATAATCACAAAAGGAGAAAATAAAATTTATCTGCAGATCAATCAAATGTTTTAATTTGTACGAAATGTTTTTGAAAAACAAATTAAAATGTTTTTTTTAGGTCATTTAGACGAGGATAGGGTCTAAGGATCCGTCTACACCTTATGGGGTTACTGGGGGTGCTGGAGCCCATCCCGGCTGATTCAAGGCTAAGGGCAGGGTACACTCCGAACAGGTCACCAGTCTGTTCCAGGAGATAGAGTTACTTAATCTCCAAATTTAAGAAGTTAGAGAACAAATTGGCCAAAAAAATTTAGCTGCACAATATTAACAAAATGTGTTTTGGGGGGGTTTTCTGTTCAATTTATTGATTTGGATTTAATGGATTTAGGGCGGCGGCACGGTGGCGCAGTGGGTAGCACTGTGGTCTTACAGTAAGAAGGTTGTGGGTTTGAGTCATGGGTGGGGACGAGGCTTGGAACACTGTCCTTTCTGTGTGGAGTTTGCATGTTCTCCCTGTGTATGCATGGGTTTCCTCCGAGTACTCCGGTTTCCTCCAAAAACATACATGTTATTTTGAATGGCCGGTGCAAAATTGCCCCTAGGAATGAATGTGTGTGTGGATGGTTGTATTTGTGTGGCCCCGCGACAGACTGGCGACCTATTCGGGGTGTACCCTGCTCCTCGCCTTGAATCAGCAGGGATGGGCTCCAGCACCCCTCATAGCCTCGTAAGGGGTATACGGATGAGAAGGTGACTGGATATATCGATGTGTTTTGCAGCCTTTGGTTAAATCAATTCAATATTAATTTCTGTGCTGGCTTCGTCTTGATGTGACGTTGATTTGACATCAATTCCGTATTGATAGATACCGTACGTGTAGCACCACTTGGACGGAATTCCTCTATCTCCAATGCCATGGTCCAGAAACCTGCAAGTTTTCAATGGTTTCCGGTGCAGTACAGCTTAATTGGCCATGCAAATCCTCATAGGTGTCATGATTCATCTCATTTTGGAACACTTCATCCCATCCTGCACTCTTCCTTAATTTTTCACACCTCGTCCGAATCCCCGCTGTATCTCATTCCAGAACCAGAAATACTTTATTGATCCCACTCGTGGAAATCTGTGAATCTCGTTGGATATTTAAGCTGTGGTGTCCCTCACTTCCCTGACGGATCGTTCCCCTGCTGCACCTCTCTCCAGTGCTGCTGTCATGCAGCCATGATGGAGTTTCCTCCATGTCTTGTCCCTCTCACTGGTCCTGGTGCACCCAGCTATCCTGGGTCCTCGTCCTGCTGAGTTCAGGGAGTACGTCTGGTCATCATCCTACTGATGGTCTAATCATCCTGCTCTCATCATTATCGTAGGACTGGTCTGGACCAGGCGTAGGACCAGTTTCAACATCTCTTAGTCTGAATAATCTCCGTTCCGTTCCGTCATCTTCCGCTTTTTCTAGGGTCGGGTTCCGGGGGCAACAGCCTCAAACGGGCAGCCCAGGCCTCTCTCACCCCGGCTGCATCCTCCAGCTCACCTGGAAGGATCCCAAGTCTTTCCCTGGCCAGCTGTGAGACATAGTCTCTCCAGCGAGTCCGGGGTCTGCCCCTTGGTCTCGTGCCCGAAACGCCTCGCCTGCGAGGCGCTCGGAGGGCATCCTGACCAGATGCCCGAACCACCCCATCTGGCTCCTCTCGACCTGGAGGAGGAGCGGTTCGACACAGAGCTCCTCCAGGATGGCAGAGCTCCTCACCCGATCTCTGAGTGAGAGCCCAGCCATCCTGCAGAGGAAGCTCATTTCGGCTGTTTGTACCCGCGATCTCATTCTTTCGGTCACCACCCACAGCTGGTGACCATAGGTGAGGGTTGGAACGTAGATCCTGGTTACCATGGTGAGGGTAGGAACGTAGATCCTGGTTACCATGGTGAGGGTAGGAACATAGATCCTGGTTACCATGGTGAGGGTAGGAACGTAGATCCTGGTTACCATGGTGAGGGTAGGAACGTAGATCCTGGTTACCATGGTGAGGGTAGGAACGTAAATCCTGGTTACCATGGTGAGGGTAGGAACGTAGATCCTGGTTACCATGGTGAGGGTTGGAACGTAGATCCTGGTTACCATGGTGAGGGTAGGAACGTAGATCCTGGTTACCATGGTGAGAGTAGGAACATAGATCCTGGTTACCATGGTGAGGGTTGGAACGTAGATCCTGGTTACCATGGTGAGGGTAGGAACGTAGATCCTGGTTACCATGGTGAGGGTTGGAACGTAGATCCTGGTTACCATGGTGAGGGTAGGAACGTAAATCCTGGTTACCATGGTGAGGGTAGGAACGTAGATCCTGGTTACCATGGTGAGGGTTGGAACGTAGATCCTGGTTACCATGGTGAGGGTAGGAACGTAGATCCTGGTTACCATGGTGAGGGTAGGAACGTAGATCGACTTGTAAATTGAGAGCTTTGCTTTTCGGCTCAGCTCTCTCTTTACCACGACAGACCGATGCAGCGTCCTAGTTATTGCTGACGCCGCACTGATCCGCCTGTCGATCTCCCGCTCCATCCTTCCCCCATGCGTGAACAAGACCCCGAGATACTTAAACTCCTCCACTTGGGGCAGGACCCTGTCCTGAACAATCTCATTAGATTAAATTGTTTCTTTTTTTCGGAACAAAAAAAGTTAGTCGGACCAGTCCTACGCCTGGTCCAGACAAAGGACCAGGCTCCTATGTCTGGTTCTGCAATTCTGCAATAAAATACCGTAATTTCACAGCCATTAGGCGCACCGTACGAAAAGGCGCAGTCTCAGTCACACACCGCCTTACAACAACACACGCAAGCATGCAAATGTGTGTATTAAAAAATAGATCGGGAGCAAAACTGAGTTTGGTTGTACTTTATTTAAGTAGTAACGATGCTAAACAAACACATTACCGGTAATAGTCTTTATTCAAATCCGTCAAAGTCCTCATCCTCTGTTTTGGAATCCAACAGAGCAGGTCCACTTCACTCCTCGCTGTCAAAGTCACTGTCTGTACTGTGCGGCTCCTCAGAAAGGATACCAGCTTTTACGAAAGCTCGGATAACAGTACCAGCAGACACGTTAGTCCAAGCATCTACAATCCATTGGCAAACTGTAGCGTAACTCGCCCGGCGCTGCCTTCCACCCTTTGTGAAACTGTGGTCTCCTTCGGTCATCCATCGCTCCCACGCCGCTTACACTTCACTCTTTAACGTTCTCATGCCTTTTCTTTCAGGTCCGCCTCGCGGGCACCGTGTTTTCTTATAGGTCCGCTTTTTCTCACACACAAGGCGCACCGCAGGAAAAGGCGCACCGCTCATTTTGAAGAACATTTGAGACTTTTAGGTGCGCCTCATGGCCGTGAAATTACGGTAGTTTTGCATCTGGTTCCTACTTACCACCCTCACCACCATAGTAACAACAAGACGCTGAAGCCTCTGTACGTATTAGTCGAAATACCATAAAACTGAAGAGGCCAGCTACCACGATGGAACAGGACACCCAAACAGTACCAGTGGCGTGGCATCAATTTTTTCCAGACAGATTAGTTTCTGTTTTAATGTCTGAGATAGGAAAGTGATGTCACAGCAGCAAAAACACGGTACGTGTGGTGGGACTGTGTGAACATGCACTGAGTTCGATTGGTGCTGCGCACTAATCAAAATAAGTTTGCATGAGACAGTTTTGCTGCCATTTTTTAACATAAACTACGACTTTGTGGAAAAATTGAGAAAAAAATCAGAGGTCACCTTCAGTTTGACTCATTTTTAATAAAAAATGTCAGATGCTGTCGGTGAATCAGGCGAACTCACCTCTCCACATAGTACCCCTCCACAGGTGTGGCTCCATCGGCGCTCGGCGGCTGCCAAGTCAGGAAGACGTAGTCCTTATTGACATCAGAGGCCTGCACAGCCAGAGGAGATGCAGGTCCCTGGAGCACCGCAGCTGCAGCATCTGAGGAGGAACAGCGGTGCTTGTTAAAGAAGAATCCGAGGCGCACACATTGACCCCAGAGAGGAAAACCAATAATGACCCTGAGGGCTGTGAGAGGTGGTGGAGGAAGGTTTAAAAAGAGAACATGCCAAATTAATGTGAGAGAACTTGACATGATTCCAAACCTGCTATAAATATCTGTTCAACAAAAGGCTGCTGTAGAAAATCATGCACTTCTTCTTCTTTCACTCTTCTTTTTGTGCCTGTTTGTAATCCAAACATGCAGGAAATATTCCCAGATTAGCTCATTAAAGCCTCCAGCTCTGATAGAAAATGAACCAAGTCTTTACAGGAGGATTTCTGTTCAGTAAACATGTGTTTTTAACGTTCTAAATTATGCAGAATCCTGTACAATAATTCTTTAAGCATTAGAACCTCTGATTTATTAACAGGGACTGTCATGAAATGGCGTGCAGGTGGGAGGAGGAGGACCCAAATGCAGGACAAAAAACATGGTTTATTTGAGTATGCCAGTCCATACACAAGGTGTTAGTGGCATGGCATGAGGTTATGGTTTCAGAATGTGTTTCATGGTCAGGCAACCAGGGAGACCAGGCTGGAAGGGATGGTATGACCCTACACCTGAAGGGAAGACAGGCTGCATATTTAAAGGCAGCTGCACAAAGATCTTCAGGTGTCTAAAATCAGGCAAATGAGGGAAGGTCCCAGGTTCCCTCTGGTGGTGGGTGAGGGAACCATGACAGGGACGTTAACAAAGGGATGCTAACATGATCCCCTCACTTGCCACGAGAGGGAGCACTGGACCGTCCCGCATCACCCTGATTGAGACATCTGAGGGTGATTAATCTGATGCCACCCACTTGTGGACCCGGCTGCCTATTTAAGGGCAATCACCCCAGACATTTTTGTCGGGTCATACCATCCCTTCCAGCCAGGTCTCCCTGGTTGCCTGACCAAGAACACATTCTAACAATAACCCCTTACCATGCCACTAAAACTTTGTTTTTCTTTTACAGCGATACTGGACCACCATACTTGAATAAACTATGTTTTCTGTCCTGCAATTGGCTCCTCCTCCTTCCACCTGCACCCCTCTTCTTGACAGGAATACTTTCATTCTCGTAGCGCGTCACAGACATTGTTTGTTCGTCTAGCTCAGACATGTCCAACGTCCGGCCCGGGGAACAAAGGCGGCCCGTTGTCAATTTTCATCCGGCCCGCAGCCTCCGTCATAAAATCAATTGCGCCTGGCTCGCGTGTAGAATCTAGAGGCTGAAATAGGAACAGCAAATTATTATGTGAGCCCCCCCTCGGACCCGGCCCGCTTGTCAAACGTTACAACTCAATGTGGCCCACGAGTGAAAAAGTTTGGACACCCCTGGTTTAGCTGATAAGGCAGCTCTTCCGTTTGACTCCCCCGTTCAGCAGGTTGGACAGTTCGTGTTTAAGGGTTATCCATTAATTTTGGATAACGTGCTCCTCATCCAGTGTTTACGGTTATTTAACATGTCCACAAAGCGGAACATCAGCCAGTCACGTTATCCGTCTACCCCTTAAGGGATTGCAGGGGTGCCAGAGCCCATCCCGGCTGAGTACACCTTGAACAAGTCACCAGTCTGTCGTGGAGCCACACACATACAACCATCCACACACACACTCATTCCTAGGGGCAATTTGGTACCGGCCAATCAATGTAACATGCATGTCTTTGGAGGGTGGGAGGAAACCGGAGTACCCAGAGGAAACCCACGCAAACACGGGGAGAACATGCAAACTCCACACAGAAAGGACAGTGTTCCAAGCCTCGTACCCGCCCCGGGACTCAAACCCATGACCTTCTTGCTGTGAGGCCACTGTGCTACCCACTGCGCCACCGTGCCGCCAAAGCAGAACGTATTGGAAAAAATAGAATTGCTTCCGTTCCGTTATCTTCCGCTTATTCCGCCTGCGAAGGGCTCGGGGGGCATCCTGACAAGATGCCCGAACCACCCCATCTGGCTCCTCTCGACCTGAAGGAGGAGTAGCTTGACACCGAGCTCCTTCCGGATGGCAGAGCTCCTCACCCGATCTCTGAGTGAGAGCCCAGCCACCCTGCGGAGGAAGCTCATTTCGGCCACTTGTACCCGTGATCTCATTCTTTCGGTCACCGCCCACAGCTGGTTACCATGGTGAGGGTAGGAACATAGATCCTGGTTACCATGGTGAAGGTAGGAACGTAGATCCTGGTTACCATGGTGAGGGTAGGAATGTAGATCCTGGTTACCATGGCGAGGGTAGGAACGTAGATCCTGGTTACCATGGTGAGGGTAGGAACGTAGATCCTGGTTACCATGGTGAGGGTAGGAACGTAGATCCTGGTTACCATGGTGAGGGTAGGAACGTAGATCCTGGTTACCATGGTGAGGGTAGAAACGCAGATCCTGGTTACCATGGTGAGGGTAGGAACGTAGATCCTGGTTACCATGGTGAGGGTTGGAACGTAGATCGACTTGTAAATCGAGAGCTTTGTTTTTCGGCTCAGCTCTCTCTTTACCACGACGGACCAATGCAGCGTCCTAGTTATTGCTGATGCCGCACCGATACGCCTGTCGATCTCCCGCTCCATCCTTCCTCCACTCGTGAACAAGACCCCGACATACTTAAACTCCTCCACTTCGGGCAGGACCCTGTCCCTGACCCGCAGGGGGCATTCCACCCTTTTCTGGGCGAGGACCATGGTCTCGGATTTGGAGGCACTAATTCCCATCCCGGCCGCTTCACACTCGGCAGCAAATTGATCCAGCGAGAGCTGGAGATCACGGTACAATGACGCCAACAGGACCACATCATCCACAAAAAGCAGAGAAAAATAGAATTGGAACAAGAAAAAAAACATGGTCTCGTTGTTTAGTTCAACCTTGTTTCACGTAAACGCGTAAAAAAAGTAATTCGTAAAGTCCTCTTTTTATTGTTGTCTTTAGGTTTTCTCCTCTAGTGGGCGCCACAAGAAACCAGTGAAGCCAAAAAAAAAAAACAGAAATCTCTTATTTCTTTTCACATTCACTGGTTTTCGAATGATTTGTTTTTATCTGGATTTTTGTCAAAAGTTAATTCTTTTTTTCAACATGCACTTTGACCATTAGCCGAAAATCCATGTATCCCAGATTAGAAAAGTCAGATTTGTCAGATGTGAGTCGTTCCAAAGCCGATATGTTTTCCATGGATGGAATATTAGACCAAACAGCAGTCCATGAAGGATACACACTTTCCCTGAACAAACTTAACAAGCCCTCAACTGCACAACAGTATGATTGATGGTGTAATTTCAGCCTGTGAATCACTTCAGGTTTCTGTCGGGAAATGAAAGAAGAACCAAACATCTATTGAATGCAAAAAGCGTTTCAGGGTTAGAATTTATCCCAAAATACAATTTATCCACTCAGAGACACCAGACGATGATCCCGCTCCTCTTTGTGCTCTGAAGGTCACGTAGAAGAATCTGTCAGTTTTTTAAAGTCTAAATACAACGCTTTAAAAAAAGAGTTTGGTCTGAGAGGGCAGACTTTTTAGAAATCTGATTGTGGTTTAAAGGCATGAAATGGTTCCCATGAGCTGTGAAACACGGAGAGACGAAGAGACCCACAATCCAACCTTTCAAATCGCTCGGGTGAAAATGGCAGCTTTTTCACACTTTTATTTTTCTGAAAGCGAAACAAATTATTTATTGTCTCTGAGGAGGAGGTGAGCGCCGAGTCACGATGCTGGAAGGTGAAACGGCCGGAGAGAGTTGGAGTTATAGACACAAGATCAGTATCCGTTTTCTTTAAGTGAGACCAAAGGTAGGTATTTTGTTTAACTATGTATTTGACTTGAACAGCCCTCTGGAGACCCCTCCTCTAGTGCCTTTTATCCATTTTATAGTTCCAAGGAACAGACTAAGTTTGTTCATCTATCATAATGTGACCCAGAGGAGCTTTGCTTATGAAGTTATGGGAAAGAGAATTCCAAGCCAAACAACAGCCGGCGTATTTGTTTTAAAGAGTTTTATGGAGAGGTACAAGGAAGGGCAGCAGCACTGTCTTCATAAACCAAGAGAAAACTTCTACGCAGAGTTTGAAACCTTGGAAAGACCAGAAATGGACTGATATGGATACCAGAATTGGGCGGAGACCAAGACGCTATAGCGGCAATTAAGAGGCGGACAACACGAGAAATCCATGTGTTTATTCATTTAACCAGGCACTCTCTGGGGTTGTTTTCATTCCATTCCGTCATCTTCCGCTCATTCGGGGTTGGGTCGCGGGGGCAACAGCCTCAGACGGGAAGCCCAGGCTTCTCTCACCCCAGCTGCATCCTCCAGCTCACCCAGAAGGATCCTGAGTCGTTCCCCAGCCAGCTGTGAGACATAATCTCTCCAGCGGTTCCGGGGTCTGCCTCTTGGTCTCCTCCCGATGGGACATGCCCGAAACACCTCACCAGCAAGGTGCTTGGGGGGCATCCTGACCAGATGCCCGAACCACCCCATCTGGCTCCTCTCGACCTGGAGGAGGAGCAACTTGAGACCAAGCTCCTCCCGGATGGCAGAGGAGGAGGTGACCCCGGAGGATGATGACACCAGAGAAGCTCTGCCATCCCGGGTTGGTTTATGGTAGTAAACTACTGCATTTTACGGCAGTTGAGACACACACACATCTTCTTCTTCTCCTTTTGGCATATCCCTCCAGGGGGCGCCACAGCAAGTCAGTTTCTTCCATCTAACCCTATCTGCTGCATCTTCTTCGGTCACACCAACTATCTTCATGTCTTCCTTCACTGTATCCATGAACCTCCTCTTTGGTCTTCCTCTAGTCCTCTTTCCTGGTGGTTCCAAATCCAGCATCCTTCTTCTGATGTACTCTCTCTCTCTCCTCTGCACATGTCCAAACCATCTCAGTCTGACCTCTCTGACTTTAAAACCTCTAACATGTGCTGTTCCTCTGATCCTGTCCATCCTGGTCACTCCCAGAGAGATCCTCAGCATCTTCATCTCTGCTACAAACATCTCTGCTTCCTGTCTTTTTCTTAGTGGCACTGTATCTAGACCAATCAGCATGGCCGCTCTCACCACACTGTCTCTAGACCAATCAGCATGGCCGCTCTCACCACACTGTCTCTAGACCAATCAGCATGGCCGCTCTCACCACACTGTCTCTAGACCAATCAGCACGGCCGCTCTCACCACACTGTCTCTAGACCAATCAGCATGGACGCTGTCACCACGCTGTCTCTAGACCAATCAGCGTGGCCGCTGTCACCACGCTGTCTCTAGACCAATCAGCGTGGCAGCTCTCACCACGCTGTCTCTAGACCAATCAGCGTGGCCGCTCTCACCACGCTGTCTCTAGACCAATCAGCGTGGCCGCTCTCACCACGCTGTCTCTAGACCAATCAGCGTGGCCGCTCTCACCACGCTGTCTCTAGACCAATCAGCGTGGCCGCTCTCACCACACTGTCTCTAGACCAATCAGCATGGCCGCTCTCATCACGGTTTTGGTGAGAAAAACTTTTTTTTGAGACACTTTAATTCCAAACAGTTTTAAATGTAATCAAATCAAAGTTGAATCTGAGCTTTTTGGTTTTGTTTACACTCCTGAAAGACGTTTTGGTTAAATACCATCAGTGTCTGATGTGATCTAACTTACACAGTAATGAAATAGAATTATATATCCTAATGTTTTAAAAACAAACCAATCATATTAATCCAAAAATAAAAAGAAGAGTTCAGCGTGGAAGAAACTGGACGCTACAACATGGAGGAAAGTAGACTGAATCCCAAATTTTCCCAGTACTTTAAAGCCTCCAGCTGAACTTTAATCTTCGCAGACTTGTCAAATTAAGTTTCATGATCAATTAAAACTTTTACATGTTGTTCAGTTTGTCAATTTTACTGCTTTTATGAAGCAAAAATTACAAAATTTTTACCTTTGACATAAACAAATCCCCTGTGCTCTTGGGTCCCATCCCGGGTCGTCAGTCTGGCAGTGTAAACACCTTCATCCTCTTTATGTGTAGTCTTTAAAGTGATGCTGCTCTTCTTGTTCATGGTTTTAATCTCCACATTCTCCGACTGATGCAGCTGAACGCCTGGAAAATGACAAAAAAATGTATAAAACTGGCTGCACGGCATTCACCCACCATCCAAAAACACGCATGTTAGAAGGTGAAGATTCTAAGTAGAGAGAAAGGATGGTTTGAAAGAGGTGTGAAGGAAGCCATCTTTGTGATGAAAGAGAGTCCCTCACTGAATCGGAGTGGAGGCGTTAGATACATTTTGCCCGGTATTTACAGCAGCCTTTTGAAGCCATGGACTAAAGATGACACCTCGTGACCCAGTTTCAAGCCTCTCGTTAGCAGGAATTTCTATTCACTAGGCTTTTAGCATTTTTATAATAGGGTCGTTTACTGGTCTGTGGCTACAATAGGAGCCATTCACGGCCATCATAGGTAACACAGGCTCATTGGTCGAGCCCTTCTTACTATTTTTTTTACCTTTTACTCAGGTTAGTATAAATAGATCCAGGTTTCAGTCCATTTCATTCAGATTGAAAATGATTTCCGGATGGAAGTCGAAACGTCTCGATCAAGAATTAAACTGTCCAGAAGACTTTTTTGAAACTTTTTCTACTATGCATGTTAGGTTGATTGGCTGCTATGAAATTGTCCCTAGGAATGAGTTTGTGTGGCCCTACGACAGACTGGCGACCTGTTTAGGGTGCACTCTGCCTCTCACCTTAAATCAGCCAGATTAGCCTCCGGCATTCCCCACAACCAGTTCAGAAAATGAATGAACTTCAGTGGAAAGTTTTTCTCCAACATTTCAAACAGTGATGAAAAGGATTTAGTAAGCGTTTAATCTAAGCTTTAAAATCTCATAATAAATTGATTTCTTCGATATGTTGAATCTAAACTGAAGTAATCTAACATTCAAATAATGCAACTTAGAGACAAAACACACACAGAACAACGAACAAGATGAAAACAAGTCTGTTTCTGCTTTCTTCCTCCAGAGCACAGTCGGGATTCACTACAGTGTGATGTCACACGGTGGTGTGTTCAGGGAAACTTGTAATTGTGAGTGTTTAGTAAGTTAAGACTTTAGTAGAAAAAGTTTTTAAAAAGTCTTCTGGACAGTTCAATTCTTGATCGAGACGTTTCGACTTCCATCCGGAAATCATTTTCAATCTGAATGAAATGGACTGAAAACTGGATCTATTTATACTAACCTGAGTAAAAGTTAAGAAATAGTAAGAAGGGCTCGACCAATGAGCCTGTGTTACCAAAGATGGCCGTGAATGGCTCCTATTGTAGCCACAGACCAGTAAACAAACCCTATTATAAAAATGCTAAAAGCCTAGTGAATAGAAATTCCTGCTAAAGAGAGGCGCGAATCAGTTAGCAGGAATTTCTATTCACTAGGCTTTTAGCATTTTTATAATAGGGTTCGTTTACTGGTCTGTGGCTACAATAGGAGCCATTCACGGCCATCATAGGTAACACAGGCTCATTGGTCGAGCCCTCCTTTACTATTTTTTTACCTTTTACTCAGGTTAGTATAAATAGATCCAGTTTTCAGTCCATTTCATTCAGATTGAAAATGATTTCCGGATGGAAGTCGAAATGTCTCGATCAAGAATTAAACTGTCCAGAAGACTTTTTTAAAAACTTTTTCTACTCTGGATCACTCCTGGATGAATGAGGGACTACACGGACTAAGTTAAGACTTATTTTCAAAGATGGCTACTGATGTCATTCAGTCACTAGTTGCTTTTATGTTGAGTCTGAATGTTACTCAAGTCGGACTGACCTCTCTGCAAGTCTGTTACATTGTATTACAAACCCCACCTACACTCACACCTGACCTCAATGACCTCTCCCTAATGTTTGCACCTTTGTCCTGCTTTTCACCTTCTTATATAAACCCTGGTGTTAATCAGTTCTGATTTATCCATGTCTAGTTTAGACACACCCACCCATGAGCCAAGCCTGTCCAGGTTGGTTTTCAGGCTCGGTTTCTCAGCTCGGTCACCTCACAGGAAGTATTCAGTAAACATAACTAATGCCTTTCAGTGATTTAATTTTTAAGACTGGTATAAAATGCCTTGAAAGCACCGATAGCTGACTACTCTTTCTAAACGGCACTCACCATCTCTGAACCAGATAACATCCTGCTGGAAAGGAAGCAGCGCTGAGGTGAAGGAGCACAGCAGGGTGAGGCTGTTACCCTCCCTCACCGAGGTCGGGGGGAAAGACACATCAAACTTGGCCTCTTCTTGTTGCTGCAAGACTTTAAGAAAAACAAAGACAAAGTGTGAACGCCTTTCTATTTCATCTTCTACACTGCTGGTGAGTACAGTGTGGCTCACATGTTGTCCCTCTGACCCACTCCCCGTATGAAACCTATCTCAGGTGAGAATTTTAAGGGGACTTGGAGGCATGGAGTAACTGAGTGTTCCCACAGAGAGAACGTGTTTTCAAGTATTTGTTCTGCCACCGTTTATCTTTGATTAATTGATTAATTTGATTACTGAGACAAATTAGTTGGTATGTGAATATTTTGTTAACATATTTAATAGCAAAGTTTAGAAATTTTTCCACCATTAGGAAATCAAATCCAGCTGAGAGGATTTAAAGTTGGTGGGTAGTGATTGTCTCTCCTGCGGTTTCAGGGTCTGCCTTTGGGTCTCCTCCTGGTGAGGCATGTCCAAAACACCTCACCAGCAAGCTGCTCAGGAAGCATCATAACGAGATGCCTGAACAGCCTCATCTGGCTTCTCTCGACCTAGAGGAGCAATGACTCTACTCCTCTCTCCCTCTATCTCTGAGTGAGAGCCCTGCCACCCTGCAGAGGAAGCTCATTTCAGCCGCTTGGATCCGCAATCTCATTCTTTCGGTCACCAACCACACCGGTTACCATGGTGAGAGTAGGAACATATATCCTGGTTACCATGGTGAGGGTAGGAACGTAGATCCTGGTTACCATGGTGAGGGGAGGAACGTAGATCCTGGTTACCATGGTGATGGTAGGAACGTAGATCCTGGTTACCATGGTGAGGGGAGGAACGTAGATCCTGGTTACCATGGTGAGGGTAAGAACGTAGATCCTGGTTACCATGGTGAGGGTAGGAACGTAGATCCTGGTTACCATGGTGAGGGTAAGAACGTAGATCCTGGTTACCATGGTGAGGGTAGGAACGTAGATCCTGGTTACCATGGTGAGGGTAGGAACATAGATCCTGGTTACCATGGTGAGGGTAGGAACGTAGATCCTGGTTACCATGGTGAGGGTAGGAACGTAGATCCTGGTTACCATGGTGAGGGTAGGAACGTAGATCCTGGTTACCATGGTGAGGGTAGGAACGTAGATCCTGGTTACCATGGTGAGGGTAGGAACGTAGATCCTGGTTACCTTACCAGCTTTCCTTTTCGGCTCTGCTCTTTTTTTTTTACCATGAATTGTTCAAGAATGAGCTATTTTTAAAATTTAGCTCACGTTTTTTGACTATTTTTTGTTCAATTTACACAAAAAAAACCAATGAAAAAACTTTGTTTCGATATGAAGCTGTGCAAATAAAATATATTTGAGAGCAAATTAAAAGTAAAGAAAGTGATGTTGGTTCAGAAATAAAAACAAATCGGCAAACAGAAAACCAATTGTAGCTGGAAGTAACTTTGACTTTTTTTTTGCAGGAAGGAGTGAGATGAATTTTGATGGAAGAGGATTTATCCCACACTGTGGGAGTCCTCCAACCAGACATAACATTGTACTTTTCTTTGTTTTTCCATTGGAGCGAAACTAAGGGAAGAAAACTAAGAGGCTTTAAGTTCTTCAGCAGCCTGGCAAAGCATCATGAAAGAAAAGATTCACTCCTCATTCGGGGAACATTCAAACTCAGGCTAGCTTCAAACATCACCGAGAAAAACAACAAAGACGAGCAGAAAAGCTGATGATGTGACACCTCTTTTGAAAAAGGATCTGACAAGTTATTCCTTCACGTATCATTCAGTCTCTGGCTTGTCAAAGAAGCTGCACAATCAAACCTGGAAGTGAGGGCTGTGTGTGTCAGTAAATCCTATTTCACAGATAAATCTGACACTTTTCTGAGAACAGTTCTTCTCAGGGTGAGCATGTTTTTACATTACCGCTTCGTATCAAAGTGATGACTCTTATAAATTTACAACAGCTTTGTTTTTTGTTTATTAAAAGAATCCCCGTCTTTCCATCTGATCGGGTGTCAGTTAGATGAATAACGCAGCCTCAAACTTTCCATCATACTTTCAACTTCACCCTGATGTCGTTACAAGCTGATACCAATCTTATCAAAATGATCGCTGCTTCTTTTTCAAAGTGAAAGAAAACTACAAAAATATACAAGGGATGTTTTTTATTGTTTTACTTTAAAAAGATCATGAAAATTTGGAGGAGCTTGGAGTAGAGCCGCTGCTCCTTCGGGTCAAGAGAAACCCAATAGGGTGATTTCCACCCCATCGCGTTTCGGGCACGTCCCACCGGGAGGAGACCCAAAGGCAGACCCCGGACGCACTGGAGAGACTATGTCTCACAGCTGGACAGGGAACACCTCATGATCCTCCAGGGTGAGATGGAGGAAGCAGCCTGGTTCCTACCCTCACCATGGTAACCAGGATCTACGTTCCTACCTTCACCATGGTAACTAGGATTTACGTTCCTACTCTCACCGTGGTAACCAGGACCTACGTTACTACCCTCAGCATGGTAACCAGGATCTACGTTCCTACCCTCACCATGGTAACCAGGATCTACGTTCCTACCCTCACCGTGGTAACCAGGATCTACATTCCTACCCTCACCATGGTAACCAGGATATACGTTCCTACCCTCACCATGGTAACTAGGATCTACAGTCCTACCCTCACCATGGTAACGAGGATCTAGGTTCCTACCTTCACCATGGTAACCAGGACCTACGTTGCTACCCTCACCATGGTAACCAGGACCTACGTTCCTACCCTCACCATGGTAACCAGGATCTACGTTCTTATCCTCACCATGGTAACCAGGATCTATGTTCCTACCCTCACCATGGTAACCAGGATCTACGATCCTACCCTCACCGTGGTAACCAGGATCTACGTTACTACCCTCACCATGGTAACCAGGACTTACGTTACTAACCTCACCATGGTAACCAGGATCTACGTTCCTATCCTCACCATGGTAACCAGGATCTATGTTCCTACCCTCACCATGGTAACCAGGATCTACATTCCTACCCTCACCATGGTAACCAGGATCTATGTTCCTACCCTCACCATGGTAACCAGGATCTACATTCCTACCCTCACCATGGTAACCAGGATCTACGTTCCTACCTTAGACCAAGAGACAGACCCCTGACCCAGACCCCTGGAGAGACTATGTCTCACAGCTGGCTGGGGAACGACTCAGGATCCTTCCAGGTGAGCTGGAGGATGCAGCCGGTATGAGAGAAGCCTGGGCTTCCCGTCTGAGGCTGCTGCCCCTGTGACCCGGCCCCGGATAAGCGACGACCACGGAACAGAATCATTGGAATCAATTGATAAATAAATTATTTAATCAAAACCTTTATATTTCGTTGGCTAAAAAAAGAAAAAGTAAATATTAGTTTTTAGAATTTTATTTTTCATCTACTTTCATGAATAAAACAA
Source organism: Neostethus bicornis (assembly GCA_902685375.1). Taxonomy (NCBI): domain Eukaryota; kingdom Metazoa; phylum Chordata; class Actinopteri; order Atheriniformes; family Phallostethidae; genus Neostethus; species Neostethus bicornis. The sequence goes on along the minus strand of LR738541.1, from coordinate 12,183,773 downwards.
CATCATGCCTCGTGGCAAATATAAAAACATCTGCATGTTCAGGCACTGAGTGGCATATTCTGGTTCTAAATTTATCTCCATGTTTACCGCCGGGGTTTTCAATAAGACTTTATAAATCATAGAAACCATAATACTGACTTAGATAACCTCATACAGTATGTACCCCACCAAGTTTAAAATACAGACAACACAACAGCCTGGAGAACTGTTTGAAAAGTTGCAAATCTAGTGACTTTTGGTCTGGAGTCGCTCAGGTTAGAAACACAGGAGTGGGGGAGGGCTGTGAAGTATCTCAATTGCATTTATTCCGTTCCGTCATCTTCCGCTTGTTCCGGGGTTGGGTCGCGGGGGCAACAGCCTCAAACAGGCAGCCCAGGCCTCTCTCACCCCAGCTGCATCCTCCAGCTCACCTGGAAGGATCCCAAGTCGTTCACCGGCCAGATATGAGACATAGTCTCTCCAGCGGGTCCGGGGTCTGCCTCTTGGTCTCCTCCCGGTGGGACGTGCCCGAAACACCTCGTCCGCGAGGCGCTCAGAGGGCATCTCAACCAGATGCCTGAACCATGCCATCTGGCTCCTCTCGACCTGGAGGAGGAGCGGCTCGACACCGCTCCTCGCTGGTGTCACCTCGGTGGTGACAACCGCTGGCCAAGTTGCCCTTGCCCGGACGCGGGTCACCGGGGCCCCCCTTGGAGCCAGGCCCGAGGGTGGCGCACGCGTTCGAGCGCCTGGTGGCCGGGTTTTTACCCACGGGGCCTGGCATGGCTCAGCCCAAACAGGGGACATGGGCCACCCTTCCAGCGGACTCACCACCTGCAGGAGGGGCCATGGGGGTCGGGTGAAGGAGGAGATGGGTGGCAGCCAACGGCGGAGACCCTAGTGGTCGGATCCTCGGCTGCATAGGCTAGCTCTAGGGACGTGGAATTGCATTTATAATCAACGCAAAACAAGGTGTGGTTTCTCAAAGTTGATGCAAAGGTTTCATGTCACAATTCCCTTACCCACCACCAGAGAGAGCCTCGGACCTTCCTTCATCTCCCTGATTTGGGACACCTGTTGGTGATTGACCAGCTGCCTGTTTAAAGGCAGTCTGCCTTGCCTTCAGTGTCGGGTCGTCATCCCTTCCTGCCTGACCAAGACATGCTTGTCGAATGTGTACCTTGAGACGTTCCTGTTTGATCCATGTGTTTTTGTTTACAGCTTTACTGCACTCCTTACTAAATAAATTATGTTGTTGTTCCCGGACTTGGGTCCTCCTCCTTCTGCACCCTCTATCATGATCCACTCACTTGCACCAGAGAGAGCCCTGAAACTTCCCTCAGACATCTGAGGGTGATTATTCTGATGCAACACACCTATGGTCCCTGCTGCCTATTTAAGGGCAATCCCCGGACCTCCACGTTGGGTCATACCATCCCTTCCAGCCAGGTCTCCCTGAAACACATTCTGAACAATAACCTCTTGCCATGCCACTAAAACCTTATGTTTTCTTTTACAGCGTTACTGGACGGCCTTGCTCAGATAAACCATGTTTTCTGTCCTGCAATTGGGTCCTCCTCCTTCCACCTGCACACCGCTCCATGACACCCTCATTGTGACACATGTTTTGATATCTTAAAAATTTACAATATTTCCCTTTAAATCTGTCAGACACATAGTTTAATAACTCTATGTGTATCATAATCCAACATCCAATGAGACATCTTTAACATTTCCGGTATCCAATTTCTTTTGTTTAACATTCTCAATTGAAGGCTGCACAATGTATCAACATCAAATCGATATCAAATCGATTCTGCAATATCAACACCTATAATTAGCTGATCACGGAAAGCTGTGATTTTTTATTTTGTCCATATTGTGCAGCCTCACCTCGATCTACGAAGGAATCGTGATGATTTGGCTAAATTATTTAGCTAAATGAACATGTGGCATCATCACACCGAGCATATTGTAACAGTTTTGGATGAGAAGTCTCACACATGGTGGAGGCTATATTAGGCAGAGAGCAGTGGCCACAGCTTGGAGCGAAATGGAATAAATTTCATGCCATCCCTGAGATGAAATATACATGACTATCATTTCAGCTCAAATGGAAGCAAGTCGTTTTATCCCAACAGCAACCATCCCACATCTAATTAACACCCCGAGATTCACAGACACCCACAGAGAAACATAAATCTCATAAGAAAAAAAAAAAAACCACCCTCCAACGCTTTGCCCTTTTTTCAACACAGCCAAATATTTCTTTAGTATGTGCAGCACAGCAGCTCAGAGTTACGCCTCTGTCTTCAAAGCTCTGCCTCGCTGACTGGTGGAGGGAAGAACTTCAAAGACTGGCAAGGAAAATGAAAGACGACACTTTTTTATTGGTCTCTGGCTTGAAACTTACCGGCGGTCTGCGTGCACCCCGAATCAGCCACAGCTCCCCGAAATGCTGAATCACAGCAAGGGAGAACAGGACAGATTGACAAACCCAGTGTGGGTCAGATGGAAAGAAGAAAACAGAGACAGTTTGTGAAAATAAAGAACTGAAATATGGAAACACAGCAAACAAATCAAACCTGGTAAGATCAGACGGATGCAGGTCACATCTATTATTCTTTTCAACTAACGTCGTTAAATATCTATGGAAACGAGAAGCCTTGAAGTGCCTCATCAAAACCCTGAGGGCCTAATTGATCTACAACATATGAGGGATTTACATCCAGCCAACCAAATGATGACGGGAAGGGTCATCTAAAAGGCAGCTTTTTGTGTTTAACAGTACGGCTCGTTATCGTGACGGTCTCATTTATTCATTAATGGCTGCTAAACTATATCTCTCTAATTTCCCCTCTGGGATTAATCAAGTGGGTTCTAATTCTTTCAACCTTATATAATTCCTCCTGTCATGATTTGAAATCTCATGTTGACGCTGTTACATACAGTATGTATTTTTTTTTTTATTTGGCACATAAGACATAGGCGGCACGGTGGTGCAGTGGGTAGCACAGTGGTCTCACAGCAAGAAGGTCATGGGTTCAAGTCCCAGGTGGCGACTAGGCTTGGAACATTAGCCTTTCTGTGTGGGGTTTGCATGTTCTCCCTGTGTCTGCGTGGGTTTGTACCGGGTACTCCGGTTTCCTTCCAGCTTCCAAAAACATGCATGTTAGGTTGATTGGCCGGTGCCAAAATTGCCCTTAGGAATGAGTGTGTATGGTTGTATGTGTGTGGCCCTGTGACAGACTGGCGACCTGTTCAGGGTGTACCCTGCCCCTTGCCTCGAATCAGCCGGGATGGGCTCTGGCGCCCCCTGCGACCTCATATGGGGTAGACAGATAAGAAGGTGACTGACTGAAGACATAAAAATGTATTTATCTGTCAGTTTTTAATTTAAGTATTTAATTATACCAAACAGGTAAACATTAAGTGGCTGATTCAAGTGAGAGGCAGGGTACACCCTGAAAAGGTCACCAGTCTGTCGTGGAGACACACAGACACAACCATCCACACACATTCATCCCAATGGACAACTTCATAGCAGCCAATCAACCTACAGTAACATGTATGTTTTTGGATGGTGGGAGGAAACCGGAGTACCAAGAAGAACCCACGCATACACAGGGAGAACATGCAAACTCCACACAGAAATACAAGTATTCCAAGCCTTGTATCCACCCGGAATTCGAGTCCTGACCTTCTTGCTGTGCAGCCACTGTGCTAACCACTGCACCACTGAGCAGCCAGCTAATTTATATGAAAGATTAAGATAATTTATGATATACTCTTTTGCTCACCTCCCCTATGGTCACCAGCTGTGGGTGGGGACCGAAAGAATGAGATCACGGATACAAGCGGACGAAATGAGCTTCCTCCGCAGGGTGACTGGGCTCTCACTCAGAGATTGGGTGAGGAGCTCTGCCATCCGGGAGGAGCTCGGTGTCAAGCCGCTCCTCCTCCGGGGTGAGAGAAGCCAGATGGGATGGTTTGGGCCCCATCTGGCCTCAGGAGATCTTAGGATGCGTCCTGAGCGCCTCGCTGGTGAGGTGTTTCGGGCACATTCCACCGGGAGGAGACCAAGAGGAAGACCCCGGACCCGCTGGAGAGACTATGTCTCACAGCTGCGTGGGGAACGACTCGGGATCCTTCCGGGTGAGCTGGAGGATGCAGCTGGGGTGAGAGAAGCCTGGGCTGCCCGTTTGAGGCTGTTACCCCACGACCCGGTCCCGGATAAGTGGAAGATGACGGAACGGAATACTCTTTTGAATTATAATTGCCCAATGGAGCCGTTAGTGGGAAATACTTTCAGTGGATGATGGACTTTAATTATTGATATCGATCATTGTCCATATTTTGAAGCTAATGATAAGTTCAGCTGCTTTTAATCATCTATGTTTTTTCAAGCCTTAATTTTGCAGTAGATCATGATTCCTTTGCAGTGCTAATTTGCTACAGGTTTCGTGTCTTGAGTAGAAAATAACTCACAGTTAACCACTAGCATTCCAGAGGTGAAGGCTTCACCCAGAGGGCTTTTGGCCACGACTTTATACTCGCCGGCGTCATCAGGACAGCACCTTTTTCAAGAAAATAGAACATTTACTCATCTGTAGAAATAAAACAATCTCTTGAAAGTCGGGAATATTTGACTTAAGATTTTCCTCATGTTCCAATTTATTAGGAAGGGTTGTAATATTTATACTTTTTCAAAACCGATGCAAGTAGAATTACTCACCAATACTCTTATTGTTCCCACTTTAAAAAGACATTTAATTTTCTTTTTTAGTTACTCTGCTGCCAAGTGTGAAGCGGCCGGGATGGGATTTAGAACACCAAACCGAGACCATGGTCCTTACCCGGAAAGGGGTAAAGTTCCCCCTGCAGGTCAGTGACCTGGGTCAGGTAAGTTCAATGTCTGTTCCAAGTGAAGGAGTTTTAAGTATCTTAGGGTTTTGTTCATGAGTGGGGGACAGATGGAGCGGGAGATCGACAGATGGATCGATGCAGCGTCTGCAATAATTAAGATGCTGTAGGGTAGATCCTACCCTCACCATTGTAACCAGATTCTACGTTCCTACCCTCACCATGGTTACCAGGATCTACATTCCTACCCTCACCATGGTAACCAGGATCTACATTCCTACCCTCACCATGGTAACCAGGATCTACATTCCTACCCTCACCATGGTAACCAGGATCTACATTCCTACCCTCACCATGGTTACCAGGATCTACATTCCTACCCTCACCATGGTAACCAGGATCTACATTCCTACCCTCACCATGGTAACCAGGATCTACGTTCCCCCCCTCACCATGGTAACCAGGATCTACGTTCCCACCCTCACCATGGTAACCAGGATCTACATTCCTACCCTCACCATGGTAACCAGGATCTACTTTCCTACCCTCAACATGGTAACCAGGATCTGTGTTCCTACCCTCAACATGGTAACCAGGATCTGCGTTCCTAGCCTCACCATGGTAACCAGGATCTACGTTCCTACTCTCACCATGGTAACCAGGATCTACTTTCCTACCCTCAACATGGTAACCAGGATCTGTGTTCCTACCCTCAACATGGTAACCAGGATCTGCGTTCCTAGCCTCACCATGGTAACCAGGATCTACGTTCCTACTCTCACCATGGTAACCAGGACCTACGTTCCTACCCTCACCATAGTAACCAGGATCTACGTTCCTACCCTCACCATGGTAACCAGGATCTGCGTTGCTACCCTCACCATGGTAACCAGGATCTACGTTCCCACCCTCACCATGGTAACCAGGATCTACGTTCCCACCCTCACCGTGGTAACCAGGAACTACGTTCCTACCCTCACCATGGTAACCTGGATCTACGTTCCTACCCTCACCATGGTAACCTGGATCTACGTTCCTACCCTCACCATGGTAACCAGGATCTGTGTTCCTACCCTCAACATGGTAACCAGGATCTGCGTTCCTAGCCTCACCATGGTAACCAGGATCTACGTTCCTACTCTCACTATGGTAACCAGGACCTACGTTCCTACCCTCACCATGGTAACCAGGATCTACGTTCCTACCCTCACCATGGTAACCAGGATCTACGTTCCTACCCTCACCATGGTCACCAGGACCTACGTTCCTATCCTCACCATGGTAACCAGGATCTACGTTCCTACCCTCACCATGGTAACCAGGATATATGTTCCTACCCTCACCATGGTAACCAGGATCTACGTTCCTACCCTCACCATGGTCACCAGGACCTACGTTCCTATCCTCACCATGGTAACCAGGATCTACGTTCCTACCCTCACCATGGTAAGCAGGATCTACATTCCTACCCTCACCATGGTAACCAGGATCTACGTTCCTACCCTCAGCATGGTCACCAGGACCTACGTTCCTATCCTCACCATGGTAACCAGGATCTACGTTCCTACCCTCACCATGGTAACCAGGATCTACATTCCTACCCTCACCATGGTAACCAGGATCTACGTTCCTACCCTCAGCATGGTCACCAGGACCTACGTTCCTATCCTCACCATGGTAACCAGGACCTACGTTCCTATCCTCACCATGGTAACCAGGATCTACGTTCCTACCCTCACCATGGTAACCAGGATCTACGTTCCTGATTACGGATTACGGATTACGTGATTACGGATATAAGTGGACAAAATGATCTTCCTCTGCAGGTTCGCTCAGAAATAGGGATCTAAGCTGAGAGAAGAGGTGTGGCTCCTCCGAGTCAAGAATAGCCAGATGGGCTGGTTCGGGCATCTGGCTAAGATGTCTCCCGAACGCCTCACTGGTGAACGCCACCAGGAGGAGAACCTGCTGGAGAGACTATGTCTCACAGCTGGATAGGGAATACTTCAAGATCCCCCCAGGTGAGCTGGAGGATGCAGTCATGGTGAGAGAAGCCTGGGCTTCTCGTCTGACATTATATCTAAGTTTATGTAAATTCAAAATGTAATTAAGTTTCTTGGTTCATTTTTCTTATATTAATATGAATTTAAACGACAGACCCACCTTCTGATCTCCAGACAGTTCAGCCCAAAACTTTGTCGCAGGCTGTAATTCCATGGTTGGGAAGACATGACCAATAATTCACCGTTTTTATACCTGAAAGAAAGAATAAGTTTGAGTTGAGTTAGAATTTGTTTTGTTCTGGATGAAACTCAAAAAAATTAAACAGAAACAACATTATAAAACACAGTAAGCTGGTTTTTATTAAATTACAAGCATTATTATTTATAAAAGTCTTTTAGGGATGGCAACGGTGCTCCAAAATCCAGGTTTGTGCTTCAAAGAGTTTGACCAATCACATTTCAGCCAGCATTTGTTGCCAGGTGGACCAAAATAAGCAGAGCTTTCGTACATGTCTTCAAAGCCTGTTCCGCTAGATCTTGAGAAAACAGTAGAGAAAAGTTCTCCCTGGACTTCTAGCAGTCTTACTACATATGTTACCATATTCAGATCTTCTGATTGGACGGAAGCAGAATTGCAGGTACACAAGCAAATAGTTTCATCATCCGGGGCCGGGTCGCAGGGGTAACACCCTCAGACGAGAAGCACAGGCTTCTCTCACCCCAGCTGCATCCTCCATCTCACCTGGAAGGATCCGGATTCGTTCCCCAGCCAGCTGTGAGACATAGTCTCTCCAGCGGGTCTGGGGTCTGCCTCTTGGTCTCTTCCCGGTGGGACCTGCCTGAAACACCTCACCAGAGTCGCGCTCAGGGGGCATCCTGACCAGATGCCGGAAGGAGGAGGAGCGGCTCGACACCGAGCTCCTCCCAGAGGGCAGAGCTCCTCACCCGATCTCTGAGGGAGAGCACAACCACCCTGCAGGTGAAGCTCATTTCGGCCGCTTGTATCCGCGATCTCATTCTTTCGGTCACCACCCACAGCTGGTTACCATGGTGAGGGTAGGAACGTAGATGCTGGTTACCATGGTGAGGGTAGGAATGTAGATCCTGGTTACGATGGTGAGGATAGGAACGTAGATCCTGGTTACCATGGTGAGGGTAGGAACGTAGATCCTGGTTACCATGGTGAGGGTAGGAACGTAGATCCTGGTTACCATGGTGAGGGTGGGAACGTAGATCCTGGTTACCATGCTGAGTGTAGGAATGTACATCCTGGTTACCGTGGTGAGGGTAGGAACGTAGATCCTGGTTACGATGGTGAGGGTAGGAACGTAGATCCTGGTTACCATGGTGAGGGTAGGAACATAGATCCTGGTTACCACGGTGAGGGTAGGAACGTAGATCCTGGTTACCACGGTGAGGGTAGGAACATAGATCCTGGTTACCACGGTGAGGGTAGGAACATAGATCCTGGTTACCACGGTGAGGGTAGGAACGTAGATCCTGGTTACCATGGTGAGGGTAGGAACGTAGACGCTGGTTACCATGGTGAGGGTAGGAACGAGGGTAGGAACGTAGACGCTGGTTACCATGGTGAGGATAGGAACGTAGACGCTGGTTACCATGGTGAGGGTAGGAACGTAGATCGACTTGTAAATCGAGAGCTTTTCGTTTCAGCTCAGCTCTCTCTTTACCACGACGGACCGATGCAGCGGTCTACTGTTTCGGGGTGAAATGTGTGGATCACCAAACAAACCCCAGGATGGACTTTGGTATTTCCTGCTTTTTGACCACTTGTGCAGAACTTTGTAAACCCTGAAGCCAGAAGGTCCGTTTGATTTGTCATTCAGTTTATGCAGCTGATCGTGGGCCACCGGTGTTTGTCGTTTATTGAGTGTGATGGGTCCCAGATGGAGCAGGAGAACCTGTAGACCACCGGCAATCTGGATCCCAGGATTTATGAATACTGAGTTCTTTCATCAGGAAGTCTCACAGCAGCTCAAGTGTCAAGGTCAACAACTCACCTTCTTGCCTGGATTTACACGGGTGGTTTTGTATTAATACGGAGTATAATATTCAGCTCAGGTTTCAGAATAATCGGTCTGCTCAAAAAGTGAGAATTTATTCATTTCAATTGATTGAAGTGGTTTTCTTTTATCTGAACAAATGAGTTTAGTTGGAATGGATGAAACAGGGATGTACCATGTGATTGTAGGGGTGGGAGAACCTTGCACGGTGCAGGAGAGTTTCACCGTCATCCCCTCCCACACAGTGTGCCCCCTCAGGAAAACGTGGAAATACGGAGGTTTACGACTCATCTGTTCCAGATAGTCCATGTGGACAGAAGCCTTCTTCTCTGCCTGAAACACAAGTTAAAAAACTCAGAATTTTTAACCAATTTATTATTTAGGAAGAAAAATGAATAATTAATTCTCAGGTTAAGTGTTTTTTTTAGAAGTTATTTGCTGTTTAAATTTGATCAGATTTCAGAAAAATCAATCAATTAAAGGTCAGAATCTTCTAAAAATGACCCACATGCATCTAAACAGACTTTATTTACTTTCTACTTTTTTATTAATGAACCACATAAATAATAAAACAGGTATTGTGTTTATTCTGGGATGGACTGGTGACCTTTTAAGGGTGTACCCTGCTTTGCCCCTGCAAATCCAGACTTGGTGTTGTTTCTGCTCAAAATCAACAAGACATCACGATTCACAGAAATGATCTTGTTTTATTTAAGAAGCTCTTTGCCTTGATCCCGTCTCCTGCCGCCAGAGGGAGCCCTGGATGTACCTCGTCAACCTGATTGGGGTCACCTGAGGATGATTGCAGATTCCACACATCTGTGCAACCTGCCAGCTATTTAAAGGCAATCACTCCAGACTTCCCAGTCAGGTTATACAATCCAGTCCAGACGTGGTTTAAAGGTGTGAACATGACTGGTCGTTGATCCCTCCATGTGGCCGTTCGACAGACTGGAGACCTGTTCAGGTTGGTAATCTGCTTACGTTGACTGGCAGAAAAACGGGCCGGCCTTTTCCCAAACACTTTTAAAAAGGTCTGTGCTGTTCGAGTGCTTTTCTAGTTCATTATACAACAAAAATGTGGTATGCTGAGAAGTGGCTCAGCTGTGTGTGGAGCACCAGGGGCAGATTGTCACCGAGTGAATCTGTTTTCAGCAGAATGCTGAGAAAAGGTACTTTTTACCTGTTTACGAAAAGCCAGTTTGTCAGAGCGTGTGCGTAACATGTGCTGGTTCTTGATCACATCTTTCTCTATTTTCTCAGTCTCGTTTCCAAACAGCGTCCATTGCTCTCTGACGTGCTCGTCTTCAGAAGCCATTGTCTCCTGCAGGATTTCCCTGATGCAAAAAAAAGAGTCATTAGAGCTTTAAAATCTGTTGGAACTTCATTTGATTATTTGTTACTGACCTCCAATCAGAATGTTATCAGGCTGGTTTAAAAAGCAAAGCAACCACGTTCCCAGTGGGTTCCCAGCAAACAGGGAACCTCCAGGGAACGTTGGCCTGAAGTTCTCCAAAGGTTTGTTTTTAACTGACCAAAAACTAACGTTCCCTAAACGTTAGTAGGTGGTTATGTTAGAACAGGCATGGGAAAACTACGGCCCACGGGCCACATCTGGCCCGTTGAACATTTTAACCCGATCCGCCAAACTTGAAACTAGTTGTTTTTTTCCCCCTGCAATTCTGATGTTTCACTCTAGATTTTTTTGGCTTTTCGAGAAAGCCCGCCGAACCTGAGAAATTTAAAATGAATAAACATTGCAATTCCGATGTTTCCTCACTAGATGGCGCCAAAAATACAACAACACTGCTCCCATTAAAATGTGTGTGTCTCCGTGATACACATGCTGTCAAAATAAACAGTGTCCACAGATATGGAAAGCCATCGGGGCCAATACACGCACGTAAACAAGCGGGTTAGATGTTAAAACAAACAAAATGTTACATTAAACGCTTGGATTTCAAACCTAGCGCCGCTAGATTTTAAATTTAACGCTCTTGATGTAACATTTAGCGCTTGTTTAGAATCTAGCGTCATTCTATCGGTCTAATCTAGAGGTTACCAAAGCATGCCATCCATCTGATCCTGTTCCAGCTCCTTTGACAAATGTTAGAACCCAATGTGGCCCATGTACCAAAAAGATTTTCTACCCCATGTTGGAACCTAACCTTCCCAGAACGTTGAGAGAACCAAATTCCAAATCTTCTTCTTTCGGCATTTCTCTTCAGGGGGCGCCACAGCCAGTCAGTTTCTTCCATCTAACCCTATCTGCTGCATCCTCTTCGGTCACACCAACTATCTTCATGTCTTCCTTCACTGTATCCATGAACCTCCTCTTTGGTCTTCCTCTAGTCCTCTTTCCTGGTGGTTCTAAACCCAGCATCTTTCTTCTGATGTACTCTCTCTCTCTCCTCTGCACATGTCCAAACCATCTCAGTCTGACCTCTCTGACTTTAAAACCTCTAACATGTGCTGTTCCTCTGATCCTGTCCATCCTGGTCACTCCCAGAGAGATCCTCAGCATCTTCATCTCTGCTACCTCCATCTCTGTTTCCTGTCTTTTCCTCAGTGACACAGTCTCTAGACCAATCAGCATGGCCGTTCTCACCACACTGTCTGTAGACCAATTAGCATGGCCACTCTCACCACGCTGTCTCTAGACCAATCAGCATGGCCGCTCTCACCACACTGTCTCTAGACCAATCAGCATGGCCGCTCTCACCACACTGTCTCTAGACCAATCAGCATGGCCGCTCTCACCACGGTTTTCTACACTTTCCCTTTAATTTTATCTGAAACTCTTCTATCACACATCACACCTGATACGTTTTTCCACCCGTTCCAGCCTGCCTGCACACGCTTCTTCACCTCTTTTCCACACTCTTCATTGCTCTGCACTGTTGATCCTAGATACTTAAAATCTTCCACCTTCTTTATCTCTATTCCCTGTAACCTCACTTTTCCATTTGGATCCCTCTCATTCACACACATGTACTCTGTTTTACTCTGAACCAAATTCCAAATGTTATGGTTAAAATTAAGGTTCTGAAAACCAAAAAATGACGTTTTGCAACGTCATAAAAATTTCTATTTGAACCTTTAAAGAACCAAAAAATAACCTTCAGGGAACTTTCTGCTAACCTTTAAAAAACCTGCCCGGATCGTTCTGGTAACATTAAATTTTTAGCTGGGTTTTAGTTCCTAAAATTTCATGTTTGTTTCATCAGTAATGTGGTTTTTTTTTTTTCAGATAAGTAGAAACATTTTCATCCAGATTCTGACAGAAAGCATTTATATTCATTTTCAGTGTCAGCGGGTCTAAAACCAGCCAGCATCCATTAGTGGGATAGATATGAGACACGGTATTTAGGCTCCGGTTCACCACGGCAGGATTTTGTTTTTCTGGATACTTCACTCTGTTACACTTCATCTTCCAACAAGATGTCTTCTTATTTATTTATTTTGATTTTTTTTTTTGCCGGCTGTCATTTTCTATGAGATCTATTCTCAGTCATGCTGGAAAGGTTTTGAGAAGTTTGTGTTTTCTGAGTGGAAAATGAAGCTGGTCTTCACATCACCATGACGGATCACTGACATGATGATTTTCACCTCACCAGGAGTCCTTTCTGTGGAGACAGCTGAAAGTGATGCCGTGTCACCGGCTGTGTGCCACCCTTGACTTTTTCTGTATTTTTTATGAAGCTGGTTGTCATGGTGATTTTAGCTAGATGTGGTTTTGGTTTTCAGTCACAGGGAACATGTTTTTTTATCTTTCTTTTTTTGGCCAGAAGCAAAGTAACCAGTTTTGGGATTATTCCAGCTGCTGTTTATAGAAGCAACTGGAGTTTAAATGTGAAGCTGGAGCTCCACAAACATGTCAAAGTGGGACTCGACTGATTGTGTTTTCTAGACTTGGTACCGAATTGAAGAGTTCAGTAGAAAAATGAGTTTTGATTAATTAGACAGTCTTTAAACTTATTTGTTTCAAACAATCAAAAAACTGTTCCGTTGTCTTCCGCTTATCCAGGGCCGGGTCGCAGGGCAACAGCCTCAGACGGGAAGCCCAGGCTTCTGTCAACCCAGCTGCATCCTCCAGCTCACCCGGAAGGATCCCAAGTCATTCCCCAGCCAGCTGTGAGACATAGTCTCTCCAGCGGGCCTGGGGTCTGCCTCTTGGTCTCCTTCCATTGGGACGTTTCCAAAACACCTCACCAGCGAGGCGCTCGGGGGGCATCCTGACCAGATGCCCGAACCACCCCATCTGGCTTCTCTCAACCTGGAGGAGGAGCGGCTTGACACCGAGCTCCTCCCGGATGGCAGAGCTCCTCACCCGATCTCTGAGTGAGAACCCAACCATTTTCCAAGCTCATTTCAGCCGCTTGTATCAGCAATCTCATTCTTTTGGTCACCACCCACAGCTGGTTACCATGGTGAGGGTAGGAACGTAGATCCTGGTTACCATGGTGAGGGTAGGAACATAGATCCTGGTTACCACGGTGAGGGTGGGAACGTAGATCCTGGTTACCATGGTGAGGGTGGGAACGTAGATCCTGGTTACCACAATGAGGGTAGGAACATAGATCCTGGTTACCACGGTGAGGGTGGGAACGTAGATCCTGGTTACCACTGTGAGGGTAGGAACATAGATCCTGGTTACCATGGTGAGGGTGGGAACGTAGATCCTGGTTACCATGGTGAGGGTGGGAACGTAGATCCTGGTTACCATGGTGAGGGTGGGAACGTAGATCCTGGTTACCATGGTGAGGGTCGGAACATAGATCCTGGTTACCATGGTGAGGGTAGGAACGTAGATCCTCGTTACCATGGTGAGGGTAGGAATGTAGATCCTGGTTACCATGGTGAGGGTAGGAACGTAGATCCTGGTTACCATGGTGAGGGTAGGAACGTAGATCCTGGTTACCATGGTGAGGGTAGGGACGTACATCCAGGTTACCATGGTGAGTGTAGGGACGTAGATCCTGGTTTCCATGGTGAGAGTAGGAACGTAGATCAACAACAGACTGGCAACCTGTTCGGGCTGTACCCTGCCTCTGGCCTTGAATCAACTGGTTCCGGCACAGCCCGTAATACTTTTAGGGATGGACGGTTCAAAAGATGGGTGAATAACTATAACACTGAATATCAAACATGGAGCTAGACCGTGCCCAGTGGCTTCCATGTATTCCTGTTTCCTTTTTAGTTTCTTAAACAGGGAGGTGTTGGCTCAGTGGTAGAGTGTTGGTCCTTGAACCGGGAGACGCTGGTTTGAATCCCAATGAGCCGCCTAGGTGTCCCTGGAGCAGACACCTAACCCCCTAATTGCTCCCACCATTGGGACCGTCATGGCTGCCTGCTGGAGTGCAACGCAGCACAGAAATTTCCCCACTGAGGGACTAATAACTGTATTTTTCTTAAGTCATTATTTAAAGATGTGACCTTTTTTTTATTTCACTGACAGATTGGTGTACGGCATCACTTTGCATGAGTAATGACAGGCAGCACTGGCTCCTTAGAGGATCATTACATACTGTAACACACGTTATTTTCATGATCCATATTTGGAGCTCTAGAGGCATAATTAAAACGAGAGGGGTTTTTTTTAAGCCGGTTTACGCCTGAGATTTGTCGCAGGTGTTATTTATGAAGCTTAATTTGCATAACGAGCATTACTGAGAATTTGATGAATTCCAAGTTTGAGTGAAAAAATAAAAACACTTGCTAATCTAAAGATAGCTGAGTAAATGAGGAATTGGGAAAACGAGGACATTAAATTGATATTCCCAATCAACCTGACTAGGGTCACCTGAGGATGATTCCTGATTCTACACATCTGTGCACTCTGTCATCTATTTAAGAAGAATCACCCCAGACTTTCCTGTCGGGTCATACCATCCCTTCCATCCAGGTCACCCGGGTTGCCTGACCATGTTTGAACTTTGTTATTATTTGGACTTTTGGAATCTTGAGTTAATCCTGTGCTTCTTGTTTTAAAGACTTTCCTGAATTGAGTTAATAAACCTTGTTTTGAAGTCCTGCGATTGGTTCTCCTCCTCCCACATCCCTAAAACCCTGACATAAATTAGGTCTAATTGTTTGTCAATTAATCCAGTGGCACACAACACTGGTGATCTCTACCGGGTGTAACCTGCCTCTTGACTTCTATCTTCATTTCCACTGATTTTTCACACGATCAGGACCCAGGTCTTTACTGACTAATCGACATCTCATCATCCAGAGTAAACATGAAGTTTTTATAGGTTGAATTTTTTTGTTGATGGTTCATGTTGTGGTCGCTGAGCTCCGCAGCGGATCAGAACCAGCTTTGTTGCACCTGTGCTCTGAATACAGGTAAACAAAAACAGACGGCTGCTTGAAAACAACATCAGTGGGACTGGGGGATAATTTATTCCAGCGTATCGGTTCAGGCTGTGAATATTTAACACGTAACACCATCCGCAGCTCAGTCGACACGCTTTTCATCCATATGCATGAAAGAATGCAAACCACATCATGGATTTAAATGCAACGTTTTAATAATCCTCTCATCATCAACGGGGTGTGAATTCTTCCCCAGACTTTGATTGGGAGCCTCTAGAGGCTAATTATTTGAAAACATATTTCACACACACATCGATACACTCTGCCACCGGGGAAACAAGATCTTCAGACTACACGCAAATAATTTTTTTATTTTTTATAGTGTTGATGTCCACTGGACGATAAGCGCACGCTCATTAGGTGTATCTATCCTGTGAGGGGTCGCATGGAGTGAACCGATATGTTCAATATGTGATGAAAGTCTTCAGCTGGTTCAAAATGCAGCAGCACGACTATTAGCAGGAACTCATAGAAGAGATCATATTACTCCTGTGCTAGCGTCTCTCCATTGGCTTCCTATTGAGTTTAGGATCAAGTTTAAAATCATCTTACTAACCTACAAGACCCTAAACGGCATGGCTCCATCTTACATTAGTGAACTTATAGTACCTTATCAACCAAGCAGAACACTCCGCTCACAAAATGCAGGGCTGTTGGTGGTTCCTAGGATTTCAAAAAGTACAGTTGGAGGTAGAGCCTTTAGCTACCAAGCTCCAGTTTTATGGAATAAGCTCCCAGCTCAAGTGAGAGAGGCAGACAGTGTTCCTACATTTAAAGGGAGGCTTAAAGCATTCCTGTTTGAACAAGCTTATCAACAGGCCAGATAGAAACAGATTCAATTAGCTGATATAATTAATAGTTGGCTGCTAGATAGTAAAAGCTGGGGAAAGTATGGTACATTGGGGTTCTGTCCTCTAATTCTATCTACTATTCTCTGCCAGACTGTCTTGGCTCTTTCCCCGTACCCCCTACTCCAACCCTCTACCCTAAACCCCTGGCTTGCTATCTCATTCATTGTTCTAAATTGTCTGTTTATTTAGAATTACACTGCTAGTTGGTACAATACAATTCACATGTTGTCCACCTCTCTCCCTCCTTTCTGGGAGAGAGCCCCATCCAGGACTCTGCGTTCCTGTCCTGGGCATGGCCACACCGAGGAGACCTCCGCGCTTCTTCATCCCCACTCCATCAGGACGAAATCCATCTACTCATCCCCGCCGTGGGCATCGCTGGGCTGAGGAGTCTCCCGTGTCTCCATCAGGATGAAGAACATCTGCTCATCCCCGTACTTGACATCTCCAGGCTGAGGAGTCCCCCGTGTTTCCATCAGGATGAAGAACATTTATTGACTTCTTTAGATATTTAGCTGTAGATTAGAATAAGCTAATATTTAAACAATAATCTGTGACACATTGTTTGCTCGTCCCGGGGGAGGGATCTCTCTTTCACGTGGATCCCCATGAGGTTTCTTATTTTTTCCCCACTGATGGGTTTTTTAGGAGTTTTTCCTCACCGAGAAGGAGAGTCTAAGTGCATTAATGTGCTAGTCTTGTTTAGTTAGCATTTGTTAGTTATTTTTCTTGTTGTGTATTTGTGTTAATACATTCCTCTTTTTCTTGTGAAGCCCATTGAGACGGACATTCTGTGATTTTGGGCTATACAAATAAAATTGAATTGAATTGAATTGATGCATCTCGATTGATGAAGATTTTTATGAAGATAAAACACCAGAACACATCGAGTTTTTGAGGGTTTGTTGCTTAATTATTGCTCAAAATGCTTGTGGGTGGTGGCACAGTGGGTGTTTGAATCCGGGGTGAGGCCGGACTTGGAACACTGGTCTTTCTGTGTAGAGTTTGCATGTTCTCCCTGTGTATTCGTGGTTTTTTCTCTGGTTTCCTCCCACCCTAGAGTTAGGTTATCTCTAGGTTTGGAGATAACCTTACATGTATCTCTTTAAAAGGATTCATGTTAGGTTGATTGGCCGCTATGCAATTGTCCTAGGAATGGGTGTGTGTGTGTGTATGGGTGTGAGATTGAGGCCCCGCAACTGACTGACGACCTATTTGGGGTGTAACCTGCCTCTTGCTTGGAATCAGCCGGGATTGGCTCCAGTATCCCCCGTAGCCACGTGAGGGATAAGGGTCAGAAGATTCTTCTTTTCTTCTTCTTCCATCATTTCCCTTCAGGGAGCGCCACAGCAAGTCAGTTTCTTTCATCTAACCCTATCTCCTGCATCCTCTTCGGTCACACCAACTATCTTCATGTCTTCCTTCACTGTATCCATGAACCTCCTCTTTGGTCTTCCTCTAGTCCTCTTTCCTGGTGGTTCCAAACCCAGCGTCCTTCTTCTGATGTACTCTCTCTCTCTCCTCTGCACATGTCCAAACCATCTCAGTCTGACCTCTCTGACTTTAAAACCTCTAACATGTGCTGTTCCTCTGATCCTGTCCATCCTGGTCACTCCCAGAGAGATCCTCAGCATCTTCATCTCTGCTACAAACATCTCTGCTTCCTGTCTTTTTCTCAGTGACACTGTCTCTAGACCAATCAGCATGGCCGCTCTCACCACACTGTCTCTAGACCAATCAGCATGGCCGCTCTCACCACACTGTCTCTAGACCAATCAGCATGGCCGCTCTCACCACAGTTTTCTACACTTTCACTTTCATTTTAGCTGAAACTCTTCTGTCACACATCAAATCTGACACTTTCCTCCACCCGTTCCAGCCTGCTTGCACACGCTTCTTCACCTCTTTTCCACACTCTCCATTGCTCTGGACTGTTGATCCTAGATACTTAAAATCTTCCACCTTCTTTATCTCTTCTCCCTGTCACTTCACTTTTACATTTGGATCCCTCTCATTCACACACATGTACTCTGTTTTACTCTGACTAATCTTCAAACCTCCACCTCTCCAGCTTTTCCTCCTCCTCTTCACTCCTCTCACTACAGATCACAATGTCATCTGCAAACATCATAAGATGAATGAATGTATTTATTGGTGAAAACATTTAATTAAAGGCTCTGGATGAACGAATTCAGCTAATTTTGTTGCAAAACACGGCCTTCAAATTGAAGCAATTTAATCCACAACAATCATTAAAACTGAACTGATTTTTAGAGTTAATTTTGTCTTTAATTTTTGCCAGATTTAATTTTGTTTCGCTAAACAAAGCAAAATGAGCAACTGAGCGTTTTGAAAAGATTGTAATGTGATTAAAGCCCAGCTGAGAAGCTCAAAAAAAAAACTCTGGCACATCTATTTCCTCACATCTAAACAAATTTCACACTCCCCCATCGTGTCGGACTGAAACGAATCCGCCTCATCTTTCACTCCTCCTGTTTTAAGGTTTCACTCAAAAAGATTTTTCTGCTCCACTTTCAACGTCAGATGAGCTAAAGATTTCTGAAGCCCGAGTCAAAAGAAAAAAAAAAACATGTATAAATAACGTGCTAATTAAGAAGAAAACTGATGTAGCTGAAAAAATAAAATCTTAGAGTGAGAAAGAGAGACGAGCTGCACGGAGACGATCCTTCTGGGAAACAATCAACAGATATTAATAGATATTTAATCATGTTTTTTTGGTATTTTGATGGAACTAAATCTGTGCTTTTTGTGTGTGAATGAGAGGGATCCAAATGGAAAAGTGAGGTTACAAGGAGAAGAGATAAAGAAGGTGGAAGATTTTAAGTATCTAGGATCAACAGTCCAGAGCAATGGAGAGTGTGGAAAAGAGGTGAAGAAACGTGTTCAGGCAGGATGGAACGGGTGGAGGAAAGTATCAGGTGTGATGTGTGATAGAAGAGTTTCAGTTAAAATGAAAAGGAAAGTGTACAAAACCGTGGTGAGAGCGGCCATGCTGATTGGTCTAGAGACAGTGTGGTGAGAGCGGCCATGCTGATTGGTCTAGAGACAGTGTGGTGAGAGCGGCCATGCTGATTGGTCTAGAGACAGTGTGGTGAGAGCGGCCATGCTGATTGGTCTAGAGACAGTGTGGTGAGAGCAGCCATGCTGATTGGTCTAGAGACAGTGTGGTGAGAGCGACCATGCTGATTGGTCTAGAGACAGTGTGGTGAGAGCGGCCATGCTGATTGGTCTAGAGACAGTGTGGTGAGAGCGGCCATGCTGATTGGTCTAGAGACAGTGGCACTGAAAAAAAGACAGGAAACAGAGATGTTTGTAGCAGAGATGAAGATGCTGAGGATCTCTCTGGGAGTGACCAGGATGAACAGGATCAGAGGAACAGCACATGTTAGAAGTTTTAAAGTCAGAGAGGTCAGACTGAGATGGTTTGGACATGTGCAGAGGAGAGAGAGAGAGTACATCAGAAGAAGGATGCTGGGTTTGGAACCACCAGGAAAGAGGACTAGAGGAAGACCAAAGAGGAGGTTCATGGATACAGTGAAGGAAGACATGAAGATAGTTGGTGTGACTGAAGAGGATGCAGCAGATAGGGTTAGATGGAAGAAACTGACTTGATGTGGCGACCCCTGAAGGGAAAAGCCGAAAGAAGAAGAAGATTGATGTCGGCGTCACTTTTCCCCCAATTTTCACTTCACTTCCTTCTTATTTCTAACTTTATTTTTCTAATCTTCATTCTGACCTTCAGTTGGATCTTTTTCAGCCATTTTTCAAACCAAAGCTTCTTTATTCCGCCTTTAAAAACAACAAAAACTGTTATTTTTTTTGCATTTCTAATGAAGTCTGTACACATTAGAGATAAAACCTCCCCTTTTGACACCAGTGTAATCATATTCTGAAGGAACCAGGGAGCTTTAAAAAGCTGCTGCTAAGCCTGTGAATAAGAGAGTTTTATTAAATCTGAGCACAGTGTGCGACCCAGACGGAACGAGGTGCCTTTACAGGAGAAAAGGGATTTTTGTAAAGCAAATAAAGACACTTGAAGCAACTATCTCCAGGCTTTTGTTCTTTCTGACCCTAGCTTCTGTATTTAGGGTCTTATTTTTAGATATGACATCCTCTTTCCAGCAGCTTAGCGGTAATCCCATCCCAGCCAGCGAAAGTCAAACATCAAAGAAGTGATTGCACGTATGTTTGGAAACAATTTCTCTCTGAATTTTATGCCTTAATAGTTTTATTTTATAGAATCATGAATAATACCTGGTATTTGTTAATTCTTAACAGGATTAAATGTGGGGAAGGCATGAAGCAACCGGGCTGTCAGTGCTTCTGTAACACTTCTGGGAACGCAGCATCCCCCAAAACACTGAGAGGATTTTCACTGAACTCCCCACAGTTAAACTGTGTGATTTCAGAATGTATCAAATTGACCCCACATCCCCGCTTTCCAAATAAACCGCCCACGAGTTCAGCCTTGCAGTATGCTCATAGTACAATAAACTAGTCTGTTGCGAGTGAACCACTTAAACTGTACCAGCAAATTAAACTGAGTTTCTTCTTCAAGTTTCACTTCCATTTGCCCGTGTTTTCAGAACTTAAACGCAGAGTTTTATCTGCAGATGGTCTAAAAACAAAGTTTTAATTTTACTTATCAATCCAAGACTCAGTGCTGAAAGCTTTCAGTCCAACTTGTGGAAACATTAATATGACTGTCTTTAAGTGCGGGCGTCCTGGATTTATGGTACTGTTGTTCTCTGTCTTGTTTTAACTGGACCACAAGTTTGTAGTAAAATGGAATTGATTATTATAACATTTATTCCAATGTTATTTTTTGTGCTGTAGGGCCACAGATAAATCCTCTATGTAATGACGGCTGGTGAATGACTGCAGAAAATGTTCACTCTCGAGTCTGATTGGTCCTTGATTCATTACTTCTTCTCCCTCTTGGAGACCGCAGACGATCAACTGCTCCTTCTACAGGTTGATTTTGGCGATGCGGCTTTAAAATGTGCCAATAGAACTGTAAATTTTTCAAAATTTTTAACCGAGAGTGAAACAAAAAATGCAAAACAAACTATTAAAAAGTAGCGAAGTAAAAGTACAGATATTTACTCTAAAATGTAGTGCAGTAAAAGTTCCGTTCCGTCGTCTTCCGCTTGTTCCGAGGTCGGCTCGCGGGGGCAACAGCCTCAAACGGGCAGCCCAGGCCTCTCTCTCCCCGGCTGCATCCTCTAGCTCACCTGGAAGGATCCCAAGTCGTTACCCGGCCAGCTGTGAGACATAGTCT
The DNA here is from genome assembly GCA_902685375.1 of Neostethus bicornis. Lineage (NCBI taxonomy): Eukaryota > Metazoa > Chordata > Actinopteri > Atheriniformes > Phallostethidae > Neostethus > Neostethus bicornis. The sequence goes on along the minus strand of LR738541.1, from coordinate 12,162,373 downwards.
CTCCAGCGGGTCCGGGGTCTGCCTCTTGGTCTCCTCCTGGTGGGACGTGTCCTAAACACCTCGCCCGCGAGGCGCTCGGGGGTCATTCTGACCAGATGCTGACCCCATCTGGCTCCTCTCGACCTGGAGGAGGAGCGGCTCGACACCGAGCTCCTCCCGGATGGCAGAGCTCCTCACCCGATCTCTGAGTAAGAGCCCAGCCACCCTGCGGAGGAAGCTCATTTCGGCCGCTTGTACCCGCGATCTCATTCTTTCAGACATATTTAATTTGGGATTATTATTTTTATATTTTAGAATGTGTATATTTAATTTGTCTGGATAATTGAGAATAATTAACATTAATGTTATTTTTTAGTTTGAATAAAATTGTTTTTCTATTAATTGACTCATTTTCGAGGTTTTATTTCCACCCAGTTTTTCCTGAATGACTCAGTTGGAGGAGCGTGCCTTATTGGCTCTATGAAGGGACCCAGCTGGTCTTTCAGATAGATTTATGAGAAGAAAAAAAGCCCTGATTTGAGTTCAGTTTTGAGACTGTACGGCCATAAAAGCCTTTGTTCTGCATCAGGAAAGAGAGAGTGGAGAGAGTGGAGAGAGAGGACAGGGTGGTGAGTCCTGACGGAGAGCCAGAGTTACACGACATGTACTGATCATCCAGGAAGGAAGTCATCAAGAGAAAATTGGAGCCCTACTCAAAGTTTTTTGGCTCAGTGTGAGAAGGGGGCTCTTAGAGATGGTTGAATTTTTGTGGCCTCAGAAAATCCATCCAACATGAGAAATGAAATATATCCGATTTAGACAAAAGCAGCAGCTGGAAATTTGAATTTTCTGATTGGCTGAAAATCAATGGTTGAAAGACCATGTGTGACCCTGTAAGCATTTTAATCTAGTTTAAAGATTAATTAATATAATTTATCAGCATAAAATAGGGCACGCGTGTGAGCGCCTGGTGGCCGGGCTTTCACCCATGGGGCCCGTCCGGGTTTAGCCCGAACAGGGGACATGGGCCACCCTTCCAGCAGACTCACACCTGCAGGAGGGGCCATAGGGGTCGGGTGAAGGAGGAGATGGGTGGCAGTCAACGGCGGGGACCCTGGCGGTCAGATCCTCGGCTGCATAGGCTAGCTCTAGGGATCTGGAATGTCACTTCTACCAAGGGGCAGACCCCGGATCTGCTGGAGAGACTATGTCTCACAGCTGGCCGGGGAACGACTTGGGATCCTTCCAGGTGAGCTGGAGGATGCAGCCGGGGAGAGAGAGGCCTGGGCTGCCCGCTTGAGGCTGTTGCCCCCGCGACCCGGCCCCGGAACAAGCGGAAGATGACGGAACGGAATGTTAATAGAGGTTTTAGCTGTTAATCAGGAGTTTGACATTAGAGGGCACTGTATTGAAATCTTGACTGTTGTTTCGACGCAGTTCATTCTTGGCGTCTAAAGTTTGGACTCTTCTTTAGAAACTTAATGAACGTTAATGTAAATTATTTATTGTATTTTGTTCCTGTGACTTTTTTTCTGCAGCAACGTGTCCACAAAATATTTATTAATAATTTTATTCATTCATCTTCTGGTTCCGGTCCTCGATGGCCGGTGCCGTGAAGGGGTTCCATGTGTTCCTGCATCTACACACTTGATCTAGGTTCCGTACCGTCATCTTCCGCTTGTTCCGGGGTCGGGTCGCGGGGGCAACAGCCTCAAACGGGCAGCCCAGGCTTCTCTCACCCCAGCTGCATCCTCTAGCTCACCTGGAAGGATCTGAAGTCGTTCCCCGGCCAGCTGTGAGACATAGTCTCTCCAGCGGGTCCGGGGTCTGGGACGTGCCCAAAACACCTCGCCCGCGAGGCGCTCGCGAACCACCCCATCTGGCTCCTCTCGACCTGGAGGAGGAGCGGCTCGACACCGAGCTCCTTTTGGATGGCAGAACTCCTCACCCGATCTTTGAGTGAGAGCCCAGCCACCCTGCGGAGGAAGCTCATTTCGGCCGCTTGTACCCGCGATCTAGGTGATGGAGTGAATGTAAAATTTGATTGGCTGTTGATTTCACTTTATGTGCATCAGCTGTATTGAACCAGGAAAACCTTCGAGGACCCTCGAAGGACCGAAGTGTGATACCCCTGAACCAAGGGGTTGGGTGTCTGCTTCAGAGACACCTAGGCTGCTCACTGGGGTTTGGACTGGCTTCTTGTGGTTCAAGGACCAACACTCTACCACTGAGCCAATGCCTCCCCGGCATGTATGACATCATACATCTAACAAAATGAGATTTTTTTTTTTCACACATATTTTTTTTCTCCCCCAAAACTTAGGGTTTTTTTTCTACCTAATTTTTGTATTTTGGCCTTTGTAATTAAAGTCTTTAGCGATTTTCGGTCTGGAAAATAAAAAAAAGGAGTTTTATTTAAACCTCCAATGCATCAACTCCTGGTCCAGCCTTTAGGTCGTATCTGAAAATCCTTCGAGCCCCAAGAGTGGAAAAGTTTGATCCACTCTAAATCTGTTATCTCCGTAGCCCACCGATATGGATGCAGAGTCTTACCATGTCCTGTGGCGGGGTAGGCTTGTCATGCTGAGTAGCTCTTTAGTAGACATCAGATTAGCAGGGATGATGGGATAGAACTCATCACCGGCGGTTTCTTCATCCCTGAGACATTCGGAGCATGTGGAGCAGAGAGGAAGTAAATTAACACCTATCATGCACATCATCAGTAAATTCAACACAACAAATTTGCTCGTCACCCTTCATCGTTGTTTACTCTGATTATTCAGGATCATATTAGCATGCCTTTTCATTTTGTCACGGATTATGGGATATTATCCAATCGCAGGTTGATCAGATAATTTTTTCCGCTTGCTACTAGAAAGCGGCTCCTGCTCTGAACATCAGAAGCAGAACATCAGAGAGACTTCTACACAATGTGTGAACGTTGAAGAGGTTTCTCTTTGTAAAAGTGATCTGAGGATTAAGTTTCAGTCAACCAAGAAAAAAAAAGCCTCAAATGGTTTTCCTCTTTTGTGAAGAACTGTGAGAATAAACAGTGATTCCAGCAACAAAGACGAATGAATCCATGAGAAACAAACCCATCTGTGTGAAGAATGAACCCCCAAACACAGCTCAACATGTCCCTCTGAGGATTTACACATCTGCATTGTGAGATTCTCTGGTGCCAGATTTAATAACACAGGACAGTCGTATGGGAATTAAAACACGTAGCAGGTCCAGATAGGGTACAGGGTGGTACGGTGGCCGTCTGGCTCCTCTCGACCTGGAGGAGAGCGGCTTATCCTCCAGGAGGTGGCCGTCTAGTTGTTGGTAAAAAGGAATTGAAAGTAAGTCAGTCACCTTCTAAACTGTCTATCCCATTCAAGGTTACAGGGGGTGCCGGAGTCCATCCCGGCTGATTCAAGGCAAGGGTTAGGGTACACCCCAAACAGGTCGCCAGTCTGTCGCGGGGCCACACACATACAACCATCCACGCACACAAACTCATTCATAGGGGCAATTTGGCACGAGCCAATCAACCTAACATGCATGTTTTTTGAGGGTGGGAGGAAACCGGAGTACCCGGAACAAACCCACACATTCATGGGGAGAACATGCAAACCCCACACAGAAAGGCCGGTGTTCCAAGCCTCGTCCCAACCCGAGACTTGAACCCACGATCTTTTTGCTGTGAGGACACCGTGCCACCCTGAAAGTAAGTTAATAAAAAAAAAAGTAGAAACAAATTGATAACTGAAGAATATTTGTATCTATTTGAATTGTAAAGACTCCTTCAGGCACGTCCCGAACCGTATGTCTCACAGCTGGACAGGGAACGCTTAGGGATTCTCCCAGGTGTGCTGAGGATGCAGCTGGGGTGAGAGAAGCCTGGGCTTCCCGTTTGGATAGCCCAGACAGGAAGCCGGATCATGACCCGGCCCTGGATAAGCGGAAGACGACTGAACGGAATTGTAAAGAAGTTACTACTAAATATTTGAATAAAAAAAGTCAGAGTGAGACATCTGCACTTTTGAGGATTGTTTTTTTTTTGTTAAGAGTGAGTGCTCGTTGTTAAATACAACAGGGAGACGGTGGCTCAGTGGTAGAGCATTCACTCGCGGACCGACCGTAAGTTTGCGGGCTTGATTCTCACTGAGTTCACGTCTACAGTCCTTGGAGAAGAGATCTAACCCCTGTTTCTCCCACCATTGGTGCTGTTTGGCAGCCTTCTGCGGTGTAGGAGTGCAGCACACAAATTTCCCGATGAGGGATGAATAGAGTATGTAAAAAAAAAATAGAAGTCTTTGACAAATTTCCAGTTGGGAAAAAATTATTTTAAAAAATGATAAAAAACACTGACGCAGCACTGACCAGTCATCAACCAGCTTCTAAACAGCTTAAAGTTTGTTTAGAGCAGTGGTTCTTAACCTGGGTTCAATCAAACCCCAGGGGTTCGGTGAGTCAGTCTCAGGTGTTCGGTGGAGCCTCCGCCGCAAAGGTCCGCCCACAGTCTAGTCTGCCCGTTAGTGGGCACAATCATTGAAAGCTTCCTGGTCTGGGATTTCCTTCCGGCCTGCTTTGAGAGCGCTGGATAAGCAGCAGAGTGAGACCTCCCTATCAGACCGCTTAGAGAGGGCTGGATAAGCAGCAGAGTGAGACCTCCCTATCAGACCGCTTAGAGAGGGCTGGATAAGCAGCAGAGTGAGACCTCCCTATCAGACCGCTTAGAGAGGGCTGGATAAGCAGCAGAGTGAGACCTCCTTTTCAGTCGGGTTTAAAACGCCTTCTTTAATAACCCTCCGTCTGACCAGCGGTGTGCATCAGTGATGTTGGGTTAGGGTTACTGACGCTACTGAAGAAGGGTTCGGTGAATGAGCATATGAAACTGGTGGGGTTCGGTGCCCCCAACAAGGTCAAGAACCACTGGTTTAGAAGCTGACTTTAATCTGTCCAGACAGGGTCAGGACTTTGTGTTGTAATCTAAAGTCAGGAGTCATGTTATCCAGTATGAACGTGTCTGTTTATCATCATGCAAAACATTTAAATGTGACCAATTTAATCTGGATGAAGGAAGTATTAAACCACCACTTCTGCTCACTCGATGTTTTGTCTTGAACAAACAAACACATGATCGTATTTGGGGAACATGTTTGATCAACAAAATTATGCAAGATATTATGTTTATAGCATCTGATGAAGAAACTGAGATTTTAAAGGCAAACATTTATCAAGAACTTTCATTTTTTGATGAATTAATTGGTCTCAGTGTCGTAAATTTTGTGCCTTGTTCGGATTCTTCACTCCTGGTCTCGATTTACTCGATTTTCTTGTCTTATTTTAAATCCTGGTGCAGTTAACTTTGTCTGTTCTTCAGATCTGATCGTTTATGTCTTGTTTTACCAAACCTGTTCAGAAACCAAGCCTGCCTAAAGCCAAGCCTGCCCAGGATGTTGTGACTCCCAGCTGTGTCCTAACCAGTAACCAGTAGGAGGGAACGGTCTGTCCGGCCTTCGGCTTGTTTTTATTAGACTTTGTATAAAACATCCATAAACACACATAAGCACTAAATCTTTGTCTAGAGCACCAATGATAAACGGAGGTGACCTTTTCTGTGTGCACCCCGTTAATGGGAAATGGCCGTCAGTAGCTCCTGACAGCAAGGTTAAAAGATGTGTTTTATAACCGGAAACAGATTTAATTAGTTCATTCTGTCAACAAATGAAGGCATAACTGTTATTTAATAGATTTAAAATGTTTTAATATTAATTCTTTTAATTTATATTTTTTCCATTATTGTCAAGTTGCCAGAAAATCTGGTCCATCTGGTCAGTTGGACCCGGTTTGCTGTCACGATGGAGACATATTTAATCAAAGTAAAAAAAGAAAAGCACCCCCAAACAATATTTATATATATAAACACTGAGTTGACAGAGATATTAATTTAAACAGAGATGGAAATTGCAGAGATGAAGATGCTGAGGATCTCTCTGGGAGTGAACTTCAGAATTTAATTTTCTAGAGACACAAAGGAATGTGAGAAATGTTTGTTGACCTTGCAGGAACCAAAAAACGATGCCCGATGCCCTGTGGGCATGAAACAAAAGAGAAGACATGAAGGTTAATGAGGTGGACTCCACAATAAAAAGGTTTTTTTTCTATTTTCTTCTTTGAGATGAATTAAAATGAGCACATGTTTCTAAAATCCTAAACTTACAGCTTCAGATATTTTACTTCATTGTTCTCAGTTTTTTTTTATGGAAAAGTGAGGTTACAGGGAGAAGAGATAAAGAAGGTGGAAGATTTTAAGTATCTAGGATCAACAGTCCAGAGCAATCGAGAGTGTGCAAAAGAGGTGAAGAAGCGTGTGCAGGCAGGCTGGAACGGGTGGAGGAAAGTATCAGGGGTGATGTGTGATAGAAGAGTTTCAGATAAAATGAAAGGGAAAGTGTAGAAAACCGTGGTGAGAGCGGCCATGCTGATTGGTCTAGAGACACCGTGGTGAGAGCGGCCATGCTGATTGGTCTAGAGACAGCGTGGTGAGAGCGGCCATGCTGATTGGTCTAGAGACAGTGTGGTGAGAGCGGCCATGCTGATTGGTCTAGAGACAGTGTGGTGAGAGCGGCCATGCTGATTGGTCTAGAGACAGTGTGGTGAGAGCGGACATGCTGATTGGTCTAGAGACAGTGTGGTGAAAGCGGCCATGCTGATTGGTCTAGAGACAGCGTGGTGAGAGCGGCCATGCTGATTGGTCTAGAGACAGCGTGGTGAGAGCGGCCATGCTGATTGGTCTAGAGACAGCGTGGTGAGAGCGGCAATGCTGATTGGTCTAGAGACAGCGTGGTGAGAGCGGCCATGCTGATTGGTCTAGAGACAGCGTGGTGAGAGCAGCCATGCTGATTGGTCTAGAGACAGTGGCACTGAAGAAAAGACAGGAAACAGAGATGTTTGTAGCAGAGATGAAGATGCTGAGGATCTCTCTGGGAGTGACCAGGATGGACAGGATCAGAGGAACAGCACATGTTAGAGGTTTTAAAGTCAGAGAGGTCAGACTGAGATGGTTTGGACATGTGCAGAGGAGAGAGAGAGAGGACATCAGAAGAAGGATGCTGGATTTGGAACCACCAGGAAAGAGGACTAGAGGAAGACCAAAGAGGAGGTTCATGGATACAGTGAAGGAAGACATGAAGATAGTTGGTGTGACTGAAGAGGATGCAGGAGATAGGGTTAGATGAAGAAACTGACTTGCTGTGGCGCCCCCTAAAGGGAAAAGCCGAAAGAAGAAGAAGAAGAAGATTGTTCTAAGTTTTTTGTCCACAACTGTCGTCTTATCCCCACGTCTTCTGATTGCTTCTTTCAGCTCCTGACTTGGCCGGGCGTTATGTAATAGTTCACTCAATCCACAAAAAAATGACGTATGATCAGATCTGGGCTTAAGCATGCTTCCTAAAAGAGGCCTCTGGACACCTTTTTTTTCCCCAGGTTTCTGTGTTTCTTTTTGTCTGCAGGATTCCTCGGCTTGGGTCACGGTGAATTCAAACCGGGGTCTCCTGATCATGGTCATATTTAAACCACTACGCTACCACCTTTTACCAAGCTCTCTATAGAAACCTCTAAATATTGTGAGCTTGCGTGTTTGTACAGGTGTGGAACTCAAACCCTCCACCAGCGTTACCTCTACCTAACCTCTCGCTTCGGGCATCACGAGCCATCACACACACTGACGGTGGTAATCAGCATGACTTCTCCTTTTCGGTTGTTTGTGTGTGAGGGAATTCCCCTTTTTAACAGGACAACTTCTGCTTTTCACGTCTCATTTTTCTCTGCTTTGTTCAGCTTCCTCATCAGCGTGTCTCCAAGGCTCCACACCGTTGGAAACACAAAACCCACCCTGCTGATACACGCTCAAGAGGACACCATGTGTGGTTTTATCATATTAAAAAGCACCAGGTTACTTCAGAGAAGGTGGAAGTTAAAAAAGAGGAAGGATTAATTGGACAATTTGTTATTTCATGTAAATAAAATTACAGTTTAAGCGAGATCACGCACATCAAACTGTTGTTGGATTAAAAAGGTTAACTTCCTCTTTATCCCCCTGAAATGATACCAACATGCTCGGAATGATCGTTTAAACGTTTACACGCCTGATCCGATGGCCTGTTCCATCTCAGGCTAAATATAGCCATATGAAAGAAAATGATCATCTCTTGGGATAAAAACGAGTGTGATTTCTTTTATTCTTAACTGGAGAACGGAGACCCGTGGGTTAGCATAATTTAATAAGATGTAGAAGAAAAGGCCTTTGAAAATATGACGGGACTATTACTGCTGGTTTGGATTTATTTCTCTGAGATCTTATTAAAGTCATCGGGGTGCAGTAGTCCGACCGCTCTGTGATATTTCTCCTCAAATCCAACTTTGGAGTAATTCGATAGGTCCACAAATCACAGCTAAGGGGATCTCTTTCTGCTTCTAAATATGATTAGATTATACTTTCCTTTTCTGGATGGACCATTGAGTTGGAGCGAGGGTGTTTCTTCATTCGAACCCTGTCTCCTGTGTCCTTCGATTCTCCCCCATGCACACACACCCATTTGCTTTCGACTGTTTTGATCTTTATGCTTTCGCCCACTGAATCTGCTCTTACCTACAGTCACTCAGTACCAACTATAGATGAAACTAGTCATGCAAACAAACATGAAGGTCACACTTTTTGGATGTTTCCTGTCAGTCGGTCTGTCACAACCAAAAATGATAAATGTTCTATTTTTTTCAAAGTGATTCCATTTCAGTGCACAGATGATCAAATTAAGTACGTAGGATCAACAGTCCAGAGCAATGGAGAGTGTGGAAAAGAGGTGAAGAAGCATGTGCAGGCAAGCTGGAACAGGTGGAGAAAAGTATCAGGTGTGATGTGTGATAGAAGAGTTTCAGAATAAATGAAAGGGAAAGTGTACAAAACCGTGGTGAGAGCGGCCATGTTGATTGGTCTAGAAACGGCGTGGTGAGAGCGGCCATGCTGATTGGTCTAGAGACAGTGTGGTGAGAGCGGCCATGCTGATTGGTCTAGAGACAGTGTGGTGAGAGCGGCCATGCTGATTGGTCTAGAAACAGTAGCACTGAAGAAAAGACAGGAAACAGAGATGTTTGTAGCAGAGATGAAGATGCTGAGGATCTCTCTGGGAGTGACCAGGATGAACAGGATCAGAGGAACAGCACATGTTAGAGGTTTTAAAGTCAGAGAGGCCAGACTGAGATGGTTTGGACATGTGCAGAGGAGAGAGAGAGAGTACATCAGAGGAAGAATGCTGGGTTTGGAACCACCAGGAAAGAGGACTAGAGGAAGACCAAAGAGGAGGTTCATGGATACAGTGAAGGAAGACATGAAGATAGTTGGTGTGACTGAAGAAGATGCAGGAGATAGGGTTAGATGGAAGAAACGGACTTGCTGTGGCGCCCCCTAAAGGGAGATGATGGAACAACCAAGTTTTGGTTGTGAAATCGATCTAAAGTAGTTTAAAATACTAGAAAGCAAGCTTTGTCACTCTCATTCATCTGAGGTTAATTTAAGAATGAATTTCATCTTAAAACGTGTTGACGGTCCTAAACTAGGAAACCCTACCTCTTGTTTTACCATTACTGGTTGATCCAGGTTCAATGAAAGTAAACCATAAAATGAGGCCATCTGGTTGTTTTCATGGAGAAGAATTACCAGATTTTTTTTTTCTTTCTCTTATTCCCTGAGGCCGTGTTCTATGATATAACCACCAGAACAGGTACGTTTAAAATCTACGAGTAGAATCAGGGGGAAGGAGATACTAATTTCACATGTTTGTCACCACAAAATCAAGATTTGATCCTCTTTAGGAATTAGGTGGATATATTCTGACCATCAGCCGGATCAACGTGGTTTTTATTAAAAAAAAAACTAAAACAGAATTTTATGAAAGAGACCACGATGAGTTTAAGTTGTGATGATCAGGTCGATGATTCATGGGATTATTTACACAATTAAGAGCACTGTCAGGATCCCTCACCTCCCTGCCAGCCCTGTATGTTCCTAATCAATTTGATTAGGATCACCTGAGGATGATTCTTAATTCCACTCATCTGTACACCCTGCCATCTATTTAAGAGGAATCACCCCAGACTTCCCTGTCAGGTTTTACTATCCCTTCCAGCCAGGTCACCCTGGTAGTCTGACCATGTTTTGAACTTTGTTATTATTTGGACTTTTGAAACTTTGAGTTAATCCTGTCCTTCTCACAGACTTTCCTGAATTGAGTTAATAAACCTTGTTTTGAAGTCCTGCAATTGGGTCCTCCTCCTTTCACATCCCCTAAAACCCTGACAAGGACGGTGTTTCTTACAAAAACTTTACAGTGAAACAGGACAGTTCTTTGGCATGGTGCTACCAGCTTTGTTTTTTCCGGCCAATAGAAAAACAGTCTTCTTTGGCTAAAACTTAGTCGTCTGTCGTGAGGGACTTTCATAAATTCTTGATCCAGTTTGTTAACTAAGAACAAAAGAGCATTTATTGACCGGCCCGTTTTCACCCTGTTTAACAAAACCATGCAAAAAAGACTTGAACTAATTCCTGCAGAGAAAAGCTCATCTGATCCAGTCTAATATTTATCTGTGTGTGTTGAGAAAGGTACTGTTTTTTTTTTAATGCCTCCAAAAGAGGAAATAAGCACTCAAGCTCTCTGTGTGTCTGTAACACTTTGTAATCCAATCTCTCCCAATTGAGTTTTAATGACATTACTTGCAGTTTCAGTACCAACTATAGATGAACTGATTAGATTTTCAGGGTCAAGTGAGAAAAGTCAAGACCAAAAAGGTTCCGTTCTGTCATCTTCCGCTTGTTCCGGGGTCGGGTTGCGGGGGCAACAGCCTCAAACAGGCAGCCCAGGCCTCTCTCTCCCATGCTGCATCCTCTAGCTCACCTGGAAGGATCCCAAGTCGTTCCCCGGCCAGCTGTGAGACATAGTCTCTCCAGCGGGTCCGGGGTCTGCCCCTTGGTCTCCTCCCGGTGAGACAAGCCCAAAACACCTCGCCCGCGAGGCGCTCGGGGGGCATCCTGACCAGATGCCCGAAACCACCCCGTCTGGCTCCTCTCGACCTGGAGGAGGAGCGGCTCGACACCGAGCTCCTCCCGGATGGCAGAGCTCCTCACCCAATCTCTGAGTGAGAGCCCAGCCACCCTGCAGAGGAAGCTCATTTCGGACGCTTGTACCCGCAATCTCATTCTTTCGGTCACCACCCACAGCTGGTGACCATAGGTCCCTAGGCTCATCTCTCTCTTTACCTTGACGGACCGATGCAGCGTCCTAGTTATTGCTGATACCGCACCGATCCGCCTGTCGATCTTCCGCTCCATCTTTCCCCCACTCATGAACAAGACCCCGAGATACTTAAACTCCTCCACTTGGGGCAGGACCCTGTCCCTGACCCGCAGGGGGCATTCCACCCTTTTCCGGGCGAAAAGGTTGAGGTTACAAATTCTTGTGGACCCGATATCTTCCAAATCACTGAAGGAATTAAAATGAAACTACCAATAGTTACAATACCAACTATAGATGAACTGGACACTTATTTCGAATGTGGTTTGTTTACAGACGTATTTTGTTTGCAAGTTTTTCAAATTTGAATCTTTTGTGGGCGGCACGGTGGCCTCACAGCAAGAAGGTCGTGGGTTTGAGTCCCGGGTGGAGATGAGGCTTGGAACACTGTCGTTTCTGTGTGGAGTTTGCATGTTCTCCTTGTGTCTGCGTGGGGTTTCCTCCCACCCTTCAAAAACATGCATGCTAGGTTGATTGGCTGGTGCCAAATTGCCCCTAGGAATGAGTGTGTGTATGGTTGTGTGTGTCTGGCCCCGCGACAGACTGGCGACCTGTTCAGGGTGTACCTTGAATCAGCCTGGATGGGCTCCGGCACCCCCCGCGACCCCGCATGGATAGACGGTTAAGAAGCTGACTGACTCTTAGGTTAGAAGACGAGATTTGTTTTCATAGTGAGGATTATTTTTAATCACAGCTGAAATAATTTATCATCCTTGTGTTTGTTAAAAAACTTTTTCCACCTGGACATAAACGTGCTCTTCTTGATCTGGGAGGACATCTGCATGCTCTGAGACATCCGGGACTTCTCCTCCTCTTCCTCTCTTTTCATCACAATCCTGGTATCCATGGTAACTTCTGGTGAAACCTGTTGGTGAAAGAATGAGACGTATTTGGAGTCTGGAGTGTGACAGAAGGACATAAAATTCACCTCGCACCAACACCTGTGGTCTCGTTTACCAAGCAGGCGGATCCCAAATCCAACACTATTGAATTTGCATCACGTCATTTGAATGATATACATATGAAGTAGGGTGGCACAGTGGGTAGCACAGTGGTCTCACAACAGAAAGGTATTGGTTTCAAGCCCTGGATGGAGACAAGGCTTTCAGTGTGGAGTTTGTATGTTCTCCCCTTGTATGCGTGGGTTTACCCCGATTTCCTCCCACCCTCCAAAAACATACATACTGGGGGAAGGATGGCTCGGTGGGTAGGGCGACCGCTCCGTAACCGGAAGGTCGCAGGTTCGATCCCCCGCCCAGAGTCCATGCCGAGGTGTCCATGAGCAAGACACCGAACCCCCAGTTGCTTCTGATGATAGTGGTCTGCGCCTTGCATGGTAGCTCCCATCATCAGGAATGGATGTTGTGTGTGTGAATGATTGTATGGAGTGAATGAATAATGCATATATATATAAAAACGTAAAGCGTCTTTGAGTGTCTAGAAAAGCACTATATAAGTTCAATGCATTATTATTATTATTATTACTAGGTTGATTGGCTGGTACCAAATTGCCCCTAGGAATGAGTGTGTGTGTGGTTGTATGTGTGAGGCCCCGCGACAGACTGGTGACCTGTTCGGGGTGTACCCTGCCCCTCGCTTCCAATCAGCTGGGATGGGCTCCGGCACCGTCCCCAACCCCCATAAGGGATAGATGGTTAAGAAGGTGACTGACTAATATTTGGAGTTCTAAAGGTGGGATTGGGGCGTGGTTTTAAGTTGGCCTTAAAATTATGCCCGCAAATTACCCCAGGTGTTATTTATGAGGCTTATGTTTCATACAAAGAGTTGCAGTGGTTTTGATCAAGACATCTAAATCTTGCTGATTTATGCAACGCCACTTTTCACATTTGACCATCAACGGACGTCTTTTGTACCAGTTTACTTGTAAACCCTGCTCTAGTGAAGAAGGAGAAACTTTTCTAAACTTCTTTTGGTAAATCTGCTGTTGTGATCCCTGCTCCTGCTTCAAAGAGGGTGTCTGTCTCCATGGCAACCTGTTCACCACCTGCAGATGATCAGCAGTCAGCAAGCTACATAAGCCACCCTCCACCCCCAGCCTGTGCCAGATTGTTGAGCTCCATTCGGTAACAACAAGCCTTACTAGATGTTTGCTGATTTTTTTTGCCTGTGGTCTTACATTCTGTTTTCCTTTGTTTAAAGGTCCCCTATTATGCTTTTTTTCCCTTATTTTATCCTGTGCTATGTATCTGATATGCATAATTTTACATTCCGCCACAATCTCAACACAATAGTTTTTAAATACTACCCTGTTTAGGAGCGCAGTTTCAGACCCGGAAGTCAAAACAGCTTGTTTCAGTCTTTTTTTATTTTTTTTTTCCCGGGACCCGTCCCGTTGGTTGCGATTGGTTGTCATTCATTGTGATTTCCCCACCCACCCAGCACAGCGTGGAGCGGGAGGGGCGAGGTGTGCTTCACAGTAGAGTGAAGCACGGAAATGGGTGGATATCAGGGTGGAGAGCAGGTAGAAGTGGGGGAGGGTGTTTGAGCTGCAGGGGGCTGAACAAAAAACAGATGTACGTCACTATGTTACACCAGTCGTTAGAGGTTTGGAGAACACGCCCCTTACTTTGACTTTAAATATCTCAAAATAGCATGAATCACAATAAAACACACTTTGGGGGATTGTTTGGGGTAGTACTAAGTAAAATAAAAGGTTAAAACCTCATAAAATTCAGTTTTGCATAATAGGGGACCTTTAAGAAACTTGCCTGCCTTGGATTACCCGCCTGCCTCAGAAGAACCCGCCTGCTTCGAAGAATCTGTTTTTCCTTTTCATCAATGTGTCTCCTTTTCATCCTGCATTTCACACTTGAATTCTTCCACACCGCTCCCCAACATCTGCAACTGTCATGGCTCCCTCACCCACCACCGGAGGGAGCTCAGGGCCTTCCCTCATCTGCCTGATTCCAGACACCTGTAGGTCTGCCCTCCGTTCAGTGTTGGGTCCCTACCTTCCATCCCAGCCAGGTCTTCCTGGCTGCCTGACCAAGATGTACAGTATGTTCCAAAACAATAACTTGAGACAATCCGTTGATCCTTGTTTGCTTTTTTTACAGCTTTACTGGACTACCTTTCAAAATAAACCACGTCTGTTGTCCCGCATTTGGATCCCCCTCATTCCCCCTGCTCCTCACGTCATGACAGCAGCATGCTGTAAAAAATAAATGTATCTTCTTTTCCAACTTTCTGACATCCGTTCGTCTATTTATTCAGTCACCCGTTCATTTTCTCTTTAATGTACAAATTAAATCATTCCTCAAATGAATTCAAATGAAATCAGATGCCGAGTGTGATGCGGCCGAGATGGGAATTAGCGCCTCCTTATCCGAGACCATGCTCCTCGCCTGCATAAGGGTGGAATGCCCCTTGCGGGTCAGCGACAGGGTCCTGCCCCAAGTGGAGGAGTTTAAGTATCTCGGGGTCTTGTGCACGAGTGGGGGAAGGATGGAGCGGGAGATCGACAGGCGGATCGCTGCGGCATCAGCAATAACTAGGATGCTGCATTGGTCTGTCGTGGTAAAGAGAGAGCTGAACCGAAAAGCAAAGCTCTCGATTTACAAGTCGATCTACGTTCCCACCCTCACCATGGTAACCAGGATCTACATTCCTACCCTCACCATGGTAACCAGGATCTACGTTCCTACCCTCACCATGGTAACCAGGATCTACATTCCTACCCTCACCATGGTAACCAGAATCTACGTTGCTACCCTCACCATGGTAACCAGGATCTACGTTGCTACCCTCACCATGGTAACCAGGATCTACGTTCCTACCCTCACCATGGTAACCAGGATCTACGTTCCTACCCTCACCATGGTAACCAGGATCTACGTTCCTACCCTCACCATGGTAACCAGGATCTACGTTCCTACCCTCACCATGGTAACCAGGATCTATGTTCCTACCCTCACCATGGTAACCAGCTGTGGGTGGTGACCGAAAGAATGAGATTGCGGGTACAAGCGGCCGAAATGAGCTTCCTCCGCAGGGTGGCTGGGCTCTCACTCAGAGATCGGGTGAGGAGCTCTGCCATCCAGGAGGAGCTCGGTGTCGAGCCGCTCCTCCAGATCAAGAGGAGCCAGATGGGGTGGTTCGGGCATCTGGTCGGGATGCCCCCCGAGCGCCTCGCAGGCGAGGTGTTTCGGGCACGTCCCACCGGGAGGAGACCAAGTGGCAGACCCTGGACCCGCTGGAGAGACTATGTCTCTCCCGAACGACTTGGGATCCTTCCAGGTGAGCTGGAGGATGCAGCCGGGGAGAGAGAGGCCTGGGCTGCCCGCTTGAGGCTGTTGCCCCCGCGACTTGACCCCGGAACAAGCGGAAAATGACGGAACGGAATGGAATGAAATCATTCCGGTTACACCTGTAACTAAGAAAGACAAACAAGAAGCAGTGTGGTGAGGTCTGAGGTGTTAAAGTCTTAAAAAGGCAGGCTCCGGTTTCGTGTTAAATGAATCACCCTTTTGTGAGCCACCATGCCGCTAATAATCCATCAGCTGGGTTTGGCCGTGCCTTTGCCCATCATTAATCATGTGGCTGCTCTGGGGAAGTGAACACAGAACGCACCAACAAACAGAATCAGGTCGTGTCTGAATGATAGCTTCATTCACCCTTTCCCTGCAGACCCCTCCCGTGTTACCACCTCAGTGTTTTATTTCTCTCTGTTGGGCACCACGGAGAAAACGAATAACTCGTAAAACTGATTCCTCTGGCTGATGCTTTTTCTTTTTTGTTACTGTGCCATTCAAAAACAGATTTATTTGCCAGGCAGAAGTGTGGTATTTTAAAATGGATCACTCTTCAGGTGGACCGGGATCACAAGGTTTCAAATCACTGGTCCTTAAACCACCGTTTGTATGTCTGAAAAAAAAAGAGCTTTTAATGTGACGACCAATGTGTGCTTCTGAAAGCACACAAAACTTTCCACGGTTACTAGGTACCCACTATAGATGAACCGGTTAACTTTGTAGTTGCGTAAAAAAAGTCAAGGTCACAGTAAAGAGAACTGTCTCAGTCCCTGGAGGCACTGGCCTATTGGTAGAATTTCCCCCTTTCGACAAGGAAATCCTGGTTCGATTCCCACTGGGCCCAAGCCGTCCCTGGGACAACCTGACTAAAGAAAACAAAAGATGGAAAGAAAGACGACAAAAACAAGTTTGTAACTGTCTAAATAGGGACCTGAATTGCTACTAAAAGCAAATAAGCAGCATGACTGCAGCTGTTTTTCCAGTCTGTTCCGTCATCTTTCGCTCATCCGGGGCCGGGTCACTGGGGCAACAGCCTCAGACGGGAAGCCCAGGCTTCTCTCACCCCAGCTGCATCCTCCAGCTCACCTGGTAGGATTCTGAGTTGTTCCCCAGCCAGCTGTGAAACATAGTCTCTCCAGCGGGTCTGGGGTCTGCCTATTGGTCTCCTCCCGAAGAGACCATGAAGATAGTTGGTGTGACTGAAGAGGATGCAGCAGATAGGGTTAGATGGAAGAAACTGACTTGATGTGGCGACCCCTTGGAGGGAAATGATGGAAGAAGAAGAAATCCGTTCAGTTCCATCATCTTCCGCTTATCCGGGGCCAGGTCCCCGGGGCAACAGCCTCAGATGGGGACCCCAAGCTTCTTTCAAGCCAGCTGCATCCTCACTCGGAAGGAACCTGAGTCGTTCCCCAGCCAGGTGTGAGACATAGTCTCTCCAGCGGGTACAGGGTCTGCCTCATCGTCTTTTCCCAGTGGGATGTGCCCGAAGCACCTCACCAGCGAGGCGCTCGGGGGGCATCCTGACCAGATGCCCTCACCACCCCATCTGGCTCCTCTCGACCTGGAGGAGTAGAGGCTCGACACCGAGCTCCTTGCAGATGGAAGAACTCCTTACCCAAGCTCTGAGTGAGAGCCCGGCCACCCTGCGGAGGAAGCTCATTTCGGCCGCTTGTATCTGCGATCTCATCTCATAAACATCAAATATCAAACCGATATCGTAACGCCAAACAAAAAAAATCTCAATTTGATCTTTCATCGACACCCGTCTCTCCTGGTTGGCTGTGATTATACGGTTTCAGGAGGGCAAAGAATCAAAGTCAAACTTTAAGTTTGAATTCTCTGGAGAATAATTTTAAATAATGATGTCTTTTAATATAAAAAGTTTGAGATCAGAAGGAGAAGTGGTTTACCGTTCAGATTCAAAAGGTCTGAACATGTTGGGGAGCTTCTTAATTCCATCTCTAGAGAATAATTAAAAGCTAAATCTACTAAGGCCATCAAACGAGGAGACTATTAAGAAGCTCAACTCGCTGGAGAAACGAGCAAACACTCTTAAGAGAGACAACACGAGAGAAAAAAAACTCCCTGAAGAGACAACAGCAGACTAATTAAAGGTGTTACCCCGAAAACTAACAGATTAAAAAAAAAACCCAGAAGTTCACATGCTGTGAATAAAAAGAAATCCCACTCACTTCTTTAAGATGGATTTACCTCACTCCCTGTCAGTCCGTCTGGGTCTCTCCCTGTTCTTTATTACCTCTTACTTTCTGTCTACGTTCACCCCGCTCTTTGCTGTCAGAGCTGACAGAGCGATGGGGGTGACCCTCCTCACAAAGTGTCCTTCAGAGCTAAGTATGTGGGCAACACAACGCTCTCTCATTCTGAAGATGGTAAATATAGATCAATGACAACCTCTCGTCCCCATGCGCAAAGCTCACTGCTCCTTTGTTCTAAATGATAGGCATCAAACTCTGGCCAGTGTGCCAAATTTGGCCCAAATGACTGATGGAGCTGGCCCACTGGAATTAAAACCACATGTGGTGATAAAACTACAAATTCCAGAATGCTCTCTCATTGGTCGACAGCTATCATGGCAAAAGAAATTATGTGTTTTTATTCAGTTTTACTGCTGTTTTTACCCCTTCCTCTTGCTCTCCACTTGGTCCCACCTCCTGACATGTGCACAACACAGTGTAAATTATTTGAGGCTGCAAACACAGTCTACAGCTAGTGCACCATCTTTTATGTTCGTAATTTGGTGTGTTTTGATTGAAATTCAATCCGTTTTGGAAACAAACACGAGCAGAGCATGAGCACTGAAATACTTCTTGTCTATGTTGAAATGTGGGCGTAATGGAGAACGAAAGGCGTGGCCAAGAACAACCTGGAATTCGAGCTGTATCCAAACATTGGAGAGGAGAACCCAAACATGCATGAAGGAAATTAAAACCACTTTAGGTATGTTTTTCATTTTTTAAAAATTTTTACTCACTCTATTCATACCTCACCAGGGAAATTTGTGTGCTGCTTTACACCACAGCAGGCTGCCATGACCACGCCAATGGTGGGAGAAATGGGGGTTAGGTGTCTTCTCCAAGGACCCTAGACGAACACTCAATGGGATGTGAACCTGCGAACTTCTGGTTGACTTCCAGTCCGTGGGTGAACCCTCTAAACACTGAGCCACCATCTCCTCCCTGTAGAAATAACGTTGTTACATACAGTAGTAGAAAAGTTGATTTTGCATGGAATGTTGTTGTTGCAGAGGACAAAATCCTTGGCCAAAAACGACCTGGAGTTCAAATAGTAATTTGAAGGATTGGGAGAGCCCGCAAATTATATATGTGAACAAAAGTAAAAACATTTCCAAAAAGTTGATTTTAGCATGAATGACCCTCTTTATGTAAAACTCTTAGATTCATAGAAAAGGGGTCATATTTAAATTCGAGGAACTTTTTTTAAAATTATGCTTCTGTTCCGTTGACTTCCGCTTATCCACGGCCGGGTCGTGGGGGTAACAGACTCCTGCGGGAAGCCCAGGCCTCTCTCACCCCGGTTGCGTCCTTCAGCTCACCTGGAAGGATCCTGAGTCGTTCCCCGGCCAGCTTTGAGACATAGTCTCTCCAGCGGGTCCGGGGTCATCCCCTTGGTCTCCTCCCAGTGGGACGTGCCCGAAACACTGCACCAGCGAGGCACTCGGGGGCATCCTGACCAGATGCCCGAACCACCCCATCTGGCTCTTCTCGACCTGGAGGAGGAGCAGCTCGACACCGAGCTCCTTGCGGATGGCAGAGCTCCTCACCCGATCTCTGAGTGAGAGCCCAGCCACCCTGCAGAGGATTTATTTATTTTTATTTATCTACTATTAATATTATTTATTTATTTACTTTTTATTATGTCAGTAGTGAAATTGGCTCGTGATTTTGTCGCAATATTAAATTATTATGACGCTCTTTTTCTAAATAAACACACACAGAGTTTACTGAGAAGGTCAGTTTAAAGACGTCTCTGTGGTTCAGACACAATAAATTCCTGCAGAGCATCGACACATGCAAGCAGCTCAAAGCACGCTGAACAAATTTAAAAAACAAGATGACGTCATTGGAAAATAAGGGGGAGAAAAAATTTGGTCACTAAGTAAAAAGAACTCCGGTCAGAAAATCTTTTCTCGTTAAAAATCCGACCTTTGATTCTCTCGTTGAAGAAAAGGTGCTGAAAAAAAAAGTGCTTCAAAACTTGAGCCGGATTCTTTCCGGGCTCAGAGTGGAAAGGATTAACTGGTGAGAGGTGTGGATGGATAACGAGAATAAATCAACGTCAAAGCGACAAAGAACATGCCTTTGCCTGAGACACTTTACGAACTTATCAGTTCATCTATAGTTGGTATCAATAAACATTGAGAAGTTTAAGTAAAATCCTGTCAGTGGTTTGGACGAGAAATCACAAGAAATTGTGACCTTGACTTTTGTCGCAGGGCGGCACGGTGGCGCAGTGGGTGGCACGGCAAGAGAGTCATGGGTTAAAGTCCCGTGTGGGGACGAGGCTTGGAACACTGTCCTTTCTGTGTGGAGTTTGCATGTTCTCCCCGTGTTTGCGTGGGTTTCCTCCGGGGCTTCCCGTTTCCTCCCGCCCTCCAATGACATGTAAGTTAGGTTGATTGGCTGGTGCCAAATTGCCGCTAGGACTGAGTGTGTGTCTCTGCGTGTGTGTGTGTGTGTGTGTGTGTGTGTGTGTGTGTATGGTTGTATGTGTGTGGACCCGCGACAGACTGGCAACCTGTTCGGTGAACCCTGCCCCTCGCTTTGTATGCGAGGGGCATACAAAGCGTGCTTTGTATCCAGCACGCCCCGTAAGGGATAGACGGATAAGAAGGTGACTGACAGACTTTTGTCACATGATCTTGAAAATAAAGCTTAAAATTTGGTTGCATTACCTCAAAAAACAAATCAGTTCATCTATAGTTGGTACTGAATAACTTCAAATCTGTTTTTTTAACTCAACCAATATTTTTGATCTTTTGTATGTAAAAAAACTCACAAACAATCACAAAAACTGAGTTTTACAAACGCATAAAAATACAAAAAAATTTATGTGTAAATTTTGAAAACTGTATTAAAAATAAAGTTTATTTATTTTTTTAATGTTTTCAGATTTAACGTCTAAAGGAAAAATAGTTCCTGGTGAGTCAACAAGAGAAGCTTGTATTACTTTATTGTCTGGAAAGATTAGAAGTTATTTTAAGCTTTTAGTGGCCACACCTGCCGCTGGAATACCAGCACACAATACCAGCTCAGGTTGCCCCGCTCACTCCTCACACACCAGCTGTTACACTAAGTTTAACTGGGTGCAAACAGGTGCCACGTTTCTTTTTTTTGTCATCTAAATGGTTCCAGTTGTAGTTTTCATTCAAAGGGACCATTTTTTTCCCCTCATATTGACATCATTTAGCCCACTCAACAACATGAGTCTGGAAAAGGGATTCAACCGTGCCCCTAAACGACTCCTTTGGGGGCCACTCTGGGAATATAGAGGCTCAAAGTCCTAGTTACGGACTGTCTGGTCTCTGCATGACCAATCAGTGCTAGACCTAGGTCCGTATTGCAGATGTGTCAAGTAACGAAGTAAGACTACTTCGTTACCTTACTCAAGTAGAAAATCTTGGTATCTTTACTTTAACGAAGTAATTATTTTTTTGTCTACTTTTTACTTTTACTCACTACTTTTTTATGCAATTATCTGTACTTTTACTTCGTTCATTTTATAAAAAGTAGTCGCTACTTTCGCCATTTTGTCACCGTTAAAATGCCGCGACTGTTTGTCGGAGTTTTTTTTTTTTTATGAACCCTGAATGCATCAAACAAAGGAACAGATGAAGGATTGGCTGAAAGGTCCAGTCAATCATTACTTTGGGGCGAGTAGCCCCGCCCACAAACTTTTAAAGAGCAGGGACGTCAATTTCCGTGTTTGAGACTCGGGCCCGGAAATCAAAGTGTTTCTGATGCTGCAACACTGAACTTTGATTGAATTATCAGTTTAAAAAAAAAAAACAACAGCAAAGAAATGTTTTTTTTTTATTATTATTTTCAGTCTGCGGTTATTGTAAACGTCTTTGCTGAAAATGTTGTAGATGGTATTTTTATAAAAATAACTTTGATCTGTGACGCACTATTTTATCTTTAGAAACAAAGCTAATTGAACTGATTCATCCATAAATAGTAGTGGATGAAGTATTTGTGCTTAAAAGCCTCCAAAATGTTATTGATTAGTTTATAAAGACTGACTGAGGAGATTAAAACTACACATCGCTTAGATTTTGTATAATGTAGATGTTTGGGTTAACATTAAAAAAAACCTTATATGTACACATATATTTAGATATGTATATATATAAATTTATATATACCGTCTCCTAAGTCCCGCCCCTACTGGTTTTTTAAAATCTTGTTTCCCTGGTTATTTTTTCATTTTTACAGTTCTTAAAATTTTAGAAAAAGAATCCAAGGATTTTGCCTCCTGTGTGTTTCCTTCACTCCCACTGCCTTACGAGTGCATGTAAAGGGTGTTATTTTGTCAATGGGCGTGGTTTTACTGGGTGTACGATATTTTTTGTAAAATACAATAATTTTACGTCATTAGTACGATAATCCAGCACCTCCCACCTGGCAACGCTGGTTCCAGGTGTCACGCAGGCTTTATGTGGCACTCCCAACCTTATCAACTATTCAGTATTGCCTCAAAGAACTTTGAAAACTAGCTGCCTTCAAGGCTTGAAAAAGCCTTTTGGTCATTTTTTTTTCATTTATTTATTTTTTTTTAACATTGAGTGTGTTTGCGTCTGCTGAAGTTGGTTAAATTAGGTGATGCAGAGTGAAGCTTGATAGCTGAAGGGACGTTACATAATGCCCTGCTTATGTTAATACATTTGATTGTGTTAATTAATCGATTTCCAATAAAGATTATTAAGAAATAAATGTTTCTGATTCATAAAGTTTAACACCAAAACACTTTCATTTATTATCATATTTTCTGCTCCTTAAAGCATGTGATAATAGTTAAAAAAAATGTTCATACGCTTTTGTTAACAATATTCCTTTTTTCTGAAAATTACTTTTACTTTTTTTACTTTAAGTAGTTTTAAAATAGGTTACTTTTTACTTTTACTTAAGTAGAAAACTTGAGTTGATACTTCTACTTTTACTAAAGTAGTTTTTTAACTCGGTATTTATACTTCTACTTGAGTAGAAAATGTTGGTACTTTTGACACCTCTGCCGTATTGCCAGCAGTAGGTTGATTCTATTCAGTATGTTGACTGTACCACCTCAGAAAGCTCAGGTCCTTCAACGTCTGCATCAAGATGCTCTCCATGTTTTACCATGCCATCATGGAGAGGGTCCTGTTCTTTGCTGTGCCCTCCTGGGGAGCTGGTATAAAAACAAAGAATGCCAACAGACTGAACAAGCTGGTAAAAAAAGCTGGAGGTGTGGTTGGCTCACCCCTTGCCTGTGTGGAGGAGGTGGCGAGGGACAGAATGAAAGCAAAACTGTCATTAATCATGTTAAATCCCTCCCACCTTCTCCATTAATCTGTGGAGCATCTGAAGAGCAGATTCAGCCACAGACTCCTGCAACCCTGCTGCTCAAAGGAACGTTGAGCTTTTAAATTTCCCCTTGGGAAATTCGAAAGTACTATCAATTCAATTTCAATGAGAGCTGAGCCGAAAAGCGAAGCTCTCAATTTACAAGTCGATCTACGTTCCTACCGTCACCATGGTAACCAGGATCTACATTCCTACCCTCACCATGGTAACCAGGATCTACGTTCCTACCCTCACCATGGTAACCAGGATCTACGTTCCTACCCTCACCATAGTAACCAGGATCTACGTTCCTACCCTCACCATGGTAACCAGGATCTACATTCCTACCCTCACCATGGTAACCAGGATCTACGTTCCTACCCTCACCATAGTAACCAGGATCTATGTTCCTGCCCTCACCATGGTAACCAGGATCTACGTTCCTACCCTCACCATAGTAACCAGGATCTACGTTCCTACCCTCACCATGGTAACCAGGATCTATGTTCCTACCCTCACCATGGTAACCAGGATCTACGTTCCTACCCTCACCATGGTAACCAGGATCTACGTTCCCACCCTCACCATGGTAACCAGGATCTACGTTCCTACTCTCACCATGGTAACCAGGATCTATGTTCCTACCCTCACCATGGTAACCAAGATCTACATTCCTATCCTCACCATGGTAACCAGGATCTACGTTCCTACCCTCACCATGGTAACCAGGATCTACGTTCCTACCCTCACCATGGTCACCAGCTGTGGGTGGTGACCAAAAGAATGAGATTGCGGGTACAAGCGGCCGAAATGAGCTTCCTCTGCAGGGTGGCTGGGCTCTTCCTCAGAGATCGGGTGAGGAGCTCTGCCATCCGGGAGGAGCTCGGTGTCGAGCCGCTCCTCCTCCAGGTCGAGAGGAGCCAGATGGGGTGGTTCGGGCATCTGGTCAGGATGCCCCCGAGCGCCTCGCGGGCGGGGTGTTTTGAGCACGTCCCACCAGGAGGAGACCAAGGGGCAGACCCCGGCCCCGCTGGAGAGACTATGTCTCACGGCTGGCCGGGGAACGACTTGGGATCCTTCCAGATGAGCTAGAGGATGCAGCCGGGGAGAGAGAGGCCTGGGCTGCCCGCTTGAGGCTGTTGCCCCCGCGACCTGACCCCGGAACAAGCGGAAGATGACGGAACGGAATTCCCCGACGGCTGCCCTTTGTCACCGATTTTGTTCATTACCTTTAATTTCTAGGAGCAGTTGAGTTGGTGGGAGGATCCAGTTCCTCAGGATTAGTCTCTGCTTTTTGCAGAGCATGTGGTCCTGTTGGCTTCATAAGGCCGTGATCTCTAACTCTCACTGGACCGATTTGCTGTTGAGTGTAAAGCGTCCGCGATAGGAATCAGACTCTCTAAATCTGAGCCGTGATCCTCAACCAGAAAAGTGTGGAATGTCCACTGGGGGTCATTGAAAGGCTTCCACTGCAAGTGGAGGAGTTTAAGTAACTTGATCACAAGTAGACGAACGATGGAGCAGAGGATCGACAAACTGTTCGGTGCAGCGTCTGCAATAATTAGGACGCTGCATCGATCCATTGTGGTGATGTAAGAGCTTGGCCAAAAAGCAAAGCTCTCGATTGACCAGTCGATCTACGTTCCTGCCCTCAACATTGTAACCAGCGGCAGGGTGGCTGGGCTCTCTCCCAGAAATAGGGTTAAGAGCACTGCCAAACACGGAGGAGCTCATAGTGGAGCAAAGCCCCTCTGGGTTGAGTGAAGCCAGATGGGGTGGTTCCAGGCACCTCCCATCAGGAGGAAGCTAAGGAGCAGACCTTGGACCCGCTGGAGAGAATATGTCTCACAGCTGGACAGAAGGTGAGGGTAGGAACGTAGATCCTGGTTACCATGGTGAGGGTAGGAACGTAGATCCTGGTTACCATGGTGAGGATAGGAACGTAGATCCTGGTTACCATGGTGAGGGTAGGAACGTAGATCCTGGTTACCATGGTGAGGGTAGGAACGTAGATTCTGGTTACCATGGTGAGGGTAGGAACGTAGATCCTGGTTACCATGGTGAGGGTAGGAACGTAGATTCTGGTTACCATGGTGAGGGTAGGAACGTAGATCGACTTGTAAATCGAGAGCTTTACTTTTCGGCTCAGCTCTCTCTTTACCACGAAGGACCGATGCAGCATCCTAGTTATTGCTGACGCCGCACCGATCCGCCTGTCGATCTCCCGCTCCATCCTTCCCCCACTCGTGAACAAGACCCCGAGATACTTAAACTCCTCCACTTGGAGTTATTTATTCATATTGATGCACATTTTGGTTCTATTTTGGTTTTATTTCACTTTGGACATCGTGATGTTTGGATTTTGACTGCTGAGCTTTACATTTTAAATTTCACAACGTGTTATTTGATGATTTACCTAGGCTGTGTTTCCCCTCCTACTTTATAATCCCTAACTATTTGCTCCAGTTACCCAGTTATGGACTAAGAACTCATTAGATGAACTGATGGATGAAGCTTGGTTGATAAATTGGTGCAGCAGTCCATGTTTATGTGTCAGATCCAGAAAATCAAACTCATTCCTGTTCTTAAGAATAAAAAATTCCACCAGTCAGAGGACTTAATTATGATTCTACAAAAAAAAAGATCTTTAGTCAAATTAGAAGTCCCTGAACTTTATTTTTTGTGGCCTCTTAATTAAATGACACTCATGCCTAGAATAGACTTTAATGGACCCCAAAGTCTTGTAGATGATCTATTGTTTTCTGTCCGGCTTCGACAGCTGTTTCCATGCCTTTCTTTAATCAAGAACCCATTAAAAGTTGATTAGAAATGCAAGAGAAGAGAAGGAGGGGGTAAAGTGATTGCATCTAATTACATGCAGAGCCTCATTTATCATGTAATTTGGATTAAGAAGGGGTCGTTCTGCTCTTAAAAAAATGATGCTTGTTATTTACTGCTGCTACTTTTGGGGAAAAGCCTAATTGGATTTTTTTGACCTAATAAAAGTTACCCCTCAGTGGAGGACTAACGGAGATTTTAGGGGTGTGGCACAAACATCCAGGTTTGATTCATATCTTTGTTTTTGAGCTCACGGTTCAGTACATTTTTGGTAGAGTCATAGAACAAAAGCTTGTGGTTTATTAATCCCTTCAGAATTTTATGCTTGTTTTGGTGCAAAATGCCTGATTTTGCAAACAATTTTTCTCAAAGTTAGAAGAGAATTGAAAGCTTATGGACGGCTATCGTTCAGGGCTTTGATCGCCATATTGAAATAAATGATTTCCTTCTTGGTAAACGGAATTTTGTACCCCTGGTCTGAAGAGAGGAGGGTTAAGGAGTGATGAAGAGGTAGAGATGGATCTTCTGTGATCAGGGTGGGGTTCCTGATCCCAGCCCGTTCTTACAGATGGGACAGAGGAGGTTATGGTGAAGCGATTTTCCAGCTTGATTGGGGATTCTTGAGTGTTTTGGTTTTTGCTTGCAGGAGAGGACGTTTTACCACGATGTTAGTGAGTGGTAAACCAGGTGGTTCCAAACCCAGCATCCTTCTGCCGAGAGAGAGAGTACATCAGAAGAAGGATGCTGGGTTTGGAACCACCAGGAAAGAGGACTAGAGGAAGACCAAAGAGGAGGTTCATGGATACAGTGAAGGAAGACATGAAGATAGTTGGTGTGACCGAAGAAGATGCAGGAGATAGGGTTGAATGGAAGAAACTGACTTGCTGTGGCGCCACCTAAAGGGAAATGATGGAAGAAGAAGAAGTCCGTTCAGTTCCATCGTCTTCCGCTTATCCGGGGCCAGGTTGCAGGGGCAACAGCCTCAGATGGGGAACCCGAGCTTCTTTCACGCCAGCTGCATCCTCACTCAGTCGTTCCCCAGGCAGGTGTGAGACATAGTCTCTCCAGCAGGTCCAGGGTCTGCCTCATCGTCTTTTCCCAGTGGGACGTGCTCGAAAAACCTCACCAGATGCTAGGGGGGCATCGTTATCAGATGTCCCAACCACCCCATCTGGCTCCTCTCGACCTGGAGGAGGAGCGGCTCGACACCGAGCTCGTCCCAGATTGCAGAACTCCTCACCCAATCTCTGAGTGAGAGCCCAGCCACCCTGCGGAGGAAGCTCATTTCGGCCGCTTGTACCCACAATCTCATTCTTTCGGTCACCACCCACAGCTGGTTACCATAGGTGAGGGTAGGAACATAGATCCTGGTTACCATGGTGAGGGTAGGAACGTAGATCCTGGTTACCATGGTGAGGGTAGGAACGTAGATCCTGAATACCATGGTGAGGGTAGGAACGTAGATCCTGGTTACCATGGTGAGGGTAGGAACGTAGATCCTGGTTACCATGGTGAGGGTAGGAACGTAGATCTTGGTTACCATGGTGAGGGTAGGAACGTAGATCCTGGTTACCATGGTGAGGGTAGGAACGTATATCCTTGTTACCATGGTGAGGGTAGGAACGGAGATCTTGGTTACCATGGTGAGGGTAGGAACGTAGATCCTGGTTACCACGGTGAGGGTAGGAACATAGATCCTGGTTACCACGGTGAGAGTAGGAACATAGATCCTGGTTACCATGGTGAGGGTAGGAACGTAGATCCTGGTTACCGTGGTGAGGGTAGGAACGTAGATCCTGGTTACCATGGTGAGGGTAGGAACGTAGATCCTGGTTACCGTGGTGAGGGTAGGAACGTAGATCCTGGTTACCGTGGTGAGGGTAGGAACGTAGATCCTGGTTACCATGGTGAGGGTAGGAACGTAGATCCTGGTTACCATGGTGAGGGTAGGAACGTAGATCCTGGTTACCATGGTGAGGGTAGGAACGTAGATCCTGGTTACCATGGTGAGGGTAGGAACATAGATCCTGGTTACCATGGTGAGAGTAGGAACATAGATCCTGGTTAACGTGGTGAGGGTAGGAACGTAGATCCTGGTTACCGTGGTGAGGGTAGGAACGTAGATCCTGGTTACCATGGTGAGGGTAGGAACGTAGATCCTGGTTACCATGATGAGGGTAGGAACGTAGATCCTGGTTACCATGGTGAGGGTAGGAACGTAGATCCTGGTTACCATGATGAGGGTAGGAACGTAGATCCTGGTTACCATGGTGAGGTTAGGAACGTAGATCCTGGTTACCATGGTGAGAGTAGGAACGTAGATCCTGGTTACCATGGTGAGGGTAGGAACGTAGATCCTGGTTACCATGGTGAGGGTAGGAACGTAGATCCTGGTTACCATGGTGAGGGTAGGAACATAGATCCTGGTTACCATGGTGAGGGTAGGAACGTAGATCCTGGTTACCATGGTGAGGGTAGGAACATAGATCCTGGTTACCATGGTGAGGGTAGGAACATAGATCCTGGTTACCATGGTGAGGGTTGGAACGTAGATCGACTTGTAAATCGAGAGCTTTGCTTTTCGGCTCAGCTCTCTCTTTACCACGACGGACCGATGCAGCGTCCTAGTTATTGCTGATGCCGCACCGATCTGCCTGTTGATCTCCCGCTCCATCATTCCCCTACTTGTGAACAAGACCCCGAGATACTTAAACTCCTCCGCTTGGGGCAGGACCTTGTCCCTGACCCGCGGGGAAGGAGGAGATTAATGGCAGCCAACGACAGGGACCCTGGCGGTCAGATCCTCGGCTACATGAGCCAGCTCTCGAAGAAGAAATCATAATTACTGACATTAAAATGTTTTAGTTTTCTGAACAGGTGAAGACAATGTTGGACTTTGGAGTAGAAAGCAATTTTTTTAAAACTCCACATGATCTGATTACAAGTAATTTAATTACAAGTAATTTCTGTCAATTTTAAACTGATTAATAGAATCATGTTAAAAGAAGCAACAAATGTGTAAAAAGATAAACAGTTTTGTAAAAAAAGTGGATTAAGATAAGTTTAATCTTATTAATTCAAAAGTAGATTAAGTGGGAAAAAAAAGAAAAATTACAATAAATAATTCAAATTAATTTTCTTTTTTATTTGTAATCAAATCATAATTGATGTACAAACGTCCGCATATAGCCGGTGGAGCAGTCTCTGGCTGAACGGGTTTGTCTAATAAATCCTGCATCTTTCTTTGTCGATAAAACTAAA
This sequence comes from Neostethus bicornis, assembly GCA_902685375.1. NCBI lineage: Eukaryota > Metazoa > Chordata > Actinopteri > Atheriniformes > Phallostethidae > Neostethus > Neostethus bicornis. The sequence goes on along the minus strand of LR738541.1, from coordinate 12,133,108 downwards.
ACAAAAAAAGACGTTTCGCCAAAATACCTCATGTTTATGTTTTATTATTGAACCAAAGAAATAAACTCATTAACATTTCTTTGGTGAAACAATAGATTTTGAAGCTTCTTAAATAAAAAAATCTTTGAAAAACAAAAATTTCTTTGCATCGTTAGTCGTAAACATTTTATATACATTCCAAAAAAATGAGTTTGAATTTTACAATTTATAATAAAAACAAACATTTCATTTTAAATGCATCAATAAAAAAATAAAATGACAAACTGTACATGTGAATCACACAGCGTCGCTTCAACCTGCGACATGCGATTACGTTCCAGACGTTTCTCAACCAATCAGAAGCCAGTTAATTATCAGTGTTACTCATGTTGTACTCTGACCCCTGCTTCCCACACTCTGACCTTCACACAGCAAACAATAAGAACAAAAAGAAACGAACAAGCTTTGTGTTGTTTTTTCTTAAAGGTCCCCTATTATGCTTTTTTTCCCTTATTTTATCCTGTGCTATGTATCTGATATGCATAATTTTACATTCCGCCACAATCTCAACACAATAGTTTTTAAATACTACCCTGTTTAGGAGCGCAGTTTCAGACCCGGAAGTCAAAACAGCTTGTTTCAGTCTTTTTTTATTTTTTTTTTCCCGGGACCCGCCCCGTTGGTTGCGATTGGTTGTCATTCATTGTGATTTCCCTACCCACCCAGCACAGCGTGGACCGGGAGGGGCGAGGTGTGCTTCACAGTAGAGTGAAGCACGGAAATGGGTGGATATCAGGGTGGAGAGCAGGTAGAAGTGGGGGAGGGTGTTTGAGCTGCAGGGGGCTGAACAAAAAACAGATGTACGTCACTATGTTACACCAGTCGTTAGAGGTTTGGAGAACACGCCCCTTACTTTGACTTTAAATATCTCAAAATAGCATGAATCACAATAAAACACACTTTGGGGGATTGTTTGGGGTAGTACTAAGTAAAATAAAAGGTTAAAACCTCATAAAAGTCAGTTTTGCATAATAGGGGACCTTTAATGAAAGAAAAGTAAACAGTTTTTAATGAGCGTCGATTCATCGTCTGTCATAAAGAAATGTGTTTATTTCTTGTTTATTTTGTTGTTTATTAAGACCTAGCAGAGCTTCATGCAGCATGAGGAGGAATAAAAGCTCGTCTTCACATGCGATCTAGAAGGTCGTTCAGTAATTAAAATGACCCGAGGTGATTTACGAGTTCAGGAAGTTCGATAATGCGGTGCGATGGCGATGACAAACAAAAACAAACACTGATGTGTGTTGTTTATGAAGAAAGACTTGATGTACAGTAATTTATAAAGACTGTCATACAAACTAATCCTCCAGATATTTAGAGATCAACATTTACATCCGAACCGTTCGACGAGTCTCGAATCAAATTTTATTAACCACCGACTGTAAACAGAAAACTAGACGTTATTCAGCTGGCTGCATGCCCGATAAAAAGAACCCACTGGATAAAAAGGACCTTCATTAAATATTAACAGTGATTTTTTTTTGGGGTGTAACAGGTCAAACATACCTGAGTTTTGAGGTCATGGCTCGGCACATTTTCTTTGTAGTATCTTTAATAAAATGCTGATTTATTTGTCCATTTATTTGTAAGATTATTTTATGAATGGGAAATTAAAATCTATACGAGGTGCTTCTTAGAAATAAGTTACATAAAAATACTCAAATAAGCAACAACGGATAGAAATATAAAGAAATTTTCTTATTAAAAGTAAACAAAGCTTTTTAAAAAAGAAAAACGATCTGACTGAAAAATCAAGGGCGGTTGGCCCCTCTCAGAGATTGAGGGAGGAGCTCGGAGTATAACCGTTCCCCCTTCCGGGTTGAAAAACCCCAGATGGGGTTATTGAAGGGTTACTCAGCACATGCAGAGACCAACTGGTTACCAGAAACATTCCTGCCTTGTCAGCTAATCACAGATAGTCGCAGGACATGAAACCCCCGGTTCTGCTGAAACCATTTTGCATACAAACAATGTTGCGTGTATTTTCTGCCCTTTTAAATAGCACATTCTTCAGACGCCTTGTGAAACCTGTGACCTATTTTCTCTAATAAAAGGATGCAGCCGGGGTGAGATGATTGAGAGAAGCTTGTAGGAGTCAGGCAGGGTACGTCTCTGTTTCTCCTCATCTCTCCCCCACTTCAGTGAGGAAAAGCGCTTGTTTCCTTATGTGAGATTAATTGTTGGCTTTTTTAGATCCTACAAATGTTTATGTGAATGAGAGCCACATTGTTTTGAGGTACTCTACAGATATTTTAAGGTGCTGTGATACCCAACTGACTATGGGTTAATTTTGCATTAGTTTAAATCAGACGTGTTGGGAGTGGGTGTAATTCTGGTTGCAGTATGTTTGAGATGGTGTCGTTACAAAGCTATCATCACATCCAGAGTCTGTCCAGTCTGAGCCGTCAAAGCTCTGCAGAGACGCCAGCGATGGTCCGTCGTTGCTGTCGATGAGGTCTGATAGAAGAGGTCGTTTCTCTGGGTTTATTGGTGACGTCATCGCATCAGTGTGGCTTTGCATTTCAAATGTAAATAAAGGCAACACAAGTTGTCCGTTCGAGTTGCGAACGGTGTTCAATAATAAACTCCCAGCTGGAGTAGTGTCATCAGAACCAAACAAAGGCAGTTCTGTTTGAGTCGCTCCACCTTTTCCCCAGTTTCCTTCTTCATTGGGAGACCAGGAATGTCTGAGTGGTGGGTTTTCGGGCTCTTCGGGATCTTCGGTTATGACCTCCACAGCGATCCCACCGTAGACTCCAGAGGACTGCCCACTTATGCTTTCAGGGTCTGGAGTTGCGCTGCTAGCGCTGATGTCCTGTGTGTTATGTTGAGAGGCGTAGTTCTGATGGGAATATCCCTCAGACATCTGGGAGGGAATCTTTGGCTCGTCTGAGGTTGAAAAGGACATTTTCTCAGCTGATGTGAAGAAAAGAACTTCAGAAATGATATGTTTTTCTTCGGGATGCGTCGTAAGTTTATCAGGTCTGGAGATGATCTTCTGTTTTAAAAGAGAGAGAAAAACTTTTTATTTTTTGAACAAAAATTTCTGCCAAAACGTTGAACAAAATCCCTCCACATGCTCCACATCATTAGTTGTAATAAAAAGTGTTATCATTTTGAGGTTTCTATACACTGAGGCGTCTTCCACTTATTTGGGCCCGGGCCGCAGGGGCAACTAGCTCAGACGGGAAGCCCAGGCTCCTCTCACCCGGGTTGCATCCTCCAGCTCACCTGGGAGGATCCTGAGTCGTTCCCTGCCAGCTGTGAGACATAGTCTCTCCAGCAGGTCCGAGTCTGCCTTTCGGTCTCCTCCCGGTGGGACGTGCCCGGAACACCTCACCAGCGAGGCCCTCGGGGGGCATCCTGACCAGATGGCTGAACCACCCCATCTGGCTCCTCTCGACCTGGAAGAGGAGCGGCTCGACACTGAGCTCCTCCCAGATGGCAGAGCTCCTCACCTGATCTCTGTGTGAGAGCCCACCCACCCTGCGGATGAAGCTCATTTCGGCCGCTTGTATCCGCAATCTCATTTTTTTGGTCACCACCCATAGCTGGTTACCATAGTGAGGGTAGGAACGTAGATCCTGGTTACCATGGTGAGGGTAGGAACGTAGATCCTGGTTACCATGGTGAGGGTTGGAACGTAGATCCTGGTTACCATGGTGAGGGTAGGAACGTAGATCCTGGTTACCATGGTGAGGGTTGGAACGTAGATCCTGGTTACCTTGGTGAGGGTAGGAATGTAGATCCTGGTTACCATGGTGAGGGTAGGAACCCAGATCCTGGTTACCATGGTGAGGGTAGGAACGTAGATCCTGGTTACCATGGTGAGGGTAGGAACGTAGATCCTGGTTACCAATGTGAGGGTAGGAACGTAGATCCTGGTTACCATGGTGAGGGTAGGAACGTAGATCCTGGTTACCATGGTGAGGGTAGGAACGTAGATCCTGGTTACCATGGTGAGAATCACCATGGTAACCCATGGTCGCATTCACTTTTCCAGGTGAGAACCATGGTCTCGGATTTGGAGGTGCTAATTCAGGGTCTTAACGGCCTTAAAACCAAATCAGTTCATCTATAGTTGGTACTGAATAACAGCTACCAGTTTTATTGAAAGGTTCTCTGTTGTTTTGTAGATTTTTTTTTTTGCTACAGAATCACGAATGCATGGAAATTCTTTGAGAATAAAAATGCTTTAAATAATTAAAAAGAAAAGTTTATTTAAATACTTGGTATTCAAAAGAAATCCCATGATTCATGTTTTTTTTTTTGCTTTCTGAAAGCAGCATGCTAAATGTGGGCTATTTTTAGTTGGCCCACATTCCCACGCTGAAGCGCCGCAGGCCTCAATATTTCCCATAAGGTGACATTTCCTTATTGCAACAAGGAAGGAATGTGATAAAATGTTCTTACCAGTGACTGTGGTTTCTTCTGGTTTCCTTCTTTTAAGTATATGCAAACACACACACCCGAAATGGTGAAGACGGCCACCAGAACAGCAGCACTCACTAGTGGCACCGTCACGTCTATTTGTACGTTTGGAGGAACATCTGAAAGATACAAACCGGTAGATTTTAGATTTGGAGAAGCCATCACGTCAAATCACCCCAGGAACTTTAAACAGGGGAAACCAGTCCTCGTGTCTGGACGTGTTCAGGAATGTTTGTGTTTACGTCAGTCAGCGAGATCTTTAACATCGTAAAATTATGACAGATTGTGACACATTTGCATCACAGATTGGCCACTTTCCAACTTACAAAAAAAAATCCTTAGTAAAAATTTGGCATCAATGTCATATTTTAGAGAAACGTATAGTGCAGTGAAGGGAGCTGCAAAGAACACTACATTGGGGAAACGAAGCAGCCACTCCACAAAAGACTTTACCAACACAGAAGAGAAGCCTCAAGTGGTCCACAGTCTGCTGTACATCTGCATCTTAAATCCACCAAACACACTTTTGAGGACAGTGAGGTGAAGATTCTAAGTAGAGAGAAAGGATGGTTTGAAAGAGGGGTGAAAGAAGCCATCTTTGTGATGAAAGAGAGTTCCTCACTGAATCGGAGTGGAGGCGTTAGATACATTCTGCCCGGGATTTACAGCGGCCTTTTGAAGCCATGGACTAAAGATGACACGTGACCCAGTTTCACACCTCTCGTTAGCAGGAATTTCTATTCACTGGGCTTTTAGCATTTTTATAATAGGGTCGTTTACTGGTCTGTGGCTACAATAGGAGCCATTCACGGCCATCATAGGTAACACAGGCTCATTGGTCGAGCCCTTCTTACTATTTTTTTACCTTTTACTCAGGTTAGTATAAATAGATCCAGTTTTCAGTCCATTTCATTCAGATTGAAAATGATTTTCGGATGGAAGTCGAAACGTCTCGTTCAAGAATTAAACTGTCCAGAAGACTTTTTTGAAACTTTTTCTACTATGGATCACTCCTGGATGAATGAGGGACTACACGGACTTGTAACTATGTGCAGTCTCTTTTTTTAAAAATATAATTTATAAATCCCTGACCGGGAAATTTGTGTGCCGCATCACACCGCAGCAGGCTGCCACCTATGACAGTGCCAATAGTGGGAGAAACAGGGGGTTGGGTGACTTCTCTTAGGACCCTAAACGTGAACTCAGTGAGATGCAAACCCGCAAAATTTGTGTTCTCGGCTTTTGGTTGTATGTCACTGAAAACCTAATCAGTTCATCTATGAATGGCATTGAGTAACTGTGGGTAGTTTCATTCAAAAAATTTGCAGGATTTTGAGAAATTTTGAGAGCCAAGATGTACATGGGGAAAGAATGTTTAGGGAGTAGGGTGACTGTTCTGTAACCGGAAGGTCGGTGTTTCGATCCCCCGCCCAGAGTTCATGCTGAGGTATCCTCGAGCAAGACACCAATCCCCGATGTCTCCTGATGGTGGTTTCCAGCTTGCATGTCAGCTTCCACCATCAGGTATGAATGTGTGTGAGTGGGTGAATGTGAACTACGATGTTTGGGTTTTTAAGTCATCCAGAGTTTGTAACCCACCTTTCAGTTGGAAGCAGAACGAAGCGTTCTCGCTGTCGGAACAGCCCCACTCTCCTTTGGGTTTGTAGATCACGTAGCCGCAGTACTTGGTCTGATATTTACTCAACTCGATGTCAAAGTAGTTGGTTGTACTTTCATGTACCTAAACGTTGAAGGAACAAAAAAAATCTGTTTACTTCAAATGATCTTTCGGGGCAACAATTTTTTCTTGCATTTTCCCCTCATTTTAGTCCAAACATTTTTCTATTTACACATAAAATACATTTTTTGGGGCAAAAATTGTGTGAACTTTAACCAAGATGTTGGAAAATTGTTTTCTTGCAGGTGCTTGAGTTTTTTTTAACAAACTTATAATTACATTTATTTCCAAATAGTGACCAGGGGCGGATCCTGAAGAGAGGTGTGGGGGGCCCTTTTGGTCCACAAAAAAAAAAAAAAAAAAAAACAAGAAAGGAGAAGGGACAAGACAAGCTATCTCCTTGCAGAGCCAGCAAATGGGCCACCAAAATGCAGGAATATGACCCCGTTCCGTTCCGTCATCTTCCGCTTGTTCCGGGGTCGGGTCGCGGGGGCAACAGCCTCAAACGGGCAGCCCAGGCCTCTCTCTCCCCCGGCTGCATCCTCCAGCTCACCTGGAAGGATCCCAAGTCGTTCCCCAGCCAGCTGTGAAACAGTCTCTCCAGCGGGTCCGGGGTCTGCCTCTTGGTCTCCTCCCGGTGTGACGTGCCCGAAACACCTCACCAGCGTGGCGCTCGGGGGGCATCCTGACCAGATGCCTGAACCACCCCATCTGGCTCCTCTCGACCTGGAGGAGGAGCAGCTCGACACCGAGCTTCTCCCAGATGGCGGAAATCCTTACCCAAGCTCTGAGTGAGAGCTCAGCCTTCCTGCGGAGGAAGCTCATTTTGGCCGCTTGTATCCGCGATCTCATTCTTTCGGTCACCCACAGCTGGTTACCATGGTGAGGGTAGGAACATAGTTCCTGGTTACCATGGTGAGGGTAGGAACGTAGATCCTGGTTACCATGGTGAGGGTAGGAACGTAGATCCTGGTTACCATGGTGACGGTAGGAACGTAGATCCTGGTTACCATGGTGAGGGTAGGAACGTAGATCCTGGTTACCATGGTGAGGGTAGGAACGTAGATCCTGGTTACCATGGTGAGGGTAGGAACGTAGATCCTGGGTACCATGGTGAGGGTAGGAACGTAGATCCTGGTTACCATGGTGAGGGTAGGAACGTAAATCCTGGTTACCATGGTGAGGGTAGGAACGTAGATCCTGGTTACCATGGTGAGGGTAGGAACGTAGATCCTGGTTACCATTGTACTGAATATAGAACACTTTTTTTTTCTGCTCACCTGTTCAGCCATCTTCGGACTGGTAATCTTTAAAATATACAGGGGACCCGTTTTGGAAAATCCTTCCTTGCTGTTAGAGATGATCTCTGCAATGCCGACTCCATCCGGCCCTGATGGCAATGTAACGTCAACACGAACCGTAGACGTCGTGGTCCGTACTGTTACATTAGGTGAACCAAAGATGGCTGACAAAGAAAAAAAAGATGTAAATAGAAACATTCATGGAAGAGTTTCTGTGGAATATTTTGGAGATAAACATACTGTCTCTTAAAGGTTTAAACCTGCTGGTGAGGACACAGGTCTGGTTGACGCAGACTTTAGCATAGTAGTAAATGTCGTGCAGCGATGGCGTTTCAGCCGTGAGGTCGCATGACTGTTTGGTGATGTTTTGGCACTCCGTCTTTAACTGGAACCGGAACTGCTGCTCCTTATCACTGACGGGAGAGGAAACGAAAGGAACATAATTAAAATTATTCTAAATATGAAGGAATATGAAGGATCGGATCTCTGCTTTTTGCGGATGATGTGGTCCTGTTGGCTTCATCAGACCGTGATCTCCAGCTCTCACTGGATCGATTTGCTGCCGAGTGTGAAGCGGCCGGGATGGGAATTAACGCTTCCAAATCCGAGACCATGGACCTCGCCCGGAAAAGGGTGGAATGCCCCCTGCGGGTCAGGGACAGTGTCCTGCCCCAAGTGGAGGAGTTTAAGTATCTCGGGGTTTTGTTCACGAGTGGGGGAAGGATGGAGCGGGAGATCGACAAGCAGATCGGTGCGGCATCAGCAATAACTAGGACGCTGCATCGGTCCGTCGTGGTGAAGAGAGAGCTGAGCCGAAAAGCAAAGCTCTCGATTTACAAGTCGATCTACGTTCCTACCCTCACCATGGTAACCAGGATCTACGTTCCCACCTTCACCATGGTAACCAGGATCTACATTCCTACCCTCACCATGGTAACCAGGATCTACGTTCCTACCCTCACCATGGTAACCAGGATCTACGTTCCCACCTTCACCATGGTAACCAGGATCTACGTTCCTACTCTCACCATGGTAACCAGGATCTACGTTCCTACCCTCACCATGGTAACCAGGATCTACGTTCCTACTCTCACCATGAAACCAGGATCTACATTCCTACCCTCACCATGGTAACCAGGATCTACGTTCCCACCTTCACCATGGTAACCAGGATCTACGTTCCTACTCTCACCATGGTAACCAGGATCTACGTTCCTACCCTCACCATGGTAACCAGGATCTACATTCCTACCCTCACCATGGTAACCAGGATCTACGTTCCTACCCTCACCTATGATCACCAGCTGTGGGTGGTGACCGAAAGAATGAGATCGCGGGTACAAGCGGCCGAGGTGGGCTTCCTCCGCGGGGTGGCTGGGCTCTCGCTCGGGGATCGGGTGAGGAACTCTGCCATCCGGGAGGAGCTCGGTGTCGAGCCGCTCCTCCTCCAGGTTGAGAGGAGCCAGATGGGGTGGTTGGGGCATCTGGTAAGGATGCCCCCCGGGCACCTCGCGGGCGTGGTGTTTCGCGCACGTCTCACCGGGAGGAGACCAAGGGGCAGACCCCAGACCCGCTGGAGAGACTATGTCTCACAGCTGGCCGGGGAACGACTTGGGATCCTTCCAGGTGAGCTAGAGGATGCAGCCGGGGAGAGAGAGGCCTGGGCTGCCCGCTTGAGGCTGTTGCCCCGTGACCCAACCCCGGAACAAGCGGAAGATGACGGAACGAAACGGAACAGTCACCTTCCTAACCATCTATCCCTTACAGACTTGCAGGAGTCCATCCCGGCTTATTCAAGGACACTTCTCTACCCACACCTACATTGTTCGGCCAATTAAACTTAGTTTAATCAGCGAGATGCTGCTGATTGGCCCCGATGGATCTAAAGGCCTATTTCTCAAACATTTAAAAGTTTCCGAAATGCACCACCGTGTGACATCACACCGCAGATCACCCTGCTCCGACAGGATGAAAGAAAGCAGAAACAGACCTTGCATGCCTTTAAATCATGACAGATTTTTACTGCTAAATTTTTCAATGTTAAGAGGGTCTGAGTCTTCGGTAAAAGTCGTTAAGCTGACACGACTGAGTTCCTTTCTTATTTTTCCTGACACACTTGGCGGTCGACTTGGAAACCGCCCACGGGCTACCAGACGACCGCAATCGACTGGTCTAGTGTCTCTGATTGTGTGGAAGAACGTCCAATAGAAAGAAGCCGTCTGTTTAAACATGTAAAGTCACTCCATTCGAACGTCACAGAAATATGTACACATCACCAAAACCAAGAAGTTATTCACTGGCTGTGAGCCAATCACTTCATTCATTCATCTTCAGAACCACTCATCACTAATACGGCTGGGGGTGTCGAATTTCAGGTAAGAGGCAGGATACACCCTGAACAGGTCACCAGTCTGTTGTAGGGCCACACACACACACCCATTCCTAGGGGCAATTTTATATCAACTCGACATGCATGGTTTTGGAAGAAACTGGAGAAAACCCACACATACTCATGGAGAACATGCAAACTCCACACAGAAAGGCCATTGATTCAAGCCTCGCCCCCACTCTGCCAACATGCAGCCACAACCAATCATTTTTGGTCTTCAGTTTCATAAAAAAGAATTTCTAAAACTCAAGTTATCTTAAAAAAAAAATCTAAAAAGAATTTTTTGATCATCTTTAAATTGATTGAAGTTAAAAACGTTAAAGAAAACGATATTAAAGCCTCGATACAGGCATATTTTTATGCCTGAATCATCAAAATTTTACTCTCACTGAACCAAAAGTGAGCAAAAAAATTACATTTAAATACCCTCGACTCAAAATGAAGATTTACAGGAAAAAATAGATAAAGAATGTGGAGGAGTCGGTTAACACTCGGGCCATCCGTACATCAGTAACACTTTTATGAACGTCGTATCTCCAAAACAATTGAGGGGATTGTAATTAAACTGCATAGTTGCTCGGTACTAGCTATATATGAACTGATTAGGTTTTTGTGGTGGTGGGATCAAACGTCAAGGTCACAAAGATTGAGGTATCAAGATTTAAAAAACACCTCCGACTATTTCAATCATTCATTATCAGTGGTGGAACATAACGAAGTAAATGTACTTCTTTACTGTACTTAAGTAAAAAAATTGTGTATCTGTACTTTACTTAAGTAAAATTTAAGACCGGTACTTTTACTTTTACTTCACTACATTTTTAGAGCAAATATCTGTACTTTTACTTCGCTACTTTTTAAAAGTTTGTTTTACATTTTTTGTTACATTTTCGTTCAGAAATTTGAAAAATACACAGGTTTTTTTTTTTTTTTTTTAGCGCATCTTGAAGCCGCATCGCCAAAATCAAAAGAAGCAGTTGATCGGGAGAAGAAGTCATGAATCGAGAAACATTTTCCACATTCATTCAAAAACCTAACATCAAATATAAACAAATTAAAAAGAGTCAGAAGATCATTGTTCGTTGTGTTTACTTCTAAATAAAAAGTTGAGCCATCATTACACAGAGCAGGGGCGGAGCTATAATTTTCCAAAGGGGTGCGGGGCTTTGACAAAGCCAATATATAATGACTGGGGGCCTCCCCCCCAAAACATTTTAAAAAATAAGTGTCATTTTCCTCCATTTTGGCGGCTCATACGCTGTCCCTTTAAGAGGATAGCTTGACTTGTCCCCTTTCATTTTATTTTATTTATTTATTTTTTTTGTGGACCAAAAGAGGCGGAAGAGGGGGGGTCACACCCCTGCAGAGTATTTATCCTGGTTACCATGGTGACACCCTATAGCACAAAAAATAACATTTGAATTTTGATCGAATACTTTGACTTTTTACTTAAAAAGTACAATTTACACCAACTACTTTTGTACTTTTACTTAAGTACAAAAAGTGAGTACTTCATCCACCACTGTTCATTATGAATAAAGTTTGTGATTCCGTAGGCGGTGACGTATCGTTCCAGGATTTACAGGATCCCTGTCTGTCTTACTTGCGGTAGTAAACGCTGTAGAGCTGCTTTTGGCCTGGAAAGGCAGGTTTCACAGGATCCCAGTGGAGAACGTTGAAGAAATTCTTGGAAATAAAGTAAACTTCTCCATTTCCCAACGAGAGACATCCTGGAAGGAAAAAAAAAAAGGGATGGTTCAGTTTAAAATATCCTCATTAGAAAAGCTTGTTAGAGGACCAGTTAGAACCAGAGCTGGGGGGGTATGGTGGGTTCTGGTTTGATCTCAGCTCTACTTCCAGCTGTTTGAAGCCCGTCTGTTAATCCTAGGTGTGGATAATCTAACCTCTAATCCCAGTTTAACACACACTTTCTCTGTTTATCTTAGAGCGGATCTCTCTTTCAATGGGGTCTCCATGACGTTTCTCTGATTTTTTTTTTTTTTTTTTTTTTTTTACTCACTCTATTCATCCCTCCCCGGGGAAATTTGTGTGCTGTACTCCTACACCGCAGTAGGTTGCCACAACGGCACCAATGGTGGTGGAAACGGGGGGTTAGGTGTCTTCTCTAAGGACCCTAGACGTGCACTCAGTGGGATGCAAACCCGCAAACGTCCAGCTTATTTCCGGTCCACGTGTGAACGCTCTAACCACTGAGCCACCGTCTCCTGACTCTTTTTCTTTGAGTTTTTAGGGGTTTTTTTCTCAAGAAGGAGGCTCTAAGCATTACTTAAATTTGGACCAATATTATTTCTATTTTTCCAAATAGTCCATTTTCTGACTGCATTTGACCAATCACATTTCAGCCAGTGTTTTTTGCCACGTGGGTTAAAATCAGCAGAGCGTCCTAAAGGCCTTTGAAGTCCAACCTGCTCAGGCTCTCCACACAAACTAAACAGCAATTAAATTTTTGCATCTATCAGATTTTGATTTGGTTCCTCGTACGCTGCGTCTTCAACCAGAATTTCTACGTCCATGACGTCTTAAACTTGCTCTTTGAACGGTCACAATAAACAGTTCACTAGTAAAGTTAACGAGCACACGTCCATAGAAAGGTTGTTTCATTGGTGTAAAAACTTATCGGCTTAAGGAGAACAAATGGTTTTAGTGTCTGATTTACTTTCAAAACAGACTTTTTAAAAAAAAAGTGAACAAAGTAAAGAACTCTGAGCAGATATGTCTGTGTAAAATGTTATATTCTTCCATGTTAATAAAGTTTATAAGGTCTTTATGGGTGGTTTTGGGAATTAGACGCAAGTCAGTTTCTTCCATCTAACCCTATCTCCTGCATCTTCTTCGGTCACACCAACTATCTTCATGTCTTCCTTCTCTGTATCCATGAACCTCCTCTTTGGTCTTCCTCTAGTCCTCTTTCCTGGTGGTTCCAAACCCAGCATCCTTCTTCTGATGTACTCTCTCGGCAGAAGGATGCTGGGTTTGGAACCACCTTGTTTACCACTCACTAATTCAATCCATCCTCACTTTCAACATCACATCTTGGTACAATGTCCTCAGCTGCAAGCAAAAACCAAAACTCTCCAAAATCCCTAATCAAGCCGTAAAATTGGTTCAACAAAACCACCACTGTCTCTTCTTTATGAACGTGCTGTGATCAGGAAAGACACCCTGGTCACAGAAGATCCATCACACCCTCTTCATCACCTCTTAACCCTCTTCTCTTAAGACCAGTGGTACAAAATTCCATTCGCCAAAAAAGAAATCCACAGGAAATCTCTTCAGTCACATAAACTATCTTCATGTCTTCCTTCTCTGTATCCATGAACCTCCTCTTTGGTCTTCCTCTAGTCCTCTGTCCTGGTGGTTCCAAATCCAGCATCCTTCTTCTGATGTACTCTCTCTCTCTCCTCTGCACATGTCCAAACCATCTCAGTCTGGTCTCTCTGACTTTAAAACCTCTAACATGTGCTGTTCCTCTGATCCACTCATTTCTAGATGTTTAATGTAGTTTATAAGCATGAGAAAAATCCAGCTTTTCTTGAACTTGTTTAGTCATTTTAAAGTTTTTATCTTATTTTATTTATTATTATATTTTCTAAAGTTGGGTTTTTTTTTCCGGCACTTTCTGAAATTTAAAACTACTATTTGTTATAAAACTGCTGACCTTTTGACAGAAAATATTAATTTCACCTTTTGTCTGCAACACAACAGATTTTCTCAAACACAATGAAACTCATCCTGCAACAATTTTTTTTATGTCTTATTATGTAAAAACTAGATTTTTTTTCAGCTTTATTATTTTTTTATTTAAACACTGTTAATTAAAGAGTTTCATTTACTTTATATAAAAAAAGAATCATAAAAATATCATTAACTGGTTTTATGACTTTAAAAATAGTCAAAAACCAAATTTCCCATGTTTGAGAGCAATTAAATTATTCTAATCAATTTGAGTTTATTTTATTTTCCGTTCCGTTGTCTTCCGCTTGTTCCGGGGTCGGGTCACGGGGGCAACAGCCTCAAACGGGCAGCCCAGGCCTCTCTCTCCCCGGCTGCATCCTCCAGCTCACCTGGAAGGATCCCAAGTCGTTCCCCGGCCAGCTGTGAGACATAGTCTCTCCAGCGGGTCCGGGGTCTGCCCCTTGGTCTCCTCCCGGTGGGACGTGCCCAAAACACCTCGCCCGCGATGCGCTTGGTGGGCATCCTGACCAGATGCCCGAACTACCCCATCTAGCTCCTCTGGACCTGGAGGAGGAGCGGCTCGACACCGAGCTCCCCCCGGATGGCAGAACTCCTCACCTGATCTCTGTGTGAGAACCCAGCCACCCTGTGGAGGAAGCTCATTTCGGCCGCTTGTACCCGCGATCTCATTCTTTCGGTCACCACCCACAGCTGGTGATCATAGGTAAAGGTATAAATGTAGATCCTGGTTACCATGGTGAGGGTAGGAACGTAGATCCTGGTTACCATGGTGAGGGTAGGAATGTAGATCTTGGTTACCATGGTGAGGGTAGGAATGTAGATCCTGGTTGCCATGGTGAGGGTAGGAAGTTAGATCCTGGTTACCATGGTGAGGGTAGGAACGTAGATCCTGGTTACCATGGTGAGGGTAGGAATGTAGATCCTGGTTACCATGGTGAGGGTAGGAACGTAGATCCTGGTTACCATGGTGAGGGTGGGAACGTAGATCGACTTGTAAATCGAGAGCTTTGCTTTTCGGCTCAGCTCTCTCTTTACCACGACGGACCGATGCAGCGTCCTAGTTATTGCTGATGCCGCACCGATCCGCCTGTCGATCTTCCGCTCCATCCTTCCCCCTCGTGAACAAGACCCCGAGATACTTAAACTCCTCCACTTGGGGCAGGACCCTGTCCCTGACCTGCAGGGGGCATTCCACCCTTTTCCGGGCGAGGACCATGGTCTCGGATTTGGAGGCGCTAATTCCCATTTTATTTTATTCAAGATAAATATAAAAACTTCAAGAAAAAATCTTTAAATTAAAATGTTTTTTTTTTTACTCACTGTAACAGAACAGAAGAAGTATGATCACGTTTACAGTCCTCATCGTCCTCAGTCATGAAGAGGTTTAAAATAAATAAAAAAAAACTTTGTAAAAATAAAAGTTTTATAAACTTAGTTAAAAAATAAAAGAAAAAAAATCTACAAACTGTCTCCTGTCTATTTGGATAAACTAGTGTGTGTCCTGTCCCGATGTGTTGATGTGTCCTGGGTAAGGAGTGGCTTTACTCAGGTGTGCAGGTGTACTTTGACACATTTTTTATCACCTGTTCCTGTTTTTCTGCTTTCCCGTCTGTTCCCTCCCACCAGCTCGCTCTCTTCTGAGTATCTTTCTGTCCTCTTCTGTCGCGTGTGAACCTTCCTCTGCAGTCGTCCTTCAGGTTTATTCAGTATTTCCCCAACTGTTTCTGGAATTACAGCAGGTTGTGGACAGAAAGTGAAAGTTTGAAATGTGTGGGTTCAGTTTAAGACAATTTGTGGACACTTTACACCTCACCCTTCAGCGGTGCTCCATCTGCAGCAATCAACCCCTCATTAACTATTTAATGATTAGAAGATAATTGTACTCGACTGAATTACAACGAACATTTTTAGTCAATGAACAAACAAGGAGAGGAATGAAGATTAGACAGAGTGAGACAGAGTACATGTGTGTGAATGAGAGGGATCCAAATGGAAAAGTGAGGTTACAGGGAGAAGAGATAAAGAAGGTGGAAGATTTTAAGTATCTAGGATCAACAGTCCAGAGCAATGGAGAGTGTGGAAAAGAGGTGAAGAAGCGTGTGCAGGCAGGTTGGAACGGGTGGGGGAACGTATCAGGTGTGATAGAAGAGTTTCAGATAAAATGAAAGAAAAAGTGTACAAAACCGTGGTGAGAGCAGCCATGCTGATTGGTCTAGAGACAGTGTGGTGAGAGCGACCATGCTGATTGGTCTAGAGACAGTGTGGTGAGAGCGACCATGCTGATTGGTCTAGAAACAGTGTGGTGAGAGCGGCCATGCTGATTGGTCTAGAGACAGTGTGGTGAGAGCGGCCATGCTGATTGGTCTAGAGATAGTGTGGTGAGAGCGGCCATGCTGATTGGTCTAGAGATAGTGTGGTGAGAGCGGCCATGCTGATTGGTCTAGAGACAGTGTGGTGAGAGCGGCCATGCTGATTGGTCTAGAGACAATGTCACTGAGGAAAAGACAGGAAACAGAGATGTTTGTAGCAGAGATGAAGATGCTGAGGATCTCTCTGGGAGTGACCAGGATGGACAGGATCAGAGGAACAGCACATGTTAGAGGTTTTAAAGTCAGAAAGACCAGACAGAGACGGTTTGGACATGTGCAGAAGAGAGAGAGAGAGGACATCAGAAGAAGGATGCTGGGTTTGGAACCACCAGGAAAGAGGACTAGAGGAAGACCAAAGAGGAGGTTCATGGATACAGTGAAACTTCCTTCCTGTCTTTTCATGTCCAAATAACTGCAACACACAAAACCCTCCATAACGACCTCACATAACAATATTTTACTCTTGAAAAACTTTTATTATTTGTGGATAAATTCCATCTTTCTCTCTCCTCAGCGACGTTAAAAGTCCAGCCTGTCCTGTTATGTTACTGATGAAGTTTCAGTGTTCTTTACTTTGTTCAATTTCTTTTGAGAAGTTTACTCGGTACTGTGTTGCAGGGATTCAAATTTGAAGGCGTTGTTTTGCATCTCTGAAAATTTTGCATTGAAAGTCACCAATTTTTTTTATTCTTCGTCAGTTGCTGTTTGTTAGTAAAAAAAAAAAAAAAGTCTCTACTTCACTATCCTCACCTCACCACCATCAGAACAGAGTGATTCAGTCATCATGGACCCAGCAATATCAGCAACTCACCACCCACCCTCCTGCTTCACCTGCCTCTAAGAGTCTCATCCCCGGCCTCATCCCAACCTTGTGACTTTCCCTGTAACCCGAGGTGGGTTCCGGACTCCCCTCCTCTGAGTAAACCCAAGGAGGTTCTAGATGCCCCTTCTCAGAGTTCCTGTTCTCTGAGAAGGTTCCTGGTGCCCCTCTTCCACGTCTTCATTACCTTCCAGCCATCTACCATACCCTCTGCCCCTGGACTGATTTTTTTTTGTGTTGGGACATCTGGAATCCGTCCCTTGATGGTTGAATACTCCTTCCCTCCCATCCAGCCCTTAGCCCTAATTTGGCACACCTCGTCCCAATCCCTAAGTGGGTCCTGTTTCCTTTTGGAGTATTTAACCCCTGGCTTCCCCACTTCCTGGCTGGATCGTTCCCTTGCTCCATTCCTCTGCTGCACCCTGCTCTTCTGGCCTGTAGCGCTGCCTTCATGCAGCCATGATCGTGCACCCTGTTATCCTGGTCCCTCACCCTGCCAAGCTCATACTTCTGGTCCTGCTGAGCTCTTACCCCTGGCTTCTGGTGCACCTTGCCTTCCTGCTGAGTTCTTCCTTAAGCACATTTTAATTGCGGCCTTATGTAACTTGGTGTTCTTTACTTTGTTCAACTTATTGAAAATGGTCTCTAATTATAAAGTGCTTTTCTACCTGCGTTGACACTGAAAACACAGCTCACCTTCAGACACACACACACACACACACACACACACACACACACACACACACACACACACACACACACTCATTCATGTCTGAACTAATTTGATTAACATAGACTATTTATATACAAAAAAATGAAGCCCCACAAAAATCCAGACAAACCGGTTTGTCTCTCTTTATGAATCCGTTCTTAGTTTGTAATTAGACTTGTTAAATTGTGCAGTTAAATAATAACAAAGGAACGACCACACCCCTGTGTGATACGACACTGTCTCCAGTGCTGCTTCTAAACATTTCCTTGAAACTAGTTGTGCCATAAAAACAGAAACCGTGGGAACTTTTAAGAAAAAAATAATGAAAACTTCACATTTCTAATAAAATACAAGCATAAACTAAGAAAGAAAGAAAGAAAATTTACTTTATTGATCCCACACTAGGGAAATTTGTGCGTTACAGCAGCAACAAGAAAGAAATAGACAGTATATATACAAAAAAATAATAAAATAATAAAATAGAAGGAACAATGTGACAAAACATTGAGGTCAATATAGACTGTAATTGCATAAGGAGGTAAAAAAAAAAAAAAGAAGCATAAAGTGACAAACAGTGATGAATTACATGAGCATGAACCAGTTATCTGTTATTCTGTGAGTTATTAAAAAGTGTTATTGTGTTGGGAATAAAAAATTTCCGGTACCAGGCGGTTTTTGAGCAGAGCTGAGCCTCTTGGAGAAGGAGCTCCGCTGCTTGTCCAGAAGTGGGTAGAGAGGATGGTCAGGGTTATCCGTGATGGTAGAGAGGATGGTCAGGGTTATCCATGATGGTAGAGAGGATGGTCATGATTGTCCATGATGGTAGAGAGGATGGTCAGGGTTATCCGTGATGGTAGAGAGGATGGTCAGGGTTATCCGTGATGGTAGAGAGGATGGTCGGGGTTATCCATGATGGTAGAGAGGATGGTCAGGGTTATCCATGATGGTAGAGAGGATGGTCAGGATTATCTGTGATGGTAGAGAGGATGGTCAGGGTTATCCGTGATGGTAGAGAGGATGGTCAGGGTTATCCATGACGGTAGAGAGGACGGTCAGGGTTATCCATGATGGTAGAGAGGATGGTCAGGGTTATCCATGACGGTAGAGAGGACGGTCAGGGTTATCCATGATGGTAGAGAGGATGGTCAGGGTTATCCGTGATGGTAGAGAGGATGGTCAGGGTTATCCATGATGGTAGAGAGGATGGTCGGGGTTATCCATGATGGTAGAGAGGATGGTCAGGGTTATCCATGATGGTAGAGAGGATGGTCAGGATTATCTGTGATGGTAGAGAGGATGGTCAGGGTTATCCGTGATGGTAGAGAGGATGGTCAGGGTTATCCATGACGGTAGAGAGGACGGTCAGGGTTATCCATGATGGTAGAGAGGATGGTCAGGGTTATCCATGATGGTAGAGAGGGTGGTCAGGATTATCTGTGATGGTAGAGAGGATGGTCAGGGTTATCCGTGACGGTAGAGAGGATGGTCAGGGTTATCCATGATGGTAGAGAGGATGGTCAGGGTTATCCATGACGGTAGAGAGGATGGTCAGGGTTATCCATGATGGTAGAGAGGATGGTCAGGGTTATCCGTGATGGTAGAGAGGATGGTCAGGGTTATCCGTGACGGTAGAGAGGATGGTCAGGGTTATCCATGACGGTAGAGAGGATGGTCAGGGTTATCCGTGACGGTAGAGAGGATGGTCAGGGTTATCCGTGATGGTAGAGAGGATGGTCAGGGTTATCCGTGACGGTAGAGAGGATGGTCAGGGTTATCCGTGACGGTAGAGAGGATGATCAGGGTTATCCGTGACGGTAGAGAGGATGATCAGGGTTATCCATGATTCATGGCACATTGAAGGACCTCAGCTTCCTTAGGAAGTAAAGTTGAACTAAACTTAGGAACTAAACTAATTGATTTTACAATTTGATTTTTACAATTAAGTTTAATTAAATGCTAACCTTCCTTTAAAAAGATCCATTGTATTTAAAAAGTCATATTTGCTCCTTAAAACAAAATGTTCACCCACTTTACTGAAAGAAGTTCCCCAAACTACCGATGGTGTGGAGACCAGAGCGCAGAGAACTGCCACATGGAAGATCAACGAGCGAACGATGACCAAACCCAAACTAACTAGGCTTAGAACTTCCTTTACAGCGAGAAAAAACTCCAAAAAAAAAACGAAGGGTAAAAAAAAAAATGAGAGGGGCGGACACTTAACCCCCTCTTTCTCCCACCATTGGTGCTGCCGTGGCAGCCTGCTGCGGTGTCATGCAGGACACAAATTTTCCCATCGAGGGATCAATAAAGCATCATTCATTCATTCAATAGAAGGATGAGATGACAAAAAGTTTTTTTAAGATGACAACATATTTTTAAACGACCGAGTGAAAGAATCCGGGGGTTTTCTTCTTCTCAGATTTGGTTAAATCCAATATTCGCTTAAACTATTATTCATTAAATAGTCTCACCACCCGGTCTTTCTTGCGTGTGCAGACTGAAGAGAGAAGGCTGGTGATCAAAACTACTAAATATTAAACATACCAAGCATTTGAAATACGACCAGGATTCAATCATTTTCTCAATTTCCGATATTTATTCCTAAACAGATGCATCTGGGTTTCATTGTCCTCACAGAGCACACCTATGTCTCTCTGTGAGGTTACAACAAAGACAACGCCCAATACTGAGATTGCCAATTTTATAATAAAATACAGTTCATAAATATTCATTAATTAAGGCGTCTTCTCTTTCTCCCGATTGGTCATTCGTTCTCCGTCTTCTCAACTTCTCTTCTTGTAACTTCTTGCAACTAGATTCCCACTGGTCTTGTTGTACAACAGCCTTGATAATCTTCCCATCAGACAACCTTCCATTAAACACATAGCAAGCATTTATTCTCAGTGGCTCAGCCTTAGCTAAAAATAAAACATTCAGAAACGTATCTTTATTGAATAAAAGGTAAAACGTTCATTTTCTTAAAATGTAAAAAGATAAAGAGAAAATATCAACTTTCTTCACGAGTTAGAAACTCCTCTGCTACCCGATCCAGACACGTCCACACTTCAAATAGACTTCCACTTTTCGTCCTCATCAATCTTTTCTTTACTTTTTTGTTTTTCTACTTTTTGTTCTCGCTCGGTTTCATCATTCAACTCTTCAAAGGACCAAATCATCTGCAGACCTCTGAGGGACATGAGATTGTTTGATAGGAGTTGCTCTTTTCGAGCCGTGCAGGATTTTAATTTTTGAGGTGAAAACATCATTAAAAAAATGGGATAAACGACTCTGAACGAGTTGATTCTGAAAATATGTTTTCTGATTTTCCGACATGTCGTGATGTAAAATGTGCCCTTTTCTAAAATAATGAGATTTTTTTTTTTCGTATAAAACTTGTTGACAACATGCCTCGGGGCTAAAAGTCTGGATTTGTATCAGTAATGTAATTTTTTTTGGTCTTAGACGGTGACATTATCCACATCAATCCATTATTATCAGATCATTAGAAACACAGCAGGAGGTGTTTGTCATGAGAAGGAGATAAACGAGAGAACAGATTGATCAAATGTCAAAGATGTTTAGCTTTAAAATATAAAATGATGGACGTGCTGAGATCCTTCATGATCATTCGTTCTCTTTAATGAATCCTTTTCTTCACCAAAAAAACATCCCATCATTAATCGTCTTTAAGCTGAATGAAATTCCAATTCGTCGTCTTCCGCTCATCTGGGGGCGGGTCGCTGGGGCAACAGCCTCAGACGAGAAGCTCAGGCTTCTCTCACCCCGGCTGCATCCTCCAGCTCACCTGGAAGGATCCCAAGTCGTTCCTCAGCCAGCTGTGAGACATAGTCTCTCCAGCGAGTCCGGGGTCTGCCTCTTGGTCTCCTCCCGGTGAGACGTGCCTGAAACACCTCGCCCACGAGGCGCTCGGGGGGCATCCTAACCAGATGCCCAAATCACCCCATCTGGCTCCTCTCGACCTGGAGGAGAGGCTCGACACCGAGCTCCTCCCGGATGGCAGAGCTCCTCACCCGATCTCTGAGTGAGAGCCCGGCCACCCTGTGGAAGAATTTCATTTTGGCCACTTGTATCTGCGATCTCATTCTTTCAGTGCCCACCCACAGCTGGTTACCATGGTGAGGGTAGGAACATAGATCCTGGTTACCATGGTGAGGGTAAGAACGTAGATCCTGGTTACCACGGTGAGGGTGCAACGTAGATCCTGGTTACCATGGTGAGGGTAAGAACGTAGATCCTGGTTACCATGGTGAGGGTGCAACGTAGATCCTGGTTACCATGGTGAGGGTAAGAACGTAGATCCTGGTTACCATGGTGAGGGTAAGAACGTAGATCCTGGTTACCATGGTGAGGGTAGGAATGTAGATCCTGGTTACCATGGTGAGGGTAAGAACGTAGATCCTGGTTACCTTGGTGAAGGTAGCAACGTAGATCCTAGTTACCATGGTGACGGTCGGACCGTAGATCCTGGTTACCATGGTGACGGTGGGACCGTAGATCCTGGTTACCATGATGAGGATAGGAACGTAGATCCTGGTTACCATGGTGAGGGTAAGAACGTAGATCCTGGTTATCATGGTGAGGGTAGGAATGTAGATCCTGGTTACCATGGTGAGGGTAGGAACATAGATCCTGGTTACCATGGTGAGGGTAAGAACGTAGATCCTGGTTACCATGGTGAAGGTAGCAACGTAGATCCTAGTTACCATGGTGACGGTCGGACCGTAGATCCTGGTTACCATGGTGACGGTGGGACCGTAGATCCTGGTTACCATGATGAGGATAGGAACGTATATCGACTTTTCGGCTCAGCTCTCTCTTTACGATGAAGGAATGATGCAGCGTCCTAGTTATTGAAATGAGCTAACTCATTTATTTTTCTTTCCTACTCTCCAAAACAAACACACTTCTTCGGCCAATTAGTTTTTAAATTGCTCACAAAGTTGAGTGTCTATGAGATTTGTTGGCTAACTCGTTCATGCCTCGTTGCATGAAACGTTCATGTGTTGCTGGTAAATTACTCCTGAAAGAAGTTTCTGCAGCCATCGCAGGTAAATAGTGTGTGGCTAATTTCACACTCCTTAAAACATGAGTACTAAATGTTTATGAAGCTTTTTATGCACTTATTTTTAAAAAGAAAGTGTTTGGGTTTAAAATATTTAACCTAAAGCACCTTTCAGGTCACTCTAGGACACGATCGTAAGTAAAACATTTATTTAACCCTTATTGATCCTTTAATGGGGAAAATATTTGGCTGCATTGCACCGCAGCAGGCTGCTATGACAGCGCCAATGGTGGGAGCAACAAGGGGTCTAGGTGTCTGCTTCGAGGACACCTAGTGGGCTTGGTGGGGATCAAACCGGCTTATCCAGTCTAAGGTGAAGTACTCTACCACTGAGCCGATGTCCTCCCCCTTAGAAGTCTGATGCTCTACTGACTGAGCCAGCCGGGCCCTCTGAGCTATGGGCTATGACTTAGCAACCCGAGCCCATTTACCACGATTAACATCACAAAACATAATCAATGACACATGAATCAATAAGACGTAGAAACTAGAGTCAAAACATCAACATTTAAACAGAATAAAACTGGACGATTAACTGTAACCTTGTTTGAAGGGCTTGAATTTGAACGGGAGTGAGTCAGGATTAAGTAGGTCAAGAGGAAAGCGTTCCATACCTGGGCGGCAGGGCGACTGAAGGCTCAGCCTCCCATGGTGATAAGACGAGCAGGTGGGACACGGATTTGGAGAGAGGAAAAGGAGCGGAGAGAGTGAGAGGTAATGGAGATGTGTGGAAGATCAGAGATGCAGAGTGGAGCCACGTTAAGGATAACTTTGAAGGTTAAGAGTTGACTCTGTTGACTGTTTACCGGGAGTGACCAGAATGGACAGGATCAGAGGAACAGCACGTTCCGTTCCGTCATCTTCCGCTTGTTCCGGGGTCAGGTCGTCGGTGCAACAGCCTCAAACGGGCAGCCCAGGCTTCTCTGTCCCCGGCTGCATCCTCTAGCTCACCTGGAAGGATCCCAAGTCGTTCCCCGGCCAGCTGTGAGACATAGTCTCTCCAGCGGGTCCGGGGTCTGTCCCTTGGTCTCCTCTTGGTGGGACATGCCCGAAACACCTCGCCCGCGAGGTTTCGAGGGGCATTCCGACCAGATGCCCGAACCACCCCATCTGGCTCCTCTTGACCTGGAGGAGCGGCTCGACACCGAGCTCCTTCCGGATGGCAGAGCTCCTCCCCCGATCTCTGAGTGAGAGCCCAGCCACCCTGCGGAGGAAGCTCATTTCGGCCGCTTGTACCCGCTACCTCATTCTTTTGGTCTCCAGCACATGTTAGAGGTTTTAAAGTCAGAGAGGCCAGACTGAGATGGTTTGGACATGTGCAGAGGAGAGAGAGAGAGAGAGAGAGTGCGTCAGAAGAAGGATGCTGGATTTGGAACCACCAGGAAAGAGGACTAGAGGAAGACCAAAGAGGAGGTTCATGGATACAGTGAAGGAAGACATGAAGATAGTTGGTGTGACTGAAGAGGATGCAGCAGATAGGGTTAGCTGGAAGAAACTGACTTGATGTGGCGCCCCCTGGAGGGAAATGCTGAAAGAAGAAGAAGACAGTAGAGCCCTAAGCCTTTGGTAACAGCATTGGCTCAGAGGTAGAATATTTGTCCTTGGACTGTGAGTAGCTGGTTTGAATCCCACTGAGCCCCCAGGTGTCGCTGGAGCAGACACCTGGTTGCTTCCACCATTGGTGCTGTCATGGCTGCCTGCTGCGGCGCAATGCAGCAAAGAAATTTCCCTCTTGTGGGACTAATAAAGGTTTTCGTCTACAGCCTCATATTCGATTTATGCTGTGTCCATACCCCTCGGTCGAGCGACAATGAGGAGGAATTTAGTCTAAAACAAAAGTAAAACTGAATAAATGAAGTCACAGGAGGTGTTGGCCTGGTGGTAGAGATGCCCTCTTTCAACCAGGAGAACCTGATTTGATTCCCTCTAGGTCCAAGCCGTCCCTGGGGTCACAGAAAAGGCACAAAAACATAGAAAGAAAATTTAAAAAACAAACACTGAAAGACAAAAAAAACCCCAAAAGTTGAATAAATAGTTTATAAGTTTAATTTCTAAGCAAATAAAAGCTGACGTGTTTACATGTGCAATAAAACTAGAAAAATATTCCCTCTTTGAGACGTTATTAAAACCTGTAGAAAGAATATTAACTTTGTTCAAAGTCAGATTTTTCTCATCAGATTTATAACTTCAGGGACTTTATGAAAGTTTTTTTTTTTTCTTAAGAATTACAACAGATCGTGTGACCATGTTTTTAGGGCATTCAGGGAAATAAATCCTCTCCTGGCACCAAGTACATAACTTCCCCTTTGTTTACAGAATTCTCAGATTACACTTCTTTTTTTGAACCCCAGAGAAAAAGAGTTTTAAAGTCATAGGTTTTAAAAACATTTTTTACAGGACCGGACAATAACAAGAAATTAATTTAATTTAAATAATTCATTCTTTATGGCTCGGAGGCATGAAACACTCAGGCTGTCGGACCATTCATCTGTGCTTCTGTAACACTTAAGGAAATGTGATATCTCCCAAACCACTGATGGTTTTTAAACATAACTACCCACAGGTGCTCAGTACCAACTATAGATGATTTTACTAGACCGTCAGGGTGATGCAATTAAAGATTAAAGTCACAAAAGCCCAGTTTTGAAATGTATGTGGACTCGGTACCAGCTATAGACGAACCAACTGAACTTTGTGATTTAGGGCAGGTGTAGGCATGTTGTTTGATGTTTCAACATAAAAATTCTCTTGTTATTTTTTGTTTTAATGAAAACTTCAATTATTTTTGTCGTAAATCAAACATGGAGTCGTGTTTTGTTTTGTTTCAAATGTTTAAACTTTAAGTTAAAATTATTAATATGAATAAAAGGGGAGGGCGGTGGCTCAGTGGTAGAATATTCGCCCTTGGACTGGAATCCCATGGAGCTCATGTCTAGGTGTCCTTGGGGAAGACACCTAACCCCCCATTTCTCCCACCATTGGAGCCATCCCGGCAGCACAGAAATTTCTCCTTTCAGGGATGAATCGGTGTATATTTTAGTTGTATTTAAACAATAAAATTATAATCCAAGGATTTTATTTGTATGACAAGCTTCTAGATTAAAGGACACTGACGTCAGGACGCTCCGGTGCCACCTTGTGGTGCTAATTTAATAATAATACCGCAGGCAGCGGTCCAGGCAGGAGGTTCCAGCAGGTGGCGGTCTGCACAGAGAGGGACCCCGTAGGCTTGTGAACGGGGACGAGGAGGTGCCCGTGATCCACGCCCGGAGATATAAACGTTGTCTTTTTTAAGGACTAGATTTTTATTTTTTTTTACCCACTCACTGTGAAAATTTGTGTGCTGCACTCCTACACCGCAGCAGGCTGCCATGACGGCATCAATAGTGGGAGAAACGGGGGGTTAGGTGTCTTCTCCAAGGACCGTAGAAGTGAATTCAGTGGGATACTTCCGGGTGAAGAGGGCGCGCGTAAGCTGTGGACCGGGACGAGGTCAGTGCCCGTCGGCCGCACCCGGAGATGAGAATTTCGTCTTTTTTAAGGGCTGGTATTTATTATATTTTAATCAATCATTTTAAACCTCTGTTTCTTATGGTCTGTGCCTCTGCTTTCCTGGCGCTCCCGGCTTGATCCCAAACCGGCAGTCTGGTCACACATATATTTTTTACACTCATTTTTTTCTGTTTAATCAGGATTTTATGTCTCCTGATCATGAGATTTGGGATTGCCATCAATTCAGGACGCTCTCATTTGGATTGAGAACTGCTGATACCCACCTAGACCTCAACTATTCATTTGAAATCAACTTCTTGTTTTAACTCAGGCTTCTGATTCAACGTGTTGAAGGTTTAACAGGTTACTGGATGACTATTTATTAATAGAATTTAGACAAACGGTATCCAGACAATCTGGCTGTGAGGGTTATGATGGCAGGCTTGTCATTTGTCATCCAACGCTGGTGAGAAATGTGGATTATAAGCCGCCACCTCGGGGAGCAGAGTTTCCCACGGGCTCCATGTGTCATCCCGGTCTGACAACCACCATCAATCTCTCCTCTCAGGAAGCAACTGCATCACATATGCATATAAGACAAAATCTATCAAAAAGGAATAATGCAGGAATGAATGTAACCCCCTGCTGGCTTTTTCTAAAGATACACAAATCAAAATGTGACAATTCAACAGCATAAAGCACCCCTGGTGTGAAGCACGGAAACCATGGAAATAAACCCCCCAAAAATCCTACTCAATCATTTCTTGACTAGATTTTTTTTGTAACACTCTATGCCTAATTCTTACTGGCTGTCCAAAACATTTCTGCCAATAGTTAGTCAATACCAACTATATATGGACTGAATCACCTCCAAATTTTTATATTTTTCTACCACTAAAAGAAGTGACTAGAGTTTTTAAAATTCCTCTATAAAAAACAAATTAACTCCAGTCACTGACTCCTTTTTGGAAATTCATCTGTGCTTTTGTAACATTTGAATGGATGAACACTTTTGATTTAAAAGTTGATCTAAGTTCCTACCCTCACCATGGTAACCAGGATCTACGTTCCTACCATCACCATGGTAACCAGGATCTACATTCCTACCCTCACCATGGTAACCAGGATCTACGTTCCTACCATCACCATGGTAACCAGGATCTACATTCCTACCCTCACCATGGTAACCAGGATCTACGTTCCTACCCTCACCATGGTACCCAGGATCTACGTTCCTACCCTCACCATGGTAACCAGGATCTACGTTCCGACCCTCACCATGGTAACCAGGATCTACGTTCCTACCCTCACCGTGGTAACCAGGATCTACGTTCCTACCCTCACCGTGGTAACCAGGATCTACGTTCCTACCCTCACCATGGTAACCAGCTTTGGGTGGTGACCAAAAGAATGAGATCGTGGATACAAGCGGCTGAAATGAGCTTCCTCCGCTGGGTGACTGGGCTCTCACTCAGAGATCAGGTGAGGAGCTCGGTGTCAAGCCGCTCCTCCTCCAGGTCAAAAGAAGCCAGATGTGGTGGTTCGGGCATCTGGTCCCCGAGCACCTTGCTCGTGAGGTGTTTCGGGCACGTCCCACCGGGAGGAGACCAAGAGGCAGACCCCGGACCTGCTGGAGAGACTATGTCCCACAGCTGGCCGGGGAACGACTCGGGATCCTTCTGGGTGAGCTGGAGGATACAGCCGGGGGAGTGACGCCTGGGTTTCCCATCTGAGGCTGTTGCCTCTGCAACCCGACGCCGGATAAGCGGAAGACAACGGAACGAAAAAAAAGAAAGCAGAACAATAATGGTGTGTATGGAGGTGCTGGACGAGGAGAAGGGCCCAGTTGCAGTGGGTAACCCGATGGGTTTCCTACCATGTCTAAACAAAAATGTCCGAAACGCAGTGGCGCTTATTGTCTCCTATGTGAGGTGGGGCTTGGTGGGAAGTTGTTTCTCTGTAGCAAGTGGTGCCAGAGGGGGTGGAGCCTGGGCAAACAGAAACTAATCATATGGTAGATTTAAAAGGACAGTGTTCATTTTGAGGACGTCCATCTTTAATTTCCACATGTTTCAAACTAAACACAAACAAGCTGATTTTCACTTTCATCTAAAATAAAACACATCTTATGGAAGTCTCAGGAATCCCATGCTCAGCTGATCTAATTGGTTTCAGATGATTGATTTTACAGAGAATAACTGAATAAGCTTCCATATTTCCATCCTGACGTGATGATGGACCAGCTGCTGCCCGGTCTGAAACTGAGGACCGTACATAGAGGAATAATTAATATTCAAATCGACACCATCATATTACTGATGCTTGTGCTCTGCTCAGACGGCATGGGAATTTCTGACAAGGTCAGAGAAGCAAAGGAAGTCTCTCAGACTCGTTTGACTCGTAAACAGTTTCTTTCCACCTTGTTTACATCATCTTTTTAGAGAAAGAGCTCGACTTTTATCCCGTTTTTAAAGAAAAAGAAATCCTTTATTGTGTTTGTTTTTTTTTTAAGGCGGCATGATGGCGCAGTGGTAGCACGGTGTCCTCACAGCAAGAAGGTCGGGGGTTTGAGCCCTGGATGGGGATGAAGCTTGGAACACTGGCCTTTCTGTGTGGAGTTTGCATGTTCTCCCATGTATGCTTGGGCTTCCTGCGGGTACTTTGGTTTACTTCCACCAGAGTGCCTTGACGTTGAGGGCACCAGAGGGATGGAAATTGACAGGATGGGTGAGAGACCAGACATACTGTAAGAACCCTGGTGATGATGGACCAGACGTCTGAGCTCAAGAGGAAGGCAGGGTGCACCAGGAGCCAGGGGGAACGAGCTCAGCCTGATATGGATCAGAGTTATGGAGCTCAACACGAAGGCAGGGTGCACTAGGAGCCAGGGGGAACGAGCTCAGCCGGATATGGATCAGAGCTATGGAGCTCAAGAGGAAGGCAGGGTGCACCAGGAGCCGGGGGGAACAAGCTCAGCAGCATATGGATCAGAGCTATGGAGCTCAACGGGAAGGCAGGCTGCACCAGGAGCCAGAAGGTACGAGGAGCAAAGGAGTGCTCAAGATGAGAGTCGGATCATGACTGAATTGAGAGTAACAGCGAATCGGTTTCTTGAACACAAGTTGGTCATTTGGCACCAGAGGGATGGAAATTGATGGGACGAGTGAGGGACCAGACGTGGGAGCCCTGGTTGATAAAGGACCAGACATCTGAGCTCAACAGGAAGGCAGGCTGCACCAGGAGCCAAGGGGTACAAGAAGGGAAGCAGTGTTCCAGATAAGAGGTGGATCATGACGGAATTGAGAGTAACAGGGAATTGATTTCTTGAACATAAATTGTTCATTAATGCAAAAAAAAAAAATCATGTATGAAAGACTCACCTGTTCTTAATCTGTCTGTAAATTGGAGCCCAAATGACCAGGTAACTGAGGTAAAACTGATCAAAGTATTTGTGGACAGTAAGACGACTTGGAATGAATAAATAAAGCAGTTATTGTATGAACTGGGATATGGTGGCTCAGTGGTTAGAGGATTCGCCCACGAACCGGAAGTCTGAGTGCACGTCTAGGGTCCTTGGAGAAGACACCTAACCCCTTGTTTCTCCCACCACTGGCGCCATCATAGGTAGCAGCCTACTGTGGTGAAATGTAGCACATAAATTTCTCGGTGAGGGGTTAATAAAGTATATTTAAAAAGAAAAAAACTTGGAAGGAGTCTGGTTGTGGTCAAGTAGTGTCACTAATAATTATTCTATCTGTGTTGTTGAAGAGTGTGTGTACACGAGCATCTCTCTGTTTTAATGAAATGCATTTGGAGATTTTCTAAATATTTAAAATGCAGATAAATGAACTATTTTAGTAGTTTTATTTTTTCTGAGCAACAGAGTGACATTGACCAGCTTGTATCGTTTGTTGGAGGATTTGATTTGTGTAGGTTGAACGTAGGACGTTTTTCATTTCACCCACGCTGAAGACATAAACACAATACTGTGTGAATAAACATTTGCGGTGCGCAGGGCTCTGACCTTTACGCAAACCTCTCCAGAGTGGAAAAAAAAGAAACTCGGCAAGTTGACTTTGTTACGTTTCCGCCCTGGAGATGCTGCTCTAAAACACACAGTCAGATGAGGACCTGAAGGATCCAGTGTTCATCCTTATGAGCAACATGGTAACTCCAGTTAATCCTGTTAATAACTAGAATGTCAAATATCTGTTTCATCTCATCACAAGTCTTTTTTTTTATTATTATAGATGCTGCTATGAATCATTAAACTGCATGAGTCTCTTGATTCATTAAATTATAATTAAATGTGATCTTCATCATATGAGTTTCTATCAGTCTCTTGTTAACTTCAAAGTTTCACAAATTAACTGTCCAGAATCCTCAAAGCCAAATCAGTTCATTTTAAGGAGTCAATTTGACTGAAGACTCTGTTAAACTGATCAAGTTTGCAGATGACACCAACCTCATCGGGCTCATCTCTGATGGCGATGAGTCGGCCTACAGGATGGAGGTAGACCGGCTGGTGACCTGGTGCAGCGACAACAACCTGGAGCTCAACGCTCAGAAGACAGTGGAGATGATCGTGGACTTCAGGAAAGTCAGACCCCCCGTTCCCCTGCGTGCTCTAACAGACTCCCCCATCACCACTGTAGACTCTTTCTGCTTCCTCTGCACTAATTCAATTCAATTTTATTTGTTCAGCCCAAAATCACAGAATTTCCGTCTCAATGGGCTTCACAGGAAAAAGAGGAATGTATTAACACAAATACACAACAAGAAAAATAACTAACAAATGCTAACTAAACAAGACTAGCACATTTATGTCCTTAGACTCTCCTTCTCGGTGAGGAAAAACTCCTAAAAAAAACCATCAGTGGGGAAAAAATAAGAAATAAGAAACCTTGTGGGGATCCACATGAAAGAGAGATCCCTCCCCCGGGACGAGCAACCAATGTGTCAAAGATTATTGTTTAAATATTAGTTTATTCTAATCTACAGCTAAATATCTAAAGAAGTCAATAGATGTTCTTCATCCTGATGGAAACACGGGGGACTCCTCAGTCCGGAGATGTCCAGTACGGGGATGAGTAGATGGATTTCATTCTGATGGAGCGGAGATGAAGAAGCGTGGAGGTCTCCTCGGTGTGGCCATGCCCAGGACAGGAACGCAGAGTCCTGAATGGGGCTCTCTCTCAGAGAGGAGGGAGAGAGGTGGACAACATGTGAATTGTATTGTACCAACTAGCAGTGTAATTCTAAATAAACAGACAATAGAGAACAATGGATGAGATAGAAAGCCTGGGGGTAGGGTACGGGAAGGGGGTAAAGACCCTGGTTAGAGTAGGGGGTAAGCAGGAAAGGGCCAAGGCAGTCTGGCAGAGAACAGTAGATAGAACACTACCACCATACAGCACCTAAAGTGGGAGCCGTCCATCAGCTCCCTGATCAAAAAGACCCAGCAGAGGATGAAGAAAGCCAAGCTGCCCGCCCAGATCGAGTCCATCCTCACCTCCTCCATCACCGTGTGGTACGCTGGAGCCACAGCGAGGGACAAACACAGACTGCAGCGCATTGTGCGCTCCGCAGAGAAGGTGATCGGCTGCAGCCTTCCATCTCTCGAAGACCTGTACGTCTCCAGGACTCGGGGGCGTGCAGGTCGGATAGCAGCTGACCCTTCCCACCCTGGACATGGACTTTTTGAGCGACTCAAAAGGTAGGAGGCTCCGGTCCATTCGGACCAGAATGTCCCACCACAAAAACAGCTTCTTCCCTTCTGCGGTTGGACTTAAAAACACTTTATAACACTAGTATCACAGCTAGTTCCTAGTCTCTGATCCTCTCCATTGACCATGGCAATAAAAGCATTTCTGATTCTGAAAAAAAAAGGAGTCAAGAACTATTTACTGCTATTGTTAATTAAAATTCCCAAACTAGGCAAAGTGTGCAACATCAAACATAAAATCAGTCACAAAGAATACAAATGGGAAAAACTGTCCCTGCAGAGAGAGGTCTTGGTCTGAATGAACCATAGCCTTCTGCCTGTGAGGGCAGCTTAAAAAGTCTGTGGCCAGGGTGAGAGGGATCAGCCACCTTCCGACCTGCTCGTCCCAGATCCTGGAGAGATGGAAGACTTTGGCCAGTCATCTTCGTAGCTGAGCGCACACTGTGCTGTAGTCTGTGCTTGTCCCTGGCAGTGAGTGGCCTGAGCATACTACACAGTGATGGAGGAGGTTAGGATGGACTCTATGATGGTGGTGTAGAACTGTCATGGAACGGTGTGCAGGTGGAAGGAGGGAGACCCGATTGCAGGACAGAAAACATGGTTTATTTAAGAATGGCAGTCCAGTGATGCCGTGGAAGGAAAACAAAGTTTTAGTGGCATGGCAAGAGGGTATTGTTTCAGAACGTGTTTCTTGGTCATGCAACCAGGGAGACCTGGCTGGAAGGGATGGTATGACCCGATGAGAATGTCAAGGGTATTGCTTTTAAATAGGCAACAAGGTCCACAGGTTCAAGGCATCAGAATAATCACCCTCAGATGTCTCAATCAGGGTGATGAGGGAAGGTCCAGACTCCCTCTGGTGGCAACTGCGCCATCATCCAGGCCGATAGCTTAGCCTTCTTCAGCTGCCGTAGGAAGTACGTCCTCTTTTGGGCTTTCTTGATGAGAGCGCTGATGGTCAGCTCCCACTTGAGGGCCCGTGTGGTGGTGCCGAGAAAGCAGTAGCCGGGTTGTGACCCTCTTACAGTTGGCATTGAGTTTCAATAAAATGTCTTCACTGGTTAGGAGGGTATCGCAAAGTGGACACACTGGCACTCTGAGTGCTTTATGCCTTTTCCACATTCTTCAGGCAGAGGCGTAAAACTGAATCAATGGACAGAAGTCACTAAAAGTTTAATCAGAAAATAAATGGATAAAAAAAAAAAAAAAACCTCTTTGTGACTCAAAAGCTCCTCCAAACACCAAAGTCAACCTGATCAAAAACCTTGATTAAAACGTTTACAAGCACTCTGCCCTGCGCTGGTTTCATGAGGACGAGGTTTATTACCTTTAATTAATTAGCACTTAGAATTAAAAAGAGAAGCAGTGTAGTGAGAGCCGTTACCCAGAGAGGGTAGGTTTACTGGATTAGAAATTATATTTACAAATTTAACAAAGATATTTAAAGATGATGAAAATTAATAGTGTGTAAATTAAAGCAAAGTCATTTCATGAAACAGAAAAAAAATATTTATAAATCTTGAAGGAATCCTGGTGGTTCCAAACCCAGCATCCTTCTTCTGATGTACTCTCTCTCTCTCCTCTGCACATGTCCAAACCATCTCAGTCTGGCCTCTCTGACTTTAAAACCTCTAACATGTGCTGTTCCTCTGATCCTGTCCATCCTGGTCACTCCCAGAGAGATCCTCAGCATCTTCATCTCTGATACAAACATCTCTGTTTCCTGTCTTTTACTCAGTACCACTGTTTCTAGACCAATCAGCATGGCCGCTCTCACCACACTGTCTCTAGACCAATCAGCATGGCCGCTCTCACCACACTGTCTCTAGACCAATCAGCGTGGCCGCTCTCACCACACTGTCTCTAGACCAATCAGCGTGGCCGCTCTCACCACACTGTCTCTAGACCAATCAGCATGGGCGCTCTCACCACACTGTCTGTAGACCAATCAGCATGGCCGCTCTCACCACACTGTCTGTAGACCAATCAGCATGGCCGCTCTCACCACACTGTCTCTAGACCAATCAGCACGGCCGCGCTCATCACACTGTCTCTAGACCAATCAGCATGGCCGGTCTCACCACGGTTTTGTACACTTTCCCGGAGCCTATTCTGGCTGATTCAAGGCGAGAGGCAAGATACTCCCCGAGCATGTTGCCATCCTGTCTCAGTGCCACACGTACAGACAACCATCCACACACATACGATTCCTAGAGCCTTTTTTTAATAGCGACCAATCAACCTACCATGTATGTTTTTGGAGGGTGGGATGAAACTGGAGAAAACCCACACATACGTACATACATGGGGCAAACATGCAAACTTTACACAGAAAGAACAGTGTTTCAAACCTCGTCCCCACTCGGGATTCGAACGCTTGACCTTGCTGTCGGTCCGCTGTGTTACCCACTGCGCTACCGTGCCGCCCAACCCAAACAATCTCATTCTTTTTGTATAAGCGACATGTCCTCTCAAATTTAAACCATGCTCTCTTTTTAGGAGCCGAAAAGCAAAGCTCTCGATTTACAAGTCGATCTACGTTCCAACCCTCACCTATGGTCTCCTCCCGGTGGGACGTGCCCGAAAGAATGAGATCGCGGTTACAAGCGGCCGAAATGAGCTTCCTCCACAGGGTGGCTGGGCTCTCACTCACAGATCGGGTGAGGAGCTCTGCCATCCGGGAGGAGCTCGGTGTCGAGCTGCTCCTCCTCCAGGTCGAGAGGAGCCAGATGGGGTGGTTCGGGCATCTGGTCAGGATGCCCCCCGAGCACCTTGAGGGCAGGGTGTTTCGGGCACGTCCCACCAGGAGGAGACCAAGGGGCAGACCCCAGACCCGCTGGAGAGACTATGTCTCACAGCTGGCCGGGGAACGACTTGGGATCCTTCCAAGTGAGCTGGAGGATGCAGCCGGGGAGAGAGAGGCCTGGGCTGCCCGTTTGAGGCTGTTGCCCCTGGAACAAGCGGAAGATGACGGAATGGAACGGAACTCCTTTTAGGGTTCAAATATTCTTTGCACGATCTGTAATCTGAACAGAAATCTTATGTCTCTTCTTTTCAAAAGTCACTCAATTCCACGTAAAGCTTTGAAAAATTTCAAACAGAGAGAAAACGGAGGAAAACAAAGTTTGGTAAAGTCTAAAAAAAGTGAAATACTGTGAGAGTGAGAGAAAAAAATCTTTAACAATCAACTTGAAAGACAAACAACCGTCGATGCCTTCAATCAATTTAAAGTCAACACCCCTCTGAGATTTAAAATGAATGATTTAATTAGAAGATTTTAAACTCAATGTAGTAAAAAAAAAAACTGAATTTCTATTTTATGGAGAAATAAAGATAAAAACTTAAACTGAATTACTCGACTATCTAATCAACTTTATTGATCTGCAGGGAGAAACTAAACTGAGAGGCCTTTACTTTTTATGCAGCTTATTCTGCACAACGACAGAATGAGGGAGAAAAGCCACTGGTGAGTGAGAGTGGGGTTACCAAAATCTGGTATATTTTGGCTGCAGTGACACGTCAATAACTCGTACCAGACTGCCAACGAGCAGTTTTAACCTTAATGTAATATGCCATGGCATTGCACAAACCTGGCATGCACCAGAGGATGAACCACATCTTCCTCTTTGCTATCCTAAAAGAAGAGCTTCTGCTCACGCTCTCCTATCCGAGTCCCCCACTACCGTAGCTGTTAGACACTGAGATCTCTGAACAGGACCGAGGCCGTCAAAAAGAGCTCAGTCTAGTAATTATAATGTATACTTTATCCATCCCTCGCCAGGAAAATTTCTGTGCTGCATTACACTGCAGCAAGCTGCCTGCCATGATGGTGCCAATGCTGGGAGAAACAGGGGTTCAGGTGTCTTCTCCAAGGACCCTAAATGTGTACTCAGTGAGATGCAAATTCGCAATTTTCCGGTTTACTTCCGGTTAACTTCCGGTTCGCGGGCAAATGTTCTCCTCACTGAGCCACCGTTCCGTTGCGTCAACTTCCGCTTGTTCCGGGGTCAGGTCGCGGGGGCAACAGCCTCAAACAGGCAGCCCAGGCCTCTCTCTCCCCGGCTGCATCCACCAGCTCGCCTGGAAGGATCCCAAGTCGTTCCCCGGCCAGCTGTGAGACATAGTCTCTCCAGCGGGTCAGGGGTCTGCCCCTTGGTCTCCTCCCGGTGGGACGTGCCCGAAACACCTTGCCCGCGAGGCGCTCGGGGGGCATCCTGACCAGATGCCCGAACCACCCCATCTGGCTCCTCTCGACCTGGAGGAGGAGCGTCTCGACACCGAGCTCCTCCCGGATGGCAGAGCTCCTCACCCGTTCTCTGAGTGAGAGCCCAGCCACCCTGCGGAGGAAGCTCATTTCGGCCGCTTGTACCCACGATCTCATTCTTTCGGTCACAACCCACAGCTGGTGACCGTAGGTGAGGGTAGGAACGTAGATCCCGGTTACCATGGTGAGGGTAGGAACGTAGATCCCGGTTATCATGGTGAGGGTAGGAACATAGATCCTGGTTACCATGGTGAGGGTAGGAACGTAGATCCCGGTTATCATGGTGAGGGTAGTAATGTAGATCCTGGTTACCACGGTGAGGGTAGGAACGTAGATCCTGGTTACCATGGTGAGGGTCGGAACGCAGATCCTGGTTACCATGGTGAGGGTAGGAACGTAGATCCCGGTTATCATGGTGAGGGTAGGAACGTAGATCCCGGTTACCATGGTGAGGGTAGGAACGTAGACCCTGGTTACCATGGTGAGGGTAGGAACGTAGATCCTGGTTACCATGGTGAGGGTAGGAACGTAGATCCTGGTTACCATGGTGAGGGTAGGAACGTAGATCCTGGTTACCATGGTGAGGGTCGGAACGTAGATCCTGGTTACCATGGTGAGGGTAGGAACGTAGATCCTGGTTACCATGGTGAGGGTAGGAACATAGATCCTGGTTACCATGGTGAGGGTAGGAACGTAGATCGACTTGTAAATCGAGTGCTTTGCTTTTCGGCTCAGCTCTCTCTTTACCACGACGGACCGATGCAGCGTCCTAGTTATTGCTGATGCCGCACCAATCCGCCTGTGGATCTCCCGCTACATCCTTCCCCCACTCGTGAACGGCCACCGTCTCCCCCTAATTAATATATACTGTATTCCTCCCTCACCAGGGAAATTTACTGTATGTGCCGAATTACACCGCAGCAGGCTGCCACTACAGTGCCAACGGTGGGAGAAATGGGGGTTAGGTGGACACCTAGACGTGAGCTCAGTGGGAATCAAACCCGTTAACTTCCGGTCTGAGGGTGAATGCTCTAACGCTGAGCCATCGCCGCTGTTCCCAATCTGGACCCCAAAACAAAACTGTCTTATGTTTACTTCTACCACCTTTTCACTGATCTTGTTGACCTGCTTTATTTCTACAAAATACGTGAAATTATTCGTCTACACGTCGTCTAAATGAGTTAATATTAAAACCACTGATAAAATTTAATGAAACATTCAACAGAAAAAGAAGACAGACAAAAAATAAGATTTAATCTTAATCTGTCTTTTTTTCTCTTGATGAAATCTATTTGCTTTGACTTTAATAACTGAATTATTTCTGAAATTGATAAAGAAATTAATTTATAATCTGACGTGACGGGGATTTGACTTTATTTTTGGTGGAAGGCAGACAGTCCGATAAGATGGGACAGGCTGATATGTGGCTGCTATGGAAACCCAGATGACTGGATGATCTGATAAAGAACCCTCTGAGTAAAGAGATGAAAGATGGCGGAACGAACAAAAAGGTAGCTTTAAAAGTGAGACGTTTAAAAAAAAGTGACCTTTAGAAATAATATGTGATGCTATTTTTAAATTAGTTGCTTAAACAAAAGAGATAGTTTGCATCGGGCTGCATGGTGGTGCAGTGGTTAACATGGTGGCCTTACAGCAAGAAGGTCATGGTTCTAGTCCCAGGTGGGGATGAGTCTTAGAACACTGGTCTTTCTGTGTGTAGTTTGCATGTTCTTCATGTGTATGTGTGGGTTTTTCCTAGTTTTCTCCCACCCTCCCAAAACATGCATGTTAGGTTCATTAATGCTATTAAATTGCCCCTAGGAATGAGTGTGTGTG
The DNA here is from genome assembly GCA_902685375.1 of Neostethus bicornis. NCBI lineage: Eukaryota > Metazoa > Chordata > Actinopteri > Atheriniformes > Phallostethidae > Neostethus > Neostethus bicornis. The sequence goes on along the minus strand of LR738541.1, from coordinate 12,095,252 downwards.
TGTGGATGATTGTGTGTGGCCCCGTGACAGACTAGCAACCTGCTCAGGGTGTACTCTGCCTCTCACCTTGAATCAGCCAGGATAGGCTCCAACGCCCTCACAGCTCCGTTAGGGATGGATGGTTCAGAAATGAATGAATGAATGTTTGCCAAGTCTTGATTTGAACAGGCTGATTGAGCATCTACTGAATTTTGTGAAGTGGCAATATAACTTTTACGACTCGTCTGGTCTAATGTTAGGCCAACATGGAGGCGGATGTTAGAATTAATCCCCGGGATTGAAACAACAACTGAAGTATGAGGAAGAGTAGGGTGTTAAAAAAATAAATTATTTATTTACAATCAATCTTTGGCTGTAACTCAACAACTGAGAAACTTCTCTGGGGGATGCTACAGACGGGCCCTCTATCAGCTCGGCACGAGGCCTTTTTATTCAGCCAACTAGCGATCATCTGTCACTGCCAACAGGTGGGGAAGGTGGGAAACCTGGGTGACAAAGGTAAGGGAAAAACACAAGAAGGCGACAAAAACAAAATCCAAACATCCCACAAATTTCATGTTTGCTATCAATAGCAAACATGAAGGTTTTACTTTCTTTCAAAGATGAACCATTTGCTCTGTTCCGTTGCGTCATCTTCCGCTCATTCAGGGCCGAGATTGCAGGGGCAACAGCCTCAGACGGGAAGCCCAGGCTTCTCTCACCCCGGCTGCATCCTCCAGCTCACCAAGAATCCCGAGTCGTTCCCCAGCCAGCTGTGAGACATAGTCTCTCCAGCGGGTACGGGGTCTGCCTCTTGGTCTCATCGAGTGGTGCCCAAAACACCTCACCAGCGAGGCACTCGGGGGGCATCCTGACCAGATGCCCGAACCACCCCATCTGGCTCGTCTCGACCTGGAAGAGGAGCGGCTTGACACCAAGCTCCTCCCGGATGGCAGAGCTCCTCACCCGATCTCTGAGTGAGAGCCCAGTCACCCTGCGGAGGAAGATCATTTCAGCCGCTTGTATCCGCGATCTCATTCTTTTGGTCACCACCCACAGCTGGTGACCGTAGGTGAGGGTAGTAATGTAGATCCTGGTTACCATGGTGAGGGTAGGATTGTAGATCCTGGTTACCATGGTGATTGTAGGAACGTAGATCCTGGTTACCATGGTGAGGATAGAAACATAGATCCTGGTTACCATGGTGAGGGTAGGAACGTAGATCCTGGTTACCATGGTGAGGGTAGGAACGTAGACCCTGGTTACCATGGTGAGGGTAGGAACGTAGATCCTGGTTACCATGGTGAGGGTAGGAACGTAGATTCTGGTTACCATGGTGAGGGTTGGAACGTAGATCCTGGTTACCATGGTGAGGGTAGGAATGTAGATCCTGGTTACCATGGTGAGGGTAGGAACGTAGATCCTGGTTACCATGGTGAGGGTAGGAACGTAGATCGACTTGTAAATCCAGAGCTTTGCTTTTTGGCTCAGCTCTCTCTTTACCACGACGGACCGATGCAGCGTCCTAGATATTGCTGATGCCGCACCAATCCGCCTGTGGATCTCCCGCTACATCCTTCCCCCACTCGTGAACGGCCACCGTCTCCCCCCTAATTAATATATACTGTATTGCACCGATCCCGCACCATCCTTCCCACTCGTGAACAAGACCCTGAGATACTTAACCTGTCCCATTGGAGAAATGACCTGATATTTAATCTAAAACTAAATATCACAGGGTGATAATTTAATATGTTGTGTTTTAGATTGTTCTAAAACAAAATGTTTTTGTCTGATTGTTTAAAAAGTATTGATAAAAATAACGATGAAATATCACGTATCAATACAATGAGGGGTATCAATAAAATCCTACCGATGCAAATCCTTAGTCAGGACTAATTAGGGATGTATAATGGCTTTTCTATTGATTGCTTTTATAAGTAGACGTGTGCTATGTTCTTATACATGCCTGTAATGTGCACTGAATCTCATGCACACTCCACCACATGTGCACGTGGGCTGGTTTTTTACAGAAAAGGTCAGAGCTGACAATGATTTAAAGCCATTTTGTTCTCTTTAAACTATGAAAGATACACAATACGACAGGGCTGATGTTATGAATAAAAACGGATGGAAACAAATTCAATGGTTAAATATTTTAATAAATGTCTCATTCTGTTTTCTTCAGTTTTACCAAGGGCCGGGTAACAGGAGCACCAGCCTCAGCAGAAAGCACAAGCTTCCCTCACCCAGGCAGCAACCCCAAGCTTTCCCTGGCAGACTGTGAGACATGGTGTCCCCTACAGGTCCTGGATCTTTCTCTGAGTGTCCTCCCTGATGGCAGAGCTCCCTCTATCTCTGAGTGAGACCCAACCACCCTGCAGAGGAAGCTCATTTCTGCGCCTTGTATCTGTGATATTGTTCTTTTAGTCTCTACCCGCAGCTGGTTACCATGGTGAGAGTAGAACGTCGATCCTTGTTACCATGGTGAGGGTAGGAACGTAGACCCTGGTTACCATGGTGAGGGTGGGAACGTATATCCTGGTTACCACGGTGAGGGTAGGAATGTAGATCCTGTTACCATGGTGATGGTAGGAACGTATATCCTGGTTACCATGGTGAGGGTAGGAACGTAGCTCCTGGTTACCATGGTGAGGGTGGGAATGTAGACACTGGTTACCATGGTGAGGGTGGGAACGTAGCTCCTGGTTACCATGGTGAGGGTGGGAATGTAGACACTGGTTACCATGGTGAGGGTGGGAACGTATATCCTGGTTACCACGGTGAGGGTAGGAATGTAGATCCTGTTACCATGGTGATGGTAGGAACGTAGATCCTTGTTACCATGGTAAGGGTAGGAACGTATATCCTGGTTACCATGGTGAGGGTAGGAACGTAGCTCCTGGTTACCATGGTGAGGGTGGGAATGTAGACCCTGGTTACCATGGTGAGGGTGGGAACGTATATCCTGGTTACCACGGTGAGGGTAGGAATGTAGATCCTGTTACCATGGTGATGGTAGGAACGTACATCCTGGTTACCATGGTGATGGTAGGAACGTACATCCTGGTTACCATGGTGAGGGTAGGAGCGTACATCCTGGTTACCATGGTGAGGGTAGGAACGTAGATCCTGGTTGCCATGGTGAGGGTAGGAACGTAGATCCTGGTTACCATGGTGAGGGTAGGAACGTACATCCTGGTTGCCATGGTGAAGGTAGGAACGTACATCCTAGTTACCATGGTGAGGGTAGGAACGTAGATCCTGGTTACCATGGTGAGGGTAGGAACGTAGATCCTGGTTACCATGGTGAGGGTAGCAACGTAGATCCTGGTTACCATGGTGAGGGTAGGAACGTAGATCCTGGTTACCATGGTGAGGGTAGCAACGTAGATCCTGGTTACCATGGTGAGGGTAGCAACGTAGATCCTGGTTACCATGGTGAAGGTGGGAATTTAGATCGACTTGTAAATCCTGACCGAAACACCATACCAGCGAAGCGCTTGGGAGGCATCCTAACCAGATGCCCAAACCACTCCAACTGGCTTCTCTCGACACTGAGGAGCAACAGCTTTACTCCGAGCTCCTCCCAGATGGGGGAGCTCCTCCCTCTATCTCTGAGTGAGAGGCCATCCCACCTTATTTTCAAGTTCTTCAATTAGTGCATAAACTCGCGTTTAGTTTTGACAAATATTTTTCATGCCAAATTAATAAAGTTACTTTTTTTCAAGTTTAAATTTTGCTAGAATCACAAACCATTTTTGTAAATATTAGAAAAACTTTAGTTCAATCATTTGTAAAAGTTTCTTGTTTTTCAGTAAATCTTACAATCTTTACTTTCCAGTGTACGTCCATATGTGGTTGAGATCCAGTGCTGTCTTCATGCTCAGTGTTTAGTTGTACTTTTATTAATGTGTACACTTAAAGCAGACCCAGGCCTGGTTTTATATTTAAGGATTCTCTCTGTAAAACAGAAATCTGAGGCAGGGCTTGATTTAAGACTCCCTGTGGTTTTAAATCTGAAAGACTGTTAATCATTTTGACAAAATCAATACGTCATTTGCTTCCCTTTTCAGAATAAATAATGCATAAAGAAATCACAGAAACTCTTCCCGACTGCATTAGGTCCAGTGGTGGAGGTGCTGTGTGTTTAAGGGTCAGACTTATTTATGAACTCGACTGTTTGGTTTTTCTGACTTTGCATTTTCTTTGCTGACACCTGCTGGTTCATCAATCAGACATATTTAGATTAATGGTTTCGATGGTCTGGTCCTCTTTCATCTTCATAGATATCTGTTGTGAATCTGCTTCATTTTTTTCTTCACCTCAAAAAAGTTATAAAACTAGAAGTTGCAACTGACAGAAATGTTCTGCTGCCTGTGTTGGTTTCTGATTAGCCGGAGCGAGAAGCCAACCAGGAGTCATTTCACTGCTGTCTCTTCTAATTTCACTCCAAACTGTTCCCTCCGTTCCCTGAAACTTCACCTCATACACACTCCGTTAGGAATACTGCTGATGGAGGTTGGTGGAAAAATGCTTATCACTACAGTCCCACAGCTGGAGGTTGTTGGTTTTAAGACTAATGTCTAAAGTTTGCAGTAGAAATCACAAGTATCGACCAAAATTGATCCCAACAATGTCTGGTAATTAGAACAATAAAAATAGAGGCGTGATGGTCGGACATACCATGAATATCCAGGCGTGATGCATCGTAGAAAAGACGTGTTTCTGTGTGAGACGTTTCGACTTCCATCCAGAAATCATTTTCAATTTGAAAGAAGGGACCTGAGAACTGGTTCTAGATAAACTAACATGATTTTGCTCCACCCCCAAGGCAGAGCTATCCCCAACAAGCCTGTTACCAACTGTGTTTTTGACAGGTATGTAGCTTTTTCTACCCTCACCATAGTAACCAGGATCTATGTTCCTACCCTCACCATGGTAACCAGGATCTATGTTCCTACCCTCACCATGGTAACCAGGATCTACGTTCCTACCCTCACCATGGTAACCAGGATCTACGTTCTTACCCTCACCATGGAAACCAGGATCTACGTTCCTACCCTCACCATGGTAACCAGGATCTACGTTCCTACCCTCACCATGGTAACCAGGATCTACGTTCTTACCCTCACCATGGTAACCAGGATCTACGTTCCTACCCTCACCATGGTAACCAGGATCTACGTTCCTACCCTCACCATAGTAACCAGGATCTATGTTCCTACCCTCACCATGGTAACCAGGATCTCCGTTCTTACCCTCACCATGGAAACCAGGATCTACCCTCACCGTGGTAACCAGGATCTACATTCCTACAATCACCATTGTAACCAGGATCTACGTTCCTACCCTCACCATGGTAACCAGGAGCTATGTTCCTACCTTTACCATGGTAACCGGGATCTACTTTCCTAACCTCACCATGGTAACCAGGATCTACGTTCCTACCCTCACCATGGTAACCAGGATCTACGTTCCTACCCTCACCGTGGTAACCAGGATCTACGTTCCTACAATCACCATGGCAACCAGGATCTACGTTCCTACCCTCACCATGGTAACCAGGATCTACGTTCCTACCCTCACCAAGATAATCAGGATCTACGTTCCTACAATCACCATGGTAACCAGGATCTACGTTCCTACCCTCACCATGGTAACCAGGATCTACGTTCCTACCCTCACCAAGATAATCAGGATCTACGTTCCTACCCTCACCATGGTAACCAGGATCTACGTTCCTACCCTCACCATGGTAACCAGGATCTACGTTCCTACCCTCACCATGGTAACCAGGATCTATGTTCCTACCCTAAACCATAGTAACCAGGATCTACGTTCCTACCCTCACCATGGTAACCAGGATCTACGTTCCTACCCTCACCAGGTAAACCAGGATCTACGTTCCTACCCTCACCATGGTAACCAGGATCTACGTTCCTACCCTCACCATGGTAACCAGGATCTACGTTCCTACCCTCACCATGGTAACCAGGATCTACGTTCCTACCCTCACCGTGGCAACCAGAATCAACGTTCCTACCCTCACCATGGTAACCAAGATATTTACAATTTCTCATTGACGGTAAAATAAACTGAGAAAAAAATGGCCAACTGATTGGAAATCTGCTCTTTTTTTGACCGTTTATGTCAGTTTAGGCATCCGTCTTGAAAAACAAAATCGAACAATCCCTAGTTTATAACAATTGACGAGTCAGAGAAATACTTTTCTTCTTGTATGAATCCAAAAACCCAGGATGATTAGAAAATGTGTTTCCACATCTAAACTCTTTTGACTGTATGAATTGGAGCAGAAAGTTGAGCGAGTTTCATCATTCCAGACATCATCATCCAAACAGCAGTTTGCCTCCCGTTTCACGCTGCTTCTTCTACGGGGTTCACATGAGCAGGAACACACGTGGAGCGCGCTTGATGACTAAATCAGTACAAGTTAATTATGGTCTCAGCTGGGAAGAGAGGTGCAGATAGAAAAGATTGGGAAGCAGAGTTTTTAGGCCTCCTGAAGAGCAGATTATGCCAGCAGAGGAGAGAACAAGGCACTGCTGAAGTGACGGTATTTAGCAAGCAGCGAGTACAAACAGAGCTCCTCATTAGCTGTTTGCCACGGTGGGACACAACTGGCAAGATCCAGCAAGTAGAAGATTAAATCAAAGCCACGTAAATTTAAAAGGATCAATAAACAGCTCTCTTTGCCAATAAAATCTAATTATATTTTACTGAACTCAAAGACTAGTCGCTTTAAAAGATTGGTTGGGAAGGAGGCTTTCATCTCTATGGTGTCAATTAGAAGGGGTGTTTAAAACTTAATTAGTTCCTCCTCAGCTGCGCCGTCGTGCTTCACACTTGAGGAATATTTTGGTTATTCTCTCATATTAACGCTCAGCTCTTCGTCTCGATTTAAAGACGAAAATAACTGCTCATCAGTGGAACTAAATATAGAAAAAAAACCTGTTTGATAAAGACGTAAACGTCAAGGATGGCAGAACTCTTTACCCGATCTCTGAGAGAAAGCCCAGCCACCCAGTGGAGGAAGCTCATTTTGGCCGCTTGTATCCACGATCTCCTTTCAGTCACCAACCGCAGCTGGTTACCATGGTGAGGGTAGGAACGTAGATCCTGGTTACCATGGTGAGGGTGGGAACGTAGATCCTAGTTACCATGGTGAGGGTAGGAACTTAGATCCTGGTTACCATGGTGAGGGTAGAAACGTAGATCCTGGTTACCATGGTGAGGGTAGGAACTTAGATCCTGGTTACCATGGTGAGGGTAGAAACGTAGATCTTGGTTACCATGGTGAGGGTAGGAACATAGATCCCGGTTACCATGGTAAGTTTAGGAACATAGATCATGGTTACCATGGTGAGGGTAGGAATGTAGATCCTGGTTACCATGGTGAGGGTATGAACGTAGATCCTGGTTACCATGGTGAGGGTAGGAACGTAGATCCTGGTTACCATGGTGAGGGTAGGAATGTAGATCCTGGTTACCATGGTGAGGGTATGAACGTAGATCCTGGTTACCATGGTGAGGGTAGGAACGTAGATCCTGGTTACCATGGTGAGGGTAGGAACGTAGATCCTGGTTGCCATGGTGAGGGTAGGAACATAGACCCTGGTTACCATGGTGAGCGTGGAAAAGAAGATCGACTTGTAAATCGAGAGCTTTGCTTTTCAGCTCAGCTCTTTCTTTACAGATCGATACAGCGTCCTAGTTCTTGCTGATGCCGTACCGATCCGCCTGTCGATCTCCCGCTCCATCCTTCCCCCACTCGTGAACAAGACCCCGAGATACTTAAACTCCACTACTTGGGACAGGAACTAAATAATTTGCCTCCAACTTTATCAAAAACCGTATCAATAGTGAACAGTTGAGTCGTACTTTTAAGCTTTTTCATTTCCTGATCCTGATCTTTGTTACGCTGACCTTTGGTCAGAGGATTCTAAAACCAGTTCATCTATAGTTTGTACTGATTTGCTGTTGACTCTTGTTTAAGAAAACCTTTGCTTGATAAGATGTTGCTTTACTTTATTTACTTTCATTGATTTTGATTTTAGGCTTTTTTTTAAACTGTTCTTTCTGATTTTTATACATAAAAAAAGAAAAAAAGAGCATTTTTTCAAAGAAAACCATACATGAATATTTTTAAATTTCTACAAATGAATTAAATAATTACTGCAAATTTACTTCCATGATTAATTGCTCCTGCTGTACTTCGGTTTAAACCTCCATTAACTCTTCAAATTGAAAACGTTAGTATTACGGGCCTCCACCGAAGCTCGAGTTCAAATCCGTGGGGAAGACTGCGTCACTTTAAAGTCCTCGATCACAGGAAGGATTTCACCATCATCAATGGGTTCTGACTCAGCAGCTGTTCTCAGAACCACATCGAGTTCGAGCTGCCGGTTACAATACGAGCAAAAGTGCTTTTGACCCTTTTTCACTCGTATGGAATGAGAAAAGTGGGAGATGTAAAAGGCATGACTTCCCAAACAGCTTGGGATCCTTTCTGACTGGCTTGAATAGATGAAAATAGAAACAAGACAAAGAGTAACTTTAAATCTGGGTTCGTGCTTTATGTTCTATGTGCTTCACATACAATAAAAAAAAGAACAAAATTCAAACCAACCCTCAAAAACTACTTTCTGGGCTCAATTTTCACAAAACACCCCTCTAATCTGGACTGTAATTTTTTTAAGTAGTACCAGTTTTTATTATTATTTCCATTTGTTTCATCTGCTGCATCTTCTTCGGTCACACCAACTATCTTCATGTCTTCCTTCACTGTATCCATGAACCTCCTCTTTGGTCTTCCTCTAGTCCTCTTTCCTGGTGGTTCCAAACCCAGCATCCTTCTTCTGATGTACTCTCTCTCTCTCCTCTGCACATGTCCAAACCATCTCAGTCTGGCCTCTCTGACTTTAAAACCTCTAACATGTGCTGTTCCTCTGATCCTGTCCATCCTGGTCACTCCCAGAGAGATCCTCAGCATCTTCATCTCTGCTACCTCCATCTCTGCTTCCTGTCTTTTCTTCAGTGACACAGTCTCTAGACCAATCAGCATGGCCGCTCTCACCACACTGTCTCTAGACCAATCAGCATGGCCGCTCTCACCACACTGTCTCTAGACCAATCATTATGGCCACTCTCACCATACTGTCTCTAGACCAATCAGCATGGCTGCTCTCACCACACTGTCTCTAGACCAATCATTATGGCCGCTCTCACCACATTGTCTCTAGACCAATCAGCATGGCCGCTCTCACCACACTGTCTCTAGACCAATCAGCATGGCCGCTCTCACCACATTGTCTCTAGACCAATCAGCATGGCCGCTCTCACCACACTGTCTCTAGACCAATCATTATGGCCGCTCTCACCACACTGTTTCTAGACCAATCAGCATGGCCGCTCTCACCACACTGTCTCTAGACCAATCAGCATGGCCGCTCTCACCACACTGTCTCTAGACCAATCATTATAGCCGCTCTCACCATACTGTCTCTAGACCAATCAGCATGGCTGCTCTCACCACACTGTCTCTAGACCAATCAGCATGGCCGCTCTCACCACACTGTCTCTAGACCAATCAGCATGGCCGCTCTCACCACACTGTCTCTAGACCAATCAGCATGGCTGCTCTCACCACGGTTTTGTACACTTTCATTTTCATTTTAGCTGAAAACTCTTATATTAAAACTGTTAAATTAAAACTTGAAAACTTTTATATTATCCATTGTTCAGGGGCAAACGTCATTACAAAGCAACTGAAACTGTTACTGTTTCTAAGACAATGTTTCTCCTTCTAAGAAAGATTAGACATTTTTAGAAAGTTTAAACAAGACAGAAACGTGTTTTTGATAAATCTCTATGAAGAGTGAAGCGAGACATTTTTACATCCTTAAAATACAGTTGACTACTTTGCAGATAATTCAAGCAGAACCCCACTTGAACTCTTAGAATAGGACACATTGCTCTGAATGAGTCACTGATTTGACTAATAGAGGTGACTGCCATTGGTTGGCACCAACAAGGCCATTCTGGACTCATTAAATCCCCAGATGGCTAGCAGAGTGAGTGGTATTATTACCCAGCAGGATGAGCCATTTGCCAAATGCTCTCCTGGTCTGGTGACCAAACCATGTTGGAGCAAACCGAACTGTGAACTCCTCTACTGGATTATTCACAAACACGTCCATGTATAACAGTTATAAACCATCTGAATCAATGCGGAAAAAAATCCTTCATTTTATACCAAATGCAAGAAAATAAATGTCAGTAAGTACATTATTTCTATCAAAAAATGCCCAACATTACAAACTATAGTAATAATAACACCTCTTATTTGTTTAAGTTTCGTACAAAAGGGTGCGTGGTATTTCTGAGAGAGGTGTAACTTTATTTGAGCTGTGATTTTGATAAATATGACGGAAACTTATATTTCCCGAAACTCCGATACTCTGGGTCTTGTTCATGAGTAGGGGGAAGGATTGAAGAAGAGATCAACAGACGGATCGGTGCAGCATCCGCAATAATCAGGACCCTGCTTCAATCCACCGTGGTGAAGAAAGACCTGAGCCGAAAAGCAAAGCTCTCAATTTACAAGTCGATCTACGTTCCTACCCTCACCATGGTAACCAGGATCTACGCTCCTACCCTCACCGTGGCAACCAGGATCTACGTTCCTACCCTCACCATGGTAACCAGGATCTACGTTCCTACCCTCACCGTGGCAACCAGGATCTACGTTCCTACCCTCACCATGGTAACCAGGATCTACGTTCCTACCCTCACCATGGTAACCAGGATCTACGTTCCTACCCTCACCGTGGCAACCAGGATCTACGTTCCTACCCTCACCATGGTAACCAGGATCTACGTTCCTACCCTCACCATGGTAACCAGGATCTATGTTCCAACCCTCACCATGGTAACCAGGATCTACGTTCCTACCCTCACCATGGTAACCAGGATCTACGTTCCTACCCTCACCATGGTAACCAGGATCTACGTTCCTACTCTCACCATGGTAACCAGGATCTATGTTCCTACCATCACCATGGTAACCAGGATCTACGTTCCTACCCTCACCATGGTAACCAGGATCTACGTTCCTACTCTCACCATGGTAACCAGGATCTATGTTCCTACCATCACCATGGTAACAAGGATCTACCTTTCTAGCCTCACCATTCTAGCAGCCAAAATGAGCTTCCTCTGCTGTGTGATTGGGCTCTGACTCAGAGATAGGGTGAGGAGTTCTGCCATCAGATGCAGTCGGGGGGAGAGAAGCCTGGACTTCCCGTCAGCGGAAGACGACGGAACAAAACTTACAATTCCCACAATTTTTTGAATTATTTCCAACTTTTATAAATCGTGCTCTGGCTATTCAGACTTTTAAATATCCAGTGGTGTCCCATCATGTTTCAAACTGTGTCAATTCTTCTAAAAGGCAGCTGAAGACATTTTTATTCCAACAAAATTATAGCTGACTGTGTTTTATTGTTGCTTTTACTTCTTTATTGTCAGTATTTTTGAGTTTTTCTTACTTTTTAACATCATTCAACATTTTGTAATATTATATTTGATGGTGTTGGATCCCAGTTTGGCTCAACCTGTCTTTGTAAAGAATCCAGACTGGTTCTGCACTTTACCACGACCAGACACTGAGCATGACAAGACAGACATGATTACACAAATTACCTCCACAAATACTTTCAATCAAGTTTGGCCTTATGTTGCACAGACGTCCCGTAGAGACACACAGATCCATGTGGCTCATACTGTGTGTGAAACAACCGACAAACAGATGTAGTGACCGATTGGACGGCTTGTGAAGCGGAGATGTTCAAAACGTGCAGATGGTCCTGGCAGAAACCCTGCAGCTTGTCACGGCTCCATTCACCCCCCACTTAACATCATCCTCACATTGAACTGATACTAGTTTTCCCAGTTAGTGAAGCTACATTGGGCATCACAGAAACCAGTTTTATTACAGATGCCAGATGTTGGTAACAGAGAAGTTTTTCAGGATTGTTTGTAACGCTCCTGGTGGATTTTCCACTGTTGTTTGGAACTTTGCTGATAGTATTTCCTTCTATACTTTAAAAAAAATTGAACCAAGTGATGAAAAAGATTAATTATGATACAGTAAAAACCAAAAGTTTGGACACCCCTCCTCATTCAATAAAGACAAATAAAGATCTCCTCTAACCTGGGCTGGGGTTAACCCAGGTATGGCCAAACTACGGCCTGCGGACCACAAGCGGCCTGAGAAACATTTTACCCCGGCCCGAAAAAATCAAATAAATAAACCTTGTTAATGTTTTATTTTCCCTGCAATTCTGATGTTTCATCACTAGATGACGCCAAAGATACAACAAGACTGCTCACATTAAAATGTGTGTGTCTTCGTGATGCCCTCGCTGTCCCAATACACGCACGTAAACAAGCATGTTAGATGTAAAAACAAACAAAATGTTACATCAAGTGCTTAGATTTCAAACCTAGTGCCACTAAATGCACGTTTTTAAGGGCTATCTCTTTACATTTCAGACCTAGCGTCGCTAGATGTGAAATTGAACCCTCTTGATGTGGGCAGCACAGTGGCCTCACAGCAAGAAGGTCGTTGGTTCGAGTCCCGGGTGGGGAAAAGGCTTGGAACACTGTCCTCTCTGTGTGGAGTTTGCATGTTCTCCCCGTGTCTGCGTGGGTTTTCTCCAGGTACGCCGGTTTCCTCCCACCCTCCAAAGACATGTATGATAGGTTGATTGGCCGGTGCCAAATCGCCCCCAGGAATGAGTGTGTGTGTGTGAATGGTTGTATGTGTGTGGCCCTGCAACAGACTGGCGACCTGTTCGGGGTGTACCCTGCCCTTCGCCTTAAATCACCCGGGATGGGCTCCGGCACCCCACGCAACCCCGAAACCACCTGACGGATAAGAAGACGACTGACCCTCTCGATGTAACATTTAGTGCTTGTTTAAAATCTAGTGCCATCCTATTGGTCTAATCTAGCGGTTACCAAAGCATGCCATCCATCTAGTCCTGTTCCGGCCTCCTGGTCAAATGTTAGAACTCAATGTGGCCCGCGAGTCTAAAAGTTTGCCCACCCCTGTGTTACTGGAGCGGTCCTGATGAGCCAGTTTCTTTGTAGCAGTGGATATTTTTTGTGAATAAACTTTCAAAGTTTAGCCCCTTTATTTTATCTTTATTTCTTAAAGTAACGAAGACCACTCGTTTTTCTTCACTTAGCTGCTTCTTTGTTGTCATAAAATAAATTCTAAGAGTCTCTTCAGTATGACTATCGGCTGTGTATCCACCTGACTTCTTCACAACACAAGTGACGGTTCCAGACTCGTTAAACCTGGCGGGGTACACCTCTCAAGTGAAAACATTTTCTTACAATCAGCTCTTGAATCTCATCAAGAGAAAGTCAAGAGGGTGAAAAGCAGTAATCAAATCAAAAGATGGCTACTATGAAGAATCTAAAATATGAGTTTTTTTAATTGTTTCACCCTCTTTTGTTAAATTATAACTCTTCACATGTTAATTCATAGTTTTCATGCCTTCAGTGTGAATCTAACATTTTTGTCAAGGAACCTCTTTGAATGAGAAGGTGTGTACTGTCCGTACACATCGTTAACCATCATGTTACATTTTGAAATTGTGCACCATTGTGTACCCACTTCATCGCAATATTTTACATCCTATAAATACCGTGATAAGTAATTCAGAAGCTGAATAATGTCTGTTTATGTATTAATAACAAGTACTTTCTATTTTGTTGCTGCTTTAATGTCAAAGCTTTTGTTTTTATTTCACTGACAGATCATTGTGCGACTCTCAATTTGCTGTGTTTTCTTTTAAGAGACGCCACCACACACGTGGCTTCTTTCAGAAGCTCCACCTCCATTTGCCACCATGCATTAACATTGAAAGGCACTTCTAGTTTATTTAAAGACCATCATATATGCATCCCATTGTTTGCATGATTCGTATTTACATTTCTATAGATGTGGTCGGGGCTGGATGGAGATCAAGTTGGCTTATGGTTGAGATTTGTCACAGGGTCGATCTGTAAAGATTTAGCCGTAAAATCAGTCACAGTAACCGTCTATTCTTTACGGGATGCGAGAGGTGCCGGACCCCATCCCGGCTGATTCGAAGTGGGGGGCAGGGTACACCCCGAACAGGTCGCCAGTCTGTCGTGGGGCCACACACATACTGTACATCCACACCCTCACCATGGTAACCAGGATCTACGTTCCTACCCTCACCGTGGTAACCAGGATCTACATTACTACCCTTATCTATGGTCACCAGCTGTGGATGGTGACTGAAAGAATGAGATCATTCTTTATATACTAGCTGCCGAAATAAGCTTCCTCCGCAGGGTGGCTGGGCTCTCACTCAGAGATCGAGTGAGAAGTTAAGTGGAAGATGACGGAACGAACGAAACAAAAAATGGAAGAGCTTGATTATCTTGGTTCATCTTAAAATATTGTAGATGAGGTTTATTTACAAAGACATACGTATGTATTAAAATCTTTCCAACCAAACGTCATAAAATCCCCATCACGGTTACTTCTGAACTCAATGTGTGATCCATGTTTGATGTATGTTTACGTTTATGAATTATTCATGTTCATAGGAAGGGCTGAGTCTGTCGGGGAAACATCTGAACTGTTTAAATGATTCTAATACGGTAACTGTGTTGTCATGCTGTGTGTGTGTTATTTAAAAACAAGGCGGGGTACGTCCTGTGTGGGGTAATTATGCTCTTCCAGCTGAGTTCTTTCAATCTCTCTTCCACCAGGATTTAAACAGACATATTTTTATATGCAGAAAGATTCGATCTCAGCGCTCTCTGGCAGAGTTAGGATGTAAAAAATAATGGAAATATTCATTTTCTGCTTTGTCATCATTCACTGGCACAGAACTGGTTCCCAGTAAAGATTTAAACCCTGAAAGCTGTCATCTGAATCACACACTGGCAGAGGTGTCAAAAGTACCGACATTTTCTACTCAAGTAGAAGTATAAATACCGAGTTAAAAAACTACTTTAGTAAAAGTAGAAGTATCAACTCAAGTTTTCTACTTAAGTAAAAGTAAAAAGTAACCTATTTTAAAACTACTTCAAGTAGAAAAGTAAAAGTAATTTTCAGAAAAAAAGGAATATTGTTAACAAAAGCGTGTGAACATATTTTTTAACTATTATCACATGCTTTAAGGAGCAGAAAATATGATAATAAATTAAAGTGTTTTGGTGTTAAACTTAATGAATCAGAAACATTTATTTCTTAATAATCTTTATTGGAAATCGATTAATGAACACAATCAAATGTATTAACATAAGCAGGGCATTATGTAACGTCCCTTCAGCTACCAAGCTTCACTCTGCATCACCTATTTTAACCAAATTCAAGACACACACACACTCAATGTAAAAAAAAATAAATAAATAAATAAAAATGACCAAAAGGCTTTTTCAAGCCTTGAAGGCAGCTGGTTTTCAAAGTTCTTTGAGGCAATAATGAAAAGTCTTTAACAAGTTGGTAAGTATGGGAGTGCCACATACAGCCTGGGCAGCGTTGCCAGGTGGGAGGTGCTGGATTATTGTACTAATGACGTAAAATGATTGTATTTTACAAAAAATATCGTACACCCAGTAAAACCACGCCCATTGACAAAATAACACCCTTTACATGCACTCGTAAGGCAGTGGGAGTGAAGGAAACACACAGGAGGAAAAATCCTTGGATTCTTTTTCTAAAATTTTAAGAACTGTAAAAATGAAAAAATAACCAGGGAAATAAGATTTTAAGAAACCCAGAAAGAAACCAGTAGGGGCGGGACTTAGGAGACGGTATATATAAATTTATATATATACATATCTACATACTGTATATATGTGTACATATAAGGTTTTTTTTTTTTTTTAATGTTAACCCAAACATCTACATGATACAAAATCTAAGTGATGTGTAGTTTTAATCTCCTCAGTCAGTCTTTATAAACTAATCAATAACATTTTGGATGTTTTTAAGCACAAATACTTCATCCACTACTATTTATGGATTAATCAGTTCAATTAGCTTTGTTTGTAAAGATAAAATAGTGCGTCACAGATCAAAATTATTTTTATAAAAATACCATCTACAACATTTTCAGCAAAGACGTTTACAATAACTGCAGACTGAAAATAATAATAATAATAAAACATTTCTTTGCTGTTGTTTTTTTAAAAAAAATGATAATTCAATCAAAGTTCAGTGTTGCAGCATCAGAAACACTTTGATTTCCGAGCCCGCAACAAGTCTTAAACACGCAAACTAACGTTCCTGCTCTTTAAAAGTTTGTGGGCGGGGCTACTTGGCCCAAAGTAATGATTGACTGGAGCTGTCAGCCAATCATTCATCTGTTCCTTTGTTTGATGCATTCAGGGTTGATAAAAAAAAAAAAAAAACTCCGACAAACAGTCGCGGCTTTTTAACGGTGACAAAATGGAGAAAGTAGCGACTACTTTTTAAAAAATGAACGAAGTAAAAGTACAGATAATTGCATAAAAAAGTAGTGAGTAAAAGTAAAAAGTAGGCAAAAAAATAATTACTTCGTTAAAGTAAAGATACCGAGATTTTCTACTTGAGTAAGGTAACGAAGTAATCTTACTTCGCTACTTGACACCTCTGCACACTGGTGATACTTAAATAATGGCCGGTAATTTTGTCGCTACTATAACCACCTCTAAGGTCACTCATTTGTCTCCTGGACAGCTTATTCCCCGATGAGGTAGCGGGGAGTGCCGGAGCCTATCCTGGCTGATTGAAGGCGAAAGGCAGGGCACACTCCGAACAGGTCGCCAGTCTGTCTTAGGGCTACACACAACACAGAACAATCCATAGACACACTCATTCCTAGGGATAATTTCGTAGTGACCAATTAACTTACGATCCATGTTTTTGGAGGGTGAGAGGAAACCAGAGAAAATCCACACATACACAGGGAGAACATGCAAACTCCACACAGAAATGACCGTGTTCCAAGCCTTGTCCCCATCCGGGATTTCCAACCCTCTTACTGTGAGGCCACTGTGTAATGTAAACTTTATTATCAAATAAAACCGGCCCCAAAATGTGTACCTGCTGGTCTGTTGGTCAGAGGTGTATAATGACCAAGATGCACAAGATCAGGAGGGACCCCTCCCATCCTCTGAATCAGACAGCTTGTTCAGACAGAGGCTGCTGCACTTAACGTATAAAGAAAAAAGCTGCAGGTCATCTTTAGTAGCAGCAAGACAATTTAAATTTCATCTTCTGAACTGCTTATCCCTAATATGGTCGTGGGGTGCTGGAGTCTATCCTGGCTGATTTCAGGTGAGAGGTTGATTGGCTACGGGGCCAAACACACACGACCAACCACACACAGTCATTCCTAGGGGTAATTTCGTAGCGGCCAATCAAAGTAACTATTTAAATCAGTTGTCTAAAAAAGAAAAAACTCTTTTAATTATTTATCATAATTAATTTTTTGGGAGGAAATATTTTCAATTTAACTTTTGTGACTAATCGACTTCCGTCTGGGGAAAAATTAAGTCAGTCTTATCTGAAAAGTGACTTCAAGGTTGCTAAAAATAAAAAATAAATAAGCAGCAAAATACAAAAAACAAGCTGAGCTTCTGAAAATAAAGTTTTGTTTCTTAGACAAAGTGACACTTTTAGATGAAAGACCCCTACATGTGCTAACATAGGATTTTTTTCTCGTTTGTCTTACCAACAGCGTCGGTTGTGACGACGTGAATGTGAATATAATTTTTATTGCTGTCATTTTTTTAATCATTAAACATCAGTTAAAAGAGAAAAACGAGACTTTTCAACAGGCAACGAACAAAGTAAAGAACTATGAGCAGCATGGAACAGCAGCATGGGGTTTCATCTGCATCCAGCCTATTGCAAGTGAGTGTGTACGTACAGTATGTGTGCCTGTGTACATGTAAGAGAGTGTGTGTTCTATCTGTATTTGTACATGTATGGATGTGTGTGTGAGTAAATGGGTTGTTCATCTGTGGTTGGGAGGCTTGTCCTCTTTTCGCTTTTGTGTTCTGGGGTTTTCAACATTTAAAACACTTTGTGTTACATTTTATGTATGAAAAGCGCTTTATAAATAAAGTTTGATTTGATTTGAACAGGACAGGTGTTTATATGGGTAGAAAACTTTGTCAGAAATAGGATGGACGGCCTGGGCTTTTAGCCCATGCCGAGGTGTCCTTGAAGCAAGACGCTGAACCTCACGATGGCGGCTTGCACTTTGCACGGCAGCTCCCACCATCAGGTATGAATGTGTGTGTGTGTGTTGGGTCTAAAAGGCTTTATGCAATTCAGTACCTTAATATCATAACCAACAATAAGGAAGCAAACGTCTTTTCCACACTGCAGTGGGGGAGAGATGAAGAGGAGGACAAGACTTAGCTCTGCAGTCTTCTACAAGCTTCTCTCTCAAATCAACTCACCCCGACTGTTTATTTTTTTAGAAAAAGTAGGTCACAGTTTACATAAGGACACTCACAGGTGTCTGAAGAGTGAGTTAATCAGTCTGAAGAGTGAGTTAATCAAAAAGGCAGAAAGTCCACCTAATCATTGTTTGTATACAAAATGGTTCCAACAAAACAGTGGACCTCATGTCCTGCAACTATTTGTGATTAACTGATAGGGCAGGAAGTTTTCTGATTACCAGTTGGAAACAGCATCAGACCTCTGCTTACAGGGGTAAGGGTAAACATTGGTGAAGAGAGGCTATTAACTCATTCATTGTTTTAACACTATCTTAACAGAAGACACTGTTTTAACAGATGACATTATCATCACCCAGCTATAGTTCACGAACTAATGTCAGGTGTTAGTGGAATCTGGATCATCCTCAATAAAACACAGAGTAAAAGACACTTTTAAATGATAGAAATAAAGAAGTATATAAGAATATGTATTTTCTACCTAACACTATATATGCTGAGTAACACTTCAGAGGTGGGAGAGCATTATATGCTGAATAATCCTTCAAGAATGGGAGAACAATAGCTGATATACGTAAGATGGTTGACGCCCATGTATACTTTGCAAAATGTGAAAAACACACATTATAAAGTTATAAAGAGTATAAGCTTAAGTCTATCTTACGGTGTGAATGGATGAATGTGAGGTACATTGTAAAGAGCTTTGAGTGCCTTCACGGGTGGGAAGGTGCTTTATAAATAGAGTCCATTTATCATTTTAATTTCCTTGCATGTTTAGATGTTGTACTCCATCTAAATGCTAACAAGTCAAATGGTTGTGCAATGGGCATTGGCCCAGATAATCACAGAGGTTGTGTCAGGAAGGGCATCCGATGTAAAACTATCCGTTCCGTTAAGTCATCTTCCGCTCACGCGGGGCCGGGTCACAGGGGCAACAGTCACAGACGGGAAGCCCAGGCTTCTCCCAGCCCAGATGCATCCTCCAGCTCACCCGGAAGGATCCCGAGTCGTTCCCCAGCCAGATGTGAAACATAGTCTCTCCAGCGGGTCCAAATCTACCTCTCGGTCTTCTCCTGGTGGGACGAGCCCGAAACACCTCACCAGCGAAACGCTCGGGGGCATCCTGACTAGATGCCCGAAACACATTATTTGGCTCCTCTTGACCGGGAGGAGGAGGGGCTCGACACCGAGCTCCAAAATGGTTTGGCAGAGCTCCTCACCCAATCTCTGAGTGAGAGCCCAGCCACCCTGCGGAGGAAGCTCATTTCGGTCGCTTGTATCCGCGATCTCATTCTTTCGGTCACCACCCACAGCTGGTGACCATAGGTGAGGGTTGGAACGTAGATCCTGGTTATCATGGTGAGGGTAGGAACGTAGATCCTGGTTACCATGGTGAGGGTAGGAACGTAGATCCTGGTTACCATGATGAGGGTAGGAACGTAGATCCTGGTTATCATGGTGAGGGTAGGAACGTAGATCCTGGTTATCATGGTGAGGGTAGGAACGTAGATCCTGGTTACCATGGTGAGGGTAGGAACGTAGATCCTGGTTACCATGGTGAAGGTAGGAACGTAGATCCTGGTTACCATGGTGAGGGTAGGAACGTAGATCCTGGTTACCATGATGAGGGTAGGAACGTAGATCCTGGTTACCATGGTGAAGGTAGGAACGTAGATCCTGGTTACCATGGTGAGGGTAGGAACGTAGATCATGGTTACCATGGTGAGGGTAGGAATGTAGATCATGGTTACCATGGTGAGGGTAGGAATGTAGATCCTGGTTACCATGATGAGGGTAGGAACGTAGATCATGGTTACCATGGTGATGGTAGAAACGTAGATCCTGGTTACCATGGTGAGGGTAGCAACGTAGATCCTGGTTACCATGATGAGGGTAGGAACGTAGATCCTGGTTACCATGGTGAAGGTAGGAACGTAGATCCTGGTTACCATGGTGAGGGTGGGAACGTAGATCGACTTGTAAAACTATGTAAAACTTGTAAAATACGTAACACTATGCCAAATAAAAATATGCAAGTTAGTTTGAGAATTACATTAAAGAAACTGACTTGCTGTGGCGCCCCCTGGAGGGAGATGCCCAAAGAAGCCTGGGCTTTTAGCATCGCTGAGGAGAGAAAAAGATGGATTTAATCTACAACTAATGCGTGAAGTTTGACGTGTGTGTGAGGTCGTAATGGAGGATTTTGTCTCATAGTTTTCTCCACGGTGGGAGACTGTTCACAACTGGACTGGTTTAAAAATCACAGTCTGTCACTGATTCATATGTTTGATGGAAAATGGGATTAACTTTGAATCATAAGTAACCTTGGCAACCATTTTTTTTTCATTTCATTTGAAGTCAGAAAAAGAAACAAAGCCGTTCATTAATCTTTGGTATAAATTTGGTGTGAATTATTTAGTTTTGTTGGTTGAAACCATAAGATTTCGTCTTATGAATTTTCCTCACACAGCTCGTCTCCTCATCAATCCCATAGTCTCATATTAATATCATGGTATTGATTTTGTTGACGTGGGCCTGTCGATGCAGCTCTCCGAGAACTGATACAACCACAGTGATGAACAACCTCAATCGATTTCCAGCTCACGTGAGGGAGGTGGTGGAGGAAAATAAGAGAAATGAGATGAGTGTACGATGTGTTCCTCCCTGTGGACTGGAGTTACCCTCCATCACTCTGTCCGGCTCAGGAGGAAGGACGACTAAAACTACTGCTCAAAAAAATCAAATTAGAGGACCGCCCTGAAGATCCAAAAAGCTTGGCTCATTCTGGTTTTATTCCGATGTTAAAACTTTAAGATAATTACCAGCTGAATTTTTTTATCTTAATTTAATCAGTTTTAACTCCATCATGCCCCCTGTGGGTCAGAGACAGAGTGCCACCCCAAGTGGAGGAGGTTAAGTATCTCGGGGTCTTGTTCACGAGTGGGGGAAGGATGACGCGGGGATCAACAGATTGATCAGTGCGGCGTCCGGAATAATCAGGATGCTGCATTGATTCGTCATGGTGAAGAAAAGGCGGAGCCGAAAAGTAAAGCTCTCTATTTACAAGGTGATCTACATTCCAATCCTCACCATGGTAACCAGGATCTACGTTCCTACCATCACCGTGGTAACCAGGATCTACGTTCCTACCCTCACCATGGTAACCAGGATCTACGTTCTTACCCTCACCGTGGTAACCAGGATCTACGTTCCTACCCTCACCATGGTAACCAGGATCTACGTTCCTACCCTCACCATGGTAACCAGGATCTATGTTCCTACCCTCACCATGGTAACCAGGATCTACGTTCCTAACCTCACCATGGTAACCAGGATCTACGTTCTTACCCTCACCGTGGTAACCAGGATCTACGTTCCTACCCTCACCCTGGTAACCAGGATCTACGTTCCTACCCTCACCATGGTAACCAGGATCTACGTTCCTACCCTCACCATGGTAACCAGGATCTACGTTCCTACTCTCACCATGGTAACCAGGATCTACGTTCCTACCCTCACCATGGTAACCAGGATCTACGTTCCTACCCTCACCATGGTAACCAGGATCTATGTTCCTACCCTCACCATGGTAACCAGGATCTATGTTCCTACCCTCACCATGGTAACCAGGATCTACATTCCTACCCTTACCTAAGGTCACCAGCTTTGGGTGGTGGCACCTGGTCAGGATGCCTCCTGAATGTCATGCTGGTGAGGTGTTTCGGGTACATCCCACCGGGAGGAGACTAAGAGGCAGACCCCGGACCCGCTGGAGAGACTATGTCTCACAGCTGGACAGGGAACACCTCAGGATCCTCGTGAATGAGATGGAGGATGCAGCCAGGGTGAGAGAAGCCTGGGCTTCCGTCTGAGGCTGTTGCCCCCACGACCCGGCCCCAGATAAGTGGAAGACAACGGAACGGAAGGAAATAACTCCACCATAGTTTTATGCGTTTGGAGGTATTTAAGGACTCAGGAATGTCCGTGTGTCCGTCCATGCTTCTCTGGAGATGATATCTAAACCAAGGAAAGAATTTTAATTAAATGGCCCACAATCACTCAACGCCATCAATAGATGAACTGATTAGGCTTTCAGAGTCTTGCAAAATCTCCACACGTCCTGGCGTGACCACATCAGGTTACATGACTCCTGTGATTGGAGACTTTTTAAAGTCTCTATAAAACTCTATAAAGTTTAAATGTTTATTTGAAGCATCAGTTTAAATTAATAACACCTCATTTGCATAAATTAAAGTGTTTATTCTTTTTCACCAAAGTCTTTTAATTTAATATAAAAAAAAACTTAGTTCTTGTAAAACTTTTAGTTTTTCTTTGTATAAAATGACATGTTTAAGGGTCACAGTTTTCATTTTAACGGTGATACTAAGCGTGTTCTGTATTATTCAGACTGCGTGCTGCTGTTTGTTCTCATAAAGCTCCACTGATGGCAGATTACTACCTCATGCTGATTGGTGGGATTGGCCGCAGTCAGAAAACAAGCTGGAGCTCAGGGTTTAACTGTTTTATAAAAAGAACCACTTTGGTAGAAAAAAATATGACCAAAAAGCTCGGAAGCTCTCTTTATGTTCTTTCTGTTCAGGGTAGAAACGATGGATCTGATTGGTGGAGTGGATTGGGACTCATCGTGTGTTACAGTAAGTACAGTATGAGCTGGGACCAAATCAATGGCATCTAAGGATGTGATTAAAAAAAATTCAGCTGACTTTCAACATGTTTGTAGCATGTTTACTGGAAAATAGAAAAAGAGCTGCCATGTTTTCTGAGTTGGCTAGAAAATTTTTTGGCAGTCGTGTGATCGTAAGAAGTTCCATAGGAAAAAAAAAAGTTGCTGTTTTGGTTTTTTGTTCTGTTACGTCGTCTTCCGCTTATCCGGGGCCGGGTCACGGGTGCAAGAGCCTCAGATGGGAAGCCCAGGCTTCTTTCACTCCAGCTGCATCCTCCAGCTCACCCGTGAGGATCCTCAGGTGTTCCCTGTCTAGCTGTGAGACATAGTCTCTCCAATAGATTCGGGGTTTCTGTCTTGGTCTACTCCCGGTGGGATGTGGCCGAAACACCTCACCAGCGACCCGAGAGGGAGGCATCCTAACCAGATGCCCGAGCCTCCCTCTCTGGCTTCTCTCGACCTGGAGTAGCAACGGCTCTACTCCGAGCCACTCCCGTATGGCAGAACTATTCTGGTTTTGCGGGGGGTGCCGGAGCCTATCCTGACAGATTCAAGGCGAAAGGCAGAGTACACCCCAAACAGGTCACCAGTCTGTCGCGGGACGACACACACAACTATCCACACACACACTCATTCCCAGGGCCAATCAACCTAACATGCATGTTTTTGGAGGAAAACGGAGAAAACCCACACATACACAGGAGAACATGCAAACTCTACACAGAAAGGCCAGCATTTTAAGCCTCGTCCCACTCGGGATTTGAACCCTGGCCTTCTTGCTGTGAGGCCACCAGGCAGCCCCAACCAAAAGTCAAGCTCATAAATGTAGAAAATAGTTGGAGACATGATGTTACCATCACGTTTCACTCTGAAGCTACGATTCTAAATGTTTAACATCTGGATGAGACAAAAAAATGTGAAGAAGTTTACTGGAGGTTTTTAAACTTTGTTTTCTAAAAGGTGTGAATCTGTTAGAGACGGACATACGGTACATACGTGAGTAATCGTCTTCCTCTAAATGCTTCCAAACGACACCATTAATCATAATCTAATCTTTGAAAAGGCCAGAGATTGAAACATTGATCCTGATGTTGAGGGTTAACACCTCCAGAGTGAAGATTCAATCCCTCAACTCTCATTTCTTTCCGTCCATCCCTGTCAGCTTTGTTTGAAAAGTGTTTTTTTTTTTTCTCTCTCAGAAACCTGCAGCAGGTGATAGACGAGGTGTCAAGTTCAAGCTGCCATCAGTAGAGAGGAAAATCAGATGTCCAGCTGACAGGATAGAATTACCACTAATCTCAGATTCTTTATTTGCTCTGTTTCAGCCTTCAGTAGAAAAAAAATGGTCTTTCTTTTTATAGACATCGTGTTTTTAAAGCAAATTCTGTGAACGCCGACTTCCACATAAATTAAGCTATCATTAAACCTGACGAGTGCGTCGACGTCCGCGTGACTCAGAATCAAATCATAAAAAAAAAGTGTCAAATTCCGATCTGTCGTGGACCGGTGGAAGCCGTGGATGTTCTTCATCACCCTTATTAGGGTCACCTGAGATTACCATAATTTCACGGCTATAAGGCGCATATAAACGTCTTAGATTTTCAAAATGAGCGGTGCGGCCTTTCGTGCGGTGCACCTTGTGTGTGAGAAAAGGCGGACCTGAAAGAAAAGGCATGAGAACGTTAAAGAGTGAAGTGTGAGCGTGGATTGTGTATAAAAAAGGTATGTGCTGTATGCACAACATTGCTGTTTTAACCCTGAAAATGGCAAAGAGACACGCTTATGACGCTCAGTTTAAGCTGAAGGCAATCAGCTACGTGGAGGAACATGGGAATCGAGCCGTGGAAGGTTGGAAGGTAGCGCCGGGCGAGTTACGCTACAGTTTGCCAATGGATTGTAGATGCTTGGACTAACGTGTCTGCTGGTACTGTTATCTGAGCTTTCTCAAAAGCTGGTATCCTTTCTGAGGAGCCGCACAGTACAGACAGTGACTTTGACAGCGAGGAGCGAAGTGGACCTGCTCTGTTGGATTTTGCGCAGCTGTTCGATTCTGAAACAGAGGATGAGGACTTTGATGGATTTGAATAAAGACTATTACCGGTAATGTGCTTGTTTAGTATCGTTACTACTTAAATAAAACACAACCAAACTCAGTTTTGCTCTCGATCTATTTTTTAATACCCACATTTGCATGCTTGTGTGTGTTGTTGTAAGGCGGTGTGTGACTGAGATTGCGCCTTTTCGTACGGTGCGCCTAATGGTCGGGAAATTACGGTAATTTCTGATTCCACACATCTGTGGACCCTGCCATCTATATAAGGGTGATCATCCTGGACTTCCCTGTCGGGCCATACAATCCCTTCCTTGCCATGCCACTGAAAGTTTGCGTTTGTTTTCACAGTTTTAATCAAGAAACAAGAAAACCTTAGTTTTTTTCCCCAATGGGGAAATCGCAGTATGCAACAACATACTGTCTCACAGTGGAAGGAAGGAAAGACCTCCTGAATCTTCCCTTCACACAGCGAGGGTGGAGGATGCACTGCCAAATTCAAATAAACCATGTTTTCTGTCTGCAGCTAGGTCCTCCTCTTTCCACCTGCGCACCTTCACCCTTGGATCAGAAGTTCTCTGGAAGTTCACAGAATTAAATCCCACTGAGCTCATTTTTAGGTGTCCTTGGAGAAGACACCTAACGCCCGGTTTCTACCATCATTGGTGCCATCATTACAGCGCCTGTTGCGGTGTAATGCAGCACACAAATTTTCCCCGTTGAAGGAACAATGAAGTATACATTTATTCTATTTATTTATAAATATGGTGTTGCTAAAAACCAAAAAAATTAACTCACAAATTAGGAAAAATTTAAATATTACTAAAAAAAATTAATTTCTGAACACGTTACATTTAGTCTTTGAAAAAAGAAAAGTTTGAAAATTGCTGAGTTTAATTAAAAATTAATTTCTATCCAAAATGGTGCTTTTAAAACTTTTTAAAATGATTTTTTAAATCACATGAAATTAGACTCAAATATTTATTCTAGTTTTCCAGTAACTTTTTTTTTGTCTTTTTCCAGTTTAATAATATGACAGATTAAAACTGGAGCCTGAACCGAAGCAGGAACACTGAAGGACTTTGTGGTCTTTCGTCGAATGGAGTGAATAATTGTTTAATTGACTTTAATGAGGATCATTTTTCAATGTTTTTGGAACAAATTATTCTAGATTGTAAACTCATAGAAACACACACATAACACACTTCGTTCTCATCTGAGATGTGATTTAGAATCAGAATCTATTTTAATGATCCCACATGTGGGAAATTTGTGTGTCACAGCAACAACTTCTTATCTGCTAAGTGAGTCGTTGTAGAGCCCGATCACGTACGGGAAGAAAGACCTCCGGTAACGAGATGTTCTCGAGCGGGAGCTGTCTGAGCCTCTTGGAGAAGGAGCTCTGTTGTTCGTCCAGGAGTGGGTAGAGAGGATGGTCAGGGTTATCCATGATGGTAGAGAGGATGGTCAGGGTTATCCATGATGGTAGAGAGGATGGTCAGGGTTATCCATGATGGTAGAGAGGATGGTCAGGGTTATCCATGATGGTAGAGAGGATGGTCATGATTGTCCATGATGGATAAAAGTTTGTTCAGTGACCTCCTCTCTACCACTGCCTCAAATGAGTCCTGTTTGCTGCCAATGACAGAGCCAGCCAGTCTGATTAGTTTATTCAGTCTGTTGGTGTCACTGGCTGCGATGCTGCTCCCCCAGCAGATGACAGAGAAGAACAAGGAGCTGGTCACCACAGACTGATAGATCTCCAGGATCTTGCTGCACACATTGAAGGACCTCAGCTTCCTTAGGAAGTAAAGTCGGCAGTAGGTCTTCTTGTACACAGCAGTACTGTTGCTCCTCCAGCTCAGTCTACTGTCGATGGTCACTCCCAGGTATTTGTACTCCTCCACCACCTCCACATCTCTACCCAGAATGTAGAGGGGCTGCAAGGTAGTACTCCTCTTTCGGAAGTCCATCACCATCTCCCTGGTTTTATCTACATTGAGGAGCAGGTGATTCTCTCCCGCCCACACCACAAATCCATCCACCACTCTCCTGTACTCCTCCTCCTGCCCACCACTTGTACATCCTACAACTGAGTCATCAGAGAAAATTTAGGATCATGTAACGATTGATTTATATGTGAATGTTCCGTCATCTTCCGCTCATCCGGGGCTGGGACGCGGGGGGCAACAGCCTCAGCCTCAGATGGGAAGCCCGGGAATGTGAATGTTTAGGAAACATTAAATAGGCATCGGCGGTAGAAGCATCATGGTGGTGGGTTTGTGACACCATGTTGTTTTTAATAAGTTCTGACCTTTAGATTTTTATTTCTGCAGCATCAGGAAACTCATTCTGAAAAAACAAAAATAAAGCTGCACATTCAGGAGTTTTTATGCCCTTATGCATCTTTTTTTTTAACCTGGTGCAACAAAGAAGAGTCTAAACATCTTTACCGACTCTTTTCTTCAAAATGAATTGGGAATGATTTTATTTACAATTTAATTTCACTTGACATTTTGCAGACAGTGTCTCTCACTCCTAAAAAAACATTCATTCATCTTCTAGGCCATGCATCCTCAACAGGGTTACGAGGGGTGGTGGAGCCTATCCCGGCTGATTCACAGTAAGAGGCATTGTAAGCCTATCTGTCGCGGGGCCACACACACACACACACACACACACACACACACACACACACACTTCGTTCTATGGGCCATTTTAAAGCAGCCAATCAACATAACGTGCATATTTTTGAAGAGTGAGAGGAAACCCACACATACTCAGAGCGAACATGCAAACTACACACAGAAACACCAGTGTTCCAAGCCTCGTCCCCACCCAGGACTCGAACCCCTGACCTTCTTGCTGTGAGGCCACTGTGCTAACCACTGTTTTTTAACCAACTGCTCATAGTAACTCATGCCAACTATAGATGAACTGATAAAAGTTATATATAAATAGAAGATCAAAGACTCAAATAGTCGTTTTTATTCCAACAAAAGCCCAAATAAACACAACTGATGGGTTTATTTTCTCATTTTAAACCAGTCTGTGAGTAAATAAAGCTTCCAGTAAACAGTTGTTTTTTTTTTCTAACAGCCGTCCATGTTGGAGAATTTGTCTCCTGGGAAATTAAAAGACACATAATTAAGGTTCAGTCAGTCATAAAAACAAAGAGGAGGAACAACAGAACGCTCCACACCTGGCGGATCGGTCCCATACAGCTCGTTTTAAATAATTACTCTGGCTCTTTGAACTTTTTACTGAATGAATTTATAGTTTTGATCTTGGTTGCATCCTCTATCTCACCCGGAAGGATCCCAAGTCGTTCCCCGGCCAGCTGTGAGACATAGTCTCTCCAGCAGGTCCGGGGTCTGCCCCTTGGTCTCCTCCCGGGGGGACGTGCCCAAAACACCTCGCCCGCGAGGCGCTCGGGGGGCATCCTGACCAGATACCCGAACCACCCCATCTGGCTCCTCTCGACCTGGAGGAGGAGCGGCTCGACACCGAGCTCCTCCCGGATGGCAGAACTCCTCACCCGATCTCTGAGTGAGAGCCCAGCCACCCTGCGGAGGAAGCTCATTTCGGCCGCTTGTACCCGCGATCTCATTCTTTCGGTCACCACCCACAGCTGGTGACCATAGGTGAGGGTAGGAACGTAGATCCTGGTTACCATGGTGAGGGTAGGAATATAGATCATGGTTACCATGGTGAGGGTAGGAACGTAGATCCTGGTTACCATGGTGAGGGTAGGAACCTATAGATCCTGGTTACCATGGTGAGGGTAGGAACATAGATCCTGGTTACCATGGTGAGGGTAGAACGTAGATCCTGGTTACCATGGTGAGGGTAGGAACGTAGATCCTGGTTACCATGGTGAGGGTAGGAATGTAGATCCTGGTTACCATGGTGAGGGTAGGAACATAGATCCTGGTTACCATGGTGAGGGTAGGATCCTAGATCCTGGTTACCATGGTGAGGGTAGGAACGTAGATCCTGGTTACCATGGTGAGGGTAGGAACATAGATCCTGGTTACCATGGTGAGGGTAGGAATGTAGATCCTGGTTACCATGGTGAGGGTAGGAACATAGATCCTGGTTACCATGGTGAGGGTAGGATCCTAGATCCTGGTTACCATGGTGAGGGTAGGAACTTAGATCCTGGTTACCATGGTGAGGGTAGGATCCTAGATCCTGGTTACTATGGTGAGGGTTGGAACTTAGATCGACTTGTAAATCGAGAGCTTTGCTTTTCGGCTCAGCTCTCTCTTTACCACGATGGACCGATGCAGCGTCCTAGTTATTGCTGACACCGCACCGATCCACCTGTCAATCTCCTGCTCCATCCTTCCCCCACTCGTGAACAAGACCCAGAGATACTTAAACTCCTCCACTTGGGGCAGGACCAAGAATCAAGAATAGTTTGCTTTAAAAATACTTTTAGTTTAAAAGAAGAATAAATCGATTTAAAGGAAAAAAAGGAATGAAAATTACCCAAAAAAGCCAGACCGTGATCCACCAGTTTAAATGAATTATTCTACTTGTTCTGCGTTTTTTTGTTGGGATTCCAGACTTGTGATCTGTTCAGGGTGTACCCTGCCTCTCCCCTCGAATCAGCCGGGATAGGCTCCGGCACCCCCCTAGACCCATTAGGGATGGACGGTTTCGTACATGAATGAATAAATTTTGCTGGAATTGCAGACGTTTACTGTCAGGTCTGGAAATTGCAAAACATTTTATTTGACGATCTCAAAAGAAAAGAAAAAAAAAAACAGATAAAGAAAAAACAATCTTTTTTTTTTTCCAAAGCTCTCATTTTCTGTAAAATTCCAACCTTTGTTGTTTTTTTTTTACTTTTGTCCGTTTTAAATAATTCTGATTTTATTTGAAACATTTATGCTTTAAATTAATCTGTTTTTCTCTTTTGTTTCTATGTACGATTAAAGCTTCACATGTTTCACTAAATTGGTTTTTAATTGTCTTGATTCACTTTAAACTTTAAATCTTGTGGTTTTGTGGGATTTTAATTTTGTTCTCATGGATGACTCAAATGAGATGGATCCAAATGGAAAAGTGAGGTTACAGGGAGAAGAGATAAAGAAGGTGGAAGATTTTAAGTATCTAGCATCAACAGTCCAGAGCAATGGAGAGTGTGGAAAAGAGGTGAAGAAGCGTGTGCAGGCAGACTGGAACGGGTGGAGAAAAGTATCAGGTGTGATAGAAGAGTTTCAGATGAAAGGGAAAGTGTAGAAAACCGTGGTGAGAGCGGCCATGCTCATTGGTCTAGAGACAGTGTGGTGAGAGCGGCCATGCTCATTGGTCTAGAGACAGTGTGGTGAGAGCGGCCATGCTGATTGGTCTAGAGACAGTGTGGTGAGAGCGGCCATGCTGATTGGTCTAGAGACAGTGTGGTGAGAGCGGCCATGCTGATTGGTCTAGAGACAGCGTGTTGAGAGCGGCCATGCTGATTGGTCTAGAGACAGTGTCACTGATTCAAAGACAGGAAACAGAGATGAAGGTAGCAGAGATGAAGATGCTGAGGATCTCTCTGGGAGTGACCAGGATGGACAGGATCAGAGGAACAGCACATGTTAGAGGTTTTAAAGTCAGAGAGGCCAGACTGAGATGGTTTGAACATGTACAGAGGAGAGAGAGAGAGAACATCAGAAGAAGGATGCTGGGTTTGGAACCACCAGGAAAGAGGACTAGAGGAAGACCAAAGAGGAGGTTCATGGATACAGTGAAGGAAGACATGAAGATAGTTGGTGTGACTGAAGAAGATGCAGGAGATAGGGTTAGATGGAAGAAACTGACTTGCTGTGGCAACACCTGGAGGGAAATGATGGAAGAAGAAGTGTATGCCAACTTCTCTGTAGATCAAGTCATTTCTGAGAGTGACACAGTGCTCGCACCGTTGGGTAACTTTAAGAAAACAAGAGCTGCTGGACGCAAATTGTAAGCCAGGGCGAAAAGGCGACAGGTGTTGATCCCGTATCTGCGATGGTGACATCTTCCACTTCACCACAGCTGCACAATGGTGACACCTCGTCGTTGTCCATGAGTATTTACTTGTGCCACTCATTTGACGACCATCGTATCAAATCATTATAATGCTGCTCATTTGGAGTTTTAGAGGTGTGTTTGGGGTGGGATGGAGATCAAGTTGCTTTGCACCTGAGATTTGTGTCAGATAGGATTTATGAGGCTCACATTGCGTACGGAGAGTTACGGTTGAGGAGTGTTTAAGGCTGATTAAAAAACGGTGCAATTTCACAACGTTTCAAGTCAAACTTGGATCCATATTGTGCAACATACAATTTGAACCTCACAGTTTAACCACACGCACGACAGTCCGATAGTCTGCTTTGAATGAACCACTCAAGCAGTACCAACAAAATCAAACAGAGTTTTTTACTTAAGTTTTGCCTTCAGGTGAGTGTTGCCATGGTTGCAGGTATTTTTTGGGTTTTACGTGGAACGTTATTGCGTTGTAACCAACTGATTGAGAGAGACGGCTATCGGTGCTTCTTCGACAGTGCCATGTTTCCACTGGTATTCATTCACAGGAAGTGTTTATGCCCGCTGCACAGGCATTTAAAAACATTGAACATCTTTTCCATTCAGGTACTGCTCTCCCTTCCCTCATACATCAATAGAACCAGACTGACTAGGAAGCGAGAAGAAGAGGGAATTCCTTTTGTTTAAAGATTGGAAAGTGAATAAAAATATTTAATGTTTATATCCAAATTTCACATTTCTGTGTCAGCTAAAGTATCATGTACAGCTCAGCACACCCTCCCTAAGACCCCTGGGTTTGGACCCTCCTTCATGGTGAGAAAAAACCCAGGAAAGCCTTTGTGAAATGTGTCAGAACAGGGGTGGGCAAACTTTTTGGTTTGAGGGCCACATTGAGTTCTAATATTTGACCAGGGGGCCGTAACAGGATCAGATGGATGGCACGCTTTGGTAACCTCTGGATTAGATCAATAGAATGACACTAGATTTTAAACAAGTGCTAAATGTTACATCAAGAGCGTTAAATTTTAAATCTAGCGGCGCTACGTCTGAAATCTAAGTGCTTGATGTAACATTTTGCTTGTTTTAACATCTAACACGCTTGTTTACATGTGAGTATTGGGTCCAATGGCTTTCCATATCTGTGCACATTGTTTTGTTTGAAAATGTGGGCATCAATATCAATCAATAATAACTTTATTTGTCCGTTAGGAACTTCACTTGCAGCCAGAGCGCCAGGACAACACAGTCATTAAAAACCACATACAAAACCACATTCATTAAAAACATCATAAAACAATAAAATATAAATAAGTAAAACCAGAATAAAACAATAAAATCAATAAATGAGAACATTTACTTATCATTTTCCAGTACATGCCCATCCGTCACAAGGCCCCTCAGCCATTCAGCAGTCGGATTGAGGTGGGTATGAAGGAGGATGTGGCTCTCTTGGTTTTGAATGCGAGGGATCTGAACCTACGACCGGATGGTAACAGGGTGTAGTGTGAGTGCAGAATGTGTGAACTGTCTGTGGAGATCTGAGTGCCTTTCCTCAGGACTTGGTTATTGTAAAGGGAAGTGAGTGATTCTTGTTGTTGTCCAATGATTTTACTGCTGATTTTAATGATCTTGTTGAGAGTGTTACGATGTGAGACACCGAGTGAACCAAACCAGGCTGTGATATTGAATGTGAGGATGGACTGGATGAAGCATTTGTAGAAGACTGCAAGAATGGATGAACCTGAAGTTTGCGAAGTTTACGGAGGAAAAAGAGACGTTGTTGACATTTGGAAAAAATATTTTCTGTGTTCAGTTGAAAAGTGAGTTTGTGATCAATTATGGTGCCAAGATATTTGTATGAGTGAACCTTTTCTAATGCTTCGTTATTAACTGTCAGTGTGGGGAAGGTGGTGAGTTCATGGTGGAATGAGAAAACCATTTCTTTGGTTTTTAACACGTTTAAGTCCAAACAGTTTTCTTTACACCACAGGGAAAAGGTGTCCAGTTCAGCCTGCAGCAGTCCATTTGTGTTGGTAATGTCCATGATAACAGTGTCGTCTGAATACTTGATGTATTTTATTCCTGGGGTGGTGCTCCTGCAGTCGTTTGTATACAGAGTGAAGAGAAGTGGAGATATTACTGAACCTTGGGGTGAACCAGTGGATATTGTTCTTACAGAGCTGAGATGTCCATTTATTCTGACCCTCTGGTCCCTCACCGTGAGGAAGGAAAGGACCCAGAGAATGAGATGGGGGTTAACATCCATCTGGAGCAGCTTACGTCCCATGAGATGTGGTTGCAAGTTTTTAAATGCGCTTGAGAAGTCCACGAAGACAAGGCTGACATGGGATTTGGGCTTTTCCAGGTGGGAGATTACGCCATGTAGCAGAGTCAGCACAGCATCGTCCACACCCCTGTGTGGCCGGTATGCAAATTGTAGTGGATCGGCGTGCACACTGACCTCGGCCTGCAGCTGGGCCATGACGAGCCTCTCAAAGCTCTTCATGACCAATGATGTCAGAGCTACTGGTCGATAGTCATTGTCGGTGGTGGGGTTGCTCTTCTTTGCAACAGGGCAGATGATGGAGGATTTCCAGATGGAGGGGATGGAATGTTCAGCCAGGGAGCGATTGAACAGTGAGCAGAGGACACCAGCCAGCTGACTGCTGCAGACCTTCAGCAAGCGTCCACAGATCTGATCCGGTCCGGGGGCCTTGCCAAGCTTTGTCCGTCTCAGAGTGAGCTCCACTTCCTCCGTCTGTAGCTGCAGGTTTTCAGTGGTCTGGATGATGGAGGAAAGCTCTGCCGAGAGCTTCTCCCTCTCCTGAGTGTAGTCACACTGATCAAACCTGCAGTAAAAGTTGTTGAGGTTTTCTGCCATGCGAATGGACACCTCTGCAGGAAGTCCAGATGATGATGAGGAAGTGGGGAGGCCAGCCAGAGTTTTTACACCCAGCCAGGCATCTTTAGCTTTTCCATTTTGAAAGAGTCTCTCCACTTTCTCCTTATATAACTTTTGAGCAGATTTAATTTCTTTATTAAGTTTGTTCTGAATGAGTTTGCCTTCAACCTTATTTCCAGACTTAAAAGCTATTTTCTTTTCGTTCAAAACAGATTTGAGTGATTTAGTTATCCACGGCTTATTGTTGGAGAACACTTTTACAGTTTTTGTGGGGACCAACATGTTCTCACAGAAGGTGATGTATGATGTCACCACATCGGTAGCCTCCTCTAGACTACTGCCCTCTGTAAGCACATCCCACATCGTGCAGTCAAAGCAGCCCTGAAGTTTCTCCTGGGCATCGTTGTCCCACAGTCTGACTTGTTTCTTCACTACACCCTCTCGCTGTAACTTAGTGCGGTATGATGGAACAAGGTGGACTACATTATGGTCTGCAGTGCTGAGTGGAGGCTTCTTGTAAGCTCTGTATGCATCCTTTAAATTGCCGTAGCAGAGGTCAATTGTTTTGTCGCCCCTGGTGGCACACGACACATACTGGTGGTACGTAGGAAGGGTCTTATTTAGCCTGCAGCCATTGAAGTCCCCCAACACTAGCACAGGAGAGTCCGGGGACGCGCTCTCTAGCCCATGCACACAGGACGCGATAATTTCAGCCGCGCGCGCGGCATTGCCTGATGGAGGGATGTAAACCAGTACCAGCGCAAGCCGCCCGAATTCTCGTGGTAGGTACTTGGGTCTGAATGTCAATGCGAGCAGCTCCACATCAGGAGAACATCTGGAGTCAGTGACAGTGGCAGCTCTGCTCCAGGCCTGGTTGACATACACACAAACTCCGCCCCCGTGCCTCTTCTGGCTGCTCACCGTGTCCCGGTCCAGCTGTACAGGAGACCCAAACCCGTTCAGCGAGAGTTGCGCATCAGCGATGGTATCATCCAGCCAGGTCTCCGTCATGCAGATCAAACCCGCATCTTTATACGCCCACTGACAGGAGACATTGGTGTGCAGCTCATCCAGTTTGTATCGGAGAGAGCGGACGTTGGCGAGTAGAATGGAAGGGAGTGGTGGGCTTTTTGACGTTCCAGAGAGCCTCTTCAGCCTCTGCCGCGCTCCTCCTCTTCTTCCCCGCTTTCTCCGTCGGGCAGAGCTGCTCGTTCACGGAGACACACACATTTTAATGGGAGCAGTGTTGTTGTACCTTTGGCACGATCTAACAAGGAAACAATAGAATTGCAGGAAAATAAAACTAACAAGGTTTATTTTAATTTTTTCAAGTTTGGCGGCCGGATTAAAACGTTCAACGTGCCGTATGTGGCACGCGTGCCGTAGTTTGCCCATGCCTGTGTTAGAAGAGCCTGACTGACAGAAACCGAAGGACATGCTTTTTATTTTTGTGCAAAAATCTGTGACTTTCTGACAACACAGCAGCATCATTTATTATTCATAGAGAGATATCGAACCAGATTACCTACCGCACTGCTCTAAACTGGATTATAATCCACTGGTTTGAGTCCTAGTGAAGATAGAAGTACCTTTCCTGTGACAGTGAGGCAGGTCGTGTGAAGAGTGTTTTTGTACTAAACAGATGCAGCGGACAGGGTGCTGCGTAGCTTTAGTCTGGCTTGTCAGAACACCGTGTGCTTTGCCAGCATATGAAAGTCTGCCAGGCTGCCCTCATCTGCGGCCCGACACCTTGTTAGCGCCCAGATGGGAAAGCAACTGCATAATCAGCTGCTGCTGCTGCTAAAAATAACACATGAAGCTCCAGGTCAGGGGCAAGAGGGCGAAAATCGACAGGTAGCGAAAGCGCATCCATAAACATACAGGAGGAACATTTGCTGAAGGTTTGTTTCCTAAAGGTCGTAGCAGGTTTAAAAACAGCAAGCGTGTTTGTTGCGTGCCACTCAACAAACCCTGCCTTTACAAAAAAACATGCAAACTTTCATGCAAGTCGAACATGTAACATGGAATGTGTGGACTTTTACTTAAAAACTGGTACACGGATGATAAGATGTGGGGAAAAACACTTTTTGAACAGAAGCTGAAGTAAACTGAGGACAGTGAAATGAAGCAGTGAGGAAACATAAGAAGCGTTTTCATAGGAAAAATGAACCACATCATGTAAAAAGTATTTAGGATCAACAGTCCAGAGTAATGGAGAGTGTGGAAAAGAGGTGAACATGTGTGTTCCGGCAGGATGGAACGGGTGGAGAAAAGTATCAGGTGTGATGTGTGATAGAAGAGTTTCAGATAAAAAAACGTGTACAAAACCGTGGTGAGAGCGGCCACTTCTTCTTCTTCCATCATTTCCCTCCAGGGGGCGCCACAGCAAGTCAGTTTCTTCCATCTAACCCTATCTGCTGCATCCTCTTCGGTCACACCAACTATCTTCATGTCTTCCTTCACTGTATCCATGAACCTCCTCTTTGGTCTTCCTCTAGTCCTCTTTCCTGGTGGTTCCAAATCCAGCATCCTTCTTCTGATGTACTCTCTCTCCTCTGCACATGTCCAAACCATCTCAGTCTGGCCTCTCTGACTTTAAAACCTCTAACATGTGCTGTTCCTCTGATCCTGTCCATCCTGGTCACTCCCAGAGAGATCCTCAGCATCTTCATCTCTGATACAAACATCTCTGTTTTCTGTCTTTTCCTCAGTGACACTGTCTCTAGACCAATCAGCATGGCCGCTCTCACCACGGTGTCTCTAGACCAATCAGCATGGCCGCTCTCACCACACTGTCTCTAGACCAATCAGCATGGCCGCTCTCACCACACTGTCTCTAGACCAATCAGCATGGCCGCTCTCACCACACTGTCTCTAGACCAATCAGCATGGCCGCTCTCACCACACTGTCTCTAGACCAATCAGCATGGCCGCTCTCACCACGGTTTTGTACACTTTTCCTTTAATTTTATCTGAAACTCTTCTGTCACACATCACACCTGATACTTTCCTCCACCCATTCCAGCCTGCTTGAACACGCTTCTTCATCTCTTTTCCACACTCTCCACTGCTCTGGACTGTTGATCCTAGATACTTAAAATCTTCCACCTTCTTTCTCTCTTCTCTGTGTAATCTTGTAATTCTGCTTTTCTGGTCGCTTTTCATATTAAATGTAGAAAAAAAAAACGACACGAGACATTTTTGTTTTAAATGTACAAATTTGCACAGATCTTTATCTTTTGAAAATATTCAACAATTAACGTTAAATCAAACGGTAAGAATAATTAACATCAGCAATAAGTAGACACAAAATCAGAAGTTTTTTTAATATGATTTTTACTGAAACACCTGAGGGAAGCAAATAAAAGAGAAAAAAAAGGTGTAAATAAAGAAGTTCACAGAGGTGTCCCTCATCTGTATGTACAGCACGGTGTGCACGAGAGAAAGAAAAAGCTCATCTCTGCAGGCGGAGAGGTGCACGTGTGAAGGCATGGCCAAGCAGAAGAGGAAAATAAAAACCCCAATGTTTGCTTTCTGTTTCTGCTTGCATGGTCGTACAGGAGTACACGGTTCTGACATCACCAACCTTTAAAAAAATCATTCAAACTTGTTTCAGTAAGAAACATGACATCAGATCTTAGTTCCAAGTGGATTTTAAGTCCCGTTTTAAATCCGTCTGTACAGAAAATAATAATTACCTTCATTAAAATCAACAAAACACCTCAAATAAATTGAAAATACTTGATTAAAAATAAAGGGTGGAATGCCCAACGCGGGTCAGGGACAGGGTTCTGCCCCAAGTGGAGGAGTTTGAGAATCTCGGGGTTTTATTCACGAGTGGGGGAAGGGTGGAGCGGGAGATCGACAGGCGGATCGGTGCAGCATCAGCAATAACTAGGACGCTGCATCGGTCCGTC
This sequence comes from Neostethus bicornis, assembly GCA_902685375.1. Lineage (NCBI taxonomy): Eukaryota > Metazoa > Chordata > Actinopteri > Atheriniformes > Phallostethidae > Neostethus > Neostethus bicornis. Next base: position 12,057,174 of record LR738541.1, on the reverse strand, counting down.
GTGGTAAAGAGAGAGCTGAGCCGAAAAACAAAGCTCTCGATCTACAAGTCAATCTACATTCCTACCCTCACCATGGTAACCAGGATCTACGTTCCTACCCTCACCGTGGTAACCAGGGTCAACATTCCTACCCTCACCATGGTAACCAGGATCTACGTTCCTACCCTCACCATGGTAACCAGGATCTACGTTCCTACCCTCACCGTGGTAACCAGGGTCAACATTCCTACCCTCACCATGGTAACCAGGATCTACGTTCCTACCCTCACCGCGGTAACCAGGGTCTACGTTCCTACCCTCACCATGGTCACCAGGATCTACGTTCCTACCCTCACCATGGTAACCAGGATCTACGTTCCTACCCTCACCATGGTCACCAGGATCTACGTTCCTACCATCACCATGGTAACCGGGATCTACGTTCCTACCCTCACCATGGTAACCAGCTGTGGAAGGGGATCGAAAGAATGAGATCACCGCTCATTTCGGATATAAGCAGCCGAAATGAGCTTCCTCCGCAGGGTGGCTGGGCTCTCACTCAGAGATTGGGTGAGGAGCTCTGCCATCCGGGAGGAGTTCCGTGTCAAGCCGCTCCTCCTCCAGGTCGAGAGGAGCCAGATGGGGTGGTTCGGGCATCTGGTCAGGATGGGCACATCCCACCAGGAGGAGACCCCGGACCCGCTGGAGAGACTATGTCTCACAGCTGGCCGGGGAACGACTTGGGATCCTTCCAGGTGAGCTTAAGGATGCATCTGGGGTGAGAGAAGCCTGGGCTCCCATCTGAGGGTGTTGCCCCTGCGACCCGGCCCTGGATGAGCGGAAGATGACGGAACGGAATTTCATTAAAATCCCAGAAGGAACTAGAAAAGGAAAAGAAAGCTTTGGTCGAACTCACGAAGGAAAAAAAAAACGCAACCTCAAGATAAAAGGAAAAAAAATCATGGGTAAAGATTAAAAAGAATAACATCGTGTGTTAGTTTCTGAAACTTCTTTCCATTCGTGGTGTGTAAGTTATTTTGTTTTCCTCACAGAGGAAAGAAGGAAACAGAAAAAGGATTCTTTCATGAAAGTCATTTTTTTACTTTGATTGTCCATAAAAGAGACGCGCCGATGGGAAAAAAAAAAATCCCTGGCGTAAGAATTTACAATCACAGCGTTAAAAACCCTGCCGGAGAAGAACCGGCGTGCACCCATACGCCGGCGGCCATGTTTGTCCCAACATCAGCTGAGGTTTTTTTATGCCGAGGCGGTTTTATGGTGTGTGTCTTCATCCTGCAGGCAGGCTGTACGGATGATGGGCAGTGGGTGGGCTTCTGTGTTAAACACCCAGTCGTCCAGAGAGAGGAGGTCATCGTCCGAGAAAAGGAGATACAAATACCTGAGGAAGAAAAAAAAGAAGAAAATTATTTTTTATTTTGAATTACTCTATTCATCCCTCACCGGGGAAATTTGTTTGCTGCACTCTTACACCGCAACAGGCTGCCCTTCAACGGCGCCAATGGTGGGAGAAGTGGGGGTTAGGTGTCTTCTCCAAGGACCCTAGACGAGCTCTCCGTGGGACGTGAACCCGCAACCTTCCGGTCCGCGGGCGAACGCGCTAACCACGCGGCCACCGTCTCCACCCAATTTAGTATTATGAATTATTACATTAGAGGGAGAAATCTATCATTTCAAAGGGAAATAACCAGGATCTACGTTCCTACCCTCACCATGGTAACCAGGATCTACATTCCTACCCTCACCATGGTAACCAGGATCTACGTTCCTACCCTCACCATGGTAACCAGGATCTACATTCCTACCCTCACCATGGTAACCAGGATCTAAGTTCCTACCCTCACCATGGTAACCAGGATCTATGTTCCTACCCTCAGCATGGTAACCAGGATCTACGTTCCTACCCTCACCATGGTAACCAGGATCTACATTCCTACCCTCACCATGGTAACCAGGATCTACGTTCCTACCCTCACCATGGTAACCAGGATCTACGTTCCTACCCTCACCATGGTCACCAGCTGTGGGTGATGACCGAAAGAATGAGATCGCGGGTACAAGCGGCCGAAATGAGCTTCCTCCGCAGGGTGGCTGGGCTCTCACTCAGAGATCGGGTGAGGAGCTCTGCCATCCGAGAGGAGCTCGGTGTCGAGCCGCTCCTCCTCCAGGTCGAGAGGAGCCAGATGGGGTGGTTCGGGCATCTGGTCAGGATGCCCCCCGAGTGCCTCGCGGGCGAGGTGTTTCGGGCACGTCCCACCGGGAGGAGACCAAGGGGCAGACCCCGGACCCGCTGGAGAGACTATGTCTCACAGCTGGCCGGGGAACGACTTGGGATCCTTCCGGGTGAGCTGGAGGATGCAGCCAGGGAGAGAGAGGCCTGGACTGCCCGTTTGAGGCTGTTGTCCCTGCGACTCGACCCCGGAACAAGTGGAAGATGACGGAACGGAACGGACCCTGATTCCACAAAAAGGCTGAAACTCTAAGAAATCCCAATCAGTCGGCGTCGGACTGGGTGATCTGATTATTTTCTCGTCAGCAGCTTTTGGTTCTGCTCATTAAACTGAAACCAGCACATGAAACAGATTTATTTCCTCTCCTCTGATAAAAGCACTTTGTTCCATCCTGTTGTTTCCATTATGGTGATTATTAGTGATAGTGGAAGGAATCCTTTCTGAGCAGCGCCAGGTTCCTGTCAGACTGTGCTGAGCGGACGTGTAAAAACATCTCTGAGAGCCGGAGATTAAACACACACCGGAAAAAAAAAAACACACACCGAATGGGATTCAGAGAGCAGTGTTTTTAAATCTACAGCTGCATCACAAACACATGAGTCTGATCTGCATCATCTTTAAGTAGTTTCATACCAGGATATCTGCAGGAAATCCGCCTGTGCTGTATCGCAAACACAATCAGTTCATCTATAGTAGGTATCAAATTTCATTGAAAGCCCTTCTCTGGTTCAGAGACTTTGACTGAATCAGAAAAACTGCATTCATAATCATTTGTGGCCTTAACCATTGTTCGTATGACCTTGAAAAACATTTTCAGTTCATATACAGTCGGTACTGAGTAACTCTGGGCAGCTTAATTGAATTACTGATATTGCGTTTACAAAAGTTTTATGAAACCAAGGCAGAAAAATGTTGAATGATTTCTCTTCCAAGATGCTGCGGTGGCGCAGTGGGTAGCACAGCTGCCTCACAGCAAGAAGGTTGGGGTTCAAATCCCAGGTGGGGACGAGGCTTGGAACACTGGCCTTTCTGTGTGGAGTTTGCATGTTCTCCCCATGTATGTGTGGGGGTTTTCTGTGGGTACGCCGGTTTCCTCCCACCCTCCAAACATACGCGGGTCAGGTTGATTGGCTGCTATGCAATCACCTCTAGGAATGAGTGTGTTTGTGTGTGGTGGTCTGTGTGTGTGGCCCTGCAATAGACTGGCATCCTTTTCAGGGTGTACCCTGCCTCTCACCTTGAATCAGCCAGAATAGACTCCGGCACCACCAACAACTCCTTTAGAGATGAATATTTCAGAAGATGAATGAATTTTTTTTCCATGTAAACTGACATTTTGAACCCAAAGTAACACGTGGAGGAAGAGGGCTTTAATGCAGGGCATCCTGAATAACCCCCGTCACCCTCTACACGATGTTATCACGACCCGAAGTAAGAGGTTCCTCTCACTGCGCTGCAGGACTGAGCGCTTTAGGAGGTCGTTCATCCCTTCAGGCCTCAGGCAGATGCTTACTGGAAGGAACTGAGTCCTAGTTTTTATGTGTGTGTGTTGTTCTGTTCCGTTTCGTCATCTTCCGCTTGTTCCGGGGTCGGGTCGCGGGGGCAACAGCCTCAAACGGGCAGCCCAGGTCTCTCTCTCCCCGGCTGCATCCTCCAGCTCACCTGGAAGGATCCCAAGTCGTTCCCCGGCCAGCTGTGAGACATAGTCTCTCCAGCTGGTCTGGGGTCTACCTCTTGGTCTCCTCCCGGTGGGACGTACCAGAAACATCTCGCCCGTGAGGCGCTCGGGGGGCATCCTGACCAGATGCCCGAACAACCCCATCTGGCTCCTCTCGACCTGGAGGAGGAGCGGCTCGACACCGAGCTCCTCCCGGATGGCAGAGCTCCTCACCTGATCTCTGAGTGAGAGCCCAGCCACCCTGCGGAGGAAGCTCATTTCGGCCGCTTGTACCCGCGATCTCATTCTTTCGGTCACCACCTACAGCTGGTTACCATGGTGAGGGTAGGAACGTAGATCCTGGTTACCATGGTGAGGGTAGGAACGTAGATCCTGGTTACCATGGTGAGGGTAGGAACGTAGATCCTGGTTACCATGGTGAGGGTAGGAACATAGATCCTGGTTACCATGGTGAGAGTAGGAACGTAGATCCTGGTTACCATGGTGAGGGTAGGAACGTAGATCCTGGTTACCATGGTGAGGGTAGGAACGTAGATCCTGGTTACCATGGTGAGGGTAGGAACGTAGATCCTGGTTACCATGGTGAGGGTATGAACCTAGATCCTGGTTACCATGGTGAGGGTAGGAACATAGATCCTGGTTACCATGGTGAGGGTATGAACCTAGATCCTGGTTACCATGGTGAGGGTAGGAACGTAGATCGACTTGTAAATCGAGAGCTTTGTTTTTCGACTCAGCTCTCTCTTTACCACGACGGACCGATGCAGCGTCCTAGTTCTTGCTGATGCCGCACCGATCCGCCTGTCGATCTCCCGCTCCATCCTTCCCCCACTAGTGAACAAGACCCCGAGATACTTAAACTCCTCCACTAGGGGCAGGACCCTGTGTGTGTGTTGTTTTTATTTATTTTGTTTGTACAGTTTGTGTGATTTCTGTTGCTGCTGGACACCAGAATTTCTCCAGCAGGATATTAATAAAGTTTTGATCTCTCTTGTAGCGACTTCCTGTGTTTTATGAGCAGGTTCGTATCCAATTCAAGGCGTCACAGGAATCACACTCTGTGTCATCTCAGCATGCGCGTGCTCCGCAGGCGGAGCGGATCCCCGGTGCTCCGACTGGACGTTTACGCTCTTGATTGCTTTTTCCATGCAGATTTTAAAATGAATGTTTTTCTAAGTGCAGCATGATGGCGCAGTGGGTAGCACAGTGGCCTCACAGCAAGAAGCTCGTGGGTTCGAGTCCCGGATGGGGACGAGGCTTGGAACACTATCCTTTCTGTGTGGAGTTTGCATGTTCTCCCTGTGTTTGCGTGGGTTTCCTCCGGGTACTCTGGTTTCCTCCCACCCTCCAAAAACATACATGCTAGGTTGATTGGCCGGTGCCAAATATCCCCTTGGAATGAGCGTGTGTGTGGATGGTTGTATGTGTGTGGCTCTGCGACAGACTGGCAACCTGTTCTGGGTGTACTCTGCCCTTCGCCTTAAATTGGCCGGGATGGGCTCCGGCACCCCCCGCAACCCCAAAAGGGATAGACGGATAAGAAGATGACTGAGTTTCAGGACTTACTTTAGAGTTTCTGATAAGAAGAAGCTCTGCTGCATGTTATCATGGCTGACGGCCGTGGTGTAAACGTCCCGGATCCCAGAGAAACCAAACTCCACCCTGCAGTGCTCCTCCAGCGCCTGACGTTCAGAAAAAAAAATCAACAAATACTTCTTCATTTATTCACACAGCTTTAATGAAATCAAATCAAGAAAAATGAGTGAAAACTGTTTGATTGAGTTGTAAAGAAGCTAGAGAAGCAGATGATGGAGTACGTAAGAGCCCTTCAGCTACATGATTAACAAGCAATGCCAAATCTGATGAGGTTGAAAGGAGACTGCGTGAGCTAGCCAAGCGGATTAGCTCATTATTACCCCGCTACAAAGGGCTGCCTTACACGTGGTAATTAACAAAGACCCTGACGTGCTAATGCTTGATGTTCCTGAGTGTGAGTGTTGTGCACAGCTTGCAACCTTTGAGCCTGATAATTACACGCCCATCCAACTCATCAGTTTCATCTCACCTCTTCAAGGCTAAATTAATACCAACTCATGTCGGTGGTTCTCAGGTTTACCCCGATGAATATCCCGAAAGGATACACTCCATCCTTAAAGACTGCTTAACAGAGAGATTTTTTTTTTAAACGCATTGCTTTTGATAAAGTTGGTTAAAAGTTGTTTTAAGTCATTAAAATTTACAGTTTTATTTAGCATCAAAACAAAAGACAGCAACGACAACGGCATCCAGGAATCATAGCCCCGGGACGATCGAGGCCTGGTTGCTGTAAAAGACCAGGACCGCGCTAGTACCGCCCACCAGACACCTGCCACATCCAGATACATAAACGATGTTTCAAAATGCTGGATTAAAATTACATAGAATTCTGAGCTGGTATTAATATTTTCTTTTGTAGAATCCCTGTAATAAATGTTTAAATGTTGGTTCTGTTCCGTCGTCTTCCGCTTATTCAGGGTCAGACCGCAGGGGAAACAGCCTCAGATGAGAAACCCAGGCTTCCCTAACCCCGGCTGCATCCTCCAGCTCACCCAAGAGGATCCCGAGACGTTCTCTGTTCAGCTGTGAGACATAGTCTCTCCAGTGGTTTTGCTGGCGAGACGGCTTTTTCATGTAGTTTTTTCCACCATTAGTTGGTACAGTATGAATCACATGTTGTCCACCTCTCTCTTCCTCCTCCTCTGTTCGACGCCCCATCCACACGTAGCCGAGTATTTTTGAAAATGCATATCTGCTGCCCTCCGTTTTAGGAAAACGCTCGCGTCCACACGGATCCGTATAAAATCACTTCTGGGTGTGATTATGAGCATGCCAGACCAGTAGTGGGCAGTATGGATGTAAACGTAAGTTCTGAGCTAACCAATCAGATCGTCATTTCCGTAGCATGGATGCATGCTGCCCACTGTCTGCTTTTGTAAACAAGGACGCACACGAATGACTTATGTACATTACTTGTCGCAGGTAGTGACGCATAAAAACGCAAATCTCCTTTTTTGCACGTCCACACGCAAACGCAAAAATTTTCCAAAATCTCCACTTTGGCCGGAGTTTTCAAAAATGCCGGTTTTGAGTAAAAACACCTCTGTTTTTGTGTGGACAGCAGAACGTTTAAAAATATACAGGTATGCGTTTTCAAAAATAACCGGCTACGATTGGACGGGGCTTTAGATTCCTGATGGATCCTCTGTGTTCCTGTCCTGGGCGTGGCCAGACGGAGGAGGCCTCTGTGTTTAATCTACCATCCTGTTTCCATCAGGATGAAGAACATCTAGTGATTTATTCAGATATAAAGCTGTAGAGTAGACTAATAGCCTGCTCGTCCCAGGGAAGGATCTCACCTTCATTTGGATCCCCATAAGGTTTCTTTTTCTTCCCCTACTGTTGGGATTTTTGGAGTTTTTCCTCACTTCGTAGGACGGTCTAAAGTGCATAAATACACTTATATGTTTAGCTAGTTTTTCTGTATTATTTAGTTTCGTTCCTTTCCGTTCCGTCATCTTCCGCTTGTTCTGGGGTCGGGTCGCGGGGGCAACAGCCTCAAACGGGCAGCCCAGGCCTCTCTCTCCCCGGCTGCATCCTCCAGTTCACCCGGAAGGATCCCAAGTCGATCCCCGGCCAGCTGTGAGACATAGTCTCTCCAGCAGGTCCGGAGTCTGCCCCTTGGTCTCCTCCCGGTGGGACGTGCCCGAAACACCTCGCCCGTGAGGCGCTCGGGGGGCATCCTGACCAGATGCCCGAACCACCCCATCTGGCTCCTCTTGACCTGGAGGAGGAAGCTCATTTCGGCCGTTTGTACCCGCGATCTCATTCTTTCGGTCACCACCCACAGCTGGTGACCATAGGTGAGGGTTGGAACGTAGATCCTGGTTACCATGGTGAGGATAGGAACGTAGATCCTGGTTACCATGGTGAGGGTAGGAACGTAGATCCTGGTTACCATGGTGAGAGTACGAACGTAGATCCTGGTTACCATGGTGAGGGTAGGAACGTAGATCCTTGTTACCATGGTGAGGGTAGGAACATAGATCCTGGTTACCATGGTGAGGGTAGGAACGTAGATCCTGGTTACTATGGTGAGAGTACGAACGTAGATCCTGATTACCATGGTGAGGGTAGGAATGTAGATCCTGGTTACCATGGTGAGGGTAGGAACGTAGATCCTGGTTACCATGGTGAGGGTAGGAACGTAGATCCTGGTTACCATGGTGATGGTAGGAATGTAGATCCTGATTACCATGGTGAGGGTAGGAACATAGATCCTGGTTACCATGGTGAGGGTTGGAACGTAGATCGACTTGTAATCGAGAGCTTTGCTTTTAGGCTCAGCTCTCTCTTTACCACGACGGACCGATGCAGCGTCCTAGTTATTGCTGATGCCGCACCGATCCGCCTGTCGATCTCCCGCTCCATCCTTACCCCACTCGTGAACAAGACCCCGAGATACTTAGCTCCTCCACTTGGGGCAGGACCCTGTCCCTGACCCGCAGGGGGCATTCCACCCTTTTCCGGGCGAGGACCATGGTCTCGGATTTGGAGGCGCTAATTCCTTCCAGATTTAAACATCCCTGCTCTAGTAGAATCCTTTAAACATGAGGAATGATAGATGATCTCACCTCCACCGCCTCCCAACCCCACTCTCTGTATTTTGGATCATGGGTCAGTCTCCACATGTACATGTAGCTCTCTATGACTTCTGGTCGGAGGATGTAGTATCGGTCGCTCAGTCTGGTGGCCGTGGCTTCGGCTCCACTGTCGAAACGGAACGCTTCGGGTCCCAGTCTGGTAGCTGATGGAAAGAAAATGAGATTCAGGAAACATAAACACATTTAGTTTCTCCCAAACCCTAAGAATCCATCATTTATTAGTGTTTGTACAGAGTGGTGACGAGGGACGGCGTACCGGCTGATGGTCAGTGATTTATACTTTACTCAACACGAGCCGTCCTCTGAGGGGTCTTTACGTCTTACTTAGACATTAATGATCCAGCCTGCAGCTGCAGACAGACCACCGTCCAGATGTTTACAGAGACATATAAACTACCAGACGTTATTGTTTCCAAGAAAACATGCCCGAGGAGGAAAATCCTCAGCTTTTCAAAAGTAAAGTCATTTTAAGACAGAATTCAGATGAAGAATCTTTGAATAAAATAAAACTGGACATTCATAGTTTAATGTCTTTATTTTTGAGGAAGAAATCCTTCAAATTAAAGACAGCTTGTATTAAATTTAAACATCGAGGGGGGGTTTGATTGAATCGAGCAGCGTCATTGGTTCACTGTGACCTGATCCATGAAGGTGGTGTAACATAACTGTGAGTAAAGTCAGAAGCTGCTGTACACAAACGGTCTAAACCAGAGGTTTCACGGACCACATTGAGTTCTAAAATTTCCCAAAGAGGCCGGAACAGGAGCAGATGGATGGCATGGTTTGGTAACCTCACCTCATTCAGATCTGGAGAAACATGTGCTTTGATTTCCAGCATTAAAACAAAAAATCTGACTTTGAAGTGAGTTTTTAAAAACTGCAAATCAAATGAATAACTATTTTATTTAGAAGGTCTCTGATCCTTCATCACCATCACTCTCCTCCAAAAACAGTAAGAGATATAGACGTACTTGTCCTGCTCCTATTCAATTTGTTTCCACGGTGCCAGAAGTCAACAACCACCAGTGCAAGAACAAAACAGTCGCAGCAAAGTCAGTTAGATTTGATCTGGGTATGGAAAGCCATCGGGGCCACTACATGCACATAAACAAGCGCGCTAGATGTTAAATCAAGTGTGTTAAATTTCAAATCTTTTGCACTAACGCTTAAAAACCTGCATCTAACTTGCTTGTTTACGTGTATGTAGTGGCCCGCGATTGTTTCCTTCGCAGGGTGGCTGGGCTCTCACTCAGAGATTGGGTGAGGAGTTCTGCCATCCGGGAGGAGCTTGGAGTAGAGCAGCTCCACGTCCAAATCGAGAGGAGCCAGATGGGGTGGTTCGGGCATCTGGTTAGGATGCCTCCCAAGTGCCTTGCAGGTGAGGCGTTTCGGGCACGCCCCACCAGGGGGAGACAAAGATACAGACCGTGGACCGGCTGGAGAGACTATGTCTCACAGGTGGCTGGGGAACGACTTGGGATCCTTTCAGGTGAACTGGTGGATTCAGCCGGAGAGAGAAAGGCCTGGGCTTCCCGTCTGAGGCTGTTGTCCCTGCGACCCAGCCCCGGATGAGCGGAAGACGACGGAACGGAACAAGGTTTATTTATTTAATTTTTTCAAGTTTGTCGGTTCGGATTAAAACGTTTAATGGCTCGCATGTGACCCGCAGGCCGTAGTTTGCCCATCCCGGGTCTAAACATGTTAAATTTTCAGTTAACGATAACCAGTCAATCTCTAAGTATACGTATGAACTTATAGAAAATTATTTCCCAACTATGTCTGAAAATTTGTGGCTTGATTTCTGCCTTTTTTTCCTTAAGTTTTAAAACAGCCAAACTCGTTCATGAATGCAGTGACGATACAAAAAAGCAGTGGTGGAAAATAACGAAGTAAATGTACTTCGTTACTGTACTTAAGTAAAAAAAATTGTGTATCTGTACTTTACTTAAGTAAAATTTAAGACCGGTACTTTTACTTTTACTTCACTACATTTTTAGAGCAAATATCTGTACTTTTACTTCGCTACTTTTTAAAAGTGTGTTTTACATTTTTCGTTACATTTTCGTTCAGAAATTTGAAAAATACACAGTTTTTTTTTTTAGTGCGTCTTGAAGCCGCATCGCCAAAATCAAAAGAAGCAGTTGATCGGGAGAAGAAGTCATGAATCGAGAAACATTTTCCATTCATTCAAAAACCAAACATCAAATATAAACAAATTAAAAAGAGTCAGAAGATCGTTGTTCGTTGTGTTTACTTCTAAATAAAAAGTTGAGCCATCATTACACAGAGCAGGGGCGGATCTAGAATTTTCCAAAAGGGGCGGGGCTTTCACAAAGCCAATAAATAGTGACTGGGGGCCTCCCCTCCCCCCCAAAACATTTTAAAAAATAAGTGTCATTTTCTTCCATTTTGGAGCCCATTCACTGGCCCTTTAAGAGGATAGCTTGACTTGTCCCCTTTCCTTTTATTTTATTTATTTATTTTTTTGTGGACCAAAAGAGGCGGGAGAGGGGGGTCACACCCCTGCAGAGTATTTACCCTGGTTACCATGGTGACACCCTATAGCACAACAAATAACATTTGAATTATGATCGAATACTTTTACTTTTTACTTAAAAAGTACAATTTACACCAACTACTTTTGTACTTTTACTTAAGTAGATTTTTTTATTGCTACTTTTACTTAGGTAAATTTTTTGCCAAATTATCTGTACTTTTACTTAAGTACAAAAAGTGAGTACTTCATCCACCACTGCAAAAGAGCACCAGAGCGTCATCAGTATTATCCATCTCACTTTGTTCTATTAAAACCTAATGATAATAAACGGGGTCAGTCTTCAGATTTCGGTCCTCATCGTCTTGCAGTTCTTTCTCCATCAGTCTGACTGTGTGAGCTGACAGAAACGTCTATAGAAGCCGAGCGGCGTGAGTCCTTCTTTTATTGATATTTAGTATGTAGCTGAGTACCAGCTGCTCGGCACACGCCGCTGCAAACCTGCCTGCCAAAAGCTAATCCACGAACCGAGAAAAACCTGCTGTAAGTCTATGAAAGCAAAGCCTTTTAGGTTTGCAGATCAAAAGTATTCAGAAGCCATCAAACAGGCGTTCTGTGATGAGTCACGTTAGTTTGCTGTAGGAGTGAATCTGGGATTTCGCAGCAGCCCACCCGGCAGAGAGGGGCAGAAAGGAGCGTGAAATGAGCAGAAGACATCAAACAAAAAAATCTTCTCAAAACATGTAAGAACACATTTTCATACTTTTCTCTTTTCGGTGAATTTAAGCACCGACACGATTGGTTCGTTAGAGTCGAAAGAACATAAGCAACTCGTCCTTCAGACGGAACACTGGATCATCAGTGGACGAAGTGAGAAGAATTAGATTTAATTACAGCAGGTTTTGTATCAATTAAAAAAACAACTAAAACTGGTTTCAAAACTGGTCGGGTCGCGGGGGCAACAGCCTCAGACAAGAAGCCCAGGCTTCTCTCTCCCCGGCTGCATCCTCCAGCTCACCTGGAAGGATCCCAAGTCTTTCCCCAGCCAGATGTGAGACATAGTCTCTCCAGCGGGTCCGGGGTCTGCCCCTTGGTCTCCTCCCGGTGGGACGTGCCCGAAATACCTCGCCTGCGAGGCGCTCGGGGGGCATCCTGACCAGATGCCCGAACCACCCCATCTGGCTCCTCTCGACCTGGAGGAGGAGCGGCTCGACACCGAGCTCCTCCTGGATGGCAGAGCTCCTCACCCGATCTCTGAGTGAGAGCCCAGCCACCCTGAGGAGGAAGCTCATTTCGGCCGCATGTACCCGCGATCTCATTCTTTGGGTCACCACCCACAGCTGGTGACCATAGGTGAGGGTAGGAACGTTGATCCTGGTTACCATGGTGAGGGTAGAAACGTAGATCCTGGTTACCATGGTGAGGGTTGGAACGTAGATCTTGGTTACCATGGTGAGGGTAGGAATGTAGATCCTGGTTACCATGGTGAGGGTTGGAACGCAGATCCTGGTTACCATGGTGAGGGTAGGAACGTAGATCCTGGTTACCATGGTGAGGGTAGGAACGTAGATCCTGGTCACCATAGTGAGGGTAGGAACGTAGATCCTGGTTACCATGGTGAGGGTAGGAAAGTAGATCCTGGTTACCATGGTGAGGGTAAGAACGTAGATCCTGGTTACCATGGTGAGGGTAGGAACGTAGATCCTGGTTACCATGGTGAGGGTAGGAAAGTAGATCCTGGTTACCATGGTGAGGGTAGGAAAGTAGATCCTGGTTACCATGGTGAGGGTAGGAACGTAGATCCTGGTTACCATGGTGAGGGTAGGAACATAGACCCTGGTTACCATGGTGAGGGTAGGAACGTAGATCTGGTTACCATGGTGAGGGTAGGAACATAGATCCTGGTTACCATGGTGAGGGTAGGAACATAGATCTGGTTACCATGGTGAGGGTAGGAACATAGATCCTGGTTACCATGGTGAGGGTAGGAACATAGATCTGGTTACCATGGTGAGGGTAGGAACATAGATCCTGGTTACCATGGTGAGGGTAGGAACGTAGATCCTGGTTACCATGGTGAGGGTAGGAACATAGATCCTGGTTACCATGGTGAGGGTAGGAACGTAGATCCTGGTCCTCTGCCATACTATTCCTAGTTCTGTACAAGCCTCCCCATCACTGCCAAGATTTTATTGATGATTTTACTGAAATTCTTTCAATCATATGCACAAATTTTGATGGTTTAGTCATAACAGGTGATTTTAATGTTCATGTTGATAACATCAATGACAAAAATGCTAAAGAACTCAACAGTGTTTTAGAAACCTTTGCTTTGACTCAACATGTGAAAGATCCCACCCACAGCAGAGGTCACACTCTGGACCTCCTCATTACTAAAGGAGTTAATGTTTCTAATGTGATTGTGTCTGACGTTGCCTTATCTGATCATTTCTGTGTCTTCTGTGACCTCACTGTCGCTCCCAGGCCACTGCCTGGACCGACAGTTATTCACAGCAGACACATAAATGACAACACACGTTTACAGTTCATGGAAATGGTTCATTTTGAAGATTTCTCGAGTTTTGATGTTAACGATTTGGTTACCTCTGTTCAGTCTAGTGTTATGAATGTTCTGGATGCCATTGCCCCAATGAAGGTGAAAACAGTTAAAAATAAGCAGAAAGCACCTTGGAGAAACGATGAGTCAGTCAAAGCACAAAAACGGGAGTGCAGGAAAGCTGAGCGTAAATGGCGCAAACTTAAGCTCCAGATTCACTACGAGATTTATAGAGAAAACTTACATGTCTTCAATCAAATCTTACTTAAAACTCGAGAGATGTATTTCTCTAAAATAATTGGGAACTGTAATAATAACTCACGTGTACTTTTTGCAACAATAAATAGATTAACAAATCCCCCAACTCAAATCGTCGCTGAATTGGTTTCGACTTCAAAATGTAATGAGTTCGCTGTATTTTTTAATGATAAGGTTCAGAACATCAAAAACTCCATCAAAGCCACGGTTCAAATGACAATCTTACCACCATCCAGATTGTTAAAGCTAAATGACTTCACCTCAGTAACAGAAACAACTGTTGAAGAAATTATCACTAGTCTGAGTTCATCTACTTGCTCTCTTGATATATTACCCACCAGATTTCTAAAATCTGTGTTAACCAGCATGTTGGCACCAATCACTCAAATAGTCAATGTGTCACTTCAAACCGGAACCTTCCCAAGTGCCTTTAAAACTGCGGCCATCAAGCCACTCTTAAAGAAGAGTAGTCTTGATGCTAAAGTACTTAAAAACTATCGGCCTATTTCAAACTTACCGTTTACAGGAAAAATTCTTGAGAAAGTTGTTTACCAACAACTGACAAAATTTATTTTAGTGAACAACTCATTTGATGTCTTCCAGTCAGGTTTTAGACCTCATCACAGTACAGAGACAGCTCTGATCAAGGTAACAAATGACATTCGTATGAACACTGACGCTGGCAAAGTCTCTGTTTTAATCCTGTTGGACCTGAGTGCTGCGTTTGACACTGTGGATCATGGGATCCTTCTACAGAGGCTAGAGAACTGGGTTGGTGTTTCTGGTACTGCGCTTAGTTGGTTTAAATCTTATTTAGAAGGACGCAAGTATTTTGTAGAAATTGGAAATTGTGTGTCAGATCACATGCCTTTGACCTGTGGGGTTCCCCAGGGGTCAATTCTTGGACCCCTGCTGTTTAACCTCTACATGCTGCCGTTAGGGCAATTGATAGCCAGTAATAACGTGTCCTATCACAATTACGCAGATGATACTCAGATTTATGTGTCACTGACAGCAGGTGAACTTGGACCTGTGGATTCACTCTGTCGCTGTGTTCAGAAAATCAGAGTCTGGATGCAAAACAACTTTCTCCAACTAAACTCAGACAAAACTGAAATCATTGTCTTTGGCCCACAGAAACAAAGAGAAAGTGTCATCAGTTACCTTCAATCTCTCTCTCTGGAACCGACAAATCAAGTTAGAAATCTGGGAGTAATAATGGACTCAGACTTTAACTTCAACAGTCACATCAAATCAATTACATCAGCAGCCTTTTACCACCTGAAAAACATCGCCAAAATCAGAGGTTTGGTATCTAAAACAGACTTAGAGGTTCTTATCCATGCATTTGTTTCCAGTAGGTTAGATTATTGCAACGGTCTACTCACTGGTCTGAACAAAAAGGCTTTAAAACAGCTGCAGTTTATTCAAAATGCTGCGGCTCGAGTCCTAACAAGAACTAGAAAATACGATCACATTAGTCCTGTGCTCAAGTCTCTGCACTGGCTTCCTGTGGCTCAGAGAATAGACTTTAAAGCTGCTCTGCTTGTGTTTAAGTCTCTCCATGGTCTAGCACCAAAGTACATCTGTGATATGTTAGTACCTTATGAACCATCTAGAACTCTGAGGACCTCCGGGACCGGCCTCCTGCTGGTGCCTAGAGTCAGGACTAAACATGAACCATCTAGAACTCTGAGGACCTCTGGGACCGGCCTCCTGCTGGTGCCTAGAGTCAGGACTAAACATGGAGAAGCTGCATTTCAATTTTATGCTGCAAAAGTCTGGAACAAACTTCCTGAGGCCGTGAGACAGGCCTCTACTGTGACAATGTTTAAATCTAGGCTGAAAACACTTCTGTTTAACTGTGCTTTTTATTAATTGCTCAATTTTTAATCTGTTTTAATGATTTTATTTATTTAATTTTTTTAACTTTTTGATTCTATGTTTTGTGATTTTAATGCATTCTTTTTCTTTTCTTTCTTGTGAAGCACTTTGAATTACATTTTGTATGAATTGTGCTATACAAATAAACTTGCCTTGCCTTGCCTTACCATGGTGAGGGTAGGAACGTAGATCGACTTGTAAATCGAGAGCTTTGCTTTTCGGCTCAGCTCTCTCTTTTCCACGACGGACCGATGCAGCGACCGATTTTTAAAATTATTATTACAAATATGGCCGCGCAGTGGTTAGCACAGTGGCCTCACAGCAAGAAGGTTCTTGGTTTGAATCCCGGGTAGGTACGAGGCTTGGAACACTGTCCTTTCTGTGTGGAGTTTGCATGTTCTCCCGTGTATGTGTGGGTTTCCTCCGGGTGCTCCAGTTTCCTCTCACCCTCCAAAAATACGCATGCTAGGTTGATTGGCCGGTGCCAAATTGCCCCTAGGAGTGAGTGTGTGTGTGGATGGTTGTATGTGTGTGGCCCTACGACAGACTGGCGACCGGTTGTACCCTGCCCCTTGTCTTGAACCAGCCAGGATGGGCTCCGGCACCCCCGCAACCGCGTAAGGGATAAATGGATAAGAAGGTGACTGACTGACTGCTTTATACCGCAGCAGGCTGCCACGACGGCGCCAATGGTGGGAGAAACGGGGGTGTAGGTGTCTCCTCCAAGAACACCTAGACGTAAACTCAGTGGGATTCGATCTGTAAAATTTCTACGACACGCTTAATAGACTTTTCTCAAATTAGGATTAAAATGTTCACAATTTTTCTCTTGTTTAAAAACTCAAAGTTCGAACCTGGGCAAACAAATGATTCTGATTGGCTGTACGATGTTGATTATTTTTCCATAATATCCCACTCTGAAAGATGTTTCGGTTAAACAACCTCATTAGTCCATACTAGTGTGTCTGCCTAAATCCCAGCTGGTAACCGTAGCAACAAACTCAACACAAATGTTCGTAGAATAAAATCCACAAAACATAAAAAGGACGACTCTTCCTTTTGAATATTTATACAACTAATTAATTAAAATCAGTCAGTAATTTGATACTAGTTGAAGTTTTAAACCTTAAAAGGACATTAAGAATTTTTGGGTGAAGTTTTTTCCTTTTTTTTGTCCAACTGTTTTTCTTCTAATTATCAGCATTGATACAGTTTGTGTTTTGGAAGCTGATTTTTCACCCACGGAGAAGCAGGAACGAAGATGTAGCCAATTAGCCGCAGCGTCCTGGTAAGCTAGAGCTCACTAATGACTGGAATAAAACACAACCTGACAAAAAAAAAATAAAACAGCTGAGTTTGTATTTTTCTAGAATTTTAGACAAAGCGACACCAATGTGCATCGTTTTTTAACATTGCTTTGCTTCTTGTTTCCTACTAATGATGTAAATTTGGACGGATTAACGATTTAATGTCATGTAGGTGCATCTCGATAAGTTAGATAGTCGTAGAAGTTTGTTTTTGTAATTTGACTCGAAATGCATAAATAATTTAATGCAAGAACGAAACCGTTTAAGCCGTTGGTTCTTTTTGGCTCATAATTAAAAAAAAAATCCACCAAATTACTGCCTTGATAAGTTAGAACAGTTCGTTAGATCAATGAAAAACATTGTTAGTAAATTGTTGGTCTTCTAGAGGAGGGGGTTTGTTTACTTTTTTGTGCTGGTGTGTGATTGGTTAGTTTTTTTCGAAAACATTTGAACACCTGTTTAAAGAATGGGGCGGGAGATCGATAGGCGGATCGGTGCAGCGTCAGCAACAACTAGGACACTGATTCGATCTGTCGTGGTGAAAAAAGCTGAGCTGAAAAGCAAAGCTCTATATTTACTAGTTGATCTACGTTCCTACCCTCACCATGGTAAACAGGATCTAAGTTCCTACCCTCACCATGGTAACCAGGATCTACTTTCCTACCCTCACCATGGTAACCAGGATCTACGTTCCTACCCTCACCATGGTAACCAGGATCTACGTTCCTACCCTCACCATGGTAACCAGGATCTACATTCCTACCCTCACCATGGTAACCAGGATCTATATTCCTACCCTCACCGTGGTAACCAGGATCTACATTTCTACCATCACCATGGTAACCAGGATCTACGTTCCTACCCTCACCATGGTAAACAGGATCTACGTTCCTACCCTCACCATGGTAACCAGGATCTACGTTCCTACCCTCACCATGGTAACCAGGATCTACGTTCCTACCCTCACCATGGTAACCAGGATCTACGTTCCTACCCTCACCATGGTAACCAGGATCTATGTTCCTACCCTCACCATGGTAACCAGGATCTACGTTCCTAACCTCACCATGGTAACCAGTATCTACGTTACTACCCTCACCATGGTAACCAGGATCTGAGTTCCTACCCTCACCATGGTAACCAGGATCTATGTTCCTACCCTCACCATGGTAACTAGGATCTACGTTCCTACCATCACCATGGTAACCAGGATCTACGTTTCTACCTTCACCATGGTAACCAGGATCTATGTTCCTACCCTCACCATGGTAACCAGGATCTATGTTCCTACCCTCACCATGGTAACCAGGATCTACGTTCCTAACCTCACCATGGTAACCAGCATCTACGTTCCTACCATCACCATGGTAACCAGGATCTATGTTCCTACCCTCACCATGGTAACCAGGATCTATGTTCCTAACCTCATCATGGTAACCAGGATCTACGTTCCTACCCTCACCATGGTAACCAGGATCTATGTTCCTACCCTCACCATGGTAACCAGGATCTACATTCCTACCCTCACCATGGTAACCAGGATCTACGTTCCTACCCTCACCATGGTAACCAGGATCTACGTTCCTACCCTCACCATGGTAACCAGGATCTACGTTCCTACCCTCACCATGGTAACCAGGATCTACGTTCTTACCCTCACCATGTTAACCAGGATCTACGTTCCTATCCTCACCATGGTAACCAGGATCTACGTTCCTACCCTCACCATGGTAACCAGGATCTACGTTCCTACCCTCACCATGGTAACTAGGATCTACGTTCCTTCCGTCACCATGGTAACCAGGATCTATGTTCCTACCCTCACCATGGTAACCAGGATCTACGTTCCTATCCTCACCATGGTAACCAGGATCTACGTTCCTACCCTCACCATGTTAACCAGGATCTACGTTTCTATCCTAACCGTGGTAACCAGGATCTACGTTACTACCCTCACCATGGTAACCAGGAATAAAATACTTCAAAATTATTTGGTAAATCGTTGCTGTGACTTTGGTTTCAGAAAATAAACATGTTTAAGTGACTGAAAATAAATATTTAATTAAATATTTTAACATTTGAATTCATTCAGAAGCTTCTTTACCTACAAGTATTTTTTAAAGTCACCAGTTTTGTGTTTAAAAAAGACCTTAAAAGCCATTTTATCTTTGAAAAAGCTCCTAAATGTGATGGTCCAGTTAGAAATGAAACGAATGTGGAAAATTCACACTGAAAAACACTTGAGAAGAAAATCTTAAAGCCCACTGTGGCGCTCCGACCTACTTGAACGCGTGTAGCTCTCATGGCATGTGTGAGTGATTTCAGCAGCGAGGTCAAGGTAGTGTTGCCTCTTCTCTGGCTCGCCATCATCTGCTCCAATGCCAATCATGCCCCCGGAGAAACACGCCAGGTGGCCCATTTTATGATCCAGGATTCCCCCCCTCCACTCTGCCAGGTAGGTCAGGCCACCTGTTGATTTCTGTACCAGGTTCGCTTCGATAGCCTGCAGAAGAAAAGGATTGTGAGATGGTTTTTATCTACATCTGGAAAGAAAGTCATTTTAGGTACAAAACGTGCACACTCGAGCAAAAAACAACAACAAAGATTTTATCATTTGGAACATATCTGCCTATATTTCTCTAATTATCGTTCTGGTTATAAGCCCCGCCCCCAAAACCTCTGAACCTCTAGTTACTGTCTCTTTAACTGAGTTGATAAAACTGATGCTGTGAGGAAACAATAACTGGGGATATATCCACACCAGGAGTCGGCCTGCCTATGAATGGAGAGGCCAAAATTACAGGGGTCTACCCTGCTCTAGGAGACAAAGGCACCCACAAAAAGCCACCTGGCTGAAGTGAGGGACCCTCACCACCTCGGGCAGTCTGACCCACACAGCAAGGACCCCATAGACTGAGCAGGCAGAGCTGCTGGGATGGAGGATCCCCATGAAGGTGGATAATTGTAACAACTTGTTTTATGTTTCAGAACACAAAAACACAATTTTTGACAAAGGAAAACCGACGAAAACATCCTGTAAAATTAAAATGCATTGATTTTAATGACATGTTAATGTTTTTAAATTCTTATTAGTCTTCAGTCTTTTTCTTTATTTGACATTCTTAATGAGAATGAGCTCTAGCTGACATTAAAGTCCTCTGGTACAGGGCTTTTTCGGTTCCCAGAATGAGGACAAAGACCTACAGTGAGGTGTAGCTCACACAGACCTGTGGAACAGACTGTGAGAGGACCTCAGGGCTGCAGAGCCTGATCATGTTTTAAGAAAAAGCTCAAGATTTTGTTTTAATTTCTCTTTTGTGAACCAATCATTATTATTACAGTTGTAAGAGTAAAAATTTAAACTAAGAAGTTAAATTGACCTGACCTGAAAGTCACCCTATCTGCTCAATCTTCTTCGGTCACACCAACTATCTTCATGTCTTCCTTCACTGTATCCATGAACCTCCTCTTTGGTCTTCCTCTAGTCCTCTTTCCTGGTGGTTCCAAACCCAGCATCCTTCTTCTGATGTACTCTCTCTCTCCTCTGCACATGTCCAAACCATCTCAGTCTGGCCTCTCTGACTTTAAAACCTCTAACATGTGCTGTTCCTCTGATCCTGTCCATCCTGGTCACTCCCAGAGAGATCCTCAGCATCTTCATCTCTGCTACAAACATCTCTGTTTCCTGTCTTTTCCTCAGTGACACTGTTTCTAGACCAATCAGCATGGCCGCTCTCACCACATTGTCTCTAGACCAATCAGCATGGCCGCTCTCACCACACTGTCTCTAGACCAATCAGCATGGCCGATCTCACCACACTGTCTCCAGACCAATCAGCATGGCCGCTCTCACCACACTGTCTCTAGACCAATCAGCATGGCCGCTCTCACCACACTGTCTCTAGTCCAATCAACATGGCCGCTCTCACCACACTGTCTCTAGACCAATCAGCATGGCCGCTCTCACCACACTGTCTCTAGACCAATCAGCATGGCCGCTCTCACCACACTGTCTCTAGTCCAATCAGCATGGCCGCTCTCACCACACTGTCTCTAGACCAATCAGCATGGCCGCTCTCACCATGCTGTCTCTAGACCAATCAGCATGGCCGCTCTCACCACAGTTTTCTACACTTTCCCTTTCATTCTAGATGAAACTCTTCTATCACACATCACACCTGATACTTTCCTCCACCCGTTCCAGCCTGACTGCACACGCTTCTTCACCTCTTTTCCACACTCTCCATTGCTCTGGACTGTTGATCCTAGATACTTAAAATCTTCCACCTTCTTTATCTCTTCTCCCTGTAACCTCACTTTTACATTTGGATTCCTTTCCCTCAAAACAACAAATAGATATAAGTTTTTTAGAAAGAAAATCATCCTCCAAAAAGTCCAGCAGATAATTTTCAAACTAATAAGTAACAGTTAGTGTTAATCTTAAGTTGCTTGATTGTTTTTTCTTTTATTTAATAGAAATTGTTCAATTATCTGACTGGGTTTTTATGAACTGTGCTTCACCTTGAGTGTGTGTAAACATTTAATTATATAGGACAGAGGTCACTGAGCACCAAGTAAAGAAAAAAGCTAATTATTGGTTCAATCTCTGGCTTCACCACCTAATTAAATGTTAGGAAATTATAGAGTCAACTTTGGGTTTTTAGACTGAAATGTGCCCCCCCAAAAAAAACCCCATCTAAATTATAGATTGGTGTTGATTATATTTTGTCCATCTATAGTGAAATAAAGTGTCAAACTTCTGTTTGTTGTGCTGCTTCTAGTTGAAAACCTTTATATTAAACTTTAAATCAAACAGATTTCTGCCGTCGCTTGTTGCCGAGCAGATTTAAAATTTACTGCTTCTGTCCGGCAGAGTTTTTCCAGCTGTGAAAAGAATTCAAACTTCTCCAGAAAAACAACGAGCAGAGGATCGAGTTTATGAATCAATAATCTACATTTTTGGAGACTCAATGCTTCCATTTCCCTTAAAAAGGAAAGAAATGCAGCCTGATCTCACTCAGAGATCAGGTGAGGAGCTCTGCCATTCGGGAGCTTTTTGTCGAGCCGCTCCTCCTCCAGGTCGAGAGGAGCCAGATGGGGTGGTTCAGGCATCTGGTCAGGATGCCCCCCAGCGCCTCACTGGTGAGGGGTTTCGGGCACGTCCCACCGGGAGGAGACCAAGAGGCAGACCCCAGACCTGCTGGAGAGACTATGTCTCACAGCTGGCCGGGGAACGACTTGGGATCCTTCCTGGGCTTCTTGTCTGAGACTGTTGCCCCTGCACCCCAGCCCCGGATGACCGGAAGACGATGGAATGGAACGGAAAGAAATGCAAATATGTCTATCTGTGCGGTGGTTGTAGCTTTAAGGAGACAAGACATGTTCAGTTTGGTTTCTTCTATTCCGTTCGGTTGTCCTCCCCTTATCCAGCTCCAGGTTTTGGGGGCAACAGCCTCATGCCGAAAGCCCAGGCTTCTCTTGCCCCCGCTGCATCCTCCAGCTCACCCAGGAGGATCCTGAGTCGTTCCCCGGCCAGCTGTGAGACAGTCTAGCCAGCGGGTCCGGGGTCTGCCTGGATGTTTAATATAAAAATCTATAATTTATATGGAGTTTTTTCTTTAAATCTGTGATGAAGCAGCTTTAATATCTACAGAATAAAATAAATATTGATCAGTAAATTTCACACAAATCAATAGTGAAGCTAATTTACGTCGTTTTTTTTTTTTTCTCACAGGTTTTTATTTGAAGTATATTTTCTTCTGTTTGAAGAAACACAAATAGATTTGTTTATTTGTAATTTTTTATTCTAGTTTCATAAAAAAGACCTATAAGGATGTGGTTAAATAAAACCTAAACATTTTGAAGGTTTTACCATGTTTAAACCAGATCAAACTCTTTGTTCTGTGTAAATAACGAACCATCACTTCATTAATCTGAGCCACAGTTAACACTAACTAACCAAACAGATGTTCGTACCTCCAGCGCGTTGTAGTACATGTTCTTCGCATCGTCGTCCGTCTTGTCTGACATGAGATATGATTTGATCAGATACTCATAAAAACTATCTCCAAGGCCTCCGATGGAAACGTGATCTGGAAAGAGAGATCGCTGTTTGTTATTCACACTGTAAAGTTACAGCTTCAGAAATTCAACATAGCTTCGTTCTGATTGGCTGAAAATGGCAACAGAATTGGCTTCAAATGCTACAGATGATGTCACACTCGATAAGTCCCTCCCTCTTATGGTTCATTTCTTTAAGTTTGGTCTGTTTGGGTAATGTTTTATTTAAGAGAAACTAGGCCAGGGGTGGGCAAACTTTTTGGTTTGTGGGGCACATTGACTTCTGACATTTGACCAGGGGTTGGAACAAGAGCAGATGGATGGCATGCTTTCTTCTTCTTCTTCTTTCGGCTTTTCCCTTTAGGGGGCGCCACAGTAAGTCAGTTTCTTCCATCTAACCCTATCTCCTGCATCTTCTTCGGTCACACCAACTATCTTCATGTCTTCCTTCACTGTATCCATGAACCTCCTCTTTGGTCTTCCTCTAGTCCTCTTTCCTGGTGGTTCCAAATCCAGCATCCTTCTTCTGATGTACTCTCTCTCTCTCCTCTGCACATGTCCAAACCATCTCAGTCTGACCTCTCTGACTTTAAAACCTCTAACATGTGCTGTTCCTCTGATCCTGTCCATCCTGGTCACTCCCAGAGAGATCCCCAGCATGGCATGGCAGCAGGATGGCATGCTTTGGTAACCATTAGATTACACCAGACCTGGGCAAACTAAGGCCCGCGGGCCACACCCGGCCCTTTGTACGTCCCTGTCCGGCCCGCTAAACACTATAAATTAAACTTTTTTTTTTTAACTTTTATTTTGAAATTTTATTTTTGAAAAGCGTTACTTCGCTACGTATGCACGTCGTAGACGTAGCACCTTCACTCGCGTATACACGTGTGTGAGTGAAGGTGATGCTGTTCGCCAGGTTATCCCCAAGATGTCGGCACACCCCAAGAAAAGAAAAGTTGATAACGAATGCCGTATTTTCAAAATAAATTAAAATAAATTGCACTGGTTCAATAATTGTTTTTCTTGTTTAACCAATAGAGCACAGTTTGACATAACCTAATCTACATATTTACAGAGTGCTTTATTCTTCTGATTATCAGAACCAGCTATTCAAAATATTGAAGTATTTTACAATCAAAGAAAGTTGGTGGCCCTCTGACACAATTCAGGCTTCTCATGCGGCCCCTGATAATAATTAATTGCCCACCCCTGGATTACACCATGGGTGCCCAACCGGTCGACCTTGGTCTACCGGTAGATCGCGGACTGGTCCCGAGTCGACTGCGAGACGTGTTGTAAAAAGAAATTTAGAAAGACAGAAAGTCAGTTTTGCCAATTTACTGACTTTGATGCTAAATTGGCAACCATTCAGCCGCTCAGAAAAGGCACTACGGACAATCTAGCGCCTTTCTTGTGCTATAGAGCGCTTTCACCTACGTGACTGAAACCCGGAAGTCGGCCAGGATCAGGATGAAACTATTAAAGCAATATTTTTTTTTGACTGGTGGAGAAAATCCTTATACGATTCTAAATCATTTATTTCGAACAATGCAGATTTGATGCCTGTAATTCACCCTAAATTCTACTCAGCTGCAGATCTGAAGGCTAATAAAGGACTGGACGCATACTTCGGGGTTGGTGACGTCATGTGAGACGTCATCAATCTGAATGTTGATTGGATAATCAACTGTAGTTTTTCTAATTGGCTGTGGATCTGGAGGAAGTACTCAGGCCCGATATTAGTTTTAATACAGGATGGAAATATCTGTGATGGTTTGTAATGTTGCAGCGAGATTGGTAGATCTCAAGAGGTTTGCTACTTGGAAAGTAGATCTTGGGACATAAAAGGTTGGGCACCCCTGGATTACACCAATAGAATGACGCGCTAGATTTTAAACAAGTGTTAAATGTTACATCAAGAGCATTAAATACTGTTTTATATTGACAATGTGGGCGTCACGAAGACACACACATTTTAATGGGAGCAGTGTTGTTGTTTCTTTGGCACCATCTAGTGACAAAATATCAGAATTGTAGGGAAAATAAAACATAAACGAGGCTCCGTTTCGTCATCTTCCGCTTGTTCCGGGGTTGGGTTGCGGGGGCAACAGCCTCAAGCGGGCAGCCCAGACCTCTCTCTCCCCGGCTGCATCCTCTAGCTCACCTGGAAGGATCCCAAGTCGTTCCCCGGCCAGCTGTGAGACATAGTCTCTCCAGCGGGTCCGAGGTCTGCCTCTTGGTCTCCTCCTGGTAGGACGTGCCCAAAACACCTCGCCCGCCCGCGAGGCGCTCGGGGAGCATCCTTACCAGATGCCCGAACCACCTCATCTGGCTCCTCTCGACCTGGAGGAGGAGCGGCTCGACACCGAGCTCCTCCCGGATGGCAGAGCTCCTCACCCGATCTCTGAAAGCCCAGCCACCCTGCGGAGGAAGCTCATTTTGGCCGCTTGTACCCGCGATCTCATTCTTTCGGTCACCACCCACAGCTGGTGACCATGGTGAGGGTAGGAACGTACATCCTGGTTACCATGGTGAGGGTATGAATGTAGATCCTGGTTACCATGGTGAGGGTAGGAATATTGATCCTGGTTACCATGGTGAGGCTTATTTAATTAATTTTTCAAGTTTGGTGGGCCGAATTAAAACGTTTAACGGGCCGCATGCAGCCCGCGGGCCATAGTTTACCCATGTCTGAACTAGCTGTTTTATTAAGTTTTGACTTTTAAATTAATTTGAATCAAATAAACAGTTATTTTTTAGGAAGAATTCCTAAAGAAAAAATCCAACCCCTGATTTTTTTTTTTTAACCAGAGCAGGAACAAAACACTTCCTAAGTCTCGTACAAGGTTATCAAAGCTCTCCCATCGCCACCCTGACACATACAGATGAGGAAAGCTAAGGCTTACTCTCCTTTTATGTACAGTTTTGCTTCCCTGCATAATAATGGACAACAATTAGCCAGAAAAATCCTTCAGATTAGACCCTTTTTATCATCGGATTTTTTCAGGTAAATTGAAAAGATCCAATTTTCTAAAGTAATTGAATTCATTATCATTTCAATAACCTGAAGACATGGATGTCGCATGGTCACGGCGGCCGTATGAAGGTGATATTAACGTTGAAAAGATGCGTGGAGGCTCAGACGAGAGGCTAGAAGAGCGTTGACACATGAGGTGACTTCACGTCTTTCAGAGGTTTTGAGTGAACCTTACAGGCTTCTAATCCGGACCCAATCAATAGGAACGCAGATACAGTCACATGTAGAAGTTTGAAGGTTTTTGACCTGTTTTCAAACTGTATCACGTCGACGGTGGTGCACGTTACGTCCATGTGAGCCTCGTCAAAACAGCCCACTGACTTTAAACCTAAATATTACTGATATAACGACACGTGTATTCATGCAAAACCAATTCAATACACGATGTTTGGGTCGGTGCAAGGCTGCGATTCTGCAGATTTTACTAGTTTCGGATCGGCCACTGGATGTGTATGTCTACGTGGAACGCTCCGCTCACAGTCAACCAATCACTGAGGAGTTTTCTTGTGGATTAAAGCGTCCGACCTCCCAAAATACCCTGACAAATCTATTTGCACCTAATTTGATCCCACTGTTACAAAAAAACATGTTGGGGTTGTGGTAGAAAATTTTGGATTAAGTTAGGTTAATATTGACTTTGAAAACATCTTAATGACAATAAGTGTCTTTAATTAACTTGATGTGCTGAATCAAGACATCTATCTAACATCCATGATGTGAGAACACTTTCCCAGCCTGTTCACACAGACTCCAAGCCGCTCAAGGACAAGCAAAGATACATCCAAATAAGGCAGCCTCTGTCCAGCAAGATAAGGACATGTTTAGTTTGTTCAGCCCAGTAATAAATATTAATAATGCCTAGCAACAAAAAGCCCACCCTGACAATGGGGATCCTTAAAACATGTGTGTGTGGGAAGTTCGTAGAACTTCTGCCGATCAATGTTTGATTTGCATGAAATTCCAATGCTGCAGCATTTAATCTTTGTACTTTATTGCAGCAACAACAACCTGGAGCTCAACGCTCAGATGACAGTGGAGATGATCGTGGACTTTAGGAAAGCTATAGCACCCATTACCCCCCTTGCACTGACAGACTCCCCCATCACCACTGTAGACTCTTTCCGCTTCCTCGGCACTACCATCACACAGGACCTAAAGTGGGAGCCGTCCATCAGCTCCCTGATCAAAAAGGCCCAGCAGAGGATGTACTTTCTGCGGCAGCTGAAGAAAGCCGAGCTGCCCGCCCAGATGTTGGTGCAGTTTTACACAGCCATCATCGAGTCTGTCCTCACCTCCTCCATCACCGTGTGGTACGCTGGAGCCACAGCCAGGGACAAACACAGACTGCAGCGCATTGTGCGCTCTGCAGAGAAGGTGATCGGCTGCAGCCTTCCATCTCTCAAAGACCTGTACGTCTCCAGGACTCGGGGGCGTGCAGGTCGGATAGCAGCAACTTTTTGAGCGACTCCCCTCGGGCAGGAGGCTCCGGTCCATTCGGACCAGAACGTCCCGCCACAAAAACAGCTTCTTCCCTTCTGCCGTTAGTCTAATTAATACTTTGTAGCCTGAACCCCACATCTCTTAGTCACCTCCCTCTTGTCACTATACAATCTTTATTATTTTCTATGACATTGCACTACTTTTCTTTTTCTTTCTGAGCACTCTGTTTTGTTAAAATTATTTTTATTTATTTTATTTTTTATTATTTTTATTTTATATTTTTGCACACCTGTATCAAAGCAAGTTCCTAGTCTCTGATATTCTTCATTGACATGGCAATAAAAGCATTCTGATTCTGATTAAATTATTTTCTTCTCTTCTCATTTGTGTGACATCTTATTAAGAAAATTCCACAACAAGGTGGACATTATTATGGTCTGGCTTGGGAATATTTTCTGTAAAATGAACTTTTATTGCTTTTCAGAGCCTTTTTATGTGACAGAGAGTGTAACGTCTTGTGTTGGTTTTGATGTTGTACACATTTTGTCCATCTCGGCCATTTGTGTTGTCTAGTTTTGCACTTCTTGTTTTATTTTGAAACTAACTTTCCTCTTGTTTCAATCATGTTACTTCCTGCCTTAGTATAGATGTGTATTTCTCCCTCATTGTTTCCTCCTGACACCCCTCCCTTTTGTGTTAAATCAGGAGTGTCAAACATATGGCCCGTGGGCTGCACGTGGCCCGCCAGAGGGTTCAAAGTACGGCCCATAGGATAAACATCTATTATTTTAAAAACTTGATTTATTTACTCTAAGTTGTTTTAAACTTGTCCACTGGGGGGCGTTATGTTTTAATACGCACACAACATAAAAACAACACCCCGGTGGAACGAACGCCAAGAGGTGGAAGTATTTACGTCTGTTGTCAGAATTTGCATTTGCCATTTTTCCTTCAGCCTTGACTTTACTCGATCTCAAAACCTGGTCGATCTGAGCATGTGCAGAACCTTTCACTTCAGCAAATATTAAACAAGAGGAGAAATTACTGTGATATTCATTAATTTGTTTAAATTACTTTCCAGATATTGAAAAAAGAGTGTTTTTAAAGTTCCACAAAACTGTGATTAAATGTTTTCGTAACTCTGTCCTGATCATGTCATCAGTTTTTTAAAACAAACTTAAACAAATGTTAAACTGAGTAAAAGTTTTGCTGAAATTACACAAACTTTTAAAAGTTTTTAGGTTCAAAACGTCCGAAAGAAAAAGTCATTGTTTGCACTGATTATTAGATTTAGTAACAAAACAAAACAAAAAAAAGGACTTATTCTTAGTTCAAAGTAAGTGTACAACAAATTTACTGACCCGGCCCGCTTGGGATCAGATTAAGGTGGATTCAGCCCCCTGACCAAAATGAGTTTAACACCCTGTGTTAAATAGTCCTTTGTCTTCCTTTGTCCTGTGTCAGAGTGTTCTGGATTACTCCTTTGTTTCTGCGTAAAAATAAACCTTCTCAAAGCGCTGCCACTGAGTCCTGTTCTGAGTCCGGTCCTGACAGAGGGCAGTAGATGGGGAGCAGGGACGACCACATCTGGGAGGTTAGTGTTAATTAGCAGCTCTGGTTTTTACTTTAGTGAGCTTTAGTTTCTTATATTTTCATTTTTTTTGGGCGTCTGTAATTTTCTGGCTTTTTAATGTTTTTCTCAGACTGTTGCCATGGTTACGGCTTATTTGATATTTTCTTTGTTAAAATAAACAGAAGGAGGTGATTAAAGAGAACAAATACCAAAAAACAAGCAGTATTTATGGTAACAGATACTGGTTACCATCACCATGGTAACCAGGATCTATGTTCCCACCCTCACCATGGTAACCAGGATCTATGTTCCCACCCTCACCATGGTAACCAGGATCTATGTTCCTACCCTCACCATGGTAACCAGGATCTACATTCCTACCCTCACCATGGTAACCAGGATCTATGTTCCTGCCCTCACCATAGTAACCAGGATCTACATTCCTACCCTCCCCATGGTAACCGGGATCTACGTTCCTACCCACACCATGGTAACCAGGATCTACGTTCCTACCCTCACCATGGTAACCAGGATCTATGTTCCCACCCTCACCATGGTAACCAGGATCTATGTTCCCACCCTCCCCATGGTAACTAGGATCTACTTTCCTACCCTCACCATGGTAACCAGGATCTACATTCCTACCCTCACCATGGTAACCAGGATCTACGTTCCTACCCTCACCATGGTAACCAGGATCTATGTTCCCACCCTCACCAGGGTAACCAGGATCTACATTCCTACCCTCACCAGGGTAACCAGGATCTATGTTCCTACCCTCACCATGGTAACCAGGATCTATGTTCCTACCCTCACCATGGTAACCAGGATCTACGTTCCTACCCTCACCATGGTAACCAGGATCTATGTTCCTACCCTCACCATGGTAACCAGGATCTATGTTCCTACCCTCACAATGGTAACCAGGATCTAAATTCCTACCCTCACAATAGTAACCAGGATCTATGTTCCTACCCTCACCAGGGTAACCAGGATCTACGTTCCTACCCTCACCATGGTAACCAGGAACTATGTTCCTACCCTCACCATGGTAACCAGGATCTATGTTCCTACCCTCACCATGGTAACCAGGATCTAAATTCCTACCCTCACAATGGTAACCAGGATCTATGTTCCTACCCTCACCAGGGTAACCAGGATCTACGTTCCTACCCTCACCATGGTAACCAGGAACTATGTTCCTACCCTCACCATGGTAACCAGGATCTACGTTCCTACCCTCACTATGGTAACCAGGATCTATGTTCCTACCCTCACCAGGGTAACCAGGATCTACGTTCCTACCCTCACTATGGTAACCAGGATCTACGTTCCTACCCTCACCATGGTAACCAGGATCTACGTTCCTACCCTCACTATGGTTAAAAGTTAAAAACCTACAAACTTTCACAGAAACAAACCTACCCAAAAAATTTAAACAAGATGTTTTTATTGAAGGTGAATCAGATTTTTTGGGGGGGAATTTCTAAAGTGCTCCTCTCACTACTTGATAAAAATTGTTTATGTACTGTATGTCCACTGCTTCTGAACCATTTAAAGTCATGGCTGATTTATGACCCTCTTATATGTGTGTAATATTTTGCATCACTCACGTTGGACCCAGTTTCCGCTGACCGGGCTCAGAAAGTTGGGGTAGAGTCCTTGAGGTTTATTGATTTTATTTAGAACCTTTCTGATGTTCATCACCTGCAAAAAAATATTCTACTTTAACTTTTGTGGCAAAAAAAGAACGTAAAATTAAATATTTAACGATTCTCGGACTGATAATTAAACGATGAAATGAAAGTGAATCAGGTCGTTAACCTTTTCTTTGTAGATGGGGTTTTTGGACAGTTCGGTCAGGTGGACGAACTCCAGATGAAGCGTTCCAAACTCGGCCAGAATGCTGCTCCCTGCAGACGCCCAACCCCAGCTCCAACTGGTACCACTGAAACACAAACAACAGGAATGTTACACTGGGGGTTTCACACGGAACCATGAAGGGAAAGAAAAAAACCCCTTGCATTTTCAAGTGTTTTTGATTCTCAAAAAGGTTTTTTCTTATTTGCGTACATACGTAGCATGACTTAACCCTCACCATGGTAACCAGGATCTAAGTTCCTACCCTCACCATGGTAACCAGGATCTACGTTCCTACCATCACCATGGTAACCAGGATCTACGTTCCTACCATCACCATGGTAACCAGGATCTACGTTCCTACCCTCACCATGGTAACCACGATCTACGTTCCTACCATCACCATGGTAACCAGGATCTACGTTTCTGCCCTCACCATGGTAACCAGGATCTACGTTCCTACCCTCACCATGGTAACCAGGATCTACGTTCTTACTCTCACCACGGTAACCAGGATCTACGTTCCTACCCTCACCATGGTAACCAGGATCTACGTTCTTACTCTCACCACGGTAACAAGGATCTACGTTCCTACCCTCACCATGGTAACCAGGATCTACGTTCCTACCCTCACCATGGTAACCAGGATCTACATTCCTACCCTCACCATGGTAACAAGGATCTACGTTCCTACCCTCACCATGGTAACAAGGATCTACGTTCCTACCCTCACCATGGTAACCAGGATCTACGTTCCTACCCTCACCATGGTAACCAGGATCTAAGTTCCTACCCTCACCATGGTAACCAGGATCTACGATCCTACCCTCACCATGGTAACCAGGATCTACATTCCCACCCTCACCATGGTAACCAGGATCTACCTTCCTACCCTCACCATGGTAACCAGGATCTACGTTCCTACCCTCACCATGGTAACCAAAATCTACGTTACTACCCTCACCATGGTAACCAGGATCTAAGTTCCTACCCTCACCATCATAACCAGGATCTACGATCCTACCCTCACCATGGTAACCAGGATCTACGTTCCTACCCTCACCATGGTAACCAGGATCTATGTTCCTACCCTCACCATGGTAACCAGGATCTACGTTCCTACCCTCACCATGGTAACCAGAATCTACAATCCTACCTTCACCATTGTCACCAGCTGTGGGTGATGACAAAAAGAATGAGATCCCGGATACAAGCGGCCGAAATGAGCTTCCTCCACAGGGTGGCTGGGCTCTCACTCAGAGATTAGGGGAGGAGCTCTGCCATCTACGTTCCCACCTGGGAGGAGCTCGGTGTCGAGCTGCTCCTCCTCCAGGTTGAGAGAAGCCAGAAGAGGTGTTTTGGGCATCTGGTCAGGAGGCCTCCCAATCACTTCGCTGGTGAGGTGTTTTGGGCACGTCCCACCGGGAGGAGACCAAGAGGCAGACCCTGGACCTGCTGGAGAAACTATGTCTCACAGCTGGACAGGGAACACCTCTGGATCCTTCCAGACATAGAGTGAGAGAAGCCTGGGCTTCCCGTCTGAGGCAGTTGCCCCTGCAAACCGGCCCTGGATAAGCGGAAGAGGACGGAACAGACCGTCCATTTCATTCAGACAGTTAATGGTTTCTATTGTGATAATTGGTTTTATCGAAGACTTGTCGGAGGAATTTGGCCGATCTCAGAAATAGAAAAGCTCTTAATGTTCGTCACTGATTGGCAGTTTGATTGAAAGTTGGTGTCAGTTTTATTGAACGCTCATAATTCATAAAAACAATTAAGAGAGCATCTGGAAGAAGAAAAGAATGAAAGTGACTGTTTCAATAAGTTACAGAATACCGAGAGTCTCATTTATCAAGCGTGTGTTCGTCTCCATCAATCAGTCTGAAACTGAAAGCCTTGAACTCTTTCAGAATTCAAATCTGAACCCGATGCCTGAGCGTCCAACAAAATCCCTCCGCCTGCATTGTTTTAATCTGTTAAATTTTAAATGTTTAAAACGTGTGAAAATCAGGTTAAAATAATTACATATGTAAACTTTTTTTTTCACTCATATTTTTTGACCTTGACCATTTCTTTTCCGTTCCGTCGTCTTACGCTTATCCAGGGCCGGGGTTGCGGGGGCAACAGCCTCAGACAAGAAGCTCAGGCTTCTCTCACCCCGGTTGCATCCTCCAGTTCATCTGGGAGGATCCTGTGGGACATAATCTCTCCAGCAGGCCCGGGGTCTGCCTCTGGGTCTCCTCCCAGGTGGGACGAAAATGTAAATAAACATTTTTTTCTTTTCATGATTCTGAAAACCCAACTGGTTCATCTACACTTGGTACTGAGTAACTGTAAGTCCTTTACTGATTTTGGAAATATTACGCACACAGGAATTTGTGGCCTTAATCTTTGATTGCATGATGTTAGAGCCTAGTCAGTTCATCTACAGTTGGTATTCAGTAGCTGTGAGAAGTTTAATTAAAATTCCTTCCTTTATTTCGGAGATGTTGTGTTACAGAAGCACTGACAGCCGGACAACTTGAGTACTTGATGCTTTCTTCATGTTCTGTGGGCAGTGTCATGGTCCCCCTCTCATCTAGGAGGGGGAGCATGGGAACACTCCTTCCCCTCCTGATCGGCCCTCAGTCCTAATCCTGCACACCTTGCCCCAAGCCCAAGGTGTGCCTTATCTCTCTTTGGACTATTTAAGCCCTGGTCTCCCTCACTTCCCTGATGGATCATTCCCTTGCATCACCCCCGATCTCTGGTCCTCAACCTGCTGAGCTCATTCCCCCTGGCCCCTGGTGCACCCTGCCTTCCTGTTGCGCTCCACAGCTCTGATACTAAACCTGCTGAGCTCATTCCCATTGGCCCCTGGTGCACCTTGCATTCCTGTTCAGCTCCATAGCTCTGATCCTCATCCTACTGAGCTTGTTCCTCCTGGCTCTTAGTGCTCTTGTCTTTGAGCTGAGCTCCTACACCCAGTCCCCTTCATCACCGAGCTGGGCTCTTACGTTTGCTTCCTCATAACCCAGCCATGCTCCATCCTTCTGGTCCCCTCGACGTCAAGCCGAGGTCTCTCTGTGGTCACTCATCTTACAGAGTTCTGTCTAGTTCTGCGCTTCTTGCTTCTGGGTCCTGCTTCACGACCACCATCACCATCCACGACAGGCATATCCATAAAAAGGAGAGACTCTGATGATTGTGCCTTTTAGATTCCACGAGTCCGTGTTTGACAAGCATCAGTCTAAAATGTGAAGTTTTCAGTGTGTTTTTTTTTTTCTGCATCACTGTCGTCCTCTAATCATAATGAGCAAACATCATTAATCTTTTCACCTCGTTTAATAAACCTGAGCTTCTCACAGCTGTCAGAAAATAATCAGCTGTTCAGAAATGATTAGAAAAAAGAAATCAATGAGACGTCAGGTGTGGGGTGCACGGATTTGGCTGCTTGTGTATTTTAATAAGATGACTTGGGATTTTTAGTCCGACAGAAAAAAGAACTCGATTAATTTTATTTAAATAATAATTACTTTTTAAAAATTCTGGTTTCAGTTGTTTTTGTTTTACATTGAGCTTTTTTTGTTTTATTCTTGTTTTGGACGAAAATACTTTAAATCAAATAGTTTTTTTCTGCTTTGTTTTAACATTATTTTCACATAAAAAATATAATTGAGGTGATTTTTTGTTTAATTCATGGATGTTTGAGTCATTTTCAAATTATTTCATCTGTATTCAGATACTAGTCAAACACCAGGTTGTTCTTAGCCATGAATTCTGTCTTTTGCCATGCCTTCACCATAGTGAGGGTAAGTACGTAGATCCTGGTTACCATGGTGAGGGTAGGAACGAACATCCTGGTTACCATGGTGAGGGTAGGAACATAGATCCTGGTTACCATGGTGAGGGTAGGAATGTAGAACCTGGTTACCATGGTGAGGGTAAGAACGTAGAACCTGGTTACCATGGTGAGGGTAGGAACGTAGAACCTGGTTACCATGGTGAGGGTAGGAACGAACATCCTGGTTACCATGGTGAGGATAGGAACGTAGATCCTGGTTACCATGGTGAGGGTAGGAACGTAGAACCTGGTTACCATGGTGAGGGTAGGAACGTAGAACCTGGTTACCATGGTGAGGGTAGGAACGTAGATCCTGGTTACCATGGTGAGGGTAGGAATGTAGATCCTGGTTACCATGGTGAGGGTTGGAATGTAGATCCTGGTTACCATGGTGAGAATAGGAACGTAGATCCTGGTTACCATGGTGATGGTAGGAATGTAGATCCTGGTTACCATGGTGAGAATAGGAATGTAGATCCTGGTTACCATGGTGAGGGTAGGAATGTAGATCCTGGTTACCATGGTGAGGGTAGGAATGTAGATCCTGGTTACCATGGTGAGGGTAGGCTCGTAGATCAACTTGTAGATCCAGAGCTTTGCTTTTCAGCTCAGCTCTTTCTTCACCACGGCAGATCGATGCAGCATCCTGATTGTTGCAGACGCTGCATCGATCCGTCTGTCTATCTCCCACTCCATCCTTCCCCCACTCGTGAACAAGACCCCAAGATACTTAAACTCCTTCACTTGGTGCAGGACCCTGTCCCGGGTATTTTCCAAATAACAATAAATTAAAATCCACTTAGTTGTCATGAGTAACCTAACTAGCATCGTCTGTCTGACATGGCGCCAACATGATTAATATTCTCACTGTCCTGTTGTACTGTGGTTGTCTTGGTAACATTATACATACCCTCACGATATATTCTATCATGGATATTAGATGAGAATTAATTTATTGATTCTACGCTTGGGAAATTTGTGCGTTACAGCAGCAACAAGAAAGAAATAGAATATGAAATAATAACTGGATTCATAAAACATAATCTTATCTTTTGTTATTTCTTTTAGGTACTTGAAAGCACCTTTCGTCAGGGTTGCCTGAATGGAGGGCGGAGCTGTCAAAATGAGCTACTGGTGGCGCATCTCGACATAACACCGTGACTAAACAGGCAGCAGGAAGGGCAGAATCCCATGAGCCAGAAAAGAACTATGAACAAAATACATGTATAAAAAAGCTTTTCTCGGCTATATAAAAAGTTATCTTTTTAAATCGTTAATAGATAAGAAATATTCCCCCACAAAAGAACAAAGCCCCCTCTTAAAGGGGGTTTACTTTGATTTCCCACCAACTCTAAGTCCCCACTAAGTCCTGCTCTTTGGAAGTGTGCATGAAAGATTGGAAACCTCGTTTGAGGCCGAAAACATGAGCACAAGCAGAGCGCGTGCATTGAAACACTTGTGAACATTCCGTTGTCTCCTGCTTATCCGGAGCCGGGTCGTGGGGGAAACAGCCTCAGACAGGAAACCCAGGCTTCTCTCACCCCGGCTGCATCCTCCAGC
This sequence comes from Neostethus bicornis, assembly GCA_902685375.1. Lineage (NCBI taxonomy): Eukaryota > Metazoa > Chordata > Actinopteri > Atheriniformes > Phallostethidae > Neostethus > Neostethus bicornis. The sequence goes on along the minus strand of LR738541.1, from coordinate 12,020,712 downwards.
TCACCAGGAAGGATCCCGAGTCGTTCCCGAGCCAGCTGTGAGACATAGTCTCTCCAGCAGGTCCAGGGTCTGCCTCTTGGTCTCCTCCGGTGGGATGTGCCCGAAACATCTTGCCAGCGAGGTGCTCGAACCACCCCATCTGGGTTCTCTCGACCTGGAGAAAGAGCGGCTCTACACTGAGCTCCTTCTGGATGGAGAAAAAAATTCATGGCCAAGAACTTGGGATTTCTTATCCGAAAACTGGACGGAAGAGATTGTAAATTATCACACGTGCATGCATTAGAATTTTTTTTTTTTTTTGTGCAATATTTTTAAAATTTGTTAGAAAATTCCAAAAGGTTGATTTTGCATTAATAAAAATTTTTGTCATCAAAAAGTTTTTGAAGATTTGCTTAAAAATTTTAACGACCTGTTTTGGTTTTTTTTGGGGTTTTTTTTATGTCTCTTCCTGATTGGATTCCAACGTCTAGTTTATGAAGCGAAGTTCAGGTCGTTTCTTCAGCCCATCTGCTCTTTCAGCTCACATCGGCGATGTTACAGGAATTAATCTGAGAATAAGTTAATTAAATCTGCCAGCAGCTGCCCAGTTTGGCTGCTGGTTTTATTGGTAGCAGGTGGACAACAGGAGAGCCAGGAGGAGTCTCAGGCAGAAAATCACATTAGATGACAAGGAGTGAAAACCGTGGATTTAATAAAGAATTTTTAGCAATAAGCAGCTCGGTGTGATCGCTGCCGTGGTTTGTTCGGTCGTTTCGCTCAAAATCTCTTCCATACTTTTCAATTCTGACTGAGATTTTCTTCAAAATATTACCTGTAAAAAAACCAGATGGAGTTTTTTATCTTCCCCTCTGCTGAGACGCAGCAGATAGAAAGGAATGAAAAATGTCTGCTCGGGAAGAACAAGAAAATCTGCTGCAATGTGGATCAAAAATGTCGTTTTCAGACAAATCAAACAAAAAGAATAAAAAATAAGTTGATGTTTAATGTTTTGCTTTCACTTGCCTTTTAAATCTCAACCTTTACCTTTGGTTTCAGCTTTTCGACATATTTGGGATTCATAAAAAATGCTGTGCCTTCTTTTAAGTAACTTTATAGATCTCATCTGTAACCCAACTTGATCTCCATCCTGCCCCTGACCGTGCCCATGGGACTCCTAATAAGGATGACGTGATGCATGTGTAACTGTATTTAAATGAGACAGTGTCAGCTGGTATTTTTCATGCACAATAGCAAATTGAGGGGAGTCGGTGTCTCAGTGGTAGAGCTTTCGCCTGCGGACTGGAAGTTAACCAGAAGTTCGCGGGTTCGATTCCCACTGAGAGCACGTCTAGGGTTCTTGGAGAAGACACCTAACCCCCTGTTTCTCCCACCATTGGCACTGTCGTGTCAGCGTAATAGTGCAGCACATAAATTTCCCTGGTGAGGGATGAATAGAGTGAGTAAAAAAAAAAAGCTGTCATCATTCTGTAGGCGTGGGAACATCGGTCATCGGGAGACAATAGCTCAGTGCTTAAAACGTTCATCTTTGGACCGGGAGGAGATGGTTCTAATCCCACTGAGCTCATGTCTAGCTGTCCTTGTGGAAGACACCTAACCCCCTGTTTCTCCCACTATTTGTGCTGTCGTGGCAGCCTGCTGGGGTGTAATGAATTTCCCCATAAAGAGATGAATAAAGTCAGCTTCTTATCCGTCTATCCCTTTTGGGTTGCGGGGGTGCCGGAGCCCATCCCGGCTGATTCAAGGCGAGGGGCAGGGTACACCCCGAACAGGTCACCAGTCTGTCGCAGGGCCACACATATACAACCATCCACACACACACTCATTCCTAGGGTCAATTTGGCACCGGCTAATCAGCATAGCATGCATGTCTTTGGAGGGTGGGAGGAAACCGGAGTACCCGGAGGAAACCCACGCAAACACGGGGAGAACATGCAAACTCCACACAGAAAGGACAGTGTTCCAAGCCTCGTCCCCATTTGGGACTCGAACCCATGACCTTCTTGCTGTGAGGCCACTGTGCTACCCACTGCACCACCGTGCCATCGATGAATAAAATATGTAAAAAAATAAAATAAAAAAATAAAGAGGGCACAACATTAATCAAACTAATCTCTTAATTAATTTGAATCTATTTTTTAATATTTTTGTACAATATTAACAATTTTTCTAAAGTTTTGTTTGTGTAATATTTACATATTAAATATTAATATTTTAATATATAAAATATTTCTTTCTGTTCTGGAAGGAACTGAGTCCTATTTTATTATGTGTGTGTGTTGTTTTTATTTATTTTGTTTGTACAGTTTGTGTGATTTCTGTTGCTGCTGGACACCAGAACTTCTCCTGTGGGAGATTAATAAAGTTTTATCTATCTATCAATCTACCTACCTACCTACCTACCTACCTACCTCTCTCTACCTACCGACCTCTCTGCCTACCTACCTCTCTGCCTACCTACCTTCCTACCTACCTCTGTCTGCCTACCTACCTATCTACCTACCTATCTATCTACCTACCTATCTACCTACCTATCTACCTCTCTGCCTACCTGCTTACCTACCTACCTCTCTGCCTACCTACCAATCTACCTACCGACCTCTCTGCCTGCCTACCTACCTACCTACCTATCTACCTACCTAGCTACCTCTCTGCCTACCTGCCTACCTACCTACCTCTCTGCCTACCTACAAATCTACCTACCTACC